>CM066992.1:65233341-66678067 GCA_033977485.1 Hydrangea macrophylla
TGTTTTAAATATTCTATGATAGGAAGCCTCCAGTCATTGTCATCTATCAGTACCTAATTTGTTGTCATATACCAACCTCTCTTTGCCACCGTAGGAAGTGGCCGAATTTGTATTGTGACCATTCGATCTTCTACTCCCTTTTGTGAAGATGAAGCCGATCCTATTTTCGCTAACATGTCGACCTCGGCGTTTGTGGATCGGGGTATGTAACTTACACTTACATCATTAAAAGAGTCCATAAGCGCCCAGCTTTTTATCTAGAATTCACCAGATATCTGCCCGATGACTAAACTTGAACGCTCTTTATGTGCACGGATGATGCCCTATTTCGAGGAGTATCTCCAGATCGATGATCAGTGCTTCATACCTGGCCTAATCGTTAGTGCACTTGAAATCAAGCCAAAATGACATATTTGTTTTTTTTTCTTGGGTGATATTTATGATCACCCCTGCCCCAGCACCTTCTAAATTCTTTGATCCATCAAATACAAGGGTCCATGGCTTCAAAGAGACATTCAATGTTTTTGGCATTGAGATTAAATAGCCCAGATCGGTAGGATTCGGCATTGAGATTAAATAGCCCAGATCGGTAGGATCTAGGAGGTCTACCAAGAAATTGGCTTTGGCTTGGCCCTTCACCGATTGTTACGATCAGTATTGAATTACAAATCTATGAGGGCCAAGGTCCACAATTTGGTCTCTCATTATCGGTCTTGATAGCATGTATTTGATCACATCAGTTTGACAAATAATGTAAGTAGAAATGGGGAGTATATATGTGCTTAACTTTTGTGATAAAAAGTAGAGTGCTACACAACTTCTCAATCGACATGTACCGCTACTCGATTGGAGTTAAAATTCTACTCAAGTAATAAACGACATGCTCACTACCTTGCTTATTGTCCTGAGCTAACATACTTCCTATAGAGCAATCAGAGGCTGATACATACAATTTTAAGCATCTACCCCTTTTAGGTGACATCCGAACTGGAGGGGTGGACAAGTACTATTTTGTCCCTTCAAAAGCTTGTTGATTGATGTCTTCCCACTTGAACATCTCATCGTTCTTGATCTTGAGAAGTGGGGTCCATACTTGAGTTTTCCCTGTGCAGTTGGAAATAAACCTCCTGAGGAAATTGATCTGTCTAAGTAGCCTCTGCAACTCCTTCTTAATGGCTGGGGGCTTTGTTGCTTTGATAGCCTGAGCCTTATTCTTGTCAATCTTTGTACCCCTCTTAGTACCAGGAAACATAGGAAGTTCTCTGCTATCACACCGAAAGCACACTTAAGTAGGTTCATTTTTGACTTGTGAGCCCTCACTCTTTTGAACTCTCTTTCGAGGTCGCTCAAGTGACTAGCGTTGTTCCCAGACTTTACTACCACATCCTCAATGTATACTTCCAAGAATCTTCCAATCATGTCATGAAAGATTGAGTTCATTGCCCGTTGATAGGTAGCTCCTGCAATTTTCAATCCAAATGGCATCACTACCCATTCAAAGGTCTCAATTGCCCCTGGGCACTGAAAAGCTATTTTTGGGACATCTTCTTCGACAATATAAATTTGGTTGTAGCCCGAATGCCCGTCCATAAGGACAAAATCTTGTGTTTGGCATCTAAATCAATTAATTGATCGGCCATTGACATCGGGTATTCATCTTTGGGAGTTGCTAGGTTTAGATTTCTGAAATCAATGCAAACTCTGAGTTTCCCATTCTTCTTCACTACTGGAACCACATTGGAGACCTATTCCACATACTTGGCGATCCGAATGAAACCAGCCCCTAGGAACCTCTCTACCTCCTTGACTTTTAAGGTAACCTCCGGTGACATACGCCTGGGTAACTATTTGAATGGTCTAAAACCAGGTTTGACTGGAAATCGGTGCTCTACCAATTCTCTAGACATACCTGACATCTCGTTGTAATCCCAAGCAAAATAATCCTTATACTTCCTTAAGAGGGCTATGACTTCGGCCTAAAACTGTGGTTCCAGCACCTGGCTAACATAAGTTGGCTTATTTTTGCCTTTATCCCCTAAATTATCCTCCAACAAAGGATCTTGGACATCAGCCTTTAAGTCGTCCAGATTTGCTATGGTCGTTTCCAATTCCTCCACTTGAATTTCTTCTTTTTTAGGAAGCTCTTCCTCGTAAATGCAATGAGCCAAATTTATCTCACCATTATTGGGACCGATCTCCAACCATCTATCGACCAGAAATGCGCACCATCTGACCATGCTAGCCTGTAAGGCCAGCTGTCTTCGAACTTCAATTGGTTATGGATTCATTGATAACGTCTTGATCATTGATCTTAATCAGCCTTACTTCTTTTGTCTGATTAAGATTGTGGTAATGTGACTTCAGACTTTAGGGCGTTTCTTGACGAAGGTTGCTGCATTTGGCATGCCAAATTTTCTACAGCCCAACAATTTGACTGGTCTGATATCATCCTCATACAGAAGTGCGTCAGCCGTTTGTACACATGCCACGAATGGTTTCATATATGCCCCCATGCACCACTTCCATATCTCCTTTCCAAAGAAATAGAAGTTGGTGCAGGGTGGAGGGAATACAATAATTAGGCTAGATCCAATCTCGGCCTAACAAAGCGTTGTATGCGGCTGATGTTTCCACTATAAGGAATGCTGTCATGACGGTTTTGCTCCCAACTCTCAACTCTAAGGGCACGCCTTTGGTCCTTGATGGTGCTCCTGTGAGCTTTGGACATTCATCTCGGTCAGAATCAATTGTGACTTGGACTTTTGTAAAATTCATAACATAATTTGTGGCATGATGTTTATGGTAGATCCCCCATCAACGAGAATCCTATTTATGGGTACCCCTTCAATGTGTCCCTTAACATACAGTGGCTTCAGGTGCTGGGACATTTGGGAAGTGGGTCTTTTGAAAACAACCTTAACGGGCACTCCTGATGTTGGCCCCTCTATTGTGTGCTACTCTTTCTGCCTTAAGATTATAACCTTAGGCCGATCGGTCTATTGATTAGTGGCGTCCACATTTTTGCTTGTGGCTTCCATTATCTCGGGCTTAACAGTTTCGCCACCATTCCAAAGAATTCCTCAATTACAACTGCCTCTGTCACGCCCCGCAGTAGCAAAAATAAAGAAAATAAATTCATTTTTGGACCCGTAGGTCATGACAGTTGAAAGTCACCACATTGTCCACAACCAAAGTCTAATCATCAGAGTAATAATCAAACGACGCATTGGGGATCTAAATTCAACAGATGTAAAGTTCGATACTAACTATTACAAACAAGTATTGCAGAAGCATAAATAAAGTACCATGACAACATATGCCGATTTAAACTTAACTATTACAACAGTCTCTAATACATAAGCATAAACTAAACTACGGCAAAGCTCCAAGTCTTCAGCTCACGTAGTAGTCAGCGTCAGCATAACCTCCGTCATCGTAGGCTCCATCCTCAAAGCCCCTGTCCATATATACATCTCATGCATACTCATAACCCTGGCCAGCTGGATGTCCAATATCCAGCAGCATAAATGCCGTCAACTACAAAAGACGAGTGAATGCAAACACTAACAGAGTATCTATTGATAAGCAGCATATAAAGCAACAACATCACTAAAAGGATTATCTCATCGTTCGCATGCATGTATGCACTAACTCAATATAACAACGAATGTCATCCCAATCAAATCTCACACATAACATAGACTCTTGGGTCCACATTAATCAGACACGTAGTCCCATACCTACGGTCTGTGACACTCAACACAAAGTCCCACGTCCTATCACATAAATCAGACACATAGTCCCATACCATACAAGCTATCAAATCCCGACACACAATCCTCCTGTTTCGGCCAATTGACCCTGATATAATACGTCCAATAGCCCTGATGTAATATGGCATGCAGTCCGAATATAATACGGCACGCAGCCCTGACATAATACAACACTCAACTCTGCTATACACCAGCACTTAGCTCCATAGCACTCATCTATAAAATATCACAATACTTAGCTCCACAACACTCAGCTCTAAAATATCACAGCACTTAGCTCCACAACATTCAGCTATAAAATATCACATCACTTAGCTCCATAACACTCAGCTCTACTACCTCACACAACTATACCATGATACATCAGTACTCAACTCCATAATACTATGACAGCACACAACCCCAATATACTACTACGGCACTCCAGCCCCAAAACGTTACGGCCATTAGCTCGGATATATTAACCTTGACATGAAGTCCTACATCGCACAACCTTCCAAACCCGACACGCAATCCAACTCTATCATACGTCAAACCTAACATGAAGTCCAACTTTAATATATTTTGCCCTGACACATAGTCCTGATCCTATCCCAGCACCCTGGGGATCTCACACCTGATATCATACAATCTTAGTGACCATAATCATATCCACCAACATAAATAATATTGACCTCTACAATCGATAGACCCACTACTATGCACGTCGTCTTCTCATTATTATCTCCACATTAACCGAATGGTTCCATTATTTAATGCATTAATCCATACTTCCACGTGTGTATTATTCCAATACAGCTTTCCAACATCAACATATGATAACACACAGGTTAGAAGTTCAACAGGTATAAAACAACAAAGCATTTAACAATCTTATATGTTCGATTGATCGAAGTCATTTCGATCGATTGAGGAAAGTAAAGTTTGATCGATTGAGGAAAGTTCAATCGATCGAGATCGGCCTGTGTTCGATCGATTGAACATAGTATTATTCTAGAATTTGAACTGGACCATCAACGCACGTTCAAGGTACGTACTATCTTGCCGAAACACATATATACAAACATATCTATGCTGCTAAGTGAGTATATACACTCACCGTGAAGTTCGGCGATACCGGTGAGCTCGGGGTGGCCGCAGGTGGTCTCGGTGGTCTCTCTCTCCTCTTTCTCTTTCTCCTTCTCTTCTATGTCCTCTGTCTTCTCCTTCTTCTTCTCCTCTTCTCTTGAGAGTATGTGGGGGAGTGTGAGTTTGTGTATATATATATATAACTGGGTGTGTATGTGTGTGTATAAACTTTATATATCTCTCTCTCTAACCCTCTCCAAGAAATTCAGCAAACCAAACATGTGTATGAGTGACACATATATATAGAGAAAGGGGGGGTGCAGGTGGCAAAACACGTATGCTGATAACACAGGGTTTCGATCGATCGAAGTGAGTTTGATCGATTGAGAAAAGTTCGATCGCTTGAGAATGGGGACATGTCATGAATTTAGGCCGGCAGAGCTTCAATCACTTAAAGTGGGTTCGATCGCTCGAAGAGAATAAAGTTCGATTGATCGAAAGTGGTTCGATCGCTTGAACTTAAAATTACAGGAAATGTAAAGACAAGCACACTGAATCTTATTAATATTAAAAGGGTATAAAAGTACAATGAAAATACAGGGTATTACATCATCCCTCACTAAATAAAGATTTCATCCTCGAAATCCGAACTAAGCATCGTCAAATAACTCTAGATACTTCTCACGCATCTCTGACTCCTTCCCAAGAAGCTTCTCCTTTATCGTGGAACTTCCACTGAATCTTCACTAATAGAATCTTTTTATTCCTCAGCTTCTTTACTCCCCAATCCAGAATTTGTATTGGTCCTTCGTGGAATGACACATTATCGTTCACCTCGATGTCTTCAAAGTTAATCTCATGACTCAGATTATGAGCACACTTCCTCAACATGCTGACGTGAAAGACGTTGTGTACTCCCGACATCTTAGGCGGCAATGCGAGTTTGTAGGCAACGTTTCCTACACGTTCGAGGATCTCAAACGGTCCAATGAAATGCAGTGTTAGCTTTTCTCTCTTTTATCCAAACCTGACAATTCCTCGCACTTGAGATACCTTGAGTAGTACATGATCTCCAACATTGAATTCCAAACTTCTATGGCGTTTATCTGCATAACTTTTATGTCTACTTTACGCTGTTCGCATCCTTTCTTTTACGATTTAGATCTTCTCATTAGTTTCCCGAAATAACTTTGGTCCAAGCAGTTGATTGTCTCCAACCTCTGCCCAACACAAAGACGATCGACACGGTCTTCCATATAGTGCCTCAAAGGGTGCCATTCCTATACTCGAATGATGGCTATTATTGTACACGAATTCTATCAGTGGTAGATGAGGCTCCCATGAGCTCTCGAAATCAATAACACACGCTTATAGCATGTCCTCCATCCCCTGGTTAACTCGTTCAGTTTGTCCATCAGTTTGTGGATGAAAGGTTGTACTCAATCTCAATGACGTCCCCATAGTTGTTTGTAGACTCTTCTAGAACTCTGTAGTGAATCTCGAATCATGATCTGATATGATTGATATAGGTACACCGTGCAATCGCACGACTTATTGTATATACATCCGACTCAAACGTTCAACTGGATATGACATACTATAAGCTATGAAATGTACTGATTTGGTAAGTCGATCCACAACTACCCAAATAGCATCGTGGTTTTGCTGAGATCTTGGTGTCACAGCCCGGTCCCACAATAGCGGAACCGAAGCCCGTGGCACGCCACCGAGGCTAAACCAGTTCATTAACGTTCCCAAAATTAGGTTTGAAGAACAAACGCAGTGGAAAAACAAAACACATTTTAAAACCAGAGGTTCAGTCGACTGCTCAGTCGACGGGAGAAGGCAGGGAGTTTTCACAATGTTTAATAGCAATTCCAGTCGACTGAGGCTGGGGGTTCAGTCGACTGAGGCGGGGCCCAGTCGACTGCTTTTGCTATAATAAGAAGCAGTAGCTAACAGATACAGGGGTTCAGTCGACTGAACACAAGACCAGTCGACTGCTCCCCTGGCAGCAGCCCAATCTGCAGAATTTCAAGTTTAAAAGCTTTCTAACTTTCACCAATGATCAACCACTCAATCCAAACTCAATCCAAAGTAATCTTAGCTGTATTAAAACATTTCTAAAGCAGGATTACAACATGTTACTAACTATTACAATGGTTTAAAATCCATTCTAACATACCAAATTAAACATGGGTTAAAACAATAAAAAGTCTTATTACAACATCCTATTGTCCCAAAACTACAAAGTTAACATTTAAGTTGCCTTCCAAGCGAACTCCCAACCCTCGTGCTTACTTCTCCGATTCCTCGCCAGCATTAACACCTGAAATGGTTATTTGAATAACCACACATATTTCGATTTGTTTAAGCTAATGCTTAGTGAATAAAACAACATATGCACATGAATGATAAACATGTCCGCATTCACGTCTCTACAATTCATACTAGTCGCCGGAGACTCACGTGCCCGTCCATATTCCCAATCCACGACTCCTCGCCAATAAGTCCACGCGAAAGGGTAAGACCCACGATTCTTCTCTTCAATCGTGCGACCTTAATGCCTATATCGGCTCCACAAAATGGCACGGTGACCACGTGCTCCTTCTGACCCACATAAGCAACTTAACATGCTCAAATACATATCACCATGCTCGCGGTAATCAAAACATATCACCGTGCTATTGAGCCTACTTATCAATATAAATGCCCAATATGAACTACACAATATATCTCTAAGAATTAATACATGCTATTCAAACATAACATGAATACATGCCAAGAAATCATTCCAAAACATAGTTGAATCACTCACCTCCAAATAACGCTCCTATAATTCAATCTGAAGAAAACTCGTGCACAAAGAACGTGCAGAAGTCTGTCTAGTACAATTCCTATGGATCAAAATTCCATTTATCAACTTTTATGAAAAATTCTAGAAAATAACTTTTCGAAAAACTTAGCCAAACAGGCCCTAATAGGTATCAAAACAAAGCTCTTACCTCGAGGAGCTCGAATATGAAATCTGGAAGAAAACAAACTGACGGAAGGTCGTCGTTTGGCGTCGCAAAGCTCTAAGCAACTAAATCTCCCTCTAGCCCCCTTTTGGCCTCCTTCTTGAGCTTTAGGTTAAACTTAAAAAAATCTAAAGATCCATCTCTATCTATATATAGGCAACTCTTTTGGGAATTACGTTTACCTCCCCACGAGTTTTCAAAACACCTAATCAGTCTCTGAAACTTTCTATACAGCTTATTCATAGCTTTACGAGTGAAACCTCAAAATTATAAAGGTTTTCGACTAAGTTTTGTTTGGTCGCTAAAATGCGAATTTCTATATGACGTTTCCGAAGTTGCTAATTAGCCTACCAAATTAACAGCGTGTTCATTCGTCCTCACCAGGATACTAAATCTAACAACAGAAATAAATTCTAAAACAGAAAATAATACAGATATTGAAATACACAGGTAAACATTTATTTTCAGATAAACATTTAAAATGTTCTACAGTGACCGTCTCATACTCGGAGAGACTTCACAGACAATAAATCCTCAATCACAACAGTTTCAAAGGGTTCTCTAATACAGACACCCAAATCAACTCGTGAGTCAAAACTCACTCAACCATGTGTCAAAAGACACGCTGTCACGCCCCGGAGCAGCATAAATAGAGAAAAATAAATTTCCTTTATGGGTCCATAGGGAATGACGGGTGAATAACCGCATTGTCATCTACTCAAACCAATAAACACCACGATAGAGAGGATGCTATTCATAGAACATATCTTATTAGCATAAACAGAGGCTACAGCGGAAACTATAAAAGGTATGAAAGCAACAGATGCCCAAGTACCAATTATAAAAGTCTACTAAAACTATTACAACAGCTGGCTTAGAGTCTGAAGCCTATACCAACAACATCAGTAGTACAAAAGATATACCAACTAACTATTACAAAGCTGCACGTCTTCTTCTCCAAGCCTTCAGCTCCAAGACCGGCAGAACATCAGTCTCCCGTCCTCAAGTCCTGCCAAGCTCTAGACATTGGAATGTCCAGGGCATAAACGCCATCAGCTTCGAATACAAAGCTGAGTGAGTACATTAAACAACACTCCTCACCGCTATTGTTTAGCATCTTAAAATGCGGTTAATCTCTTATCAATGACGTCACTCACGGACATAGCAGAGGTCTCATTAAACTATGCATGAATTCAACGATAACAGGAATCATATTAAATGAACTCAATAATAAAGATCATGGTATAAATATCTCATCATGTATTCACCAAATCCATGCATGTAACCGTGCAACCACCCATGCATCTACCTTTACGTCGGGACGCTGAATCCACGACTGAACCTTTATCTCATCATATCCGTACTCATATTCATATCTCTATCCATCTCTGTATCCATACGTCAATCCCATCATTCCAATCTGATATCCATTCGTCGATACAATACTGCCAATCGGAATCACCCGACTAGGCAGCAGGTCCCACAATCCCTTGATAGGGTTACCGGTCGTCTACACGGTACCACCTATCTGTAAACGATAGAACGGCACATCGGACGTCTTCAACGATGCGTATACCCTCACTGGTCGTCTACACAGCTGAGAATACATTAGAGCACTAGCCGGACGTCTTCAACGGTACACTGGACGTCTTCAACAGTGCATACGCATCACTGGACGTCTTCAACAGCGAGAGGCGCACTAGGAACTCTAACCATCCCACGTCCACCCGGCTCGTCAACCGTTGATCCCACGGATCCCAAAGTACACATATCTCATTATTTCATATAAATCACAGTTCCCTTTTCTCATCATATCTTCTCATCTCTTCATATCAATATCCCATTCCTCATCAGATTCTCTTATCTCTTCACATCACTATCCCATGCATGCTGACACATGTTGTGAAATGCTCATCTACTAAGTACAGGAAATACCACATGCTCTGTATTCAACATATCTACTCATTTCTGATTATTAACATGCTGTCGTATTCCATTCTACTATTCAGTTCAGCAATATTATCATGTAACAGTTAAACAGTTCATCTCATAACAGTGTTGCACTATCTCTTAGATTAACAATATCGCATAATAAAAGCATGGATCAACATTTAATCAACTAAACTGTTCATATTATAATCAACAGGAAATAAACATGTTCTGCAAGGTTCGATCGATTGAGGTCCTCTCGATCGATTGAAGTCAAACTAAGTTCGATCGATCGAAGTCATTTCGATCGTTCGAGGAAAAGTCGTTTCGATCGATCGAAGTTCCTTCGATCGATTGAGGAAGCGGTAAGTTCGATCGATCGAGAATAGTTCGATCGCTCGAACATCATCTTCTACCCAGAAACTTGGCAGCGACGAACAAAGGTTTCGGGGTCACACTATAAACGTTCTAAACACGCATATAACACCCTAGAATCATTCTTCGAGTGAGTTAATGAACTCACCTCTCTCCGGTGGTCCGGTGGCGGCGTTCGAAGCTCCGCAGTGGCGGCTATGGTGAGTTCTCTTTCCTCTCTCTTTCTTCTCTGCTCTCTCTTTCTCTGTCCGTCTCTGTCTCTATTCTCCTCTTATTCTGCTCCTCTTCTTGTTCTCTTCTTCTTCTTCTCCTTCTGCCCAAGCACATATATATATATATCACACACACACATACGGTTACATATATATATATGGAACACACATACACACACAAGCTCTCTCTCTCTCTCTAACTCTCTAAACTGCCAAACACCACACACACACAAAACACACGTATATATATAGGGAAAACAAGAAGGGCAGGTGGCAACCACGTAAACTGAAAATACAACGTTCGATCGATCGAAGTGAGTTCGATCGATTGAGAACAGGTCGGTTAAGGTTCGATCGATTGAAAGAAGTTCAATCGCTCGGGAAAGGGTACACATCATAGAATCAGGTCGGCAGAGATTCGATCGCTCGAAGTATGTTCGATCGATTGAGAAAGCACAATGTTCGATCGATCGAAGTGAGTTCGATCGCTCGAGAAAGATTCTTCCCCAAGGTTTCACACAAGCATACAGGGTCTTATTTATATAACCATGCATCCGAAAATACAGGGTATTACATTATCCACCACTCATCAAAAGATTTCGTCCTCGAAATCTGAAGCAGTAGCCCCTCAAATAAAAACACAAATCATCTCAGAAGACATACTCTAAAATGCTCAAGTTCTCGTTTTACATAAACGATCACATCAGCGGCCAAAGGTTTAAGTTCTAAACACGCGATGCAAAGTTATCAACGATCTATAAGTGCTAGGGTAACAACTATCAATCCTCGGGTTAGCTATATGAAAATTCGTATGTCGAATTTCGAGAAAATGTTCTAGGTAGCAAAATCTAATCCTCTCACAACATCTGAAACAGCTAGTCTCTAAACACATGAGGTTCCTCCCTCAGGTCAAACTCTACGGTGTGAGGGTTCTATCGATCAAATGTTCTAATCTCATTTAAGTTGTAAAGAAGCATTGTCGTCTACTCCTGTCTTCAATGATGCTTCGAACTATGCTAACGATGTCTCTATTGTATCAACAGTTGGCTGTCTCCCATCTCTGAACTCCTGGTTATGATTGTCAGCGTCCTTAGTCGGTCTCTTATTGTATCAACACGTCCTAATAAAACTCCTGTGTTATTATCATCCTTTAGTATGCTGACTTGAGAGTATCGTGACTCTGGCATCGTAGTTGTTGATTCGAACTTCCTCATGTGTCTCCAAATTCTCACGTATTATTCATATAATCATCTCTCGAGTTTGTACCATCCATTGAATACTCATTTTACTCCCACGTACTAATCAAATAGGTTAGGCAGGACTACATACTGATATCGTGAATCGTTCTACTACAAAACATCTCGACTAAATAAAAGTAACAGGCGATTGGTGTTGAAAAGTATTCCTCTACGATACTCTGTTTGAAAGTTCTGGTGTTGTCTCTGCGTTACTCGTATCTCTTCTCGTATACTCACAATCTTCTAGTTCGTCCTCTCTTGTCAAAGCTACATCTAACGAAAATTGAGATTCATCTCTAATCTCTGTCCAACTTACCAACGATTGGCGTTGTCTTTCGATAGGGAGGCAATTGACGTCATATAAGGATGCAAAAGATGTTATATGGGGATGCAATTGATGTTATACAGGGATGCAAATGATGTCATATTTATTCTTGGAAAGCTACTGTTGATCAGTGTCAAATGAATTGTTACGGTAACTACAATTTACGGTGTAGGCTAATCCTCTTACAATCAAGTCAAGCGAATACCAAACTTCCTGCAATATCGGGATCATATGTAATACAAAATGTAGGTGATGAGTGTTGTACCTTCTGTCTATCGTCCTTGTCTAAGTCGAGACCAATTATTTGTTCGACAGGTTCGTCCTTGTGGTACTTGTTGCAACGGAACATTGTGTTGCATCTCTAGTTCTGGACAAAACTTACGAACATGACCAAATTTACCGCAGTTAAAGCATCGTATCCCTCGTCCATTAGATTTCCTTACTGCTGTGCATTCTTGGGAATGGTGTCCTAGTACTCCACAATTGTAGCAGATATCTCGTTCCCTATGCTGTGTTGGGGTCGTCATTAGTTTTGATTCTTTCTGGTCGTTCCCCATCCTCTTACGCTTCTGGCGGTTGCTTATGTAACTTCTCTCCATGTTTCCTCGTTGAACTTGGTTAGTTGCCAACACAATCTGACTATCTTTTCCTCTCTGATCCGTTATGAAAAACTGATCGTTCTTTGGAAATGCTTGATCAAAGTGTTGTCCTTCACTAATCTGAGTGTCGTCTTCCAGTTTCGTTGCCATTTCTACCAAAGCTTCGAAAGATTGATCTAAATGTCCTATAGTCATATGACGAATATGCGGAACTAGTCCTTGATGATATCTTTTGATCTTTCTTCTTGGTATATCGATCATATGCGGTGCAAATCGTGATAGCCTCTCGAATTGAGTTGTATATTCGGGCACTGTAAAACTACCTTGAACTAATTGTATGAATTCCATTTCCCTTTTGTTCTTCTCAGATTCTGGAAAGTACTTCTCTAGAAATCGAGTCTTGAATGATTCCCAAGTCATCCTTCCTACAACTTCTTCACCTATCGTAGCTTTCACTGCGTCCCACCAATCTGCTGCTGAGAACGTCAGTTGAAATACGGCCAAATGTCTTTTCTCAACGTCAGTACATCCAAGTACCTCAAATATCAATTCTATCTGTCGAATCCATTGCTCCGCTTGCCATGCTCCCGTTAATCCGGTAAAGGTTCCTGGTTGAAGAGCACGAAATTCCTTTAGCAACTTGACTCTTGTTTGTCGTACTGGTGCTCCATTGCCGATGACATGATCTGTATGATTTATAACTTGTTCCATGCGACGGATGAAAACTCCAACCATTCCTGTTGGATCTATCTCAGGAGGTACTACATCAGATACTCCATTCAGCTGGCCCTGGTTTCCTCGAGTCGTTCTAACCATAACGAGTGCTGGTAGGGTTCAATGTTGCTATCTACAATTAAAAATCTATTCGGTCAGACGCATTCTATCTTACAGCTCAAACAAGAACAAAACATGTGGTAACCAATAGTACCACTATATAACAAGATCACATTAAGCAATATGAATATCTCACATAAATAATAATAACCACAAGGTCAGCCTATCTACCAAGTGTACTCTAATATATCTATGCTCAAGACGAAACTACAACCTCTACGCACAACGTCAAATCTTAAACATTCTATTTCTATTCTCAGGTTCCAAACTATGAGTACTGCTCAACTAACATGTGAGACCACTCAACTAACATGTGGCTTAAGGTAACAGGATAATCTTATCCTTATCCTCTTTCTATTTCTAGGACATACTGACTGTTCCGACATTGCTCAGGAATTCATCAGCGTCTAACATCCAACGGCTCTATATTTAGGATCTCCATCACCACAACTAACTCTCAATGCCTTGTTCTCCGTGAACTCAGCTATCCAAATTCTTATTGGTTACAACAGTTACTACCTTCCAAAGAAACATCCTCAGACAGATCCTTCTAACCTCTTATCAGCGTGACAAGATAACAGTTCTATCTCATCTCAGCTAATCCTCATACTACCGATATTACCTTAGAATTCGGGTTCTAATCACAAAAGACAAGCGGTTAACAACTGAAAACCTAGGCTCTGATACCAAAAATCCTGTCACGCCCCGGAGCAGCATAAATAGAGAAAAATAAATTTCCTTTATGGGTCCATAAGGAATGACGGGTGAATAACCGCATTGTCATCTACTCAAACCAATAAACACCACGATAGAGAGGATGCTATTCATAGAACATATCTTATTAGCATAAACAGAGGCTACAGCGGAAACTATAAAAGGTATGAAAGCAACAGATGCCCAAGTACCAATTATAAAAGTCTACTAAAACTATTACAACAGCTGGCTTAGAGTCTGAAGCCTATACCAACAACATCAGTAGTACAAAAGATATACCAACTAACTATTACAAAGCTGCACGTCTTCTTCTCCAAGCCTTCAGCTCCAAGACCGGCAGAACATCAGTCTCCCGTCCTCAAGTCCTGCCAAGCTCTAGACATTGGAATGTCCAGGGCATAAACGCCATCAGCTTCGAATACAAAGCTGAGTGAGTACATTAAACAACACTCATCACCGCTATTGTTTAGCATCTTAAAATGCGGTTAATCTCTTATCAATGACGTCACTCACGGACATAGCAGAGGTCTCATTAAACTATGCATGAATTCAACGATAACAGGAATCATATTAAATGAACTCAATAATAAAGATCATGGTATAAATATCTCATCATGTATTCACCAAATCCATGCATGTAACCGTGCAACCACCCATGCATCTACCTTTACGTCGGGACGCTGAATCCACGACTGAACCTTTATCTCATCATATCCGTACTCATATTCATATCTCTATCCATCTCTGTATCCATACGTCAATCCCATCATTCCAATCTGATATCCATTCGTCGATACAATACTGCCAATCGGAATCACCCGACTAGGCAGCAGGTCCCACAATCCCTTGATAGGGTTACCGGTCGTCTACACGGTACCACCTATCTGTAAACGATAGAACGGCACATCGGACGTCTTCAACGATGCGTATACCCTCACTGGTCGTCTACACAGCTGAGAATACATTAGAGCACTAGCCGGACGTCTTCAACGGTACACTGGACGTCTTCAACAGTGCATACGCATCACTGGACGTCTTCAACAGCGAGAGGCGCACTAGGAACTCTAACCATCCCACGTCCACCCGGCTCGTCAACCGTTGATCCCACGGATCCCAAAGTACACATATCTCATTATTTCATATAAATCACAGTTCCCTTTTCTCATCATATCTTCTCATCTCTTCATATCAATATCCCATTCCTCATCAGATTCTCTTATCTCTTCACATCACTATCCCATGCATGCTGACACATGTTGTGAAATGCTCATCTACTAAGTACAGGAAATACCACATGCTCTGTATTCAACATATCTACTCATTTCTGATTATTAACATGCTGTCGTATTCCATTCTACTATTCAGTTCAGCAATATTATCATGTAACAGTTAAACAGTTCATCTCATAACAGTGTTGCACTATCTCTTAGATTAACAATATCGCATAATAAAAGCATGGATCAACATTTAATCAACTAAACTGTTCATATTATAATCAACAGGAAATAAACATGTTCTGCAAGGTTCGATCGATTGAGGTCCTCTCGATCGATTGAAGTCAAACTAAGTTCGATCGATCGAAGTCATTTCGATCGTTCGAGGAAAAGTCGTTTCGATCGATCAAAGTTCCTTCGATCGATTGAGGAAGCGGTAAGTTCGATCGATCGAGAATAGTTCGATCGCTCGAACATCATCTTCTACCCAGAAACTTGGCAGCGACGAACAAAGGTTTCGGGGTCACACTATAAACGTTCTAAACACGCATATAACACCCTAGAATCATTCTTCGAGTGAGTTAATGAACTCACCTCTCTCCGGTGGTCCGGTGGCGGCGTTCGAAGCTCCGCGGTGGCGGCTATGGTGAGTTCTCTTTCCTCTCTCTTTCTTCTCTGCTCTCTCTTTCTCTGTCCGTCTCTGTCTCTATTCTCCTCTTCTTCTGCTCCTCTTCTTGTTCTCTTCTTCTTCTTCTCCTTCTGCCCAAGCACATATATATATATATATATATCACACACACACATACGGTTACATATATATATATGGAACACACATACACACACAAGCTCTCTCTCTCTCTCTAACTCTCTAAACTGCCAAACACCACACACACACAAAACACACGTATATATATAGGGAAAACAAGAAGGGCAGGTGGCAACCACGTAAACTGAAAATACAACGTTCGATCGATCGAAGTGAGTTCGATCGATTGAGAACAGGTCGGTTAAGGTTCGATCGATTGAAAGAAGTTCAATCGCTCGGGAAAGGGTACACATCATAGAATCAGGTCGGCAGAGATTCGATCGCTCGAAGTATGTTCGATCGATTGAGAAAGCACAATGTTCGATCGATCGAAGTGAGTTCGATCGCTCGAGAAAGATTCTTCCCCAAGGTTTCACACAAGCATACAGGGTCTTATTTATATAACCATGCATCCGAAAATACAGGGTATTACACATGCCACATCACATTATCATGCATGACAATGTAATGCAAATGAAATAACACAAATGTGGGTGTTATACTTGGAAATCCTACCACGAAGTCCATAGTTATATGCTCCCACTTTAATCCAGGAACTAGTAACGATTATAGAAGTCCGGGTAGTTTCTGATGTCTCGCTTTCACTTGCTTACACGTAAGATATTGAGACACGTGCTCAGCAACTTCTTATTTCATTCCTTCCCACCAGAAGTTTTTCTTCAAATCTTTGTACATATGTGTACCTCCTTGGTGGATAGCCATTTGTAACTTGTGAGCTTCATCCAATATATCCTTTCTAAGATCACCTTCATCTGGCACACAAAGTCTGCCTTTGCATCTGAGTGCTCAGCCTGCACCAATGGTCCAATTCTCTGGTTCCTTTACCGCGTTGCTTGCGAACCACTCCTGAAGTTCTTTATTCTTCTTTTGTGCCTCCAAAATATGACTGAAGAGTGTTGGTTGCACCATCAGACATCCAAAGTGTCGTCCTTTACTTAGATTTGAGGCCTGAATACCAGATTCAACCAAAGTTTCCAATGCTCGCCACTCTTTGACCATAATAAAAGCTACTGCTATCTTCCGGGGTTTCTGACTCAATGCATCAGCTACTACGTTCACCTTTCTAGGGTGATCCTGTAACGTGAATCATAGTCTTTTAATAATTCCATCCAACGTCGTTGTCTCATGTTCAACTCTCTTTGAGAGAACAAGTATCTCAGACTCTTATAATCTGAAAACAGATCAAACTTCTCACCATAGAGATAATGCCTCCAAATCTTGAGTGTAAAAATAATCACAGCTAGCTCGAGGTCATGCGTCGGATAGTTCAACTCGTGGGGTTTAAATTGTCGTGATCCGTATGCAATTACTTTCCCATCTTGCATCAAAACACATCCAAGTCATTGGTGTGATGTGTCGCTATATATGGTGAACTGTTCACCGCTCTTAGGTATTGACAGCCCTGGCGCTGTTGTTAATCTTTGTTTCAATTTCTGGAATGCGCGTTCATGCTTGTTACTCCATTCAAACTTCAAGTCCTTCTTCGTTAGTCCGATAAGAGGAGCTGCGATCTTGGAGAATCCTTTCACAAATCTCTAATAGAATCTAGCCAAACCAAGAAAACTTCTGACTTCCGTTATAGTGGTTGGTATATTCCAATCCAACACTGCGTCTGTCTTTGATGAGTCTACGGTTATTCTATCCTGCGAGATGACATGCCCTAGAATTTTACTTCCTTTAGCCAAAATTCATACTTGCTGAACTTCACATACAATTGATTATCTCGGAGGGTTTGTAGTGCGATCCTTACATGTTTTTCATGAACCTCATCAGTCTTTGAATAGATTAGAATATTGTCAATGAACACGATAATGAACTGGTCCAAGTAGGGTTTAAATACTATGTTCATTAGATCCATGAATACCATTGGGGCATTGGTTAATCCAAAAGACATAACCAAGAATTCATAATGCCCGTACCTCATCCTAAAAGCAGTCTTTGAAATATCCTCAGGTCGAACCAATATTTGGTGATATCCGGATCGTAGATAGATCTTCGAGAAAGTTGTCCTTCATTGGAACTAATTAAACAGATCATTGATCCTAGGGAGTGGGTACTTATTCTTAATCCTGACCTTGTTGAGCTCCCTATAGTCGATAGAAAGTCACTGAGTTTTGTCCTTCTTCTTGACAAATAGCACCGGTGCTCCCCAAGGCGACGTGCTAGGTCGAACAAATTTGAGATCTTCTAACTCCTGTACTTGCTTATTCAATTCTTGTATCTCTGTTGGTGCCATCCGATAAGGAGCATTTGATTATGGTAAAGTACTTGGCACTAACTCAATATAGAAGTCAATCTCCTGCTTAGGTGGTAACCCTAAAATATTCCGAAACATATCCTCAAAGTCTCAGATTATAGGAATCTATGCAATCGTAAGTTCCGAGAGCTCTCGATAGCTGCTAGACGACTAGTAAGAAAAGCATCGCTAGCTAGAGGGGTTACACTGAAAATCAAAAGGCCAACTTCATGGTACCGAAAAGGTAATCATCTTATTGGCACAATCCAACTTAGCACGATACTTCATGAGCCAATCAAAACCTAAGATGATGTCAAATTCCTTCATTGACAAAACGATTAGGTCTGTGGGAAGAATCCTATCCTCAAGGGTTAAGGCATAGTCTTTGCACACTTTCTCTAATCTTATGGTTATTCCCAAAGGTGATACCGTATTCAGGGCTACATCAAGCGCCTGGGGTACTAAACCCAAAAGTTTAACAATTCCGATAGCAATAAACGAATTCGACGCACCAGTATAAAATAGAACTTTAACTCGAGTGCTGAATAACTTAAGAGTACCTTCCATGTTCTCCTGTTCAGCCTCATCAAATCCCGCATTCTCTAGGATGATAGCATTTATACGAGCCAGTCTAACTTGGCCCTGAGCAGCTAGTTCATTGTATGCCCTACGGGGTGCCCTACAATCCTTGCTAATGTGGCCGTGATTGCCACAATTGTAACAGCGAATGCCCGACTGGTTATAATCCTTTGGAGCTCGGTAATCCTTAGCCACATGGCTTGGCTTTCCACAATTAAAGCATCCACCGATATTGCTTCTAGTAGCAGCAAGGAGCCCTTGTGGGGGAGGTACTTGGGTTACAACATAGCGATTCTGAGGAAATACAGGTTGTTGCTTCCTTTCTCCAGTCCAGTTGCGCTTGTTCCCTTGGAACCGCATCAGAGGCCTTGGTCCTTGGTTACCCCTGGATGGTGGTCGATTCCCAAAACGTCTTTGCTCTCGACCATTAATATCCTCATGATCGATTGCCATTCCTACCATGGCTTTGAAGGTTTGACCCTGATGATTCAAAGTCATCAGTTCTAGTAGCAGCGAAAGACCTTGGTGATACTGCATGTTCTTCTTCTTCGAGGTAACGATCATATGCAGAGCGAAATAGGATAATCATTCGAACTGCACTGTATATTCCCTCATGGTAAGGTTCCCTTGCCTTATCTCAATGAATTCTCTCTCCTTCTTATTACTCTCTATTTGAGGAAAGTAGTTTTCCAAAAATAGTCCCTTGAACGTGATCCAGGGCATCCATCCTGCTGCATCTTCTCCTACAGTTGCTTTCTCCGATTCCCACCAATCTACCGCCGTATAAGTCAACTAGAATGTCGCCAGTCGACGCTTCTCGATCTTATTACATCCTAGGGTGTCAAAGATCGCCCCCATATCTCAGAGCCACTGTTCTGCCTGCCACGGCTCAGTATTTCTGTCAAACTTCTCTGGACGAAAATGACGAAAGCGCTCTACTATGCAATCCTCAACTAGCCTTGGAAATGGTCCATGATTATTTCTGTTGTTCCCATTAGGATTATTGATCCGTTCCATCCTACGTACAAAGGCCTCGAACAGTCCAGTTGGATCAACAACTTGGGGTGCTTGGGGGACATCTTCAATTTGAGCGGGACGATTCCGAGTAGGCATTCCTTCCATCAATGTAGTAAGGTTGGGTACCAATACAAACATCTCTCGGTTAGTCGTCAACCCCAAAAATAGTTATAGAAAGTAATTTGAAACTAAACATAATAGTTATAACTATTTTCACATTAATAGCAAAACAACTATATACGAACAACTCCAAAAAAGTTAGAGTCAACTCCTATCTCAAGGAATCTTAGGTTCCTATTCAAGAAATGTTGAACAACTGGTGAACGCGACTACTAAACCTAGGCTCTGATACCAAAAAATCCTGTCACACCCAGCAGTAGCAAAAGTAGAGAAAATAAATTCCTTTTTGAACCCGTAGGCCATGATAGTTGAAAGTCACCACATTGTCCATAACCAAAGTCTAATCATCAGAGTAATAATCAAACGAAGCATTTGGATATCTAAATTCAACATACGTAAAGTTCGATACTAAATATTACAAACCATCAGTATTGCAGAAGCATAAATAAAGTACCACGACAACATATGCCAATTTAAACCTAACTATTACAATAGTCTCTAATACATAAGCATAAACTAAACTACGGCAAAGCTCCAAGTCTTCAGCTCGCGTAGTAGTCAGCGTCAACATAACCTCTATCATCGTAGGCTCCATCCTCAAAGCACCTGTCCATATATACATCTCTTGTATAGTTATAACCCTGGCCAGTTGGATGTCGAATATCCAGCAGCATAAATGCCGTCATCTGAGTGAATGCAAACACTAACAGAGTATCTATAGATAAGCAGCATATAAAGCATCAACATCACTAAAAGGATTATCTCATCGTTCGCATGCATGTATGCACTAACTCAATATAACAACGGACGTCATCCTATTCAAATCTCACACATAACATAGACTCTTGGGTCCACATTAATCAGACATGTAGTCCCATACCTACTGTGACACTTGACACGAAGTCCCATGTCCTATCACATAAATCAGACACATAGTCCCATACCATACAAGCTATCAAATCTTGACACACAATCCTTCTGTTTCGGCCAATCTGCCCTGATATAATATGGCCAATAGTCCTGATGCAATATGGCATGCAGCCCGAATATAATATGGCACGCATCCCTGACATAATGTAACACTCAGCTCCGCTACACCCCAACACTTAGCTCCATAGCACTCAGCTATAAAATATCACAACACTTAGCTCCACAGCACTCAGCTTTAAAATATCACAACACTTAGCTCTACAGCACTCAGCTCTAAAATATCACAGCACTTAGCTCCACAGCACTCAGCTCTACTACCTCACACAGCTATACCATGATACATCAGTACTCAGCTCCGTAATACTATGACAGCACACAGCCCCAATATACTACTACGGCACTCTAGCCCCAAAACGTTACGGCCATTCGCCCGGATATATTAACCTTGATATAAAGTCCTACATCGTACAACCTCCCAAACCCGACACGCAGTCTAACTCTATCATACGTCAAACCTAACACGAAGTCCAACTTTATCATATTTTGCCCCGACACATAGTCCTGATCCTATCCCAGCACCCTGGGGATCTCACACCTGATATCATACAATCTTAGTGACCATAATCATACCCACCAACATAAATAATATTGACCTCTACAATCGATAGACCCACTACTATGCACGTCGTCTTCTCATTATTATCTCCACATTAACCGAATAGTTCCATTGTTTAATGCATTAATCCATACTTCCACATGTGTATTATTCCAATACAGCTTTCCAACATCAACATATGATAACACACAAGTTAGCAGTTCAACAGGTATAAAACAACAAAGCATTTAACAATCTTATATGTTCGATTGATCGAAGTCATTTCGATCGATTGAGGAAAGTAAAGTTCGATCGATTGAGAAAAGTTCGATCGATCGAGATCGGCCTATTTTCGATCGATTGAACATAGTATTATTCTAGAATTTGAACTAGACCATCAACGCACGTTCAGGGTACATTTTATCTAGCCGAAACACATATATACAAACATATCTATGCTACTAAGTGAGTATGGACACTCACTGTGAAGTTCGGCGACTCCAGTGAGCTCGGGGTGGCCAAGGGTGGTCTCGGTGGTCTCTCTCTCCTCTTTCTCTTTCTCCTTCTCTTCTCTGTTCTCTGTCTTCTCCTTCTGCTCCTCCTTCTCTTCTCTTGAGAGTATGTGGAAGAGTATAGGTTTGTGTGTATATATATAAATAGGTGTATGTGTGTACATATAAACTTTAAATATATATATATCTAACCCTCTCCAAGAAATTCAGCAAACCAAATATGTGTGTGAGTGATACATATATATAGAGAAAGGGAAGGTGCAGGTGGCAAAACACGTATGCTCATAACACAGGGTTCAATTGATCCAAGTGAGTTCGATCGATTGAGAACATGTCGGTCAAGGTTCGATCGATTGAGAATGGGGACATGTCATGAACTCAGGTCGAAAAGCTTCAATCGCTTGAAGTGGGTTTGATCACTCGAAGAAAAAAAAGTTTGATCAATCAAAAGTGGTTCGATTGCTTGAACTTGAAATTACAGGAAATGTAAAGACAAGCACACTGAATCTTATTTATATTAAAAGGGTATAAAAGTACGATGAAAATACAGGGTATTACAGATTCCTTGGTCTTGCTCTCTACAACATCCCTTTCTCATTGCAGCTTGTCACTACCGTTCCAGAATTGCATACATTTTATTCACATGTGTGGTAACGAGTGCAAATTATTAACGTTGATTAATAATTGATTTGAGGTTGACTATGAGTCAACGGTGAGGTGTTTGTAAGGACACGGGAATGTGGTAATTTATATTTTAGTGGCATGAGTAAATGGTATTTATGTAATTTAAATGTTATTTAAAATATCTGGTGTTTTATGAATAGTAAATTATACCTGTGTAGTATAATTTTTTATTTTGGTAGTTTTGTTATCGCTGTAGAGCATTTTAAACACTGTGGTGAGAATGTGAGTGACACGTTATATAAAAGGTAGGTTGTGTAGAAATTCCATAGAAATTAGTTTCAGAATGTATTTTTGGACCCAAACGGAACTTAGTCGAAAACTTTTATAAATTTTAGTTTTCACTCGTGAAGTAATAAAATGGACGTGTACGAAGTTTCTGGAGATAATTTGAAGTTTTGAGAACTCGCGGGAAGGTAAACGCAATTTTCGCAAAGATTGTCTATAAATGGCAAGGGTGAGAATTTCATTTATTAGAAATTTTCTAAAATATCTTGAGAGAGGAGAGAAAAAATGAGATTTGTTGCCACGGGCTTTGCGATGATGATCGGTGACCTTTCGTCCGCTAGTTTTTTAGCAAATTTCATATTTGGACACCTAGATGTAAGATCTACATTTTGATACCTCTTAGGCCTCGTTTGGCTATCTTTTTTTAAAAATCTAATTTCTATAAACCTGTGAAAATAGGTATAAACTTGTAGGAATCATCTAAAAATGGAGATTTGACGTTTAATTGCCTTTGTAGTACTTTCCTTAAAGTTTGAGAGAAGTTGCACGAGGTATGAAGTTCTAACTTGTGAAATATATACATGTTTTAGATTTCTACGACAAAATTGAGATCCGGCAAAATTCATGTGTTAATCTTAGGCCCGTTAATTATGCACGCGTTTAAATGTGAAAAGCATATCTACTTTTACGCGAGCACGTTGAGTTGTCTATGTCGGTCAAAGGGGAGTTTATACAAATTCATGCCGGGATAAGCTTCTCGATGTTGGAGAATTATAGCAGCGACAACTACTATGCATGGTTTAAGACTTGGACTTGCCATGGCACTTGGGGATGTAATGGTTGTAGGCTTGTACTTGCCGTTGGCATCGCGGTTTAAGGCTTGGACTTGCCGCTACCGGATGAGGGAGTTTTTTCTCCCTAGAGACCATTGCTTCTAAATTTTAAGATTAAGGCATGTTTTGTCATATATTGCATATGTTAAAACTTGTGCACTCAGCATATAGCTGAACAGTGGAGATTACTCCATTACAGGTAAAAATAAGAAAGGCAAGAAAAAGCATGAGGAGTAAGGCTGAGGAACATCGGGGAATCTTTACTTGTTTATACTTTTGTTTGCTTCCAAACTTGTAATAAGAACCCTGAATTTGTAACATGTGGTAATAGAAGTTTGGACTATTTCTGTAGTATGGTAATCTCTAGTAAGAACTCTTGTAATTCATATTTTTGATAGTTGGAATATAGTGATGTTAATATTGGTGTTTGGTTTGGTGAACTTGGTTTGAGTTGCTGCAGAATTGGGCAATGCTGAGGGAAATTAGTCGATTGGGCCCCGACACAGTCGACTGGGCCCCTGAGTTACAGAGATATTTCTTCAATTTTCGAAGACATCAGTCGATTGAGGAGAGGGCATCATTCGACTGAACTCTGTATAAAAATACCTCATTCTGCATGCATAGTGCCCAGTCGACCGGACAAGGCACCAGTCTACTGAAAAATTTAGGCCCCAGTCGACTGAGTCCCCGACACAGTCGACTAGACAAGGTTGTTGAACTTTTATAACTTTCTGCTTTTGGTCTCCAGTCGACCGGACCTTCGATCAGTCTACTGGACCTCTGTTTTCAAAACTGAATTCTTTTGGGAAGTGTCCCAATTGGGCTAAACTTTTGATAACTCTAATTTTAAATTAATTTGACTTATGTTTTTCCGCTTCTATTTTACTTTAATTGAATTGGATGAGCCTTGGTGGCGTACCACATGTCCTAATTCCACGCATATCGGGATGGGTCGTGACACCACTGGCTGATCTAACTTAGCCATGAAAGACAATGGTAGTGTGAACACCATATTGGATGATAGACCTTTGGGAATAGTTCCAACTTGAATCATCGAGTCATCCAAATTTGAAAAATCATTGGCCTCTTCATCTTTATCAGGTTTACATTGCTCTGGAGCCATTCCCTTTTTGAGCTATTGGCATTCATAGCTACTTTTCCCTTGTTTTTGTCAAACATGATTTCCTCCCCAATTGTCTGTTGTTCTGGAGAATCGGGCACATAGGGTCAAAGGAACCTTGGAGGATTATACTCCCGATCCTCCTAGCACTGTCACCCTCTTTCTGCTTGTCTTGCTCTTTGAAACCGCCTTTTTTGAGACTTAGTATATTTAGGTTGTGCTGGGAATTTCGGGTGATCAACCCGATGCCATTTTTCTTGCTCCACTCTTGGTGTTAACACCATCCTTGAGCGTATGTCCGAAGAGGACGAATTTGCCATTGGCTTATTCTGCCTTGGAATCATCTGGTAACACCTATCTTGTGATCAGCCACCTTCTCCGGTGTTGATCTGCAGAGATGATGATGATTTTGGAAGCCATTTGGCCCTATATTGACTTTGTTGTTTTGGCATCATAAGCCTATCATGAATTGACCTCCTCGAACTCTGATCGCGGTGCTCACTTGATCTCAGCCTTTTTCTTGAGCCGGTTGTCTCTTTTTTCACTTCTGTCTTGCACCTCGGGCATAAGCCCTGCTCAATTAGGTCTAGTTGGTGTAGCAGATCGACGAACATATTAGCAGTATTGGATTGGGCCGTCTCAATTTTAGCCTTCCGTTCAGCTTCTTTTCTTTCTTGGTATGTCCTTTGAAGTTCATGGATGGTCACCCTTAGGTTGTCCGATGCTGAGGTGGCCACTTACTTGCCTTCTCTCTTCCTTAGCCTTTCCTCCGATGTTTCTGTCAGTTCCATCTTTCATTTGGACCGTGTTAACTTTGACAGATCGGGCGATGCCATATTCGAGCCCACAATTTGTGAAATGGGTTAGCATCGAACCCCATGGCCTTATCAGAAAACTTGAAGATCCCTTTTTCCACATTCTCCTGTATGAAATTACGAAACATAACACAATTATTAGTAAAATACTTTCATGACTTATGCCATTTACAATACTATTTATTCTTTATATCATTGGCCTTGGGGACTCGATGACCATCACTTAGCTTGATCGCCTTTTCGGCCAGAAGGGCATCGAAAATTTGATCGGCCATGGTATTATCAAATGTATAATTTTTTTCCCGCCTCAAACGCCATCTTTTTGATGCTACGTTATTATTTATTAGTTTATTCAAGGTGTTACAAACTATAGGCCATTTGCAAATCAATTCGGTCATATCGACTTCTCCCAACTCAAGGTTACAATCGGCCACGTGAACCTCATAGTTGGGGTCTTTGTAATATGTTCCTTTGGATGAATTTTTCATCTCTTGTTCGTCTAACAGGATACATTCAAATCGGGCGACCCTCGTGGCCAGCTCGAACAGGTCACGGAAGTCAGTCCCCTCGAACTTCTTGCGAAGTTCAAAGGTCATTCCTCCCATCGCAATCTTATTGTATTCTTCCCTGGGCAAGATGGCCTTATACCTATACTTAGCATTTTTTAAATAGGCTATGTAAGTTTCAACTGTTTCGCTCGGTAGCTATAACATCCTTGAGAGATCTGCTAGTGACGTCTCGGACTCAGTCCTGTAGAACTGACTGTGGAACAATTCTTCCATCCCTTGACAATTTTGGATAGAATTAGCGGGGAGATTGACATACCACATAAAGGTTATTCCCGTAAGGGAATTCAGAAACAGTCTCAACTTTAATTGGTCACTACCTCCCACATGGTTGCACTGTACTAAGAAACGGCCTATTGTTCACCCTCTCCTGAAAACAGGGTGAAATTTGGGACCTTATATCCCTAAAGAAAATTGACTTGGTCAACCTCCGGAGGATACGGCCGTCTGTAAGTCAGCCTCTCCATTCTTCTCATGAGAGGACCATATTCCTCGTGTATGACCGCCACTAACTCTTCCCTATTGATATCCCACGATAGCCCACTGGACAACGGGTTATGCTACAATAGGCGGTGCTACAGGAGGTCGCACCTGATGTTAATAATTGATCGCCTGGTGAGGCCAGAAAGTGTCATCGGCCCTTTGCCCCCCAGCAGAGTGGGCGTGGGGGTTATTGTTGGGAATTATGTCATTATGTCAGCCTCTAGGTTAAATGATCACTGATGTTGCTGACCCAATGGAATCAGTGACAACTACATTGCTCAACTTTTCTTCATGGAAATCAGAAGATTTTGGATCTAGCTGTTTATTAGATCCATTCTGTTTCTGGAGTTCCGGACACATATAACGGGGATCTTTTTGCTTATCATTCATTCCAGAACCACCGATGTATTCTTTATTGCTTCTGGGCTGTAGAGCATTCAGGAGTTTCTCTACCATATTTGTTAAACCCTTTACGTCTAAGGTCAAGCTGTTCAATGTTGCATGGGTCTTATCTGCAAACGCCATCAACTTAACCTAGCCTTCTCGCATATCAGCCGTTTGGCTGATTAGCCTTTCAAAATTCCCCATAGATCCTAGGAGTGCATGGTAATCCTACCTTATAGGTTCCACATTCTCTCTCATGGCTTCTGAGACAACTTCTAGAGTCAAGGCACTATCATGTGGTGAACGGGTAGTGCTCTCATCCTCTGGTGGATCGATAACGGTCAAGACATTGTCTGTTTTTATTAGTTTTTTTCGTAGCCATATTCTAACACTAGGGTCCCACCGGGCATGCCAAATGTTCATTGTAGTTTTGTGCGAGCGTGTCAGAACCAAAAGTGGTTCGATGTGCAAACTGATTTTCTAAACTGCTTGTGTGAGTGATACACAAGGCTTTGAGATCTAACTTCTAATAAGTGATTATGATGGCCAAGTAGGAAAGTACCCTTGGCCTGTGATTCCTAGACAGTACTGAAGCACATAAGTCTAATGGTGACGAATTAACCAAGTAAATAATCACAAACAATTAATAAAATATGCGGATAGTTTATTGAATGTGTTTGGAAAAAACTAACAAACTAAAGAACAAGACCAGAACATGCTCTGATCATTCGAAAGATTAAACTTTAAAGAAAAATAACAAAAGGGACAGACAAATTACTATTAATGCTAAGAACCAGAACGCAGGGTTGTATGCCTTTGAATGCTATGAATGCTATTTGAATGTTTTTTTGGTGTGGTGTATGGAGCGTGGCGCGGAGTGTCCTGAATGCTTGGCCAGCCTGTGCTTATATAGCGGCCCGCAGAGAGTCTAGATGGTAAGAGTTCCTCTAATTACGCCCTTGACAAGATAAGGACGCTCAGAATCCTTCCATATCCTAACTCTTTTCATCTTCATCGTGATTTGGCCCAATCCAAAAATCTTTGGGATTAGCTTTCTGTGTCCAACTAGATTTGATCAAATCCTTTACTAAACGGTTTTACCTTCCCTTAATCTTAGCCTCAATGGATAAGGAAACAACGAGTCACATGTTTTTACTTCCTTCCTCTGCCATTGAGCTGCTGCTACTTCCAGTCTACCAGGCTTTCTACTTTGACATATAACAATGGAGCTCGATGACGGTGATACGCACGCCTCCGTCCGATCGGGCTCAAACTCTGAACTCTACTGCTGTTTCTTCAAACTATAATGTTCGATTGTTGTATATCTCATCCTTATTGTTCCTCGGGCAGTAAGTTTCCATTTACATCATCGGGCTTTTATGCCTCAGCCCATTCTGCATCTCATGGGAACTTGTCCTTTGAGCCCGATCATCCCATTACTTATTTGAGCCTGCAGTCTAGCTTTTCTATGGCCATATAAAACCTACTTCAACCCCATTCCATTCCTTTCATTCGGGTACCAAAACCTTTGGCGATTTTGAGGTGCAAACAATTACACCTCTCTCTGTCACGACCCATCCCGCTACGGGCGAAAATAGGACATGTGGCACGCCACCAAGGCTATTTCAATTCATTTAAAGATTATAGCAGCAGAAAAAGAACATAAAAACAACATTGAGAATTCAAAACATTTGGAAACAAAACCCTCCGAGCAATAATATTCGTATAAAATTAAAAACGTAATTATATTTGAAACGGGTGAATTTATGCTGAAAGGGGCCCCAATTGTACCCTACGAATCAATCAAAATATTTAAATAATTTCCAAAAGGGGTAGAAAAAGATTTCATGCAGGGGTCATTTTGACTAATCGAATGACCCACTTCGACCGGTCAAATGACCCTTTAGCAGAATTCCTTCAGAGTAAAGATTGAGACACACCCAAAGATACAACTTTTGGGACACAACCCAAAAGATGTGTCTATATCTCTCCTGTGATGTCACTGGACCCCACAGTGACACAGGAGAGAGATAGACACATCTCTTGGGTTGTGTCCCAAAAGTTGTGTTATTGGGTGTGCTCAAAGTATTACCCTTCCTTCAAGCAGTAGAATTTTGCTAAGGATCAATTCAACCTTCACCCATTTGTAAAACTCCTAAACTCTCCCACTTTAAATCCAAACATATCAAAGTTATAAGGACATATATAAACCTTGTCAAACATTAAAAAGAACCGGAATTGAAACAAGTTAAGGCTTGTTTGGATAGATTCATAAAACATCAACAATATTCCTTCAAAATCTGAATTTGACAAGTAAAGCTTCCAAACACGAATCCATGAGTTCGGATTCCTTCAAACTTAACTAAAAGTAGTCTTACAACCTTTTACATTACTAAGGAATCGTCCCCAATCCTTACAATTAGCAAAACATGGTTCTAACTTCTAGAATACCTATTTCAACATAGAAATTATACTACCAAATCTCAATGGGATAGATTTGTCCCGGGTGATCCCAACGGCCTCACTCTTCACATTCTTCTTTCATTTCTTCTTTTCAAGGAAGATTTTTAGCCCCAACGATAAACGATTTCACCTGCAATGGAGGAAGTCTCCATTGCTCAGTAATATGCTGAGTGTACAATTCTAAACAATTGCATATGAGGCAATTCATGCTTTAAACATCTAAAACATGTCAACTAGTCTCTACGGAGAGATACGCATTCATCCAGTATATCGGTAAGTCTTAAATCTTAAACCGCGATACCAATGGCTAGCCAAAGATCACTCAACCATTGCATCCAACTGCTCTGGCTGGGCCGGTTCCCAAACCAATCAAGTAGTCTCACTACTATAACTTTCAAACAACGAGAGGCGTACCCCGGCATGAACTTGTATCAAACTCCCCTTCGACCCACATAGTCATTTACCATGCTTACATAGTCATACAATCATGCTATTCATGCGTACTCGATAAATTTAATGGGCCTAAGTTAATACATGAGTTTTACCTGGATCACAATTTCATACACTATCCAAAGCATCCAAAATTGTCTATATAACACAAGTTCGGAATTCATACCTCGAGCAATCGTCCTATAATTTTAAGGAAAGTACTAGTAGCCTGATTAAACGTCGGATCTCCGATTATTAGAAGTGAGTCTTGCAAGTATTGACATATTTTTCCCAAATTTTCATAAATTAGATTTTTTTAGAAAACTTAGCCAAACGAGGCCTAACTGGTATCAAAATGTAGCTCTGACCTCGAGGGGCTCGAATATGAAATTTGGAAGAAATTTAACAGCCAGAAGTCCGTTGATTTGTGTCAGCAAGCTCTAAGTCCCCAAAAATCCCCAACTCTCCCTTTTGATTTTCAATTTTGGAAAAGTTGTGAATGAGAAAATATCTTGCCTAGTCTATTTATAGGCATGACTCCCGAAAATTACGTAAACCTCCCTACGAGTTCTCAAAACTTCTAATTAGTCCTCGAAACGTCTGACACAACTATCATATTGCTTCACGAGTGAAAGCTATCAATTAAACCAATTTGCATCTATGTTCCGTTTGTCGCCATAATTACGATCCGAAAACTAATTTCGTGGAATTTCTAGATACCCTACCTTTTGGGCAACTTGTTAATTACGTTAATACTACCACATCCAAAATGATCTTAAACAAGATCAAAACTATCTGAAGAAGTACACTACACAAGTGAAATCACTATTCTCATATACTACATTATGTCAAATAACATTTAATCAAATAAATGTCATTTAAGTCATGTCAATGCCTCATCGAATGTTAGATTATCGTGTCCTCACTTGACACCTTCTATTGAGCACAGTCAACCACTTTCACAATTATCAAATAACATTGATGATGATATGCCTAAATTCGGTTAGAGGTAAAAAGAATTAAACAAGAGGGATTTGAGTGTGGTTCGACCCTGTTAATTAAGAGACCTACGTCCACGTGTGTATCAAAGCACTTGTACTAACAAATCACCGGCGACCTTTGGTGAACGAACAAGGAGGGCGGTATTATCAGAGACCGGCCGAGTATATGCGTATGTGTATTGTATCATTGCGACTCTATAGAATCAGAAAAGTTCGCCCCTTGAAGGGGGTGAGTAATCTCTTTTATAGACACAAGAGGCCACTCGTACAGGGTAAGTAGTCTAATTAATAGGTAGTATGATCTACTTACAATTGACTAGCACAAATCATGTGAGTTTTCTAATCGGATTAGGAAATGACCTACACTTTCCATTAGTCTTTTAGCTGAGATAGGAAGTTGTTTGGAATATTCTGGAGAATATCATAGGGCGTGTCTGGGCTGTGCCTGTGACGGGACAAGTCCACATAATTTTCCCGAATTGTTAGCTGCATCCCGAGGTAATTTGAGCGGTTACGGATATACGGCTCGAGATGGCCCTACGGTGAGCGTAGTTACTGGGTGACTTGGCCTTCTTTGCTGAGCTGGCGGAGATTGACTCCTACTTGATATTTTTGTGCATATCAATTGATAATTCTCAAAAACTTATTTTGCATTTTAAAACATTTTGATTTTCTGGAACGGGTGTGACTCACACTCTCTCTCTCTCTATCTATCTCTCTCTACTGTGTGTATATATATAGATATACAAGTACATATATAATATATGGACATACATATATATATATATATGAATTTGTTCAAAAAAAAAAATTTAACCCAAAATCAATTCATTCCAAAAACTAATTTGTTTCTAAGATTTAAACACAAATCAATTTATTCCAAAAACTAATTTGTTCATAACATCTGAACCCAAAATCAATTTGTTCCAAAACCTTAAGATCTAGACCAGTGCCCGAGGATGACGTTGATGCTGGACCAGCTTATTCACCCGATGATCAAAAGAGATTCCCAGAAAACTAGGACCTGAGAGAGTCCCCGTAAAATACCAAACTCATCTCAAAGATGTATACAAGTATCTATGTACATATGGTGTGTATGTATGTATATATGTGTCATCTGTATGTATGGTGTGCATGTATGTATATATATATATCTATATGGTCCGTATATACAGTAAAAAGAGATAGGTTATTGTTGTTGTTGTTATTATTATTATTATTATTATTATTATTATTATATTACTGTGGGTATTTTCGGTATTAGTAAATTAAGAATAGAGGTCTTTGTAAATTTTACAATCTAAAGACGAAGTGTGTGTAATACAAATCAAAATTTCAAGAGAAGTCTATGTAATTTTACAATATAGAAAAGAGACCCGTATAATTTCGCCAAGATTAACCCTTTTTTTCTTTTTTTTTAACCCATCATGGTCTTGTGGGTTGTGGACTCAATGAACATAGTAATTGTGAACCCTGCTTCATACTAGCTACCTTGCCTGAGCGGGTTATATATATTCTGCTGGGAGAGGACTATTTGTGACATTTGGTATAGAGTTATAGGCGACCTCACTCCCGTGAGGAGTAACGTGCCATGTACTTCCGAAAGATGCTTTCTATGGTTAGGAGATGAAAAGTGATCTCATATATGAAGGTTTAGTTTCACCTTCATTTTAGTGCTTCGTTTTTTTTAAAGTATAATTTTATGTTAATTTATTAAATAACTAGTTTATGAGCTTTGTAAAATTTGAATTTTAGGTTTTTTTTTTTGGAATAGTTTTTAAAGCTCTATAATAAAGCTTTTAAAAGCTCAAGATTGCTTTTTAATTTCATGAATTTTTTTTTTGACGAATAATGTGTCACTTATACAAAATTATCAAACTACTTAATAATAAATTTCATAAGCCACTTTTAAAGCCTAGGTTATGAATAACCATTAAGCTTATTTTAATTGATAACGGGCTTTTTATATGGTATCCGACCTTTTCATGTTACGTTTGATAGACAAAATCGTGAGGTCTCTGCTTTGTGCTGACCAATAGATCTCGACCTACCCCTACTTTTCATCTTGTAATCTTGATTTTTTTTTCACATCTTAATTACAAGAAGAAAAATAAATCAATCGCCAGTGTAATTCGTGTGAATTAAATCCATCGATTAAATTTTTAACAATATTAGGGGTACTAATAAATTTCACTAATACTAACACCCACACTCTATCTCTCTCTTTTTACGAGAGAGATAGAGTGTAGGTGTGAGTGTTAATTTTTACTTTTTACGAGAGAGATAAAGTGTCGGTGTGAGTGTTAGTGAAATTTATTAGTGCCCCAAATATTACTCTTAAATTTAGCAAACAATGGTAAGTTTAATTATCGGCATTTGTCCATTTCCTTGGGGCGACGCATCTCTCTGACTCCTCTTTCTCTCCCTCTACGAGTCTACATATAAATGCATATATAATACATCTTCTTAGCAAAAAAGAAAAAGAAAAAGTATATATAATACAGTACATGAGTCAGGCTCGAGCAGGGGCGGACTCAAGATTTTTGGCCTAGGGCCTAAATTATACGGGAGTTTGGGGGCAGTGCTCTTGAGGCAAATTTTTTTGAGTCTACCTATACACAATTATGTGTAAAATTGTAGAATTAGTTTAACACCCCTAGTTTGGGGTAAATCATGTAATTTTAGGAGGCTTATTTCTAAAACCTATAATATATTACATATAAATCTAGAATTTTTAAAAGTCCAGAGTGGCCTGTCTAAATCCTATAAAATATTATATGTAAATCTACACTTTTTAAAAGTCCAGGGGGCCTGTGTGAATTTTAGGAAGACCTCTTTCTAAAATCTGCAAAACTTTACATGTGATTATGTAAATGCCAAAAGTCCAGGAGGGGCTTGTGCCACCCTGGCATGTGTGTGAGTCCGCCATTGGGATCCAGTGCGCACTAATTAAGGGAACTGGGTGAACGCATTGTGTTTTTAAACCTAAAAAAACCGTCGGGCAATCTGTCAACCCGCGCCCCATCCTGTGATCAGGGCCGGCCCTGAGATGACAAAAATTGTCCGAGGCCCCAAGCGAATTTTCAAAGGGGTCGAAAAAATGAGGCCTCTATACTATGTTTCATTGAAATTAGGAAGAAATTAGAAGAAAATAGGCTTAAAAATGATAAATTTCATAGAAATTAGGAAGAAAATAGGCCTAAAAATGATAAGCTTCATAGAAATTAGGAAGAAATTAGAAGAAAACATGCCTAAAAATGATACGTTTTATAAAATTAGGAAGAAATTAGAAGAAAATAGGCCTAAAAATAATAAATTTCATAAAAATTAGGAAGAAATTAGGAAAAAAAAATAGGCCTAAAAATGAGGCCAAAAATTGAGGCCCCATGCAATTGTTTTGCCAAATTGGCTCAAGGCCGGCCCTGCCTGTGATTTTTTTTAGACTTAAAAGTCCAATCCAGTGCGTTCACCCAGTATACACTAGAGCCGAATTCTATAATTAATACAATTCTATAATACATATATGTATATGTGTATTTATATCTGTGCATAAGTTTACTGGGGTGGAAAAGAACGTAGGGCTTAACAACCAGACTGACATTCCATAAGTGCATGAATATATATATATATATATATATTCGTATCCTATCTTTTTGTCTTTGAATTTTGAAGACCTTATCCTCTTTGTCATCAACTTATCATACCAAAGAATTTCAGTTGCTCAATTTAATAAAATACATTGATAGGGCCCCACCCTATGCTCATACAGTTATAATGTCATTTGCTAAATGCCAACATAAATTAATGGTTAGTGATTTGGATCTACCGATGATACCACATAATATTGTTGTGATGTACTAATTAATACACTCTTACATATATTAATATTTAAGTTAGATAGACATTAGCAGAGTCAGATCCACACATTGATGAGTTTGATTGGCTTGTGTAGTAATACATCATCCAAATAATAGTAATTTAGTAACAAATATTTTTTGGTGTGTGACTTAATTAATTAGCTTTCACCCTTTGGGGGTAATTAAGAGAGAGAGAGAGAGTTATGTTGATCAATATGATTGCAGTACATATTTTAGTACTCTCCTTTATGTATTTTTTTTCTCTTATTTTAGAATCCTATTAATTCACCTGTGTACCACATTGACACACTGTTCGCATATACTGGCTAATTATATTTAAAAATTATAATAAAATACTTAAGAAAAATACCAATGTCTTTTCCATTCAATTAACAACAATGAGAAATTAAGCTACTAAATACACTCACCTACTTAGGGTATGTTTGATAACCCAATTAAGTGCTGAAAATGAAAAGATTCTGCACTTATTCTTTTTCAGTGCGTTTGATAACGTACCACTTAATTAAAAAAGCAGCCAAAAAATCATTGAAAACTTTAAGTAAAAAATTTCTACTGAAAATAATCACTGAATGCATTCTATTTCAGTAGTTGAAGTATTATTTTCAGTATTACAAATTTAATCACTTAAAATTTTCAGTACTTAAAATTCAGCACTTAATTTTCAGGACTTAATTTTCAGTTTTATCAAACGCACCCTTACTTTTGCACTCGCCAAAATATGTTGATGAATTGTACATTTAGTAAGATTGTTGATTTAAATTGGTGTAGATAGCACATAATTAGATGGTTGTATTTAGTAGTTCACATTCGGCTATTGTCTTGATCTATAGTAGAATGAAAATTGATCATACTTCATATATAGTGAACAGAAAACAAGAACCAAAAATACATTGATAAAAAGAATAGCATATACTAGTAAATGATTCAAGACAGCGTTTGTTAAAAACAAGTGATCAACAGCAACTAAGGTGCTGCCCACTTGTTAGCACCACTAAGTACATGACAACACCACAATTTATGCATTTTTCATTTTTTACTACCCCAAAAAAAAAAAAAAAAATGTGATGTGCTGACAACACCTCATTGATGTTGTATTGTGTGTTAAATAATATTATCACCCTCACCCAAATACGCAACCCATTTCTTTAGTTACAAAGAGATATACCTTTGCATTTCTTTAAACAAAGAAAATTTTACAATAAAAAATCATTTATTTTTAGGTTAGAATCTCTTCTAGTAAGACAAGAAAAGATTGTGTCTTGGGAAAAAAAAAAGTACTCTGATACAAGTACTAACTCATTTGATACCAAATTTTGGGAAGGATACAATTAAAAATACTATACTTATATCAAATTTCACACCTAAAATTATTAATTCTGATAGATTTCATATAGGACCTATGTAAAACCCAAATGACATGTACTGAAATCAAAGATTAGAATTATTGGGTGTGAAATTTGGTATGAGCGTAGCATTACTCGAATACAATTATTCATCAAATTGTAATATACAGGCATCAACTTTAATGTGCCTAAATAATTCGTTTTTAAGAGAGTTAAAACAACAATTGGAAGGCACCATAAGCTTTGAGTGGCTGTTGCCCCGTTACCAACAGAAAGTAAGTCTCTCTCTCTCTCTCTCTCTCTCTCTCTCTCTCTCTCTCTCTCTCTCTACTTTTTCTGCTCACATTCATAGCTAGCAGAACTTGGCTTTCTAAAATCTTGTTCGAAATAGGTTTCTCCCAATGAACCACGGATACAACACGATACTGATATATATGGCAAATCTTAAAAAAAAAAAAAATTTGCACGCACGGTAGCGATCGAAGTATCGTGTCCATGTGTCAGACACGACACGACACGACAATCGACACGCTACGAAGTGTGCGTGCTTTCTTAGGCTTCTCTTGAAAATGAACCATGACATGATAATTCATATTACCTCAAGTTTTTGTAGAACTAAAAGTAAGTCAATCTGTTTGGTAATCCTTCATAATAACCCAATTAAGTTTAATTGCTTCTCTACTTTGAACCTACTATATATCCATATGTATATCCATCATTTTCACGTTTCTGTATGGATCTAAATATTGTGAAAGTAAATCCATATAAACGTGTGTATCAGTATATGAATCCCCATACATATTGAGATGATAATCCACTACTAAGGCTTAGTTTGGCTCCTATTTTAGTACTTTTCCTTTTATAAAGCACAATTTTATGTTAATTCATTTGGTAACTAGTTTATGAGTTTTGAAAAAATTGAACTTAGGGCTTTTTGAGGTAAAAGCTCTAGAATGGAGCTTTTAAAAGCTCAATGTTGTTTTTTGATTTCATGATGTCTTTTTGAAGAATAGTGTGTCACTTGTATAAAATTATCAAACAATTTAGTAATAAATTTCATAAGCTCCTTTTAAAAAGCCACGTGGGACCAGACTAAGCCTAAGTCGAATTTTGTCGATTCTATTGAATTTAATTCATATATTGAAGTTCCTCTGCAGGTTAGCATTTGGTGCAGCATATAGTTTCAAGTTTTATAATTTCTTCATTTTTTTTTTTTTTTTTTTAACTCTGATTGTATTCTAAAAAGTTTAAAAAGTTCTCGATCCCCTAGTCCGACTAGTATAAACATTTTTCAGTTGAGGTTTTTTCTCGTGTGTAGACCAATTTTTATGCGCTTTTGTGAAACTTTATCTTCTGTTTTTTTTTTTTTTGGTTTACAAGGGTATCATGGGCGAGTTTACGCGCACCAGACTAATCCATGTGGAACTTTATCTGATTTCATGCAATTAGTATCATGTTTGGCTGCTAAAGATGAAAACTCTTATGTTATTATTTCCTACTTTGATAAGGGAATTCAATGTTTTCATGAGAATATTCAAATTATAAAATCAACATCCCCAAAAAAGAAAAGAGAAGAAAAACCCCAAACAATTGTTTTTTTTCTTTGTTATTCACATCTAATTAATTTGCTCACCATAATATGAAATTTGCAACTATTTTGACTCCCTTGTGTGCGATTTTCGTGAGATAATAAGAGTGATAATATATAAATTGATATATCGAAATTTAAAAAAAAAAAAAAAAGAACAGAGAAACGTAAGATAGAATAGGTGCTGCTGGAAAGAGTTACCTTATATTGGCCCAATTGAACATTTGCTACTATGTTTTATTCACATCATCTTGCAAATTTTTAATGAATTAATTTTTCTAATTTGTAAATCCTTGACTTAATGTGTTGATTATTTAAGGAAGACGTAGAGTTCTTAATCATATTAAGTTGTTCTTGAGATTCCCCTTCAATTTGCAATTTTGCTAAGTGTATATAACTTCAATCCAAAAAAAGGCATAAGAATCGTAACATGGACAACAACATGGTTATACACATATATATTCCCATATATATATATATATATAGGGGGTTGCTAACTTACAACGCGATGGTTGTAGGTTAGTAGTATACAACAGCCTCTTTAGAGACAGAAAACAGGCTTTTAGTGACGAAACTTTTGTCGCTAAATGTTCTAACTTTTAGCGATAAAAAATTTTGTCGCTAAAAGTCTATTTTTCGTCGCTAAAAGCCTCATGTGTTGTAAGTTAGCAAATCCCATATATATATATATATATATATGTATATGTTGGTAGCTACATTCATATACATGCTGCTTATAAAAATGTAACTTTTTTTTTTCATTTTTTTAGCATCTTGGATTGGTGGTACAGAGCCAGCTTCACAACAGCTAAGTAAATATCTGGCGGATATTTTTTTTTAAGTTGGGAGATGGAAAAAGAGAGATCTTACAAAGCGCATTTTGTGGTCCTCCCATTTCATGGAAAAGGTCACATAAACCCAATGGTACAATTTGCTAAACGCCTGGTCTCTAAAGGTATCAAAATCACCGTAGCCACAAGCCTTTCCAACGCCAAGACCATGGGCACCAAAGCTGGTTCAATCACATTCGAATCCATTTACGATGATTGCACCGAAGGTGGCTTGGGAGGACCAGGAGGGTTCAAGGGCTATCTTGATAGGTTCGAAGCCAGTGGCTCACGGGGCTTAACTGAACTAATGAGGAAACTAGATATGTCCAAGTACCCTATTAAATGCCTAGTGTACGATGCTAATATACTTTGGGCTCTAGATATAGCGAAAGAGCTAGGCATAGCTGGGGCTGCATTTTTTACTCAGTCTTGTGCTGCTATTGCCAGTTATTACCCCATGTTTTGTGATTTATCAGGAGAGCCTCTTCAAGTCCCTGCTTTTTCTATGCCTGGATTGCCGGAGATCAGAATTCCAAATTTGCCATCGCTTGGTACTACTACAGGACGTTATTCCCCTATAATGTTGTTCATACTAAATCAGTTCAACAACATTGAGAGAGCGGATTGGGTACTTTTTAACTCATTTGATAAGTTGGAAGTAGAGGTGAGTCGGATGCTTCGTTGCTTTTTAATGTATAGAAGTAATAATGAAGCAATCAGTCTATTTGTTGTTTTTATAAGTCTTTTTCTTTGTTACTTGAAAATTCTAAATAGTGTTTATGATAAGACTAGTAGACTGATTCTCAATGCAATAAGATCAAGTAGTTATTTTCCAGTTAATGCCGATGAGTAGTATTGCAACTCATGCGGGATGAGCTTGATATTTTAGGTCTGTCTAGGCTCGAATTGTGCTTCAATAGAGTTTGTCCAGGCTTGAGTCCGACTTAAGCGTGACCAACCTAGTCTAAGTCTAGCCTAATCTAAATTTATCAGAAACATATGTATGATGTATCACCAATATACTATATCGAGCTCAGGTTGTTTCTTGATACCTCTGCCCAAGCCATGCCCAATGTCAATTCGGGCTTGGCACTCCAATGAATCCAAGTTTGTCTCAAATTTCATTGAATGTTGCCCAAACCTGCTCTGAGTTCGTGTCGAGCGAGCTGGGGTTAGCTCGCGTGAAATTGCATCTCTCCCAAGGAGGAGCAAAACCATTACATTTGATTTTAAGATGATCAAATTTGGTAGGGACCAAAATTACCATAATTTAGACTTGATGATCCAAATCAAGAAGATTTGATATTGATCTTACATGAGTTTGAAATTGGTTTAAACAGAATGATGTGGATTTGTATATTGTTCTCTTATCTTTGTTATATGCATATTCTATTTTGTTAGTAAGTTGGACTTGTTCTTGAAAGGTATATCTGTATAATTCAAGTTTAATTTGCTAAAATTGTAGGTGGTGAAATGGATGAAAACCCTCTGGCCAGTTAAGACGATTGGACCGACCATACCTTATGTTTACCTAGACAATCAAGTCGAAAACAATGATTACGGCTTAAATCTTTACAAGCCAAGCACTGACATATGCATAAAGTGGTTAAATACGAAAGAGACCGGATCTATTGTGTATGTTTCATTCGGGAGTGCTGCAAGTGTAAGTGTTGAACAAATGACAGAAATGGCGAAGGCCCTAAAGCAAGGCGGAAACAATTTCTTATGGATGGTGAAGCCAACTGAAGTAAACAAGCTTCCGAGCAATTTTGAGGAAGAAATGACCGAAAAGGGCTTGGTGGTGACATGGTGCCCCCAGTTGGAGGTTTTAAGCCATCGCGCAATCAGATGCTTCATAACGCACTGTGGTTGGAATTCGACTATTGAGGCAATAAGCTTTGGGGTGCCAATGATTGCAATTCCACTATTTTTGGACCAAATGATTAACGCGCATTTCGTGGAGAAGGTTTGGGAAGTGGGAGTTAAAGCCGAGGGGGACGAGAATGGACTCACTTGTAGTGAAGAAATTGTACGATGCATCGATGAAGTTATGTGCCTAGAAAGGAAAGAGTTAATTAAGAAGAATACTATTATGTGGAAAGAGGTAGCTAAAGAGGTAGCGAGTGAAAGTGGAAGCTCAACTAAATATATTGATGAAATTATTGAGAGTCTTGTGGTGAACAAATTTTGATTTTGTAATTAAAATTGTGGTGTTTTGCTATTAAATTGTGCTTATGTAAAGCTTTTTCTGCCTATATAGAGATCTTTGAAGTGATGGGGTGAAACATAAGTGGAACTAAGGATATCTCTTTTCTTTAAGTCATTTATCGATCTTTGTCCTTTCAATTCAAGGCCACAATTCCACCTTGCCAAACACCAACAACAATGCAGACACATTTAAATTATGATTTTGTTCAGAGTAATGATATGGTTTCCAAATTTGGGGTATCCGAAAATGGTATGGGAGTGGTACCACGTATAGTGGTCTAAGCTACCATTACCAAGTACTAACATATGTACTATGATAGAAAATGATGTTGCTGGTTGGGTTGAAGATGGAGTGTAGTGTGGTATAGTTGAAAGATGAGGGATATTATGAAACTTGAAGAAAAATCGATGTCATGGATATCAAATTTGAGTCCCAAATGTGATTCCCAGATATTTTGACAATTGTACCATATCAAAATATTTATAAATTCCAGATGTTTTGACAGTTGCACCAAATGTGACTCATTAATGTGTGCAAAACATATGATATACCCCACTGTATAAACTCGTATAGCTGTTATACATGTTTACATTAGGGTCTTATATAAACTCATACACGAGCGCCAAAACTATTAGGATCTAACAACAAGATGCTTCCATACCATGTCAAGTATTTGAAAATCACTACATCACTTGCAGAATGTCTGCACAAACAACAACTTCCACTTTGATTTATCCACATGAGTAAAGAATATTTCTGTAGAAACTATGACAAGTTTTGGAGCTCATAAGTGATTTATAGAACTCTAAAAGCTAAAATAGAAATGTTTGGCATATTAGCTTCTCCGATCCAAGCCCACAAGTGATTGGGCTTTCAGCCACAGGCATTTTTTTTTTCAATTGAATCGCAAAACATTAGTTGCTGCCAAGTCACATGATGTCAATACACTGAATTGTCACACCCGTTCCAAAAATTTATAGTTTTATCATGCATAATTGTAGATTGAGAGGTTATCAATGTTAATTGATAATGGTGGATTGAGGTTGACTGTGAGTCAACGGTAAGGTGTCAGTGAGGACACAGGAGCATGGCAATTCATATTGCATAATCATGAGTAAATGACATTTATGTGATTTAAATGTTATTTGACCTTATCTGGTATTTCTATGAATAGTAATTATACCTGTGTAGTATAATTCTGGTAAATTTGAATGTGATAGTCATTTTGAGAACTGTGGTGAGAACGTGAGAGATACGTTAATTAAAAAGGTAGGTTGTGTAGAGATTCCACAGAATATAATTTTCGGACGTTATTTTGGACCCAAACAAAACTTAGTCGGAAACTTTTGAAATTTATAGTTTTCACTCGTAAAGGCATAAAATGGACGCGTGCGAAGTTTCGAGAGGTAATTAGAAGTTTGAGGAACTTGCGGGGAGGTAAACGTGATTTCCACAAAGTTTGCCTATAAATAGATGAGGATGAGATTCATTCTCATCCAAACTCTCATAAATATCTAGAGAGAGGAGAGAGAAGGGAGAAGGGAGATTTGGAGCCAACGGGCTTTGCGACGCCGATCGACGACCGTTCGTCCGTCAGATTTTCTCCAGATTTCAGATTTGAACTCGTGGAGGTAAGATCTACGTTTTGATACCACTTAGGTCATGTTTGGCCAAGTTTTGTAAAAATCTTAATTTTGGACTTTTGGGAAAAACATGTATAAACTTGTAGGAATCGTACCAAATTCGATATCCGACGTTTATTTAGCCTCCTAGTCGATCCTTCAAAGTTTGGAGGAAATCGCACGAGGTATGAAGTTCTAACTTGTGAAATATAGGGAAATACATGTTTTATATTTCGACGACGAAATTGTGATCCGGGCGAAATCCATGTGTTAATTGTAGGCCCGTTAATTATGCACGCGCTAAATTGTGAAAAGCATGTCTAAATTTCCGCGAGCACGTTAAGTTGTCTATGTGGGTCAAAGGGGAGTCTTATACAAATTCATGCCGGAGTAAGCTTCTCGATGTTTGAGAATTTAGTAGCGACGGCTACTGTGCATGGTTGATAGACTTGGACTTGCCATGGCACTTGTGGATACAATGGTTGATAGACTTGGACTTGCCATTGGTATCGCGGTTTAAGGCTTGGACTTGCCGCTACCGGATGAATGCGTGTTTTTCTTCCTAGAGACTATTGTATGATTTATGAGATTAAAGCATGTTTCATCATATATTGCACATGTTAGACTTGTACGCTCAGCATATAGCTGAGCAGTGGAGATGTACTCCATTGCAGGTAAGAAGAAGGATAAGAAGAAGCGCGATGAGTGAGGCCGATGAACGCCGGGGATAACACTTGTATATGTTTTTGTTTTAAATCCTAAACTTGTGTAAGGTTTGGTAATATGTTGTAATAGAACCATAGATTAGTCCTGCAGTACTGTAATCGTGTAATTGAATGTCTGTAATTATGTTTTAATGCGTTAAAATCAGTTGTGGTTGTGATTGTTATTGGTATTGAGTAGTAGGACTTGTAAATTCCAGCACAGGGCTGCCAGCAGAGGAGCAGTCGACTGGACCCCTTGGGCAGTCGACTGAACACTGGATCCCGTGTATTTGAGATACTGTAAGTGAATATCAGAGAAGCAGTCGACTGGACCCCTTGGGCAGTCGACTGAACACTGTTTAGTTGAGCTACTGCTTCCTTTGATTGAAAAGCAGTCGACTGGATCCCCAAAGCAGTCGACTGGACCTCTTTGCAGTATGATGTATTTTTGGTGCTGCTTAACTCAGTCGACGGAGCAGTCGACTGGACCCTAGTGCAGTCGACTGAACCTCTGTTTTCAAACCTATTTTTCTTTGAATGTGTTTTCAATGGCCAAAACTTTTTATAACTCTGATTTCAATGTATTTTACAAACACAGAGGGGAACGTTTCCTAAGTTTTAAACTACCAGGGTTGTTTTATAGAAGTTCTTTCCGCTGCGTATTATTAGATGATGTTTGGTTGAGCCTTGGTGGCGTGCCACGTGTCCTATTTCCACGCGTAGTGGGATGGGTCGTGACATGAATATAGAGTATGAGACCGTTTGGCTCCGCTTTGTTGATGTTCCAAACTTGATTTCAAATTGCAATTGAGTGTTCACCAAAACCACGGATACGGATGCAAGCATGAAAATTTACGATTAGAAAGAAGCATTTCAAAACTAATTTTGACCCATTTCACATTTTTATGATCGTCTTTGCAATCAAAATCGCAATCATTACAGTAGAATTCACCAAGCAGTCCCTATATGTGCTTGGAAATATGTGGCCCCATTTGTTTGCACTTTGCAGTAATAAAGGCATGTTCGATAATGCATTATCGAGTGTCAACTCAATCAAATTCCAATTTTTATTAATGTTTTCATAAATATTAACATTGTGTTAGTTTAAAAAAATTATTTTTAAGACTCACTTTGAACATGGACTTTAACTCAATAAAAACGCACACAACAAACATTCGAATATACCAAATTAATTCACTTAATTGATCTCTTTTAAAAAATAAAATAAAAATTAATTTGTTGTTCTTAAATTGATCTACTTTCTTGTACTTCTGAAAAATGCTATAAAAAGTTGGTCACCAAAAGGACTCTATATAATGTCAAATAATCTTTAGTAGTTGCTTACCTTTTTATTTTTATTTTTATAGTTAAGCAAGATGAGATAATAGTTGCTTACCTAACATGCACTAGGGGTGCTCTCAAATTACTCGAGAATTGTAGATCCAAGCCAATCCAAAAGGAACTGTTTGGTTTGGTTCCAGTCAGTGAGAAGTTCGGTTCCGGTTCACTTATCATATATGATGTAACCAAGCAAATTTGGTTGGCTCAGATTTACTTTCGGGTAGAGAAAGTGGTTAGTGTCCATGTGGTCGGGTCGGCTATCAAGTCCCACTATCTCACCCGGGCGTGGATGTTCGAATCCCACCTCATGCTAACATTTAACCCACTAATACCCAGCTACAGGGGCCCTGTAGCAATAGCTCAAAAAAAAAGATTTACTTTTGGGTACGTAAACCGAATTTGCCAAGAGCGTTCATTCATCCTCTCTTTATTTCTCAACACAACTAGATTTTAAAGTTAAAATCATACTTCTATTCTCTCTTTTCCAAAAGGGAAATGTTTGACACACACACTTTTTGACACATTATCATGTAAACACATGTACCTTGTGCTATTTGAATTTTTCACATTTTTCTGTGCACTACTTATACAGCACATGGTACATGCATTTAATGCTAAGAGTTAAAAAGTGTGTCAAAAAGTGTGTGTGTGTGTGTGTGTGTGTGTGTGTGTGTAGCACTACTCTTTCCAAAAACAATATTTATCTCTGTATCTTGGGAAATCAAGCGGTTGTTGGGAGGGAGCTTCAAATGAAGAGTATTTGGGGACAAAATTGGATTGGATTTTATTTTGAGCATATTATTTGCAGTGACCCAAAAAAAATTTAAAGCGAATATTAAAAGTTTAATTTAATTTGTCGTCAGAGAAAATTATCATTTTTGGAATTGGTACAGTATAAATTTACCTGTGTGTGTGTGTGTGTGTGGAGGTGTGAGCCTACCACATGGGATAAACTCCCATGAGATAACTTGGAGTCCAAATTAGTTGGTTAGTGCAGTGTGTGTTCGTGTATATGTGTGTGTGTGTGTGTGTGTGTGTGTGTGTGTATTTCGTGTGTATGTGTGGGGGCTTATGCTTGAAGCCACTTGATGGCCAAGCAATTTAATTGCTATATATATGTAACCCCCTCCCTTTTACAACACTACGACAGCAACATCTCTGCCTGTTTTTGCTCTCTCTCTTGGTTTCATACACACGTACACACATATATATTTTATATACACATACACAAGCATATATATATACTAGTGAGGGTGAACGTGCAAGGCACGTGCCCGTCGGATAGTTGTATTCCTAGATATATTGTGTATTAATCTTGACATTAGAGGTCTTTGGAAAGGTATAATTACTCATTCCGTTCTAAAATAAGTGTCAACGTTTCATGTTTTTGGATATTTTTAAAATAAGTGTCACGTTTCCTTTTTTTTTTTTTTGATATTTCAAAATAAGGTCCACTTGTAAAAATCAACATAAAATGTTAAAACAGTTAAATAAGAAATTGTAAATGTAACTATTTAATCTAAAACTCTTTTTACGGAAGAAGTTGATAATTCTGACTATCTTATAAATGAGTAGTAAAGGTACCTAATAAAGCGCCACTAAAAATATATGACACAAGTAGGGTATTTCCTCTAAAAAAGGGCATGAATGTGTTTGTAGGCCTTAATTGATTTTCAAATACAATCTATAAATCCTGAATTTGAGGGAAGAACTTGACCAAAATGTAAATATTAGTGACCAATTAATAATAGCTACTAAAATAGCCACTTAAATTGACAATTTAAATATACCAGAGCTTAAATTTGAGAGAAGAAGTTGACCAAAATGTGAAATTAGTGACCAATTCCTAAATAGCCACTAAAATAGCCACTTTTTAAAACTTGTTTAAAGTGAATAATAAATATCCCAAAACTTGCTGACCTAAATGCAATTACACATATTACAATATATGAATCCTAAATTTGAGAGAAGAAGTTGAGCAAATTGTTAATATTAGTGACCAATTCCTAAATAACCACTAAAATAGCCACTTTTTTGACTTTTTATGAAGTGCATAATAAATATCCCAAAAATTATTGACCCAAATGTAATTAAACACAAATTGTTGATTGAAACCTCATTTGAGAGAAGAATTTGACCAAATTGTAAATATTAGTGACCAATTCCTAAATAGCCACCAAAATAGCCACTTTTGTTGACTTTTTTTGAAGTCAATAATAAATATCCCAAAAATTGTTGATCCAAATGTAATTAGACACAAGATTGTTGATTAAAACCTCATTATTATATTAAATAAAATTTCAAGAGCTGACTTGAATGTAATTATTTGTTCAAAATGACATATTTACCCTCAGACAAATCAATATATCCTTACGATGTATAAATAGTTATACGAGTAATTAGGGTGTAGTGAAGGACAAAAGAGGAAGTTCATATTTTTTGACGTACTTGTTTCTTCGTTCTTATAGTATAATAGATATATACTCAAGGAGATTAACTCCAAGGCTTGGTTATCATTGAATTCTATGCTATTCAATCTGAAATTCATTTGGGTAAGTTTTCAAATCAATTCCATATATTGATTTCAACTTTTTTTTTAAGAGCTGCTGTTATAGAGATATATATATATATATAGAATTTCATATGTATATATATATTGAGAGAAATTAGTAAATTTAATCCAAAAGATTGGATTGTCAATTGGTTTCTTTGTCTCTCTTTGAAATTTGATTTGGGTAAATTCCATTTGTAATTTAAATTTATATAGTCTGTATATATAGTTCATATATATATATATCGTTACGGGTCTGAAATTAGCGGGCAGAAAAACAGTCATGGAAACGTGATTTCTATATATCAAATGAAAGGTCTCGATCCCACGAGGCTCCATTTCGAATTTCAAAAGATAATTCGCAACGGTTGCGACGAACGGTCGATTTAAAGTTTTGTCGTCGTTCGGTTTTTCAATAAAATCAAGAGCTGTGTTTTGATTCATGAAAAATCAATTTCATATTTGAAATCTACGTGGAAAATGGAAGAGATTGATATATTGAAGTCCTGTTTTAGTTAAGTTTTCAAAATGGGCAAAAATTAGCCTTTGATTTTAAAACAGGGGAAGAAAAGAGGAAGGAGACGTTTCTGTGACATCTCGCGGGCGCGACCCACGCGGGCAAGGGGTCGAGCGAGAGGCTCGTGCGCGCGACCAAGCTATTTTTGAAAACTGTTTTTAAATTACCACGTGGCCTTTCTGAGCAAAACTCACCCGAGCGACCCGCGCGAGCGAGGTATCGCGCAAGCGGCCGGCGTGAGCGAGGTCCCGCTCGAGCGACTTGAGGCAGTTTGTTGAAAACATCTGTTTTGTTGTCCTTGAGCCAAAACTGAGCTAAGGGACCTTGTACCCTAAGCTTTAAGAGTTATACTTTACTTTAATAGTAGTTGTACTTATGCTTAGAGGTGTTGTACCTCACTGATATACACGCATTATTGTATATTGAGATTTGTAACAGATTGAGCAGTTCCGGTTTCTATTCTGATTAATTATTCAGTCTATCCTTGGTGAACGGTAGTTCCATATAACCCTCAATAAAGTTGTTTAGCATGTTAATAGTGTATTTACATGTTTACTTAAGTTGCTATGCCTTAAGTGGTTAATTGAGTTGCTATGCTTTACGTGTTTACCTGGGTGATTTCAGCATGTCTATTGTGTTGCTTTAATCGATAGCATGTGTTAATATGTAATTTATGAAATGTTGAATATGTCTGGATGCTTAGAGCTCGCATATGTCATAACATTTCATAAGCATGAGCATAAACACGAAAATCACGAAAATGGTTTTGGGATGAAAGACCTTGGAGGCTTTCGATTTTGAAAAAGGAAGATCTTAGAGACTTCCAGGTTTTGAAAAAGGGAAGACCTTAGAGGCTTCTATGCATAAAACCCTCTAGGAGGGATTTTGTTTTGAAAAAATAGAAATCCTGGATTTGTGGGTAGGCTTGTGAGATGGGTACCACTAGGAACTCGAATTGCAGGATGTGCTGCAAGAAACCCCGTAATGTGAAGGCTAGGCCTCCGTGTAATTCGTAAGGCCCAAAGTCCCGCACGTTTGAGGCTAGGCCTACGTGGATGGGAAGCCCATGGTCCGGGTAATGATATTGACGATCGAGGGTGAGTGTTTGAAAATGCACGAAAAAATGATTTTTATACATGACATTGGCATTCATTGCACTCACGCATGTTATATAACATATGTTATTGTGTGGTTATATGACCATACGAGCCTTTTGGCTTATGGACTATTAAACCTTTCTTTCAGGTGATATAGATAAGGGTAAGGCCCCCGAGAATTGATGAACTTCCGCTTTGTTTGAAGGTCGAGTTTATGGGAATTTAATTCAAATGATGGTTCAAAGAGCATGTTATGATTTAATTGGACAAGTATTAGTCCACCCGCTTTAAATAGTATGATTTAATTGGACAAGTATTAGTTCATTGGCTAGTCTGGCCATTCAGGAATGGAATATGCTCGATCAGATTGGGGAGTTTGAGGTTGAGCTCAACGATTCTGAGAATCGTGCTTCATTGTATTCTGTTATGGCTCAACCGTCGATCATTCAACGAGTAAAAGATAAGCAACAGTCTGATCAGGTAGCATCTACTTTTCGTATGCGAATTCTTCGAGGTGATGTTATAGAAGGTTGGACTTTTGACTCCGAGCGTGGGTTGAAGTTCAAAGACCGTTTGTTTGTGCCGTTGGTAGTTCGTGAACAAGTGATGAAGGAATTCCATCATTCAAGATTAGTGGTGCATCCGGGAGGTAATAAGATGTACCATAATTTGCGACGTCAGTTTTGGTGGAAGGGCATGAAGTGCGATGTCGCTAAGTTTGTATCTCGTTGTTTGACTTGTCAACAAGTAAAAGTTGAACATCAGAGACCTGCAGGGTTATTGCAACCATTACCAGTTTCAGAGTGGAAGTGGGAGCACGTGACAATGGATTTTGTAACAGCACTTCCTAGGTCACCACATGGTTATGACGCCATTTGGGTCATTGTGGATCGTTTGACAAAGTCTGCACATTTTCTGGGAATGCGTTTGACCGATTCGGTTGATGTCCTTAGTCGCTTGTATATTCGAGAGATCATTCGGTTACATGGAGTCCCTGTTTCGATAGTGTCGGATCGAGATCCACGGTTTACTTCATTATTTTGGGAAGGTCTCCAGAAAGCTTTGGGGACAGAATTGAGATTGAGTACGGCTTTTCATCCTCAGACGGATGGTCAGTCAGAACGTACTATACAGACATTGGAAGATATGTTACGAGCTTGTGTTATGGACTTCAAAGGTAGTTGGGAAGACCACCTACCATTGATCGAGTTTGCGTATAACAATAGTTATCAAGCAAGTATTCAGATGGCACCGTTTGAGGCCCTGTATGGACGACCGTGTCGTTCTCCCGTATGTTGGACAGAAGTTGGAGAAGCGTCTCTGTTGGGACCAGATCTAGTAAGGGAAACTATTGAAAAGATAAAATTGATTCGTGCGAGGATACTTACGGCTCAGAGCCGATAGAAAAGTTATGCTGATAAGAAGAGGAGACCGTTGTCCTTTGAAGTTGGAGATCATGTGTTTCTCAAAGTTTCACCTCGTCGTGGTGTGCTTCGTTTTGGACAGGATAAGAAGCTTTCACCTCGTTTCATTGGACCTTTCCAGATTTTAGAACGTGTGGGTGAAGTTGCCTATCGGTTGGCTTTGCCTCCGCAGTTGGCAAAAGTTCATAATGTATTTCATATTTCGATGCTTCGGAAGTATGAACCTGATCCGTCTCATGTTTTAGATTGGACTAATTTACCGTTGGAGCAAGATGCGTCTTACGAGGAACAACCCGTACAGATTCTGGAAGCTAAGGAGCATGTGCTTCATGGTAGAACTATTCGTTTGGTTCGAGTACTGTGGCGACACCATGGTACGGAGGAGACTACTTGGGAGAATGAGAAGGAGATGCGCGATCGATATCCGCAATTATTTGCTTCTTGAGTTAATTGTTTTCTATGCTAATGATTATCTATGTGCGAATTTCGCGGACGAAATTTCTTTTAAGGTGGGTAGGATGTAATACCCCGTAATTTTTATTAATTAATTAAATAGCAGTTTTGGATTTTGGCAGTATAATTTTTACCTGCATGTGTGTATCATCGCGTGAGCTCAACACACACAAAGATTGTTGTGCTTGGAGCCCAAGCTTATTAACTTCTATAAATTAATACCCCCCTACATCAAAATCTCACACAAACTCTCAATGCTCTCAAGAGACTCCACTGTCTCGCTTTCTCTCGGGTACACACACCCACACATTTATTGATTTACATTCACACACACATATTGATCAATACACACAGTCATATAGTTATGCAAGGAGTTTAATTCAAGTTTTGGACTTTGATTTTGGGTAAGCTTTTACTCAAATTTCTTATTCTAATTTCAGTTTATTTAAACTGTTATGTGTATGTACATATGTATATAGATAATCAGATTCATGTATACAATTTCAAGTGATTGAAATTCAAGTTTTAAATACAAGCTTTAGATTTTGTTAAGCTTTTGTTTTATATCAGTTCACTATAAACTGTGAATATAAATTCATATATATATTTCATTTGTATATTGTTAAGGGTCCAAAAATAGCGAACAGAAAAACTGTCACAGAAAAGTGAATTCTTTATATCAAATGAAAGGTCTCGATCCCACGAGGCTCCATTTCGAATTTCAAAAGCTAATTCGCAACGGTTGCGACGAACGATCGATTTAAAGTTTGGTCATCGTTCGGTTTTTCAATAAAAACAAGAGCTGTGTTTTGAATCATGAAAAATCGATTTCATATTTGAAATCTATGCGGAAAAAGGAAGAATTTCATATATTGGAAAGTCTATTTTGATTAAGTCTTCAAACTGGGTAAAATTTAACCTCTGATTTCAAAACAGGGGAAGAAAAGAGGAAGAAGACGATTCTATGACAACTCGCGCGCGTGACCCGCGCGAGTGGCCCGCGCGCGCGACCAGGCTATTTTTTAAAACTGTTTTAAATGGCCATGTGACCCTTCTGAACATATTCCGCGCGAGCGAGGCCTCGCGCGAGCGGCCCGCGCGAGCGAGGTCCCGCGCGAGCGGCCGGCTCGCGCGACCTCAAGCAGTTTGGTGAAATCTTCTGTTTTATTGTATTTAAGTCTGTTATGAGCTAAGGGACCTTGTACCCTATGCTTTAAGAGTTGTACTTTACTTTAATAGTAGTTGTACTCATGCTTAGAGGTGTTGTACCTCACTGATATACGCGCAATATTGTATATTGAGATTTGTAACAGATTGAGCAGTTTCGGTTTCTATTCTGATTAATTATTCAGTCTATCCTCGGTGAACGGTAGTTCCGTATGACCCTCAATAAAGTTGTATAACATGTTAATAGTGTACTTACATGTTTACTTGAGCTGCTATGCCTTAAGTGGTTACTTGAGTTGCTATGCCTTATGTGTTTACCTGGATAATTTCAGCATGTCTATTGTGTTGCTTTGAATTGATAGCATGCCTTGATAATCTGTCTTATGATATATTGAATATGTCTGGATGCTCAGAGCTCGCATATGTCATATCATTTCATAAGCATGAGCATGAACACGAAAATGATTTTGGGATGAAAGACCTTATAGGCTTTCAATTTTTGAGAAAGGAAGATCTTATAGACTTCCAGGTTTTTAAAAAGGGAAGACCTTAGAGGCTTCCATGCATAAAATCCCTCCTATAAAACCCTCTAGGAGGGATTTTATTTTGAAAAGTTAGAAATCCCGGATTTGTGGGTAGGCATGTGAGATGGGTTCCACTAGGAACTCGAATTGCGGGATGTGCTGCAAGAAACCCCCGTAACGGTAAAGGCTAGGCCTCCGTGTAATTCGTAAGGCCCAAAGTCCCGCACGTTTGAGGCTAGGCCTACGTGGACGGAAAGCCCATGGTCCGGGTAATGATAATGACGATTGAGGGTGAGTGTTTGAAAAGGGCATGAAAATGGTTTTCATGCATTGACATTGGCATTCATTGCACTCATGCATGTTATATAACAGATGTTATTGTGCGGTTATATGACTATACGAGCCTTTTGGCTTATGAACTATTAAACCTTTCTTTCAGGTGATATAGATAAGGGTAAGGCCCCGAGACTTGACAATGCTTCCGCTATAGTTTGAAGACTCGTGTGTGTGGATTATCATTTAGTTAATGTAATAAAACTTTGATTTCAAAGAACATGTTATGTTTCAATTGGACAAATGTTAGTCCACCAGCTTTTAAATTAAAGGATAACTTCACTCTGATTTTCCGCTGCTTATATTAAACGTGTTGTTTCAAGAAAGAATATTTCAAATGAAAACCAGATTTCTGATTTATAAATGCTTTCCAAAGGATAAACATATATTTCATGTAACCCTCGGAGTCTAGGACTCGGGGAGTTACAGAATGGTGTCAAAGCCTATTACTGTTATTGTTGTACTTCCGCCGGTTGACACCCCGTCGCCGGGAATCGTGGCGGGGCGGGGCGTCATACTTCCGCTATGGTTTTAATCAGATCCGTTAGTCTATAAAGATTTTGTATTCCCATCAAAGATTTTCGAAAGGCTATTCTATGCTTCCGCAGCAACCCTCAGAGTCTAGGACTCGGGGCATTGTAAAATGGTATCAAAGTTTGAGGTTTTAAAGTTGAAATGTTTCAGAGCTTTGGAGTTTAAATCATTTTAAAGTTTAAATGTTGGTTTTTCTAAAAGAATTTTTTTTTAGGTAAGCTTCGGGTTTAGGACTCGGAGCATTACAAGTATGTTCAGTCCTTCCGCTCTTGTTAATTATTTTATTTTACATTAGCACCCCTTCGCCTGCGGGACCCATGTCGGGGCGGGGCAGGGCGCTATATTATTAGTGGAAAAAAACAGATCTACTTCATTGTATCTCTCTCTTGCTGGAATTGTTGGAATCTAATGGATATGAAACTTTCAAATAAACAGTAACTAAACTTAAGATCGAAGCACGTATTAATACGTTGTCCGAAAAATAAGTTTACGTCCCACACACCGCTGTTTTCTGGACTACGACATCTTGTTCTTGAGGATGCTACGATCCAACAATGGAAGTACAACTTAACTTCAAGTGTTCTGCAGAATTATATGTATATAAGTTGCTCCCAATGATTCTAGAATAGATGAAGAGGAGAAGATCAAAATCTGTGAAAAGTATATCAAAACTAACTAACTATATTGTTTATGGGTAATGCTACACCCAAACCCAAATCTCACACTCATCCATCCACACCCTGATGTGGATCAATGAGGAGAGGAGAGAGATAGTAAAGTGGTGTAAACCACAATGGATTCCATAGTCTCTCTCCTCTCCTCATTAGTCCACATCAGGGTGTGAGATTTGAGTGTGGGTCTAGCATTACCCATTGTATATATATAGATGTCTATTGGGTAAGAGACATCTCTCTACACAAATGGTTGTGTCCCAACACCTATATACTACATATATAACAATATATACACGTTTATTAACCATTAGAACAGATGAAATTCAAACAAATTCAAAGTTACAACATGAAAAGTTGTGACTCTTCCCAAACAGGGTCCGGTCAACCGGTCGAATGCCCCTCTGCCTGAACGTGGTTGAAACTTCATATAGCCGTTGACCCGGTCGACTGGTCAAAAGGACCCAGTCGACCGGTTAAAACCCCTTTTGCTATAATCTTGAAACTCAATGTTCTAAGCCTTTCCCTGAGAATTAAGCCGGTCCATAGCGATCCTTATGATCCCCTTAAGCTTACATAAGCTCCCATTCACACCCCAAATCTAACAATCCCCCACATGTGAATGATTATGGCTAACTTAACAAAAAATGAAATACAATAAAACTACGAGAGCAATTCACGGACTTGCAATGCCCCACATGTGAATGATTATGGCTAACTTAACAAAAAATGAAATACAATAAAACTACGAAAGCAATTCTTAGACTTGTGATGCATTAGGAGAGTGTCTTTTGGACTTGAACTTTTCCTTAGTGAATATCTACTGGATTTACTCGGTGATACAGTGTACATTAAGTATTGAACTGTTCAACCTTTTAGTGTAAACCAACACTAGATAACATACACCACATATCGTTATACATATTAATTCATTCGATTATGTTCATTTTGGTCCTGAACACAATCTTTATTCATGAGACCTCTTAGTGAACCAAACCTTTGAAGTTCTCATAAAAGCGACCCCACTTCCATTCTCATATAGGTGATACCAATTAAGAGTACTGTCATTACTCATCAATATCATTAAATGTAAGTACATAACCTCAACAAATTTTATTACACACTTGAACAATATACATGAATGATGCCACAATGAATGTGTGTTTACAACATGAACTTTCCCAACTAGTTTTCCTATTGAACCTAGATCTTGGGATCTCTAGGTAACTAGGTTAGGTATCTGCTAGGTTGTTCAAAGTATTGGCTTTAGGTCCATTCCTTTCATCGTATATTGAACTTGGTCTCTAGGCAATCCTTTCGTAAGAGGATCCACAAGGTTTTCCTTTGACTTGACATAGTCAATCTTGATATACCACTAGAGAGCAACTGCTTGATAGTGTTGTGTCTTCGTCTTATATGTCTTGACTTGCCATTATACACGTCATTCTTAGCTATGGAAGATGCTGCATTGCAGTCATAATGCACAACTATGGCTATTACTGGCTTCGGCTATAACGGAATATCTACTAGGAAGTTCCGAAGCCATTCGGCCTCCTCACCTGCCTTATCTGAGGCTATAAACTCCAAGTCCATCGTCGAACATGCTATACACGTTTGCTTAGTTGATTTCCAAGAAATCGCAGCTCTACCTAAAGTGAATATATATCTACTTGTGGACTTAGTCTCTTGACTATCTGAAATCCAATTCGCATCGGAATATCCCTCTACCACGGGTGGGTACCGTGTATCGTGCAAACCATAGCTCACGGTGTGCTTTAGATATCTTAACACTCTCACAAGAGCGTCCCAATGATCTCTACCCGGATTGCTAGTGTATGTAGCAAGCCTTTCCACCGAGTATGCAATATCTGGACGTGTACAATTCATGATGTACATCAAACTCCTGATTACTTGCGAGTACTCAAGTTGAGATATGCTTTCACCCATATTCTTTCTCAACTTACAATTGGAATCAAACGGTGTTACGACCGATTTGCAATCCAATTGTCCAAACATCTTTAATATTTTCTCAACATAATGTGATTGTGTGAGAAGATATCCTTCGAAAGTTTGTCTCACTTGTATACCAAGAATAACATCGGCTTTACCTATGTCCTTCATGTCAAAGCTTGAGCTTAACATCTTCTTGGTTTCATTCATTACTTTCTTATTCGTTCCCGTAATAAGTAAGTCATTAACATACAAGCATACAATAACACATGAGTCTTCAAATTCCTTGACATACACACACTTATCGCATCATTGATTTTAAAACCATTTGCGATCATGGTATGGTCAAATTTCTCGTGCCATTGTTTTGGAGTTTATTTCAAACCATAAAAAGACTTAACAAGTTGACACACTTTATGTTCTTGTCCCTTTACAACAAACCCTTCTGGTTGTTCCATATAGATCTCCTCATCTAGATCTTCGTTAAGGAATGTGGTCTTTACATCCATTTGATGTAACTCTAGGTTATAGACAGTGGCTATAGCGATTACCATCCTAATGGAAGTAATCCTAGTAACCAGGGAATAAGTATCAAAGAAATCTATTCCCTCTTTTTGTATATATCCTTTTGCGACTAGTCTAGCTTTGTACTTATCTATGGTACCATCGGCTTTGAGTTTATTCTTAAGAATCCATTTGTAACCAATTGGTTTACTACCTGGAGGTAAGTCAACCAACTCTCAAGTGTGGTTATGCATAATGGAGTTCACATCACTATTTGCTGCTTCTTGCCAATAAGGCGCTTCGGGTGTACTCATAGCCTCGTTAAAGGTTTGAGGTTTATCTATGGTAACTAGTGTCACAAAATCCGGTCCAAAAGAAGTACCTTTCGTAGCTTTTTTTCTCTTTCTAGGAGCAACTTCGATTTCTTCGTCATTCTTAGAACTTGAAGAAATCACTTCAATACTTCTTTTAGGTGCTGAATTCTATCTTCTTTCCCTAAAAGGAAAGATATGTTCGAAGAACTCAACATCTACTAATTCTATGAATGTGTTGACACGAATGTCTACATTCTCGGACTTAACCACAAGGAATCGATATGCAACACTATTATTAGCATAACCGATAAATACACAATCTACGGTCTTAGGTCCTAGTTTTGTTCGTTTAGGGAGCGGAACTTGTACCTTAGCTAGACACCCCCACACTTTAAGTTTTTTATACAAGGGTACTCTACCTTGACAAACATCATAAGGAGACTTTCTAGTCTTCTTATGTGGAATTCTATTAAGAATGACATTCGTCGTAAGAATGGCATCCCCCCACAAGTTGTGTGGCACATCCGAGCTATTTAGCATAGCATTTGCCATTTCCTTGAGGGTTCTATTTTTCCTTTCAGCTACACCATTTTGTTGTGGTGTATATAGCGCAGTTGTTTCATGAATAATCCCATTATTAGCACAATACTCAGCTAGTGGAGTTGAATCATATTCACCCCCTTTATCCGATCTAACTTGTTTTTATTGTTCTAGATAATTAATTTTCAATTTTAGCTCTATATGTCTTAAACATATCCATTGTTTCATCTTTAGAACTAAGTATGTAAACATAACAATAACTACTACTATCATCTATAAATGTAACAAAGTATTTCTTTCCACCTCTTGTTGGAGTAAGTTTTAAATCACATAAGTCGGTATGAATTAAGTCTAGTAACTCACTTGTTCTATCTATGGATTTAAATAGCTTTCTAACAAATTTTGATTCTACACATGTTTCACATCTATGTGATTTGTCAATTTCAAATTTAGGCAATAATCCTAGATTAACCATTTTATGCATGTATTTGAAATTCACATATCCTAATCTAGAATGCCACAACGAACATTACTCAACAATATAGGAAGAAGCTATAGCATTCTCATTAATAATAATTTTAGGAGTACAATTGATCTTGATGAGCCCTTCATTAAGGTAACCCTTTCCTACATACATTAATCCTTTAGTTAATATAAATTTATCGGATCTGAAGACAAGCTTGAATCCTTTCTTACTAAGCATAGGACCCGAAACCAAATTCTTACGAATTTCGGGAACATGCAATACATCTAAGAGCGTCATTTCTTTTTCGAAAGTGAACTTTATAACCACATTGCCTTTGCCTTCAAAGGGCGCACCCGCGATATTTCCCATATAAAGCCTCTCACTACCATCCAACTTTATGTAGGTAGAAAACATGTTTCGATCCCCACAAATTTCTTGGTAGCCTCGGTATCTATCCACCAACCTTTTGAGTCGGTTGCAACACAAGATTCCATGATTACCTCCGCAAGATCGTCGATGTCCGTCATGTTAGCTTGGTTAGGCTTCTTGTTCCCATTCGGTCCTTTCTTATGACAACATTAGCTAGCACGATGTCCGGGTATTCCACATACCCAACAATTTCCTTTTGTCTTCTTGGGATCTCGGTCCTTAGACCCATTGTATGTAGACTTCCTTTTTCCTCCCTTATTCTTAGACTTAGAAGTGGGTTTTGAGGACTCACCTTCAACGAGATTAGCCTTTAGTTCCAAAGTACCTTGCTGCCCCTTCTTTTTTTCCTTGCGATTATCTTCTTCAATTCTCAAACGGACCACCAAATCCTCCATCGACAGTTCCTTACGCTTGTGCTTGAGATAACTTTTGAATTCTTTCCACAAAAGGAGGCAATTTCTCAATTATAGATGCCACTTGAAATGCTTCACTAATAGTCATCCCCTCCAAGATGATTTGGTTGATGATCACTTGAATCTCTTCCAATTGCTTGACCACCGGAATTGAGTCCACCATTTTAAAGTCCAAAAATCTGCCCACAATGATTTGTACCAGCATCCTCAGTCTTGTACTTTTTCTCTAAGGATTCCCATAACTCTTTGGCGGTAGTAATAGTCGAATAGACGTTATAGAGAACATCTTCTAGCCCATTTAGGATGTAATTACGACATAGAAAATCGGAATGATTCCATGCTTCCAATGCGACTTGTTGTTCCTTTGACAGATTTTCAATAGGAACCACCGGCTTATCTTATCGTAGGATGTGAGCAAGGTTGAGGGTTGTGAGATAGAAGAGCACCTTCATTTGCCATAATTTGAAATCTTCTCCCTTGAATTTTTCCGGCTTCTCGGCATGAGTATTCTTGATAATAGTTATAATAGAAGTAGTTTTTCTGGCCATTATTCCAACTATAATAAACTTGTTTTTCGATTGTTGGAATCTAATGGATATGAAACTTCAATTAAACAATAACTAAACTTAAGATCAAAGCACGTATGAATACGTTGTCTGAAAAATAAGTTTACGTCCCACACACTGCTATTTTGTGGACTACGACGTCTTGTTCTTGAGGACACTATGATCTAACAATGGAAGTACAACTTTACTTCAATTGTTCTGCAGAATTATATGTATATAAGTTGCTCTCAATGACTCTAGAATAGACGAAGAGGAGAAGATTAAAATCTGTGAAAAGTATATCAAAACTAACTAACTATATTGTATATATAGAGGTATCTATTGGGTAAGAGACATCTCTCTACACAAATGGTTGTGTCCCAACACCTATACACTAAATATATAACAGTATATACACGTTTATCAGCCATTAGAACAGATAAAATTCAAACAAATTTGAAGTTACAACATGAAAAGTTGTGACTCTTCACAAACAGGGTCCAGTCGACCGGTCGACCGATCGAATGCCCCTCTGCCTAAACTTGGTTGAAACTTCATATAGACGTTGACCCGGTTGATCGATCGAAGGGACCCAGTCGACCGATCGAAAACCCCTCTACTAGAATCTTGAAACTTAATGTTCCAAGCCTTTCCCTAAGCATTGAGTCGGTCCATAGCAATCCTTATGATCACCTTAAGCTTACATAAGCTTCCATTCACACCTCGAATCTAACAGGAACTGTAGCAAGTTGATGCTTTTGCTATTTGTTTTAGGATCTGGTATAAAAATTTGAAATATGCTTTTATATATGAAAATGTGTTTGATACATGTTTCCAATAACTCCATTGGAGTTGCAAGCCATCTCTACATTGTCGTCACTCATGATTCAAGTACTCCATGATTTTACGGACCCTACTATTAAGGTACTTGAGAATAAAAACCCATCCATTCCTAGCAGTGAAGAGAAATGTTTCTTGTGATATCTAGTTCAATTGAACTCTTTAGTATAAAATAAAATAAAGGATTAATATCACCTACCACCTCTAAGACTTGACTAGAAAACATTTATCCCCCACGTTTGAAGAAAAACACTTCCCCCTACTTTGGTAAAATTACAATGCATCCCTCAAAATTAATGAAGAAATTAATTGAAAGTATTTACAAAATTCTAAAGGGCCCATCTGTTAGGTATTTACGAATTTTACAAATTTCACAATTCTAAAAAAATTATTTTTCTGAAATCAGTTTAAACAATTTTCATAGTTTTCAAAAATTTCTGAAATTTTCAAGATTTTTCACGAATTTGAAATCCATTTAAAACCTTTTGACACTTCCTTGAAATATATCCATATTTTTCCAAAATTATGAATTTTTTTTCAGGTCTTCTAGTATAAACAATTTTCAAAATTTATGTAATTTTCAATTGGAAGAAGAAGAGATGGGTCTAGATGCCAGGGGGGGGGGGGGGGGGGGGGGGAATCTGAGGGGAGTAAAACTTTGTTTGGTTTGCCACAAACAAGAAAATAGATGATTTGCAATTCTTGTTTGTGGCAATTCTTACATAAAACAAGAAAAGAGTTCATTTACGATTGCACCTAATTCTTATTTTGGGGGGTTTACAAATCCGATAAAAAAATTATCAAATTTGCTTGGAATTCTTTCTAAACATTTCCATAATCCCAAAATATCCCTGTCTTTTCACCTAAATACCAACAATACCCTAAGGGTTAGGGTTAAAAGTATGTCAACAACCATACGTGATCTCACAGTCCGCTGAAGCTTTTATCTCTCTTTCTCTCTCTCTCTCTCAGTGTGGTGTACGAAGTCACTGTCACAGGTATGGAGTCTCTCTCTCACCTAAATTTCTATACCCCACTATGTATATAAAATACATTTCTGCTCACTCCAAAATTGCTATCTACCTCTTTGGGCTTCTATTGAATCGTGTCACGCCCCGACGTAGCATAAATATGGAAAACGTTTAATTTCCTTTATGGACCCGTAGGTCGCGACAGTTTGAAGGATCGATTCCGTCCCAAACGTCAATAACAAAAACATAATAATCAGAGCAGAGCAATCAAGGCTTACAATATTATTCTAACTTATTACATCTTATGATACGGGGTCAACTAAGGCACAGACCGCCTTGAAACAAAATAATAACTTAAGGTCTATTACAGTCATCCTTATTACAAAATCAGTTTATGATTTAAAACATATAACTTAAGACATGAAATGAGGATAGCAGACTTTCTTCCAAGTGGTCGTTTTCAGTTAGCATAATCATATTGGTCAGCCTGATCATAACCTGAAAAGCCTGAACACGAATGTCCAGGACGCATCAACGTCGTCAACTTCAAGAAGCTGGTGAGTATTAAAAACATAACTTTGAACGTAACACATACTCATTTACCATTTTCCAAATCCCTTTTTAATTCAACAAGTTTACATTAAAGTAAAGAGTTCATTTTAGAAAACAACAACAATATCATTTGAAAACTATAATTCACATATATGTGACCGTGTATGAAAACAATGCACCATCTCATCTTACGGACTATTTTCTCTCGACAGACACAATAACCCACTATCTCACACCAGTATCTTTGAAATACTCCGATAGCCACACTTTAGCACAGGGGTGCCAGGGAATATCCAGTTTGCCTCACACTTTGGTCCGGGGTACCAGGGAGTGTCCAATGCCTCACACTTTAATACCTAATCCGCCATGAAAATACCGGAGGAACCCTCACGCAGTATCCAGACTCAGGTATCAGGGAGTGTCCGTAGGCCACACTTTAGCACTACCATGGGTGCCAGGGAATGTCCAAGTTCGGCTTCACACACTTTGACGCTACCATGGTCGTCAGGGAGTGTCCAGTTTTGCCACCGTCGCATTTCAAAGATACTCTCGCCGCAATCTCAAACACATCACACTTTGGTACACCATTACCAGGGAGTGTCCACAACACAATCTCAACCCATATCCTTTCCACACTGACCATTACTCTTTTCCACACTGACCAACATTCACACTCACCATGCATGTACAACTGACTCCAAATGAATAACATGTGACTTAATACAGAAATATAAAGTACTGGGAACGATAACCATGGATATACGAGGAGAAATCAAATCTTATATGAAACAACAGGTGAATTCATCAAAGAATGCTCTAATATGCTTTTATCGCTACTAGAATACAAGTGGGTCTACTTTGAAGCAATGCCCTAAAAAATGAGTTATAATTTGTGTACATGAATTACATATCAAAAGAAAGGTCTTTGAGTCTCGTTTCCAACGCTTCAAACCGTGCGCGTTTTTGAGTTTCCTAGAGGAAGTTATGGCCGTTTTACTAAAAGTCGTCAATGCTGAAAAATGGCAATCGATTGGCAAAAGTGGCAATCGATTGGATGACATGGCAATCGATTGGACATGTTTCCAATCGATTAGAACTCATGTCAATCGATTGGTAATGATGCCAATCGATTGGTAACGATGCCAATCGATTGGTAACAGCAGTTTCTCCCCTGTTACGAATTTAAAGCCTCTTTTTGACCCTTTTTCAAATCCGAATGCAAACATGACTTGTAATATATGGTTCTCTCCGTTTTTCCGCAAGGATCGCGAATACGCGATCGGTTTTTATCAATTTCAATCGTAGCTCTCAAATTTTATGAAAAACCGAGAGGTGTCAAAATTTCATTTTTAATATACGTCGCGATACGAATGAATTAAGCTCTACAACTTGAAACATAGCATCTATGGACTGTAATCTTTCATTTTCATCTAGCAAAATCCATTTTGGTTAAGTTTGGAAAATCACCATTTTTGAGCTTCAAGCTTTCATACGAAAATTAACAATGGTGTTCTTCAAATTAGACTAAACTAACAGTAAATAAATATGAGATTACATTTCAAGTGAGTTTAGAATACTCACTGTGATTAAGAGAGCAAAGATTGTTGAGAAAGAAATAGCAATAATAAGAATCAAACCAAAGCTTGGCTATGGAAGTCTTCAAGTTCTCTCTCTACAATATTTTGTATAGTTCTCTATTTTTCTCTCTAAAACTCTCTGTGTTTCTTGTATTGTGCAGAAAGTGTGTGATTTATAGAGAGCATGTGTGTGTATAAATACAAATCCAAAGCTTGGGGGCCAAGAACCATCAATTATACTCAACAAATGAAATTCTTTTCTTAATTACTAAATATTGTACAAAAAAAATCTCAGGTGTGTGTGTGTGTGTGTGTTGATACACATACGTATAGAGTTTATACAACTCTCAGATGGAGCCAAAGGCCAAGTAGGTGTATAGGGGTCATCTATAATGTGTTTGGGAAAATCAGCTTTAGGCAGAACCTTAACACCCACAAGTTATACTTTGGCAAACAGGGCATAATCAATCATTGCAAGATTAAATGTTCATAAAGCATTGGTCATATCTCCTTTACGTCCAATCCAAAATCTATGCCAGTTTGACGCGGCACAAACAGTTTTAGACATAAACTGGTATCTTTGTGGCACAGTGGTCACCACAAAAATACAAAAAAATCACTTTGATGTAAGAAATGATTTTCCGGTTTATAAATATACAGTTTGAGTTCACAGTAAATATTTTTCACTGCTTTGAATTACAGATTTTGAAATTCACACCGGTATTACTATCTTTATAAAAATTACAGTTTGACCCCGATAAGAATTTCAACATGAAATAAAACAATTAATAATATTTAGACATGAGAGTTTGCAATTTAAAATAATCCTACGAACACAGACTAAACATGGAAATTCAAATTAAATTTAAATATGTCAAATGCAAATACATACAATTAAATGAAAATGCAGGTTGTTACAAATCGAGAAATAGGTTTGATTGTCCATTTTTTTTGTTATATATAAGGCATCCTGTCGATAATTCAAATCGAAACAATTGGGTGTCCGACTCGGGCCTATATGACATGACTAATCAATAGAAATACTACAACACTCAACCTTTGTCATATATTCCATACATCATACTAGATAGATATAATATTCATGGAATACGATTCACTTTCAAGATGCCTTGGTGGTGAAATGGTAGACACACAAAACTCAAAATCCCATGGTAAAGAGCATGGAGGATCGAGTCCTCTTCAAGGCATAATGTGGAGAATGCTCATTGAATGATCAATTCAATAAGAGAGCTCGGATCGAATCGGTATATCAAAATCGATTCAATACGAGCTTTTGGAGTTGGAATAAGTTCGGCAGCAGATCATGAAATCTTGGTGATCTTTTCTATCTAATGAATGGGGAGTTTGCTTTAAAATCGTCCGCCCTGCACCAACCCCCCGAGTATATGCTTCAACAGGAATCACACAAGGGTAGATTCGAAACCTCTGGTAAATGCACCCCATAACCCAGCAAATAAAAAACATTAGATAGTCCATTTTCGGGATTGGAGACTTATCCATTCAGTGACTTTGGCACTCGACGTTCCCAAAATGGGTACTATCGGGTCGGGTGAATTCAATAATATATAGACGCATGTTGGCGTTTCAGCCTTCATTCTCCTTACTTGTTGGTCGTGAATATCTGAACTGGTTGTTCATTGTTCAAGAATTCTTGTTTAGGCAGTTCATACCATCCATACATAGTGTTTTGATCTAAGATTTCAATTCTTCCATGTTTCAGCAGTAGCATATTGTTCCGTGGAGCTAAGGTCCAAAATATAGAAGAAACAAAGTGTTTCCACGACTCTACCACCTAGTCAATTCTGTTCCACTTAATCCCTCTTTCATGGCCACATATCTTTCTGTCTAAGGAATGGGAAATCTTTCTTCTGTTACATGAATCCAATTTTCATTTCATTCGGGAAAAGCCGTCTTTTTCTCAACAATGTCTTTGTCATTTGATCCAATAGTGTTCCGTTAGATAGGAACATATTTGATAAATGATAAATGAAAATTAATTAATGGTGTAAAGTACTGAGTCTCATTGCATTAGTCAATGAGAGAGGAGAGTGAGCAAAAGATGAACAATTTTAAAGTGAGCAAAACTACACTCATATATATATATATAGTTTCACATACATGTGTAATATATATACAATACTTTCACGACTGTACGACCCACTTTTACTTTGGGCTGTTGATGACTAGTTTTCACATACATGTGTAACTAGTCGATATCCCGTGCTATGCACGGGCTTCACCCACGGGCTGCAAAGGTGGTAATTTTAAAAATTTTCAATACTTCCCCAAACACATGTAACCTTTTTTTTTTTGATAGCCCAAACACGTGTAACTTACATTGAGCTTAAATTGTCCTACTGCATTAGCCAATGAAAGAGGAGAGTGAGCAATGATGAACCCAAAAATGGGTGAGCAAAAACAACCATCAGTCATGATCTACTATTATCCACAGATTCTAACATCACTAAAATTTACAAATGATGATAATCTTGCATGGTTTCTCCTTTGGGGAAAAATGTGGTCATTTGAGAAAGTGATGCTAAACATTCTGATTTGTCCATTTTGAGAGAACCTACAAATGGTATGGTAAGAAAGAATATGATGGAATCACATGTCTATCTAAATTGATTCAATATGATGAAAGCACTTGTCTATCTACACTGATTCAAAATACCAATATTCCAATACTACAATGGCAATGGCAATGAGGTTTCTACGATCACTACTCAAAACTTCTATCTTCCAAGTTTGAGATTTTGAATTTGCACCAGATTTCAAATAAATTAAACCAACATTAATGAAATTGTATACTTGCTTCACTGTCAAAGATGTGTCTGGAGGCCTCATTGCATGTGCAAATGAGGCTTGCTTTTAAGCTAGTAATGGGCAGACTCTAAAAATAATGATGTTCCCTAATTAATAAAGGAACAAAAGGAGAAGAAAAATTATGATCCTAAATTAAGGTCAGGTCATGCATGGATAAATGAATAAATAAATAAACTACCCCAAAGCCCCTACTTTTCAACAGCAAATCCCAAGAAGATAGAAAGCCAAAAAATCATAAGTCAACCAAATGAGAACAACATCAATCAAGCCCAACAATCAGAAAACAATCAGAAGATGTAATATGCAAAGTATTAGTGCAAGTGATGTTCTGGTGCATTAGTTGTTGTTTCAGTATGGGGTGGTTTTTATTGGGTTTCTTGAGTCCTGGGTGTTTGGTTGAGGCTGGAAGGTTGGGAGTTGTAATTTTATAGTGCTTGCACTATTATCTTAATACAATTACTGTTCAAAAAAAAAAAAAAACAATCAGAAAACATTCTGCAACCCAGAATTAAATACAGAGAATTTTAAACTGATTGATCATCAAAGTTACAAGAATAATAATACTAATAATAATCAGAAGAAGACTAACATGTTATATATGTACTTTCATTGAATGTCTTCTAATTTGGGACTAACAGGTTATGTAGTCTTTATAGGATGTTGTCTAATTTGTAGGCTTGCCAAGATGAAAGATAATGCTAGATTTGAAGCTTCCTGAAATTAAAAAACAAAATCTAGTGACTCATACAATCATACTGCCATATAAAAATCTCGCACAACATTCATGAGAGAGGGAGAGAGAGAGAGAGAGAGAGAGAGAGAGAGAGAGAGAGAGAGAGAGTACCTTTAGATATAAGGAGTTGGCAAAAGAGAGAGAGAAAAACAGAGGTAAAAATAGAGGAGAAGCAGCAGCAAATAAAAGAGGAGCTGAAGAGTCTTGAACAATGTTCAAAGTGTCATGGTTATGAGCCCCTTTCCTTTTTCTTTCTTATCATGGTTATGAATTCCCAGAATATGAGGGGACAATTCCAGATGAAAGGCTTTTCATATTCCAGTGAGTTTAATGTGGATTGGATGATATGGATGTATGGGCAGAAGTCAAGAGGAGAAAACTATTGGTAAGAATTGTCACGTAGGAGAAAGCTATTCTTGAGAGAGCTATTCTTAGGAATTGCCATGTAGGATTTTTAGAGGAGATGATGTGGATGGCTGTGGAGGCTTCTTTTGCCTCAGCCTTTATATATATATATATATATATATAATAGACTGTGTAAGACCCACTTTACTTGAATGAGACAATGCTTATTATTATTATTTTTTGGTTAGTGGATGAACACAATTAAACTTTTTAATCGTATGTGGTGTTATTTTTTGAGGAAGAAAATGCTTTGTGATTGAATTTTTGATATATTGTGTGTGATACGGTAATTGTGCTTATAGATATAACGTAACAGGGGCAAGTTAGGAAATATCATTGATTTAATTCATTTTCAGCTTTAAACCAAATATTAGAATTGAATAGAATTGGACAGAATTGAATTCAATTCAATTTCTAACCAAATTGGAAAATTAGAATTCCAATTTTATTCTATCCTTTTGGACATTTTCTATTATATTTCAAAATCAAATCAAATGAAGTGTAAGTGTTCTCAGGTCAAACCTTATGGTTATGGGTGATAGATGATATTAACCGTAAAATAAAAAATAATGGAATCGTAACCCGACCCGGACCAACTCGAACGGTTGGTTTGGCATTCTTGTAGATCGATTCTAGTTCAGTTATTCTGCCTCTTCCAAAACCCTCCCGCCTCTAAAGAACCTTAAACCCCAAATCATTTTCTGCCTATTCATCTCCAGATACAGAGATCTCTCCTCTAATTTATATTCAAAACATATACATATATTTGTATATATATATATATATCTCATCTTTCTAATTGATTGTGTTGTTAGCTAATCAAAGATGAAGAAAGCCCAAGACGCCATTCAGTTCACTAAAGATGCTTACGTCGAGGACGTCGGGCCTCGAAAAATGTGAGAACTTTTTTTTTTTTTTTTTTTTAAATTTTATATATCGATTTTGGGTTTGTTTTGGAATTGATTTTATGCTTTCTGGGGTTATATAATTGACTGTATATATTTTTCTTTTGAATTTTTTTGTTGTATATTATACAGAAAAAGCATTGACTTTTCTATGTTCTCCGACTCTGATATTTACAAAGCTGCGGAGGTTCAAGTGTGGCGTGGCCTTTACTATGATTCCACTAAAAAGCCAATTGAGAATGGATTATTGGACACTCGCATGGTAGGCATCACTCTGTAATATATATATATATATATATAAATTTTCATTAGTATTGTACTATTTGAAGTTCAATATCAACCATTCAAATGATTCAAGTGGTTTTCTACTATTTCATGGAGAGGTGGATAATTGTTATTGTTTGGGCAACATTGTGATTGGTTTGATTTAGCATATTAAAAGTTAATGCCAAAAAAAAAAAAAAAACCTTGTAGAAAGTTATGTACTGTGAATTAATTTAACGACAGGAAAAGTTATTTTTCGTGAATTGGAAAGATATAGAACGAGTGAACAAATGGATACCCTTTACTTAACGACTAAGGGAGCTAAATCTTGGTGCGATGGTAAAGCTTGGGCTGGTGTGTGGGTCCGGCTTTAAATCATATGGGGGTCTTCCATGTAATGCGGGCAGACTCGTGCCCTCATTTTACTCTTCGATAAGTTTGTGTACTAATTTCGTGGTTTCCCAACTTAAGTTCAACACTTCAACTTTCTGTTTTCCTTTGCTTAAACTCCTCTAGACCTTATGATTTTAAAAACATGATAAGCGTTATTGTGTCTTGTTTGTTATTCTTAACCATATTTTATTTATTTTCTTTTTTTGGGGAAAAGGTCTCGTTGACGTTGTCTTTTTGTGTTTCAGGGCCCTGCGAACAAGCACGGTGTTTGTTCAACATGCCATGGGAATTTTCGGGATTGTCCGGGGCACTATGGATATTTGACTCTTGCTTTACCGGTTTTTAATGTGGGATATTTAGCTACTGTTGTGGACATTTTGAAGTGCATTTGCAAGGTAACATGTCACCTAACTATTTTTTTCCCTTTTAATTCTATGTTGCTGTTGTCTTGCAATTGGGAACGGATGTACTGGATTCTGCATACTTGCTTTTGTCCCTTCAACTTTGCCTTCACTTTGAGTGTCAACCTAATGGATAAGAGGAATTTGGTTCTCATAAATGCCCAATATATGGTTAAAATTGAAATTCCTTTCTTGTTTTGAATCTAATCCATTTATAAGGGTCTCGACAACCGCTACTGTTAGGCTCGCACGTTTAGCAAGGACTTCCTCCTCTTTAGGAAATAGAACCCTCTAGCCGAATTTCTTCACCGAGTTCCCTATGAGTATGGTCACATACTCTCTTTGTGTTGCCGCTAGATAGTATGAGATTCTTGGTCATTATTCCTCGTATATGCTGTAGATTTCTTTCTTTATCTTTCGCTACCGAACATGATTTTTCTTAATATGCATGTCTGGAGCTCTGGCTAATATACGATGGGGTTAAAATAGATTAAGTTGTACGATAGTCAGGGTTTTTGGAAGAATTTAGGATTTTGTGAAGGATTCGTTGTGGGTATTTGTTATTCACAAAATATTTGGAAATTAAAGTGGAAAGACAAAAGAGAGCCCTCCTTGTATTAAAGGATAGTTTAACCATAACGAGACTTCGAACTTTCAGAAACTGTAGTTGTCAAAGAATGTATAAGCTAAATATCAAATTAATACTCAATAGATTCTGAACAAGTAAAGAACTAGACTGAACTTATCCTTGAGCATCTACTAAAGTGGAATCAGATAAGGATAACGGCTCCTAAACTCCTAATTGGGCATGAACTGCTCTAATTATGTACATTCTAGTCAAATATTCTCTTTTTCTTTGTGTGTGTGTGTGTTAAGTCACCAGTTACTGTAAAAGCTTAAGCTTTTAGAGAATGGGTCCAATGTATATCAAGCTTCAACACCCTCCCTTATGTGCGACCCCGTCTTCGATGTGGAGAACCAACAAATCCAACTCCATCATAGTGGCGACAGTAACAAAGTGCAAATATGCACACCCAATCGGGGATGGAGAGACGTACCCAAGACCTCCCACAAACAAGGCTCCACCAGCTTGTCAAGTCAGTAGTTACTCCAAAAGCTTAGCTGTTAGAGAATGAGCACAACAATGTATGTCAAGTTATCAACCTTCAACAATATATACATAGTTGCGTTGGGGTTGGGGGGTGGGGGGGGGGGGGGGGGGGGGGGGGGGGGGGTTGGAGTTTCCGAAGTTTTTATTCAAGCATCTCAGTATTTGCTATTATTTGGGCTAACCTCTAGAATAACCTTGGTTACAACGAGATCCTCCTTGAGCTGAATGAAGAGTCACATTAACTAGATATCTTGAAAGACTTAGTGCGATAGATCGTAGTTTTATATTTTTATCTTTGTACCTCTTCAGTTCAATGACTTGTTTAGACTTTAGAGTATCTGCTTGTAGCTTTCAAAGCTTTGTTGTTATAATAATGATTCAACTTCAGCTCCATCTGGTTGAGGGATTCTGACAGATTTTAAGGAATATTCTTGGTCCTGTTCTCCTTTTTTATTTTGATTTTTGTATTCTAATAGTAATTACAAATAGCCTATGTTTTAATAAATTTTCATCTGACAAAAATCCTAATTTATTGACAAAATCCTTTCCCTAGGCTTATGGCTTAAATCCAGTGATCAATAATGATATATGGCCACTTAATGCATCTTGTATACATGCAGCAGTGACATATGTATACATCTGCATTCTCTCTCTGTTCCTAGTATAAAGAACAGCTACTCTGAAAGCTTTGATCTTAAATTGAGAACTAAACATCAAGAAGGCTTTTTGAAACATGTATTGTAACTTTTTGGCTACTATTTTCTCTTGGTTTAATTTTTATTTTTTAATTTTCTTATTTTATAAAAATTTCTAGTCTTGCTCTCGAATACTTCTGGTGGAGAAAGAGCGTATGGACTATTTAAAGAAGATGAGAAGTGCCAAACTTGAGGCTCTGAAAAAGAGTGAGCTTTTTAAACGGATAGTGAAGAGGTGTACTGCTATGGCAAGTAGTAGGAAGGCTGTGAAGTGTTCTAGATGCGGATATGTAAACGGTTTGTCCTCTCTTGGCTTTTACTCAGTTCAATACTGGTCTGAACTTTCTGCATCTTTAGACAGAGAATAAAAAAAGTCAACGTTTTTTTGAACAGAAAAAAGGGTTCTGTTAGGATGTCCTATGGTTAATTCGGTATTATATGTATATTTTTCTCTCTTTTTTCCCTAATATTATATCCATATGTTGGAGGGTGAGCCTCGACGCTAGTGTAAGGCTGCTCCATTGTGACATGGAGGTCACGGGTTCAAATCGTGGAAACGTCTTTCTGCATGTAAGGGTAAGGCTGTGTACATCTAACTGTCCCCAGATCCTGCAGACTGCCGTGGCGGGAGCCTCGTGAACTGGGTTTGCACGTATTATATGATATATCCATAATTATATTGTAAAAAGATATGCCTAAATTATTACGGTAGGGGGGAAATATAATCAGTTTGTTTTCAAAAGCCTATGTATATGGGGAATTGAGGAGCTTTAGATCATGACTTCTGTCTGTTCATTTGTTTGGGTCTCTGTGCATATAAAGTATACATACAGAAGTGTTATTTTGTAATTTACGCCGATGGTAACCTTTTTGACATCTATAACAGGTATAGTGAAAAAGGCTACAGGTATTTTGGGAGTCATTCATGATCGTTCCAAAATCATGGATGATACTTTAGAAGAGTGCAGTTCAGCTATTTCTCACACCAAGGAGTCCAAGGCTTCCGTTACTGTGCTTCCTAAATTAAACCCTGACAGAGTTCTTTCCCTTTTTAAGAAGATGCTAGATGAGGTATAACCTTTATGGCTGGGTCGTATTTTTTTTCTTCTTCTTTAACTTCTCAAGTTCTATAAACTTTCTTTGTGTGTATTTGGGGTGTATTTGAGAAAATACTGTACAAATGTATGGATGACACAATCTATAGTTAGAAGAATGATTGTCAAATCGTGAATCGTAAGATTCACCATTTTTACGGACATAATTATATATGTAGATACTTTATACACGCAAAAACGCTCGTGTAATGCTTGAAATGAGCAAAGTAACAATTTAACACAAGTTTCATGCAACATCGAGTCTCAAAATATTGAAAGTTTTCCATGTAAAATTTGTAACTTCAAAGTTTGGATCGTTAATCCTATCGGGTTGTATGAAAGTTGAATCGACTCGTGAATCGATCGGTGCTAACAAGCATGGTTAGAAGTTACATTTACTTTTCATTGCGAAACTTCTCGATTTGTTGGTACAAAATGATTTTTTTTGCTTGTTGTTTTGTCACAGGACTGTGAATTGCTTTATCTCAATGGTAGACCAGACAGACTAATTGTAACAAATATTGCAGTTCCTCCAATAGCCATCCGTCCTTCCGTATTTGTAGATGGTGGAACGCAAAGGTGATCTGAAGCATGAGAAGAATTTCTTACATCTTACCCCCCCCTCTTTTGTTTCTTTATTCCATTCTTGGGATAGAGGTGCCTTAAATCTTTGTTATTTTGTCATTTTTCAAATCCTGATGGCAACTAGGGTGCACAGCTTCTTTTGGGTTTGGGTAGTTCATGGCCAGTTAGAGTATTGGACCAATATGAGTGGGGTAGTCAATAACCCAACCCATGAGTGAACAAAGTAAATCAAAGCAAGGTGAAAAGCCTGGGTTATTTTTTATTTTTTTTTCCTTTTCTGATCAGTTCTCTGCAAATATATATGTTATATATACACATAATCATATATATATAGATATATGTAAGTATGTATGTATGTGTATTATTATCGCATTTTATTTTGATTCGGGTAAGAACTTTAGAAGCCACTGTGGGGGTTGAACCCCACAACATCAACCTTGAGAGTCGAGACTAAGGTCGTGGTGCCCCTGGCCACTGTGTGGGATAAACAACACACCACTTGCCCATCTCATGCATGGGCTCTCATATTAGTTTCTTTCAGATGTCAGACTGGCACTTCACAATGTGCCATTACCGCAACACGAGAAGATGTCATGTGGGCTATGCCTTTAAAGCTAGTTTAATAGGTCAATTCTCAAGTTGTTTTGGCTAAGTCAATCAACCACCCTAAAATTGGACCAATTTTGGGTAGGTTCTGGCGATTTGGCCTAGTCTTAAATCCAAACCAAACTTCCCAACTTGGGACTGAGTTGCTTCCCTAGATGGGAGTACTTTAATGATGCTGAAATATCTTTGTTTTCTATTGCAGCAATGAGAGTGACATTACAGAGAGGTTAAAACGAGTTATTCAAGCAAATGCTAATCTTGATAAGGAGTTATCAGAAGCAAGCTCCTTAGCCAGAAGCTTGGTATGATTGAGTTTTAAGTTGTTATACCTTCCGAGTTTATTTATTGAATATTTTAATTTTGTAGATGTTTTTATATATTTCAAGATGTAACATATTTGGCATCATCAGTAATGTTGTTTTACACCCCCCCCCCCCCCCCCCCCCCCCCCCCCATGTCTTTTTTACACACATACGTAAACAGATTTTTATGGCCCTTGCAAGTTTTCCTTACTAGTTTTCTTTCCTTCTGACTACATATTGGTTTAGGTTGGTTGGGCTGATTTGCAAATGGAGGTTGCACAATATATTAATAGTGATGTTCGTGGTGTTCCATTACATATGCAAGCTGCCAGGCCATTGAGTGGTTTCGTTCAGCGTCTCAAGGGGAAGCAGGGACGCTTTCGAGGAAACTTGTCTGGGAAGCGTGTTGAATATACTGGCAGGACGGTTATATCCCCTGATCCAAATCTGAAAATTACTGAGGTCAGGCATTGAACTAAAGTCTGAATCGAAGTTTTATCTTTTAGTTTGTTCAGTTTTGTTGAATTGTGTACGGAAACCTGAATTGGTTTGCCAAAATTATGATGAATTGTGCATCGTAAGACAATTTTTTTCCAGAAATAGATGTAATATATTTATAATGCTTAAAATGAATGAAATAACACCTCTAACACAAGTTTCATGCAAATCAAGGCTCAAAATGTCTCGAGTTTTCCACTTAAAACTAAAAAATTCAATGTTCAATTGAATAGACTAATATGACTGACTCGTGAATTGACCGTGACACTTGAATCAACTAACATGATTGACTAGTGGATTGGCTCTACCTAATCTAACAACCATGGTTATTGGGTGCAGGTTGCTATTCCTATCTTAATGGCTAGGATCTTAACATATCCCGAGCGTGTTTCGCATCATAATATAGAGAAGCTGAGGCAGTGTGTTCGAAATGGACCTGATAAATACCCCGGTGCGAGATATATCAGATACCCGGATGGTACCATAATGTAAGGATTGTTCTTGCCATATTTTTTATTCCCACACACCTCCCCCATGCACCTATACTGGATGTTAAGGTGGTGTTTGGTAATGTTGTCGTTTTTTATTTTTGTTTTTATGAGAAGTAATACCGATTTTATGTTTTCATGTTATAACAATGACAATAAAAACTGTCTGATAGAATCATGTTGATTCCATAAAAAAGGGTGAAAATTATACAGCTGGTGGGAGAAGATGGCGGGATCTCATTCAGGAGTAAAGACGTGTGTATTTCCAAAATTTTGGAAGCCACAATTTTATGCTTCCTCTTTTTTGGGCAAAAATTGCAAACATTTTCATAAGAACTAAAACGAAAACACACTTGTCAAACTCATCTTTGCTGCATTTAAAAAAAAAATTTGAAAACCAACACCTACCAAACAAGCCCTAATGTATTGGTTGCTGTTTTATGCTGCAGAAATGTGATGTTTGCAAGAAAGCGTCATGCCGATGATTTGAAATTCGGTTACGTAGTGGATCGTCATTTGGAAGATGGGGATATTGTTCTGTTTAACAGACAACCAAGCTTGCATCGGATGTCAATCATGTGCCATAGGGTGACTACAATTGTTATATTGCAACTGCGTTAAAGTTTTTTTTTTCTTTAATCTTGTAAATTGATTGCAATTTATTTATTTATTTATTTATTTTTGCATTTTGTTCGTGTAGGCAAGAATAATGCCTTGGCGCACATTAAGATTCAATGAATCGGTCTGTAATCCTTATAATGCTGACTTTGATGGTGATGAGATGAATTTGCATGTCCCGCAAACAGAAGAGGCTCGCACTGAGGCTCTTATGTTAATGGGGGTAATATTTTAAGCTTTGGTTATCATGTTTATCTATACGTTTGGTAAAAATAATTTATACGTATTTGGTGCCCATTAATCTTTGTATTCTTTGTTTTAAATGTCTATTAGTTTGTTAATTGATGTTTTTTTTTAAGTTTCATGTGAAGCTTCTCTTGATGACAAATCTTCCTGTGTTAGACGTGTTTCACCATATATGTTCTTCCTTGGCATTGTTTCCGCCCTTTTTCTGCATTTATTGATTGGTTTAAGTATTCCTTAAGATCTAGACCAAATTGTAGTCTCAGATAAAAAAGCTTATTTGGAGGTTTGATTCATTCAATTCAAAAAGGAAGAAATAGGGAAAAAGAAAGAAAAATTGAGGAAACAATGTTAACAAACTGAGGAAAACAATCTTTTATAATAGTGTATAGGTTTTTCTCTGCACTTTTAGTTTATCGTTTAGTATTTGACACTTGAATCATAGCTCTCAATTTTCTTGATTTAAGCCTTCTATAGAATTTAAGTACTTCATGTCTGTTAAATTTAATGTAAATTCCATGGTACTTAAAGTTGCTATCCTGATCATAGTCCTATCCTAGGACCATGAAACTATATATATCAATGCAGATCGTGCTAGAAATTGTTTTGCAGCAGAATCGTGGATCAAGTTGTAAGATTGTAAGATCCTACTTTTTCAATGGACTTTTGTTACTTTTTGTGGGATTTTTTTTTGGATATGTAACAACAATATTTGACCATGCCTGCAACCTAGTTCAATACTCCAAACCACTCAAGTGGAAAAAAATGCTTTATAATTTAAAAGTTACAATGACGTTTAAAATCTTGTAAACAATTAAGAGTTTGTTTGGGAAGACTTAAAATAGGGTCTGGTTCGATCTGAGTCTCAATTTCTATCTGGTGGTTTTTATGGGACTCTTCTGTTGGTTTGATTGGAAAACCAGTTTTAAGAGAGAGATTAGACTTGGCACAGATTCCTGTGCAAGAAATGGTCAATGGTCATTCACAAAACACTTGAATTCACGAGAAAGTTTTTTTTCCTCCTCTCGTTCTTACATGGTTTTGCCTTTTCTCTGATCTGTTGCATATTCTATCTATTTTGTGATTGTTCCTCAGGTACAAAACAACTTGTGCACACCCAAAAATGGAGAGATTTTGGTTGCTTCTACGCAAGATTTTTTAACGTCTTCCTTTCTGATTACAAGGAAGGATACATTTTATGATCGTGCCGCTTTTTCGCTAATGTGTTCTTATATGGGGGATGGAATGGATCATGTCGATTTGCCAACACCGGCATTAATTAAGGTGTGATTCTAAGGGATAGCCTAGGATGCTAGATAATAATTCTTTTCAGATTGTTGTCCCCGGAAAAGCTAGCCCCCCTTCTTCTTCTTATTCTTATTTGAGGAATAACTCTGACGTCGCCTGTCAGAGTTTGTCTAATAACATACTTAATAGGGATGGTAAAGTTACAAGTTTACCCTTAACAAAGTGGAGTCGTTTTTTGTGATTATTCATGTGCATGCTATACAACTATTTTTGATATATCCCTACCCAATAAAATTTAACACATAATTTTCCGAAAAGTCAAAGACAATTTCTTTCTGCTCTCTTTACTCTTCTCTCTTCCTCCATAAGAGCTACATCACTGCCAATTTCTTTTCTATTAGTTTTTCGCACCTGTACTATCACATGTTTGGGTTTTCTTCTCTCTATGTCCAAATTTCACCAATATTTGAAATGCTATCTCTCCTTCATCTTTCATCCTGTCTTTCCATCTCTCTGACAATTCCCTCTGTTTCAGAGAGAGGATCATGGTTAATCGAACTCAAAAGAAATTTAGAGAGAGAAAGGATCAATTAAAATGAGAAAAGTTGCAGAAAATTTACCAAATTAGATAGGGAGTCCTGAACTTTTCTCTTTGTTTTTCTTTCTTTTTCGTTGGATGGGAAAAAAGAGACCAAATTTTCAAATGGGTCTTTACTTCATTACAGAGCAACAAGGAAGTTGCAGTAAAAGAAAGCTCGAAAACTAAAAAGACCCAAGTTTTACGAAACGTATTTAAATCTGTTTATTCATTGTGAAGATATAAAGATGCATGGCACCAAATGGTTTAGATATGAAGTCTGACCTTCTATATCGATCAGACATTCACAAAATTTCTACTAAGGTAAGCTTATGGTACTGTAGTCTTACTCAGGGACGGATCTACTTGAAGACAAAGGGGGCGCCAATGTTTTGGAAAATTTTGAATATTCCCTAGAAGAAAATGACAATGTACTCTTAAGCTCCCCTAACATTGTAGAAAGCCCCCTGTTCTATGAGTTTATGTATTAATTTTTAGAGCACTACCTTATATATTGGACAAACGTAACCCAAGCCCACCCTACTTTGAAAAAAATGTATATTGGTTTGAATTGCAGTAAACATATTGCAACAATAACTACAACCCAGTCCCTTCTATACCTTGACCCAATCCATAGATTTCATATAAAGAGCAACTGAACGAATATTGATGTAATTGGAATCCAATCTATCCTAATTCCTAAGTATTGGATGTCGTACTATTTCAAGCTTTACAGTAAACTCTATTCAAGAAATTTGTGCCTCGGGGGTGCTGCCCCCAAACCCTCGTGAACTTGGACCATCAGGAGCAACTTCCTTCTTTCGCTCTTATCAATCCCCCCAACCCCCTCCCCGCACCCACCTACTTCATTTTCTGTATCCACCTCTGGTGTCACTGCTAGTAAATGAGCAAAGTTGGGAAGTTGGGTCCACCATTGCAGTTAGTTTATAGGTTGTGACAGCGTGGCATAATGTTTGTTCGTTTTGACCCGGAGCTGGATATAATGTGCTCCAATTTGTTAACATTTTCAAAGTATGTTAGGTTTAGTTATTGTACGCTCGCTACAGAATAAAAATGTTCGCTATAGGTAAATGTTTCTGTTTGCAAGTACAATTGAGGTGTATTTTATTTAATCATAGAGAGTATTTTTGCTCACCCAGTCCTCCACTGGGTGACATGTGTCCCATTCCATTCTTTGCCCTTGTATTATCAACATAATTACTAGAATGGGACTATTGTCACTCAGTAGGGGCCTGGGTGAGCAAAAATGCTCTCTTAATAATAAAGATGAAACAATGTGGTTCACCACCAACAGAGACTTGTGGAATGGTCCTCTAATATGGAAAAAGAAACTGTAATCTAGTCATGCTATGTTTACAGACTGAGCTTGTTCCTGACTTTCTTGCATATTTGGGGTTGGTTATTGTTTATATGAACTGAATTGTTTTTTTTGCAGCCAGTAGAACTTTGGACTGGTAAACAATTGTTTAGTGTGCTAGTGCGGCCACATGCTTACATGAGAGTCTTTTTGAATCTTACTGTTAAGGAGAAGACTTATAAAAGATCTGGAGAGACAATGTGTCCTAATGATGGGTTTGTTTATTTCCGTAACAGTGAACTAGTATCTGGCCAGCTTGGGAAGGCTACTTTAGGTCAGTTTCCTTGATATTGTTTGCAAAGGTTTATACATATACATATACACACACATGTATACTTTTTTTTTTGTCTGGTCAAAAGACATATATACTTCCATAGACATTAAAATGATTGCTTGGGTTGTTTTCTGCTAAACACCTTTTACTGCTACATAATGCATGTTTATTCCTCGGGCAATGCAACTATAATAGGAGTTTGATTTGGACTTCTATTGCTTCTTTTTTAATATTCTAGTCTGACATATTAAGGCCTTGTTTAGAATCACTTCTCATATGTTCCTTTGAGCCCACAAAGCACTTTAGAGCTTCAAAGCACGTTTTGGCTGAAGCAGGTCTAGGGGTGCTTCTACACAAACGAGATAGGTCTGGGTTTTACTAATTTTTTCTTAATTACCATGGTGCCCTTGTAATTAGGGCTTCTTCTTTTGCTTCTGCTATTAGACAAAAGCCAGGGCAAATCCAAACGGGCACTAAGTTTCATAAGAAAGAAGTAGACATGAGGATTTCATGAATTTCTTGTGAAGTTTGACATTTTCACTATTTTGTGCTTTGGCAGACCTGGTGTCCTAGCTAATTTAGGAGAAAGGAAGAACTGGGCTATAAAGAAAAGGTCCATTAACATGTGTTGCAAACTCTACTTAAAATCAATTTTAAGTGGGAAATCGTGAATCTAGTTCCATGACTTGTGATAAGAGTAAGAGACTTCCAAGATCACAAAATTCCTCTTGAGATGGTAAAGAAATGTCACTCATATTGGCCCTTTCTGATCTCATGTGATTCGCTTATACTCGAAGGTGTTTAGATACATCGTAGTTTGTTATGCGAGGATCCGTATACTTAATAGAGATGTCATTTATCCAGATCCTGTATAGTATTTAATAGCGAATTAGAGGATTCGATGACAATTAACATTAGATTTCTGTGACATCCAAGGAAAAATGAAAGTCTATCATAGTTGGAGGAAGTAACCCTATAAACTTGTACTTAAATTTATATCTAGGAAGTTTATGCTTGCAATGTTTTTCCCCCAGAGAATATATGTACACGTACCAAAAATATATTTGTAAATGTATGCGATCTTGCTGCTGGTTTTAGTTTCCCAATCTGTTCCCTTTGTATTGACTACCTCTGTTAGACTATATGTCCTAAATGGTAAGTAAAAAATTACTGTGAAGGATAACTTTATACTTTTTGTTTTTTTCTTTCACATTGATTTTCTTGAAATTGACTATACAAAAAGTTTATATTTATTCTCTAACGTCATGCCAGGAAATGGGAACAAGGATGGTCTTTACTCTGTTCTTCTTAGGGACTACAATGCACATGCTGCTGCTGCTTGTATGAACCGTTTAGCAAAATTGAGGTACTTCTCGAACAATTTCTTTGGTCGGTGGCCATATCTTGTGTTTGAATTTTTTCTTGCCTCTCATTATAACATGCCCTTATACACCTGTGCTTGCGTAGCTAGTTTAGTTGACTTTATTGTGTTAAATGCTCTGTTGTGAATTTGTCTCAATGGGTTAATTTATTCCTTAGGACTTCCAATTCAATAAAGTTTCTACCTCCTTTGAAGGATATATGTTACTGTTCATTTAAACCATGAAGATAGTCTCAAACTATATATGTTGCAAAGTAATGCTTTAGACGTCACTCTTTAGTTTCTTTTCCTTTCCTAAATTTTTTCAGTTATAATTTTAGCTTCTATAGTGTCCACTGAAGCTAACGGGCAAAATGTCATGAATTTAGTGAGGGAAAGGAAAGGAAAACACTAACAAAAATGCTTCTTGTTGTTTGGTTAATAATGAAAATTGTGAGGAAAATAGGAGGGAAAAGGAAATGGAGTGAGGAATAGATTTAGAATTTCGAATTTTGTGAGTCACTGTCCTCCCCGCTTTGTTTTTTCTCTAAAATTACAGTATTTTGAAGTTTTTAAATTGTTATTTTAGTTAAGAATAGAGGAAAACACAAGGTAAAAGACTAGGAAACTAGTTTTTCTTGTGGTTTTCCTTTATTGTTATCTTCTTTTCCTTCTCTAATCCACAAACCAAATCGAGCCTTAGTGTTTGCTTTCGCTGCAGTGCTCGATGGATAGGGAATCATGGTTTCTCAATTGGAATTGATGATGTCCAACCCAGGGAACGTTTAAATGAAAACAAAATATCTAGAATTTCAGAAGGTTATGGAGAGTGTGATAGGCTAATAAAAAGATACAACGAAGGAAAGCTTGCACTTCAGCCTGGCTGTGATGCTGCTCAGACTCTAGAAGCGGAGATAAGTACTGTTCTAAATAATATTCGAGAGACAACTGCAAAGGTAAGGATCTTATTGATACATACATTTTTATATCATATTGCTGTTTGCACCCAAAATATGTATTTTGTCACATGACCGATTACTTGGAAGCATTTGGGCTTAGTTTGGCCCCCATTTGGCTTTTTAAAAGTGGCTTATGAAATTTATTATCGAGTTGTTTGATAATTTTGTACAAGTGACACATTACTCTTAAAAAGAACATCATGAAATAAAAAAGCAACATTGAGCTTTTAAAAGCTCCATTCTAGAGCTTTTAACCCCCCCCCCCCCCCCCCCCCCCCCCCCCCCCCCCAAAAAAAAAAAAAAGAAAAAAAAGAAAAAAAGAAAGCCTAAGTTCAATTTTTGCAAAGCTCATAAACTAGTTACCAAATGAATTAACATGTATTTGTGGTTTAAAAAAAGGAGAAGCAACAAAATGTGGGCCAAACTAAGCCTTGGTAAAAGGTGCTAGACATGACCGAATGAATGTTGAACATTCGGACTAAAAAGCACATGCCATCCAGACCAAATGTTAAAATACCCAAACACACGGGTATTTGAAAATGTGAAAATGACAAATGTGGTCGAAGGAGCAATACCTTGGAAAGCCATCGCCCACTACCATTCGGACATTCATACCATTTGTGGTTTAGTAGCAATACCAATCTAAATAAAATGTAGTCATTAGTTGGTGGGACCATTGTTTGACTTGGCAAAAGCATCAAGCTAATGTTGAGTTTTTTAGAAAGCTTAGGGTTCACATTAGTGAGACCCTCTCTTTTATTCATATAGAAGAAAACAATAATTACACAAAGACCCCTGACTAAAGATAAATAATAAAAATAAAATACAATAGAACTAAAGTTAACATAACACTCAACACTCCCCCTCAAGCTGGTGCGAAGATATCTCTCATGCCCAGCTTGCTAAGAATGAATTGAAACGGTCGACTTGCAAGGCCTTTTGTAAGAATATCAGCTAGCTGCTCCCCTGATTTCACAAAAGGTGTACATATGCTCCCATTAGTTAGCTTCTCCTTGATAAAATGCCTATCAATCTCCACATGCTTTGTCCGGTCATGCTGAACCGGATTGTGTGCAATACTAATGGCCGACTTATTATCACAATACAACTTCATTGAGTCTTTCTGTCTGAAACCAAGATCTGATAACACAATTTGAATCCACAACAGCTCGCATACCCCTAGGGCCATGGCCCTAAATTCTGCCTCGGCGCTAGATCTGGCTACTACTGACTGCTTCTTGCTCCTCCAAGTCACCAGATTGCCTCCAACAAACGAGCAATAACCTGTGGTCGATTTCCTATCAGTAATAGATCCGGCCCAATCTGCATCGGTATAGGCCTCTACTAACATATGACCATGTTTAGCAAAGCATAAACCTTTCCCTGGAGCTGACTTCAGGTACCTCAAGACCCTAAACACAACATCTAGATGGGGTTGTTTGGGATCATGCATGAACTGATTCACTACGCTGACTGCAAAAGCAATGTCAGGTCTCGTATGAGCCAAATAAATTAATTTACCCACCAATCTCTGGTACCTCCCCTTATCAATAGGTTCTCCACCAGAATCATCCCCAAGTTTTATGTTGGGATCCATTGGAGTATCCACGGCCTTACTCCCTAGCATGCCCGTCTCCTTGAGTAGGTCCAAAACATACTTCCGTTGAGATATGAAAATTCCACCCTTGGATCGAGCTACCTCGATTCCCAAGAATTACTTCAAACTTCCCAAATCTTTGATCTCAAATTCCGTAGCCAGATATGATTTTAGCAGCTTCATCTCCTCAAAATCATCACCTGTAAGGACAATATCATCTACATAGACAATCAATGCTGTTACCTTACCCTGTGACGAGTGCTTAACAAAGAGGGTATGATCACCTTGGCTCTGTCTGAAACCATATCTGATCATAGCTTGCGAGAACCTATCAAACCAAGCTCTGGGAGATTGTTTGAGGCCATATAAAGACTTCCTGAGGCGACACACTCTTCCTTTAGTCTTATTATCCTCGAACCCAGGGGGTATGTCCATATAGACCTCTTCTTCTAAATCCCCATGCAGGAATGCATTCTTCACATCAAACTGATGCAAGGGCCATTCCCAATTTGCTGCTAGAGACTACAAGATTCTGATGGAGTTCATCTTTGCAACTGGAGCAAATGTCTCCTGGTAGTCCACCCCATAGGTCTGAGTAAAGCCCTTAGCTACCAACCTGGCTTTGTATCTCTCTATAGTCCCATTTGCGTTGTGTTTCACAGTTAATACCCACTTGCACCCAACTGTCTTTTTCTCACGGGGTAACTCAGTTAACTCCCAAGTGCCATTTTTGCGAAGCGCTTTCATCTCTTCAACCATGGCTGATTTCCACTTAGGATCAGTGAGAGCTTCTTGTACATGATTAGGGATAGAAACAGAGTCGAGTTTGGACACAAAAGCTTTATAAGACGGAGACAATCGAGAGTACGAAACAAACTTAGAAAGAGGATGTTTGGTGCATTCTCTAGTGCCCTTGCGAAGAGCAATAGGAATATCCAACTCATTTTCAGAGGAAGAAACATAAATAGGACTAGAGGAGTTAGGAGGAGTAGAAATACCTGGACCTTCATTACTCGAAGAAGTCAATTGCAGTGGTATTGGAGAAACGATCCTCTCATCTGTTGCCCCAAAAATCCTTCTGCCTTTATTTTTTGAATAGGTCAACAACTCCTTCCTTTTATCCTCTGCACTTTCATCTCCTCTCCTTTTTTCACTCTCAATTTCTAGTTCTTCATCTATTTTTTTACTTTCTTTTTCTTCTATTTTTTCTTCACTCCTATTTTCCTCTCCTTTTTTGCTTTCCTCCTCTCCTCCTACAATAAATGGTACCGTTTCTACAGACTTCTCTTCACCTAACTGTTTCTCCCCCTGAAGAGAGGGCTGGAAGTAAGACAAATTTTCATCAAAAGTAACATCCATAGACACGAACCACTTACGAGAAGGGGGATGATAACACTTGTACCCTTTTTGTGTAGGAGAATATCCGACAAAGACACATTTAAGAGAACGAGGGTCCAATTTCCGTCTGGAAGGAGAGTGATTGTGAACGAAGCAGACACTACCAAATACTTTAGGAGGAATAGGAAAGAGTGAAGAAGGATTGGTAAGAAGTTCTACAGGAGCTTTCTTACCAAGCACACGAGTAGGTAAACGATTGATGAGGTAGGTAGCAGTCAAGACTGCCTCCCCCCAATAGGACTTAGGGATCTCCATAAAGAACAACATAGACCTAGCAGACTCTAACAAGTGACGGTTCTTTCTTTCAGCAACTCCGTTTTGTTGTGGAGTATTGGTGCATGACGTTTGATGTATCATGCCGTGTTCAGAAAAATAACGAGTGAGACCACTGTAGATATATTCACCCCCCTTGTCAGACCGAACAATTTTAATAACCGTACTGAATTGGGTACATATCATCTTATGAAAAGATTTAAAAATAGAAAAAACATCACTCTTTTCTTTCATCAAATAAACCTAAGTTGTGCGAGTGTAGTCATCAATAAAAGTTACAAACCATCTATAGCCATTCAAAGTAGTAATATGAGATGGGCCCCAAACATCAGTATGAATAAGTGCAAAAAGAATAGTACTTTTATTGATACTTGAATTAAAAGTTGCACGGTGGTGTTTTCCGAGTTGACAAGCCTCACAAGAAATCTCAGAAACACAATTATTGGAAACTAAGGAAGGAAATAAATGACGAAGCAAATAGAAGGAAGGATGTCCTAATCTTTTATGCCACAGCCACAAATCTTGAGGAATATTTTCTCTCTGTGAAGTATGAGCAGTACTCGTCAATCTCTCATTTTCAACTCCATCAGGCAACAACAGATAGAGACCATCCTTCTTTCTACCACTGCCAATCACCTTCTTCGTGGAGAGGTCCTGAAAGACACAGTAAGATGGAAAGAAAGTTACACAACAGTTCAAATCACGAGTTAAACGACTAATTGAAAGAAGATTAGTCGAAAAATTAGGAACATGAAGAACCGAAGTTAAAGCAAGTGAATTGGAAACATTAATGACACCTTTACCAGAAATAGAAGACAAGTTTCCATCTGCAGTTTTAACCTTATCTTTCCCTGAACATGGATTATAAGTGGAAAAAATACTTGGAAGACCAGTCATATGATCGGAAGCTCCAGAGTCAATGATCCATGGTTGCGGAGAATTAGCATGCAAAGCACTTGAAAAATTAGCATAATTACCTTTCTGGGCAAAAGAAGTGGAGGCACTAGTGGAGGTGTCTAACTGTGTCATTATGCGCCGCAATGTCTCAATATCTGTACTACTGATGCTGCCTGGCACAGACGAGGGAGTAGGAGCTGAGAAGTCTTCTTGATAAGAAGACTCTGATCCTGTGGTCAAGTGAGCTCGTGGTCCACCACTACCTCGTCCACCACGACCACCACTACCACAACCACCACTACGGCTACCACCCCGCCCTTTTGACATAGGAGGGCGTCCGTGAAGGCTCCAACAAGTCTCGCGGGTATGTCGAGGACGGTTGCAATGGTACACCAAAGTTTATCCTTTTCATCACTCACCTCATAGCCAGAATCCTTACGCTGATTTGAAGGCTTGCCCCCTCGATGACTAGCAGAAATCAAAGCAGATCTGTAGGTAGATGACTGTGGAAGCATAGCGGAGCGACGACTTTCTTCATTCTGAACATAGGCAAATGCTTCCCGAAGTGATGGCAACGGTTCCATACCAAGTACCCGGCTCCTCACTGGATCGAACTCTGGATTAAGACCATCAAGAAACTTGAAAATCCTCTCACTTTCAATATATGTTTTGAAGCTAGCCGCATCAACCGGACAAACTGGATGATGAGTTATCAGATGATCAATCCTTTTCCAAAGGGAACCTAAAGCAGTAAAATATTGCAAAGTGGAACGATCTCCTTGGACTTCGGCTTCAACAGTTCGTTTCAACTCATAAATCTGGGCAACATTTCCCTTGCGAGAATAAGTCTCAGCAAGAGTATCCCAGATGTCTTGGGCAGTCTCCATCCCAAAAAATCCATCTGCAATCTCTGGCTCCATAGAGTGAGTCAACCAGCTCATTACCAAAAAATTGTCAACCTCCCACTTTGCATAAGTAGGATCTTCAGGACTAGGCACCTTGATTGTTCCATTCACATAATCAAACTTTGACCTACTTTTAAGCCAAAATGTAGCCGACTGAGACCATGACAAATAATTCTCACCATTAAGTAACACTGTGGTGATCTTGGACCCAGGATTCTCGGTAATGAGTCTCTCATTACCTGCAGGAGAACTTGTACCAATGGCATCTTTTTATGTCACACCGTCTTTCGACATGCTGAAGAGGGACACTCAAACAACAAGAAACAATGAATGGAATCAAGGCAGCCTAGAAATTATAAGCACCAATCGGGTGCGATTGCCCAATCTATGGACAAGTCATAGGGTCCGAAGACGGACCGAAGAAGAAAAACGGATTGCGATCAGAATAGCCCAATTATGGTGAGTCCACCCTAGGGTTTAGAAAACTTGAACAGTAACGATGAAGAGTAGCGATGAACAGTAACGTGAACAATGCTGTGAATAGTATCGATGAACAGTACCGTGAACAATGCCGTGAACAGTGACGATGAACAGTGCGATGAACAGTGCGTGAATAGTGTCGGTGAATAGTGCTCAGGTATGTTTGTGGGTTTTGGCTATGGTGGTGGGAGGATCGAGTCCCCTATTAGGGTAGCTCTGATACCATGTTGAGTTTTTTAGAAAGCTTAGGGTTCACATTAGTGAGACCCTCTCTTTTATTCATATAGAAGAAAACAATAATTACACAAAGACCCCTGACTAAAGATAAATAATAAAAATAAAATACAATAGAACTAAAGTTAACATAACACTCAACAGCTAATGCATTCAAAACAAGCAAAATTGAATCACAAGTTCCATTCATGGCCCAATGCCAATATAAAAGAAATGATTATGATAAGTGGTGGGGCCCTTGGCTTGGTCACTTGACTCACATAGTAAATTTGAAGACTTTGGCAAATGTCATGCCATAAGTTCTTCTCGGGCACAACCCATCGGCGAGTATTCCCATGTTTACTACAATAATTCATGTGGGACCCATGACTATCATGACTAAGGCTTTTTGCTTCACAAATTGTTTGATCCAGCAAGTAATTTGTTGACAGCACCATTTGGCCATAGCATCGGGCTTAATATACATGCAATGCAAGGAAGCACCAGTGCGGATGCGGGGGCGTGAGTGCTGAGAGTTCGGCAATTTTCTCATAATCACAAGTGCGAGTGCGGTAGGGTTACTTAAATAAATTTTTTAAAACGTATTTTACATGGCATTTATAAATTACTTTTTTTTTATGCACATTTATATATTACTATACAGTATATAAAAACTATTCTACCACTATTTTTTCTACTAACCAATGTAATTCAACTAGCAAGAAAACAAGAAGTAAGCAAACAGACCACCATATACACGGAAAAAAACAAATTTCACAAATCAAACAGAGAGAAAAATATTTCACAAATCAAAAAATGAATCTCACAAATTTCACAACTAGAACAACTGAACAAGTAACAAGGAATAAAACAAAAAACCTAGAATAAGAGAGAGAAAAAAGAGAGAAAGAAACATGAAACAAGAAACATATAATAAACATGAAACATATATGATATATAATATGACTAACAAAAAAAAAATCATAAAAGGAGGGAGAAAATAAATAACAAACTGAGTGAGAGAAGAGAACCCATACCTGCGCCGCTAGAAAATAAATAACATACACAGAGAGAGAGAGAGAGAGAGAGAGAGAGAGAGAGAGAGAGAGAGAGATCTTGAACAGAGAGAGAGAGGGAGAGGGAGAGGGAGAGACAGAGAGCCACCTGCGCCACTAGAAGCAGATCGAGAGTTAGAGAGGTTGTGTGTGTGTGTGTGTGAAACAGAGAGTCGAAGTAGAGGGGAGAGAGACGAACCAGAGAGGCGACGAACAGAGATGCGAGGGAGCTGTTGTGCCCTAGCCGACAACGAGAAGAGAGAGAGAGAAAGAACGATGTGTTGGTGTGGTCTGATCTCAACAAATAAAGAAACCCTTGTATATTGCCTCTCCTTTTTATTTTTGTATTTGTTATACACCCCTCAAAGTTGTCAAAATTAAAAATAGACCCCCGCCACTTAAAAAAAAAAACTGTGGCTACTTTCTCGGCGTGTCGCGACGCACTCAATCATCTCCAAGAACTCTAATGGAGCCCATACGCACTAAGTGCACACTCAGCCGCACTCGCACTCCATACGCACTAAGTGCGCGTGCTGCCCCATTTTCAAAGCACTTGTGCTTCCTAGATGCAATTTATCAAGCCATGTGGTGGGCCCAGGAATGATTACAAGATTTTAATGTGAGTCCCAAGAAGACTTAACATGAAAGCAAAGCACAGATATTGGACCAACATATCGGGCTCTTCCTCTATATATACACAACAACCCCAACAGCAAAACTCCTCCAGCAGCTCCAACAGCCCGATCAACACACAAACAAATCCCAAAAGCACCCAAAAGCATTCCCTTTTGTTTTTCTTTTAAGCATTTCAGTATCTTTCATTTTCTTTAGTGTTCTTGCACTGTTGTCTTTTACTTTCTTAAGTAATTTATTTCTTTGTAATTTCCTTTCAAGCAATATATTTCCACTTTCAAAGCCTTGCTTTATTTGCATTTTCACCACTTTTTGACTTGTATGCTTCAATACTGTCAAAGAACCTATAACTAGGGTACATTTCTACAAGTTTTTAACAATCCCAATAGGATAAAAGTCAGATCGTGCACCACTCGCACAATATATTAGGAAAAACCATGTTTGCTAAATTAGTCACACAATCGAGCTGCAACAGCTTTGGCACGCCCGACGCAAAATAATAAGAGCCAAACAATTGCTATATGTATATATGTTTGCTACTCACTTTAAGGCTTGCAAATTGCTTTATACATTCAAGGCCCTGTTTGGAGTCACTTTTCAAACTCACGTTTGGGCCACAATGTGCTTTTGGGGCCCAAAATACATATAGTAGCTTCCTGTATGGATAATTTTGAGAAGCACTTTAGAGCCCCCAAAGCACGTTTTGGCTGAAGCAGGTTCAAAAGTGCTTGAGCCCAAAAGTGATGCAGGAAGCATATTTGGATTTTAATCATTCATTTTAATTCCGATTGTGCCCTTGTGATTAAGTTTTCTGCTTTTGCCTGAATGCAAAAGCCAAAGCCGATCCAAACGAGGCATAAGTGGCATGACTTGCATCTCACCTCTTCCTCTGGGGAAGTTTTTTGCTTATACATACACACAAAGATGTGATTATATCCGGGTATAATTTGTTCCTTCTGTTCTGTTTATTTCTTTCAGTTGTCATACTGAGATTATCATGCTACTTTTGCAATTTATCTGAATCATTTAGAAATTGCAATTGATTTAATTCTTAATTTGTTTGTGCTAGGTTTGTACGGATGAACTGCCTTGGAGGAATAGCCCCCTGATTATGTCGCAGTGTGGGTCCAAAGGATCTCCGATCAATATCAGCCAGATGATTGCATGTGTTGGTCAGCAATCAGTTGGCGGTCGCCGTGCTCCAGATGGGTTTATAGACCGAAGCCTTCCTCATTTTCCTAGAAAGTCAAAGGCCCCAGCTGTATGTTTGTTTTTTATTTTTTCGTTGTTACAGAAATCCCATATGCTCTACCAGAAACCAATTTTCATGGTTTTTGTTTCTATTTAAGCTTTTGGGGGGACCTTTTGGAGTAGTCTCCCTATCTTTTGTTGTGGAAACTAGAGGGAATTGTGACTAAATAGAGGAGACAACTTAATACCAATAGGAATAATCTTACTTCAAGGATTGACTTTAAAACTTGTTTTATTTGGTTCGGATAAAGTTGCCATGAATTTTGAAAAAGATTTGCATAATGTGTTTTGTTTGCTAATATATAAATAACTACAATAGTAAATATAATGTCATGGAGTAATTATCATATTGTTGTACCTGTGATCTGACATTAAAACCATCATCATTGCCATCATTGCTGCCATTGTAGTTATCATCGTCATCACCATTACTATTGTTGTTATTTTTGAGGAGTTAATTCTTGTATCATTCAAGTAGTTGTGACAAAGTTATCTAAATATTTAGTTGACTGGAGGTAATTCAGAAATAGGAATGCATATATTTTTCTCACAATTTATTTATTTATTTTAAATCACACAAGGAACTCCAGAGTAGTTAATGTAACTTGAGTGACTTTTAATGTAGGCAAAAGGATTTGTTGCCAATTCGTTCTTTAGTGGTCTAACAGCTACGGAATTTTTTTTCCACACAATGGGAGGACGAGAAGGCCTTGTGGATACGGCGGTACGTCTATTTCTTTTTGCTTATTTAGTTGTCTACTTTGAATTGTAAGTATATGTACACAATTGGGGATTGGAAGTATTCAATTTTCTTTTTGATAAGTACACAAAGTATCATAAAAATCACCAAAATAGGGGATTGTAAGTAATTAATTTTGGTGTGGTTTCAATATCTTTGCCATTTGATACAATATGGTAAAATATACCTTTCTCTGACCCAATTTTTGCTTGAATTTTGGGATTTAAAACATTTGGTTATTGGATTTTGTAATTGATGTAGGTTAAAACAGCTGACACGGGGTACATGTCTCGAAGATTAATTAAGGCGTTGGAAGACCTATCCATTCATTATGATAACACTGTACGAAATGCTAGTGGATGTATTGTTCAATTTACGTATGGTGACGATGGCATGGACCCGTCACAGATGGAAGGGAAAGACGGATTTCCTCTTAATTTTGACAGATTATTTTTGAAAGTCCAGGTCTGAGTCCCTATCTCAGTATCTCTATTTTTGGATCTTTTAACTAACGCTCTGTTTGTTGTGAGGTAAAAAGTTTTGCGCAAGAATATTTTTTTTACTATGTTTTACTTGAAAAAAACCATTTTCCTTCGTATTTTCCAGTATTTGGTAGACACTCAGAAAAGAACTTACAAGTAACAAATTGTGTATTCATATGCACAAATATGTGTACAAACGTTAGTATACATGCATATTGATTAATTGGGCATTACAATTTGAAGCATTGTTCCGGAAAATGACTTGCGAAAAATTTCAACATTTTAAGCTACTTTCATTTTCCTGAAAATCTTCGTAAAACATTTTACGGACAACAAAACACTGGCTGTTTTCCATTGAAACAAACGGAGGGTAATTATTTACTGGGTTTGAATATGAAATTGTATCCTTTGACAGGCAACATGTCCTTCTGGAGAACACGCAAGCATGTTCCCTTCACAAATCGGCGAAGTGATTAAAGAATGGCTCACAAAATATGATATGACTCAAGATGGGGGTTGCTCGGAAGCCTTCAGTGATACCTTGAAAAAATTCCTTAAAGAACGTTGTGAAACATTAAACCGTACAAGGATGGCACTGCAATTGGATGAAGAACAAGTTATGGGAGAAAAATCCAATATTGAAGATGTTGCTCAAAGTATATCTGGTGTTACTTCTAGACAGCTACAGGCATACTCTCTCTCTCTCTCTCTCTCTCTCTCTCTCTCTCTCTCTCTCTCTCTCTCGCGGAGCTGCTTGGCCCCTTGGAGGATGAGGGCAGAATGATAACAAAGAACTATGGAATATATTGGGAGGGAAGTAATAATTAAAAAGTTCCTTTTTCGCTCATGAAAGAGAACATGTTAGATACTCAAATTTACTTTTCTGCCTGTGGACTTCAAACATGAACATTTTTCTTATGAGAATCCTCTTGACAGTAACACTATTTTCCTGGATGCTTAACCTAAATGGCATTTTTAGCCTAGGCATAAATCTTACGCTTTTGCTCAAATGTGTGGTGTTCTTGTTACAATACTTCAGAGGATATCATACGGTCAAGTGATTTTCTCAAACCCTATTTTGTATGTAATGTACTACCGTTATGCAGAATTCATTATTTTGATTGTTAAATAGAATTCTGTTGTGAGGAAAATTCTTATTGAAATGTTCTAGAAGGAAAAAATGACATATTAAATTGGTTACACTATTCACTTCATTTAAAATGCGGACTATGTTCTCCATATTTCAGTGGTAAGTTCCTTTGATGTATATCTCAGTATACTATTCTAAGTATTCTTTCTCTACCATCAATGTAGGTCTTCTTGGAAACCTGCGCCTCTCGTTATCACTCGAAGAGAATTGAAGCTGGAACAGCAATAGGTGCAATCGGAGCTCAGAGTATTGGAGAGCCAGGGACACAGATGACACTCAAAACTTTCCACTTTGCTGGAGTTGCAAGCATGAGTATCCTTTCCCATTGAAACTTGCCTTTTGTGCTATTTGGCTATGTTTGGTTCATGATTTTAGTGTGGGAAAGAACCAAAAAAAAAAAAAACGCATCAAGGCTGTGTTTGGTTTGCAGATTTAAAGAAGGAAAAGGAAAAGAAAACGACAAGGAAAACCATTTCCCTGGTGTTTTCCCTTGTCATTGTTTGGTTAGTAAGGAAAATAGGAAGGTAAAGAAACTAAAGTAAAACACAGAGTTATAAATTTTGAATTATTATATTTCAACATTCTTAATTCCTAATGTTATTTATGTATGGAGGAAACCACTTGAGAAAACACTTAGGCTGTGTTTGGATCATGGATTTCAAGAGGGAAAAGAAAAGTGGAGGGAAAAGGAAAGAAAACTGGAAGAAAATGGAGGGATATAAAATCCTTGCTGTTGTTTGGTTGTGTGGGAAAGCAAAAGGGAATCTTTTCTTTTCCCCCGTCGAATCCACAGTAACCAAACAAGGGATATTGAATCCCTCATCAAATCTTTTCTTTTCCATCACGAAATCCATGATCCAAACACAGCCTTAGGAAATAGTTTCCTTTCCTTTTTCTTTTCCTTCTCTAAATCCGCTTACCAAATGGTGCCTTAATGTCTTAGTCTTTGATTCCTCTGTATTTGCAATGACATGGTAGGCTGTTAACTTGTCGTCCTTTTAACTCTGAGGTAGATGTTACACTTGGAGTTCCTCGTATTAAAGAAATTATTAATGGAGCCAAAAAAATCAGTACACCCATCATTACTGCAACACTTGAATGTGATGATAATCTGAAAACTGGAAGAATGGTGAAAGGTCGTATCGAGAAAACCAATTTGGGCCAGGTTTGTTACTTCCAAATTGCCCTTAGTGTGAATTCATAACTGCACGTGTTAACCTGGACAGATACTTGCATTCTACTACAATATTTTTATCACAATTCTTCATCGCATATACATATGCCATATATTTGTGTTATGTTGTAGTTAGCGTGTACGCCGTGTAGCCAGGTAGGGGTGGGAGGCCATATGCAGTTTTAGAGTCCGTTTGGGTAGCTTTTTTGGGGCCAACTACTATGTAGCACTGATATGGACACGTGACACGGAGACGGCGAAACGGCAGATCCCAAAAAATGTAGGATACGGAGACGGCTAGGATACTTCAAATAAAAAAATATTTTTTTAAATATAAATTAATTTTAAGTAAAAAAAGAAGAAGGAAGGATTAAACATCAACATTACATTACGTATCCATCCCAAAAAAAAATTCAATTTGTAAACCCTACTTTTAAAAACCCTAAACTCAAAACCCTTTTTGACTCCTGTAATAACTAATATAGAAAGAGTATATAGACGAGACAAGATTTAAAAACAAAGAGTCTAAGAGGCTAGGGCTTATATGATATAGGTACTTATATATCATTTTTTCCCAATATTTTGTTTGGAGCCCCCCAAGAAACACTTATTTTAAAAAGATCACCATCCTAAACCACCACAACCCCCCCCCCCCCCCCCCCCCCCCCCCAAAAAAAAAAAAAACCCCCCAAAAAAAAAAAAAAAAAAAAAAGAAAAGAAAAGAAAGATCACCAGCCCAAAAGTGTCCCAGGAGTGTCCGGACGTGTCTTGCCGTATCCCAGAAGTGTCCGACACTGTGATTTAATTTAAATTAATCTAGACACTTCCGGGGATGTGTCTCCGCGTGTCGCACGTGTGTCCGTGTCCGTGGAGTGTCGGAAATGCAAACGGCACCCCAAATGAAGTGTCCGTGCTACATAGGCCAACTATCCCTTATAAGTGATTGTTTGATTAGCATTTTCACCGCGTTGTGGAAAATTTGATTCATTTTTAAAGAGCTAAAAGACAACATTTTTGAAAAGGGTTAAATACATTTTACACCCTTCTACTTTAGCCCTTGTGTCAATTTGGTCCATGTGTTTTCAATTGTATCAATTTAATCCTATAATTTTTAAAGTTGTGTCAATGTTGTCCATTTATTAACCTCCATCCAATAAACTAACACAGTACCATCATGTGGGTAGCACGTGAGAAACATTAGGAGCAAATAGGTAATTTCATCACTTACACACCTGCCCATGTTTCGTCTCCGCCTCCCTCCATGGAAACCAGATAAATGGGCTATGGTTAAGAGGGAAAGCAACTAATGAAAGTGCTTTGATTTCACATCAACTGTCCTGATCTTATTGTTCAGCGAAGAAACAAGTTTCAATAGAAATATTGACGTTCTTTTGTATTAGCAGCATTGATTAATTCTGTTGACATGTGGATAACGTCTTCATCTATTGATTCTTCTTCAACACCATAAGAATTCAACCATTTCTTGTGTTGTCCAGATTCCAACATCACAGGAACTCCGCCTCTATTCTTGTGGATAACGTCTTCATCTATTGATTTTTCTTCATCCCTTTTTTTGTGTTGTCCAGATTCCAACATCACAGGAACTCCGCCTCATGCTATCCCATACCCAAAGCTTAGGGTCCCAATTCTCTAATGTTCTGAAGCCCTGCCTTGTTGACATGTAGCACCTCTGGCCAAATTCGAGGTTCTCTACGGTTTCAAATTAGATGACCGAGGGTTTGGATGTGCAGCGGGAGAGCGTGGGGAAGAAGAAGAAATGAGTGAAATGACTTATCAGTCCCTCATTGAACCTCACATGTTACCCACGTGATGGTACTCTGTTAGTGTTTTGGATGGAGGTTAATAAATGGACAACATTGACATGACTTTAAAAATTAAAGGATTAAATTAACACAATTGAAAACACAGGGACCAAATTGACTCAAGGGCCAAAGTAGAAGGGTGTAAAATGTGTTTTAACCCTTTTTGAAAACCTCCAACTTGTAGCTTTCAAAAAAAAAAAAAAAAAAAAAAAAAACTCTTATTCCAAAAGGTTAATTATTTTAAAAGCTAACCCAAATGGGCTCCTAGTGTCTTATTTTGTAGAAGCGACTTCCTCACTAACGATAGAGAGCATCCTTTTGTTTTCTAAATTTCCGGAAGAGACCATAGATTTGCCGTTTTTTCTCAATTCCCAATAAGTATGTACCATTGACATTTCCTAAATTCTCATTAAAAATATACAATTAAATCATTTTTTTGTTTTCATTTTTTGATCCTATCAGAAATTTTTACTATTTTTGTCACCTCTCTCTCTCTCTCTCTTGATTACCATTTCATTACCCCAATTGGCTTCAACTTTTCTTGCTTTATAGGTTGCGAAGAGTGTAAAGATTGTAATGACAGCGAGATTAGCATCTATAGTTATCACGCTTGACATGGAAAGAATTCAAGCTTCACAACTCTGGATAGATGCTTATACTGTAAGAGAATCAATTTTGCAGACATCAAAAATCAAATTGAAGGAACAGGTGATATACAGATAACATATATATATATATGTATGTGTATATATAGATATATTTGTGAAAAAAGTATATAAGAAATTATTATGTTATTGTGCATATGTATGTTTATATATATATATATATTATATTGTGGTTTAAAAAATTATCTTCGTTTATCCATTTGTTTTAATGACAATTTATTGCGTGCTCATCTGCAGCATGTGAAGGTGTTAAATGCCTCGAAGCTGGAAGTTATTCCTCAGACTGATAAACATAAGCTTCATTTTGAACTCAACTCACTTAAGAATAAGCTTCCAAGTGTTGTTGTGAAGGTGAGAGAACATTCAAAATTTTACTTCTCCAGAACTTTTAAGACTGTTTGGTTCGTGGATTTAGTGAGGGAAAGGTAAAGAAAACACTGAGAAAGATACTTTTCTTTGTTTGATTAGAAAGGAAACGAAAACAAGAAGGAAATTTAGTTCCCTAGTGTTATTCCCATTTGCCCATGCTTACAGAACATTAAAAATGAAATATTCTTAAACTGCAATTGTAGCTTGAGAAAGAAAGAGGGAAGCTAACTCACAAAATTTAGATTTTTTAATTTGTTTTCACCATATTTTATTTTCTCTAATCCGCAAACCAAACAGAGCCTTAGAGTTCTTTCTTAATACAATGCAATGCTCAATCAATATTCTCCTTTATTTAGTTTGAACTGCTGGAGTGAATTTGTAATTTTCACTTGATTGTATTTGAATGACAGGGCATAAATACAGTTGAACGTGCAGTAATTAACAAAGATAAGGATAAGAAAGACAAGGACAAGGAAAAGTACAACTTGCTTGTTGAGGGGTTAGTTCGTTTAGTATTTGATCAAATTCTATTTTCTTCAAGTTTTTGTTTCACATGAGAGACTTTTTGTCTATAATCTAGTAATACTTGGGATAATTTCAAATTACATTGTGGATTTTCATGACAGTGTTTCATAAAGTTACCAAAAATGTATATATACATGTAGAATATGATGAATGCTCGTGATAGTTTTCAAACTGTGGTGTTAATACTATAAAACTATATGTTGCACTTCTTTCAGAACGGGTCTTCAAGCAGTCATGGGCACTGAAGGAGTTGATGGACTTAACACAACCAGTAATCATATAATGGAAGTACAGCAGACACTTGGAATTGAAGCTGCAAGAAGGTGTATAATCGATGAAATACAATACACCATGAAAAGTCATGGGATGAGCATAGACTTACGACATATGATGCTTTTAGCAGATCTTATGACGTTTAAGGTAAGTCTTTTTCCTTCCTGTTACCTTAAGCTTAGCATTAGGAGCCTGTTTGGGTTAGCTTTTAAAATAATGCCTATTGAAATAAGAGATTTTTTAAAAAGCTTCAATTCGACCCTTTATATATATATAAAATTTTAAAAATCTGTTTTTTTACCTTTTTTTTTTAAAAAAAATTATGTATTTATGATTTATTTTTAGCTTTAAAAAGGAATATGATTTTTTTTGATAAGTAAAGATTCATTAAAAAAAGTTAAAGGAGCATATCCATAAACAAATTGTAGCGCTCAAGAAACTCGCAAACTATACTATAGGTCCAAGCGCTCTCAACTTCTTATACAACACTTAATAAGTGAAAGTTGGCCCCGAAAAATCTATCCGAAACAGGCCTTAAATTTTGTGTTATATATGGTGTTTAGATACACATTCTTAGGGTTGGTATGGTTTGACATGTTGGTATGGTTTGACATGTTAACTTGTTACAGGGTGAGGTGTTAGGAATCACTAGATATGGGATTCAAAAAATGAAAGATAGTGTTTTGATGCTGGCTTCATTTGAGAAGACAGCAGATCATCTTTTTAATGCTTCTGTAAACGGGAGAGAGGACAAGATTGAAGGTGTAAGTGAATGCATCATTATGGGCATACCAATGCAGATAGGCACAGGAATACTTAAAGTGATACAAAGGTATGTATCTACATGATGCTGTAGTAGAATGCTAGATCGTGTTGCTTTCCTTTTATGTTTGGCTTATATCTGAATCATGAGTTGGAGAAGCACTCAATTTTTTTCAGTTCACTGCCGTAGTTTTAAGCTATGTAACCAGGGGCGGAGGTATGTGGGGTCAAGAGGGGGCACGTGCCCCCCCTCACTTTTGGACAATTAAAAATCTACCCTTAGTTTTGTGTATATTTTTCATTGTGCCCCCCCTAAAATATAGTTCAATACAACAATATAGGGCCAAGTTTGTAATTATAATAAACATACAGGACTAAAATTCTAGAACTAAGCCAAAAAAAAGAAGGATTATTATATGTTAGACCTTCTTGGAAAGCTCATTTTTATGGTCAAAACCTGAAAAAAGTTTCCTGAAAAGCTTCTTATTAGATTTTATTCGAATCTAAGGGTTTTTTTTTTCAGCACTGTATTATTATATATGCAAATCTATCATATAAAAGTATGGGTTTACTTATTGTGATATTTGCTAAGAAATTGGCATCTTTATTGTTGAAATGCACTGATATTTCATATTGGATAGTATTATGTTATTGATGTATCTTTGAAATGCTTATCAGTAGTGAGTTCTCATATTCAACAGGACTAGAAGATTTTTCTTTTAAGAAATTAGTATTTTAACCCAAAAAAATTCGAGTCGGGGGCGCTGCCCCCGAACCCCCGTATAAGCTTGTGCCCCCCCTACACTAAATTTCTGGCTCCGCCCCTGTATGTAACCTATGTTTGGTAGGAGGGATGGAAAAACAAAGTGGAAGGAAAGGAAGGAGGGATGGAAAAATAAAATTGGAAGGAAAGGAAGGAGTGGGGATGGAAAGGAATGATGGGTGTCTTCCCTCCATGTGTTTCGTTAGATAGGAAATGAGGAAGGGGTTGAAGGGAATTTTGTGGTTTTTCACTTTTGTAGCCTTGCATTCAAGAAGTATTAATTTCATTAAGTGGCATAAATGTCAAAAGATTAAGGAATCTTCTCTCTCCTACTCTGTCCACATTTGGACAGATTGGAATTTATGGGCCCGGAGGGAAGATGCATTCCTCCACTTTTCATGTCCCTCCTCTTTTCCAACCCTAGGAAACAAACGATTCTACCCTAGTACCTCCTTCACCTCTTCCTTCATACCAAACATAGCTCTCAACTCACCCAAAGGAGAGGGAGGGCGGGACAAGCCTCTGACGAATGAATTGCTCATAAAGTTTCTTCAGCTCCACAATTTACCCTTTGTGATTCTACAGTCCATGTAATGCATTACTTATCAATGTTATCATGCGCTGACCTGCAATTTCTTTTTACTAAATACTACTCCCTCTGTCCCTTAAAAATAGTCCATTTTAAGGAGACAAAAAGAATCTACACCTACTTTCCACAATTGTCCCTAATCATTACAACTTTTTTAGTTTTGTCTTGATGTAGATTTCAAAGAATGTTAGTCTTACAAAGTAAAAATTGTATACCAATTTAGGAAAATGAACAATAATTTTGGGACATTCCAAAAAAGAAATGTGGCCTATTTTTAAGGGACGGAGGAGGGAGTACTTATTTCTCTTTGCAGAGTTTCTGACAGCTTCAGCTAAATTGCATTTTTTGTCATCAGAGTTCAGGAGGGTCAGCGGAGTTGTGGATTAGAACCAATAATATCTTAAAGTCATCCTCTTGAGAATTCCAAGAAAAGGATTACTTGTTTATGAAGATCTCTGTTTCACTCTGCAATTTCAGTATCGCGAAGTGTTAGCAGATTTGGCTTGATTTTTGTTGAAAGATACTCGTGACAAAGATTGAAGAAGGATATTTTGTTTCCTCTCCAACTTTCCTCACTTTTGGATGGTTATAGGTTCGTTCATTATACCCAGTGCAGACATAGTTGATTGTATATACAAGTATAGACTGAACTTTTACCGGTAAATTATTTCATGTAATTAGAGTTATTTCACCCAGCATCTATATTAGTAACTCAATGAATTCTGGTTTTTTTCCTTGGGTTTGGGGGGGGGGGGGGGGGGGGGGGGGGGGGGGGGGGTGGTGGAGCAGCTTTGTGTGGCCGGGGGGGGTGGAGCAGCTTTGTGTGAAAAATGCCCTTTTTTTTTCCCCTTCTGTACCTTCTCTATTGACCCTCAGTGTAGTAGATACGAAAATAACTAGGGGTGTCATTTGGAACAGAAATTCTGATTCCGATCCGAAAAATTCCAATTTTGGCAACTAAATATACATTCCGAATTTCGAATTCTTTTTTTCGGATTGGAATCGGAATTGTTTTTAGAATTCCGAAAATTCCGAAAATTTTCCGAAATTGTATTTTCCGAAACTTTTCCGAAAATATTCCGAAAAATTTCTGAAAATGTTCCAAAATTGCATTTTCCGAAACTTTTCTGAAAATATTCTGAAAATTGTGTTCATCCCACATCGAAAAAACACAAAAGAGGGGATGTGATGTGCTTCTATAAAAGGGCTACAAGTCTCAAGTGAAATTCCATTAAGCTTGAATTCCGAAAATATTTAGAATATTCCAAAAAATTCCGAAATTTCCGAATCGGAAATAATTTTGGAATTTCCAAAATTTCGGAACGGAATTCGGAATACATTTTTGGCTTCCGAAAATTTCGGAATTTTTTCCGAAAGGGGTGTTTTCGATCCGTTCCGGCCGAAACACACCCCTAAAAATAACCTAGTAGACTCTCTGGATAGACTTTTGATTGGATGAGTTTGACTTCATGAGACCTTGAGAGATAATAGCCAGTGCATGAGAAGTGATGTATTTGCTTAATTGCTTTCAACATCATTTGTTATCGCTACAGTGCCAAAACATTTCCAATAGAACCTATTTATAGATGAGTAATGCTATGGTCTGAGTGGTACTTGTATGGCCAGTGGTACAGTGACCACTGTCATAGCCATCTCTCATAGCACTCAAATTTGGGAACCACCAACATTATTCTTTTTGGATTATCTAACATATTTACCAGGTGGATGTGGCCATAGCAACTGCACAATGGTGCCTCTCTTATTTTTCGCTCGGGATACGTCTACTATATATATATATATATATATCGAGTGAAGCATTGGGATTATCCAGATAATTGGAAAAAATAGCTTCTTTGCGAACCCTGTATTTGTGTTTGAAGATTTAGCAGATGGGTTTAGAATCTTTAGATTAACAGCGAGGACAATTTTAGATTCCTGAAATCAGGAACATTCAAAGCAACGATTGATGGACTACAGCTTCCTAGCTCGCAAGTGTAACAAAGCAATCCTTAAAATTTGAAGGCATGAGCAACCATATCATACCATGAGAGAGAAAGAGAAGAAGTGCAAGAGGAGAAAAAGCTAATGTGGTGATCTGGATTTCATAAAAGATGCTAAATAGACACAAAAAGCTAAGCACTAAAGTCAGAGAAATTGAGCATGGAAACCCAAACTGTAGATCTGCCCTAATCACGCAATAATATCTCGAGAGAGACATATTTGTCTGATCGCCTTACGAGTTTCATTTGTCCCTAAAGTCTTTATTTCTACAAATTTTTTATGCTACATTAATCCTCTGTTTTGCTCAAGAGCTAAATTTTCCAACATACCCAAAATATACGCGGAATTTAGAAAGAGAATTGCATATGGGTGCCAACAAAAATGATTTCATCTCTACATATATTGACAGGTTATTACACAATGAACAATGTTAGCTAACATTCACTTCAGTTTGGATAATCACATACAGTTATCTGCAACTGGGACTCTGGCACGTATTGTCTAATGAAAGCTCTTCTCCACCAAACTTCAAATGCTCTCTGAATATTAGGACAATCATCACCTTTGTTAAGAAATCTATCAAACCAATTAATCAAGATCGTCTGCTGCTGCGGCAATGGCAGAGTAAGGATCGTTTCGCTCAACCCATCTTCAACTAGTTTCCGATCAACTGACCTACAAGCCCTTCTCATCCATCCAAAATCCTCATAAAGAGCTTCCAACCATGTTGATAATAGAGAATATCTTGTATCCTTGGGGACCAAAATATGCCCTCTCCCAATTGCAATACACAGTTGAGCAGTGATTCTACTAATTTCATGCCTGTACATTGTGGGTATCTTTGAATGAAGAATAGCTAGTTCTTTCTGATCCGCCCATAACTTCACAAATTCCTCTCCCATTTTTTTGTCGATTAGAATATCAACAACCCACTGAATATTATCAGCTTCTCGAGCTATTTCACCCATCAAAACCCCTCGATCCCGCCTACTTTCATCCACACATGTAGCGTCAGATAAGCACAGTAAAAGAGAACTAAGACATCTATGGCAAAGATGATAAAGTGTGTCTTTAGATATATCTAGCCTATTGTTATAATTGCTTTGAGCTGATGATGATGATGATGACTCTTCTCTTAGCAACCGAGAAATCAAAGTTTTCATTTCTTTCCGGGCTTTATCATCCTTGGCCTGTAAAACACCGGTCAACAGACTCGAGAAGATGTCATCGGCTCTTGAAGAGGTCGATGGTTCTGTTGATACTCTTTGAAGGACTTCAGAAACTGAGTCATGAAGGTGGAGTTGAGTGAGATTAGATACCACTTTCTCTTCATCGTCCTCAGACCAAGGAACTGCTTCCAGGTATTCCAAGCATGATTTTATTCCAGCATCAAACATGATAGCAGCAGATACCTGCAACAGGACAATAATTCAAAGAATGCTTTCAGTGTTCAGCGTACATTGAAAATGGATATCATGACAAAACATTTTGTTCCCGAGTTAAATTGTAGAAGGAGCTTTTTAGGAAGGCTCGGAACCGATTGTGCGGTTCATACATGAATCATTTCTGTAAAACCAACATGAAGCTGGTTTTCATAAAAACCGGATGGAGAATCAAAATTGGAGTGAACATGGATCCTATTTTTTGCATTTCCAAACAGGACTTTGGATATACAAGCATAAAATCAGTTCACCTCTTTTGTATTTTGCCCACATCGATTAATATAAGAATGAAGCTCTAATTTCCTTGGTTCAGTAAAAGGAATGCCCCTACACTCAGCTTCACTATCAAGCACGGTGAGTAAAGGAATAGAAGAAAAGAAAACTCTAAAGCTTTTGTATGTATGCAGTTTTGGATCTTTGGTTTCATATAAGAGTAATGCCACGCTTTCCAAATTTCTATCCCCAAAGTGCTTCCCAAATGATACCAGTTGAATTTTGATTGGAAGTTGTTTATCTGCCCACTACCATATCATTTGGGAAACACTTTTGGGATAGAAAGCATAGCATTACTCTTCATATAATACAACTGTCACATTCATTAAGCCAAATATTTGTATAAGAATAAACAACTGATTTTCAGTTTAATCTCGAAAATCCAAGCTTAATTTATGTATGTTTTTCCCTATAATTTTCTCAGAAACCAAACAGAATCATTTCCACATCAAGTCACTTTCTTCTGTAGATAAAGAATCAAAATCCTCAAACCCATTTTGAAAATTAGTACAACTGTCACATTCACTAAGCCAAATAGACTGTATAAGCAACATAAACAACTGATTTTCTCGAAAATCTAGGTTCAAATTTTCTTTTTATGGCAATTTTTGTTTCTTCCTTCCATTTTCTCAGCAACCAAACACAATCATTTCCACATCAAGGTCACTTTCTGTAGATTAAAAAAAAAGAAAAGAAAAGAGAATCCAAACCCACAAACCCATTTGACTAAGCAGCATAAACAAGTGTTTTTCTCGAAAATCTATGTTCAAAATTTCTTTTTATGGCAATTTCTGTTTCTTCCTTCCATTTTCTCAGCAACCAAACAGAATCATTTCCACATCAAGGTCACTTTCTATAGATTAAAAAAAAAAAAAAAAAAGGAATCCAAACCCATTTGACTAAAAAAATTGACCATAAACCCCATTTGCATTTTAGAAGTAATCAAACTTAGCCACCCTTTCAATTAAAGCAAAAGTGAGATTGAATCAATTTCAACAACTAACCCAATATGCAATTGCTAAGTAGCAATTAATTCACAAAAAAATTCAAAATAATACACCAAACAAAGTAAAGGCAAACCTACCTTCAACAATGCCAAGACCTTAGAAATCTCTTCACCCATCAACCGTCTCTTCAAATCTTCACTATACATCAAAACCACAGTCTCCACATACACTTCCACATCGTCACAATCACAAATCTCTACCGAATGCGACATCGTTTCACCGTCCTGTACCAGCTTTTCAGCGAAGAATCGACTCCGATCGATCAAAACCTTCCGATGCACGTCCATCGAAACCCTAAACCCATCGCGGGAACTGATCGTGAGCTTCACGTCCCCAAACCCTCCCCAATTGCTAGGGTTCCGAAACGGCGCTTCGGCCAGAGCCCTAGAAACGCGCTCCTGGAGCTTCTGGCGATTCTCGATCGACGATTTCGACTCGCGATTCTGCTCCTCGGACATCATCTCGAAGAGGGTCGTGCTCGGGCGAGTCGGGCTCGGACGAGTTGGGGTGGGAGGGTCGGAGAAGGAGGGCGGAGGAGAGAGAGGAATCCTAGAGAGAGAGAGTTGGGATTTGGAGAGAAAGGGGTCGGAGATGAAGCCTTGCTTTATCATTGTGGCGACTTCTTTGGATTTGCTGTATGAATTGTTGCTGCTGTTGTTGTTGTTGTTCTCGGCCGCCATTGTTGAAGCTCAGTGAGGGAGATGGAGTCTAGAGAGAGAGAGAGAGAAAAGGAAGAGTTCAAAGGACAGAGATACCTGAACTTTGGATCTGAAAAGATAGTAGGGGAGTGAGAGTGGGAGTGATTTCATAATATGCTATTATTAGTGATGCTTTTAAACATTTTTTATTGTTTGTTTTTTTGTTTTTTTTTTTTTACATATAAAACTATAAAAACGGTTAATTAAAAAAAAAAAATTGGCGGGAGAAGTTATTGGGTGAAACATGGCCACCTGTGCCTAGTTTGATCATCAAACAATTATACTTTTTTATATTCTGTTTCTTCTTCTTTTTATTTTTAAAATATAGGGTAAATTACACAAACCTCCCCTGAGGTTTGCCTTAATTACACGGACCTCCCCTCTTGTTTCAAAAATTACACAGACCTCCCTCGAGGTTTGAATTAGGTAACAAAACGCCCCCTCCCCTAATGGTCCGTTAGTTTTTTTACATTAGCCTCTCCTAAAAATTATAATTAGCCCCCCTAATATTATAAAATTGTCATACTAAAGCCCATTTCTCTTATATTTTTGTGCTAATTATAAAATTCCTCCTCCCTCCTATGTTTTTGGGTTAATTTTTTTAGCATTAATTTATATCATCTACACAAAATATACACAAAACATATATAAATAGGTCCAAATTTTTTTTCACCCGATCAAACCTCTATCCAGCCCCCTCTGTATTAATTTTCTAGATCCGCCCATGTCCCTATGCTTCAAAAGTGGACACTTAACCCCTTGTGATTGTGGACTAAAATAGAACTGTTATGATTTCACTCAAAGAGCGTTAACCCCAAAATTAACATCACAAAATGGGTTAAGTGTTTATATTTTTAACCAATTTTAGAACTTTTGTCAGTTTTGAGTGAAATCATAACAATTCCATTTTAGTCCACAATCACAGGGGGGTTAAGTGTCCACTTTTGAAGCATAGGGATAGGGGCGGATCTAGAAAATTAATACATGGGGGGGGGGGGGGTTTGATAGAGGTTTGTTTGGGTGAAAAAAAATTTGAACCTATTTATATGTATTTTGTGTAGATGATATAAATTAATGCTAAAAAAATTAACCCAAAAACATAGGAGGGAGGAGGAATTTTATAATTAGCACAAAAATATAAGAGAAATGGGCTTTAGTATGACCATTTTATAATATTAGGGGTCCTAATTGTAATTTTCAGAGGAGACTAATGTAAAAAAAACTAACGGACCATTAGGAGAGGGGGCGTTTTGTTACCTAATTCAAACCTCGAGGGAGGTCTGTGTAATTTTTGAAACAAGAGGGGAGGTCCGTGTAATTAAGGCAAACCTCAGGGGAGGTTTGTGTAATTTACCCTAAAATGTACTATTTTTCTAACCCACTAGCACCATTGTTTGGTTAAATAAGTGCAAACATGGTTTTTTTTTTTTAAGTTCTGAACGATATTTATATATATTTTGAACTTCATCCCCCCTCCTATCCCCTATCCCACTGATAGAAGAATTTATTCAATGAAACTGTTATACCATGTCATTTGATATGGCGTGACATTTTAATAACCACGGGTCAAGTGGTTTTTAAAAATAGGGGACACTTGACTAGCACTTGTGATATGTTGCTTAAAGTCAGTAACTATTTGTCACGTGTCGCCTAAAAAAAATTAAAAATTAGGAACACATGGACCCATATTATTGGGATGTCAGACTACGTCAGAGTGATAACGTGGTGTGACAGTCTCACTAAATTAGTAAAAGGAAAAGGAAAGAAAACAGTAAGAGAACAAAACTATATATTTCTATACTGTTTTCTATTTTTCTTTTTGTTATTTTTTTTTTCAAAAAACTGGTTAATTAATCCAAAAAAGTGTACAAAAATTACAAAGGGCATTCCCCAGGATATACATTAAGACCAAAAAATAGGTACATCATGTGCAACAAAGGATGAAAACCTTTCTAAAGCCCTAGCCCATAAATGAGAACATCTCAAATAGGCCCACACAAGGCGCAACAACCCATCAGTAACTAAATTTTATGTCGGCCCTTGGGACGGCTGTCACTGAACTTCATCTTAGACTCCTTCTTTCTCTGTCTAGAAGAGGAAGGATAATCTAACACAGCAAATCCACTAGTTAGAGCGACACCCAAATCTTCCACATCTTTGTCACAGTCAACGACAATATTTGTATCTTCTACTGCCTCAATAAGGTCCATAGCAGCCCCTACCCCATCCTCATTAGGAAGAGAATGGTAGCTATTTGTCGTGATTATCCTTGGACTCATTGCACTATGATCCCTGAGACCAATTGAAGGACAAGGGAAGGAAAGGGTGGGGTCAATCTTAGAAACAATCGAATGGGTCCTAGGCAAGGAAATGCTACAAGTCTATGTGGCATGAACCTCGACCTTCCTTTTCCCCTTTTCTTGAGTTGGAATTTCAGCACTAGGTAACCCTTGATTTTTTCGCGCAACAACTTGCGAACCTCCCTTAATTAATATTAAAAAGTTGTTTAAAATATGTTTTCCTAACCACATCATCAAGAATTTGGTGGGTAAAATAGTAGCACATATTAAAATTTGTTAGACAAAAAAATCTGATCCTACATCATAAGTGTTGCTGCTGGAGCACCAACAACTAACAAGCATCTTTTTGTCTATGATATGATGTGCATAACTTTATAAGCATTTCATAGGGGTCACAGTCCACATATATATATCATCTGATTTACCTTTCTTCAAGGTTGTAACATTTTCAATAATTCTACATTACAGATATACATACATGTCCAAGGAATAAGGAGTTTTGATGTTCATAATGAAGCATCACTCTATGCCAATGAATCCCCTTATTGGAATATGTGAGATACGAAAACAGAAAATAAAAATAAAGACAAAAACACAAAAAGAACCAAAAGTTGGTTAAGCGAAAGTGTGACCAAAAAGTGTACATTAATATCAGGCTCCACAATACTTATTAGCAGGAGAGGCGATTGATCCATCCCCACACAATGATTCACGGTGAGAGCACTGGTTTTTTATTTTTATTTTTATTTTTATTTTATTTTATTTTATTTTTATTTTAATACTACTGATCGAAATGGAGTTGCTAATTATGCAGAAGCAGCAAAGAGATGTTGCATAGAATGAGAGTAAGTAGGTGGACAATTTAATTCCTCTTGCAACTGGTGAACATGAGATGAGAGTATTGATGATAACTATAATTTTGTTCATTGATATGCGAACACATATATATATATATATATATGTGCATACACACATGAAAAGCAGGGCCATATTATGATAACATGCAAAGTAGGACCCTCGATCTCTTCTTATTAGCTTTCATATATAGTGCAGACATGCTTTAACTTTGTATGACTTTATGTGAGTGTGTCTCAGAGAGAGAGAGAGAGAGAGAGAGAGAGAGAGAGAGTAAATAAATTGAGTTTATTAACACAAAATTCCATTATCACTGAAAGAGATTACTGAACATCAAACCATACATGAAATAAAATATAACAGTGACCAAAATAACCTCAATTTCCTTCCAAAGCAACCTCTGAAGGTGAAAGCAAAATCAGAAACACAAGCAAGACCAAGAAAATTCTAAATCATCAATCAAGAAAAGAGCTCTTCAAGTCCCCCTCAGGTTTGTACTTTCAGTTCTGCAGCAGATTAGAATGTTTTAGGAAGAGAGAGAAACTAAGGATATAGAGAAATTTTTGGGTGCTATATATTGGAATGTATGTGGTACGTTATAACCAATAGGAGTGGGTTTTTAGATAGGACCCATGTCTAAGAACCCACAAATAGTGGGACCCTATGAATGCAGAGGCATTGGTTCCACCAGAAAGACCCATTCCCATTAGTTGTAGGGTATCACATCTACATGTGACATACAAAAATTTATGGAAGGAGATGTAATATCACCACAAAAACATAAAAGATGAAAAAATAAAAATAAAAATAAAATAGAGAGAGAGAGAGAGAGACCTCTTAAAAAACATTGGTCTGTAAATCCTGCAGTGCAGGATCAACTTTCTCTTCCTTTTCAGCTTCAGTTGTGTCAAATAGAGGTCTTTCAAGCTTAGGAGGGTTCTGAAATTTAAATACATATATGTAAATAACTAAGTATTAAAGACATGAGTCAAAGTAGAGAATATATATAGTCCCTATTTGCGCAACAATATACACTCCTACGCTGGGTCGGTCCAGAGTATTTGGAGGTCCAGGATGAACTACTAAAATGGAGGCCCTTATATGGGGGTTTGGGGCAACGCCCCTAGGTGATTTTTTTTGGGGTTTACTTGTACATAATTGACAAATTTTTGGAGCCTACTTATAAAATGAGTCTGTTAGTGAAATTTAAATATTGTATGGTGTCTTTCAAAATTCTGAAAGGGCCTATTTCTAAAACTCAAAAAATTCTTAAACTAAACGTGTAATTTTCAAAATTCTAGGGGCTTTAGCTTTTAAGTTTTATATACATCTATATCAATATATATGTAGTTGATGGCCCTAAAATGGGCTATGGGAGAGGCCAAATGTAAAATACTAAAAAATCTCAAGATAAAAATGTAATTATGAAAATTTCATGAAAGCCTTCAAAATTTTTGAAACTTTGGTGGCCCGGGGCGGTAGCCTCTTTTGCTCCCCTTTGGGCCGACCATGCTCCTAGGCTCCTAGCCCCATTGATTAGGTGATGGTTGTCTGATAGACAAGTGAACTTGTTATCCGGTTTCACAAGTGAACTGGTTCTATATATAGTAGTGTTGGGTATATTCCGTTTTGTTACCGTCCCTACCTGATTTAAAATCACTCTTAAAGCAACTTGTCAAACTACCATCATACTGGTTTTTGTAAATGCATTTCTGTTTTTATGTATTTCCAAACGGAGGCTTAAATCTAGCACATTGTCAAGGTTCCTTTTTTTTTTTTTTTGGGTCTTACCAGGCAACGAACAAGAGCCCAATTGATGCCGCGAAAGAAAGGGTGGCGTTTAATTTCATTTGCTCCTTCGCGTGAACCCAATCTGTTTTTCGGATCTCTGTGCAACAACCTATACATTAGCTGCTTTGCTTGAAGACTTACCTGCAAGAAACAAATGTCTCATTTAAGAATATATAGTTCTAAGCCTTTACTCTTTAGTGTGCTAAAATTAAAGTCTTTTGCTATCTGCTCTTCTTAATTCTTTTAGATATGCAATTTTCTTTTTCAACACATTTTATTTTGCTTTCTAATCGTAGTGTAATTTGTGTAAAATAAGAAATGAAATGTGATGCCATTTCGTATGCAATAAAATGCACATTTTATTTATTTATTTTTTAATTTTTTGATCTTACCGTTATGCTTCCTGGAAATTTAAGATCCTTATGAAGAACATTGGCAAATGTCTTCTGCCTTGTCTTTCCTCTAAATGGCGTATATCCGTACAGCATTTCATATAGTAGAATCCCTGTTAAAGTTGCCAGCAATATATCAGTATAGATAGTAAAAATTCAAACTAAAGAATTGATAATCTTAGTTTAGTAGTGAACTTCTTGTCAAGAAAAATGTATGAACTTTTTAATTACAATATCTAATTTCAAGTAATCATCTAAAACATTACCAAGAGCCCACCAGTCCACTGCACTAGTATGGCCTGCACCAGTAATGATTTCCTGCATATACAAAACATAGTGTGTTCTAAATCCCACAAAATTAAAAAATTTAAAAAAAAAAAACCAAAAAAAAAAAAGGAAAGGGGGTGGGGGGGAGGCACTAACATCGTGACCCTGAAAGGACATAAGGAGTTGAAGAGCGCATTTTATTGAGTACGAAGTATGGTTAAAGAAACCGTAGGAGTTCCCTCCTCTCTCTCTCTCTCTCTCTCTCTCTCTCTCTCTCTTTTTTTTTTTTTAACGTAAATAGGATGCTTTTTTCTTCCCATATTTTAAACATTCTCAAAATTTCCGATCCTATCATGGGGAACAGACTTGAACCCATGATCTCCTAGAACTAAGGCTCACTGCCATGTTAAGCTATTAGTTGCTCGAAAAGCTTAAGCTTTTAAAGAATAGGCCCGGCGATATATACAGATCGAACAATATTCACATGCGGGGAGAACATGTACATAGTTATACTAACCGGAGCTATGTACTCCTCAGTCCCAACAAAGGAATTTGAAGCTCGCATTGGTTCAGCCACAAAGATTGGATTCTGTTGACCTTTCTCGTGCTTTCTCTTTTCATTTACTTCTGGAATCAAAAGCTGCATGGTACACGAACCCCCAATCAAATATATATATATGTATGTAGTTCCATATACATATATATATGGTTAGTTATTAGAGTTAAAATTAGAAAGTATACACACCTCTGGCTTGCAAGATGTCAAACATGACAGATCGAAATCTGTCAAAGCCACATGTCCATTGCTCTGGAGTAAAACATTTTCAGGCTTCAAATCCCTGTATATTATACCTTTACGAAAGCACGAATTGTGTTTTCAGTGTCAATAGTCACTTTAAAAAACAAACTCAAAGTGTCTTGAAGCCGAAAGTGTAATACACACGATATCTTTCTCTCTAAATTTCCACATTAATGTTCTTGCACCATTTGTAGTACTAAGGTTTACGTTTGATCCAAGAATAAAATTTTGCACTTGGTTAAGTTACCAGTTGCTCCAAAAGCTTAAGCTGTTAGAGAACTGGACATTCATATATATCAGAGTTTTACACCCTCCCTCACGTGAGAGGCAAGAAAAGGAACTCCATCTCAAAGAGGCATAAAACAAAGTGAAATGAGAAACAAGGTTCAGATACCAGTAGCTCAAGCAAATGGAGTTGTATATGTTTAGATACTACAAGACATGAATAAGAACGGTTGTGTCGAGAAGCAAAATATTGAATTAAAATAAATTTCAAAATAAAAATGGATGATGTATATTAATATTGGCTGGAGGGATTAGTTAAGTTTAGAAATGTAATTCTGCATTATCAATTTGTACTAAAAACAATTGATCTTTTAAGTTTGATATGTTCCAACAGCACTAACGAACTTCTATTAAATTTGTGGCCGAAAGAAAAACACAGAGTTAATCAATGACCCTACCTTGACAGTGAAGGTACTCCAAAGCAACAATTACTTGAGCAGCATAGAATCTACAGACATCAAAAAGAGTTCTATGTCAACTCAGTTAATAATTTAGCAGTTTGACCATAAAAAATTTATCAGAAGAAAACCACCCATCTTGAACAGAATAAACTTAACAGCTCTATAATAATTAAGCAAATAGGAAACAGATTAAAAAAAACCTACACTTTCCATATATAAATAGGATACAAATTTCTAATCACCCATTGAGCAAGTACCTTCATGTTATTATAGAAACAAGTGACACATGGCAAAACTGTGCTTTTCTTGTTCTTCAAATTTTTTATTTTATTTTTTTCAAGAAGTGAATTTTTTTTTTTACCTGACAGCATTTTCAGCCAAGACTTTCTTTGGTTGTTTGTCCAAAAGCATGAAGAGCTCTCCACCTTGGCAGTAATCAGTTATCAGACATATATGTGTTTTGGTCTGCAAAGAAAATTACATAACCATTAATAATAAAAAAGAAAACACCTAATTTTGCGTGATTGCGTGCGTCCACTTTCTCTTTCGTATTATTTGTAATCGAACGATTGTGTCAGCTGACGGCTCCTTTTTAATGTGAAGCAAAAAAGAAAAGGAAAAACATTTAAGAAAAATAAATCATATTTAAACTAGTGACCTTATATTAATTTGTGTACCTGAAATGAAGCATAGAGTGCAGGAAGAAAAGGGTGGTCCAGCATGTCTAGGATTTCTCTCTCTGCACATGCCCTATGCACCTGCAGCAAAATAAAAGGAGTTCCATAAAGAGAAATTGCAAGATTTATTTATTTATTTATTTATTTTTTCGGAAACGGGTTAATTAAAAAAGAGAAAAGGCCAAACGACATCTACAAAGAATACAAGGGGCATACCCCAGAATATACAATAAGTTCAAAATCATAGAGATACCATTTCATGTATATACACAGAACCCTTCTCATGAGGGAGTCCCACTTTGTTAAAGTGAGTACTTCTATTACAGCCGTTGGATCCAGTTTTCATTATGGGTACTGAAGTAATTTCACAGACTAAAAACTGGATCAATCAGCTGTAAACAGAGGTCCTCATTTCAACAAAGTGAGGACTCCCTCATGAGAAGTGTTCTGTATAGATACACTATGTTACATGGACTCTTCTAAATAGGAGAAGTACACATGTTGACACAACTCTTTGCGAACATGGGTATGACACTTGGGTAGGATCCTTCTAGTGTAGTTTAATGTAATTTTCAGCCAAGAAAGGCAGCGTACCCATGTCAGATATGGCAATCCATACCCGTGTCCTCCGGACACTTTGAAGAGTCCGTACATATATCATATATGTACATGTAATAGATAGGCAAACAAACAATTCAGTACCTTGTTGCGGTTGAGCATAATACCCTTATCCATAGCTTTCATTGCGAAGTATTCGCCAGTTTCACACAATTCCACCAAATGCACACTGAAATACCAATCAATAAGTCATGTGTTGATTTTTACGGAGAAAGTAATTTTTTTTTTATTTTTCTGTAAGGAAAAATAAAATAAAATTGGGGACTAACCCCACAAGCTAATTAACCATAGAGTAATTAAATAATCCCCTCCAATTTGCAAGGAAAAAAAATATTTACAACCACAGACAAACCTGCCAGTATCACCAGATCCCAATGGTTTTATTGGCTTAAAATGCTTCAGACCTAGTTGTTCACCACTCTCTAAAATCTGCAAATCATGGACCACATCAGTAATGTAATGAAAACAAAAAGTCATGAGAATTATGAATATTTATGTGTGTATGTGTTTATATATATATATATATATATCTACCTTTTGAATAGCTAGCCAAGATTGGCTGTCCCTCCTATGGGGCTTTGGGTGAACCACTTTGGAATGGTTAGCCCATAAATCCTCTGGTTTCTGCAGATTAGCATAAAGGTTGTCACAACCTTAAGCTAGAAGTTCAATGATTTTGTTTTAGGTTCTGTTTGGTTTGCTGATTTAGAGGGAAAAAAAAAAAATTCTAATGCTTTCTCTAGTGTTTTCCTCCATGACTTAATAACATTAGATACTAAAATATTTCAAATTTAACACGAACTCGAGAAAAGAAAATTCAAAAAATTTTAATTTAATTTTCACCTTATTTTCCTTATTAAACAAACCAAAAGAAAAGCTTTTTCTTTTCTTCTTCCCTCGATATACCCATGGACCAAACAGAGCCTTAATTTTTAACTACTGCACATTACCGTATTGGCATCAGGGAGCTCCCTCAAAGCATCGTCAACATTTTCAGCAGTTTTTTTCACCTGCAGGTAAACAAAAATGAATGTTGCAACAATTAACATAAGACAAGTTTCTATTAATCATAGTAAGATATACATGAACTAGTATAATATGTGCAAATGTTGAACTTATATAGCTAGTGTTATATATATATATATATATGTAACGGAACATGTAGGGAGTTTATAGACCAGTATTGCACTCTCGTGGGCTGTTTCCTCAGGAATACAATTGTGAAGTGGCTCAACATGTTCACTCCCATCTAATTGGACTCCAATGAAATATTGCACTTCTCCCTATTTACATGTAACATAAAAAAAAAATTATGATTACTTGGCTATTTAATTATAGCATATATATTGAACAGTGGAAAATTTTCACAACCCACAATTCTACATATTGATTTCTGAAGATCAGTTTGAGTATTAACTTTACCTTCTGATCACGCATAGGCTGCAGATGAAACAAATTCCAAAACTTTTTGCCTGTGCATGAATTCCACAAGTACTTAATTAATAATTGCAGCAGAAAAATTATATAAGGGGTTCAGGTAAAATTAACGTGTGACACCGAATTACAATTGACTTTTCTGTTACACAAATATGATAGTATGAATTAAGAAATGGGCATAAAAAAAAATTTCAAGCATACCACTTTTGGTATAGTTAATGAGCTGCACAGTAACATCTGTTTGGTTATCAATTGCATATCTAATCTTCTTCACTGTGGCTGGATCAGTTTCAGGACCTTGAAGAAACCTAAGAACAATCCAAACAATTATATAAATAAGAATACCAAAGAATGAACTGGGTTTGAACATATCCAAATTTTGTCTGGACCTTTTACCATTATTAGGTAATATAGCATTTAGCACCATTAAAAATTGTAAGAGTTAACAAAATTGGTGTTGAAATTCAATTTCATGTTTGCCAATGAGGACATTTGAACTCTTACCTACAATTTCTTCCCAAAATTTCTTCACGACTATACTCTGTCAGCTCCAAGAAGCTATCAGATGCAAATATCTGAAAATTCAATCAATCATAACTATAAGAAACCTGAAAGTACATACTCTAGGAAGCATAGAGATTTCTAAGAAGGTTAAGTGTCACGTGTCGTATCGTGTCCGACACAGGGACAGATACTTAGCGGATACTTTTCCAGCGGTGTCGACATGCAAGTTTTTAAGGATTTGCAGTGTCGACGACTTGTATGTGTCTGTGTCTGTGCCTGTGTCTGCGTCCGTGCCCGTGCTTCATTGACCATACTTGGGTACAAATTAAGAATAAGTTGTGAGTGAAATAAAAAAGGAGTCTTACAATGGGATTGTCGGGCAGCCTTGGATCAGTGATAACAAAGTTTTTTTCAATACGTTCAAGGGTGGTGGCTAGATCAATACCCTTTCTCATCTCCTTCTTCCTCACTTTGTCATCCAAGCTTCCTGGTCTCCCATCATCATCATCATCATCACTCTCATTCTCATCTTCATCATCATCAAAGTCCAGTACTAGTTCATCATCAAACTCTGTGGTACTACTGCGCCGGTTTTTCTTCATTATCCTAATTCAACAAAATTTAATTATTATGTATACATGAATACTATACATATGGAGAGATACATGCATTGAAAGTTACATGCTTGCTTCATCATTTTAAAAGGGACAACAAATGTTTTTATCGTCTAAACCTTAATAAGGTCAATAAAGTAATTTTACATTAGATTCTTTGTACAGAGTCCGATAACTACACCAATTCAATTTCTTTTTGTACACCCATGTGGAGTATGTGCAGCATCTACTGTTGTTAGAGAGAAATTCGGTGGCTGTACTTAGTAACTCGATCCCTCATTTGTAAAATTGTTTTAACGCTCTCATTTTTATGTGGTGGTACGGATTTTTTGTCCATTTAAAATAACATACTTTCATAACATTACATTATAAATGTATGTATACAGGGGTTGGCATCCTACTACATAAAGGTGGTAGCATACCACTGGGTTCAAATTTGACTGGACAGGAAAAGCATATATACCAAGGGCACTAAAGTAACTTCATTTAACTCTTTGCAAAATTAATTTCGTGTCCTCGCTTTAATAAGGTGCCATTGGCTTTTTGTCAAAAATTCCATTCTTTAGACATGTAGAGTCTTAACATTGTCCTTGAGGGACATATGTATATACTATACATATTTACGTTGTATATGTTTTGCAAAAATAAAGAGTACCCCATGATAGAAAGGCGGCCTTTTTTGCGTTGTTTCTTCTCAGGCAACTCGCTGATACGTTGCATGGAGTTCCTTCTAATGCCACCATGTGAATTTCTTCTAGTAGTGGGGACTATTGTCTCCGATTTTCGCCTCCCAGCAGCTAATTCGGATCTCTCTTTCTCACCACCACCACCTCCACCTTCTGATTTTCTCATGAAGGGACGATTTGATGACTCACTGAGTGACCTCGGTCTCTTCACCGCTAGCACTAGCTCTGTCACTGAACTCGTTGCCATTTCCTTCTGACGCGCTGCACATAACTCACTAGTTTAAATAAATTTTTTTTTTTTTGGAATTTAGCATTAATATCATATCTAGTTGTTCGAATTAAAGAAATTTAATTCATCTATTTGCGTATTGTTCATTTATTTGTCTGCGGAACAATAAAAAAAATGTTTAAATTTTGTCATGGTGACAGACATGTATTTGAGTTATGCCATAGGTTGTGCAAAGATGAATCAAAGTGTGCAATTTATTCGAGGGGTATTTTTGTAATTTTTGATATTTGCTTGTAGTCCTAATTTTATATTATATATATATAGGAGCTGAAATTTATCACTGTATTCAATTATTTTTCTCTTCTGCCTTTGAGAATAGTGAATCTCAGAAACTCTGCAAATGTGGTTATATTGTGTGATTCTTTCTATTTATGCTCTTTTTTTTTTCGTATAAAATTTACCATATTGTTGTTGCTAAAAAAAAAAAGGGAAGCAATTTCTGTACAGTTGCTACTGTGCTCCTCACATTGCTATAGTAAAATTGGGCAGTTTTTAAAAACTACATCACAACAACAGTTTTTACTGTAGCAATGTGCAACTGCACAGTAGTTATTGTACTGTAGTTGCTTCCAAAAAAAAAAAGCGTATATATCACAATGTCTCAAAAAATAGCAGAAGGGATGTGAAATTGTGAGTTTTAGTCAAAAGTGCTTTAATTAAAATATATTTTTTTAGTATTAGGGTCAACCCCATTTTTATTGAGTCAAAAGTCCATATGTTATAAAAGTTATGTGAAATTTTACACAACTTTGTAAAAAATTGAACTAGGGACTTGATCCGATTAAGTTTCACTAGTCATGGAGTTCTGAAAAAAAAAAAATGAGTTGTCCTTTAAACTTAATAAATCTAAAATGAGAGATTTTTTACTAAATTTCTAAAGTAAAAATACCATCATAACGAATCAAAGATTCTGGTAGCCCATTGGGCCGGACCACAGTTTCCTTGAACCCCTCTGTATGCTTGCTCACTTCCACTTGCATTCTGCAAATATTACAAAATATTACAAGAAAAATAAGTATTGGTGTCTCAATCCCATATATTTAGAGGGTGTTTGGAAATCAAAGGGAATGGACTTCTGGAAGAAGAAGTCCATTTACAGAATTGAAATTCGTTTGGTGAGATTTGAGAATGGACTTCTTGACAAGAAGTGCATCTCCAGAATGCCCATTTCAAGAAGTCAAAAATCCTGACTTCTCAAAACTGTGATTTTTGCACTTCCCCAGAAGTCAGGAGCTTTATACACAGAATTACACTTTTATCCCTTGTTTTATAATTAATGCCCTCTTTATCCAAACCCCATACATGAATTATGTAGCATAGCTGAATCCCTATTGTTTTACAATTCCTATAGAAAATAAGTCATTTATCCAACAGTGTAATTAAAAGTGTTTTTTTTCTTTTTTTTTTTTTATTTTTTGGTGCCCAATTTTAGTTCATTTGACATGACAGTTATGAATAAATATTTTTAATTTATTTCAGCTAACTATTTTGCAGTCTAAAATTATATACTATAATATGTTATATCCATTTAGTTTTAAATTCATGATTAAGGGTAATATTGGTAAGTAAGCATAAGTTTTTACTTTTAAAAAGTTGCCACCAAACATATTTGCACATTTAGATGCACTTTTTATTTAAAAAACACTCATTCGCCAAACAAATCATTCTTTAAAAAAAGTCCATTTTGAAAATTCCATCTTCAGAAGTCCATTCCGAAAATGGACTTCTGTGTGAGAAGTTATGCCAAACAGCACCTTAAAATGAAATTCTTTCTTCTTCTTCTTCTTCTTCTTTTTTTTTTTTTAAAACAGCTAAATAAAAATTTTCTCATTAGGATGATTATCACAAACATATTCCACTATAAGGGTAGACTTTTATCTGACTACTTTGAATTTTCCTTGTTGAACTAATTATTTCTAATGGTTCCACCCAGTTATAATCAAAATGTTTTCTACAACTAACCCTCACAAATGTTTTCTACAACTTACCCTCCCAAACGCCAGTGACAAGATTGGATTTGAAACATTATTTAAAATTATTTATATGAATTGTGACTGAGTTGAAGTTATTAATATGCCATACTTTCAAATGAAATTTATTCATATAAAAGAATTTCACCATATTATCGCTTAGTGCAGTTACTTATGTTCCTTAAAATGAGGCATTATTTAATTATTTGTTTTTAAGCGGTTTTCTCTCCAGACGATGACTTTTGAAATTAGAGAATAGAATTATTACAATTTAAGAGCTTCAAAAGTCAATTCTAAATTTTTTTTTTAAAAAAAAAAATTACAGAATAACTAATCCTTATATAGTCGTGGTGGTTTGAGAAACAAAAGACTGATTTGTGATTGATTCATTATGTGGATCAGTAGTCACAAAGCCAAACAATGTCATATGGTCATCAATCACCATGATAAAGCAATATTGAAGCATCCATGTGAAAATGGGCTCGGACAACCCATGGATTTACAAACCGTATTAAAATTAAGCCCAATCCAAAGACCCACATTCCATCACCATCAAGAATTGAATCTAGTAATCTACCATATTGCCAAGATGATGATGGGTAAGTTGGCTACAAAAGTTCAAATAATTGATGGGATGAAAGATCCCCTTTTTTTTTTTTTTTTTTTTTTTTTTTTTTTTTGGGGTGGGGGGGGGGAGTGGTTGGGGTCTGATCAGCCACTGATGTACATCAATCAGACAGTGGAAAACATAGCAACTTTATGATTTTGATCAAAGGCCACAAGGGCTCTACCTTTCTAACCCCATCATCATGTGTTGGGAATCTAGAGGATAGGGTAAAGCCCCAGTTGGTCGAAAAGTAATGTAGGACCATGAACTTGTGATGGGAAATTGGCAAAAAAAATAATAATACATCCACATTTTCAACCACATTTTTAATCACACATTAAGCTTTAAATATATATATATATATACATACTGTATTGTTTGATTTTTTCACACTTTTCTGTGCACCACTTACACAACACAGAATATATGCATTTAAACAAAGATGTGGTTGGAGATGTGGGTGTATCATTATTGATTTGCAAATGAGGGTTATTCTTTTGTCAAAAATGCTACCCCCACAATGAATTCCACAACCAACAATTATGGGCTCTGATTTCAGTGGATCCTATGTGGGTCTCACACAGAATCTACCAAAATCAAAGGTTATGATGTGTTGGTTGTAAAATTCATTATGAAATTCATTTGTGAATGTAGAAGCATTACTCTTCTTTTGTGCCCCTATATTTTTGTTAGAGTAATGCTGTGTTTCTCAAATTTTAATCCTAAAATTATATCTCAAATGATGTAACAATGGAAAAACCTTCATTAATGATGAAAGTACTTCAATATCATCCAATCAAAATCGAGTGGGCATACTAGCACACCATTTGGTATTAGGATTTGGAAAGCATAGCATTATTCATTTTGTTCTATTACATTGAATTGATATTCGCACTCCATGCATGAACCAATACACTTCATAAAATAGTGTGTCAGTAATACCACAGAGTACATTAGTTCAATTTTAAAGTGGGAATATCAATTCCCTATTTGAATATTGTCAAGAATAGGAATTAGGATATTATACACGAATGGTTTCTAGACACCCTTCTTTTTGACTCTCTTTATCTCTCGGAATTCATTGTATTTTTATTTTTTCCAATTTTGTAGTGATCCAGTGGATATAGAAGTTGTACTTGCTATCATGTGCCGAGGTCTATAGATATCTTTTTCTTTTTACCAATGATTAGTCTTAAACTTCTATTGGGTTTATGCTTGTAGTAATTCAAATGATACTAACAATGATAATCCAAATTTTCTTTTGTTTATTCATTTTACTATTCATGAAACTTTTTGTGGGAAAATGCTGAAAAAAGAAAAAGAAAAAGCTTCTTTGGGTAATGGGATAAGTAGCACCTAAGAAACTATAATAGCATGATATGGAAAATATGAAACTTACCCAATAAATTTGAGTATTTTTCCATCTTCGTCCTTGATAGGTGCAATTGTGAGTAAATTCCAAAAGGGGGTCCCATCTTTCTTGTAATTCAACAACCTACCACAGTAGCTTCCTCCTCCTTGCAACGTTTCCCTAATCTTTGCCACATCTTCAGGGTTTGTGTCCGCACCTTGCAAAAATCGACTGAACCCACCACAACACGATCACACCAAATAAAAAGACGTAAATAGTCAACCTCTTAATACCGTTATAACAGTCTTTAAATAGGGTTAATTACATTTTACCTCTATGTGCATGGTTAGACCTATTTTTACTTTACCCCTTGTGATTTTAAAATGGACACTCAACCCTCTTGTGTTTTAGACTAAAGTGTAACGGATAAGATTTCTCTCAAAATAAGGATTACGTGTTAAAATTAACCTTACATAGAAAAGTTTAGGTATGAAAATTAACACACACATAAGCAGTTAACCCCAAAATTAGCCCTCCAAAGGGGTTAAGTGTTAAAAATTAACCCCACATAGATAGGTTATATGATAGCATTATCTACACATGAAGGATTAAGCCAAAAATTCACCTTTAGGGGGTAAGTGTTACGAGTAATATTTATATCCAATTTTAGATTTTTAATCAATTTGGAGGGAACTCTTAACGGTTTCACTTTAGTCCAAAACCACAAGGAGGTTAAGTATCTACTTTTGAAGCACAAAGGGTAAAATGCAAAGAAGAAAAAAAAAACCTAAGCACATAGGGGTAAAATGTATTTAACCCAAGTAAATAAATAGTACCAATTTCTTCCAATAACTTCTCTTGAGGTATAACCAGTCATCTTGAAGAAGCCAGCACTTGCATATAAAATTGGGAAATCAGGTTTGGTTGCATCCGACACAACAAATGTTTGTTGAAATGTTGATAGTGCATCTCTTAAGTCCTCAGATACTCTAGGAAAGTTTCTGTCTTTACCTGCACAAGAATTATTGAATTTTTTTTTAATCCAAATTAATGTTTACAATTTATCCCTAATATTTGAACTCTTTCAAAATCTCCTGATTATTTTTTAGCATATTTTTTTTTCTCAATACTTTATAGCAAATATTCCATAAAAAAATATGCTTGAAAATTTCCAACTCATTAAAAGATTTGTAAATAAATATTGGGTAGTGAAAATACATGAAATTCTGATTAAGTCAACTTCTTAAAAGTTTTCTTAGCGTGCATCACTGATTTGATGTTTTGCACGAGTATAAGTCATATGAAGTCATTAGTGAATAATCTTTATATTGTAATGAATAGTCATTATATAAAAATGATAACTCTGGGAACACATACACTGATGAGTCTAAACTGAACCGTGCCGATAAGGTTCAATTAGTATAGTGCATCAATTTCGTTCAGTATTATATGAAATCGAAAAAATCAATTTGGGTATAAAATTTCCTTCAAAATTGTTCAAATCAAACAGATTACACCTCTAGTTTTGCAAATAAATTTTAACAATCTGAATTTGTCATTTAACTTTATTACCTGTTCCATCATCTGATAAATCGCCAGAGCTCCGAACGGAGTTACCCGAGCTCCTCCTATTTCCGGGTTTACCATTCGGGTCATCCCCAGAAGTCCTCACTTTAACTCCTTGTGGCTTACCCGTCTCGTTGTCCGTCTTTAGTACTAGACCCCACTCCGCAGCCCTCTTCTCAGCCACGTCCACTTCGCCAGCTACGTTCTTTGTGGCCGTTGATTTCGATCCATCATGATCCTTGATGATTGTCGAAATGGTCTTCGAAACGGACGGTGATGATTGGGGCTGCAGTGGTGATGGGGTGGGGACCATGGGATGGTCCTTAAGGGCCATCCATGAGGTGATTTCCTCTGTGTTGGCTCTGCCCGAGTTGGAGGAGAGGTGGGTGATCACCTCCGGTACTGACTCGGGAGTGCCACGTGGGTCGACCCAGCTCTGCCACGCGGGCTGGGAGCTGCGAATGGGTGGGTTGGACGTTGGCCTTGAATTGTTGTGCGTTGATGGGTTGAACACTTCGAGGGAGCCACGTGAGTCTCTTGGCATTGCTGGCTTGTGTCCATTGTCTGATCCTTCCATATCTGCATCAATATCATACACCAATTAACCATGTAGATATAGATATAGATTTGTAAGTATTGTTTTCGAATTTAAATAAGAAGAGAAGTTCACATCACCTCATTAAAATTGAAGCATTATTCTTATTTTACAGTGAGAACACTAAGGTAATTTACCTAATTAGGTCCTTTTGTAAAATTAATTTAATAATATACATATGTTGCAAGAACTTTTGTCTACTTTAAATTGGAACACTTACGTTGCTATCTACTATGTAAGATGATAGCAACTATATTATTTATGTAAGTATATATGTTTATATCTATATACATTTACAGTGCATGTATATTATATCTGTTTCCGTGGTTTGCTTGTGCATGCATTTTATGGACGCATATGTGCACACATGCATCCGTGTGTAATGTTTGTTGTAATTTTGTTATAATTTGTGGTCCAAAGTGGGTGTTTTTTTTTCAAAGTCAAACTTTTTCTCTCTCTATATCTCTCTTGTTGGTGTGGTGTTGGGTAAAAGAGTGGTGGAGACTCTTGTCCCACATTGCTTATGAAGAGGGAGTTGAAAGGCTTAATATATACTTTGTCATTATGGGCTTAGTAATAAGTTGGGACATGTGGGCTCTCACGCGCACATGAGCCAAGCCCAAGCTCAACCCAAATCCAATAGAAATTTGGGTTTCGATCCGGAAATCGTTTAACCGGGCGCGTCACGTCTTACTCGCGCGCAGGGGGGGGTGCAAATCTCGGCCTCGTGGGCTCACACGGTTGGACCATCCTTTTGCAAATTATTTTTTCCAAAACTTTCCTTTCTTTTTACTTTGACTGAATAAAATCATTCCCTCACAGATTTACGCCTTCCTAAAACTGTGCAATTAATTAGCCGTTTAAATGAAATCTTATCCTTTCTTTTAACACGTTTTCTTTGAGAATATGGCTATAAATTCGTGTGACTTTTTCTTTGAGAATACAGAACAATATACAATCTTCTTTCTCTAGTTCTTCTCTGCTCTGTTCGTCTCTCCTCTCTGGTTCGACCACTGATATTCTTTCAAGGCTGTTCTGTGCCCTTTGTTCATCGAGTGCACGATAACAAAGACGAGACTGCTTAATCCTGGAGGGTAAACCGCTGAGACCTTCTGTACCGAGGCAAGAACTCTGAGGGGCGGAAATTACTCTTAATGACAGTGTTCTCCACACGACTCAGTCAGATTCTTCAACTCTACGGATAAGTATTTTCGATCATAGCAGTGTCTGTTTACTATTATTTTTCTAACAATCTTAAGAGTAATCTTCATGGATACTGCTATGCTAACCGCAACTAAAGCTATTCCCGATGTCACAAGAATTGAATCGTTTAACGGGAATAACTTTAAGCGCTGGCAAACCAAACTGCTACTTATTCTCGACATTGCAAAGGTTGATTTCGTTTTGACTAAACCAAAACCCGTTCAAGATTCTGAAAATTATGAAACCGAATTGCCTCTTTGGGAAAATGCAAACAAGATTTGCAAAAGTATTATTCTAAACGCTTTATCAAATGAACTTTTTGATATTTACTGTACCTTCAAATCGGCAACTGAAATCTGGGATGCTTTGGTCACCAAATATATTATCGAGGATGCCGGAATTAAAAAATATGCCATCGGAAATTTTCTAAATTTTCAAATGACCGATGACATAGATGTTTCTACCCAAATTCACAATTTTCACCTTGTGGTTTCGGAACTTAGTAATGAAGGAATGAAATTGCCCGAACCATTTGTAACTGGTTCACTTATTGAAAAACTTCCGGAGTCTTGGAAAAATTATAAGAATATGATGAAACATAAGAGGAAGGAAATGACTCTGGAGGAAGTTGTTGTTCATGTTCGTATTGAGGAAAAGAACCGTTCACTTGATCGAAATGAGAAAGCCAAAGCTATGGCTTCCAAGGCTAACCTCGTTGAGGAAAAGCCTAATCGCACCCAAGGGAATTTTCAAAGACAAAATAACAAACCCCATTTCAATAAAACAAATTTCAACAAAAATCTCAAACCCCAAAACCAGTTTGCTAAAAAGAAAGGGGAATGTTTTGTCTGTGGCAAACCGGGTCACCATGCTGCTCAATGCAGACACAGGAAGAAAAACGACAAACCTGCCCCTAGAGCTAATCTAGTTGATGCAGATGTTATAGTGGCTGTCGTTTCTGAGGTCAACTTAGTGGCAGAGGAGAAAAATTGGGTGGTAGACTCTGGGGCTACCAGGCACATCTGTGGCAACAGAAGTGCTTTTACCTCCTACACACCAGTAGGGGAAGGAGAGGAACAAGTGTACATGGGGGACTCAAGGCCCTCACCTGTGATCGGGAAAGGGAAGGTAGTTCTCAAGCTAACTTCCGGAAAGATCCTCTCACTTACCGACGTTCTCCACGTGCCTGATATTCGTTGGAACCTTGTGTCTGTGTCGCTGCTTGGGAAAGTGGGAGTGAAAGTTATTTTTGATTCTGATAAAGTTGTAATGACTAAAAATGGGGTGTTTGTGGGAAAAGGGTACTACAACAATGGTCTGTTTGTTTTAAATGTTCTTGATAATTTGAATGGAAATGCTACTACTTCTTCTGCTTACTTGATTGATTCTCATGATTTATGGCATGCTAGATTAGGACATGTGAACTTTTCTTATATAAAGAAAATGAAAGAATTAGGCATTCTTGAAAATGTTAGTATCACTAATAATGAGAAATGCCAAATTTGTAGTGAAGCTAAAGGTACTAAGAAACCTTGCAAACAAATAGTACAAAGAGAAACTGAACTGCTCACTTTAATTCACTCAGATTTAGGAGACATGAAATCAACAGAATCTAGAGGAGGAAAGAGATATTATGTGACATTCATAGATGATCACTCGAGATATACTAGAGTATTCCTACTTAGAAATAAAGATGAGACAGAAGGAAAATTCATACAATACAAAGCTGAGGTTGAAAACAAGTTAGATAAAAAGATTAAAAGACTTAGGTCTGATAGGGGAGGTGAATATGAATCTGGCCCTTTAGGCCAATTCTGTGAACAACACGGTATAGTACACGAGGTAACTCCACCCTATTCACCAGAATCTAATGGAGTAGCTGAACGGAAAAATAGAACTTTAAAGGAAATGATGAACGCTATGTTAATTAGTTCAGGAGCACCTAATAATTTGTGGGGGGAAGCTATCCTCTCTGCGTGTCACCTTCAAAATAGAATTATTTTTAAGAAAACAGGAAAGACCCCTTATGAGTTGTGGGAAAATCATAGACCTAACTTGAAATACCTTAAAGTGTGGGGGTGCCTAGCCAAAGTTCTACTTCCAGAACCTAAGAAAAGGAAAATAGGTTCGAAAACAGCAGATTGTTTATTTATAGGATATGCTGAGTATAGTGCTGCATATAGATTCTTAGTTCTTAAAAGTGACGTGTTAGAGAAAAACACAATAATTGAATCGAAAAATGCAGACTTCTTTGAAAACAACCATTGAGAGACCAAGACTAGAACCTACAGTTGAGCCTATCATTGACTCAAATGAGTCTGTAGAAATTGAATTAAGAAGAAGCAAACGAGATAGGAGAGAAACAAACCTAGGAGATGGGTTTTTCACGTTTCTAATGGATAATGACCCAATGACTTATAATGAAGCTATTTCCTCTCCCGATGCTCCCTTTTGGAGAGAAGCGATTAATAGTGAGATAGAATCTATCATGGCTAATCATACTTGGGAATTGGTTGACTTACCTCCTGGTACAAAACCTATAGGATGTAAATGGATATTCAAAAAGAAGTTAAAACCTGATGGATCTATCGATAAGTTTAAAGCTAGGCTTGTAGCTAAGGGATACACTCAAAAGAAAGATGTTGATTATTTTGATACTTATTCTCCTGTGGCTAGAATATCATCTATTAGAATTCTAGTAGCTCTTGCTTCTTTGCATAAACTCATAATTCATCAAATGGATGTTAAAACTGCATTTCTTAATGGAGAACTAGAAGAGGAAATTTACATGGAACAACCTGAAGGTTTTGTATCTCCTGGAAACAAAAATAGAGTTTGCAAATTAGTGAAATCTCTGTATGGTTTAAAACAAGCACCAAAACAATGGCACGAGAAATTCGATAGTGTAATGACCTCTAATGGATATATTGTGAATGAAGCCGATAAATGTGTGTATCATAAATTTGATAATAATGTTGGTGTAATCATTTGCCTATATGTGGATGATATGCTTATTTTAGGCACTGATATGATTGTGACAAATGAAACAAAACATTTGTTATCTTCTAGCTTTGATATGAAAGACCTAGGTGAAGCTAATGTTATACTTGGGATAAAATTGACAAAAACCAATGAGGGTTTTATGATGTCTCAAGAACACTTTGTAGAAAAGATCCTTAAAAAGTTTGGTCACTTTGACACCAAACCAGTTAGTACTCCTTATGATATGAGCATACAATTGAAGAAAAATAATGAAACTAGTGTATCACAGTCTGAATATGCTCAAATAATTGGTAGTCTTACTTATCTTATGAATTGTACCAGACCTGACATTGCTTATGCAGTTAATAGGTTGAGCAGATACACTCATAATCCTAATAAGGAACATTGGACCGCTATATGTAGAGTACTAAAATATCTCAGAGGTACTATTGATTTTAGTTTAACATACCGTGGATTTCCCGCTGTACTAGAAGGGTACAGTGATGCTAACTGGATCTCTGATTCAGATGAGACAAAATCCACAAGTGGGTATATATTTACCCTTGGAGGAGGTGCAGTCTCTTGGAAATCATCCAAACAGACATGCACTGCTCGGTCTACTATGGAATCCGAGTTTATCGCCTTAGAGAAGGCAGGTTCTGAGGCTGAGTGGCTTAGAAACCTCTTAGCAGATATCCCTTTATGGATGAGACCAGTTCCATCTGTGTCGTTACATTGTGATTGCCAGGCTGCAATAGCCCGAGCAAGAAATAAGGCCTATAATGGAAAAAGCAGGCATATTCGCCTAAGACATAACATTGTGAAACAGCTGTTAAAAGATGGGATTATATCCCTAGACTTTGTGAGGTCAGAGATGAATTTAGCGGATCCTCTGACCAAACCATTAGCAAGGAAGCTAGTGGCCAATACATCGAGGGGGATGGGACTTGTGCCCATAACAGAGGTCAATAGTAGTGGTAACCCAACCTATATGAGTGGAGATCCCACAAACTAGGTTCATATGGGTAATAACAAACTACTGGTTGACTTGGTGAGACACTATCAATTATACATAATTATAGTTCATCCCTATGGTGTAGATAGTGTAGAATGCAACGTGTGAGGTTGAGTCTTAACTCTTAATGAATTCATAGTCCTTATTGGGTGGTATGTATAGTTGCAATACATACTTGATGAATTCACCTATATAAGTGTGGAAGTGGGGCCGCTTCCTATGAGAACTTAGGCAGGTTCTCTAGAGCACTCATGAAATCCAGGTACGGCGCATGGCCGAAACGTGCCAAACCGCGTTAACAGCCTTGTTTATCAGAGTGTATTGTGGGTGATAAGTACTTTGATTCACACAAAGAAATAAGGTTCATAGAAATTCGAATTTCACCAAATTTCTGTGAATCAATTCTTATTTCCCTAAGTGTTGGTTCATAGTCCAAAAGACACCATCACTGATGCAATATACTAAAGTGGTCGATCGTCACTTCTCAAAATTTGTCTTTGAAAAATGTGGGGGATTGTTGTAATTTTGTTATAATTTGTGGTCCAAAGTGGGTGTTTTTTTTTCAAAGTCAAACTTTTTCTCTCTCTATATCTCTCTTGTTGGTGTGGTGTTGGGTAAAAGAGTGGTGGAGACTCTTGTCCCACATTGCTTATGAAGAGGGAGTTGAAAGGCTTAATATATACTTTGTCATTATGGGCTTAGTAATAAGTTGGGACATGTGGGCTCTCACGCGCACATGAGCCAAGCCCAAGCTCAACCCAAATCCAATAGAAATTTGGGTTTCGATCCGGAAATCGTTTAACCGGGCGCGTCACGTCTTACTCGCGCGCAGGGGGGGGTGCAAATCTCGGCCTCCAAGCCTCGTGGGCTCACACGGTTGGACCATCCTTTTGCAAATTATTTTTTCCAAAACTTTCCTTTCTTTTTACTTTGACTGAATAAAATCATTCCCTCACAGATTTACGCCTTCCTAAAACTGTGCAATTAATTAGCCGTTTAAATGAAATCTTATCCTTTCTTTTAACACGTTTTCTTTGAGAATATGGCTATAAATTCGTGTGACTTTTTCTTTGAGAATACAGAACAATATACAATCTTCTTTCTCTAGTTCTTCTCTGCTCTGTTCGTCTCTCCTCTCTGGTTCGACCACTGATATTCTTTCAAGGCTGTTCTGTGCCCTTTGTTCATCGAGTGCACGATAACAAAGACGAGACTGCTTAATCCTGGAGGGTAAACCGCTGAGACCTTCTGTACCGAGGCAAGAACTCTGAGGGGCGGAAATTACTCTTAATGACAGTGTTCTCCACACGACTCAGTCAGATTCTTCAACTCTACGGATAAGTATTTTCGATCATAGCAGTGTCTGTTTACTATTATTTTTCTAACAATGTTTGCTTTGAACTCCCAACACACACTAGGCGGTGGGACACCAAACTCCAATTGGAGTTGAGGCTAGCTTGAGACATGAAATTAATTATGTTTAATTTGGGATATCAAATAGTATCATTAGGGGGTTAAATACAAGAGTAATACTTGGGATAGAACCTTAGGACACAACCTCCATTTTGTGTCTATCTCTCTTCTAGTGGTCCTAGTGGGTACTGTGGGGTCTACTGGCACTGTGGGGGCCCGTCAAGAGAGAGATAGACACAAAATGGAGGTTGTGTCCCAAGGTTGTGTCTTTTGGTTGTGTCCCAAGTATTACTCTAAATACAATTCTACACCTTTTATCGATCTTTCTCTGTTTTATTTTGGGCCACGTATTTTCAATTGTAAAGCCTCTTGGTTTTAGAAAGAATGCTGATTAATTTGGTAATCGAGTATATGTGGCTGTCAAATAAACTTTTGTAAATTATTTTTGTTTGTTTATTTTATTTAATTTTTACAAAAACTTCATTTTCCATTTAGTACCCGATTGCCACGATCAAACATATTTTTAAACATTTTCCGTTAGCACCAGTAACAAAGGTTCTTAATTGGTCTCCTTAATTAATGAATGCTCTTAATGGATCGTATCAAGAAAAGTCTTTGCCAAAATGAATTAAGAACTCTTCAACATTCTGTCTACTGGAGTATAAATTAATTTACTTCAATGTCCTCCTTTAATGAAATGCCGGAGACTTCTTTTTAGATTTCAAAATACCTCTAACTTTATATATGTAGTACGATTTTCCCTATATATATATATATATGTGTACGTGTCTGTGTACAGTCTCTCTACTTGTAAGGGTAAAGTTGCGTAAATCTTATTCTTTCTAGATACCACAATAACGAAAGTCTCGTGCACCTTTTATGCGTGTGTCTCCTGTTTATATATGTTTGTGGACATATATGGACACATATGAATGTAATGTTGGCATCTTAACACACAGTAGATGGTGGGACACCAAGCTGAGAGCCTGAGACCAGTTGGAGTGGGGGTCTGAGACTCTGAGAGAATGATGTTTTGGGACATGGGAATATTAAATGTTATCCCAAGGGTCTATAGGGAGAGAAGGATACAGGAGGAAATAAGGGACTTGTCAGAGATATTTAGGTCATTATAACTATCCCAGCTTACCAATCATGTGTCAATCATAGTTTGTTGTCTACTACAAAAGACCTCTTGAGGTCTTGAGGACCTCATATTTCCGAGGGCATTTTCGTCATTTTAGAAAAAGTTAGGACACTGCCAAGAACAAAACAAGCCTAATAACTGTACTCGGAACAACTAAATTGCTAAAAGAACTTCAGTTCTTATCAATGTACAACAACAAATGTGAGAGGGTAGTTCATTTAATTAAAGCACATCAACATAGCATCATATATATATATATATATATATATATTTTAGGCTGTATCTGAGAGTGATGTTTGGAGAGAGAACGAGAGTAATTGCAACTCAAAAAAAAATTTCTAAGATTAATCGACGGCGTTTGGTACAACTTCTGCTTTTATAATTTAGGCTACGTTTGATCAAAAACTGTCTAAAGTGTAGTAACTTTTAACTTTTGAAATTTCACAATTACTTATGAGCCCCAAAAACTGTTTCCAAACACCTTTTAACTAGTATTGAATCTATAGCATGCAACTTTTTTGTTTGATTAACTAGCTTATAAATAACATTCAAATCAACATTTTTATCAATTTAACTCGAAAATATATTCCAAAATTCCTTCATAGCAATTGGCAATAACAAAAGTTGTGGGAATATTGGGAAGAAAAAACCTAAGAATTGCAGCATAGAAAATCAAATGTTTGGTGGGTCAGAAAATCCAAGAGAAAGAAAAGAAATCAATATATATATAGTTTTCATTGCTTGGAACCAGAGACCATGCTATTACTATTCAATTGAAATTTATAATTTTGGGTTTCCCATAATTTGAGAACTGAACCCACATAAAATAAAGTACGCAGATAGAGTTCAAATTTTTCTTTCATCTTTCTCGAGAATCAAACAGAAAATCAAGATAAGAGAAAAATAGCAAATACCATTAAATGGTCAAGAGAGCTTTGAAGTACCTGAATTAATGAAGCTGAGCTTTCTGAATCAAATCTCTGCCTTCACTCTGAATTACTAAGCACTGACCAAACTGTCTCTCTTTATATGAAGAAATCAATTAACCAACTTGCAGATAATGTAAGAAAATAATACTTTCTAATGATGAAAAGAGAGAATCAAGAAATTAAGAGAGAGAGAGAGAGAGAGAGAGAGAGAGAGAGAGAGAGAGAGAGAGAGAGAGAGAGAGAGAGAGAGAGAAGAATAATTGTCGAAAAAGGTTAGGCTTCCCATCCCTGTGGCACCTACAGTTCACATGGCCTATACACAAACTCCCATGCCTTTATAAATTTCACTCACCCAATTAAAGAAAAAAAAAAAAACAGTTTTTTGGAAGCAAATTTTTGTATTTTGTGTTTCAGAAAATCAAATCCCTTTGGCAACCACAAGTTATGGCTTTTGGATATTAAACAGTCTGGACTTGGGTTGGCAACAAAGAAAAACACACAGAAAACGCACCAAAAAAGCAAGTTGTGTGTGTGCAGAGGCCAGAGAGTCTCACTAGATCTCTGGTTGGGGTTGCCCGCCCACGTACAATGCTTCTCATATCTCTGTGTCTCACCAGTTGCAGAAAAATATACTCTACTACTTATTAGAGAAAAACTAGGGACTGTTTGGGAATGCATATATGAAACGGGATTCAATTTTGTACTAGTCTCATTTTCTATTTGTTTCTTTTGTGAGTTAAATGCTATGCTTCTCAAATTAGAATTTCACATTTGTTTCCTAAATGTTTCAGTTGTTCCACATAAAACGACATGTGATACCAACAACCGATGTCACAACATTTGGAGCCATGGGCTGGAGTTATGTGGAGGCCTGGTGCAACTTTTTTTAATTTTTTAATTTTTTTTTTGGATTATGTATATTTAATTGGTAGAATTTTGAAAATAATTTATGTAATTGCCCCTCCAAAATATTAATTTTCAAAAAAGAATAATGCAACTTCCCAAATATGATTCCCAAATGTTTTATTAGGTGTATCACATGCATGCAGTAGTATGTGGTACCATCAATCACTGCCAAATTATTTGGTACAACTATTATGCCATTTGGAAACCAACTTTGAGATTCAAATTTGGGAAGCATAGTATTACTCTTTGAAAATATGGTTCATACCTATATATAATACAATACTCATTTTGATAAAACTATAAGCAAAAGGATTACAATATGTAAAAAAAATATTGATAACACTAACCTTTCCAACTCTCAAACAAGGAAAAAAAAATTCGATCGTACACTGTAAAACGATAATATTCTTTATGATAAATCATACCAGAAAATATGTATAAATTGTCAAAAAAAAATTCTCCTTGGGAACCCCTTCTCTCCTTATTTGGTAGCCTACCAAGTAATTAGGCACCCCCAAAGTGCAAATTCCTAGCTCCGCCCCCGTGTGGGATAACTGTTAAGTCATTTGGGTTTTAAATTGGGAAAATTAAATTTCAATTATCTTTTTGGGGATAACTAAGAATCAGTCAATTACTTTTTTGATTTTAGAAGAATATCTATTTTAAGCAAAAAAACAAAAACTACATCAAAACTTGACCAAACGGTGTCGGGAGTAACTATCCAAACATGAGGAGCAGCTCACCAAATAGTGTCGGGAAAACCCGACATCGTTTGGTCCTTTTGGAGAGTTGCTCCTAACGTTTGGACAGTTGCTCCCGGCATCGTTTGGTGAGTTACTCCCGATAAATTTTGATGTGTTTTTCATTTTTTCACTTAAAATAGATATTCTTCTAAAATAAAAAAAGTAATTAACTGACTCTTAGTTATCCCACAAAAAGGCGACTGAAATTTAATTATCCCTTTTAAATTTGGGAAGCATAATCTTCCTTTATTTTATGATATGATAATTAGTTACATTAGTATGAAAAACAACCAATTAAGAGTACTTTTGGATCGGACGAGAAATTCGGTGCAAGATATGGCTACGGCAGGAACGGAACGGAAAGCAATGCATTGGAAAAAAAATTCTAAAATATTATAATTCTAAAATATGTTTCGAATCCGATTCCAAAAATTTAGAATTTTCATTTTCCTTTCCGATTCCGAAATTTTGGAATTTTCGGAATTCGGAATATTTCGAAAAATTTTGGAATTTTTCAATGCAAACTACTAGCTTGTGACTAATGTGGTAGTAGCTTAGGACTAATTTATAGACTCAAATTCCTCATCTTGCTTCATTGCTAACCGGTGTGGGACAAATGTAAGTTAAGTTCGAAATTTTTGGGAATATTTCAGAATAATTTAGAAAATTTTCGAAAAATATTTTTCGGAATTTTTTCAAAGCTACCGTATTCTGAAAACAATTCCTATTCCAATCCGAATGTTTTTCGGAATTTTCAGAATTCAGAATGCTTTTTTAGTTTTCAAAATCAAATTTTCTGGAACGAAATCGGAAGTTCTGTTCCAAGTTACACCCCTAGTATCTATCAAACACATAAATTTTTAATGTGGATTCACTTGTGAACAACACACCTATTCTTTACCTTCTTAAACAACAGCTCACATTGACTACACTATTATCAATGTAATAATGACTATTGTCAAAATAAACTAACTAACGTATAAGTCTCAATTTGCCTCAACCACAAATATTATTTTGACAATAGTCAGTCCTAACATTTCACTCTAACATAGTATTGGAATCTTTGTTATGGGTATCTATCAGGCACATAAATTTTCTAAAGTTGATTCTCATGTGAGCCAATTAACCTATTCTTTGGCCTCCAAACAACCCTTAATACTTCACTGTAGCATCGAAATGGAGACCTTTGTTTACTTATTTTTTGCCCTTTGTTTTTCTTTGTTTGTTAATTTGTTGTTATGGGAGTTTGGAAATCTTTGTTGCTTAGTGTATCTTACAAGTGAGAAGCTCAGAGATTAACTTGGATAACATTCAGCCACGTGGTGGGTCTAGGTTTGTTTTAGGATCGGTCGTAAGAGACATTTCCTTAGATTAGATTAAGTGCTCTTTTTGTCCTTCAAATTTTGATGATTTGGTCTCCATACTTTTTTATTAAAATAAATTTGGTCTTTGTGCTAACACAAGTGCTTCCTTTTGGATTAAAACAAAAGGTAGTGTGACACTCTAGAGTCTAGACAACATTTTTTTTCACATATTTTTGTTCACTCAGGATTTTATTGGGTGATATGTATTTTATTCTATTTTTATTTTGTCCATAATTATTAACATAATTACTGTAATGGGACAAATGTCACTTAGTGGAGCCTAGGTGAGCAATGGGTGAACAAAAATGCTCTCGATACTCTGATAGCTATTCTACAAATTCAAGTTTTAATGAGTGTCAATTTCTTGAACAGAATTCCATGTCTAGTCTTATAATCTCTTAAATTTAGTTCTTTGTCGAACCAACATTGTCTTAATTCTCACAAAAATCAGATAAAAAGTGAGACATTGAATAACCTTGGTCCAGGTTTAGCCTTACCCAAATAGATTACGTGGTATAATAAAAGCTCATGGGCCAATTTGATATTCTGTAAAATATGATCTTGTTCATTCTTATTCGAATATTTTAAGTGTGATTTTAGAGTGGACACAAACAACTATATGATCAAAAGTGGTTATTAAATTAAACTGGGAATAATTCTGAGTATTTCCAATTAACTCCAACAATTCAATTGTAGTATTGCACCAGGTGATAGTGATGCTAGTCCTGCAACGATGGTGATCATGATAGTGATTATGCTTCTAGGTGATGATAGCTAGTGATTAGTGGTGTTAGGAAAATTGACTGGACTGATTGATTAAGTCAGTTTTCAAAAAAATACACATAGCTTAAAAATTAACAAAATTGACACTATATCATGGTCAGTTTCTAAATATGAAAAAAATCAGAAAAAGAAACTGAACTGTTAACACCCCTAACAGCGATACTAGTGAAGTGGCTATTGAATATACAATTATATGTTCTAATGCAATTATTTTATGTTATTTTATTTATCTATTTTATCTCGTGCAAGGACATGAAAGACGGACTCGGGGGAGGAGAAGGAGTAGGGGTGGGGTTTAAACCCTGGTAATATATAGGCATAACATGAAATATCTTTTCACTCCCTAGACTAAGTTGTTGCTTTTTTGTTTGTTAATATGGGTCTTGCTAGGGGCACAAATAAATCTCACTAACACTTATTAACACACTCTATCTCTCTCCTAGTGGTACTGCGGGGTTCACTGCGGACCCCACAATGCCACTAGGAGAGAGATAGAGTGTGTTAGTAAGTGTTAGTTAAATTTGTTAGTGCCCCAAATATTACTCTTGTTAATATGCTCTCAATTTTTAAATTAAATAATATATGGCATTTTTTAAGCCTATCTGATAAAACTTAAGAGAAGAAAACTAAAAGGGAGGGAGGTCTTTCCCTCATCATTTCCACTTTGGGAGAAATGAATATTGGGAGTTTGGAGGGAAATGCTCAGATTTTCCTGTTTTGTAATGAAGGGTCTTTTTATTTCATTTCCTTTGTTTTCCTTCTGACTTGGCCCTCTTACCGAATGGCTCATAAATGCAGGAATTCTATTGCAAAAAACTCTTGAAACTTATAAATCTTTATATTTATGATTTTCAATGCTTGTTTGACACGTGGCATTGCTCCAAAAAACAACTATTTTATGTTACTTTTCAATTATAACTAAATAATTCAAGTGTTTTTCACATTCCTTTACTTTATTATTTATTATTATTATTATTATTATTTTACCTTTAATCCTTTTATGATTAGATATCTATTAATTAGTGTTTATTCATAATTTATTTTCACTTTTTAGCTACCATAAAAATATGGACCTTAAACAATTATTCATGTCTTAAGTTTAAGAGTCATTTTAATGGATGTGTTTGAGCTAATAGTTTTTCTTCTTCTTCTTCCTTTATGTTTATTTTTATTTTATTTTTATATTTTTACTTAAGATTAAATTTATCTTTTTATACTTTTTGACAAATTTGTAGTGCATTGCACCATTTTAATACTATTGTAAATCGAGGGTAGTGGTAGCACAAACTAGGCAAGGATGTGAGGGTTGACTGATCAAGTTTTCCAACTTATTTAATGGTGCATTTTTTAAAGTTTTAAAAAAAAACTCAGAATCATTGAATTGGTTGTTTTTATATTATTATTATTATTATTATTATTTTATAACAAGAGTATTTCATTTCATGACAACAAAAGGTAGATGCACCTTTATATTCAATGCACGCGTGTGCACTAGATGGGCAAAATTATCATAAGTACAGATTGGTCAACAAGTCTTAGGAATTAATCAACTTATCTTTAGTTAGTGTCTGTGTGGGACTTATTTCTTAAATGGAGTAGATTTTAAAAATATCCTTTAAACTCGTAAGATGGGTAGTTAGGGACTTATGACTAGTACTTTTCTTAGTTTTCCATATGTTCATTTATTGCCATCAAAATTTGGTCCTACGCTTACCTCATAGTGTACACAAATTATCAGTATGGATATCATTCTAAGGTTATTTAGATTTTAGTCTTTTTAAAAAATTGATCAATTTTATAAGTCAACTTAGAAATTAGTCCCTCTCCTATTTTGAGGGCCAAAATACCCCTACTTTCAAAAATCAGGATTTTGAAATTCAAAACCCATATTTGTTATATATATATATATATAGAGAGAGAGAGAGAGAGAGAGAGAGAGAGAGAATTAGAAGAGAAATTTTAATAAATACCCCAACTCCCAGAAATCAGGGTTTTTAAATTCAAAATCCCTGATTTGTTATATATATATATATATATATATAGAGAGAGAGAGAGAGAGAGAGAGTTAACAAAGAAATTTTATCTATTACAGTGAGAAATTTCTCAATTTTTTAACGTATTTGATGAAAACACCAACCACATGTGAGAAATTTTATCTATTACAGTGAGAAATTTCTCACATTTTTTCTCACCAAATAAAAACAAATTTCTCACTTTCAAAACTCAAAAGTAAAACTCCACACTTTGTGAGAAATTTCTCACACTGTTGAAAATTCGTACACAAATTGTCAAAATACTAAAATACAACAACAATACACATAAATTTGGGTGGAAAATTCTCAGTTCTAGAATGTTGATGGAAGTTTAATAATACAAATTTCTCACAAAAAAAAAAAAAAAAAAAAAAAAACAAAACAAAACAAAACAAAACAACGATTTCTCACCTTCAAAACTCAAAACATGCTTAATACATAGTTCATCAACAAAACATGCTTTTGATTTGCAAGGTACATATACTATTCCACCACTACCCACAATATCGCGCCTTGAGCTCTGCAGCGTGTGATTGTGGAACAGCCTCTAGTGTAGGGTTGAGCAGCGCCAGTACAGGGGCAGTGGCTATGTGAAAGTTGTTTGTACAGTAGGACCTTCCTAATCGTGCTGGACAGGGAATACAACAACCTCCGATCGATTTCGTCACCGTCCAAGTCGCTGTGAAGAGACATTGTTGATGATGAAGGCCATTCTAGGACTTCGGTCATCAAGTAATGGAGGCTCGAATCGTAGATTTGAGGTTCAACAGAGAGATTGGGGCTCAGAATGATGAGAAGAAGAGAGAGAAGCAGTGGGCCTCGTAGAGATGAAAACGCCATTGATGGATTATTGTATGTGGCTCAAACTAGAGAGAGAGAGAGAGAGAGAGAGAGAGAGAGAGAGAGAGAGAGAGAGAGAGAGAGAGATATGGTTGCATTTATTTGGGATTTAATTTGAAATCCCTATTTTTAATGTGATGGTATATACACACATATTTTAGGGAATAATATCTTCCCTAATTAATGCAAATTGGTTACTATATATATATTTGTATATATTCTGTGAAGGGTAAATGACCAATTTTTAAGTTAGAACACGAATTAAGGATCAATTTATAACTTAGGAAAGTCAAAGTGACTAACTACATGTTGACCCTATACTCAAGGACTAAATTGTATATTTCTAATCATTTTATAATAGGGTGGGGTTAAATTCACTATCCTTTTTGCTAATTGCCCTGCAACACCACCATTTATTACACTGACTTCTTTAGAGGTTCGGCGTAATAACAACTAGCCCCATTAGTTTAACAAAAAATGTAAAGACCTCCCTCAAAATTTATAACTTTGTAACAACTAGTCTCATTTCTTAAATAAACATAGACAAACTAACATATATATATGATATTAGTTAAAAAAATAATAATAGCAACTGAAATGCCATTTTTTTGATAACTTCATCTAATTTCAACAAAAACTTATTTGCTTAGGTTTTAACCCATGCTCTGTTCGTTTTGACGTAAAACATTTTTACCTCGAAAAATATTTTCCATTAAAAAATATTCTTATGTAAACTTTTTTTTTTCTTATGTTTTCTTATGTTTGGCTAAAATACTAAAAAAAAATTCTGAAAAAACCATTATTTTTTTTATTTTTTATTTGGTTTTGTCTTATGCTTGCACACTATGCCTTGCTCAAATTAAGGTCTCTCACAGTCCTCCTGAATATCTTACCATCACAGACCGACATGGAGCTTTTAGGTCGTAGATTATTTTTTATTGAAAGGGTGTAAAATATTTTTTGCGGAAAATATTTTACTTCATTATTAGTGTAACCAAACATCGAAAAATATGAAAATAATTTCTGAAATATTTTACGTTAAAACAAATGGAGCATTAAAGTAAATTACATGAATTTGTTGATTTTATAGGCCATTTTTTTTTCATAACTTGAAATGCCAAATTTATTTTTTTAATAACTAGAAATGTCAAAATTAACTTTCATCTAAAATCGACAATTTGGTGTAATTTGCTTTGAGTTGAAACCTAAACTAGTAAGATTTTCTTGAAATTAATTCAATTTATATATATATATATATATATAATGACATTTCAACACTATTATCATTATTATTTTTAACTAATATCATCAATATCTATTTATTTTTCTAACTTTATTTAAGAAATGGGGATCGATATTACAAAGTTATAAATCTCAAGGGAGATTCTTGACTTTTAGTCAAACTAATGGAACTAGTTGTTATTACAAAAAACCTCAAGGGATGTCAGTATGATAAAATGTGGTGTAATTGACAAAAAGGGTGGTGCATTTAGCTCTGTGTCATTAAAGATTGTAAAGATCTTTTGACGTTTCGATATTTCATCATAAATAAATTGTTTTCCAACCAAATTGAATAGAAGCTAAAAAATAAAATGATTTAGAAAATGAAATTTTTATCAAAAAAAGAAAAAGAAAATGACATGTAGATGTAAAATTTCTCTCCTATTATTTATGATGTTTTTCCTACTCTTTATTGAGCCAATTAAACATTAATATACAGAAAAGGTGAAAACAAGGTAAAAGAAAAGAAAATACATATATGTAACAATTTCTCAATAATTATTTATCCTATTGTCTTACTCGTTATTTTCCCCCTATTTTTTCATGGTGAGCAAGCACTTTTTTTTTCTTCAGTAAAATAACCAACGACATATAAGCAATGGCTTAGTCCAATTCATTGGTAAAAAGACGCTTCATATTACACTCATTATTAAGGTTCAAGCCTTATCCCTGTGCCTTAACACTTGTTACGTTATTAGTTACTCAAAAAGTTTAAGTTGTTAGAGAATGAGCCAAATAATGTATATTTTTCAAGCTTTAATACCCTACCTCACGTGTACCTTTTGTTAGACTTTAATGATAAAACTATCATACGAAAATAATTTTAATTGCCAAGATCTTGAATACAACACATCTTAAGAATTCACATATATATAAAGTTACATATCGTTATTCGCCATTGAAATTGGTAGAGACGAAATTAGAACCCCTTAGATTGAATTTATCCTAGGCTTCTCATTCTTCTCTCTATCTCTCAAATATGCATGCCCTTATTTTCTGTAATTGATTGATGGTCAACTTTCAAGGGGTAAGGTGTACCTTTTAATGAATGTCATAATGACAGTCTTGGATATTATGTAATGACTTTCATATTTACTATCTTGAAATATGAACAATCAATAATACATACACACGCATATATATATATATATATATATTAACTGGGATAATTTTCTATTGGCTAAATAGTTGGTGGAGTTCAACTAACATCGAAGGCTAGTGGGCCACATTTTATAGGACTTTTAAAAGTCACATAGGAACTTACATTCCCCCACTTGGTCCACTAGGCTGATTATGATATTTGACTTAGTTGGATTCCATATCTAAAACTTTAATACGTGATCACAAATTTACGAATTAGACAATACTCCCAATCTTTTAATTACTGTCATACTAAGATTAGCATAGACTATCAATGTGAGTCATAGCGGTTGTACAACATTTGTGTCGTATTCCCTTCCATACACTACACCATTAATAACATTTACTAACTTTAGTCTATTATACCGAAATGCCCATGTAATGTGTCTTGTTAAGACATTTCCTGTTTATCAAACAATCAAACATAATTTGTGCACACATAATTGAAGACAGGAAACAAGTAGAAACAAACTTTAATTACACATAAGTGCCAATTACACTACAACTGAAATATCCATCATTATTGATTACTGAAAAGACCCATCCTTACACTATGTTCCTTATATGTCTTTGGAGGTGTCACAGCTCGGTCCCACAATAGCAGAACCGAAGCCCGTGGCACGCCACCGAGGCTAAACCAATTCATTAACGTGCCTAAAAATCAATTTTAGGAACTCGCAGCGGAAAACAAAATAATTCAATTTTAAAACCAGCAGTCCAGTCGACTGGGTCGGACCTCCAATTGACTGCCCGCCACTTACAGAAAACCAAAAAGTCCAACAACCCATTCCAGTCGACTGAGACTCGAGTCCAGTTGACTGCAGGTTCCCAAACCCAATCGACTAACCTTGTCCAGTCGACTGCTCAGAGTCCTGCAGAATGTCTAGTTTTCGTGCAAAAACCAGTCGACTGTTTCCTGGGAATCAGTCGACTGATCCTCTGTAAAATCAAAAGGAAAAGTGCCTAAACATGGAACCCAGTTGACCGGAGTCACGACTCAGTCGATTGTTTTCCTACTATAGGGCATTCTGTAGAATTTTCCAAGTTTTAAAGCTTTCTGAAATCACCCAGAGTTCAAATATATACTCCAAACTCATACCAAAACGATTCCAACTAGATTATAACATTACTAAAACGTAATTACAAAAGATTCCTAACTATTACAGCATAATGAATTTGTTATATGAATCTAAGTTAAACATATCCAAAATGTCATAAAATCCTTATTACAACATTACTACTTCAAAACTACGAGATAGGCATGATAAGTCGCCCTCTACAAGAACTCCTGATGTTGTCAAAATCCAATATTTTTATTAACCTTATTAAAAATGTAGTATGTTGAAAGTAGAGTGTTGAGTCCACAGGGATTGATACAAGAACAACATTTAGGAAGTTTAGAAACTAATTATAATGCTAAAAGAAAGAAGTAAGAAAAGATGATGAAAAGGAATAAAAATGACTTTGGTCTTGCGGTTTTTTGTTTGGTTTTTGGAGGATAAAAGGTACATAAATATTAGTCTACAAAGCAATAGGTTGGGATCATTCCCCCCATCTTGGGTCATAACAAGATGAAATGGACTAATGTTTCAAGCACACTCTAAGGTAACATCTCATTGTGGCATATTATCAAACCCAAGGAGTGCATCTATGTGTGTTAGATAAAAGCTTTGAGATTTCAATAGAAACGGAATTGAAGCTAACGTTTGGCTATCAAGTATGCATGACATACGAGATGAAGTGTAACACCCGGACCCGGGAAAAAAGGGGTCATTATTATTATTAATTTTATATGTATTAATTAATATAATTAGTGTATAAAATGGATTAAGGGGAGGCTAGGACTCGCCCATGAAAAGTGTTCAGAAAAGGACACAAGTTGGAAAAGTCCTCAGTGAGGATGGACAGGTTTGGAAGTGGGATCCAGTTAAGGGCCTAAATAAAAATATTTGCTTTTTTTCGTGATTAAATGTATTTATGTGATTACATGAATATTTGTTTAAATGCTTTCATATTATATGATAATACATGTGTTAGCAATTAATATTAGTTTGGATACCCAAATAAGGGTATAACGGAAAAAGGTTCAAAATCAGTAGGTGCGATAGCAATTTCACAAAATATATGGGACCCACGTTGGGACCCATACGAAACTTAGACAAACACTCATTGGATAATTGGGTAGTTAATGGAATGTCTGGGGGATTTCATAATAAGAACTTAGAAAGTTCCGTGGATGTAAATGGAAATAAGGAAAAAGCTTTGACAACTCAATGCATGTAAGCATAGGTGTCTTGTGTATGAGAATTGTCTCAAAACCAAGTGGATTTACAGAAAATAAAGAAAAGAGAGAGAGAGAGAGAGAGAGAGAGAGAGAGAGAGAGAGAGAGAGAGCTCGGAGAAACCGTCAACGACGTCATTTTCCGTCGTTCCATCGCCGCCGTTCGTCGGATTCTCAAACTGAAGCTGTTTTCGGACTCGTGGAGGTGAGATGATCATTTCTATACCTTCAATTTAAGTTTAATCGTTAGATTTTGGGTAGCCGTACTAATCGGTGAGACGTCGTCTACCGAGTTCATGTAGGAATCTCTTTGGAATGGAAATTGAGCTTTAATTTGGTGAAATTCAGCAACTTCTTGGTGTAATTTTGGATATAATCTTGCTTAAGGTGATTTTTCTAATTAACAAGTGATTGGGGTTTAAAGTGTTCAATGTTTACATGTATGTTGTGTTGATGAAATTATGCTTAGAAGCTATAATATTGTTAAGTTGTGATTTCTATGTTAATTATGTGAAGAATTGCCAAGCTTATGTGCTTATATGCTTAAATGTTTATATGCTTATATGGTAATCAATGAGTATCGGGGAAATGGTTCATTGTTGGGAGTAATAAGGATGGTGAAGAGGAAGAATCCGATAAATACGAAAGTCTGAGGAATAGAAGTGACTACGGGACCAAGGGAGGTCTTCGGGTCTGAATGAACCATAGAACCGATGACTCGGCGATTACGAGTATGATATATGTGCTTATTTGTTGCATTTCACGTGTTAAACATTTAACCATGTTTAGATTTCTCATTAAGCGTAATGCTTAAGAAAATCGTTTTTCCTTTTTTGTTGTGGTAAATAACCACCTCAGGTACGAAGCAATACTCGGAGAGGAAATAATGGGAGATATGGGAGAGATGGGGGAGATTTGAGACTTTTGTTTTAAGAATATCTTTCAACCTTGTAAAATGTAGTATTTTTAATGGTAATGTTAATACTTTTGTAGTGACTTGGGACTTAATTGTTCCAACTTATCATTGGGTGGTTTTATAGTACAACTTGGAAAACTTATGTAAATTTATATGTTTTGGTTGTTTGTGCGAGAGTGGCTAACTTGGACCTTTCCGGCAAGTTCGGGTAGTGTCGCAAGTGTTGTAGGCAAGATTTATTTGTATGTATGATGTTGGTCATGGTTTGAGTCCATGCCTAACAAGTGTTATGAACTTTTGTTGTGAGTTGAATTTCAAAGCTCCAAAGCTTGTTTTGATTCAAAAAGGGTTGAGTTGATGAGTGAATTTGATCAAATTTTAGTTGTGGATATGTGGTACATGCTTGGTTTATGTTTAAAAGTGTTTGGGAATGTGTTGGAATAGTTTTTCCAAAGTTTTATGAAGTTTGATTATGTTTTGGACATGTTTTAAAACTTGTAGCAACATAATTTAGCAGTAGGAACCATTCTGCAGGAACCCGGATCGATTCAGGTACAAAGAGTGGATCGATCCGGGGTTCTGGAGGGGCATTCTGCTAGAAAAATACCAGTTCGGATCGATCCGGATTTTGTGGGCGGATCGATCCGCCCCTGTTCCCAGCAGCCGTCCACTTTTACGGAAACGTGCATATCTCTTTCTAGAAAATTTGGATTCGCGCGCCGTTTTTTGGTTTGGAATCGGGACTCAAAGACCTATCTTTTGGTGTAAAATTTTAATATACTTTCTTAATGACCATTTTTTCCTTGGGAAATTTTGTCACCATAAAGTCTTTAAACGAGGTTTAATTTGTGTTTGTCTTCCTAATTAATGTATATTTGGGTGCGTTAAGCCTTGTTACACGTGTCCCAATCCACAGGGGCGGGTCGGAGTGTGACATGAAGCCTCCATGGCTTCTAATCAGAATTATTTGTCCACCCTACACTAACTAATCTACTTGGTGGACAAATCACCTATGAAGTCTTCAAAAGGTAGTATTTAAAACCCAAGAGATTGAACAATCAAAGATGCTTTACATCGAAGATGAAGACCCCAACTTTCAAATCCCACACACAACAATTATTAAACACATGGAGTGCAAACCACAAGCTTACATAATATTCTATATGAAATACATAAGGTAGGATTCAAAGTCTAAGTTTTGATAATCAAAGATGCAAGACAAATAAGATGAATCCCCTAGTTTTGAATCCTACACTAATGAACCCTAGAAATGCTACAACATTAAATCCAAAAGTTCATGATCCACAACCTAAGTAAATCTAATTAATAATAGAAAACCTAGCGATATCATCAAAGAAAAAGAGATAGAAGATGTACCTAGCCACTAAAACTTCAATCTAAGCTTCAAGTTTACAACAATGAATACAAATGGAAGGGAAACCAAGGAGGTTCCAAAATGAGAACAAAAACCCTAAGAAAAACTTAATCCCCCCCCCCCCCCTCCCCAGAAAAAAAAAATGACAACTCTTTCTATTTATACCAAACTACAAGAATGGCAAACTTCTAAATAAAAGAGGGGAAAACAAAGCAAGGTTGGATCGATCCCAGGCAAAATGCCGGATTGATCTGTTATTCAAAAACGCGAGCAGAAGCCTCGTCCAAACTCGCAGATCAATCCACGTGTAAAAGCCGGAGCGATCCGACTTTACGAGAAGACATCTCCAGGTCTTGAATCAACAGCGGATCATTCCGCTCTTTAGACCCAGATTGATCCGGCTCTGCAAAACAGTATTCCTTGCCCTTTTTTGGGGTGAGAACCAAAATGTTTGGTTCCAACTTCTACCAAGCTCCCAAAATCTACAAGAAAGAGAGTTTTATTAGCAACAAGTGAACAATAAATAAGATTAATAAAAACACAATTTATCTATTCAATCTCCTAGTTTATGTGATAATTCGTGTCTAATAAGAGTAAAATCATGAAGTTAAGAATGCAATATTGGACACGAATCATACCCCCCCCCCAACTAGTATGTTGCTAGTCTCTTAGAAACAAAGCTAAGGACCAAGAGATTCAAGAATAACCTTGCACAACAATTTATTTAAAAACAAAGATAAACCGTTTTCTTGGGGAACACGATTGCATCGAGCATATACAATAAGTCGTTAAACCTCTAGGTTGCCCGTAGAGGCAGAGTGTTGTCTCCGGACGGTTCTCATAATGATACCCAGAAACATTTTATTTCCTCATGATAGTTGCCCACTATCTAACGTCGACACTCAACATAGTCCCAAGAATTTTCAAAAGATTTTAGCACATGACACACAATCTAAAAAAAATTCTTAAACTATCAAGATTGTTAGATAAACTTCATTAAGCTCAATCTTGGATGCGTGTGTGGTGTAAAGTGCATAACTACAACTATCAAGAAGATGGCAATGCTTTCATAATCCAAATTTTGTTCAAAATGCGCCTCAACTCAATTCTCACCGGTATTACACTCTAAAAAAAGAGCACTCCGAATCGGGTAATACACTTGGGACATGAGGGCAAAATGAGTAAAGAAAATGGACACCAAAGCTATGCACATGTCAATGATGGAAAAATAAAGCATGAAAAATGAGTAAAAAATAATAATCTCATGAAAGATATCATTCACTAGAGGATATGGAATAACTCAAACTACTTGTCATGATCGTCTCAAACTCCGAATCACAAAACTTGAAGATCAATTAGGACCTCGAGGGGGTTGTAACGTGGGAAAGTGTTATGAGGTGAAGGACAAGGGGAAAGCAAGTGAAGTGTTTGGGCACAAACTTGGGATTCATTGGAATGCATGGATACATATGACCACAAGAGATGAATCATCCATAAATATTTCTTTGAAGCTCACAAAGAGAAGTACAATTGACTATGAAGTTCTTTTTTTCTTTCTTCTTTTTTTTTTTATAATTATTTTTATTTTATTTTTATGTATATATATTTTTTAGAACTTCTTTTCTTTTCTTTTCTATTCTTTTTCTTTGTACTCTCACAACAAAACGATTTAATCCCTTTTACAACATTACAAACATGATCTCATGCAAAGACATCCCAAAAATATAATTCAAACATGGATATGGAATGTGTATGGTTAAGTGAAGGAAGGGTATGTGTGGTTGAGGCTAGAAATGGTGAAAAGAAGAACCTAAAATAATTTTCTCAGACAATGTGATTCTTTGTTCTCCACTACAATGACAAGCAAGCAAAAGTTTTGCATTCCACAAAAGAATTTCTCTAATGAACAATCAAAGCAAGAAGATGAGATTATCTACGACTTTTGTATGTTTTTCAAAAAAGAGAGAATTGAAGTATGTAACACTCAACAATGGAGAAAAAGATCTAAAGCTCACAAGGGTAAAGTCTTCACATATGTTTCAAACGATTTTCGGGTAACAATCGCATTAAACATCATCTTAACTCAAGTACTCATGCAACGTGCTCGATAATCCAAGATTTGAAATTCATGAAATTCATTATAATCAAGATAGTTATAGAACTAATGAGATTCAACAAGTGTTGCATACTAATATCGAAAGAAAACTCAAGACAGGCGTCATCGCTCGGCATTAGAACGGGACAACTATAATAAAATCATTAGGAACTTTTTTTTTAATCATCTTTTCTTTTATTAACAAAAAAAACATGCTTGGAGAATTAATGGCAAGAAGAAAATGGAACATCAACATGATGGGTGAAAATCCCACAAACATTGCATTGTCCCTAATGTAAATGGTTCGAAACAAGGACAAAAATGAGTAAGGGTAGAGTGATATCACCAATAAAAGGAGCGACCCCCGATGAGCACAAAGATGATGTTCCTGCACATGAATCACTACCAAGTACATCAAGCAAATAAAAGAAGGAAAAAAATGAAGATGGAATGATTAGGAAATGATGCGATTGAATTTGAAAGTTAGAATGTTGAATCTACCACTAGCCCAATATGCAAAAGAGAAATAATTAAAAGAGGTGTTCTAGAAAGTTTGGAAAAACAATCAAACTTTGCATTACTATACTATGACTCTACTTTGATTAACATGATTTGCCCACCCTACAACTAAATTACATTAATTAAACTAAGTTAATTAAACTACATGGTGGAACACATCACATTCTCTTGGTATGAGTCAAGCATCTTAACACAAAGCATAATTATCATAATAACAAATAAGTGGTAAATTACTATACTATGCAACACCTTTGATTAGAATGACACATCCACCCTACATTAACTAAGCTACATGGTAGACAAATCAACTTCTCTTAGAATGACTCATGTGCAATAATACACCACTTCTATTAAGTACAACTATGTAAGAAATCATGAAAATCAATTACATATGTCAAAATTTTAAAGAACAACAACCAAAGGAGATACTATTACCTTCCCCATGAAAGACCAATGTGTCATCAACATTCTAAATGGAGGTTTAGCTCTTCAAGAGTAGCTAATCCTTCAAGACAAAACAAAAAGATCAAATGCAAAAGCGCATATAATTAGAAACTAAACAACTTAACGTTGTTGCCAATTCCTGGCAATGGCGCCATTTTGACGTTGTCAAAATCAAGTATTTTTATTAACCCTTATTAAAAATGTAGTATGTTGGAAGTAGGGTGTCGAGTCCACAGGGATTGGTACAAGAACAACGCTTCGGAAGTTTAGAAACTAACTATAATGCTAAAAGAAATAAGTAAGAAAAGATGATGAAAAGAAATAAAAAATGATTTTGCGTCTTGTGGGATTTTATTTGGTTTTTGGAGGATAAAAGGTATATAAATACTAGTCTAAAAAGTAATAGGTTGGGATCATTCCCCCCATCTTGGGTCACAACAAGATGAAATTGTCTAATGTTTCAAGCACACTCTAAGGTAATATCTCATTGTGGCATATTAGCAAACACAAAGAGTGCATCTATGTGTTAGATGAAAGGAGTTTTGAGATTTCCATAGAAATGGATTTGAAGCTAACGTTTGACTATAAAGTATGCATGACACATGAGATGAAGCCATGGCTTCTAATTCGAACGATTTGTCCACCCTACACTAACTAATATACTTGGTGGACAAATCACCAATGAAGCCTTCAAAAGGTAGTATTTAAAACCCAAGAGATTGAACAATCAAAGATGCTTTACATCAAAGATCAAAACTCCAACTTTTAAATCCCACACACAACAATTATCAAACACATGGAGTGCAAACCACAAGCTTACATAATATTCCATATGAAATACATAAGGTAGGATTCAAAGTCTAAGTTTTGATAATCAAAGATGCAAGACAAATTAGATGAAGCCCTTAGTTTTGAATCCTACACTAATGAACCCTAGAAATGCTACAACATTAAATCCAAGAGTTCATGATCCACAACCTAAGTAAATCTAACTAACAATAGAAAACATAGCAATATCATCAAAGGAAAAGAGATAGAAGATGTACCTAGCTACTAAAACTTCAATCTAAGCTTCAAGTTTACAACTATGAATACAAATGGAAGGGAACCCAAGGGGGTTCCAAAATGAGAGCAAAGAACCCTAATAATTAACCCCCCCCCCCCCCCCCCCCCAAAAAAAAAAAGTGATGACTTTTTTTATTTATACCAAACCACAAGAACAACAAACTTGTAAATAAAAGAGAGGAAAACACAGCAGGGGCAGCTCGATCCGAGGCAAAATACTAGATTGATCCGCTATTCAAAAACACGAGCAGAATCCTTGTCCAAAATCGCGGATCGATCCGCGTATAAAAGATGGATCGATTCGACTTTACGAGAAGACGTCTCCAGGTCCTGAATCAACAGCGGATTGATCTGCCCTTTCGACCTGGATGGATCCGCCTCTGCAGAACAGTGTTCTTTGCCCTTTTTTTGAGGTAAAAATCAAAATACTTGGTTCCAGTTTCTACCAAGCTTCCAAAATCTACAAGAATGAGATTTTTATTAGCAACAAGTGAACAATAAACAAGATTAACAAAAGCACAATATATCCATTAAATCTCCCAATTTTGGTGATAGTTTGTGTCTAATAAGAGTAAAATCATGAAGTTAAGATTGCAATATTTGACACGAATCAACTCCCAACCCACGTGCTCACTTATGCGATTCCTCACCAGCATTAACACATGAAATGGTTATTTGAATAACCACACATATTCGATTTGTTTAAGCTAACGCTTAGGGAATAAAGCAACAATGCACATGAATTATAAACATGCTCGCATTCATATCTCTATATTTCATACTAGTCTTCGGAGTCCCACGTGTATGTTCACACTCCTAATCCGCGACTCCTTGCCAGGTAAGACCCACGTTTCTTTTATTCAAATGTGCGACCTTATGCCTATAACGGCTCCACAACGATGGCTTGATACACGCACTCCTTTGACCCAAATAACAACTCAACATACTCAAATACGTTTCACCGTGCTTTCGACATCAAAACATTTCACCATACAATTGGGCCTACTTATCAATATAATTGCCCAATATGAACTACACAATATATATCTATAAACTACCTCATGCTTTTCATACAAAATATGAATACATGTCAAGAAATCATTCCAAACACATAGTTGAATCACTCACCTCCGATTTATGTTTCTAAAATACGATCCAAGGAAAACCCGAGTACAAAGAACGTGCAGTAATCCTTCTAGTACAATTCCTATCGATTAGAATTCCAATTATCAACTTTTTAGGAAAATTCTAGAAAAAGAGTTTTCGGAAAACTTAGCCAAACAAGGCCTAACAGATATCAAAATGAAGCCCTTACCTCAAGGAGTTCGAATATGAAATCTGGGAAAAAACAAACGGGCAGAAGTCCGTCGATTTGTGCCGGAAAGCTCTAAGCAACCAAATCCCCAAATCTCCTCTCTTGAATTTCTAATTTAGGGTATGAACTAATGAAAATATGTCATGAGTTTCTATATATAGGCCTGACTCTCGAGAATTACGGTTATCTCCCCGCGAGTTCTCAAAACTCTTAATCAGTCTCTGAAACTTTCTACACAGCTAATTCATAACTTCACGAGTACAAACTAAAAATTATAAAAGTTTTCGCCTAAGTTCCGTTTGGGTGCTAAAACGTAAATTTGTACATGATTTTATGAAATTGCTAATTAGCCTACCAATTCTGAAGCGTGTTAACTCACCCACACCAAGATGCCAAAATTGACAACAGAAATATAATCTAAACCAGATAATAATACAGATAGTGGAATATACAGGTAAATATTTATTTTCATATAAAAATTTAAGGTATTCCAGAATGAACGTCTCTACTCGGAGAGACTTCACAACATCAAAACACTCATTCAACACCGTCTCAAAAGGTTCTCTAACACAGACACCCAAATCGACTCATGAGTCAAAACTCACTTACACATGTTCCAAAATGCACAACACATCACATTATCATGCATGACAATGTAATGAAATACAATAACACAATTACAGATGCTATAGGAGGTAATGCCTTAGTCAATGGATCAGATTAGAGTAGTGCTCAAATTTTCAATTGACACTTGTTGTTTCTGAACTCTTTCTCTAGAAACCAAGTACTTAAGTTCCATATGTTTGGAACCACTAGAGTATTTTCCATTCTTAGAGAAGAAAACTGCTGCGATATTGTCACAATAAATTTTTAGCGGCTTGTCAATAGAGTCAACAACAACAAGTCCTGAAATGAAATTCCGCAACCATAAAGCATGACTCATGGCCTCAAAATATGCCATAAACTCGGCCTCCATCGTGGATGAAACAATAATGGACTGCTTCACACTTTTCCACGAGATTGCTCCACCAGCTAGCAGAAATAAAAAGCCTGATGTAGACTTTCTACTATCTAAGCAACCACCAAAATTCGAGTCTAAGTATTCGATCACTTCTAACTAATCTGATCTCCTATATGTGAGCATATCATCCTTCATCCCTTGAAGATATCGCATAACCTTTTTCACTGCTTTCTAGTGCTTCATTTCTGGATTACTTTGATATCTACCTAACATTCCAACTGTAAAGCTAATATCTGGTCTGGTACAAGTCTGAACATACTTTAAGCTCCCCACAGCTGATGCTTATGGAACTGTCTTTATTTATTCCTTTTCTAAGTCATTCCTAGGGCACTGACTTTCATTTAACTTGTCACCTTTCATGATTGGTGCATCACTGACTGAACACAACTACATATTGAATCTTTCCTAGGCTCGATTGATATAACATTTTTGAGACAATCCTAGCAACCTCGAGATCAATCCCTAAAGATATCTATGCCAATGACATAGGATGCCTCACCCATATCAACCATCTTAAAGCACTTGGAAAGATACTCCTTAGTTTCGTGCAACAAACCAAGATCACTACTGGCTAACAAAATGTTATCCACATACAGGACTAAAAAGATAAATGTGGATAACAAGTCATACTCTAGAAGTTCTAAGGGTACATTCATATTTCTAGCGAATTAATCTGATACACACGAGTGTGTAGAACCAGAGTTCATTAACACATTAGCAAGTGTTGAATATATAAGAATTTTACCTGACATGACCGTGTTAGCAACGGTGGTCTCCCCTGGGTTAAGCTGGAAATAACGACCCTGGCGTTATTCCCTTCCTTGTGATTGTTGTTGTTGAGGTGGTCGCGATGTTGGTGCACTACTCGCAGTTGCACTAAAACCTCCTTGCCTTGGCTAAGGACAGTAGCGCATTCGGTGTCCAATCTCCTCACAATTATGGCAAACCATTCCACTGTCATTAGTACGTCTCATTGGAGCATTTGTACTTGGCCTTATACCCAGACAATTCTTCACCACATGGCCCATTTGGCGGCAATTGTTACACACCATTGTCGGTAGATTGTATACACCCCAATGAAACTTCCCGCATGTGTTACATCGTGGCTTGTTACCTCCACCACCCGAAGAACCCCCAAAACTTTGTTGTTTTAAACTCCCTTGACTGCTATATTGGCTTGAACTCGGCCTTTTGTATTGTTGAGTTACCGGTGCTTGCGAACCTTGTTGATACCCCATATCTCTCTCGACAATTGAAGCCACATCCAATTCTCCCGCAACTTTATCAAACCGTTGTGAATTTGACGGAGTATTCCCGAACTGTCAGTCCCCCTTGTTTCAATTCCATGAACTCTTGAGCTTTCAAATCTTCAAATGATTTTGAAAAGTACTGCTTCTTGAAGAGTGCTACAAACTCCCCCAAAGTGTTCAGTCTATCGTGTCCCAACTTTGTACGCCAGTAGTACTGTGCTTCTTCATTTAAAGTATCGGCGGCAAATAAAACTTGTTGAGCCTCAGTACATGGAAGAACCTTGAATATCCTCTCCATGTCGGACAACCAAAAATCGGCTCTCATGGGATCAGTCTCCCCCCTGAATAGTGTCGGTTTCTGCTTATAAAACTGTGAAATTTTGGTCACCTCCTCCCTTAGATTAGGATTCGGTTGATCACGTCTCCCTTCTATCGCATGAGTTTCAACAACTTGTACCAACCCGGCTACTACCTTTTCCATTCTTTCCATTTGCGTAGGCGATGTCGAACCAGACATTTTCTCTCTGGCATTCACAATACATTTTCACACACGCATTATGTTTATACTTTTCAATGCATGCTCAATATCATTCAACATGATAAGTAAACGTGTACGCATGATGTACACATTCATTAATCATTTATGCTTATTACGCGTCGTAATCGTCACTTGTCCCCAAAGGCTCTAACCTATTGCTCTGATACAAAAAATTATCATAACCCAACCAACCTCCGAGCAGATTAGGACACGTGTAACAAAGTTCACACGCCAAATCACCCTTAATTTACTAAGAAAACACAAATTTGACCTCGTAAAATAGCTTTAGTGACACCAAATAGCCCCAAGGGCAAAATTTTAATTAAATAAGTATATCCAAATTTTACACCAAAAGATAGGTCTATGAGTCCCGGTTCCAACGCAAAAAACAGCGCGCGAATCCGAGTTTTGTATAAGGAAATATGCAAGTTTCCGTAAAAGTGAACAGTTAAAATCTGCAGGAGCGGATCGATCCGCCCTTTAAGGCCGGATCAATCTGTAAGTCCATTTTTTAGCAGTAAGTCCCCCGAAAAAGGGGGCGGATCGATCCGCGAAAAGGTCGGATCAATCCTGCTTCTGCAGAATGGTTTCCTACTGCTTAAAAACATCAATTTTCCATATCAAAACCCAAACCAACCTTAACCAAACTTGTGGAATCATCAAAGATCATCTCTAAAACATTTCCAAGTGCTTTAAAAACATTAACACAACTTATTCAAGTATGAATTGACAATCAAAACACATCAATTCCCCATGATGTTCATAAGTTTACCCCAAAAACCATGATTCTCTCAAATACACACACAACCATTCAATATAGAGAAAACCAAGTTAAATTTACAACCAAAATCACTTAGGTTCCTCCTAGTTACTCCCAAAACTCATGACTTGTAATTAGCAACCATGACACAAGGTTCGTTACACAACCAAACTCAACACCCCAATTAACATATTACAAGCTTTAACCAAAACATGAGTTGTTCACATATCTATTATAAAGGCTACATTTGAAACTAAAGTTAACTAGTGATATGAACATATCCACATGTACACAACTTCTATGCCCAATCCTTCGCGTGGATCATTTCTTCTCGTCTTCCCGTGTCGTACCTGTGATTGTTATTCAATAACTACAACAGAAAATACATTTTCGTTTAAGCTTTCGCTTAGTGAGGGAACTAATCATGCTATTGGAATGTTTAGTATGCAATGCAACAATCAATATAAACAACAACAAATTGATCTCCAGGAAGTCAAGTCATTCCAGCCACCACCCCCGAGTCCTTCTCACCCCGGATCTTTCTCACTTTTGGCGTACATAGCGCAACACGCACTCTCTTGTAACCCCGAAGGCGTCACCAACATTTCATTGTGGTCGTCAATACGCCCCTTCTCTTGAGGGCTTACTATCCCTTACATATGGGACCTATAAATGGTGGCCACTACTTGACTTCCCTTTGATCCACATAATCATTTAAGCAATTTAGCATATAAGCATATAAGCATATAAGCATAGCAATTTCATAATATTGGCATGCTTTTACCCAAATTCATCATATTCAAAGCTACATAGGCATAAATTAAGCTTGATAAACTAGCAATTATCACACTAAAATAAGTAAACACCCAATTTTGGGATTAGAACACTCACCTCTTCAAATTATACGCAACTAAGCTTAGAATTCCCCAATTCTCTTCCAATTTCAGCTCAATTTCTAACCGGTGATAATCCTACATCATTTTGATACACCAAACATCATCTATCAAGAACGGTTGCCGTACGAACGTTGCCGAAAATGAAAATAAATTACGTGCATGTAATCCTCTTACCTCCACGAGTCCAAATATGGTCTCGGTTCGTGAATCCGACGTCGGACAGCGAGGGAACAGCAAGAAACGTCGTCGAGAAGTTCCGTCGTCTTCGTCGAGAGCTTTTGATTCTCTTTTCTCTCAATTCCCAGTTGTGATTGCCATTTAGGAGACACATATGCTAACATGCATATGTGTTGGCATAAGTGTTTACTATTTTCATTTACCTCCCCCACTTTTCTTTAAGTTTTATTATGAAACCCCCATGTTAATCACATTAACTACCCACCTTTTCTAAATGGATTTAATCTAAGTCCCGCGTGGTCCCAAACGTGGTCCCACATAAATTATAAGGTTGCTATTAAGCCTATTAATTATCAATTATTTTTAAATACGCCCTCACATGAGTACACAAATTGGTCCCATTAAGCTACCGTAAGACATAATAATGTGTTTAAACATTTAAATCAAGTATTCATGTAAGCATATAATGTCATCTAAATACAAATTGTTTTAATTAGACCCTCATTGGGCCCCACATTTATACTAGTTCTGCCTTTTACAGAACTTTCATCTATGTCCACATTTGAACACCTTTTTACCTGTGGGTTCATAACCCCACCTTAAACCATTTTATGCATTAGTTATCTTTAATTAACACATATTAATACCACGTTAATCTTATTTTCCGGGTACGGGTGTTACAACAATAGAGTTAAACATTAAACTGAGTTTCGCACAACCAAATAAAATAGAATATACAACAATATCTAATCTAGATAGAGAAACTAAATTCCTAGAAATAGAAGGTACATAAAAAGTGTCCATAAGATCCATCTGATGACCCGTGTCCAAGAGTAGGCGGTAGGTTCCAACAGCTACCACGTCAGCTTTAAGACGGTTCCCCATATAGACAAATTGTTCACTATCCTTCGGGTTCCGGTAGTAAGGAATCCCTGCATTGAATTTGTTATGTGAGTTGAGGCCCCAGAGTCAATCCACCAAGTGTTAGAAGGAACTTCAGCAAGATTTGATTTATAACATACAAAAGAAAGATTGATACCTCTCTTTTCAAACCAAGTTTTAGGCTTGCTACAGTCCTTCTTCACAAGTCTTTTCTTGCCACAAAAGTAACATTTGATAGTGAACTAACTTCCACGGCCCTGGCTACTTTCCCTAAGTCTGTCTCCTTTCCTTGGTAAAAATCTCTTTCCTTCACAGACTTTCCTTTCTTTTTAGCTTCATGAGTTATAACTAGCACAGAGTGTGGTCCTTCTTGCCTTAATCTCACTTCCTCATGAATGCACATACTAGTCAACTCATTCAAATTCCACTTGTCTTTATAAGTGTTATAGTGAAATTTGAATGAGCCGAACTGAAGAGGGTGTGAGTTGAGAATAAACTGTATCAAGAAGGATTCATCCACTTGCATCCCTAGTGATCGAAGTTTTGCAGATTTGTCAGTCATATAGAGGATATGTTCCTGATTCCTCTATTACTGTCACACCCCAACCAGCCTCGTGCGGATTAGGACACGTGTAACAATGCTACAAGAGTCCACGTACATTAATTAGCAAAGAAACGTTCGAATTACTAAGAATCACATATGTTTAGCAACATTAAACAACTCTATTGTTACAAAACAGCCCCCAAGGGTAAAATGGTAATTAATAATATACAGAAATTTTATACCAAAAGATAGGTCTTTGAGTCCCGATTCCAACGCAAAAAACGGCGCATGAATCCGAGTTTTCTAGAGTGAGTTATGCCCGTTTTCGTAAAAGACGTCGGTGCTGAAACTGAACCAGCGGATCGATCTGCCCAAAACCAGATCGATCCGGTTTTGGCAGAATGACCACTCTGGCTCCTCCAGATGCTCCGGATCGATCCGCTCAAGGCCCGGATCGATCCGGTTTCTGCAGAAGTCATATTTTAGCAGAAAACCCCTGTTATAACAATCCAAACATACCCAAAACCAACCCAAACCTCATAGAACCTTAACCAACCATTTTAAAATCATTTGAAACACATTGAAGCATTTCCAACACCAATTTAAGTTCTTCCAAAGACTCAAAACATAAACATCACTTTATTTGGATCAAGCTAAGCCATAGACACATCCTTTGAATCAAATCAAGTGTGTTTGAAGTTCAACTCTTGGCAAAAGTTAAGATTTCATGCAACCTTCTTGGAAATGAACCCAAGTTATAACCAACAACATAAACCATTAAAGAAGCATTTCAAACCATCTCCAAGCAACCATTTACATAAACTTTTCAACAAGAGGATCAAACCTCACAAAAACATTTATTTACAAAGGAAACTTGACCAAAATCTACCACCCATGTATCCGGACTTGCCGGAATGATCCAAACATACAACCTACATCTTTCACATAGAAATTACATAAGTTCCTTCAAATACTAACTCCATGGATACAACCATGAGTCAAGTCTTTAATCCATAAGTCAAGGATACTAACCCACAAGTTACATTATATTACAAGTTATGAACATATTTGCAAGACCCAAATCTCTCCAAATATACACCACTTGTGGTTTACAAGTACAACCCATATAACAAAACTCATAAACAACATCAACTTGGACTTGACATATTACACCCTCCCAAAACTCAAGTTGTTTAAGCATTAGAGTTACATTTTGAAACTAAAACCATCTAAGCATATGGACATAACCACACATAATTACAACTCCCAAGCCCAAACCCGACGTGCCGGTCATTTCCTTTCCTCCTCTCGTGCCGTACCTGCGGTGGTTATTCAATAACCACAACAGAAAATAATATTTGTTTAAGCTTTCGCTTAGTGAGTAAAACTAATCACATGTATGAGTGTATGTCATAATCAATGCACAAATCAACAATCAACATATCACTTAGTCTCCAAAAGACCAAATATCAATTCACCGTGTCGTCGCTCTTGCCTTTTGCCCTTATGTGCATATAGCACCTCTAATTCACACAATCTCACACACCCTTCTACAGCTGGGTCGCCACTCACACACCTTTACATAGTTAGTGTGGTGAGTACCCTTACACCGTTGGGTTTTTCCACGTCTCCTTATTATGGAGTAAATCCACGGTGAATCAACATAAGGCTTTCTTCAACCCACATAACACATAATCACATAATCCTCAACATGGCACTTCACAAATCATTTAACACATATTAACCTTCTAATATAAAGTAAATCAACCAAACCCACATATATCAACAAGTTCATATATACCCAATTCTCATGTCCATGCTCTAATTTACAAGAATTCAACATATCAACATATAAATTAACACATTTAACATGATTTACATCCAACCCATAGATTAGAGTCACTCACCTTAGCAAAATCTACCCAAATTAAACCAAGAAGATGCTGAATTTACCAAATCCTAGCCTAAATCTTACTCCAAAGTAGTTCCTACACGTTTTCGGCAAGCCGCTTGTCAGCATTTAGAGTGAGCTACCCAAATCCAGAAATTTTAACGTAAATTAAAGGTATAGAAACGTTCGCCTCACCTCCACGAGTTCGAATACGGCTTCGATTCGTGAATTGGACGACGTACGGCAACAGAATGACGATTTTTACGGCGTCGGCGACTCGAGCTCGTCTTTCCCTCTTGACGTTTCTCTATTTCCTATGTATATCCCTCTTGTTTTTAACTAAGGAAGACAATAGGTGTCTTCTTTCTAAGCCCCAACAAGTATGACTCATGTCATGCTTTCCGTTTACCTCCCCTAAGTTTTTCCAAACACCAATACATTCCATTAACTACCCAATTATCTAATGAGTGTTTGTCTAAGTCCCGTATGGGTCCCAACGTGGGTCCCACATATTTTGTGAAATTGCTATCGCACCTACTAATTTTAAATCTTTTTCATTTATGCCCTTATTTGGTACCAAATGCGAACACATAAATCATCATATAATATGAACGCATTTAAACAAATATTCATGTAATCACATAAATGCATTTAACATATAAAATGAAAATTTTCATTTTATCCGGGCCCTTCACTGGGTCCCACTCCAATACCTGTCCCACCTCACTAGGGACTTTTCTATATGGTGCCCTTCTCTGAACATTTTTTCCACGGGCGAGTCCAAGCCTCTCCTTAATCCATTTTATACACTAATTATATTAATTAATGCATATTATGAGATAATTAAACCTTTTTCCCCAAGTACGGGTGTTACAATTACCATCATATTTGACAGTAGTTAATTCTGCCATAAGTGTGCCTGCTAGTGACATATCTGCTGATTTAAAACGTTCTTTGACACCAGCTAACAGTTCCAATGCGTTATTAGTTTGAGGGAGGGAAGTCTTGATGTTATTAGCTATGATCATCCTCATAAACATAAGACTAAGTCTATTCGATCTCTCCCAGGCTTTCAAAGTGTCAACATGTTCTGCAGTACTATCAGCAGTAACATCCTCAGGTTTTTTAGCCAAAAGTGTAATATCGAGATCTAACATACTTTTTCACACCCCAACCCGCCTCGTGCAGATTAGGACACATGTAACAATGCTACAAGCGCTCAATTATAATAATTAGCAAAGAAATATTCGAAGAAACACATGTGTTAAACGATATAAAAGAGCTTTACTATGACAAAATAGCCCCCAAGGGTAAAATGGTCATTAATAAAGTATAGAAAATTTTAAACCAAAAGATAGGTCTTTGAGTCCTGGATCCAACGGAAAAAACAACGCACAAATCCGAATTTTCTAGAAAGAGTTATGTCTTTTTCCGTAAAAGCCATCTGGCTGAAACCAGACCTGCGGATCGATCCGCCCCAAAACCGGATCGATCTAGTTTTACCAGAATGGCATCTCTACCTAACCCAGTTGCTCCGGATCGATCCGCCCAAGGCCCGAATCGATCTGGTTTATGTAGAACTCAATTTTTTTTTACAGAAACTCCCCTGCTGTAAGTTTGTAACTTCATCAAAATCAAACCAAACCTCATGGAACTTTAAGAGGACATACCAAAACCATCTATAAACACATTTAAACATTTCCAAACACAAATTTAATCTCTTCCAAACATTCAAACCATGAATATAACCTTGATTGAATCAAACAAGTGATCTAATTCAAATTCTTTCAAGAACCGTATGCATGACACATTTCCAAAAAGGATTTCAAAACCTTTCAAACCACTTAGTTACAAAAAGGAACTTATCCAAAGACGTTGCAACACATACCCGGATTCGCCGAAAAGGTCCAACACCACAACTCACCCATGAATCAACTAAAACATAGGAAATTTACATAAGTTCCCCCAAGTTTAACTACAACTCCACCAACAAATATATTACTACACAAGTCAAGAACACTAAGCCACAAGTCATATTATATTACAAGTTTAAGAACATATAAACAAGACCCAAATCTGTCCCCTTCCCAAGCACGCATCACTTCCTCTCCGGGTATTGCTCCGCACCTGCGGTGGTTGTTATTTACCACAACAGAAACAGAAAATGGTTTTCTTAAGCATTACGCTTAGTGAGCAATCTAAATATGATTGAAAATTTAACATGTGCAATGTTACAAATAACGACATATCTCATATTCGTAGTCGCCGAGTCACCGGTTCAATGATTCATTCAGACCCGAAGACCCTCCCTTGGTCACGTGGTCACTTCTATTCCTTGGACTTCCGTATTTGTCGGATTCTTCCTCTTCACCACCCTTATTACTCCCAACAATGAATCATTTTTCCAGTGCTCATTGATTACCACATAACCATATAAGCACATAAACATGTAGGCACATATAATTTTGATAAGATTGACATACAATTCACATTTTAAGCATCTCTATAACTTCTAAGCATGAATACTCGATATAATAAAACATTCTCATGGCTCCTAAGCATAAATTGTTATCTCTAACATCATTGAAGCCTTGAACATATCTAAGCATAATCATTCTTTAGTGGAGAAAACTCACCTTAGCAAGATCTACTCAAATTAAACCAAGAAGTGCATAATTTCACCAAATTCTTGCCCAAAGTTCACTCCGGAGAAATTCCTACAAGAATTCGGCAACTGCGTGTCACCGATTAGCATGAGCTACCAAAATTAAGACGATTAAAATGTAAATTAAAGGTATAGGAATGATCGTCTCACCTCCACGAGTCCGAATATGGCTTCGGTTCGCGAATTGGACGAACGGCGGTGACGAAACGACGATTCTACGGCATCGGTGACGAGTCCGTCTTTCTCTCTCGGTGAGCTCTCTCTTGTTTTTGTTAAATTTTTTAAAAATTATTTAGAGTTCTCTAAATCCTTTACACACATGCATTTGCATGCATTGAGATGTCATTACCTCAATTTTCTCACTTTTCGTTTATACTCCATAATTTCTAAAGTTCCTATTATAAAATCCCCCATATATTCTATTAACTTCCCAATTATCTAAATGAGTATTTGTCTAAGTTTCGTATGGGTCCCAACATGGGACCCAAAAATTTTGTGAAGTTACTATCGTACCTACGAATTATGAATCTTTTTCAGTTATACCCTTATTTGGGTTTCCAAACTAATACCAATTGCTAACATAATATATATATATATATAATCATATAACATGAAAGCATTTAAACAATTAGTCATTTAATCATACAAATGCATTTAATAATATAAAATGCAAATGTAATTATTCGGGCCCTTCACTGGGTCCTACTCCAGTACCTGTCCCATCTCACTAGGGACTTTTCCAACTGGTATCCTTCTCTGAACACTTTTCCACAGGCGAGTCCAAGCCTCCCCTTAATCCATTTTATACACTAATCATATTAATTAATGCACATTAACATACTAATTTTCCCCTTTTTCTCAGGTACGGGTGTTATATACTTAGAGTAAATTGGACTTGTTCATAAAATTCTGAAAAGTTTGACCCATTAAGAGTTGGAATGCTAGATGCATGAGAGTGCAACGATGTGGGAATAGTCACTGAATTAGGACAATGCTGACGTTAAGGCCTTGAGTCTATCTTTAATATAGAATTATAAATTCTAAACAAATGAACCATTGACATCACTGCAGTTTCTCCTTTGGGCAAAACCTTAGCATATCTAGTGTCTACTCTATAGATGCAAAATATTATCACCTATATAAGTCTAATATAATTTATGTCACCTAATAGTTAGTCATGTTACCTTTGGGTATCCAATTCTACACTACTAGTAACACAAATTACACTACCCTATCCAGTTCATAGTTAGTTGAAAGTGACTCTATTTTGAGTTAGTCCCAATCTCTCAACTATAACTGTCATTGAGAATATTATTATCTTTTTATGTCACCCTTATTTGACTAATCTTTGATGTAGTTTTATATTCATAAGGTTCACTAACCTAGGTCATTTTGGCAACTACCAAGTTAATAAACCCTATAACAATAAAACTAACCAACAATATTCTTTGACCTTTTATTAGAGTTATTATTTAATTGCTAAAGTCATCATTTACTAATTCCATTACTAATTTAATGAAAATAATAGTAATTTCTAATTTTCCCATATGTAATTGAATTTTTCTATTCAATGACTACTTTAAGCAATAACTCTAAAATTGTATATTCTCTATCACTATTATTAGAGTTATTATTTAATTGCTAAAATTATCATTTATTTACTTAATCACTTTCCTAATAAAAATAATAAATTTAAATTTTCTTTTATATGATTAAAAACTTTCAATGACAAAGAATTAGCAATAACTCTCTGTACGTATATTTTATTCACAACTAAAACAAATCAAATCATGTAAAACTATAATTCTCAGCTAGTTTATAAGTCATAACAACGACTGTAAATTTGCTAAACAAATAAAATATTTGATACTTAGTGGTCAACTTAATGAGCAATTACCCCACTGCCGAAACTAACCAAGCAAATTTGTGTCTCCAATTTACTCAGGAGTCTAAAACAATCACAAGAGTCTAACCATGTGATACACTACATAAAGTAGATATAATAAACATCATCAACAATGCTAGGGGCATAAACAAGTTTCACACACTTACAAATATACTCTATCTCTCTCCTAGGTGGCACTGTGGAGTCCACTAAAATTATCCGAACCCTACAGTGCCACCCAAGAGAGATATAAAGTGTGTAAGTGTTTGTGAAACTTGTTTGTGCCCCCAAATATTACTCAAACATCATATATTTAGTAGACATATGTGCCACATAATCTTGAGGTTGTAAGAAAACATGAGGTGATTCATTAACGATGATGATGATAATTATAATACACAGAGGCACACAAATCCATCATTTGTGCGTGTACATAACTCCATGATCAGATCGTACACGGTACTAAACCAAGATGGAATTTTTTTTTCAGTCCAAAACCAACACGTCGTCTTTTTATCTTTCATTATAAGATGCATATATTCAAAACATTGCTTTGATACCAACTGTTAGACTTTAATGATAAAATGATCATATGGAAATAATTTTAATTGCCAAGATCTTGAATACAATACAGCTTAAGAATTCACATATATATAAATTTACATACCGTTATTCTCCATTGAAATTGGTAGAGATAGAATTGGAACCCCTTAGATTGCACTTTATTCTAGCTTCTCCTTCTTCTCTCTGTCTCTAAAAAAGGTACACCCTTATTTTCTGTAATTGATTGAAGGTTAACGTTCAAGGGGTAAGGTGTACCTTTTATAGAGGAGAGAAGAGGGTCTTTTAATGACTGTTATAATGATAGTCTTGGAATATTGAATGACTTTCATAATGATTGTCTTGAAATATGAAAAGCCCCTTATTTAATGTCTGTTGAAAGATAAACCATTGAATCATTAGTTTTCCCAACAATCAATAATACATATATATACATTAACTGGGATAATTTTCTATTGGCTAAATAATTAATGGAATCCAACTAACATAGAAGGCTAATTTGTCTTGCATGTGGAATATGAACTTAGGTCACTGATGTAGCAAAGTGAGAGAGTGAACTCCATGAAATTGAGCTAACTGTTAGAATTGTACCTAAAATTTCATTAGTAGAATTATTTACTAATTATGATTTGATTCCTTATTTGGTGGTAGTTTATATAGGAATGTGTGTGAGAGTGTTCCTTATTGTACAAGACTTACCATAGGGGTAAATTCTACTACAACTAGGATTGGGACTCTACAATCTATATAAATATAGGGCTTACTCAAGGGATTGATAAGATTGGTTGAAAATCTTCTACATATACAAGAGAGGGCTGCAAACTAGTGAGGGAGAGATTAGTTTCTAGCAATTGTGTGTGTCATATAACTTGGTTGGAATGTTATACACGTGAGGTCTTGAGTGCTTGTAATTTTCATATTAATCGAGATAATCGTCTTTGCACGTGGACGTAGGCATTGTTGGGCTGAACCACATTTAAATCTTGTTGTGTTGATTTGCTTGATTTCTTTCGTGGTTGTGTCGTTCTTGTTCTATTTATCTCTATCTTAGTGGGTGTGGTTTTTCTTATTGTAATTGTAGGCCCATTCCCAACAAGTGGTATCAGAGCTCTGTTGAGAATCCATAGCAGTTGGAGATAGTTCGCTTGGGGATATGCGAATGGCAATAGAAAAGTTCGATGGCAAGAAGAATTTTAGTATGTGGCAAGTGCGTATGGAGGACGCCTTGGTGCAACAAGGTATAGAGGATGTATTGTGCGGTGAAGATAACAATCCTGACGTTGGTGATCTCAAGTTCATGGGGGATGTGAAGTTGAGTAATGGTGTAGCTGAATAGCTTGGGGGATGGCAAAGGCAATGCACTATCAATGTGGAAGTTGAAGATTACAAGAGGATGACTCTAAGGACTGATGGGAAGGAATTTAAGGCAAGGTGAAGATTGTTAGAATTGTGCCTAAAATTCCATTAGTAGAATTATTTCCTAATTAAGATTTAATTCTTTATTTGGTGGTTTCCTTATCAAATAAGAATTTTTTTGATAGTGGAAGTTACATAGTTTATATAGGAATGTGTGTGAGAGTATTCCTTATTGTACAAGACTCACCATAGGGATAAATTCTATTACAACTAGGATTGAGACTCTACAATCTATATAAATATAGGGCTTACTCAAGGGATTGATAAGATTGGTTGGAAATCTTCTACATACACAATAGAGGACTGCAAACTAGTGAGGGAGAGATTAATTTCTAGCAATTGTGTGTCATATAACTTGGTTGGAGAGTTATACACGTGAGGTCTTGAGTGATTGTAATTTTCATATTAATCGAGGTGATCGCCTTTGCACGTGGACGTAGGCATTGTTGGGCCGAACTACATTTAAATCTTGTTGTTTTGGTTTGCTTGATTTTTCTTTCGTGGTTGTGTCGTTCTTGTTCCATCTATCTCCATCTTCGTGAGTGTAATTTTCTTGTTGTAATTATGGACCCATTCCCAACACTAACAATATAGTGCAACATAGTGCATGACAAGATCCTTCCTAAAATCATAATTTTGACAGTATTATGTTAAGTTATCAATTACTCAAAAAAAAAAAAATTAATAATAACAATGTATACCATATCACGTTTTAACAACATGCAATTATGTCGTACAGTACTACTACCCCAAATAATTTAAAAATAAAAAATAAAATCCCCTTATGAAACCAAGGCAACAAAGTGAGAAAGAATAGGAATATTAAAAAATTTAAGGGGCATTTACCAAAAAGGATCTCAGTACACCATTTATTAAGTTAAAGTACAAATTAAAAAGTGACTTAATAAAAAGGACAAAAAGTTGACAGCTGGTGCTCGCACAGTATAAGTGCGCGCACCATAGAATCTCCAATGAATAGCCAAAGTCACCTCACGCCCGCCCACGCGCCCCTACGCGCGCATCTTCTCCAAAGGCTGCTCGCACCGTGCGAGCAGTGTACTGTGTATTTTTAATTTCGAAAAATATTTTTAAACTTTAAATATCCATAACTTTTGACCTATAACTCCATTTTTCTCAAATTTTATACCGTTGGAATCGTGTCGACGAGAGCTACAAAACTAGTACCATTGTTGATATGTTTTGAGGAAAAAAAAATCATGTTTTTATATACATGAATAATAAGTGAAATTTCACTTAATATAAATTTCACTTAATATACATAAAATATTAAGTGAAATTTCACTCAATTCTAGAGCTTTTAAAAGCTCTCCCAAAAAAGCCCTAAGTTCAATTTTTGCAAAGCTCATAAACTAGTTACCAAATGAATTAACATGAAATTGTGCTTTGAAAAAGAAGAAGCACCAAAATGGGGGCCAAACTAAGCCTTAATGTTCATATACGAGTTAAGTGAAATTTCACTAAATATTCATGTAGGCATGGTGATTTGTTTTTTTTTTTTTTTAAACAATGCATATTTTGTTAAAATAAGCAAATTTCATAATCAATTATAAAACACAATTTTTCAACCAAAACAAATGCATGAATTCTTGTTAAAATTCGTCTTTTTAAAAATTTATTGTTGATATGTTTTGAGAAAAAAGATTTTCATGTTTTTACATACATAAATATTAAGTGAAATTTCACTTGATATACATAAAATATTGAGTGAAATTTCACTCAATTCTAGAGCTTTTAAAAACTCTCCCCAAAAAAGCCCTAAGTTCTATTTTTACAAAGCTCATAAACTAGTTACCAAATGAATTAACATGAAATTGTGCTTTAAAAAAAGGAGAAGTGCCAAAATGGGGCCAAACTAAGCCTTAATGAGGTAGCAATGGCTTTATTGCTATTTGTCTTTTTTTAATTTTTTTTTCCTAAAACATATAAATTTGGCATACATAAATATTAAGTGAAAATTCACTGAACCCGTACATGCTTTCTTCTTGAAAAACTTGAAGTTAAACTTAACATTCGTATACTCGTTTAGTGAGATTTCACTTAGTAGGTTAAGTGAAAATTCACTAACTATCCCAAAGGTCGCTAGAAGTAACTCTATAGAGTTTAAGGTCTAATTTGATACTTACTTTGTTAAAAAATCTCTCAAGTGTCAATTTAAGTAAAATTTCACTTAATATTCATGTACAAGTTCAGTGAAATTTCACTTAATATTCATATATGCCAAGTGAAATTTTACTTTTTTTTTTTTTTTTCTCTTTCATATTAAACAATGCATATTTCGTTTAAATAAAAAAAATCAAATTTCACAAATCAATTATAAAACATAGTTTTTTAATCCAAACAAATGCAAAATTCTTGTAAAAATTCACTAAAACTCTCTTTAAGAACAAAGTGAACATTCGAATTTTTTTTTCCTCACATCATATCAACTTGGCATACGTGAATATTACGTGAAAATTCAATAACTCATACACAAATATTATGTGAAAATTTTATTAGGTTCGTCTGGAGCATAACCCTCAAAGTCACAAGAGAGAGATAGACACAAAATGAAGGTTGTGCAAAAAAGGTTGTGGTTTTGGTAGTGCCTCAAGTATTACTCTTTTTAAAAAATGGTCAAAACAATTGGAGTTTAAAACTTTTGAGGGTTACTTGTAGGGATTTTCCAATAATTTTCTATATAAAGTGAGAAAGAATACGAATATTAAAAAATTTAAAATAAAAAAATAAGAGAACTTTTTTAAATTGAAAAAAACCAAAGGAAATGATAAAATACTAAGGCAAGCAGGTCTAAATTGGGTATTCCAACCGGAGCAGGGCCACGTGTGGCAGGGCCCACAGACACGTGAAGTACTTTTTCGGCGATTGATCTTATCTGATCACGGCTGTGGTAGGGTCACATCGGACACTTCGTTGTTGTATATTGTATTTTAGGCCCCACTTTTCATCTCTTTTTCGTGGTAGACCCTACTTTTCCCAACAGATCGAATAGACCCATGTGGTCCCATCCACCTGCATTGCCTGGACCTGAGGGTACCCGAATCATGTTCCGATGTGCATGGAAAACCTTCATGACCTTTATTTGTTTAATTTTTTTGGACTATAGTTGATATTTGAAAATTTTATTTCTTGCAAATAATTATATCAGTATGTAATTCTAATTGTAAATTTATCTTTTATTTCCTTTTGTTTACATCCGAGGTCCAACCAGTGGCGGACCCACGAAGGGTATGTATATGATAGTGTTAAAAAAATATTTGAAATTTAGTAAATTATTTGTTACGTAAGGAGTTTTTTATAAAATTGTAAGACTTTTATAAAAATAACAAAAGTTCGGGTGCGTTTAATAAAATTGAAAATTAAGTACTGAGAATTAAGTGCTGAATTTTAAGTACTGAAAATTTTATGCGATTGAATTTACAGTACTGAAAACAACTTTTCAAGTATTGAAATAGACTACATGCAGTGATTATTTCCAATCAAAAATTTTCACTTAAAGTTTTCAGTGGTTTTTTAGCTGCCTTTTCAATTTACTAAGGGTGTGTTTGATAACCCAATTAAGTGGTGAAAATGAAAACTTTCAGCACTTATTTGTTTTCGGTGCGTTTGATAACGTATCACTTAATTGAAAATGCATCCAAAAAATCACTGAAAACTTTAAGTGAAAAATTTCTACTGAAAATAATCATTGAATGTAGTCTATTTCAGTAGTTAAAAATATGTTTTCAATACTACAAATTCAATTGCTTAAAATTTTCAGTACTTAAAATTCAGCACTTAATTTTCAGCACTTAATTTTCAATTTTATCAAACGCACCCTAAGTGCTGAAAGTTTTCATTTTCACCACTTAATTGGGTTAATTATCAAACACACCCTTACTCTTATTTGCACGAGAAGTTATTCCTATGAGACCGTCGCACCATTGTCACCATGTTAACAACTTGTCATGATCCCCTGAAAGTAGGGGGCATGTGTATGGCTTAGATTAGAATGTCACACAACATCAGTCAACCCTCCTCACAATTAATCTCATTTCAAACCAAAAAAAAAAAGTAGCAGCAGCTACAACGCTTCACGGCCTCACCTTGACATCCTCTCCAGGGGCGTATCCAGAAAATCTCATCCAGTGGGTACCAATTAGGGACTTAGGTTATGCGAGGGTTCGAGGGCAGCGGCCTCGAGGCGAATTTTTTTTTGTTTACTTAACCATAATTATGTGTAGAATTTATTTTATGTCCAAAATGTTCTAACACCATACAAATTTTAATACAACCTTTGATTTAAAAATTTTAGTAGTTTTTGGGCATATTTTCAGTGAAGTTGTACATTATCAAACGAACTGACAAAAAAAAAAAAAAATGCAACGCTAAAACTTTTTATTGATATAACTTAATTGGGTTATCAACAAACCCTTAGGTACGTTTGATAAATCTGAAAATTAAGTATTGAAAATCAATGATAGTTTTTTAAGTACTGAAAATTTTAAGCGATTAAATTTGCAAAACTAAAAATAGTATTTCAAGTAATGAAATAGACCGCATTCATCAGTGAGTATTTTCAATAGATAGATAGATAGTGAAGTTTCCTAAGTAATATTTATAAAACAAAGGGCAAAAAACAAATCAATTTTTCACAAAAAGAAAAAAGAAATAAATACAGAGATAGATAGTGGGATTTCCTAAGCAAAATTTATAAAACAAGGGGCTACAAACCAAATCAGTTTTTCAAAAAAGAAAGGAAAAAAAAAAAGGGAGAGTGAGAGTCGAACCCACGCCATTTGGGTTGTAAGTAGGGGTGCAACTCGGGCCGGCTAACCCATGGTCAACCCGAGCCCGGCCCGAAAATTACCGGGCTTGGGCCCGTGATACTTTCACCATGGGCGGGCTTGGGCAGAAAAATGCAAGCCCGAATTCAATTCGGGCCGGGTTTGGGCAGAATTTTGCTAACCCGTGGAACCCGAGCCCGAGCCCGAGCCCGAGCCTGAGCCCGAATTCTATTTATGTATTATTTTTGACATTATATTCTAGTGTATTTTTGTGATAATAATACACTATTAAATATTATTCTAGCATTAAATTAATATATGAATGTTTTTTTTTCTCAAATCTAAACAAAAAAATAGATTTGATACTCTACATATTGTTGTTTACATACTAAAGATCAATTTGCACAAAAAAAAATTGTAATTCGGGCTCAATTAGGCTCGGGCTCGGGTTGGAGAACTAATTCACAAACCGGGCTCGGGTTGACAAGTTCGGGTTTATGTCGGGCTCGGGCTCGGGCTCGGGCTTGGCCAGACTGCTTGAATTCTGGCTCGGGCCTGGGCAGAGCCAAAACTCTTTGGGTCCCACCCGAGTTGCACCTCTAGTTGTAAGCAAAGTAACAAGCCACTAGAGCAGCTATATCCATTGTCACATGAGTGTATAAAAATTTTTTAATGTACAAATTCAATGGGTACCATGCTGGTTCTAATGTAGCTACACCCCTGACCCTCCCTACCTTGTGCGAAAACCCTCCTTCAATGTTATCATGTTATTCAATGTTTTCATGAAGATGCCAATCAAAAATTTCAAAATATGAAGAATCAAAGAGAGTATTGTAAACAAGTTATCATGTTATTTTGATGTTTTAATGTGTCGAAAATATTAGATATTTAAATATAATATTTTGAAATTTTTTCATATTTTAATACTTAAAAAAAAATTTCTTAATCAATAGTTTAACCTCAGTTGATGAAATTCTTAAGTTCGCCACTGGATCCAACCAAATTTAGGACTGTCAGTATGTGGAAAGTGGAAACCTTGAATACTAGAGTCAAACTAACATATCAATATATTATACAACCCTTAGAAAAGGGGTGGTTGTCAACCCCTCATAACTTAAACCGCATTTTTCATAATAACAGAGCCACATTTTTCATAACTAATTTTAATATATATATATATTAATGATTTTAGTAATGTGGCTGATTGTGAGCTACTATTTGTGGGATTGACATCAACCCCTTTTTTAAGGGGTGTATGCTAGGTTTTCCCTATATTAATACAAAATCTAGTTTTGATTTTTCTAATTCAGAAAAAGGTAAATTAAAATAAAAGTTTCTTAAAACAGGGAATTGCTAAATACATCACATTTTTTTTTTTGCTAAATACACCACCTTTACTCACAAAAGTTTCATATTTTTTACACTACAGGGAGGTAGGAGTGTTCGCGGTCAGTTTTTCTTTCTTCGGTTTTTTAGTGATTTTAAAACCGACCATTTGGTTTCGGTAGGTCGATTTTAGGCAGTTTTGGTCGGTTTTCGGTCGATTTTAGCTTGTGCACTACTTTGAAAAACTGACCAATCGGTGCTTAGTCGATGTGGTTTCGATTGATTTTTGGTTTTTCGGTTTTCTTGATCACCCCTACAGGGTGGTGTATTTAGCAGAAAGGTGGTGTATTTAGAAATTCCCTATATATTCTTTATATACTATTTATAGATATACAATTGGAAATTATGAACTTTTAGAACTAGTTACTCATATAATCGATATGCAAAATTAAGCAAATCTAGTTTTGACTTTTTTAATTACTATTTATATCGGCACGTGCTTCACACGTATCTATTTCCCTGGTATTAGCTTTGTTATTTTTATTTTTGGTAAATTCTAATCTTGCTATCAATTGTACAATAGTTTAATAAATTAATCAAAGACATTATCTTTTCTCGAATTATGTTTATTGACTTTGCAATGTGACTACTTCTATATTATGGGTATTTTTCCCCCTGTGGAATGTGTTATCGCATTCAAGTGTTGTAACTAATAATACAGGATATGATTCCAAAATACTTTTTGTGGTCCCATTTTATGTATCTATCTTTATGTTTTCAACCTTTTTTTCCTTTCAATAAGCACTAATAATTGCATTTACAAACATCTAAGTATATAATAATATTTTTACAAGTTATTTCAATCTCCATATATTCAAAGTTATTTACAAACATCTAAGTACGTAATAGTTTTGAAATGGTAAATGACACATGCAACGGACGGACCGGAGGAGTAACTATTTGTAGTTTTTCCTCCTTCATCATTCGAACACATAAAATGGGATGAGTAGTAATTATTTATAAGTTGTTTCATTCGTCCAAAATTCTAACGACACATACTAAGTAATAATATTAGGCTTGTGTGTGTAATAAAATTATATTTATAACCATGTGTGTGTAAATTAAATTTATAGGAATGTGTTAAATCAGTAAAACCTTCATTTGGTATGGATCTCTCCAATTGTCATACTGATATGTTATCAATTGTGTAATAATTTAATAAATTAATGAAAGACATTATCTTCTCTCAAATTATCTTCATTTGACTTTTACAATGTGAGTACTTTTATATTATGGGTTTTATTTTTTCCCTTTCGGTTGTGTTATACCATTCAAGTGTTGCAATTAATAATACAGACAACATTTTCGCTCACCCAAATTTGGTTCACCATTGCTCACCTAGGTCTTTACTGGATGACATGTGTCTCATACTGGGGGAAAATGAGAATGAAACGGAACACGTGCATGTCACCCAGTGAAGGATTACTAAAGAAAATTATTTTTTATTCAATGCAAATTAAAGATGAATAATAAACACTCAACATTAAAGATTACTAATATTTTCCATTTAAAAATTAAAATGTAATAAAAACTAAAGATTACTAAGCATTAATTCGTATAATAAAAAGTAAAGATTATTTATTATTCAATAAAAATTAAAGAGATACTAATATTTGTCATTCAAAAATTAAAATCTAATAAAAACTAAACATTAATTCATAAAATAAAAAGTTAAGATTACATTTTAAAGAATTGAATTTTTTAAAGCTGTTCATAGTTTATACTCATGCGGACCAATAGTATTAGATTTGTTTGGGAATGGCTGATCTTCAATTTTCATCAGTAACATCCAAATTTGCGAAGTCTTTAACAATATAATGTTGTCGGGTTTGAGTTTCATATTGTGCATGATCCCAATCCTTCAAGCACATCAAGTAGTCAAGCATATCAGGAGATAATCTGCTCCTCCTTTCCTCTAGCACTCTTCTACCTATACTAAAAGTAGACTCCGATGCCATTGTAGAAGCTGGAGGAGTTAGTAGATCACGAGTTATAATGGAAAGAACAAGGAAAGTTCTTACATGTTCTTTCCACTATGTCAAAAGATTTAAATCGATCATTTCCTCGTTAGTGAATCGACTTTCCCACTCGGTTTCTCTATACTTATTTAATTCATCAAGGATGTTAGAACTACTTACAAATGATTGAGTAGCACCCTTTTTGTTTTTTTCGACTGAGAAACTAGCTCGCATGGGAAGCACCTAACGCTTTCGATCTTAACTCAACATTAGGAGTAGAAGAAGAAGTAGTACTTTCTTTATTTGCATATTTTTCATAGTAAATACGATATAAAGTTTTCAAAGTATTTTCCATTTCAAAATTAGTTATTTCTAGACCAGGCTCACCTTTTGGTCCTTGCAACAATTCGGATATTTGTTTAACCACTTCACAAATACCATCAAAATTGAGTCTAGGATCCAAGATTACATATAAGTAAAATACAGGTGGAAGGTCATACCAATATTTTTTAAACTTTTGTTTTCCATATCCTTGCTAATATCAATAAAAATAGAATTTTTTTATTTATGATGATGAAATGCATGAGACATATTAAGTAATTCCATAAGAACTAAACAAGAAGTGTAATAGTAAATACCAGAAAGATTATTTGTAGCCTTGTCAAATACTTCTTAAAATTCATGAATTTCAAATGCCATATCCCAATCATGAGAAGTCAAGCGTAGTGATGGTAAATAAACATTAATATTGAGTAATAATTCCACTATACTTTTTACAGCATTTTATCATAAGATAAGTAGAATTCCAACGAGTTTTAATATCCGTTTGCAATTTACGAGGATTAAGAAGATTTTGTTTACAAAGATGAAGAAATGCTTGTTTAATGTGGTAGGCGTTGCAGCACAATAGACCACAGCCTCTCTAATTTTAGATATATGACTATTAATTTTTGATAATCCATCTTGAACAATCAAATTAATGATATGACATACAACGACCATAGAATAATCTTCCATTCATCATTGGTTGCAGATGAACTATAAACATATTAATAGCACTTGTGTTAGCACTAGCATTGTCAAAAGTAATGCTTATTATTTTTTTTTTTCATAATGTCATACTCATGAAAAACTTCGATTATATAATTATATATATTTTCAGTAGTACGAGGATAGTCTAATGCATGAAAAACAATAGTATTTTTATTCATATTCCAATTTTCATCAACAAAATTGTAACGCCCCGGAAACCGAAGCGCGAGGAAAGAGGAAAGATAGAGAGGAAAGAAGTAAAATTCAATCACAAATGCGGAAGCGACATTGGGATCCCACGGGGATTCCTACAAATATGACTTACTAACATATAAGCCAAAATGGACTTACATGTTAACAAGTCCAACAAAGATGAAAACATTAGAAAACTTACTTAAAAAGACTATCCGAACAAGTACTAGTTCAAGGAGAAAGGGAAAATACAATAGATTTGATAAAACGTCATTTTTGAGTAGTTGCTGGATTTTAAATCATCTATAAGTTGCTGTATCTTTAATATTTTCACATTCTGTCCACATGAGTCCATGTAAAATTCAATTCTGCACAACTTTCGTCAAATAGAATTTTCTCCAAATCCTCACTGTTTGGGCAGAAAATTAAAATAACAGTAGCAGTTTTTATTTGACAGCAACTTTGACAGCATAAGGACCATTTTTGGGTAATTGCTGAATTTTGAAACATCCTTAAGTAGCTATATCTTTGAAATTTTCACATTCTGTTCGCGTGGGTCCATGTAAAATTTGATTCTGAACAACTTTTGTCAAATGACATTTTTTCCAATTCTGCACCATTTGGGAAGAAAGTAAAGAAAACAGTAGCAGTTTTTCTATGAAAGAAACTTTTGACAGCATTTTTACAACTTGTAGAAATGTTCCCAATTATGCTAAATCCTCAAATTTAAACCTCAATATATGACTAAACAAGTCCTAAATGACATATAGCACATGCCTAGACCAAACGAAACTTCATACACTCGAAATTTATTTAAAACGAGAAGTGAAAGAGATAAAGAGAGGAAAAAGGAGAGAGGGAGAGATTGGGAAAGAGATATAGGGAGAGATAGGGAGAAAGTGTTCTAAAAGCTTTTAAACCTTCCAAATTGATATAGGCAAGTCTAAAATAGTATAATACACGTGTACAAACTATCCGGAACATCCAACGATTACAACATACAAACACGAGGCAACGAAAGAGATTTCACAAAAAAGGAGGAAGAGAGATTTGAAAACATTTGGGATATTTTGAAGGCGTTAACTCTTTAAAACAATTGAAGCTTCTTCCGATAAGGATTGAAACACATAATGAGTTAAGCTAAAACAAATCCAACAAAGTTTCACAACATCCTCAAACATACCACATATTTAGCTAAAGTGAACCCGGCAAGGGTTCAAACAAAAGAGATCTAACGACCTTGAGACTTAATTAAACGATTCAAAAATCCTTCAACAAGTTTAACAATAATGATAGTAAAACAAGGACTAACACGTGACCAACGATTCTCAAAGAAGCTAACTCATTGAAGCTTAACAAAGTAAGCACTTAAACTCAAGAAGTTTTAATAAAAACTTAAAAGCAACAAATTTCAAAGTATAAGATTTTTACAAACTTTATGATGTCAAAATGAACGTAGAGAGTTGTACAATTTCTCAAACAATCATAAGTCCTCAAAGTAGAACCAAAGGATTTCAAAGTAACAACACCGGGGTCACTCGTGCCCTTATCGACATCACCTGCAAAATGGTTGGTAGCGTAGTACCTTAGCACGACGGCTAAGTAGACAGTGTTGTAACAAGTCTATATGCTATCCATGATTAAAATGAAATGAGGTGCAATGAATCGCCACCACGGCTACAATGAAATGTTTAAAGCCGCAAGGCTATGCGTGACAAATGCACATCTCTCTCATTACCGGACCATGAGCCACCCACGCATGGAGTGTAGCATACCAACTTCCGGGAGCTACCCGAATATAGTTTGGAGTTTGAATGTTTCTAAGGGTCATTCTCCCTGTCTCACATCACAACCCACGTCCGGATTTCTTAAACCAAAATTCCCACACATGGGTTTTTTCTCTCTTTTTTCAAATAAAATCTTTATGTCGTGATATTTGAATGTTTGCCGATTTGGCCTCAATGCATGAAATGTTTAAAATGACAACATAGATGCTCCAACAAAATAATGGACACAATAATTCTTGCATGTTGAACATGTATTAAAGACATCAAGATTTAAATTAAAATTCATAATATAGCACTCCTAACAAGGATTTCTAAACTAACGTCCTAACATGCTTTTACACATAAAGGGAGCATCCTAGGCACGTCTAGCATCACATAATCAATTATAGAACAACCAAAACATGCAAATTCACAATTAGGCATATAACCCTAAATTTAATACTTTGGGGAAAACTTAATGCATGTGTCTAGATTACACTCGTAGCATCATTTTAACTACATTTAACATCTCGAAATCACAACATATACAAATGAAACATTATTAATCTACCTCAATGAAGATTTTCCAAAATAAACGGAAATTACCCAACATGCAAGTCTATCATTACATAGAGCAATTAACACACAAGAATCACTTCTAGGCATAAAGCCCTAATTTCTCAATTTGGGGGAAACCTAGAGCATATGTCTACATTTTCTCCTAAACAAGTGAATGAACTCATATACATTTTAGGCGTGCATAACATGTAGAAATGGTACAATAGAATCTACCTCACAAATCTTTAAATTCCAACAATGGAAGAAAATTCAAGAGAGTTAAGTAAATCCCAAAAGCTTCCAATGCTTGTGCTAGGATCTTGAAGGATGCTTCAAGAAGGCCACTCTAAGCAAGAACAATTCATAGTTAGGATAGAAAAGCTTAAACTAGCAAATCCTAGAAATTGTTAGGAAACTAGAAAACTTACCTACACTAAAAACTCCAAGGAAATGGTTAGGATTGTTAAGGCATGCTCTAAACACTCCAAGGAAGCTATAAAAGAGAAGAGAAGTTCAATACAACTAAAAAATTTGAAAATTAATGAAACCCTAGAAATTGGGGGTTTCCAAAATACTTACCCAAGAGATGATTTCCCACTCTAGGAAGGTTAGAGATGCTAGAGGATGTTGTTCTTGACCACCTCTTCAAATCTTGTAGAAGGAGATGGAGTAGAAGTAGAGATTTTTGGATTTCTTTGGCTCTTGAACTTGAAGGAGGAGAAGAAGAAGAAGAAATGAAGGAGGAGAGGAAACTAACGTGAATGAGTGGGAGGGGGGAGTTTGGCCGGCCATATAGGGGAGTGGGGTGGGACCCACTCTCTTGTATGCTACAAAATGAAATGTTTGGTGTTCCCACGGACAGTCTGACCCAACGGTGTAACCCCAAAATTAAATAAACATACCCACATGAACAGAAAATAAATTTTAAAGCACCTGAAAAGAAAATAAATAATATAGTCATGCTCCATAAATTTAAATACAGTCGAATAAATTTAGGGCCCCCAACAGAAAAGGTAAAATTACTCAATTGCCCTTTAATAAAATTCTGAAACATGACAATCTACCCTCCTTAAAAGAATTCCGTCCCGGAATTCGAATGTACCTCAAAGGGAAACAACTGGAGAGGTAACAATCTATACTAATACATAGACACCAAGAGTCACCAAGGCTCACAAGGAACAATCTCAAGGAACATACACGGTTCCAACATCAACTGACATGACCAAATATTAAGCATCAATGACAACTTGATATTCTTAGTCGTTGAACGAACTAAGTCAGGAATACAAATGAATTTCGTACCACTATTGGTCAAATACCGAAATGATCCTCATGAAAGGATCACATAATCAAAAGAATACAACATGCAGTTTTAACTCACCCCAAGGTGTCAAACAACTGACTAATATGTAACATACAACACAAGCGACAACGAATGGATAGAATCCAAAACTCAACTGAAAATCCAACCCGAGAAGAAGGGTAACCAATGACATGGAATAAAATTTCATCACTGCAAGAAATAATTTCAAGATCCGAAGAATCAACATTATAGCACCAAGTGTGCTGTTTTCACAAGGCGTTCTTATGCCCTTCCAATTCTAACTAACAAGAGTAAGGAATAAATCACAAAATGTTAGGAACTAAATTGAATGTACCAAATGCACAAAATCACCAAGCGCCATTAGGGTACGAGGCATCAACTCACCAAAAGTTATTAACCAAAATGGACAGGACCCAAGGTCAATAAGTCCAAAGACTGAACAAGACAATTTCCAATAGAACATCGAATCTGGTTCTAAGAACCCTTACTAAGCTTCAAGCAATACTAGTGAGGATCAAGAAAAGTATTCTCATTGTTGTGCAGTAACATCATGGGGAAAAACATTTGAATAGCCAAATGCAAGGGTCTCAACAAAACTTTGAAGACTCGAGAAAACCAACGAATTCGCCTCAACGTATATTCTACAAAGAGATTGAATTTCAATCAACTAAATCCAAGGAGCTCAAAGAAAAGAATCGACTGATAAAAGTTAAACGAATTGTCACAAAAACGAATTGTATATCACTTCTAAGGATATTTCTAGTAACAGGTTGGTAGGCGGGTTGTAAAAAAGTTTGAATAAAACGTGTAAAACGCTCTTCTTCAACCAAAGTAAAAGGCACATCGGCTGCACAAACAAATCTTGTCAAGCTTTCCCTCATTTTTTTTTATTATAAAGAAAAGTTCCATAATTTTGTTTTAGTGGTGGGATTTGAAGGAGTTGGATTAGACCTAGTAATTTTGACTTCGTCATCATCCTCCTCCAATTCCAAATCATTAATCTCATTTCTTTCCCATAATCTAAATTTTTAAAGTCATAAGTTGGCCCTTCTCTATTTTTTGAGGATCTTGAATATGATGCTATTTTTTTTGAAAAAAAAAAAGCAGGGAAAAAATATAAAAGATTTAAAATAAAACTAATTAAATAAGCAAGAAGTGAAACAACAAATAAATTTACCTCAACTTGTAGTAGAAGAAGTGAAGAACTATGAATAAAAAATATACTTGAGAGCTTGTAAGTTGTAGAAGTGCTTATGCAAACTATAGAGTTGTAGAAGTGCTAGAAGAATTTGTTAAAAAATTAGTGGGGGATTGTTAGAATTTTTTAACAAGTAAAGATATATTTGTGTGAAATAACAATTTCTTTTTAGAAAATATGTAATATTTCTTAATTAAGGGTCAAATCTTATCTTGACTTGGCATGTATCACTCCTTAAGATCATCTTGAGGCTCCATGGTAGTAATATCCTCCTAATCTCATTCTTTCCTTTGAGTGGATATGAATTAACGTGTATACTCCGTACTTTACTAATATATATATATATATTTGACCGACTATATATAAGAGTGGGACATATACAGAGAAATGTGTGTGGAGTTTTACCAAAAAGTATATGCATCAGCTTGTACTCCAAATATATAAAGAAAAAAGTCATGATTACTTCTAAATAGTTGAAAGTTATGATCAGTCTTGAGTGATACAAAATTCGAACATCTGTTTTGAGCAGAGAGAAATTGTTCTGGTCAGTGTGCATTCGGGCATTGCAGAATTATTATTGAGAATTTCGGTGTAGTTTCTTTTCTGTCAGTTTAGTGCATAAAAACTGTACAAAAATTTGGTATAATTGGGTTGTTGTATCCTGGGGGTTGACACACCATCCTGTGCACCGGTGAGAAGATCGAGGAGGCGTGGAATCAACCTTAAAGAGAGCGACCTGGTCCGTGCCTCGACCCATTACTGATTTGGACTTCTACTTTTAAAGCTTTTTCGGCACAGAATTTCAACAGTTTTAAGGTTGAATAGCCTCATGGAAGCAAATCAGCATACTGCTTCTGTCAACGACAACAGTCACAACCGCCCTTTCCGGTTCGAAGGCCAATTCTTCAAGCGCTGGAAAACCAAGATGATGTTCTACCTGTCTCTACTGAAGGTTGCATTTGTTCTTGACGAACAAAACCCGAGGGACTCGGACAGGGGCGGATCTAGAAAATTAATACAGGGGGGGCTTAACAGAGGTTTGTTCGGGGGTTCGGGGGCAGCGCCCCCGAAAAATTTTTTTTTGGACCTATTTATACGTATTTTGTGTATATTTTGTGTAGATGATATAAATTAATGCTAAAAAAAATTAACCCAAAAACATAGGAGGGAGAAGGGATTTTATAATTAGCACAAAAATAAAAGAGAAAGGGGGCTTAGTATGACAATTTTATAATATTAGGGGGGGCTAATTGTATTTTTTAGGGGGGGCTAATTGTAAAAAAAAAAAAATTTTAGTGCAAGTGTACAATTTTTTCAAAATCTAGGGGGGGGCTTGAGCCCCCCCTTGTACCTCTTTACATCCACCCCTGGACTCGGATATGCTAGAACCCGCGAAATCTCATCAAGCACAAAAATGGGAAGCTACTGATTTCAACTGCAAAAATTACATCGTCAATGGGCTTTTAGACGAGCTTTACGATATCTATGCCGAGTTGCTAACGGCTGCTGATGTTTGGAATGCACTTCAAAAGAAATACGACACTGAAGAGGCAGGAGCGAAAACATACGCTGTAAGTAATTATTTAAAATACCAAATGGTAGATGAAAAATCGATTGTCTCACAGTGTCATGAACTTCAAAAAATAGTTTATGAAATTCTTTCAGAGGAGATGAAAATAGATGAACAATTCCAAGTCGCAGTTTTAATTGATAAACTGCCCCCCTCCTGGAAGGACTTCAAGAACTCTTTAAGGCATAAGTCGAAAGAGTTTTCTATGGAGAGTCTAATTGTGAGACTCCGAATCGAGGAAGAATCTAGACTGCAAGACCAAAAGGAGGAAAACTATGTGCCAGCCAAAATTAATACTGTTAGCCCACAACAAAATAAAAATAAAGCTTTGAAACCAGCCCCTAAAAATTTTTAAAATAAAAATGGGCAGAAAATTAATTTTGGACAAAAACAAAAATTTATTTCAAACCAAAGCCAGAACCATTTCAAAAGGAATACGAACCAAGGACCTCCTTCAAGACAAAATCATTCCAGTGGATGTTTTGTTTGTGGACATCCCGAGCACTTTGCTCGGAATTGCCGGAAGCGCCAGTCTGCTCCTCAGGCTAACGTGACCGAAGAGCCACTTGTGGATATGATTACGGAAATAAATTCCATGACAGTTTCCGAAGGTTGGTGGATTGATACCGGGGCCTCGTGGCACATGTGTAACAATCGTGGTTGGTTCAAGAGCTACTCTTCTGTGGAGAATGAAAAAGTTTTACTTGGTGATTCACACACCACCAAGGTGTTGGGTACTGGCAATGTCGAGCTAAATTTCACCTCCGAAAAGAAATTGATTTTGAAGGATGTACTACATACTCCGGAGATTAGGAAAAATTTAGTTTATGGTTTTTTGATTAATAAGGCTTGTTTTAGCCAAACTATTGGAGGTGATCAGTATGTAATTACTAAGTTTGGAATGTTTGTTGGAAAAGGATATGCATGTGAGGGCATGTTTAAGTTGAACATTTCTGAAATTAATAAGTGCTCTACTTCTGCTTATATTTTGTCTAGTTTTGTGAATGTTTGGCATGCTAGACTTTGTCATATTAATAAAAAAAATATGTGGATAATATGAGTAGACTTGGATTAATTCCTAACTTAAGCAATGAACATTTTGAGCCTTGTATCTCGTGCAGCCAATCAAAAATTGCAAAAACACCACATAAAAGTGCTGTTAGAAATTCTGAGTTATTAGAAATTCATAGTGATCTATGTGAATTTGAAGGAATTTTGACACGTGGTGGAAAAAGATATTTTATTACATTTATTGATGACTCTTCAAAATACACTTATGTTTATCTTTTGAAAAATAAAAATGATGCTTTTGATGCTGTTAAGATTTATTTAAATGAAGTTCAAAATCAATTTGAAAGAAAAATTAAAAGGCTTAGAACCGATAGAGGCACGGAATATGGAGAAAGAGAATTTAGTAATTTTCTAGAATCCCATGGTATCATTCATGAAACTACAGCTCCTTATTCGCCTGAAATGAATGGTGTAGCCGAACGTAAAAATAGGACTTTTATAGAACTTGTTGTTGCTTTAATTGTGAGTTCTGGAGCTCCCTCTAATCTTTGGGGAGAAGCCTTATTAACTATTTGCTATGTCTTAAATAGAGTTCCGCACTCTAAAACAAAAATTACTCCATTTGAACTTTGAAAAAATAGAAAGCCAAATTTAAATTATTTTCGAGTTTGGGGTTGTTTGGCATATGTTAGACTTTCTGATCCTAAGAGGCATCAACTTGCTAGTAGAGCTGTAGAATGTGCATTTTTGGGATATGCTTATAATAGTAAGGCTTACAGATTTTTAGACATAAAAAATAATGTCATATTTGAGTCTATTGATGTTGATTTTTATGAAGATAGATTTCCTTTTAGATCAAGGGATAGTGGGGGTTCCCAACCTCCTATTTTCGTCCCTTCTAGACCCATTGATTCTAGGGTTCATGACAGAGATAATAACATAGAATATGAACCTCGTAGAAGTAAGAGAGCTAAGCTCTCAAAAGACTTTGGACCCGACTTTTATACATTTAATCTGGAAGGAGATCCCTCTTGTTTAGAGGATGCTCTTAACTCTTCAGAAGCCAATTTCTGGAAGAAGCCATTCAAGATGAGATGGATTCTATTACATCCTACCGTATTTGGGAACTTGTTGATTTACCACCTGGGTGTAAAACCATAGGTAGTAAATGGGTCCTTAAAAAGAAACTTAAACCCGATGGTTCTATTGAAAAATACAAAGCTAGATAAGTAGCTAAGGGGTTTAAACAAAAGGAAAATATCGACTTTTTTGATACATATTCTCCTGTTACTCATAGTACTTCTATTAGAGTTTTATTAGCTGTTGTAGCTATTCATGATTTATATATATTCATCAAATGGATGTTAAAACAGCTTTTTTAAATGGAGAATTAGAGGAGGAAATTTATTTGGATCAACCTGAGGGTTTTATTGATCCGAATAATAAAAATAAAGTTTGTAAACTAACTAAATCATTATATGGTTTAAAACAGGCACCCAAATAGTGGCAGGAAAAATTTGATCAAACTATTATTTCAAATGGTTTCAAAATTAATGAGAGTGACAAATGTATTTATTATAAATACAATGATGGAGTATGTGTTATGATATGTCTATATGTGAATGATTTATTAATTTTTGGTTCTACTTTAGAGATTATAAAAGAGACCAAAAATTTCCTGTCACTTAATTTTGATATGAAAGATTTGGGTGAGGCCAATGTAATTTTGGGGATAAAAATTACAAGAACACCTAATGGCATTTCTATTAATCAATCTCATTATATTGAAAAAGTTTTGAAAAAATATAATTATTTTGATTCCAAGCTTGTTTGTACTCCTTTTGATCCGAGTATTAGATTATTCCCTAATGAGGGTGACATAATTAATCAAAAGGAATATGCTAGTATTATTGGGAGTTTAAGATATGCTACAAATTGTACTAGACCTGATATTGCCTACGCAGTTGGAGTTCTTTGTAGGTATACTAGCAAACCTAGCATAGAACATTGGAATGCAATTGATAGAATAATGAGATATTTAAAAAGAACTATTAATTTGGGTATTCACTATAATAAGTTTCCCGCTGTACTTGAAGGTTACAGTGACGCTGATTGGAATATCCTTGTTAGAATATATTATATTGTGTAATAATATCATATATTGTATAAATCATATAATATCCTTGTGATTACATTCCTAGTTTAGATTAGGAATATTCCCTGTATATGCTAGGATTAGAAGCTATAAATAGGACCCTTTGTATTCTTTGTAATTCATCCCTTACACAATAATACTTGTGTTCTCTTTACTCTCTCTCTCTCTGTCTGTGTACTTTACACTATCACCTTTATCATCTGTGCACTTTACACTATCACCTTTATCATGGTATCAGAGCCAAACCAATCTTGGTGACCTGTACAAACCCTCAATCTGCCGCTCACAATCTGTCAATACCATAACAACCACCGATCTGCATCATCACTAAACCACCGCTTACATCACAACATCAAGACCACAATCTGCCAATACTACATCAAGACCACAATCAAGACCACTACATCATCGTCTCATCATCATTACATCACAACATCAAGACCACAATCTGCCAATACTACATCAAGACCACAATCAAGCCACTACATCATCGTCTCATCACCATTAATCATTCATCATAACATCAACAACCCATCATCATAACATCCCATCACTGCCTTCCCAATCAGCATCATCCTCAGTTTGTTGATTCTAAGCAACTGCTACACAAACAATCAGCACTGCCTTCTCTAACCTACACCGAATTTCAACCTAATAACCCACATCACTGCCTCCCCTAACCCACACTGAATCATAACCTAATACCCAAATTTCCCTGATCCGATACCCAAATTCTCTACCCATAAATTCAATCCAATCCAATCACCCAACCCGACCCAACCTGACCCGCATCATCTTTTATTCTCTATGGAGCGCACCGAGGTCTCGCAACCCATTTCCACCATTTTGGATGGAACTAATTACATACCTTGGGCCCAGGCTATGTCTAGCTTTCTCAAAGGCCGCAAGCTCTGGCGATATGTCACGGGTGACATCCCTGAACCAAAACAAACTACCGAAGAAGAAACTGTCAAATTCGCTGACCGTCTTGAAGATTGGGACAGCAAGAACCACCAAACCATCACGTGGTTTCGAAATACCTCTACTAGTTCTATCCACCTTCAATTTGGCAGATTCTCCACTGCTAAATCTGTCTGGGATTTTCTGGAAAAACGGTACACCACTGCTGATCTTGCACACCAATATCAGCTTCTCCGGAATCTACATCGTATGCAACAACAACCTGGTCAATCTATTAATACATTTCTCTCTGAAATGCACTATGTCTGGGATCAACTTGCCTCTTCGGAACCAACATGGGCTAACACCTCTGATGCTGAAAAGTTCTCTCAATATAGAGATCAACAACACCTCATTCTATTTTTGATGGCCCTCGCTGATGAATTTGAGCCCGTTCGAGCATCTCTTCTCCATCGCACTCCTCTACCTACACTGGAGCATGCTGTTGCTGAGCTTCTATCAGAGGAAACTCGTCTTGCTAGTCGCAAGACCTCCCCTACCAATGCAGTCCTAGCAGTTCGTGGAGGGTCTTCTTTCAGTAATAAAATTCAGCAACGTCAACCGCAAGAATCTAATTCTTCTGCAAGCCTCTGTAACTACTGCAAACTCCCTGGTCACCTTCTCTTGGACTGTCCCACCCGTGTCTGCAAGCATTGTAAGACGACAGGGCCTGGTCACTATCAAAGTGCTTGCTTTAAAAATCCCGATAGGACCGTTCGTAACAACACGCCTCGAGGGGGTCAATTCAGGTCCAATTACAAAGGTTCAAATAAGTCTGCTGCCACAATTGCCGAGAGTCCACCAGTCACTGCTCCTACTGAGGTCTTCTCCTCTGCCCATCTTGAAGACCTTCTGAAACAGGTTCTGTCACATTCTGGTAATGTACCCTCCACAGCCATGTCTGTCACTCCAGGTACCTCTTCATGGTTTTTTGATTCTGCCTGTTGTAATCATATGACACCCGACCCTACCATCTTCTCTACCAAATATTCTGCTATTTATACACCAACCATTCATACTGCTGATGGTTCTCATATGTCTGTCAATCATATCGGAGATATTTCCACCCCTCACACGTCTCTACCTGATGCCTACTTTATTCCTAATCTCACAATGAATCTCATTTCTGTTGGTCAACTTTGTGATCTTGGACTCACTATAAGTTTTTCTGCTTCTGGTTGTTGTGTGCAGGATCCAAGGACGGGACAGACTCTTGGGATAGGCCGTAAGACTGGACGCCTCTTTGAACTCACCAGCCTTCATATTCCATCATACCTAACTCAGTCAGTTCAAAAGGCAGCCTCTACTACATCAACTTCTTCTCTCAGTCTCTGGCATGCTCGATTGGGACATGCTTCTGTTGATCGTATTAAAACTTTAGTGTCTAGTGGTCAACTAGGGTCAGTCAATAACGACAATTTTGATTGTCTCTCTTGTCAAATTGCCAAACAATCGGCATTGCCGTTTAATAAAAGTATTTCTATTTCCTCTGCACCTTTTGACTTAATACATTCTGATGTTTGGGGACCTTCTCCCACTACCACTATGGGGGGATCTAGATACTATGTGATTTTTGTTGATGACTATTCTCGTTATACATGGCTTTATCTTATGAATAGTCGTTCTGAATTACCACAGATATATTTTGACTTCGCTAGCATGGTCAAAACACAATTTTCATGTCAAATCAAAGTCTTCCGTGCTGATAATGCTGCCGAATATAAGGACTCTAAAGTTCTTCACTTCCTTCGTCAGCATGGAACACTTCCTCATCGGTCGTGCCCTGGCACTTCCCAACAAAATGGGCGTGCTGAACGCAAACATAGACATATTCTCAACACTGTTCGATCTCTACTCCTCTCTGCATCATGTCCTGAACGTTTTTGGGGGGAAGCTGCTCTTACGTCTGTCTATACCATGAATCGTGTCCCATCTCCCACTATAGAAAATCAGTCCCCCTATCAACGTCTGTATGGCCATTCACCTGACTATACCACTCTTAAAACCTTTGGTTGTGCCTGTTTTATTCTTCTTCAGCCTCATGAACGTACTAAGCTAGAACCTCGGGCTCGCCTATGCTGCTTCTTAGGTTATGGCATTGAACACAAAGGTTATCGGTGCTGGGATCCCTCCTCAAAACGTCTTCGTATATCTCGTCATGTTGTCTTTTGGGAGCACAAAATGTTTTCATCCATGTCCAAGTTTCACCTCTCTCCTGCCACTACTCCCGTTTTCTTCACTGATCCTTCAACTGACCTGTTCCCTGACACCACTGATACAAACCCATCTCTATCCAATTCACCCTCCCCTGAACTACAAATTCCAACACCTATACTTCAAAATCCAAATGAAGAAAATGAACTTGAGTTATCCAGCTTACCCTATCCTGAGCTGCCTGTCCTGCCTGATGGATCTGTACCAGCTTCCGATGATCATCCTCGTCGCAGTGACCGGGTAAGAACACAATCAGTCCGTCTTCGTGATTTTGTTGTTCTTTCTACCATTTTATCCCATCATGAGCCTCAGACCTACAGTGAGGCTTGTTCTAACCCACTTTGGCAAAAAGCGATGAATGATGAATTGCAGGCATTGGATCAAAATCACACATGGGACTTAGTTGATCTTCCGAGTGGGAAAAATGTTATGGGGTGTAAATGGGTTTACAAAGTCAAGACCCACTCTGATGGGTCCATAGAACGCTACAAAGCTCGTCTGGTTGCTAAGGGATTTACACAGGAGTACGGTATTGATTATTAGGAGACATTTGCCCCTGTTGCTCGCCTTACTTCAGTTCGTAGCCTCATTGCGGTTGCAGCAATTCGTCGTTGGGATCTATTTCAAATGGATGTGAAAAATGCCTTCCTCAACGGCGAACTTAGTGAAGAAGTTTACATGCGCCCTCCTCCTGGTTATCATCATTCTCCTCATCAGGTCTGTAAACTTCGTCGAGCTCTTCATGGTCTCAAACAGGCTCCTCGCGCATGGTTTTCCAAATTTAGCACTATTGTTGGAAACTTCGGGTTCACTTCTAGCTCCTACGACTCTGCTCTCTTTATTCGCAAGACTAAGGAAGGAACTATTCTACTTCTTCTCTATGTCGATGATATGATTATTACAGGGGATGATGCAACCGGCATCTCAGATCTCAAGGCATATCTCAGTCAGCATGTTGAGATGAAAGACCTTGGGAAACTTAACTACTTCTTGGGACTCGAAATCACTTCTACTAATGACGGATATTACCTCTCCCAAGCAAAATACTCTTCTGATCTTCTTTCCCGTGCAGGTCTCACTGATAATAAAACCAGTCCTACTCCTCTTGAGCTCAATTCTAAGCTCACTCCTATGGATGGTACCCCTCTTCATGATCCCACTCTGTATCGCCAGCTGGTAGGAAGTCTTGTCTATCTTACAGTTACTCGACCAGACATTGCCTATGCAGTCCATATTGTAAGCCAGTTCCTTTCTGCTCCCCGCTCATCCCATTTTACAGCTGTGCTACGTATTCTCAGATATATCAAAGGAACTATGTTTCATGGTATACACTTTTCTGCACATTCTTCACTTGAACTTCGTGCCTATTCTGATGCTGATTGGGCAGGAGATCCTACTGATCGTCGCTCCACTACAGGTTATTGCTTCTTCCTTGGTGACTCTCTTATTTCTTGGAGAAGCAAGAAACAAACTGTCATTGCCCACTCTAGCACAGAAGCAGAATATCGTGCCCTAGCTGATGCTACCCAAGAACTCCTCTGGCTCCGCTGGTTACTTGAGGACTTAGGAGTTGTTCACTCCACCGCCACTACTATCTACTGTGACAATCAGAGTGCTATTCAGATTGCTCATAATGACGTTTTCCACGAACGCACAAAACACATTGAGATTGATTGTCATTTTGTGCGTCATCATCTAATTAATGGCACCACTCGGCTTGTATCTGTCTCTTCCGCTGATCAGATTGCTGATATCTTCACCAAAGCTCATTCTCCAGGACGCCTTCAAGATTTAATCTCCAAACTCAAGTTGATATCCATTTTACCACCTTGAGTTTGAGGGGGGCTGTTAGAATATATTATATTGTGTAATAATATCATATATTGTATAAATCATATAATATCCTTGTGATTACATTCCTAGTTTAGATTAGGAATATTCCCTGTATATGCTAGGATTAGAAGCTATAAATAGGACCCTTTGTATTCTTTGTAATTCATCCCTTACACAATAATACTTGTGTTCTCTCTACTCTCTCTCTCTCTGTCTGTGTACTTTACACTATCACCTTTATCATCTGTGCACTTTACACTATCACCTTTATCAATCCTATCGGAAGACTCCAAAGCCATGAGTGGCTATATTTTTAATATTGGTGGTGGAGCGGTTTCTTGGAAATCTAAGAAATAGACCATTATAGCTCAATCCACTATGGAGTCTGAACTGATTGTATTATCTTCAGCTAGCGAGGAGGCTAGTTGGTTGCGTAGCTTCTTATCAGATGTACCTGTCTGGCTTAGGCCAGTTCCAGCTACTTTGATACACTCTGACAACACTGCTGCCATATGGAGAGTACAGAACAAATATTATAATGGAAAATCACGACAAATACGTCGTAAGCACAGTACTGTGAGAGAATCTATTTCGGAGGGTTCTGTTACTATTGATTTTGTGAGGTCTGGTGATAATCTCGCAGACCCGTTAACTAAAGCTTTGGCAAGAGAAAAGGTATGGAGTACCTCTAAAGGTATGGGACTTAAGCCCATTAATATATAAATTACATGTGATGGTAACCCAACCTGGGGACTGGAGATCCCAAGAACTAAGTTCAAAGGGTAAGAACAAGTCACATAGTATTTGGGGGTGGATCATGCACCTTATTTATCCCATACTTATGATCAGCATGATATCCTGTAGCGATTTGGAGGTTGAGTTTATACTCTTAATGAGTTCTATGGTCCTTATGGACGGGGTGCCTAGCTATAGGAGCACTCTTGATAGACTCACCTAGTGAATGTGGAAGTGGTGGTCGCTTCCTATGAGAATTAATTGGGCAAATTCTCTAGAGCATTCATGACATCGGGATAAAGCACAAGGCCGTAATGTGCTGGCTTTTTGAGACTACATCATGATAAGGGTTATGTGTGAAAAATACTCGTTGTATAAACAAGAATATGAGTTCAAGACTCAGTCACTCAAATTCTTATACTTTGAATTTTTTTTCACTATGTAAAGGTTCAAGATGCTGTTCACCTTTATTTATGCATAACACTATTACTTATTATTCTGTATGCCCAGTTAGACAAATGAATTTTTTTGTTAAAAAATTAGTGGGGGATTGTTAGAATTTTTTAACAAATAAAGATATAATTGTGTGAAATAACAATTTCTTTTTAGAAAATATGTAATATTTCTTAATTAAGGGTCAAATCTTATCTTGACTTAGCATGTATCACTCCTTAAGATCATCTTGAGGCTCCATGGTAGTAATATCCTCCTAATCTCATTCTTTCCTTTGAGTGGATATGAATTAACGTGTATACTCCTTACTTTACTAATATATATATATATATATATTTGACCAACTATATATAAGAGTGGGACATATACAGAGAAATGTGTGTGGAGTTTTACCAAAAAGTATATGCATCAGCTTGTACTCCAAATATATAAAGAAAAAAGGCATGATTACTTCTAAATAGTTGAAAGTTATGACCAATCTTGAGTGATACAAAATTTGAACATCTGTTTTGAGCAGAGAGAAATTGTTCTGGTCATTGTGCATTCGGGCATTACGGAATTATTATTGAGAATTTTGGTATAGTTTCTTTTCTGTCAGTTTAGTGCATAAAAACTGTACAAAAATTTGGTATAATTGGGTTGTTGTATCCTGGGGGTTGACACACCATCCTGTGCACCGGTGAGAAGACCGAGGAGGTGCGAAATCAACCTTAAAGAGAGCGACCTAGTCCGCGCCTCGTCCCGTTACTGATTTGGACTTCTACTTTTAAAGCTTTTTCGGCACAGAATTTCAACAGTTGTAGAAGTGCTTATGCAAACTATAGAGTTGTAGAAGTGCTAGAAGAATTTTGAATCATAACCTTGAAGTTGTAGAGTAGAAGTGCCTTTGTTAATTTGCTTGTAAGTAGAGAGAAAGTAGAAAGATAATTGATTTTGGTGTGAGAAATTATGTTTTGGGAGGTTTGGTATTTATAGAAAATGGCTAAGGAGCATTTTGGGAAGTCAAAAATCACTTTTATATTTTTACCCCCATAACTAGTCATTTTATAGTCGTTAGAGGTAAAAAGAATTAAAAACACCCAAACTAGCCGTTAGGCGCCGAGCAGGGCCTAGTTTTGGGCTAGGTAGCGGGCCAGGCCATGGACGCCATTGGGGTGGCCATCCCAGACCGGAGGTAGTGGACATACCCTATAGGGCCAGGCCTTGAATCGGGTCGGTCGTGGACTCCATTGGGTGTGTCTGCCCCGGACCGGAGGTAGTGAACATGGCCTACAGGGCTAGACCTTGAATCGGGCCAGGCCGGGCCGGGCCATGGATGCCATTGGGTGTGTCCATCCCGGACCGGAGGTAGTGGACATGGCCTACAGGGCCAAGCCAACCCGACCCGTTTGACAACTCTAATAAAATGGGATGTGGAAGTAATTATTTATAAGTTGTTTCCTTCATCCAAAATTCTAACACATACTAAGTAATAATCTTAGGCATGTTTGTTATAAAATTAAATTTATAAGCATGTGTGTGTGAATTAAATTTATGGGCATGTGTTAAAATAAGTAAAACCTCCATTTGGTATGGACCATTCCAATTGTCAAACTGATATCAACTATTCTTTTTTGAAGGATATAAGATTATATTTTTTGTGCATTTGAGTATAAGATTTTAATAGTATTGTGTCCGCCCTGGACCGGAGGTAGTGGACATGACCTACAAGGCCAGGCTAACCTGACCCGTTTGACACCTCTAATAAAATGGGATGTGGAAAGTAATTATTTATAAGTTGTTTCCTTCATCCAAAATTCTAACACATACTAAGTAATAGTATTAGGCATGTGTGTAATAAAATTAAATTTATAAGCATGTGTGTGTGAATTAAATTTATAGGCATGTGTTAAAACAAGTAAAACCTCTATATGATATGGACCATTCCAATTGTCAAAATGATATCAACTATTCTTTTTTGAAGGATATAAGATTATTATTTTTGTGCATTCGAGTATAAGATTTTAATAGTGTTGTTTCAATTTAGTATGAGATTTGAGTAAAAGTCAATTATGCATGGATTTTGTTCTACAATTACAGAGCAAGTAAAACCTCCATTTGGTGTTGACCTTTCCAATTGTCATACTAATATCAATTATTCTTTTTTGAAGGATGTAAGATTACTATTTTTGTGTACTTGAGTATAAAATTTTAATAGTGTTGTTTCAATTTAGTATGAGATTTGAGTAAAAGTCAATTTTGTGTGGATTTGGTCTATGGTTACCGATCACGTACTTTATAGTTTTTGGAACCAATCCTAATTTTGACATTTTTATTTCTTTTCACGGTTTTTTGTTCATTCTTGGTAGTATTTGTTCCATTTTGAAGTGGTAATAGATAATAATGTCGATGATTTGGTATGAGATTTGAGTATAAGTCAGTATGAAGTGCTAGTAGATAATTTTGTTGATGATTTGGAATGAGATTTGAGTATAAGTCACTATGAAGTGCTAGATAATTTAGTATACATCTAAATTTTTTTTGTCAATTCATTCTTGATAATAGATATTTTTGTTGATGATTTGGTATGAAATTTCAGTAAAAGTCAATTTGGTGTGATTTTGCAGATTTAATTTGGATATTTTTTAATTGATAGTATTTGTTGCATTTTGAAGTGATAATAGATAATTTTGGTCACAATTTTAATACAAAAGTCTAGAGCATACCAAATACACGAAATATATATAGTAGATTGACTTATAAATTTCAAGTTCACTTAAATATAATAATTTGTTTGAAATGACACAAACAACAAAATAGCCGCCGCAAAGTTCACTGAAATATAATTTTATCTACAAATCTCCCCCATCTCTCCCAACTCTCCCAACGCGCGTCATTTCCTCTCCGAATACAGCTCCGAACCTATGGTGGTTGTTATGTACCACAACAGAAATAGGAAAATGGTTTTCTTAAGCATTACGCTTAGTGAGCATTCTAAACATGATTGTATGTTTAACACGTGCAATGCTATAATTAACACATAAAACATAAATGTAGTCGCCGAATCACCGGTTATATGGTTCATTCAGACCCGAAGACCTCCCTTGGTCCCGTGGCCACTTCTATTCCTTGGACTTCCGTATTTATCGGATTCTTCCTCTACACCACCCTTATTACTCCCAACAATGAACCATTTTCCCGGTGCTCATTGACTACCACATAGACATATAAGCACATATAAACACATATACATGTATCAACATAATTTTCATAAAATTAACAAAGAATTCACATAATTAACATCTTTATAGTCTCTAATCATGAATTATCATTCCTACCATCACATATAGCTTGAACCCATTAAACCCAATCAGTTTTAGGTGTAGAAAACTCACCTTAAGCAAGATTATATCCCAATTCAAGCTATAGAAGTGCTGAATTTCACCAATTAGAGCTCAATTTCAACACCAAAATGAATCCTACAAGAATTCGGTAGACGACGTCTCACCGTTAAGTATGAGCTACCAAAATCCAGTAATTTAAACGTAAATTAAGGATATAGAAACGTTCGTCTCACCTCCACGAGTTCGAAAATGGCTTCGATTCGTGAATCTGACGAACGACGGCGACGGAACGGCGGAATTACGACGTCGGTGACGGTTTCTCCGTTTCTCTCTCCGAGCTCTCTTCTCTTTTGTTTTAATTTTCAGTAATTGAGAGACTCTTTAGTCTCTTGACACACACATGCATTGCATGTTGTGTTGTCAACCTCTCCTAATTTCTCCCTTTTCGTTTACACCCCCAAAGTTTCTTAAGTTCCTATTATGAAATCCCCCAAACATTCCATTAGCCACCCAATTATCTAATGAGTGTTTGTCTAAGTTCTATATGGGTCCCAATCTGTGTCCCACATATCTTGTGAAATTGCTATCGTACCTACTAGTTTTAAATCTTTATCATTTATACCCTTCTACGAGTATCCAACATAAAACTAATTGCTAACACATATATCTACATATAATATGGAAGCATTTTAAACAAATACTCATGTAATCATATAAATGCATTTAATCATTTTAAAATGCAAATTACCAATTTACCCTTAACTGGGTTTCATTTCAATACATGTCCTACCTCACTGGGGACTTTTCCAACTAGTGTCCCTCTCTGAACACTTTTTACATGGGCGAGTCCAAGCCTCCCCTTAATCCATTTTATACACTAATTATATTAATTAATGCATATAAAAATAATAATTTATCCTTTCTCCGGGTACGGGTGTTACAACTACCTTGCAAGTGGCCTCCGCCATTGATGCTTAGAAGCACTCAGTCTTCCTGTGCCGAAACTGTCACGCCCCGAAAACCGAAGCGCGAGGAGAGAGAAAAGACAGAGTGAAAAGACTTAAAGCCCAAACACAAATGCGGAAGCGACATTGGAATCCCACGGGGATTCCCACAAGTATGACTCCCTAACATATAAGCTAAAAAGGGTTTACAAGTTAATGGGTCCAACAAAGATGTAAGCATGAGAAAATTTAATTAAAAGACTATTCGGACAAGCACTAGTTCATGAAAAAGAAAAAAATACAATAAATTTGACAAAAGCTCATTTTTGAATAGTTGCTGAATTTTGAAACGTCCGTAAGTAACTATATCTTTGGAATTTTTACATTTTGTCCGCCTAGGTCCATGTAAAACGTGATTCTGCACAAGTTTCGTCTAATGGCAATTTTCTCAAATCTGCACCGATTGGGCAGAAAACTGCAATGACAGTAGCAGTTTTTTTTTTGACAGCAACTATGGCAGCTTTGACAGCATTTCACTTGAGTGCCTATTTCCGTCAAATCCTCGAATTTGACATCCAAAACATATATACACAAGTCTGAAAAGATGTATATTGTGTGCGTAAACCAACCGGAACTTCATACGTTCGAAACATAGCAAAACGAGAGGTAAAAGAGATAATAGAGAGAGGGAGAGATTGGGGGAGAGAGATATAGGGAGAGATAGGGAGAGAGGCAGAGGCAAAATATTCTAAACATGCACACACACACACACACACACGTGTATTTTCACATTTGAAAACATTTTAAAAAGAAATACCATTCCAACATAAGTAAAAGAAAAGAAAATCTGAGAAATGGAACGAGATTAAAGAGAGGGAAAATGGGGGAGGGAGAGGTTGAGAGAGATTTTAAGTATTTTCTTTTGAAAGCAATATGAACAAATCCGGCAAGGATCGAATTTAGAAACAATAAGCCCGGCAAGGACGAAACCAAACATAACTGAATCCGGCAGGGATTCAAATCAAAATACATACATAAAACTTTAAAAGAGATGCTTCGACCTTGGAATCATCATTACATAATACAATTAAGTTTAACAAGTGTAGAAAGTAAGGACTAACATTTGTCCATCAAAATCACAACAAGACTCCCCCTAGATCAAAATATGGAAATTTAGGTACAAGAAGTTTTGTAACAAAACTAACACAACCATTTTCCTTGTTAGAGTATTAAACTATTACAAACTTCCCCAACTAGTTAAAAATTCACATGAGGACTATCCATTTACATAGTTAAGCACGAGTCTTCCAAATAGAACAAAAGTATCAACGTCTATGCATCGGGTCACATATGCCCTTTGCCCTTATCAAGCTCACCTGAAAATTGTTTTTTGTAGGTTCATTAGGCACGACGGCCTAGTAGGAAATATTGCATGAAGACAATATGCAATCCATAATTAAGTATGAGATGCGGTGCAAATGCAATGCAATGCCGCAGTGGCAAAAATGGAAATTACGGGTGCCTTAGAGGCCATGCATGATATGTGCACTCCTCTCATCACCGGACTATGAGCCACCCACACAAGGAATGTAGCATACCAACCTCCGGGAGCTAACCGGAATACAGTCGGAGTTTGAATGTTCTAAGGGTCATTCTCCCTGTCTCACATCACAACCCATATCCGGATTTCTTAAATCAAATTCCCACACAAGGGGATTTTTCTTCTTTCAAAAGTCAAAATTTTTGAATGACATGCCGATGCTATGATTTGCCAATTCGGCTTCAAATGCTCATGTATGCTATGACAATATGATCAACCAACATATTCATGGCATAATTCAATTTCAAGCATAATCCATCAATACATGCATTTTTATTTCATAGAGTTCCCGGAAATTTCCAACTAGCGTCCTAACGTGGTTATCACATAAAGGGAGCATCCTAAGCATGTCTAGTATCACATAATTGGATTCAACCTCAACAAAACATATAATTTCATTATTTGGTAATTAGCCCTAAATTTACAACTTTGGGGGAAATCCTAAATCATGCGTCTAAGTTGTTCTCCTAACAATTTAGAGATCACAAATCACCTTAATTATGAACAACATATTGAATTAATGCAATAACATCTACCTCAAAGCTTAGCTTCCAAAAAAATCAATGGTAACTCAAGAGTGCTAAGCAAATCCAAAAAAGACTTCAATGCTTGTGCTAGGATCTTGAAGAATGCTTCAAGTATGCACCACTAAACAAGAACAACCCAAGGTTAGGATAGAATTCACAAGACTAGCAAACCCTAGATTGTTAGAGGTTGGGAAAACTTACCCACACTAGAAATCCTCCATAGAAATGATTAGGATTTGAAAGAGGAACTCTATATACTCCAAGGAAGCTATACAAAGTAAGAGAAGTCCATGAATAACTCAAAATTTGGGAAACTAGTGAAACCCTAGAATTTGGGGGTTTCTAGAAAACTCACCAATGGGAGGATGTCAAGCCCTAGGATTGTTAGGAGAGCTTGAAGATGAATAGCTTGACCTTCTTTAGCAATCTTGAAGAAAGAAACTCAAAGTAGAAGGAGTTCTATGGAAAATTTTGTCTCTTGAAGCTTGAAGGAGAAGAAGAGAATGAGAGGGAGAGAAAGTAACGTGAATGAGGGGAAAGGATGGGTTTGGCCGGCTCTATAGGGGTGGGGTGGGACCCACTGTCTAGTTTGCTCAAAAAAGAAATGTGTGGTGCTCCCACGGACAATCTGACCCAACAGTGTAACCCCAAAAAAATTAAAAAAACACATTACCGGCACATTAATAAATTTCTAAGTATATGAGAGGCCAAATAAAATAATTTAGTCATGCTCTGGAATTAAAAATACAGTTAAATAAAATAAGGGTCCACAACAGGAAAGGCAAAACTACCCCATTACCCTTTATTATAAATTCTGAAATATTACAGAAACTATGTGTTGAATGGCTTGCACGATGCACTCTATAATGTGTATAGTGTTAAGACCATTGCTAAGGAGCTGTGGGAGTCCTTAGACAGAAAATACAAAATTGAGGATGTCGGGTCAAAAAAGTTTGTAGTGGGGAGATTCCTTGACTATAAAATTGTGGACTCAAAGACTGTGATCTGTCAAGTTCAGGAGCTGCAAGTTATCTTGCATGAAATCCATGATGAAGGGATGAGCTTGAGTGAAACCTTTCAGGTTGCTGACATTATCGAAAAGCTGCCCCCTGCTTGGAAGGACTTCAAGAACTACCTGAAGCACAAGCGAAAGGAGATGAAGATTAAAGATCTCATCGTCAGGCTTCGGATCAAGGAAGACAACAAAGGAGTTGACAAGAAAATGGGAAATACTATTGTGGCCAAGGCTAATGTGGTTGAGCATGGTCAAAATTCAAGAATGAAGAAAAAAATCTTCTTATGGCAAAGGGTCCAAATGGGGCCAAAAAGTGGTATCTCCAAGAAGCCTAAATTTAAGTTTCAAGGGAAGTGCTACAACTGTGGTAAGACTGGACACCGTGCTTCTGAGTGTCATTTGCCACAAAAGAAATTCAAGAAAAATCAAGAGGCTAACATAGCAGAATTGGACTATATTTCGAGGGATATTTCTGAAATTAATCTGTCTGTTGTGGTCTCTGAAGTGAACTTGGTGGGTTCAAACCCAAAGGAATGGTGGATAGACACTGGTGCCACTCGCCACATATGCTTTGACAAAGCAATGTTCACTTCCTTCGAGCCAATGAATAATGGTGAGAAAATTTTCATAGGCAACTCAGCCTCTTCTGAAGTGGAATGTCAAGGAAAGATAATTCTGAAGATGACTTCAGGGAAAGAGCTAACTTTGAACAATGTCCTATATGTGCCTGAAATTCGCAAGAACCTAGTGTCTGGTTCTCTTCTGAGCAAGTATGGCTTCCGAATGGTTTTTGAGTCAGGCTGGGATGTATGTAGGGAAGGGGTACATGAGTGATGGGCTATTTAAGCTTAATGTAATGACCATTATACCAAATAGCAATGTCAATAAAATGAGTACTTCTTATGCTTACTTGCTTGAGCCTTCCAATTTGTGGCATGGTATACTAGGACATGTTAATTTTAATTCTTTGCGAAGATTAATTAAATTAGACCACATACCCAGCTTTCATATTGATACAAGTTATAAATATAAAACTTGTGTTGAAGCAAAGTTAACAAAGACTTCATTTCAATCAATAGAAAGAAGCACCTAACCATTGGAATGAATCCACACTGATGTATGTGATTTAAAAATGGTTCAATCAAGAGGTGGTAATAAGTATTTTATTACTTTTTTTGATGATTTCACTAAATATTGTTATGTGTATTTGCTAAAAAGTAAGGATGAAGCTTTGGATAAGTTCATTCTATACAAAACAGAGGTTGGAAATCAACTAAGCAAAAAGAATAAGGTGTTAAGAAGTGACAGGGGTGGTGAATATGTAGCACCGTATGGTGAGTATTGTGCACAACACGGAATTATTTACCAGACTACTGCGCCTTAATTATTCGCCTCCATCAAATGGAGTTACTGAAAGGAAAAATTGTACCTTAAAGGAAATGACGAATGCTATGTTAATAAGTTCTGGATTGCCACAGAACTTGTGGGGGGAGGCAATTGTAGACACCCCATTTTGTCGGCTAACAGATTCAGGAGGCCACAAGCATGTCAAACATTAATGATTAGAAAGATCGAATTTTCAGAAATTGCCTCTAACTCTCAAGAAGTCAAAGAATTGGCAAAAATGACCAAAATACCCCTGAAAGTCCAAACAATCCCAGATTTAGACCAAAAAGTTCTAAGGACACGCTACGTCATAAGAAAAGTAATAAAATGAGTTTTAAAGTAAAATTGTAGCTCCCAGAGACCCCTGTAAGTCCCGAAAGTTCCCGAAAAGTCCCCATTGACCGGTTTGACCGGGATTTGACCAAAATCATCCGAATTAGCCCAAATATTCTAAGATTAGTCTAGATCATGTAAAAGTACTAAAATAAGTTTTAAAATAAATCGGATGAAAACGTTAGCTCCTGGGAGCTCCCAGAGGTTCCCAGAAGTTCTTGGAGGTCCTTGGTTTGACCGGTTTGACCTAAAAGTTGACTCAGAGATTGGAACACCGTATCATTTTTCAAACATTTTTCATGGATACTGGAAGTCAATAGCTTTCCAATGGTATATCGCACATAATTTCTGGATTTAAAACGAATTTATTATGAATTTCTGAAGGTGAAAAATGAGATCAAATCGGTTTTTAACACGAATACCGCAAAACTTTTCAAAGTGAACTATCTATAAACTATTTATATGCAAAGTAGACTCCATTACCTTTCTAACAGTATATCACAAGCTCAGTTTGGAGTTTGTCGCATTTTCTGCCAATTTCGGACGAAATAGGGCCGTTTCGCGAATACCAGAACCTCTGGGGGCCTAAAAGCTATATTCTCGGCTTCTGAGGAGTAGTGCCACTGTGGCACTAGCCCACTGTCGCCGCAGCACAGGACCAGTGCCGTCACGGTACTCTCCCCTAGAAAGTCCATTTTTGTAATTTTGCTTTGGGGAGTTTTTCATAATATTAGAAATCAAAACGACGTAGTTTTGGTTCCCAGCTTATTTTGGACTAATGGGAGACCATTTTGAACTTTCTAAAATCCCATTTACACCCCTATCTTGGCCTATAAAGTGACCCTTTGGCTTCCATTTGGAGGGGGGAAAAAGAAGAGAGTTGAAGTTGTTGGGAGAAAATTAGAGAGTTATGGAGAAAATAGAGAGAGAAATATAGACTTTCTTCTTCCAAATCCAATCCAAAATGTGAGTTCAATTATTTTTCTAAAAACTAAACTTTTGCTTTCAAACTTTCAATCCATCTTCTTCATCTTCTTTGAGTTTCCAATGAGTTAGAGAGTGATGTACTCACCCATATACACATATATGAGAGGTTAAATGCTTGTGGTTCCACCATTAAAAGATCATTGAATATATACTTGTTCTTCTCTCCTAATCCCATTTCTATTTTCATTTTTACTTATCATACTGACATTTCTCTTCTCAACCTCATTTCTATTTTGATTTCTTTACATTCTAGCATAATCTATCCCTCGTCTCATTTCTATTTTGATTTGTTTGTCATTTGCATCATCTCTCCTTCAACCTCATTTCTATTTTGATTCCTTCTTCTTCCAAGTTCTTGAGGTTTCAAGTGTTAAGAGGATATTTTAAGTGGTTACATAGTCATCTCAAGTGTTTAGATTCATGCTTTGAATATCTATTTCAAAACCTGTCACGCCCCGAAGTACCAAAAATAGGGAAAAATAAATTTCCTTTATGGGTTCGTAGACACGTGACTGGTTGTGAGTGTCACCTGATTGTCCAAACATGCTTATAACAATAATGTGATATGGGAAAGTGACTAAATTCAGCGGAAGCAGAAATTTAAAACATCCAAGTCTTACATCAGTAGTATATTACAGGCCAAAAAGATATCCAAAAGATACATATTATTAGACCAACTAAACTATTACATTACTAACATAATAAAAACAGAACTACAACAAAAGAAAAGCTCCAAAGTCTTCAACTGGCGAAACCGTAGCCTTCCTCGCAGTAGTCTTCACCAGCATAGTCTTCAGTAGTAAAGGCAGCATCTTGATAGCAGTCGACTCCGTCTGGACCTGCAAAGGCTGGACGTGGAAGGTCCAGCGGCATGAAAAGCCGTTAGCGGTTAAGCTAAGTGAGGGTCCCCTTAAGGTTACCACCACTTTCGGTAAGTTATTCATCATCTCTATTATTTCTCGAAACCATATCTCATTCACCATTTCTTATTCTCGATACTATGCCTTGTTCGTCTTTTCTCATTCTCAAAATCATATCTTATTTAAACCCAATCATTCCCTTTGAAACTTAACCCAGAACTGAACTGACCAATGACACTGACTGAAAGAAGACTTAACTCCAAACGCATTTATTGGACAAGAGAGAACAACACTCAACAATGAATAGTTAACTGTCGCCCAACTGGCACTCAAACTGTCGCCCAAATGGCATAAGTGTGCGGGACATTAACAATCTCTTGGTCGAACACGTCATGCCGATCCTCAGGTCGCCCGCACGTTACCGAACACGTCATGCCGATCCTCAGACCAAGGGTACGGGAAATTAATAATCACTTGGACGAACACGTCATGCCGATCCTCAGGTCACCCGTACATAACCGAACACGTCATGCCGATCCTCAGTCCAAGGGTGCGGAAAAATAATCAACCACTTGATCGAACACGTCACGACGATCCTCAGGTCATCCGCACTTGACCGAACACGTCATGCCGATCCTCAGATCAAGGAACAAAACATAACTCACCAATCGACTCCATGGAATAATCGAGAGACCAACTTTGCAAGAATTATCCAAACACGACACAAAAGTTCACGAACCAACTTTGACCAGTAGACACACGACTAGAAACGAGGCCCAATGTCCCTTATTCGCATTAAATCTGTTATCGAAGGTTTTATCATTATTTTACGCATTCGCACGTTTCGTAGTTTAGTTCATTAATATCATCCATTTATAACCGTTAATATTTCGCTATACGTCCGACATCCCGTTTTCCTCTCAATATAATTACGATGGAAACTTTCCCGATCACTTATCAACGCAATAATCGTTCCATACAATGTACTTATAGTTTGGGTATGAATTTTTCAACGGTCATTAAACTATATTCACGTACCTTATGGATTTATAATCATGGATTTAATACCAATAAAACATATAGATGAAACCCATAACGTACTCATCTACGCGATAGCACTACCATAGCACAATATTTTTATAACAACACAGGTACCGGAAAACTAGCATCAACAATCAACACCATGCATAACAAAACATCATACAAAAAGCTACACAATCTGCCAAAATACATTTTCACTGTGTTGACTGAATTAACATGATTTATTTGGGCATGATAAATTACTTTGTAGATCAAACTCAAAACTAAAACATTGTAGATAATAGGAATATCTTCATGTACAAAAAAAATCTAGCTTCAATAGCATTTTTGAGCTACTCAAACTATTTATTTTACAAGACATTTCTTAAATCTCGGACTGTTCTGTCCCAGATTTATAGTACTACATTGTACGTGAATTTCACCTATGAAGGAGGGGTTTTTAGACTGAGCTATAGAAGGGTTATTTGTAGATATATGAGTTATCTTTCACCACAAAAAAACCTAGCTTAATTCTCATTTTTGAACTGCACAAAACATTCATTTTACTAAACTATGTTTTGCTGAGAGTTTCAGTTTCTCAGATTTATATCACTGCGTTGTACATGCATTTCACCCATGAAGGAGTGATTTCTAGACTGAGCTATAGAAGGGTTATTTGTAGATAAATGAGTTATCTGTCACCACAAAAACAACTAGCTTAATTCGGATTTTGGAGCTCCTCAAAACATCAATTTTACTAAACTATGTTCTGCTGGAAGTTTCTGTTTTCTCAGGTTTATAACACTGCGTTGTACATGCATTTCACCCATGAAGGAGTGATTTCTAGACTGAGCTATAGAAGAGTTATTTGTAGATAAATGAGTTAGCTTTTACCACAAAAAAACCTAGCTTAATTCGGATTTGTGAGCTACACAAAACATCCATTTTGCTAAACTACATTCTGCTGAGAGTTTCAGTTTCTCAGATTTATGAATTTGTTTTGCATGTCATGGAAACTTCAACACAATAACATCAAACTTCTACTAAATATTAGTAAATATTATGAGTTCTAAATTGAGTTATATTACTCATAATTTACTCACTAAAGCTTGAAATTAAGCTTGATGTTGTTCTTGAGCTTGATGGAGCTTGAACTTCAACTTCAATGGTGTCACCTTCTTCTTCTCCTTGTTTTTCTTCCACATTTCCATGGGATTTATTACTCCCAGCTCTCTTTCTTCACTTAGGTGTAGATCATGAAGACAAGAGTGTCAAATGTGTGTGTGTATGCATGTAGGTGTGCTTATATAGAAAATGCAAGTGCTAGGTGTCATATTGCATGCTTGCATGCTAGGACATGTGTCCATGTAGTGGACATGTGTCCAAGAGGGTGGCATGTGGTTGCCACATGGCCGGCCATGTGGGCCCACCTCGGGTTGTGTGCCACTTCCTCGGTTTACGTGCAAAAGTTCCTCGGTATGCGTGTCGGTCTCGAAGTACGTGCAAACTGGTATTATTTCTAATGTCCAGGTTCGGGTACGGGACTAAGTTAAATCTTATTATGGTCGAGTCGGTATGGTTAATACAGGCTATATGGTAATAATACAACACGTCCATACCGTTACGTAATTAAAATAATAATATAATAATATAGTGGGTCCAATACAGAAAATTGCAGGTGTTACATCTTCCACCACCTATTAAAGGATTTCGTCCTCGAAATCTAGATTTTGCTAGGTCTTAGAAAGTACAAGGTACTAATAATATCTCAGATTTTCATCTCAGATTTTAAGGTTATGAGGTTCCCACTAGCTAACTAATCAGACCTCCAAAAAAAAAAAAAAATTCTTTCAAACGTCCAAACTTCTTTGCTAAAACAATGCCAAGTGAAATTCATAGTTCTGACATTGAATATGGCACCTTTGGTCTTTCGTTTTGTTCATTGCTGAGATTGATTTGGTGATCTACAACTTCTCTTTCGGGATCTTCTTTGTAGTGGAACCTTGTTCTGAGTTTATCGTTTCGGACAATCTTTGCGTACACGTCCAGTCTTTCCACAATTGAAGCACTGCGCCTATCAACTTGTGAGCTGTTTCGGTGCTTTTCATTCTTTGAAGTGATGTCCAGATATTCCGCAGCTGTCGCAGATATCACGTTGCTTTGGATGTGTCTGAATAGCAGTCTGATTAACTTTACTTTCATTATTTCTTTTGCCTCTTGTGCTGAATTTTGATGTATCCAGAGTTTTCCTCAATGATTGTGGACTGCATTCGAGTAGTTGTTCGGGATACTGGTTTATTTCTTCTACATCTTTAATCGAGCAAGATTCTTACCTCTCAGCTTCTTGATGCGATGGTTGAGAAGTCTAGTTGGTCTCACGATTGTCTTCTATAACTTATAGGGGTCGTGGCGTCCTTTTATGCGTGTTATTGTGATTTAGTTCCTTTACGAGTCAACATGAAATCGTCGTGGAGTTTTGGCATTGTAAGTGATGACACAAGTCGTTTAGCAATTTCTCCATGCATTAATTAATACCAAGCATATAAGTTGTTACTGGTAATTGGAATAGGATTGAATTCACTTGTAAGGAGTTGAATTCATAACAAAATGAATACTCATTATATACTGAGTTAGAAACGAAGAGGTACGTGATCAATCACTTGTAGGATCACAATGTATAGAATGAGTATCTGAGAATAACCATTAGATGATTACTGTAGGACAATCATAGTAATGCAATGACTGTAGGCGCAAGGCCTCCCAGGTAGGACATAAGAATTCCTTGTTTCATGAGCCAATAATTTAGGTGAAGCCTTAATGATAAAAGTCAAGGTTACCAATAAGAAGAGTTTGTAAAATGAAAGGAAATGAAGTCTAATTTACAAAGGGTGCAAAGAGATCCTTCGCAATAATGTCAAGGGATACGCACTTGCAAAAGTTGGTCAAACGGTTGACAGTCCAAACGATTTACAAAGATTGATTTAACAGATCATAAGTCCAAATGACTTACAATGATTAGTTTATAAATGAATTATTGGAATCGATTTTCATGGTGATAAGTCCAAAGAGGTGACTTATAGCATTAGAAAGCAAATTAATTCACAATTGGATTTATCACTGATCAGAATGATCCAAAATCTTGTTAAGTGAAATCAGAGAGGACAATGAATAACGGTCAATTAGTGAAACAATAAAGGACATCCCAAGGTTCATCATAAGGATAATTGATCTAATGCAACCAATGGTAGAAAATAGTGGGTTTACTCAAAAGGAGTTAAATCAGAAAGATGAATATAGTTACTCAGCCTTACATGGTTTTAATTTATAACGTGCGTAGGGTCAGAGATGCATTTCTTCAGCGTGTTGATGGAACATCAATGTTGTATAGGCCCTATGCGATCTGATCATTGGCTTAAAGGTGGAATGCAGTACTCATCTTCACTAATGTTCGCGGTGCGAGTCGTTCGTTGTGATTAAATGTGGTCGATGTCAGCAGTCTAATAGGTCGTTCGATCTGTTGAAGGTATATTCTATTCTTGCGTCTTCCATCGCCTCGGGTTAAGTCAATATCTCATGTGCTCCTTGTAGTAGGGTTGACCTTGGTAGTGTAGCAAGTTGTGGCTTGAGTGGTCTAAAAATCGATTCTAAATGGACGATATGGAGGTGTCTAAATAACTCGTTTCCATAGTCACTTGTGCTTGTGCCGTCAGCGGTCTTCCATAAGCCTTGTATCAGTCTTCCAAATACACTGGTGGGATCGATCTCCATAGGTATTATGTTGCTTAGCCTTCTGGACTGGTCCTCAGTTGTTTGAGATGATTCATCCATTGCAGAGATCGAGAAGATTCTTCTATTCCTATGTATGAGTTCGTGTCTATAAGGTTTCTATCATACCTTATGCGAAGCAATCATAGCATGTTACATCTCACATTATAGTTATCATCATAATCCCAGTAACTAGAATACGATGATTGAAACAATTGAATAGATTGATCCAAAATGAAGCTGAATTTGAAAAGGCATATGAATTCTCACAGATAGAAGTACAATAGTAGAATGATGTGATCCATTCAAGAATAAAATGTAAATCTAACAGTAATAGGATGACCGATTACTATGGAAGTAATCGTAGCATCTCAAGATTTGTAGGAAATGAAAGTAACTGATGGCATAAGGCCTTCAACGAATGAAATAAGAATTAGGTATTTCATAAGTGAAATAGTCCAAACGAAACCCTACTGATAAAGAATAAGGTACCACCTAAGAGAGACAATAAGAGGTCAAGATGTATAGAGAGTACAACATTTTTGAGTTCCTAACAAAAACAAGAATAGAGAACTCATTTAGAATTATTTCAAATGAAATGAACTTGTAAGAATTTGTTCAAGGGATAATAAGTCAAAAAGAATGACTTTGCAGTATTAGTAATCAAATTTATTTAGAATAATTTCAAAGACAGTGAGCTTTCAAGATTTAAGTTCAAAGAATAATAAGTCAAAAGAATGACTTTCCAGTACTAGTGATCGAACTTGTTCTCAAAAGAATTTGTCAAAAATCGGATGATCAAGGTACATACTCAAGAATTGTTGACTGGGGCATTAAAAAAAAAAAAATCAAGGAAATGAATTACTTATCAAGGAGTGTATCACAATAATTATTGACGGTAATCGAAGCCACTTTACAAAATATATGTGTACCATTTTCAGCAGAAATGGCCATTAGAATAGAAGGCATCGATTTACTCAAAAGGAGTGGAATGAGCAGAAAGGATGTAACTGCTTACTATGGTACTCCCTTACCATATCTAAGGTAAAGTCTGCCTTTCTTATTATCTATTAAGGCCCTCTAAGAACTCCTCAGGGTCCTCCTTCTCCTCCTCGATGGCAACTGGATTTGCTTCGTGGTTCTGCTCAGGCATCGGTATTATCTTGTCCAAATCAACTGGTGGTGCTGGATGGTCGTGTACATCATCTCCTGTTCTCTGAAGATCGTCTACTGGGTCAACCTCCTCGATCGGCTCGTCGTTGCTACTTGCCGGATTATCCTCAATTGTCAGGTCATTGTCGTCATCTGTGTCGTCACCATTAGATGGTTCGTCTGCTGAGTGGTCACTGCCTACAGAATCCTCTCCACTCGCTATGTCGTCATCGCTATCTATATCTATGGGATCTGAATCAGCATCTGGCTCTGGTATGGGCTCGGGTGAGAATGGAAGTGTTGGTGCGGCCATGATAATCGGGAAGAGTATATCGTCATATAGTGCCTCGTCATGAGTCATGCTAATAGGCTCCTGGCGAATAAGTACGGTAGTCTCTGAAGCATGGATCGACTCGGGCTGAACTTGATCCAGATACTGCAATGTATCGGTAAGTATAGCTCTCCATATGTCCTCCTCTAAGATATGCCTCGCCCTCTAGCAGTTCCGTTGTTCATATAGTACAGGGTCGACAGGATGGATACGACCGTCGCGATTATAGTGACCTCCGAAATCATCATAAATGAAGCTCGACTCTGTAGTCATTCAAGAGGAGCTAACTTAGTGTCAGTACTAATACAAGGTAAATCTTAGGCTCATAACTTAAGGTGTAGGACAATCAGTGAGCGTGTCTAAACCTAAAGCTCTGATACCAAAAATCCCTGTCACGCCCCGAAGTACCAAAAATAGGGAAAAATAAATTTCCTTTATGGGTTCGTAGACACGTGACTGGTTGTGAGTGTCACCTGATTGTCCAAACATGCTTATAACAATAATGTGATATGGGAAAGTGACTAAATTCAGCGGAAGCAGAAATTTAAAACATCCAAGTCTTACATCAGTAGTATATTACAGGCCAAAAAGATATCCAAAAGATACATATTATTAGACCAACTAAACTATTACATTACTAACATAATAAAAACAGAACTACAACAAAAGAAAAGCTCCAAAGTCTTCAACTGGCGAAACCGTAGCCTTCCTCGCAGTAGTCTTCACCAGCATAGTCTTCAGTAGTAAAGGCAGCATCTTGATAGCAGTCGACTCCGTCTGGACCTGCAAAGGCTAGACGTGGAAGGTCCAGCGGCATGAAAAGCCGTTAGCGGTTAAGCTAAGTGAGGGTCCCCTTAAGGTTACCACCACTTTCGGTAAGTTATTCATCATCTCTATTATTTCTCGAAACCATATCTCATTCACCATTTCTTATTCTCGATACTATGCCTTGTTCGTCTTTTCTCATTCTCAAAATCATATCTTATTTAAACCCAATCATTCCCTTTGAAACTTAACCCAGAACTGAACTGACCAATGACACTGACTGAAAGAAGACTTAACTCCAAACGCATTTATTGGACAAGAGAGAACAACACTCAACAATGAATAGTTAACTGTCGCCCAACTGGCACTCAAACTGTCGCCCAAATGGCATAAGTGTGCGGGACATTAACAATCTCTTGGTCGAACACGTCATGCCGATCCTCAGGTCGCCCGCACGTTACCGAACACGTCATGCCGATCCTCAGACCAAGGGTACGGGAAATTAATAATCACTTGGACGAACACGTCATGCCGATCCTCAGGTCACCCGTACATAACCGAACACGTCATGCCGATCCTCAGTCCAAGGGTGCGGAAAAATAATCAACCACTTGATCGAACACGTCACGACGATCCTCAGGTCATCCGCACTTGACCGAACACGTCATGCCGATCCTCAGATCAAGGAACAAAACATAACTCACCAATCGACTCCATGGAATAATCGAGAGACCAACTTTGCAAGAATTATCCAAACACGACACAAAAGTTCACGAACCAACTTTGACCAGTAGACACACGACTAGAAACGAGGCCCAATGTCCCTTATTCGCATTAAATCTGTTATCGAAGGTTTTATCATTATTTTACGCATTCGCACGTTTCGTAGTTTAGTTCATTAATATCATCCATTTATAACCGTTAATATTTCGCTATACGTCCGACATCCCGTTTTCCTCTCAATATAATTACGATGGAAACTTTCCCGATCACTTATCAACGCAATAATCGTTCCATACAATGTACTTATAGTTTGGGTATGAATTTTTCAACGGTCATTAAACTATATTCACGTACCTTATGGATTTATAATCATGGATTTAATACCAATAAAACATATAGATGAAACCCATAACGTACTCATCTACGCGATAGCACTACCATAGCACAATATTTTTATAACAACACAGGTACCGGAAAACTAGCATCAACAATCAACACCATGCATAACAAAACATCATACAAAAAGCTACACAATCTGCCAAAATACATTTTCACTGTGTTGACTGAATTAACATGATTTATTTGGGCATGATAAATTACTTTGTAGATCAAACTCAAAACTAAAACATTGTAGATAATAGGAATATCTTCATGTACAAAAAAAATCTAGCTTCAATAGCATTTTTGAGCTACTCAAACTATTTATTTTACAAGACATTTCTTAAATCTCGGACTGTTCTGTCCCAGATTTATAGTACTACATTGTACGTGAATTTCACCTATGAAGGAGGGGTTTTTAGACTGAGCTATAGAAGGGTTATTTGTAGATATATGAGTTATCTTTCACCACAAAAAAACCTAGCTTAATTCTCATTTTTGAACTGCACAAAACATTCATTTTACTAAACTATGTTTTGCTGAGAGTTTCAGTTTCTCAGATTTATATCACTGCGTTGTACATGCATTTCACCCATGAAGGAGTGATTTCTAGACTGAGCTATAGAAGGGTTATTTGTAGATAAATGAGTTATCTGTCACCACAAAAACAACTAGCTTAATTCGGATTTTGGAGCTCCTCAAAACATCAATTTTACTAAACTATGTTCTGCTGGAAGTTTCTGTTTTCTCAGGTTTATAACACTGCGTTGTACATGCATTTCACCCATGAAGGAGTGATTTCTAGACTGAGCTATAGAAGAGTTATTTGTAGATAAATGAGTTAGCTTTTACCACAAAAAAACCTAGCTTAATTCGGATTTGTGAGCTACACAAAACATCCATTTTGCTAAACTACATTCTGCTGAGAGTTTCAGTTTCTCAGATTTATGAATTTGTTTTGCATGTCATGGAAACTTCAACACAATAACATCAAACTTCTACTAAATATTAGTAAATATTATGAGTTCTAAATTGAGTTATATTACTCATAATTTACTCACTAAAGCTTGAAATTAAGCTTGATGTTGTTCTTGAGCTTGATGGAGCTTGAACTTCAACTTCAATGGTGTCACCTTCTTCTTCTCCTTGTTTTTCTTCCACATTTCCATGGGATTTATTACTCCCAGCTCTCTTTCTTCACTTAGGTGTAGATCATGAAGACAAGAGTGTCAAATGTGTGTGTGTATGCATGTAGGTGTGCTTATATAGAAAATGCAAGTGCTAGGTGTCATATTGCATGCTTGCATGCTAGGACATGTGTCCATGTAGTGGACATGTGTCCAAGAGGGTGGCATGTGGTTGCCACATGGCCGGCCATGTGGGCCCACCTCGGGTTGTGTGCCACTTCCTTGGTTTACGTGCAAAAGTTCCTCGGTATGCGTGTCGGTCTCGAAGTACGTGCAAACTGGTATTATTTCTAATGTCCAGGTTCGGGTACGGGACTAAGTTAAATCTTATTATGGTCGAGTCGGTATGGTTAATACAGGCTATATGGTAATAATACAACACGTCCATACCGTTACGTAATTAAAATAATAATATAATAATATAGTGGGTCCAATACAGAAAATTGCAGGTGTTACAAAACCCCCAATCAAGAACTCAAACTCTATTCCAAAATCCAAATCTATTTTCTTCAAGAATGATCCAAAACAGTGAGTTGTTCAGGTTCAAATATTTGTTTTGAATTAAATACTTGAGCTATGATTTTGAAACCACTTGGAATATGTCCCTAATACCTCACAGTTTATCCCCAATTTTTTCCATTAATTATAGAGATGTGAAAGTACCATTTTCGGATTTTTAAAGTTCATGTTAATAATCTGTCTTTCTCTCACAGATTGTATTCTGAATTCTTGCATTTGTTTTCAGACGTTTTTACCACATAACATAGCCTTTCCTATTTTTTATTTGAACTTCAATGTGTTATGAAACTCTTTGTATCTTTTGATCATCATAAGAGTTGATTTTCTATTTGTGAAAAATCATACAAAATCAGTCAACAGTGCAGCTTTTGTTTCTGAGTCATTTTTACATTCTGATTTGTTTCTTTTAATCTGTGATAGCTATTGAAGTTTGGTCTTTTTCTGTGTATTCTAGACACATTAGGGAGACTCTATGAATTTTTCCAAGTTTTCCTAGATGCTTTACATTCCATTATGATTTTATAAAGTGATGCACACAGTCTGAACACTATTCATAGCAAACCACTTTTTGACTTTCACACTTTGATGCAACACTCTCTTGTATCTAGATGAACCCATATCCCATCTTTACCACTCTTAGCACATTGTATCACACCATCTATTATCTATCCTCTTATGTATCATAGTTCCATGGATTCTTGAGTTTGGTTTCTAAATAAAACCTTGTTTTGCAAATACTTGGAACGTTCTTGAAGTGGATAGATCTTCCAAGTGGTTATAGTCTCCATTTGAGTTATGGAAATACACTCTCAAAACCCCCATTCCAAAACCCTTCTCAAACCTCTCATTTTAATTTCAAAGAATAAATGTTTGTTTTCTCAAAAACCTCCAAAACAGTGAGATGTTCAACTTCAAAATAATATTCTGAGTTCAATACTCAATGGATGATTACAAGACCACTTGGAAAGTCTTCCTAATTCATTAGAGAACACTCATGATTTTTGGTTTGATTTAAAAACACTTGGAAGGGTTCCATTTTGACCCAAACATTCCTTCCAGACATTCTATTTTCTCTGTCACAGCAGCTCAGTTGACTTGCAACTTGTTTTCCAGAAATCTTTTCCAAAAAGAGTGGTCTAAACTTATTTTCCCTTGATCAGTGTCTTGGGGAACTTTATGTATAATATGGGCCTCTAAATGTTTTGTTTTCATGTTTAAAGATTTTTCTACATTTCAGTCGACAGCACAGACTCTGTTTCTGAGCAACCTCTCTTTTTTATATGATTTCTCTCAATCTGTAACTTCAATAGTGATTTGGCTTTTTGATATGTGTTCTAGACACAATAAGTATGGTCTCAATAAAAAAAATTATGAATTAAAAACATTTCTAACCTCACTTTTCTATTTTCACAAAATCAGTTAACTGTTCTGTCCACTATTCACAGCAAGCATGTTTCAATTTTTATTCTTTGCTTAGATGTTTACATACATTCCAAATTAGCTCATCTCTTACAAAGTAGTTCATACTACATTTGTACATATCTTAAAATGACATTCTTCATTCATTCATGCATATTTTAGACTTCTAAGTCACTTTAGAAAATCCATGAACACAAAACACACTACAACCTTTGCACATTCTAGGTTCATACATTGCATCCATGCAAGATTTGGGTTTTTGTGACTCCCAATCTAAGAAGATTATAAGGAATGAACTTGATCACATGTTCATGCTTCCCCCTCAATCAAATCTTTCTTTCTCATCCGTCCCGAGGATTAAGTGATCTTCTTTTCTCAAAGATTAACATGCATCATGCTAGCTTGCTAAGAATATTTTATTTTCTGTGATTATTTATTTCAAGAACTATTCATGTCCCCCTTTAGATTAGGAAAACTTGATTACTTGGTATGTGATTACACGATTTTCCTAGGTTTGTTTGTGTGATCTTTCACTTTTTCATTGTGTGATATTTGGCTTAGATCTTATGAATGATATCTTATCTTTTGATCTTCCATTTCAAGATTCTTGTGCAATGTAATATACATATCATAAATATTAACTGTCGAACCAAACATAGTATAAGATGATTATTTAGATGCTAATTGAGGCCCGTCGAGAGACGGGGCAAGTTGAGGGTGTTTTAGTCGTGGCAAAGGCTCCTTCCTCTCTTGTACCAAAACCCCGAGCCAAGTTCTTTGGTTTTGAAAGGCCGATGCCCTTTATCCATTTGGGTGAGTCAAATTGGGTTTCTTGGTTCCCTAAAGACCAAGTGGCGTCTTTGTATTTATTTTCACAGACTTTCTTCTTTTCTTTAAACAATTTCAAAAGGAAAATCAATTCCGAAACCCCGGGAAAGAATGCACGGACGAGGGTGGGCTTTCGGAAGGCCGCTTGTCCACAAAAATTCTCTCTGTAAATTATATTTTAAATAAGGTACCTCAAAAGAAAGTTGATCAAACCCCGTATGAACAGTGGAATGGTCGAAAACCTTCCTATAAATTCTTACAAATGTGGGGGTGTCTTGCAAAGGTTCTTGGACCTACTCCTAAGAAAGAAAGGATAGGTCCAAAAAGCAATGCATATCGGTTTCTTGTACACAAATTTGAAAACCCAGATTTACACAAGAACATGATCATGGAGTCTAAAAATGCGTCGTTTTTTGAGAATGCATTTCCTTGTAAAGAGGAATATAGTTGTCACACCCCAACCCGCCCCGACGGATTAGGACACGTGTAACAAGGCTGTACACATCCATACTACACAAATTGGGAAGGAATAACATGAATACAAGCATAATTGGATCAAACTAGCCATGAACTCAACTCTCCTTGGGCCTAATTACATTCTTGACTGTCATTTCCTATCAAACCAACATCAAAGGAAACTTGTTGGAAATGAGTTCAACAATTGAATCAACGTTATAAATACACAAGGAACTTGTCCAAAACGCTAGCGACATAATACGAACTTGCCGGATCGGCTCAACACGACAACGTTCGCTTAAACAACCAAAACATAGGAGTTATATAGAGTTTTTCCTTAGGCGGCGTCTTAAACTCCGGTGTCAAAACTACCAAATGACAAGTTGGAAGGAACAAACCTCCAACTTACATCCCAACTAACAACTCACCACTATAGGAACTACACTTACAACATTTTACAAGTTAAAAAGAGAGTTCATAAGCACAAGTCCCAAATCTCCCCAATCTCTCCCAACGCACATTATTTCCTTTCCGGGAATAGTTCCGAACCTGCAGTGGTTGTTATGCACCACAACAGAAATAGGAAACGGTTTTCTTAAACATCACACTTAGTGAGCAATTTAAACATGATTGAATGCTTAACATGTGCAATGCTACAATTCACACATAAATCATAACCATAATCGCTGAGTCACCAGTTTTATGGTTCATTCAGACCCGAAGACCTCCCTTGGTCCCGTGGTTACTTCTATTCCTTGGACTTCCGTATTTATCAGATTCTTCCTCTTCACCATCCTTATTACTCCCAATAATGTACCATTTTCCCGGTGCTCATTGATTACCACATAAGCATATAAACATATAAGCATATAAGCATGGCAACTTTTCACATCATTGACATGAAATTCACAATTTAACAACTTCATAGCTTCTAAGTATAATTTCAACAACTCAACATATATATAGAACATTGAACACCTTAAACCACAATCACTTTTTAGCTAGAAAACTCACCTTACTCATATTATAACCAATTCAAGCTAGAGAAATGTTGAATTTACCAAATCCAAGCTCAATTCCTATTCCAAAGAAATTCCTACACGTTTTTGGCAAACCGCGTGTTGCCGATTAGAATGAGCTACCAAAATCCGATGATTAAAACGTAAATTAAAGGTATAGAAATGATCGTCTTACCTCCATGTGTCCGAATACGGCTTCGGTTCGCGAATCGGACAACGAACGATGACAGAACGGCGAATTAACGGCGTCGGTGTTACGTATTCTCGTCGTCTCCTTCTTCATTCTCTAAATTCTGTTCAAATTCTGTAAAATGATAAGACTCCCTCCCATTAGACACCTATACATGCATAAGCATGAGGTGTATTGACCTCAATTCTCTTCCTTCTAATTTATACTCCCAAAATTCTTAAGTTCTTATTATGAAATCCCCCAAACATTCCATTAACTACCCAATCATATAATGAATGTTTGTCTAAGTTTTGTATGGGTCCCAAATATTTTGTGAAGTTACTATCGCACCTACTAATTTTGAATCTTTTCATTTATACCCTTATTTGGGTATTCAAGCTAATACCAAATGCTAACACATATGCCATCATATAATATGAAAGCATTTATACAAATATTCATGTAATCATATAAATGCATTTAACTTATAAAATGAAAATTTATTTTATCCGGGCCCTTCACTAGGTCCCACTTCCAAACCTGTCCCTTCTCACTAGGGACTTTTTCACGGGCGAGTCCAAAGCCTCCCCTTAACCATTATATACACTAATCACATGAATGGATGCATATTAAATGAATATTAAATCCTTTTTCCGGGTATGGGTGCCACAATAGTTTTAAAAAATGCACATTTAAGACTATTGGGAAAAGTAGTAAAACCCAAGAAGAGAATGTTGATGTTGAGCCTAGACGTGGAAAAAGGGTTAGAACATCAAAGTCCTTTGGTCCAGACTTTCTAACCTATCTGTTAGAAAGCGAGCCTCAAAGCTATGATGAAGCTACAAGATCATGAAAGGGTCCCGTATGGAAAAAAGCAATCAAGAGTGAAATTTATTCCATCTTACAAAACCATACTTGGGAACTGGTTGATCTGCCTCCTGGATGCATGTAAGCCTTTGGGGGGGTATAAATGGATTTTCAAGAGGAAAATGAAAACAGATGGAACTATTGATAAGTATAAGGCAAGGCTTGTGATTAAAGGGTATAGACAAAAGGAGGTTCTAGACTACTTTGATACGTATTCTCCTATTATGAGAATAACATCCATTCGAATGATCATTGCAATCACAGCTCTGCGAAATCTCAAAATACATCAAATGGATGTTAAGATTGCATTTCTTAATGGAGATTTGAATGAAGAAATCTACATAGAACAACCAGAAGGGTTTCCTGCTCTAGGGCAAGAAAAGAAAGTGTGCAAGCTTGTCAAATCATTGTATGGCTTAAAGCAAGCTCCTTAACAATAGCATGAGAAATTTGACAAAGCTATGATTTCTAGTGGATTTAAGATTAATGAGTATGACAAATGCATTTATGTCAAAGACACCAACGATGGCTATGTCATCTTGTGTCTTTATGTTGATGACATGCTCATTATGGGAAATAATGATAAAGTTATCACCTCAATGGAAAAATTGTTGAATTTTAAATTTGACATGAAAGATATGGGACTTGCTGATGTTGTATTGGGCATCAAGATCTCTAGAAATACAAATGGCCTTGTTTTGTCACAATCACATTATGTAGACAATTTAGAGAAGTTCAACAAGTCGAACATGAGTGTAGCCTGAACGCCTGTGGACTCAAGTCTATACCTATCTAAGAATACCGGTGAGAGTGTTTCTCAGTTGGAATATTCTTGAGTGATAGAAAACTTGATGTACTTGGTGAGTTGTACAAGGCCTGACATTGCTTATTCAGTTAGTAAACTGAGTAGATACACTAGCAATCTAGGAAATGAACACTGAAAAGGGATAGTAAGAGTACTTTGGTACTTACGTTACACTCGTGATCATGGGTCGCACTATATGAGATATCCAGCTATATTGGAAGGATACAATGATACAAACTGGATATCAGATATGAAAGATTCAAAATCTATAAGTGGATATGTTTTTACACTTGCTAGAACAACTATTTCATAGAACTCTTCAAAACAGACTTGTATAGCTTGATCGACAATGGAGTCGGAAATCATTGCACTAGACAAGGCAGCAGAAGAAGTTGAATGGCTTCGCTATTTTGTAGAAGATATTTCGAGATGGTCAAAATCAATGCCCGCAATTTACATACACTGTGATAGCTAGTCTACGATTGGAAGGGCACCAAGTAATATGTATAATGGTAAGTCAAGACATATTCGTCAAAGACACAATACCATAAAACGACAACTCTCAAGTGGGGTTGGCACGATTGACTATGTAAAGTCAAAGGACAATATTGCGGATCCGCTAACCAAAGGGTTAAATCGAGAGTTAGTTAATAAATCACCAAAAGGAATGGGACTAAAGCCTATGACATTACAACTTACCGAATGGAAACCCAACCTAGTTGACTGGAGATCCCATGATCTAGGTTCAAAGGGACAACCTAATTCTTGTAACTTAAGAGAACCACTGAGGAGAAAATACGCTCCTGTCCATTTCTATGATACAACAATGATAGCTACATGGGCAGAGGATAAGCTTAGTTTTTAATGACTATGTGCATTGGTATAGCTACGCAGAGTATAGCAGGATACTTTAAATAAGTCACCAATGTGAATGGGAAGTGGGGCCACGTCTAAAAGAATTTGAGATAGTCGAAATTCTTTGATAAACATTCACTAAACCAGGCGAGTGTTCAAGGCCAAAATGAACACTAGTGTAAGAACTAAACTATGTTAAGGAAAGCTCCTGTGTGAGGTTTGTTGGTTATTTAAACTAACGACAATCAGTTCAAGACTTCACGTTCACTGATTAGCGAGTAAATCTGATAGACTATCACAAGGGAAGGTTCAAAGCCAAAAGCTACCTATCTCTTTGCAAGAGTGATCCGTTGTGCTCTCTTTCCGAGTCTCTGGTGTCTTACATTGTTTTCGATTATTTCATTTATGTGGGGATTGTTGGATAAAAATTGGTTTTACCCATGTTTGAGGTCAAATAAATGTGGGACCCATTTAGAGTTTGAATAGGGTCTTTGTGGGTTTGTGTTCTCACCCATGAGGAGATGAACTTTAGATATTGACATGTCCAAAATCATTGTTGATGAGTGAATGAGAAATTAATCCATTGAATACATATAGATAATGTACATACATGGACAATGTACATACATGAATAAATTTATAGATGAATCATGTTCACACATGAATGAATCTATAGATGCATAATGTACATTCATGGCTAATGCACATACATGGATGAATCACATACATACATGAATGAATCCATAGATGAATCATGTTCATATATGAATGAGTTTATAGATGCGTAATGTATATACATGGACAATATCCATACACGGATGAATCTATAGATGTATAATGTGCATACATGGCTGAATCCATAGATACATAATGTACATCCAATGAATCCTCTCTCCCCTTAGTCCTACGTATTATATCTAGATAATAGGTAGGAGCATAAACTGAAACATTCTAGAGCTACAAAGATAGTTATTAAATCATTAGCACCGCATAAAAACATTCCTCCTATAGTAGCTGTTAATATCTGAGCTTTCTCCTCAGAAATTCATAGTCAGAAAAACAAGAGTTCTTTTCTTCCTTCCAGTTTTCATACATGAGAGAGTTATAAGCATAGTTGGTTCACTGGAATGGTTGCACACCATGCTTGTCAACCGTTGTTTCCGCTGTATCTTGGGAGACGGACGCCGAAGAAATCCTCAAGCACTTCTAGTGAGGCGGCGAATCTGTTTTAAGGAAACTGTGCAAATCACAGGTCTCGGTTTGCATTTCTATTTCAGTTTCTGGTTTTCCAATTGTATTTGCTGTAATTCTGTTTCTATTTTTTTTTATTTCCTTTTCCTTCTATTTTCATCAAGTGTATCTTACGGATCTGTTTGCTAGTTTCGAATATTAATATATATAAAATTTTCCAACCCCCCACAATTCATTAAATAATCTATAAACCAAACAAGGATGAATTTTAAGATTACCAGTATTCTTAGGGTGGAATCAAAATCCACCCTCAGAATCCATGAACCAAACGGGTTGTACATGTTGTGGCACTGATTGGTGGTACCACATACTATTAAATGTGGTACAATTAGCAAGCATTTGAATTCAAGTTTGGGAAGCATAACATTACTGAAATTCTATATTTCCCAAATTTAAAAATCAAGACCACTCCCACATATGTTAAAGCATGTGAGATTTCCAAAATTGGAAATGATGACATAATCTATACTCTCCTGTATTTCACCAGTGTTATTTTCTAATCCCCCTCCCGCCCTTTTGGTTTGATGATTGATATTTCCGTCTCTAAGTTACAAAGAAATTTTTTGAATTTGTCTCTCTAAAAACTCTATTGTATTTCCCATTGTTCTCTCTAATTTTTCCATATCTAAATCTATATACCAAATAATGAATAAAAATAAAAATTTTGGAGAGCCCGTGTGCAGCACGGGTTATCACCTAGCACTATTAATAAACATTGGTGCTTAAATGAGAATATGTTGAGTGGAGACAACTGCCCCCATTAGTTCTCTCCTAGGTTTTGCCCCTATTCTCGTGTATTTTTTTGGGGTGCTTATTTCCTTTTTGAAAACTAGTTTTTCTTCAATGAGGAAAAAAAATGTTGCAATTTCATTTAAATTTTCCTTTCCTAAAATATATAGTTGGATGCTAGACTTATTGGTTTAAGCTTTTAGGTCAAATTAGATTCTTATACATATATTAATGGATCCTTCTGTGTATAAATTACTCACTCCTTTAACAAGTGAGCCTGCAATCATGTGTATCTTGTTTCCAATTAGGAATGTTTATGATTTTGACGTTCTTTGTAAATTAATCTTTCGGGTTTTGAGTTAGATAATCTTTTGTAGTTTTACTTTATTATTATTATTTTTTTTTTTTGAAAAAAAAGGGGTATGTGTTGTGGTATTCATCTTTTTTTGAGGACATCTTCTCAGTTTGGATGAATGATCACGTTAGATCCTTGTGTTTTATACCTATTTATTTATTTATCTATTACTTTTTGTAATACAAATTGCAATACAACCAAAGCCTTAAGACAGTCATTCCCTTCACTAGTTTCTTATTTGTAGCACAAAGGTAATCCTAATTAAGAAAAAATTATTAAACGATTTGAATCATGTGTTGGTAATGTGTCCACAATCACAACAACAAAACCACACCCACAAAGATAGAGATAAATAGAACAAGAATGACACAATCACGAAAGAAATATCAAGCAAACACAACAAGATTTAATGTGGTTCAGCCCAACAATGCCTACATCCACGTGCAAAGGCAACCATCTCGATTAATGTGAAGATTACAAGCACTCAATACCTCATGTGTATAACTCTCCAACCAAGTTATATGACACACTCAATTTCTAGAAACTAATCTCTCCCTTGCTAGTTTGCAACCCTCTCTTGTGTATGTAGAATGTAGGATGTTTTTTTAAATCTTGTGAGTAAGCTCTATATTTATATAGATTGTCGAGTCCCAATCCTAGTTGTAGTAGGATTTACCCTTATGGTAAGTCTTGTACAACAAGGAATACTCTCACAAACATTCCTATATAAAATAGGTAATGTCGCACCTACGCCCTCGGAATGGTCGACTGTCAGTGTGGCCCCGACTTTTTAAAAGTGGGTGGCATGTGACGGATTTTACATTGGGAAGGGTGAAAGGAATATGGTAGGGCCTATTTAAAATATTCAGAGTCGCCATCTAACATTATTCGGGCGTTAGGATCCCTAAAAGATAATTAAAGTAATCATCTTTGACTTTTGAAAAAACAGTTTTGAGAAAAGCGGGCCCTTTAAAAGTGTGACTCTGAATAGCCATACGAAAACCAGAGATTTTGAGATGGGTTTGGGGACTCGGTTATGTCAAGAGAAGGTGTTAGCCAATCTCGAATATCCGTGCAAGCACTATTGCCGATTGTAGTGGTTTTCATGATAATGGGGGCACAAGTGAAATATAATAAAGTGTGAAAATGAACAAGAAATAGAAAAAAAAAAAAAGATGTGTTTATGGCCACATCCAAGTGAGGGGTTGTATACTGTAATTGTTAGGAAATTGCATTCCCAGAATCCATTGACAACGCGTATAACTTGGTACAACAAAAATTACGTGAAAGCTACAATAACCCTACAAGGGCGGAACTAGGGTTGCCTTGAACTTCAAAAACGGATTGATGTAGTAGACAAATCAAGAATACAGGCTCGATAACACCTCACGATCTTCTACTGTAATCCTATGCTGCCAGAATCTCGAACTGAGTGTGGGCTCTTTCGAAATCCTTTCAGTCTTCTGCTCTCTCTATTTATGATCTCTTTTCTATTCTGAATTATAATACTCTTGATGGAAAAACGCAAACTGAGAACAGAGCCAAAGCAACATATATATAGGCTACAATAGGGACCATAAGAAGTCAATAAGGAATAGGCTTCCTTATAGAATTAGGAAACCCTAAATTAAACTGAATCAGATTCCTATTTCCATAAATTATAATTCATACCACTAAAGAATTATAATTGCCCTCCTATCCTTAACTCAAAAATATATTTCGAGCTTCATGTTATTAAATATTTATTATCTCCCCGCATTAAGTTTACAGATATCCATTAATTAAATATCATTAATGACAATCATATTTAATTAATCTCTTAAAATTCCTTGAGATCCTCTGCTTAACTTATCTGATATGTCGGATACAAAATCCACCTGCAGGGTTTGACATAATCAAAACTTATATGCTTTCTCAAGGGGATGTCATCAATCTCAAAATGGAGACATGGATTCCATCATTAATTAAAATCCACCACACAATTAATATTGTCACCCAATCCAATGAGATATTGACCCATTTAAGGATCTCACTCTTTTAGGGATCAAAGCGTAAATATCAAATGTACATGTTTATAAATTAACTTAGGATTTAGAGCATAAGCACTTATAATAGCTATGAGGTATTAATTATCTTATAAAAGTCAGTCCTGTTTAATACACAAAGTGTACCAGCATAGTGAGATGAAACTATACCGTTTTTCGTAGTCAAGAAAAACCTACTACATCACCATACTACAGTCCTACCAATGATTTTTCCAATCTCATCTAAGACTGTAAACCAAAATTTAATATTCTACAAGATCCGATAGTCTGATCTTCCGTGTGTAAGCCAAGCTCTACACACCAAACCACCTACTATGTAGAATAAGAGACACACTTGCACATATTAAATAAACAATATAATGCAAACATTGCCCACACCTTTTCGAGCCTTTGGGTGAGTTTGGTTCCTAATCGAATGGACCCCTTTTCTAATCGATTGCCCTTTATTCCAATCGATCGCCACCTGATCCCAATGGATCGCCAATGGTCTGATCCTTATGTGTTGGAATTGCCACCAGCCTACCCTTTTCCTCCCTTTATATATATATTGTCTATTCGTGTGTGTGTGTGCGTGGTGTTTGAGAAGGGAGAGTTAGAGAGAGAGAGCTTGATCGGCGATAAATAGTTGCCGTTTATAGTCCTAAAGATACGCTTTGTTAGCCATTTCATTTAGTTATTAGTTGTTTGTTTAATAAATATTCTATATTTTGTAGGTTTTGGAGCTTTAACTTGAAAATGCACAAAAATCCAATGATTAGTTGCTTTGGAAGACATTCTGCGCTTAAAAGGTGATTCCGGTGAAAGTTGGAGACAGTAGCAGCCTCGGTAAATTGCATTTTTTTGACAAGGAATACTTTAGATTTGAGAAATTTCTCCGGATATATAAAATGTAGATCTTCAAGTTACAGATGCGTGGCCGCAAACGGTAAGTCAATTTGAGGTCCGAGCAAAAAGTTATCGCAATTCTACGATCGGTGCGCAGTGTAGTGAAAACTACCTCGCACGAGCGACCTGTGAAAAAACCAAAAAAATGCGTATTTCATCAAATTAGAGTGCCCAACGAATGTGGTTTGTGCATATGAGTCTAGAAACATAAATACAGCAATTTTAGTGCAATTTGGCTTAGGAAAGCTTCCTAATCTCTCCAAAATCTATATAAATCCTATTCTAAATCAATTTTGTGGTTACACAACATTAGATACATCCATATACAACTAAAAAACTTCAGCCATTAAAAAGAGAGAAGCAAGGAGAAAAAGAAGAAGACCAAGGATTTCCATGGCCTCCTCCATCAACATCTTGCCAATCTTCAATTCTATTGCCGTTAGACCGAGATCTAGGGTTTCAATGAAACCCTAGCCAAGTAATAGGTGTTATTTATGTTTTTCTTTTAGTTTTATTATGTATGGATGATGATTACATGTTTAGAGGATTTTTTATAATAAAATCGTACTTCTATTGATTAAATCATTACTTTCAAAGTTTATTCTTGTCTTAGATCTATTTTGAATGTGATGTGCTCAATGATCTATATTTGCTGTGCTTGTATGGATTATTTACATGTAATGGTGCTTATTTGAATTGTGATATCAAGTAGCTGAATAGTTCATGCCTAGGAAAGAGGGATTGTGCCGCAACCCTAGTTTAGTGTGAGACAATCCGTACTAACCGAAGATGGATTATGTTGGTGCTTGAATCGTAGTTATCTTCTTGAAGGAGGAATTGGGCTTGTAGCTACAATTCCCTATTATCATCCAATGTAATAAACTAATTGAATGCATAGATACCCTTATTACGAAACTGGTGGTGGATTTGCAATCGTAGGTTCACTTTAAATATCGTTTACAACAGCTTTTAAATTACTTTCATAGTGTAGATTTATTTTCATTGTTCTAATAAAAATCAAAATCAAAATTCCGTTTTCTTAATTAACTAGGGTCAAGTTTTAAAATTAAAGTGCTTTAGTATTTCAATCTCTGTGGGTTCGACCTCTACTTCCACACTACAAATCTTTTAAAAGTAGAGTATACTTTTTATATCTTGATTTTGACAAGATCAATTTTTGGCGTTGTTGCCGGGGATTACAATATTACTACCTTTAGTTTTAAAATCTTAGTTTAGTTAATTCGTAAATATTAGATTAGGTATTATTTTTCTTGCTTTCCATTTTTGATTTGAGTCACTAACTTTTCTTTTTCTTTTGTAGTTTCTCCAGTCATCAAATCTAGCGTTTCAGGGTAGAAGAGCTTAGCACATCAAAGGAGCCAAACATTAAAAATCCACATCAAAGGAGCCAAACATTAATTCATCATCAGTTACTAAAGAAGATCCTTATTATCACTTAAGAGATTTCCAAGATATATGCTCTACATTAAAAATCCAAAACGTAACTGATGATGAATTAAAATTGCGTCTCTTCCCATTCTCCTTAAAAGATAAAGCGAAGTATTAGCTCCAATCTCTTGAGCCAAACACTATTAAAACATGGGACGCATTACATACCGCATTTTTACAAAAGTTTTTCCCTATCACAAGAACTAATCAGATAAGAAAATTCATAACGAACTTTGTAATGCAAGATGTGGAAACGCTCTATGACACTTAGGAACAATTTAAAGAATTATTACGCTCGTGCCCACATCATCAAGTTCCCAAGTGGCAATTGGTGCAGATTTTCTACGAGGGATTTGTTCCTTCACTTCGTAATACCGTCGATGCCGTTTGTGTGGGTACCTTCCTACACAAAAGCGTCGACGAGGCATGGAAAATTTTTTAAACATTAAGTGAGAATTCGATGCATCAAATCGTGTCGGTACATCCTAAGGGGTGTCTTCCACCTAAACCCAAGCGAGAGGAGCGTTTCGAGTCAAGTCATTCAATCAAAATACAAGAACTATCTAGAAAACTTGATCAACTCGTGAGGATGGGCCATATGTCCAGTCTACCTCCTTCCAAAGTATGTGCATTATGTTCTGAACCTTATCATAATATCTTTGCATGTCCTTCTACTTCTCAATTCCCAGAGTTTATCGAGCAACACATTAACTCTATTCAACAATTCCCACAAAATGCGCACAACCCTTTAGGAAATAATTACGATGTGCCATGGAGAAGTCACCCAAATGTTGCGTGGCGATCTCAAAATAATGAGGGTTCATATTCCTCCTAAAGACCTCAAATTGATACTAACTTTCCCAATACATGGCAACATCAGTCTTAACAATATCAATATACACAACCCAACCCTCCTCATCCTCATCCACCTCTACGTAATAATGCATTTGAGGAGAAAGTGTTGGCCTCACTTGAAAGTTTTGGTTCAGTGATCCAGTTAGTACACTCTCACACACAGTCCATTACAAAGCTGGAGTCCCAAGTGGGACAAATAGCTAATACACTAAACCGTTTGACCGAGATTAAGTTGCCAAGTCAACCTACTCAGAAACCTAAGGGACAATACGAGGTGGGTGGTATGAGTGCGCAAGTGAACGCTGTTTCAACTAGGACGACTACTCGAGAGGAAGAAGTTGTTGAGATTCTGAGGGAGAGTAGGAGAGATGCGAACATTAATTCAAATCAAGAGAAGGGTGAGAACACGAGTCAAATTATGAAAGAGAATGTAACAGTCCCAACTAATTATATTCCGAAAATGCCTTTTCCACCAAATGTTGACGAACCATCACATTTTTTTAAAGAAAGGGTCAAAAAATGAGGATATACTCGAGGTATTTAAACAAGTGAAAATTAATATCTCATTCCTCGATGCGATTAAAGAAATCCCCGTCTACGCTAAATGTCTAAAAGACCTATGCACCCAAAAGCGCAATTTGCGCGGTCATATTACGAAAAAGGTCTTCCTCACCGAAAAAGTAAGTTTGATCTTCCAACTGTTAGGAAACTGCGTTCCCAGAAATCCGTTGACAGTGCGTATAAGTTGGTACTGCAAAAAATTTACGTGAGCGCTACAATAACTCTACAAGGGCGGAACTAGGGTTACCTTGAACTGCAAAATTGGATTGCTGTAGTAGACGAATCAAGAACACGGGCTCGATAACAGCTCACGATCTTCTACCGTATTCCTTTGCTACCAGAATATCGAACTGAGTGTGGGCTCTTTCGAAATCCTTTTAGTTTTCTGCTCTTCCCTCTTTACGTTCTATTTTCTATTCCCAGTTATAACACTCTCTTTGATTGTTGTGACGATTTAATCCTGATCACATTGATCCGACAAAGATGTGTTCGTCAGGAGGATCAAACGATCTCCGATTTACTTGAATTTTTAACAGCAGCTCCGTCTCGACGTCAGGAACGTTGTGTAAAAAATTCAGCAACTTTCGATCAGTATCGAGCAGTCCGAAGCTCTTTTAGTGAGCGTTGTCCGACGCTAGCGATCTACACTCCTATGTCTCTTGAATGCTCACAGAGACTAGGGTTTGGTGGAAACCCTTCTAGAAGAAAGCTAGGAGGTCAAGGGAAGCTTAGAATATGAAATCATGCAACCTGAGAGAAGAGCCAAGGCAGCATATATATAGGCTACGATAGGGACCATAAGAAGTCAATAAGGAATAGGCTTCCTTATGGAATTAGGAAACCCTAATTCGAACTGAATCAGATTCCTATTTCCATAAATTATAATTCATACCACTAAAGAATTATAATTGCACTCCTATCCTTATCTCAAAAATATATTTCGAGCTCCATGTTATAAAATGCTTGTTATCTCCCCATGTTAAGATTACAAATATCCATTAATTAAATATAATTACTGACAATCATAATTAATTAATCTCTTAAAATTCCTTGAGATCCTCTGCTTAACTTATCTGATATGTCGGATACAAAATCCACCTGCAGGGTTTGACATAATCAAAACTTATAAGCTTTCTCAAGGGGATATCATCAATCCCAAAATTGAGACATGGATTCCATCATTAATTAATATCCACCACACAATTAATATTGTCACCCAATCCAATGAGATATTGACCTATTTAAGGATCTCACCCTTTTGGGGATCAAAGTGTAAATATCAAATGTACGTGTCTATAAACTAACTTAGGATTTAGAGCATAAGTACTCATAATAGCCATGAGGTATTAATTATCTTATAAGTCAGTATAAAGATAATTACCCCAAGTTGGTCCTGTTTAATACCCAAAGTGTACCAGCATAATGAGTTGAAACTGTACCATTTCTCGCAGTCAAGACAAACCTACTACAACACCATGCTGCAGTCCTACCGATGGTGTGCCCAATCCCATCTAAGACTGTAAACCAAAATCTTACATTCTACAATATCTGGTGGTCTGATCTTCTGTGTGTCAGCCGAACTCTACACACCAAACCACCTACTATGTAGAATGAGAGACACACATGCATAATATTAAATAAATAATATAATACAAATATTGCCACACAGATTTTCATAAAAATGGAATAACTGATTTTATTAAAATAATAAATTAAATACATAAAGCATGGCTTTTAGTATACATCCCTAACACCAACACGCTCCTCCGAAGTATAAGGATCCTGGTACACCAACGATTTTATAAATCATAGGTGACACTAGCATTCATCGGGCTCTCCTTGACTTAGGGGCGAGTGTTAATCTCTTACCTTACACCGTCTACAAACAACTAGGTCTAGGTGAACTTAAACCCACGACCACTACCATACAATTAGCGGATCGTCCTGTTAAAATTCCTAGAGGAATCGTTGAAGATGTCCTAGTTAAGGTTGATAAATGTTACTACCTCGTCGATTTCATGGTCCTTGACACCGAACCTATGCTAGATGCTAGGAGACACACTCCTGTCATTCTTAGTCATCCATTCTTGGCAACTGCTAATGCGTGCATCAACTGTCAAATAGGGGTAATAAAGGTGTCGTTAGGAAATATAAAATTAAAATTAAAAGTTTTTAACGCTATTGATCAACCTCCCAATGACAATGATTACCTATATGTTGAGGAGTGTGAGGTTAGACGAACAATTGAACCTAATAAAGAATTAAAAGTGAGTAAGGAGAATAATTTATTGAGTAATGAGCGGACGAATTCAAATAATCTGGATCCTAATGAAGAATTTACTCGGAAGGTGAGAAATCAATTTGAATATGATCAGGGAGAACCGTTGATCAAGTTAAAGAATAATGACATTATTTCTGTTTTCCACCGGAGCCTCCCTCTTGTCTTCCAAGGTACAAAGTCTGAGTTACGGCCTCCTTAAGTCTTGAGCTAGAATGGTCTAGCTAAAGACGTAAAAGACAGCGCTTCTTGGGAGGCAACCTAAGCTTTATTTCATCCGTTTCTCTTATTTTTGAACATTTTTGGGTCATTTCTGTCAGTTTTTGAGTTCTCTGGACAGGTTTGGGGGTCGGAGTAAATTTATTTTGAACTTATTCACATAAAACAAGTGAGAAAGAGAAAAAGAACATGTCGTTCACGCGAGTGGGGGATTTTTGCATTTTTCTCTCTAATCTCTTACCTTCTTTCTCCCAAACCTGGTCATTCCTTTTTCTTTTCTGTTTGTTTTCTTAAGCCCTCTTTGATCGAGTCCTTCTTTGTTTTCATAAGTTTTTTTTGTTTTCTTTTTGGATGTTAATTGAATCTTTTGGTTTTAGTTTAGTTTTTCGACAAGTACGTCATGGTCTGCATTACATATATATACTTCTATTGCTATCGTTGTTTTTTTGTTTGTTTATTTTCTTTTATCAAGTATTGACAGGTGAATTAGTGGCTCTATTTGGAGTAATTGAACTTTGTTGCCATATTCATATACGTTTACTTGGCTTGTGATTGTCGAGATCGAGGTAATGTCGTTCCTTCTTTACGTACTTTCCTTTTTTCGTTTTATTGTTTCATTAGGGACAATGAAAGGTTTAGGTTTGGGGGTATGCACACACATGCACATTATTATGCACGGATTTTTCAAAAAAATTTATATTTGTGCTTAAATAAACGATGTTACCGACGTTTTTGCAATTTTGAGTTGATACTTCTTGTTATATAACTTGGATTGTTATAGAATGGTGAACATGAAGAGGTGATTAAACATTTGCTGAAGTCATGATGCGACGTTTAGGATATGTATCGTTCAAATCGTAGTTTTATATCATAGATTTGCACACAAACTTATGCACTGCACGTAGTCGCTTGAATACATGTTTGATGTGAACTATAATATGATTCGGATCTCTAGATAGCTGTATCATCCTAGGATGTGATTTTAGGCCCTCTTTGTTATTCACCATTTTTACCATTTGACCTGTCCAGATAAATGATAAAATTTCCTTAGTTCACCCCTTTGAACTGTTAAAGTGTCTCATTTTCTTTAAGCACCATTACCCTTTTTCTTGCTCCAACTTGGCCAACTTGGAGTTTATCACTGAAAGATTGATCAACTTTTAGTGGTGATAAGACGGTGTGTCGATTGAGAAGAAGAAAAAAACAAGATTATGTTTGGGGTATTTGACTTGGTATTCAATAAATATTCGTTTCAAAAGCAACGAAAAAGAAAAGAAAAAAAAAGTTTGGAAGAAGAAAAGAAAAGGAAAAAAAGGTTGAAAGAAGAAAAGAAAGAAAACAAGAGAAAAGAAATAAAAAAAATATATATGAAAAGAAGAGTATGAAAAGATGAAAGTTGATAGAAGAATGAATGAAAGAAAGAAATCAAATATGCCTTATAGCGCCACTCTAAAACTACCTAATGAACCCTTTCTATCATTTTTCATTGACTAAGCCATATTACAACCTTTGAAAAGTCCTAATTGATTCTAAAAAACATGGCTTGGATATGTAAATGATGGAAGGGGGATTAAAATACGGTGACGATTAATTATTTTTGACAATTGGCGTCCTATCCATGAGACTACTGTTCTTTCCTGTCATACGTCTTTTACAAGTTATATGTGAGCGTTTCTTATTTTGAAAACATATTTCCTTTACTCCTATATATTAGAGAAATTACACATGTATCTGAGTGTTTCATTTTAGAGTGTAATTAACATTGTGAGATTCATAGTCGAAGCATAGTTGGATGGTTATCCGAGTTATATTCCAAGTTTATGACATGTGCGTGTTCATTTGACTACCACATCACACACATACAATTTTATGAGAAACTCTATTGATTGATACGATATATGTGCTTGGGATTGTTTTTCATGACGTATGTGGATGTTTGATTCCATTTATTTTTGTTCGTTATTATATTTCAAATCATTGTTTTATAATAAGGAGTATTGAATGTTCTAATTTTCTTTTTTAATAAAATTTTTAAATGTATAATGAAATAAAGATGGTTGTGGGTGTCTTATTCGACGAGAACCCTCACGAGACTTCACTCGTCCTACTAGGTACACCTAGGGGTTTAAAATGCAATTGCGTTGCCTGCGACAATAAGTTAGGATATTTTAATTGCACTTTAGTTTTATTTTTATGTTTTTCTTTGCTTAAGGACTAGAAATGTATAGGTTTGGGGGTGTGATCGGCGAAAAATAGTTGTCATTTATAGTCCTAAAGATACGCTTTGTTAGCCCATTTCATTTAGTTATTAGTTGTTTTTTTAATAAGTATTCTATATTTTGTAGGTTTTGGAGCTTTAACTTGAAAATGCACAAAAATCCAATGATTAGTGGCATTGGAAGACATTATGCGCTTAAAAGGTGATTCCGGTGAAAGTTGGAGACAGTAGCAGCCTCGGTAAATTGCATTTTTTTGACAAATACTTTGGACTTGAGAAATTTCTCCAGAGATATAAAATGTAGATCTTCGAGTTACGAACGCGTGGCCCAAACGGCAAGTTAATCCGAGGTCCGAGCAAAAAGTTATTGCAATTCTACGATCGGTGCACAGTGTTGTGAAAACTATCTCGCGCGAGCGACCTCTGAAAAAACCAAAAATGCGTATTTCATCAAATTAGAGCTCCCAGCGAAGGTGGTTTGTGCATATGAGGTCCAGAACGTAAATATAGCAGTTTTAGTGTGATTTGGCTTAGGAAAGCTTCATAATCCCTCCAAAATCTATATAAATCATATTCTAAATCAATTTTGTGGTTACACAACATTAGATACATCTATATACAACTAAAAAACTTCAGCTATTGAAGAGAGAGAAGCAAGGAGAAGAAGAAGAAGACCAAGGATTTCTATGGCCTCCTCCATCAACATCTTGCCAATCTTCAATTCTATGGCCGCTTAGACTGAGATCTAGGGTTTCACTGAAACCCTAGCCAAGTAATAGGGTGTTATTTATGTTTTTCTTTTAGTTTTATTATGTATGGATGATGATTACATGTTTAGAGGATTTTTTTTATAATAAATCGTACTTCTGTTGACTAAATCATTACTTTCAAAGTTTCTTCTTGTCTTAGATATATTTTGAATGTGATGTGCTCAATGATCTATATTTGTTGTGCTTGTATGGACTATTTACATGTAATGGTGCTTATTTTAATTGTGATATCAAGTATCCGAATAGTTCATGCCTAGAAAAAACGGATTGTGCCGCAACCCTAGTTTAGTACGAGACAATTCGTGCCAACCGAAGATGAATTATGTTGGTGCTTGAATTGTAGTTATCTTGTTCAAGGAGGAATTGGGCTTGTAGCTACAATTCTCCATTATCATCCAATGTAATAAACTAATTGAATGCATAGATAATCTTATTACGAAACTAGTGGTGGATTTGCAATCCTAGGTTCACTTTAAATATCATTTACAACAACTTTTAAATTACTTTCATAGTTTAGATTTATTTTAATTGTTCTTAGTTTAATAAAAATCAAAATCAAAATTCTGTTTTCTTAATTAACTAGGGTTAGGTTTTAAAATTAAAGTGCTTTAGTATTTCAATCTGTGTGGGTTCTACTCTACTTCCACACTATAAATCTTTTAAAAGTAGAGTATACTTTTTATATCTTGATTTTGACAAGATCAGAGCTTGTGTGTATATGTGTGTCCTATACATATATATATATATAACCGTGTGTGTATACACCCTCACGGGTTAGAAATGAATAATAAGAAGAAGAAGAAGAGGAAGAAAAAGAAGGAAAAAAATAGAGACGGAGAGAAAGAGATGAGAGAGAACTCACCATAGCCGTCGCCGCGGAGCTCAGGACGCCGTCACCGGAACGCCGTAGTAAGGTGAGTTCATTAACTCTTTTTTTTTTTTGCTCAGAGTGAGTTCATTAACTCACTCAAGGGGTTTGTTTTTGGGATGATTCTGTATGTTTAATAAAGTGTATGAGAAAAAGAGAACCCCCAATGTTTTTTAATATAAAACCAATCAGTTTTGAGGAAGAAGACGGAGTCCAATCGATTGCCATAGAGTCTAATCGATTGGGTTATTTACCAATCGATTGTTAATACAATCGATTGCCATTTTGTCCAATCGATTGTCATTATTTCAAATCGATTAGGCAAGAGTAGAATGTTATTTATATGTTATTATATGCTATAATTTGGTTGTTATGATATAGCTGAGCTGTTATTAGTTGTACCATGTATAATATTGATATCAGGATATAAGATTGGTCAGTACGATGTATGTCAGAATTAGACTTATATGATGTTGATGTTCATATTATAAGGTGAACTGTTTAACTGTCATATGTTGTTATTGATGAACTGAACATGACTGTATATTAATAACCAGTTAAAGAGTATATATGATGAATACATAGCATATGGTAATTCCTATATCTAGAGTAATGCATTTCACGACATGTGGTCAGTATGCATGGGATAGTGGTATGAAGAGATGAGAGAAGATGGTGAGAGATGGAGATATGCCTCAGTGTGGAATAATGAGATATGTGTACTTTGAATTCGTGGGATCAACGGCTGACGAGCCGGGTGGACGTGGGATGGTTAGGGTTCCTAGTACACCTCTCACTACTGAAGATGTCCAGTGATGCTTATGCACTATTGAAGAGGTCTAGTGTACCTTTGAAGATATTCGGCTAGTACTTTAATGTATTCTCAACTGTGTAGACGACTAGTAAGGATATACAAATCGTTGAAGATATCCAATGTGCCACTCCCATTGTTTATAAATAGGACGTACTTGTAGATGACCAGTAACCTATCAAGGGATCGTGTGAAGTAGGATACCATCGGGTAAGCGACCGGTGTGGCCTGTTGGCTCAGTTATGTAGTATCGCTGTATCGATACGAGTATGAATATAGATATCGGTATGGATAGAATCATATGGTGTAGGACACCACTGGGTAAGCGACCGGTGTGGCCTACTGGGTCATTTATGTGGTATCGACGTATGGATATGAGTATGAACGTGGATATCGATATGGATAGAATCATGTGGCATAGGACACCACTGGGTAAGCGACCGGTGTGGCCTGCTGGCTAAGTTATGTGATATCAGATTGGTATTATTGTATCGACGTATGGATACAGAATTGTATTATTGTATCAATGCTTGGGTACAGATTGGTATTGTTGTATTGAAGAATGGATACGAAAATAGATATAAATATAAGAATGGTTAGTAAGATGATTGTTCAGTCATGGATTCAGCATCCTGGCATAAAAGATAGATGCATGGGGTGGTTGCATGGGATACATGTATGGATTTGGTAATGCTAGACATTGAGTAGCATGAGGAGATATTATACCATGATAGTTATTTTTGTCTTGATTTACCTGTTTCCTGTTAGCATTGATTTAATGTTTAATGTGACCTTTGCTATCTCTGTGAGTGACTTCACTGATAAGAGATTAATCGTATTTTAAGATGTTGAACTATAACGGTGAGGAGTGTGGTTGATGTACTCACTCAGCTTTGTATTCAAAGCTGATGGCATTTATGTCACGCCCCGAAGAAGCAAAAATAGAGAAAACATGTTCCTTTTTGGTCCCGTAGGTTCGTGACTGGTGAATAACCGCATTGTCATCTACTCAAACCAACAAATACAACGATAGGGAGGATGCTATTCATAAAACATATCTTATTAACATAATCAGAGGCTACAACAGAAATATAAAAGGTTTGGAAGCAACATATGCCCAAGTACCAATTATAAAAGTCTACTAAATCTATTACAACAACTGACTTAGAGTCTGAAGCCTATAACAATAATTAACAGAAGTACAATATATATATAGACTACCTATTACAAAGTAGCACGCCTTTATCTTCAAACCTTCAGCTCCAAGTTCGGCGGAACATTAGTCTCCGTCCTCAAGGCCTGCCAAGCTCTAGACATTGGAATGTCCAGGGCACGAACGCCATCAGCTTTGAATACAAAGCTGAGTGAGTACACTAAACAACACTCCTCAGCATTATTGTTCAGCATCTTAAAATGCGATTAATCTCTTAACAATGACATCACTCACGAACATAGCAGAGTCTCATGAAACTATACATGAATTCAATGATAGCAGGAAACATATTAAATGAAATCAATAATAAAGATCATGGTATAAATATCTCATCACGTATTCACCAAATCCATGCATGTAACCCATGCAACCACCCATGCATCTACCTTTACGTTGGGATTCTGAATCCATGACTGAACATCATCTTTACTAACCATTCTCATTTCATATCCATTTCTGTATCCATTCACCATATTCATACTCATATCCATATCTCTATCCATCTCTGTAACCATTCGTCGATACAATAATGCCAATCGGAATCACCCGACTAGGCAGTAGGTCCCACAATCCCTTGATAGGGTTACCGATCGTCTACACGGTACCACCTATCTATAAACGATAGAACGGCACATCAGACGTCTTCAACGATGTGTATACCCTCACTGGTCGCCTATATAGCTGAGAATACATTAGAGCACTAACCGGACGTAATCGTCAATGGTACACTGGACGTCTTCAATAGTGCATACGCATCACTGGACGTCTTCAATAGCGAGAGGCGCACTAGGAACTCTAACCATCCCACGTCCACCCAACTCGTCAGCCGTTGATCCCACGGATCCCAAGTACACATATCTCATATCCCACATAAGCCACAATTCCCATTTCTCATCATATTCCCTTATCTCTTCACATTACTATCCCATGTATGTTGACCACATCTTGTGCAATGCTCATGCCCTAGATAGTAGGATTATCACATACTCTATATTCATCACATCTACTCATTAACTGATTATTAGCATGCAGTTAGGAATGGCAACGGGGCGGGTATGGGACGGGGTGACCATATCCCGCCCCCGCCCCGTCTAACAATGCTCTTCCCCCATCCCCGCCCCGTTTGGAAGTGCATGTTACCCATCCCCGACCCCACCTATAAATAAAATCCCGCTTCTGCCCCGTCCCCGCCCCAAAATCAGTCCCAACTCCTGATTCCTGAGTTAACCTTTTGGTTGAATACATGCATATGGTCTTTTCATATGCCATGTGTAAACTGTAGCATTCTAGAGAAGTCCACAGGTTTAGACTATATGTTAGGATTTAATTTAAAAACTATAAATGTGTACAACTTTCATGCACAAGTACCAATGCTTCTACACCATCAACACGTGAATCAGTACTTAGAGGTTGCTTCTCCATCACTTAAGATTTAATTTTATAGACAAATGAACTCGTGAGTGGGCTATACAATATCGATGTGGGACAAAAAAACGCAGAATGCAATACATTATCGGGGTATACCAGGTTTGGTCCTTTAATACCGAACCCGCCCCGAACCCGGGATGGGTATAAGCTCTCTTCCCTAAACCCGCCCCTACCCCATTTAAGTGCTTCCCAAACCCGTCCCATTAGGGGCGGGACGGGGCGGGGACTCGTTGTAATCAGGTAAATTGCCATCCCTACATGCGGTCATGTTCTGTTCTACTATTCAGTTCATCAATAATAACATATAACATTTAAATACTTCATCTCATATTAACAGTTAACATAGAATAATTCATCTTATAATATTAACGATTACTACATATAAGTCTAGTCCTGACATAGCACATATTTATCTTTTCCACATATCGCAATAACACATATGGTACAACTATTAACAAGTCTGATATATCATAAGCATAAAACAATATACAAATGACATTCTAATCATATCTAATCGATTGACCAAACATGGCAATCGATTGGAAACAATGCCAATTGATTGGGCAAAATGGCAATCGATTGGGATATCAATCGATTGGGAAATTATCCAATCGATTGGATCTAATGGCAATCGATTGGACTCTGTCTTCTTCCTCAAAATTGCTGGTTTTATATATAAAAACGTTGGGGGTTCTTTCATCTTCCATATACGTTATTAAACACATACAAACAAACACCTTAAAAGCAATCCCTTGAGTGAGTTAATGAAACTCACCTTTCTTCGGCATTCCAGTGACGGCGTCTCGAGCTCCGCAGCAGCGGCTATGTTGAGTGATCTCTCCCTCTTCTTCTTTGCTCGCTCTGTCTGTCTCTTCTCTCTCTCTCTCTCTGGTCTCCTCTTCTCCTTCTTCTCCTTCTCCTTCTCCTTCTCCTTTCTCACTCTCTAACCCGAGAGTGTGTGTGTATATATATACAATATATATGTGTATATATATGTGTGAGAGTATATAACTCTCTCTTTTTCTTTCACAAACACACACACAAGGAAACCTATATGTGTATAAGGGGAGGGTTATATATAGGGGAGAGGGAAATAATCACAACCTCACAAATCAAACGAGGTGGCCAAGTCCAGCTACTCCCAATCAATTGGGACCAGAAGGCAATCGATTGGTGTTAGGTTGGCAACAAGGCAATCGATTGGGAAATTCTCCAATCGATTGGTATAGCAATCAATTAGGATAAGGTCAATCGATTGGGCTCTCAAAAGTGGCAATCGATTGGTATATAATGCCAATCGATTAGGATGCAAACTTACCCAAAGTCTAGGAAAAGTACTAGGGATACATATACCTGAAAATATGGGGTATTACATCATCCACCTCGTAAGACAGAATCTAAAAATGCTCAAGTTCTCGTTTTACATAAACGATTACATCAGCGGCCAACGGGTTAAAGTTCTAGACACGTAATGTAAAGATATCACAGATCTACGAATACTAGGGTGACAACTACCAATTCTCAGGATTAAGAGATATGAAATTCGTATGTCGAACTTCAAAAAGTTCTAGGTAGCACAATCTAATCATCTTACAAATTTGAAACGGCTAGTCTCCAAACACATGAGGTTCCTCCCTCAAGTCAAACTCTACGATGTGAGGGTTCTATTGATCAAGTGTTCTAATCACATCTAAGTTGTAGTGAAGCGTTGTCATCTACTCCCGTCTTCAATGATGCTTCAAACTGTGCTAACGATGTCTGTACTGCTGCATCGGTTGATTGTCTTCTATCCCTGAACTCCTTGTTATGTTTGTCAGCGTCCTTAGTTGGTCTCTTGTTGTACATGACGTCCTTGTTAACTCCCTGGCTTGTTGTTGTCCTTCAATGTGTTGACCTAAAAGCATTTTGACTCTCACATCGTAGTTGGTGACTTAAACTTCCTCAAGTGTCCCCAAATTTCTCATGTACTATTGATACAATCATGTCTTCGAGGTCGTACAATATGTCGAATGCTCGTTCTGCTTCCACGTATTAATCAAATCGGTTAGACAGTGCTATGCACTGATATCGTGAGGCGATCTACTGTATAACATCTTGTCTGGATGAAAGCAGCAGGAACTCGGTGTCAAAAAGCAATCTTCTGTGGTACTCGTAATTCTGGTATTGTCTCTGCGTCACTAGTATCCTCTCTTGTAGACTTGAAATCTTATAGTTTGTCATTTCTTGTCAAGTCTGTGTCTCAAGGGAATTGAGATTCCTCATCTCTAGTCTCTATCCAACTTACCAACGATTGGCGTAGTCTTTTGTGTAGGGAGGCCAATGATGTCAGATAGGGATGCAATTGATGTCTTATGGGGATGCAAAAGATGTCATATGGGATGCAATTGATGTTATATCTATACTTGGATTACTACTGTCGATCAGTGTCAAACAAATTGTTCAGGTATCTACCATTTACAGTGTAGGCTAATCCTCTTACAATTGAATCAAAAGAATGACAACTTCCTGCATATCGGGATCATGAGGTAATACAAAATATAGGTGATGAGGGTTGTACCTTCTGTCTATCCATTACTTGTTCAATGGGTCTGCCCTCGTGATACTTGTCGCTACGGAACATTGTGTTGCATATCTAGTTCTGGACAAAACTTACGGACATGACTAACTTTACCACAGTTAATACATCGTACTCCTCGTCCATTATATTTCCTTGATGTTCTGCATTCTTAGGAATAGTGTCCTGGTATTCCACAATCGTAGTAGATATCTCGTTCTCTGTGATGTGTTGGAGTCGCCACTAGTTCTAATTCTTTCTTGTCATTCCCCAATCTCTTACGCTTCTAGCGATTGTCCATATAACTTCTCGCTATGTTTCCTTGTTGAACTTGGTTAGCTGCCAACACAAACTGACTGTCCCTTCCTCTCTGATCTGTTAGGAGAAACTGATCGTACTCTGGAAATGTTAGATCAGATCGTTGCCCTTCACTAATCTGAGTGTCATCTTCTAGTTTCGTTGCCATTTCTACCAGAGCTTCGAAAGATTGATCTAATGTCCTATAGTTATATGACGGATATGTGGAACTAGTCCCTGATGATATCTTTTGATCTTCCTTCTTGGGGTATCGATCATATGCGGTGCAAATTGTGATAGTCTCTCGAACTGAGTTGTATATTTGGTATTGTCATACTACATTGGACTAATTGTATGAAATCCATTTCCCTTTTGTTCTTCTCAGATTCTAGGAAGTACTTTTCTAGAAATCGGGTCTTGAATGATTCCCAAGTCATTCTTCCTACAGCTTCTTCACCTATCGTAGTTTTTACTGCGTCCCACCAATCTGCTACTGAGAACATCAGTTGAAATACGGCCAAATGTCTTTTCTCAATGTCAGTACATTCAAGTGTCTCAAATATCAATTCTATCTGGCGAATCCATTGTTCAGCTTGCCACGCTCCAGTCAATCTTGTAAAGGTTCCTGGTTAAAGAGCATGAAATTCTTTAGAAACCTGACTCTCGTTTGACGTACTGGTGCTTCATTTCCAATGACACGATCTGCACGATTGATAACTTGTTCCATGCGACGGATGAAAGCTCTGAACATTCCTGTTGGATCTATCTAAGAAGGTACTACATCAGGTACTCCATTCAGCTGGCCCGGGTTTCCTCAAGTCGTTCCAACCATAACGAGTGCTGGTAGTGTTCAGTGTCACTACCTATAATGAAAAACTATTCGGTCAGATGCATTCTATCTTACAGCTCAAGCAAGAACATGTGGTAAATATACAGTACCACTATATAATATGATCATACCAAGCAATACAGATATAATAATATAACCATAGAGGTCAGTCTATCTACCAGGTATTCTCAAATATATCTAAGCTCAAAACAAAGATCACGAAACTACAGGTTCTAAGCGTAACATCAAATCTAAACATTCTATTTCAATTCTTAGGTTCCAGACTACGAATGCTGCTCAACTAACAAGTGAGACCACTCATCTAACATGTGGCTTAAGGTAACAGAATAATCTTATCCATAACCTCGTTCTATTTCTAGGTCATACTGACTGTTCCATGATCGCTCATGTCTAAAATCCAACGGTTCCATATTTATGATCTCCACAACCCCAACTAACTCGCAATGCCTTGCTCTTCATGAACTCAACTATCAACAATTCTAACGATTCCTTATCGACTCTAGCAGTTACTATCTTCCAAAGAAACATTCTCAGATGGATTCATCTAACTTCTCGTCTGAGTGACAGGATAACAGCTCCATCTCATCTGGGCTAATCCTCATGCTATTGACATTAACTTAGAACTCGGGTTCTAATCACAAAAGACAAGCGGTTAACAACTAAAACCTAGGCTCTGATACCAAAAATCCTGTCACGCCCCAGAGAAGCAAAAATAGAGAAAACAAGTTCCTTTTTGGTCCCGTAGGTTCGTAACTGGTGAATAACCGCATTGTCATCTACTCAAACCAACAAATGCAATGATAGGGAGGATGCTATTCATAAAACATATCTTATTAACATAATCAGAGGCTACAGTGGAAATATAAAAGGTTTGAAAGCAACATATGCCCAAGTACCAATTATAAAAGTCTACTAAATCTATTACAACAGCTGACTTAGAGTCTGAAGCCTCTAACAATAATTAACAGAAGTATAACATATATACAGACTAACTATTACAAAGCAGCACACCTTCATCTTCAAGCCTTCAGCTCCAAGCCCGGCAGAACATCAGTCTCCATCCTCAAGGCCTGCTAAGCTCTAGACATTGGAATGTCCAGGGCACAAACGCCATCAGCTTTGATTACAAAGCTGAGTGAGTACACTAAACAACACTTCTCACCGTTATTATTCAGCATCTTAAAATGCGGTTAATCTCTTAACAATAACGTCACTCATGGACATAGCAGAGGTCTCATGAAACTATACATGAATTTAATGATAGCAGAAAACATATTAAATGAAATCAATAATAAAGATCATGCTATAAATATCTCATCACGTATTCACAAAATCTATGCATGTAACCCATGCATCTACCTTTACGTTGGGATGCTGAATCCACGACTGAACATCATCTTTACTAACCATTCTCATATTCATATCCATTTCTGTATCCATTCACCATATTCATACTCATATTCATATCTCTATCCATCTCTGTAACCATTCGTCGATACAATAATGCCAATCAGAATCACCCGACTAGGCAGTAGGTCCCATAAGCCCTTGATAGGGTTACCGGTCGTCTACACGGTACCACCTATCTGTAAATGATAGAACGGCACATCGGACGTCTTCAACAATGTATATACCCTCACTGGTCGTCTACACAGCTGAGAATACATTAGAGCACTAGCCGGACGTAATCGTCAATGGTACACCGGACGTCTTCAACAGTGCATATGCAACACTGTACATCTTCAACAGTGAGAGGCGCACTAGGAACTCTAACCATCCCACGTCCACCCGACTCGTCAGCCGTTGATTCCACGGATCCCAAGTACACATATCTCATGTCCCACATAAGCCACAATTCCCATTTCTCATCATATTCCCTTATCTCTTCACATTACTATCCCATGTATGCTAACCACATCCTGTGCAATGCTCATGCTCTAGATAGTAGGATTATCACATACTCTGTATTCATCACATCTACTCATTAACTGATTATTAGCATGCGGTCATGTTCTGTTCTACTATTTAGTTCATCAATAATAACATATAACATTTAAACAGTTCATCTCATATCAACAGTGAACATAGAATAATTCATCTTTTAATATTAACGATTACTGCATATAGGTCTAATCCTGACATAGCACATATATATCTTATCTATATATCATAATAACACATATGGTACAACTATTAACAAGTCTGATATATCATAAGCATAAAACAATATCTAAATAACATTCTGATCATATCCAATCGATTGACCAAATACGAAAATTGATTGGAAACAATGCCAATTGATTGGGCAAAATGGCAATTAATTGGGATTCATGGCAATCAATTGGGAAATTATCCAATCGATTGGATCCAATGGCAATCGATTGGACTCTGTCTTCTTCCTTAAAACTGCTGGTTTTATATATAAAAACGTTGGGGGTTCTTTCCTCTTCCATATACGTTATTAAACACATACAAACACCTTAAAAACAATCCCTTGAGTGAGTTAATGAAACTCACCTTTCTCCGGCGTTCCAGTGACGGTGTCCCGAGCTCCGCGGCGGCGGCTATGGTAAGTGATCTCTCCCTCTTCTTCTTTGCTCGCTCTGTCTGTCTCTTCCCTCTCTCTCTGGTCTCTTTTTTTCCTTCTTCTTCTCTTCTTCTTTTCCTTCCTCTCTCTCTTACCCGAGAGTATGTGTGTGTATACAATATATGTGTGTGTATATATATATATGAGAGTATATAACTCACTCTCTCTCTCATACACACACAAGCAAACCTATATGAGTATAAGGGGGGGTATATATAAGGGAGAAGAAAACAATCACAACCACACAAATCAAACGAGGTGGCCAAGTTCAACTACTCCTAATCTATTAGGACCAGAAGGCAATTGATTGGTGTTAGGTCGGCAATAAGGCAATCGATTGGGAAATTATCCAATCGATTGGTATAGCAATCAATTGGGATAAGGTCAATCGATTAGTCTCTCAAAAGTGGCAATCGATTGGTATATGATGCCAATCGATTGGGATGCAAATTTACCCAAAGGCTAGGAAAAGTACTAGGGATACATATACCTGAAAATACGGCGTATTACAATTTATGCCCTGGACATTTCAATGTCTAGAGCTTCATAGGATTTGAGGACGGAGGTCTGATGTTCAGCCGAACTTGGAACTGGAATCTTAAAGACGAATACGTGCAGCTTTGTAATAGTTAGTTTATCTATGTTGTACTTCTGTTAATATTGGTTGTAGGCCTCAGACTCTAAGTCAGCTGTTATAATGGAATTAGTAGACTTTTATAATTGGTACTTGGGCATATGTTTCTTTCAAACCTTTTATATTTCCGTTGTAGTCTCTGATTACGTTAAGATATGTTCTATGAATAACATCCTTCCTATCATTGTATTCGTTGGTTTGAATACATGACAATGCGGTTATTCACCAGTCACGAGCCTACAGGACCAAAAAGGAATTTATTTTCTCTATTTTCTTCTCTGGGGAGTGACATATACGAATCTCAAGTTGAGAATCAGGCCGCACGTAGTTTTGTGCTTTGTATGTGTGAGAGTGTGTACAAGTGTTTGAAAAAGTTGGTCGATCTAGACCGTGCGAGTGTAAAGTGGTATTTTTGAGTGAGAGATGGTGTTGCTAGGAACTTTAACCTGTTCAGTGTAATCCTAGACTTTAACCTTTGAAAAAGTAGTGAATTTTGAAAAAGTGAGCTAAGTGAGAAGTCAGAGTAGCTAAGAACTTTAACATGTACGGTGTAGCCCTAGACTTTAACCTTTGAAAAAGTGATTGAGATTGAAATGAGATTATGCAAGTGAGTGGAGAATGAAGTGGGAATTTTTTTTTTTACTTTTCCATATATTTTTTTCGATCTTTTTAGTCCTATATCGGAAGTAAGGATCTGTTGTGCCCAAATGATCGAAAAGTGTACCGAAAGTAAGGGTCGGTGCCCAAAAGAAAGAAATGAGATTTTTTTTTTTTTTGTATTTTTATTTTATGTCGGAAGTAAGGGTTGATGCCCAAAAGAAAGAAAAAAGATTTTTTTCCCTTTTACCAAAGTAATTGATAAACTTATAAGTTAAGAGTATTCGGTAAAAGAAAAAGAAATCTATTTTTTTTCGTTTTCTTTTAGTTTTTTAGAAGATTTGAGTTGAGTATTCCAAAAATGGAACGGAGGAGTCTCGGTACTTCTAATTTTATGAAATTTTGAGGGAAAGTTTCCAAATGAGTCTAGTTTCCATAGGAGAAAACATTTTTGCAATACATTTTGTAGATTGGGAGAAATTGAATTTAGAAGCACCCTTACTCAAAATCAGGGACTGCACTGTCGACTGAAAGTAAACGATTTTTTACGAAAATTTTATGAATTTTTAAAAATCTGAAAAAATTCATTAAGATAGGTAAGAGGCTAAGATTAATGAGAAAAATAAAAATGGAGCAAAACAATTTTTTTTAGGTGTCCAAAAGGAGGACGATATTAAGCAAATCTGTTGTGATTTTCTGGCAGATTTTGAGCTTCATGTGTTTGTGCTTTGAAAGTGGCTCAGACACTTTTTAAATAAAATTACGAAAAATCTCGAACGATGATCATTGAGTTTGGAGAAGATCTCTAATTGAAAAGACAGTTATTGAGTCCAATTAGTCCTTTCTTTTTTTATTATTCTATTTATGTGAATCAAGTAATCTTTCTTATTTAGACATGGATTTCCGTATAGAAAATTGCGTTGTCCCCAGTAAAACATAGATATTTGTATTAGCAACCGCGTCATCCCCAGTAAAACATGGCTCTCCGTATTAGAAGCCACGCGAGATTTCTATATTAGAAACCATGTAATCCTGAGTTGGACGTGATTTTTGTATTGGAAACCAAGTAATCTCGAGTCAGATGCGGATATCTGTATTTATTATTATTATTATTATTTTTTTTTTTTTTTTGGTTATCAAGCAAGAATATAGTTGATATATGCAAGAGATGAAGAAATGTTTGAATAAAAATAAAAATAAAAACCTGAGTTATTAGAGGAACTCGAGAAATCGGCTAGAACATTGACGGTAAGTGACGGGGATGTTGGGTAATGATTTGAGGAGGTATGATGATGGTTGGGCAACAACGGAAGATGATAGTGGTAAGGCGACTGTGAGGTAGGTTGGTGAGAATTGTGGTGATATGGTGGTTAGGTAGAGGGTGATGATTGTAGTGGTGGCTTTGATAGTGATGGTTAGAAGAAGTGGTATAGTGGTGGAGAAAATGAAGACTCTCTTTTTTGTTTGTGGGTTTTTTTTATTTTATTTTTTATTTAATGATAAAGTGAGGGAGATGGAGAGTAAGGTGAGGCAGATGGAAAGGAAGGATGGACAGGAAGGTGAGGGAGATGTATAGAGAAAGCTATCTATTTCTTCACTTTGAATGGTTTGCATTAGCCTCCTTTTATAGGCAAAGCAAGAGTTCTACTTCTTCTTCTTCTTTTTTATAAACACTCCATTCAAAAATAAATATAAACTCACCCATTTTGTTTTAAGTAAAATAACAAGAACTACTTGCATTTTTTTATGAAATAGTAAAATTCCACCAAGTTTTGTTTATTGAAAAGAAAAACTCCACCATAGTTTGTTATGGAAAAGAGATACTCCACTATCTCTTTTTTTTTTTTAACTACAAGAAGGAATTTCAACATCTTTTTTTTTTTTTTGTCTTTTCTTTAAAAAAAAAACTATCTAGCTTGGTGGAAAGAAAAGAATTAAAGATCCTCCCTCTTTTATTTTGGGTTGGGAAAAAAAAAGGGTAAATGGTATTAACATTTTTTGTTGGGCTGAAATGGGTGTTTATAGGTAACTTCCACCATCAAATGAATACTTATTTGATAAGAAAACCACCACATAAGGAATCAAATCATAATTATGAAACAATTTCATTAATGGAATTTTAGGCATAATCCTAGCAATCTTCACCTTGCCTCAAATTCCTTGCCATCAGTCCTCAGAGTCTTCCTCTTGTAATCTTCAACTTCCACATCGATAGTGCATCGCCTTTGTCATCCTCTAAGCTATTCAATTACACCATTACTCAAGTTCACATTCCCCATGAATTTGAGATCACCAATGTCATCAAACACGAAACGCACGAGCTCCACTTTGCTATTGTGGTCGTCTTCACCTTGAGTAGAAGTTATCATCACCGAAGTTGTCGGAGCCTCTTCATCTATTCCTCAATAGATTTCCCCACCGGCTTCCACACCCTCTTATTCTTCGTAATATCTCCAAAATTTGTACTTCCCAACAAAATGTACAAACTTTCAACCTTCTTTCCCAAGAACATTATGCGAAAATCCCGTTTCACCTTCATGAAGCCTCTCTTCGCGACAAACGAGCATCCTTTGGAATCCAACATTCCCAAGGAAATTACGTTTCTCTTTAAACCCGAAACATGAAGCACATCCATCAAAAGCCTTGTCAACCCATTTGAAGTCTTGATTCGAACGGTTCCAACACCCTTGATTTCTCCAATCGTATTGTTCACCATATAGACGTTTTCCTCCATCGATTTGTAGGACGAGAACCAATCTACATGCGAACATAAGTGAGCAAAACAGCTGAATCAAGAACCCAATGCACGATTTTCTCCTCCTCCTCTATAATAGTCATGACTTCTACGACATCTTCATTCGAATGTTCCAACATGTTTGCAGCAACACCTCTATTATCCTTCTTCGCTGGGCAATCTCACATAAAGTGACCCTTCTCTACACAATAGTACCACTCCTTGTCCTTCATAGGAGTTCTAATCATGCTCCTCCACTACCGCCTCCACTAGAGTTCTTTTTTCCATGCATTGGCCTCTCTTGTGTAACAAGTGCTTGTGCATCTTCTGACTTTCCCTCTTTCTTATCCGTCTTCTCGCTAGAGAATAGAGCTTTCTTCACCTGTTCCACCATTATGGTATCTCTCCCATACAGTAATGTATTGAATAATTAATTATGGTTAGATTTTACCGACGTAAGGAGAATGATATCATTGTTCTCGTCATCTAGCTAGTTTGAAGCCAACGTTGGATAACTCGCACATAATTTATTAAACTCACCTATATGGGCTTGAAAACCAACTCCTTCTTTCCACTTAAAGGGAGTACAACTCTTACTTCAACATAAGACTATTGGTGAAGTTCTTTCCCAAATAGAGATCCTCAAGCTTTTCCCACAAAGCTTTTGCGGAGGTCTCCCCCATGACATCGTACACCACATCGTCCACCACACTAATGGTGCTAACAGCTTTTGAGTTAATCCTCTGCCACATCTTATTAGTCATCCCTTCCGACTTGTTATCTTCACCGCACAATGCATCCTCTATACCTTGTTGCAACAAGGCGTCCTTCATACACACTTGCCACATGCTGAAATCCTTGCCATCGAACTTTTCTATTGTCATTCGCATATCCTCAAGCGAACTATCTCCAGCTACCATGGATTCTGAACTGAACTCTGATACCACTTGTTGGGAATGGATCCACAATCACAACAAAAAAACCACACCCATAAAGATAGAGATAAATAAAACAAGAACGACACAACCACGAAAGAAAAATCAAGCAAATCAACACAAGAAGATTTATATGTGGTTCGACCCAATAATGCCTACGTCCACGTGCAAAGGCGATCACCTCGATTAATATGAATATTACAAGCACTCTATACCTCACGTGTATAACTCTCCAACCAAGTTATATGACACACAATTGCTAGAAACTAATCTCTCCCTTACTAGTTTGCAGCCCTCTCTTGTGTATGTAAAATGTGGGTTGTTTTTCAAATCTCTTGAGTAAGCCTCAATCCTAATTGTAGTAGGATATACCCTTATGGTAAGTCTTGTACAACAAAGAATACTCTCACAAACATTCTTATATAAAAAATGTAACTTCATCAAAGGAATCCTTATTTGATAAGAAAACCACCACATAAGGAATCAAATCATAATTAGAAAATAATTTCATTAATGAAATTTTAGGCACAATCCTAACATCATGCTCTAATTTGAAAATGAAAAGTGTATGACAAAGGTTATAGTGCGCTACAAGGTCAATTTTTAAACAAACAATAGAATGCATTTTTCTTTTTTGAAAGTCTCTTCTTTATTTCTTTTCTTTTTTTTCCCTTAAAAAAAATCTATTTTGTTATTTATGGTTTTGCACACATGTAGACGCCACATATATAATCTTAATAACTAATACTAGAGACATCTGAAAAAAATCTACCTAAGATTCTTTAATTGTAAATGGAAATGTCATAATTTTTCATTGTAATTTTAAGTTTGCCACTGACATATCATCGGGTAACAAAAGTATGGGCTCGTTTGATAAAATTGAAAACCAAGTACTGGATTTTAAGTGCTGAATTTTAAGTATTGAAAATTTTAAGCGATTGAATTTGCAATACTGAAAACAGTATTTTAAGTAGTGATATAGACTACAGTCAGTGATTATTTTCATTACAACTTTTTTACTTAAAGTTTTCAATGGATTTTTGGCAGCTTTTTCAATTAAATGGTGCACTGAAAAAAAAAAAAAAAAAAAAAAAAATAGGTTGAAAGTTTCATTTTCAGCACTTAATTGGGTTATCAAATACACTCTTAGCAACTTAACCTAGTGTACCTAGGATTTTCCAAACATATATGATTCCAAGATATTAATGAATTCAGTGGAGAAAGAAAAAATAAAATTTTTTCATTGTCAACGAAAATAGTAATAGAAAGAAAAGTCAGGAAAAAAAAAAACAAAAAAACAAAGATAATATGTTCCATTTTACATGTCAATTACAGTATTAATTTTAACAATTTCTGAGAAAATTTTATTCTCCAAACTTTTTTAACTAATTTTGTTTTTAAAGGTCCATTTAGCAACATTTAAAATGTATAGTTTTCTATTTTGTTTTTAAATTTTTTTTTTTCTAAAAAGAAACCAGAAACATGTATGACCGTTGTTTATATTTTTTTGAAATGGAATTTGCAATTTTTTTTTTTTTTTTTTTTTGCGGTACATGCATCAATATTAATAGAGTAATATTTGGGGCACTAACAACATCCACTAACACTTACTAACACACTCTATCTCTCTCCTAGTAGTACAGCGGGGTCCGCAGCGGACCCCGCTGTACTACTAGGAGAGAGATAGAGTGTGTTAGTAAGTGTTAGTGGATGTTGTTAGTGCCCCTGGCATTGCCCATATTAATATACTTTAAAAGAAATCAAAGATGCATGGGTAGAGACACTGGCGGAGGCATGCCCCTTGAGATTTTGAGAATTAAAATTTTATCTTAAGTTTTTTTAGTATTTTATATTTAGGCCCTTCCTCAACTATGTTTAGGCTCCCCCTTAATTTATGTTTAGGCCCTCCTCAACTTATGTTTAGGCTCTCAAAGGGGTCTAAGGCCCAATTTAGTGCTATCAACTACACATATATTGATATACATGCATATACAACTCAAAGGAAATACGCCTAAAATTTTAAAAAATTACACTTTTAGTGTGATAATTTTATGCTTTTTAGAAATGCCCTTATAATTTTTGAAAGACACTATACAATATTTATGTGTCACCGAATAAACTTATATTATAAGCATAACCCCAAAAAATCTCAATTATAAACAAGCATTCCCTAAAAAATCGTCAATTATATGTAAATAGACTCCCAAAAAATCGCATCGGGGGCACTGCTCCTGAACCCCCGTATAGTTTAGGCCCCCTGGCCAAAATTCCTAGCTCCGCCCCTAGGTAGAGATAGGGGCAAAAATATAATAGAGTAAATGTTATTTGCTATAGAAGTTGTAGAGCAAATAGTAAAATTTATTTACTTCTTTTTTTTTTTTTTTTAGGAAAATAGTTGTGGAGCAAAGAGTTTAGCCTTCTCCCATATCGTTTTCTCATATAAAAACTATCTACAACTTAAAAGAAAAGTAAATAAGACTTGTTTTGAAAAATAAAAGTTGTATAAGAATTGATCTTCTAATTTAGTTAAAAATGAAAAGAGTCGTGCAATTCAGACGTTCATTCTTAAAAGGTTTAATTACAGAAACACCTTTTGTGGTTAGATCTTTTATTAGTTGCCCTCTATACTTTAAATTTTATCACTAATACTCCTTGTGGTTTGGACTAAAGTGAAATAGTCACTTTTTTCGTTAAAGTTAACGGAAAATGGGTTAAAATACGAAATTGACCCTATTACATGGTAATAAGAACACCCTTGTATGCTTAAATGTTTATTTAGGCATATGTGGTATACTATTATATTATTTTTGATATTATATTTGTTGTTAGAAACCATTCTGTAGTCACTTTGAGGTACATTCATGAGTGCAAATTTATTTAATTTTTTATTTTATTTTTGGTCTACCCTTGAACACACACACACACATCACACACAGTACTCTTAGACACATATAATCTTGGTGATATGTTAGTTTTTTTTTAATCTACTCTTGACCACACACACAGTGAAATCTAGTGTAGTGATTTACTAAGATCTAAAAAAAAATTTATCCCCAATTTTTTTGTGTATGTGTGTGTCAAATTCACTCTCACAAAAGTACCCCTAAGTGACAACATAATGGTCTTTAACAACAAATGTAATATTAAAATAGGGAATTGTTATTGCCACTCCATCGTTGAACTAAGGCACTCCATGGTACCATTCTTAGAGCATATGGTACCATGTATGTCATGCATTGCATACATTGTACCACATGCTCTAAGAGTGGTACCATGGAGTGCCTTAGTTCAATGATGGAGTGGAAATAGCATCACCCTTAAAATAATATAATAATGTACTACTTATGCCTAAATAAGCATTTAAGCATATAAGGGTGTTATTATTAGTATGTAATAGGGGTAATTTTGTACTTTTATCAATTTTCCATTAACTTTAACAAAAAAGTGACTGTTTCACTTTAGTCTAAACCACAGGGGGTATTACTGATAAAATTTAAAGTATAGGGGGTAACTGATAAAAGGCCTAACTACAGGGGGTGTTTCTGTAATTAACCCTTCTTAAAATACAATTGCAAATAACCAAGTTCCTTGTGGCCGAGTGGTAAGCTTCTTGGGTGTACTACCCAAGAGGTTTAGTGTTCGAGTCATGGGGGGATTAGTCGAGGTGCGCGCAAGCTAGTCCGGACACCCCCGATTACCAAAAAAAAAAAAAAAAAAAACAATTGCAAACACACCTTATGAACGTAAAAGACACCTTAGTCATATTAAAATGATTAAGGGCCTGTTTGGAAATAGATAAAATAGAATTTGGTTCAAACATTTCCATTTCCTATCTAGTTCTTCGGTTTTAAAGGGTGGTTTTAAATCTTGCATGGAACCTCCTGCTCACTTATGAACCCTTTCTGAGCCTTGCCAAACAGTTCCTAAACTTCAAAATTCAGACTGAGTGCAGTGGAAGTAGTGTTGTACTTTTTGGGACTAGTGCTCCAGAATTGTTGAATATTCTGTTGCGTAAGTGTGAGTTTTGCTCTCCCACATGGGACAAGTCCTGTAGGACCTGGATTGTACCACCAGGACCAATCTATTATTGGGCCCAATTTGAAGTTGGTATAACAAGAAACCCAAGTTAAACTTGTACTGTAAAATAAATGAAGAATTAAGTAAATATATAAGAAAAATTATCACAATAATTGCACATAAATTGAAATTCAACTCGGAAAAAAAAAACGGAGATAAAAAAAAAAAAAAAAAAACAACAACAACAACAACCAATTTTAGCTACAACTAGAACAATGTGGTTAATATAGGACCCTTTTATAATTATGTGGAAAGAAAATTTTGACAAAACTATGAATATTGAAGGGTTAAAAATTTGTGTACATTTGGTCAAAATCAAAGTTGTTCGGAAAATAATAGGTTTGTATTCATATTCCATATTGGCCGAAAATCCCAGACTCATTAAAAAGTTTATTTTTTATATTGTTTTTTTTTTAAAAAGGTCATTATATGCCATTTTTAAATTTGGATGAGGCATGAAGTGTAACTTCGAAGGACAGGAATTTATCTAACCATGTTAAGGGAAAAATATTCAATACCCTGTTATTTTTTATGACATGGTATCACTAACCAAATTATATCTCATTCTTTATTCATATAGTCCTTTATTTTTAGGAGAATCAGCCCTCCACATCAGCACAATTTTCAAATCTATGTGAGGGGATGATATCCCCATTGCATTCAATATTTACTCCATGTTAAGGCAATATTTGCATTCAATATTTACTTTGCATGTTTGTGTTTGGTTCATAGATTCAATGAGGGAAAAGGAAAGAAAACACAAAAGAAAACACAGTTATTTATTTATTTAATTTTTTTTTTTATACTTACCTGGATCCGAATTGGATACACACATACCCCACACGCACATGCATGCCCCAGTTTCAACCCAACCCCAAAGCCCCACACTTGCCCACAGCAAAGCTCAACAAGGGCTACTCATTCTACTGAAGAATAATTGGGGGTAAGCAACTAGAATCTCCTATGGGGATTCGAACCCTCTCCCTCCCCACTGGGAAGAGAGAGGCTATGCCAATTGGGCTACAACCCGCTCGGCAAGAAAACACTTTTATTTGTTTGGTTAATAAAGAAAACAATGAGAAAAATTGGAAGGAAAAGAAAACATCGTGACAAATAAATTAAATTTTTTTATTTTTGTGAGTCACTTCCCGTTCTCTTTTCTTGATTTCATATTGAAACATGAAGGCATTTTCCTCTTCATTTTCTTTTCATTCTCTAAATCCTCAAAACTAATTTAAGCATAAGTGTATCCTTATGATGATAGAGGTTTTCATTTCTATCATCAATGTTTGGTGCATATTTAGCTAATGAGTTTGTCTAAGTTGAATGATCACTTTATGAATTGTCCCTCTCAAGAGGTTTACATATCACAAAGCAACTTCAAACAGTTGTCCTACTACATCCTATACCAAACATGCCTCGATTTGGTTCATGGATAGTGAGGAATTTTTGTATTTTTGTGACTCATTACCTTTTCTCTTTTCTTGATTTAATAAAATATTTAAAAACTTTTAATTTTTACAGTCATTAATACATGGAGGCGTTTTTATCCCTTCTTTTTTCTTTTCTTTTATCTACATTCTCAAAAATAAACCAACATTAAGGTGTGTTTGATAACCCAATTAAGTGGTGAAAATGAAATTTTTCAGTACTTAATTTTTTTCAGTACATTTGATAATGTACCACTTAATTGAAAAGGCAGCCAAAAATCGACTGAAAACGTTAAGTGAAAATTTTCTGTTGAAAATTATCACTAAATGCAATCTATTTTAGATCTTGAAACACTATTTTTAGTTTTGCTAATACAAATCACTTAAATTCATCACTTAATTTTCAGTACTTAATTTTCAATTTTATCAAACTCACCCTAAGTGTCTCCTTATGGTGATAGAGTTTTTCATTTCTATCATCAATGTTTGGTGCATATTTAGCTATAATGAGTTGTCTAAGTTGAATCATTTCATGACTTGTCCCTCTCAAGAGGTTTGCATATCACAAAGCAACTCCAAATAGTTGTCCTATTAAATCCTATACCAATCATGGCTCTATTTGCAGCAACTTGAATATATCCATCGCATGGACCAAAATCAAGACTGAGAGCGCACACTCACATGACAGTCTATGCCATAATAGACACATTTAATTGGCGACTTTCAATATATCTATAATGTTGTGAGCAATTGTTATAACAATAATAATAATAATAATAATATGTTGTTGTGAGCAATTCAATCACCCTTGCATGTCATTTCATTTATAGGAAACTAGTAGAGTGTCATACTCACTATGTGAGTGTAAGTAGTAAAAAGAAAGTGGAGTGGGTAGTTAGGAGAAGTTAATTTATTTAAATTTTTTAAAATGACATTTTAGTACTATTGTGAAAGTATTTTAATTAAAAAATTTAATAAGTTTTATTGTAATTATTGAGGTGGACTAAATACTTTTTGGTATCCCTCCCTTTCTCTTTCTATATTAGTATAGATATGCTATAAATGTTTTTTAAATTTATATTTTATTGGGACCATTTTAATATCCTCCAATCAAAATCAGGTGGACCATTATTTGTGAATCAAATTTGGGAAGTGTTTGGACCATAAATATATTACAAATATGTATTACTATATAAAGTCATATTATATTATAGGGTGATGCTATTGCCACTCCATCATTGAACCAAGGCACTCCATGGTACCATTCTTAAAGCATGTGGTACATGCATGTCATGCATTACATACATGGTACCACATGCTCTGAGAGTGGTACTATGGAGTGCATTGGTTCAATGATGGAGTGAAAATAACAATTCCCTATATTATATTATTATATATATCACATGGAAAACCAATTCAAATTGGTAGGTGTTTATTTAGAAGTTAATTACTTCCATGACACTTGAGCAAAAAAAAAAAATTTACTTCCATGACACTTGGTATTACGAGGGAAGATCAAAGTTGGTTACTTGAAGATCAATGGTGAGTATGAAGATGATAGTTATTTTGGAGGGAGTTTCTCTTAGAAGAAACACATGTGCAAATATAATTCAAATTCAAATTAGTAATTATTGATAGTTATGGTTTGTATCTGTAAATACATGGTATATTCATTGTAAAAGGGACAACAAAAACATCACAACAATATACAAAATTTGTCTTCCTTCTCCCTTGTTCGGCCATTATGGCCATTACTATTTTAAATTATAATTTAGTTTAACTTTGTAGGAGTAGGTAATGTTTGTAGCATTAGTTTATTTCAATTCCAGTAATGTTTAGTTTGATCTTAGTTTGCATTTCCTTTATTAGATCTTCTTTAATATCCAAGTTACTGAATGTTTCTTTCCATTTTACTTTATTCCATCTTACACGATAAAATACCTTTTAATTAAGGCATCGAATGATTACAATTGGCCTGGTGAGGTGTATTTGGCTTTACAATTACATTGACAACTTACTTGTCTGATACACTCGCACACACTAAATTACATAAATATCCTTCAAATGATAAATAACCAAATAGGAAGCATAGCACTACTCCATAACAAATGTTTCAAAAATGAGTAATGCTATGCTTCTTAAATTTTAACCCCAAAATTGATTCCAAATGCTTTGTCTGTGTTTACCAGATGTAGTTCAAAAATTAATAAGGAATACTACACTAACTCAACTATGACCCTTTTTCAAATTAAGCCCTAAACTAGAAAATGCGACAAACTGATCCCCTCAAAACTATTACATGTTTTCAATAACACCCTTTCAGTTAGGAAGTTGTCCAAAAAAATCAACGATTTTATCATGTGACCATCACATGACATAAAATTGATAACAACATGACATTTTCGCCCCTCCATTGAGACGTCAAAAATTTTATAACAAAATTGCATAAATTTTTGTGTACAAAATGTGTCTACAAAGGAAAATTTAATCCTAAAATTTTCACTAGTTCAGATGAGGGATAAACAATATCATCATGGTAATATTTTTGTATCATGTGTAGGTCACATGATACAAAAAAAAAAAAGGGTTAGTTTTTAGACAATATCTTAATGGAAGAAGTGTTAGTAAAAAATATAATAGTTGAGGGGATTAATTTATTAAAAAAATTTAGTTTATGATTATATATTTGAAAAAGAGTCATAGTTCGGCACCAAACAAAAAAAGACAAAAGAAAAAGAGTCATAGTTGAGGAAGTGTTGGGCTAATTTCTCCAAATTAATATCCAAATGATTAAACTAAGACATGCCAAAGCCCAATGGGCTCCAGCCACTTTGGATAAGAGTCCAGAGTCACGCGTCTTCTTCTAGGCCTCGTATTGGAGAGCCGAGCCCAGTCTCAACAAAGTGAAGATTTGATTACTTTGTAGAACTCTATAATACTAGCGGCTGGGGCACACGCGTTGCGTGTGCAACACGTTGTATGTATATTGGGTACTTTTTACTTTTGCTCTAGTAACTGTATACCCAAATTACATGTTGGCAAAACCAAACAATTCTATCTCCATAGTAATTGCACGTCCAACTTTTGGAAAGCCAAGAATAACATATATATATGTATATATTATATTATATAGGAGTGGTAAACATAAACATCCAAGATCAACATGTTGGACAATCATCTGCAAAGAAAGCAAATAAAATGATGTATACAGGAGCGATTACCTCTTAAGAGTACATGAAAGCCAAGAATTGTTTTTTTGGGAAAGATGGTTTGTGAGATTACTAGGCAGACGAATTTGACAGTGATTCTCAAGACAAAGCCAACAATTATCAATGACCCAGTTTTGTGAGAGACGGTTTTTTTTTTTGGGTAGTTTTAGTTTATTTAGGAGAGTTGTGAGACATGGGGTGGGATGTCAGTTATAGATTTTGACAGTTTTGTGTAGAGTGGTCAAATGACCATTCGGTACCCTTAATGTGATTTTTTGTGAAGAAAAGTGTATTGGTAATTGTGTAAATATGAGTTGTAAAAGTAAGGTATTGGGTACCCCTCCCTCTCCCTTTCTCTAGTAGTATAGATACCAAAACCAGTGGTTTGGGTCATATGACTCATAATATCATACCAAACAAATATAGGTACAACATTTTGATATTTTAGTACAATATTTTGAGATCAAACAAAACCATTATGATATAATGTTTTGACATCATGGTTCAATATTTTGAGACCAGAACCTGGGTATAATATTATTTTATTTTTATTTTTTTGGACCTGAATACGATTTTTGTGACCCAACAAGTTTATATATAGAGTAAAGATTGTAACACACTTAAAGACACAATTTTTGAAATATAATTCAAAAGATGTATTTATATCTTTCTTGTGATGTGTCTATATCTCTCAGTGACCTCACAAGAGAGATATAGACATATCTTTTGGGTTGTGTCCTAAAAATTGTGTCTTTAAACGTGTTCTAAGTATTACCCTTAAAGCATCCACACTGGGTATAGCAAACTTAAGACTGATGTTTGCTAAATTTAGTGTACCGATCAAATACACTCGCAATGGGTAAGTTGTCCAAACGGCACACACAATGCCGTATAGAGTCACACGGCACACACAATGCCGTTTGAAACTCACACGGCACAAACAATGCCGTTCAAAATTCACACAACACACTCAAACGTGTGTGAGTGCTTGCACCATAAGAAAACAAACAAAAAAAAAAAAAAAAAAAAAAGGTCAAACGGCACACACTATGCCGTTTGAAAGCGGCACGGCACAGTGTGTGCCGTTTGGGAGATGATTGTTTGCGTGGCACGGCTTTGTGTGTGCCGTGTACACTCTCACGGCACACTCAGTGCCGTCACCCTCGTACATTAGCGAAACTTAGCTGTACACTAAATTTAAGTTCCACTAAGTTTATTTGTTGTACACTATTGTACACACTACCCATTGCAAGCGTCCTACAACAAATAATGCTTAAGTTTGTTGTATACTGTGACCTGCTGTGGATGCTCTTATATATAACTTCCTCTCAACCGCAAAAGTTGCTAATATGATATGACCAAAACTGCCTACAGGGTACCATACAATTCTCATATCAATAATGTAGCGTTTAACATGTATAGCAAAACAAAAACGTTTAACACGTTTCTCTCTCGAATGAGAAAAGATTGGGACAGATTTGAATACACAATTTTTTGAATAAAATTTAAAAGATGTGTCTATATCTCTTCTGTGATATCATTGGACTCTACAGTAACACAAAAATAAATACATCTCTCAATTGTGTATTAAAAATTATATTTTTGAGTGTGTCCAAAGTATTACCCGATTAGCCTTTTTCACCATATAGTGGAATGGGATAGCCCCTTTAAAATTCCGAAACAAAGCCTTTTTGTCCATTTCAATCACTTAATTGTCTCTGCTCCAAGAAATCAAACGCACTCCAATACAATCAATGGCGACAACGTAATTGAAATAATATTTACTAGATTTATGTGTATCTGAACAAATATATGTAAGATATGTAATTTTTTGGTTGGTAACATGTAATGTTTTTTTTTTTTTAATATATATATATATATATGCATTGGCAGGTGTGCTCAAGAGGTTCTTCCACCCGTTGTTGATCCTAAATCCGACCCGCTTCCTCTCTTTGATGGAACTACCAGGTTCATTTCTGCCCTACTTCCCCCCGTTTTACTTACTCTGTTTTGTTTCTCAATTTAGGGAGTATTTGGAATATGATCTCTCTCTCTCTCTCTCTCTCTCTCTCTCTCTCTCACACACACACACACACACACAAACTCAAAATTTGGTAATATTCCCCTTCAGCTTCGTAAATGGATCGGACCCGTGTGGATTTCACGAGATCCACATTCAATGTGATAAAAATATATATATATATATATATATATTTTTTTACATCATCCAGATCTGGTCCATTTTATTTGTCAGGTCTACATTTTAACCCCATTTGTTAAGATCTGGATATGGATTTGTTTAATGGGATGTAATACAACTCAAATGCTTGTTATCCTCTACTAGTATTATATGATTGGCAAATTACACTGATCTACCTACGCTGAGGTATATGATAATTACAGGGACCTTCCATCTAGTTTGTAAAATAACACTATTTTATTTATATATATATATATATATATGTACATATGAGTGTGTATTTGTGTGAGTGTGTGTGCGCGTGCATTAGATAAAATTATATCTACATTAGCAAATTTTACAGATTTAGATTTATAGTAGTATTTAGCCCTAACTTTATAAAAATTTGCAACTCGAAAAAAAAAATTGTAAAAATTTTCAAATTTAGGTTTTATAATCTTTAGCCAAACTTACAATAGTTTACAGATTTAGTTTTTTAATTTAAGCCATTTAACTTTTTTGTCCAAGTCGTAGGTGAAATATATTAGAATATTTATTTAGAGTAATACTATGCTTCCCAAATTTTTATCCCAAATGATGTTGAAGTGCGACCACAGTTGAACCACTTTAATATCACAACCAATCAAATCAACTGGGTCCACTGTCACATGTGTTGGAAAACACTTTTGGGAAAGAAATTTGGAAAGCTTAGTATTACTCTTTTATTTATAAATATCAATGATAATTTAAAACCATAAAAGATTATCTACTACCACTTTAAAATGAAAAGAATAATACTAACAATAATGAAAAAAAAAAAAGCATCAACAATTTTATTTAAAAAATGAATAGTTATATTGCATTTTTATCTGTTTTATTTATTAAAAAAAAACATGCTCAGTGGAGTTTTATTCACACACACTAGGACAATGCCCGTGCAAGACCTGTACTAAATAAGTTTCATTGGAGCAGCTCATTCACAAAGCTGGGAGCAAGTTCACAATTTTAAAAATATCAAGCAAATAAAAATGCAATATAACTATTCATTTTTTTAAAAAAAAATTGTTGATGTTTTTTTTTTTTTTTTGCATTGTTGTTATTATTCTTTTCTTTTTAAAAGCGGTAGTAGATAATTTTGTTGCTATTTTTTATGTTTTTAAAATTTACTGTTGAAATTTTTTAAAATTTTTTTTTAGTAAAACTTGATTTGGTATATACTGAAATTTTGTCGACGATTTTTTAATTTTTTTTCCCCATAATTGTTAATATATATAGTTTTTCATTTTTAAAAGATAGTGGATCATTTTTTTGATGATTTGTCCAAGGGTATAACAGTCATTTTTAAAATAGAAGGGAGGTGAGTGTAATTTTTGAAAACATAGGGGAGGTCCTTGTAATTGTCAGATACCTCAGGGGAGGTTAGTGTAATTTGCCCTAAAAATTTCTACCTTCCATACATACGAAGAATTAATTGTCGTCAATCTCATCAATAAACTTTATTATCGTATAAAATTTAAATTTGATATCTATAAAGAATATTAAAAAAATGATTAGATATAATGTTAAAGGACTTTTTTAAATAGACATATGGAAATTTGTGCCGCCTGTTTTTGTTGTTTATCTAATGAGAAAATAAACTGGTTATTTCTTTTTTCTTGAAGGCTATACACCTCTTACATATGTCCATATGCACAGCGTGTTTGGGTTACCCGAAACTACAAGGTTCGAATATTACATTTCTTATTATTTTTATTAGTATTGTGTATGGATTTTATGCTTTGTTTGACAGGACGGATAAAAAAGTGGATTGAAGGTAGTGCGCCTTTCTTTCCGTCCTCTTTTTCACTTCTTTTTCCTTTCCTTTTTCCCTCGTAGCTATTGTGTACTTACTTTTCATGAAGTAGCGGAGTTTTTGAGTGTGTTCTACTTTGAATAGATGATTATTGGTTTTAATATGCAGGGATTGCAGGATGAGATTAAACTAGTTCCTTTTGATCTTGAAAATAGGCCTGCTTGGTACAAGGAGAAAATCAACCCAACAAATAAGGTAAGACATTCTTTCCTGTTTGTTAACTTTGATGCTGGAATGTGACTCACAGATTACAGAGAATTTCAAAGAAATGTCATCAAATGAGATAATTGATGTTGAAACAAATTGAAACGGTAAAGAAAAAATGTCAAACATGGGACTACCTCTACATTATTCAAAGAGAAAATATAGAACCTAAAAGGAAAAGAACTTGGGAATTTGCTGGGGTCTTAGAATCGAATTGGACTGAACTAAAAGTTTGATTTCTTCAAGCGATTGTGCCATACTTCTTCTCTTCTCATTCGAGATAATATTTTGTGAAATTAATGAACTTACTACTGTATAATAATTTGAATCTAATGAGTTAAACTCAAAAGTGTTAGTTGGTCGTTGTTCGTTCCAATACGGAGAATGGATACGATACTATATTGAAAAAGAAAAGAAACCCAAAATTGTTAGTATGATATTCAGAAACTTGTTCTTGAGAAGTTTTAAAAAAATATATTTGCAGTTTTGCACATGTGGGAGTATAATTTGCCTAGATCATTACTTGCCAAATTACTTGAAAGAAAGATATCCAATGCCTAGAACAAACTCAAATAAATAAATGAATAATTCTTATTCCAAAAGATATATACTCATTCAAGCTTTCACATTGTCATTCTAGTTTCAAATCTTTCTTCTTGAACAATTAGGCTTTGTTTAGGTTGCAGATTCATCGTAACAAAAAAAAAAAGGGAAAGGAAAACAAGAAGGAAAACTAGTTCCCTTGTGTTTTACTTCGTGTTTTCTTGAATGCTTAAACAACTTTACAGCTCTGTTTTGTTTGCGGATTTTGTGAAGGAAAAGAAAAGGGAAAGGAAAACAAGACGGAAGACTAACTCCCTTGTGTTTTCCCTTCATGCTTGAATAACTTTAAAATTAAAGTTTTAAACATATAATAATAATAATATACAAATAAAGGAAGGGAAATAACTCGCAAAATCTAAATGTTTAATGTATTTCTCAACTTATTCTCTTTTCTTTTCTATTTTTCTCATCATTCTTCTAAACCAAACAAAGGAAAAGGTTTTCCTCTATGTTTTCTTTTCTTTTCTTTTCCCTCACTAAATCCAAGAACCAAATTAAGCCTAAAAGTTAAAAATTTCCAAATAAAATTGTAACTTGAGTTATAAAAAAAAATTAGAAAAATGACTCACAAACTTCAATATTTTCTGTAGTAACCAAACAAAAGAAAATGTTTTCTTGACTCATTTACTTTCATTTTCCTCATCAAATCTATGAACCAAACATTACATTAAAGAATATGTTATGTGGAATTCTGGAACTTGTGACTCCCTCCTCCACCCCCCCACCCAAAAAAAAAAAAAGAATAATAATAATAAAATAAAAAGATGGAATGCAATCCCAAAAAATAAAATAAAAATAAGAATATGTCATTGAACACTGCTGTTTTAATCCTTGGCTGCTCCAATCTCTGGGTTGTTTTGGTGGTAGAAATTCTTTTTCCTCTCTAGATTCTCAAATTTTTTTTTTTGGTTGTTCCTTTAAAAACATATAGGTACCTGCATTGGAGCACAATAATGAAATCAGAGGAGAGAGTCTTGACTTGATAAAATATGTCGATACCCACTTTGAAGGACCTCCACTTTACCCCAATGTAAGATGGGCATTGTTCTCTCTTGATGCATAGTTAACAACTTTCTTTAGCTTCAAAATTAGAGTTCTGTGTTCCAAATAACAAATGAATTTGTGCAGGATTCCACCAAAAGGGATTTTGCCGAGGAATTGCTATCTTACTCTGACACCTTTAACAGAGCTGGGTTTGCTTCATTCAAAGGAAGTTCATTAGAGGAAATAGGTAAGATTCAATTCATGATATATATATATATATATACTAGTCTTAGAATACGTGCTTTGCACGTTGTTGGTGCATAAGAGGGTTAGATATGAAGTATGAACAAATGAAAGGATCAAATCGGCTAAACAATTGACTCGTTCATAACATCTTTTTACTAGTATTAACATCTAGAAGAATCATGCCAGACATCTAATTTTAAATTGTTTAGATTATAAAATCTCTTTTAAGTGTTGAAAGTGCTCGAGCGCTTCCCATTGTTTGCTTTAATTTAATTCTTGATTTTTAAAACATAATTCTCATAAGTTTGACTTTGTTCTGTTCTTGCTAATTATGTGGTCATATGGGTGTCAGTTGGAACAGAAACTCCAAAACCAATTCGAAAAACTACAATTATAAGCACATGACTTGCACGTGAATGATGCACAAGTAAAATCTCTAATTTGGATAACATTTTTAATACCCAAGTTCCCTTGATAAAACCGTGGATAAGAAGCATAGTATAAATCACTTATACACATAAGAGCCAAAAAAGACAAAAAAAAAAAAAAAAAAAATTAAGAACTAATGAAACAAATTAAGACATACATCCAATCAAAAACAAAAATAAAAAAAATTAAGAAACATGACATACCATTGTTTGTGAAGGAAGAGCCACAATTACATATATTATTATGGTTTGTAAAATTTAAGGGTTTTCATAAACTGAATTCTCATAATGTTATAGATGCTTGATAATTCTTGGATAATTGTTCTTATATTCTTTTAGTGAGCTTTATATATTGATTAACTGAATAAATTTTATTTTATAATAATGCTATGTTTCCCATATTTGGCTCTAAAAAATTTAACAATTGTATCACATGATGTGATAATGATTAGTAGTATAGGACATACCACTACATGAAGTAAAATTGACAAAGCATTGAAAAATATATTTGGCATTCAAATTTTGGAAGTGTAGCATTACTCTCGAAGTAAGACCTAACTTTTCACAAGCATTCATTAAGTCTCAGATTATAACTTCTGAGTACTTGTTCAACACCTCGGTTACTCTGTTTGTTCAATATCACCCTGTCTGTTCATTATCACATTATGATGGATTTTTTGTTCCTTTAGAAAAAAAGATTGAAAATATTTAATTAGCAACTTAAATGTTTAGATGTTATCATCTCGAATTACGTTCTAATTTGAATAGAAAGTAAGGTCACGATTCAAAGAACAACTAATGATACAGTGTGGAGTACACAAACATAGAAACCATAATTAAATTAAATAATTATTGATATTTTTTAGATCTCTCTTGCGGTCATAATTTAGCTCTTGAGAATCCCATTATTCCAAATTAGCCTATTGCTTAAGTTCTATTTTATTTCATCATGCATGTATATATGCTAATAATGAAAACAAAGTATTAGGAATAAATTGAATAAATTCATAAAATATACATATATATATATATATAGAAGCAGCATACCTCAAACTTTGATACTGTATACAAGGGCGTATCCAGGATGTTAGGTAGGGGTGGGCTGAAAATACATATAGTGGTGGGTCCACAGAGGTTCGGGGTAGTGGACCCACGGACTACCCCCCGGAAAAAAAATTGGGTTTATTTATGCACATTTTCTAGATTTTTTTGGTCAAGTGATCTTGTGAAGGATCAAGTATAAGTTTATTTACATAAGAATCATTTAGTGATAAGAGTGGTGGTTACTATTATAATTCGTTGATAGAAAAACATAACAAGTAAATAATGTTTGTAAGTTTGGATAATGATTATTTAGTTAGTTCAGTTGTTTTTGATTAATTGAATCTCATTCTCTTCTTAAGAGGTTCAAAGTTCAAATCTTTTTAGCCCCCACTTTTAATTTGTATTTGTATAATAAGTGACAAATTGACAATTGTATCTTTGGACTAGTCTGGGTTGGGCTACTATTAGCAAAACCAATTGGGCTGTATGGATAAGGGGTGGGCTGGGTGGGCTAAAATGTATAATTTGATAATGGGCTGAGCAAAATCATACATATAACATTGGACTTCAAAATTTTGGGGTGGGCTACAGCCCAGGTCAGCCCACCCCCAGATACGCCCTTGACTGTATACCAAACATGTTGCCTTATAGCTCCAGAGTATCGGGGATTACCATGCTATTTTGCTCTTTTTTTATTTGGGTATATGGGGTATGATCTCAGTTTTAGAGGGGATACCAACAATGGATGATTGAGTCTTAGAATTGTGTGCCAATCTTCCACGCGTTAAGCTTTTAACGTGCACTTTTACATTCAAACTACATAAAATATCCGTAAAGTTTCAAGGATTTAAGTAAACCCTATTACATGTAGGATGTGCATTCATAAGAATAAAATTGCAAATTGTAGGATACTTAGTATAAAAAGGCTAATTATGAATAAATTATTAGCATTACCAATTTCATTTAATAAATTATCATGACCATATCATACAGTACGACTATTACAATCTTGACCAAATATCCAAACCTTAAACATGCTCTGCTGATTGTCCAAAGATCTAAATTATATGCAGTTTAAGGGGATAAAATTAATCACAAAAGTGCATTAAGTTACCTTTCTTTTTCGGACTAAATGCATCTTATTATATTTTATAAAGCCTTTTCTATTGCCTAATATTCTTCAAATAATTCCTCTATCAAAAAAATATATTCTTAATAATTCCTTTTCATCCATGAGGGTGGCCCCACAATATCATCACAATTTTAGATATTGAGTAAACATTTAGGCATAAACACTCTACTAACAAATTGCACTAACACCAATGGGAGACTGCCATGTGACAGAGTTGATACATTTTTTCCTCCTGTGTGGTAGACAACTCTGCCACGTGGCAGTCTCCCACTGATGCTAGTATAATTTGTTTGTGGAGTATTTGTGCCCAACTCTTAGATAATTTAGTCAAATTGTTGAAATCTATTGATGAATAATCACCAAACTATGATAAAATAAATTATGTTTATTTTAGTCCATTATACAAAATTCTTTTCTTTATAATTAATAACCTTATAGCTCAAAAACTAATTAAAAAAAGATAGAAACATACCTGAAACTTTTATACGGTAAAGAAGAATGAATGTTGTTGGGAATATTTTGGAGAAAAGTATAGTGAGAAGATAGGAAACATGTAAAAGAAGTGTCAAATAGCGCAAGAAATTTTGAGTTTAGATGTTAAACAGTCAGGTATATAATAATAAGATTTATATTACGAAGTTAATATTTTAGTTTTAGTCCAACTTAGAGTCCTATAATTCCTAATTGATAACTATCCAAAAATATCTACTCGTGATCCAAGCGATACCAAAACCCTAAACTCTAATAGACTCAACTAAGAATAATGCTAGACCCACACCCACTTCACACCCAAATGCTCACACCCTGATGTGGCAGCTGAGGTGGTGGGTAGGGTCCACACTAAATTAAAATCTACCCAACCCAAGCACTCAACCCAGGTTAAAGACCAAATCCCCAAATTCCCAAATCACCCAAAATCAAAGACCCACAACTCTCTCTCTCTCTCTCTCTCTCTCTCTCTCTCTCTTGAAGACAATCAACGCCCCTATGGATTTGAAATTTCTGATCAAATGAAAACGTAATAAAAAAGCTTCCAAAAATCCAATCAAATATAGAACCTCACACTCAATCGAGTCAATCCAGATTCAAATCCTCAATGAGTCTTCTTCAAAACTAGATTAAGAATTGAAAAAGTATCAAAAAAGCTATATTTTTTCGTTCGGATCGGGGTAATGTAGGTTCGGTGAATACAAAATTGATATAGATATGATCGTGATCGAAAACTAGGGTTAATAAATCACACGATGTGTATATATATAGAGAGAGAGAGAAAGAGAGAGAAGGGGAGAGAGAGAGAGAGAGTTGTGGGTCTTCGATTTTGGGTGATGTGGGGATTTGGTCTTTAACCTGGGTTGAGTGCTTGGGTTAGGTAGATTTTAAGTTTGGAGTAATGCTAGACCCACACAAAATTTCGCACAAAAATCCACGCAAAACAATCATGGCCCTTGATTCTGGTGGGTCCTGTGTGGGAACCATGTGTTCCCCACATGGGGCACACTGGAATCAATGGCCAAGATTGTTTTGTGTGGAATTTTGTGTGCGTCTAGCATTGTTGTTAATTTTGTGTGGACCCAACCTGCCATGTCAGAGTGTGAGCATTTTGGTGTAAAGTGGGTATGAGTCTAGCATTACTCTAGACTCAATTCCATCCAATTAGAAAGCCAAAATAAAAAAACCTTGAAAGACATAATCATGATCTAATCCATAACCCACATGAAGTTTAAGTAACAATATGACTTGTAATTGGACTCATTATGTCAAAAAATAGTAATGCTACACACACAACCTATTCCACAATTGCACATCCTGGCCATTGATTTTGATGGACTCCACGAGGGTCTCACATGGGTCCCGCACGGGACCCACCGAAATCAATGGCCAGGATGTGTGCAGTTGTGGAATAGGTTATGTGTGTAGCATTTTTGGTCAAAAACTTAGGAATCCACGCTTAAGTAGCAATTGTGAAGAAAAAAAAAGTAGCATACCAAACTTATTAAATGCTAAGAAAAATCACCTAACTAAAACTGCACTGATTGATAAAAGTGTAAAACACTTATGGCATTCGTGCACTCATATAACGCTGTCATGAATGATAAAACATTTGATCAAGCGAAGCATGACCAATTAAGAGTATTAAGCCAGGAAGTATAGAAAGTACCCAAATCAGGTGAAGAAGAACCAATACGACTATAAACATATGAAGATACGCAAAGCATATACTGTTTACGATTTAGTATATTACAGCCCAAAACATATGAAGATACCTAAACTATCCTTTGTTGACACTAAACCCTTCTTCAGGGGGTGAGTTTGTTCTCGAGGTGAGTCAGTTTAGTTTTAAAGTTTAGGGGGTGTTAGTGAAAAATGGTCATAGTTCAAGGGGTGGTGCAGTAATTTACCCTTAAAATTATTACCATAAGGTGCAATTGAAGAAATATTGTGTTAAAATAAAATGGCATAACTAAAATTTAAAAATTATAGTCCACCATTTATGTTTAGAACCTCATAGCTATTAAATTGAAAACTTTAATGATAAATTATATAGCCCTCATGTATGCCCCCCCCCCCAACAAAAAAAAAAAGTCAACAAATTGTCCCCCTCAACTATGTGTGTTTGTGTGTGTAGTTGAGGGGGGTCAATTTTTAGAAAAATGATAGTTGAGGGGTTAGGTTGTTGAGTTTTTAGTTTAGAGGGTGTTCGTGAAAAAGGGCAATACATGAAAGGATGTCTGTATAATTTACCCAATTTTTAAGTAGCAACTTAATGATTAGCTATTACACACAAATAAGCAGAGAACTTTGGTAAAATAAGAGATTTTATCCATTGCTTTTCATATTTAGTTACGTTAACGTCTTCTAATTGTGAGGCTACAATTACACAGTAATTATACTAAAATTTTATCTTAGGCCTTGTATTATTAGTTAAAACACTTAAGGCTCGAGTCCAATCACTTAATTATATCATTGTCTTTAACAAAGTTTGCACCTTATTCAATGTATCCTTAAAAGAACTGAAAAAACATAACAAGAATAACTAAAACCAACTAATTCAACAAAATTGCCCCCCTCACCTTATTGCTTAACCAATTATTTCAATGCCTTGTATTATTAGTTAAAACACTTAAGGCTCGTGACGAGTGAGAGCCGAAAAGGGATCTTGAGGCGACCAATCATGCCGCTCGCCAGCGCGGGGTGGCAAACCAATTGGTGGGTTCGCAATACTGATTGTCGGATCTGCCAGCCCAGCCACTAGGTCTGCGGTATCCCGCGCTATGCCTTACGAACTGCGCTTAGAGCGAGCATGGCTGTCGCTAGGCTGTTTGGCAGGTTGCTTTTGACTGCTGAGATCCTTTGATCTGGATCGGGTACTAGCCACCATTGTAGAATGTTTTGAAAGAACAATTAAAACGTAATCGTTTCCACAGACGACGTCAAGCTGATGTAGCCAAAATCTGTATAGGGCGATGACTGGACGTCTTCTTCTTCGAACACCTGCAAAGAAAGGCCAAGGGTGGGTACCCTAAGCCTCCTCTGACGATCAAGTTAGTGTAAGGAGGAGAAAGAAAGGTAGGTATTCAAGAGAGATTAGGGTTTGTGTTGTGTACCTCATAAGAAGCCATGCATGAGTATATATATACCTGCACGAGTTACCTTATTCGGTTTGGACTGGGAAACTTAATCTCTTTAACCTCCACGTAAAGAACTCCCTGTTGGGCCTGACGAGCCTCTTCAATGGCTCTTCTTTGGTGATTGGGCCAGATCCAAATCTAAAGCCCAATCTGATTCCTACTGAAATATGACCCATTATTCTCATGCAACCAAGACGGTAGGGGTGCTCATTGGCCAGGTGAACCAACTCATCGGTTTTGGGCTGGGTCGAGTCTGATTCGGGTGGAACCTGACAACAATTGCAGAAGTACAATTTTGTGCTCTTTTGGATTGAAAAGAAGTTATGTAGTGAAGTTGTAATCACATTTTCAGATCTTCAATGAAGCAAAATGAAAATCATAAGTCATAACTTAAAAAAGAGGAGACTAAAATAGAATCAAAACATCAAACAACTTGATTTAGCCACTAAAAAAATACACATATGTCCAGATCTACTACATATATGGTCGGTTCTACACCATATATGATCAGATCTACTACATGTAGAATCAGATCTAGAAGAATTAATACCCAAAAAAAAACCAGAAAAGAAAAAATAAAACTCAAGCGTTGGTGAAGAACCTCGTGGGAAAATGGAGATCGATTTGACTTCTTGAGTCAAGCTTCGGTGGCAGTGGCATCGCACCAACAATGGCAGCAGCGGCTAAGGACTTCGATCGGTGGCTTAAGAGAGAGAGAGAGAGAGAGAGGAGGGATGTGAGGTGCTGTCATGGCGTCATGGTCATCACTTGCAGTGGTGGTCCTTGGAGAATGAGGCAGAGAAGTTTTTGTTGTGGTCTGGACTCTGACCCTAGAGAGAGTTTTTCTAATCTGAACCCTACATGATTAAAGAGTCTATATATACGCTATATACATATACATATCTTATGCTTTACTGATATGTGCGGGTCGAGTCGGTTTCATTGGGTCCATGGGAATGTCAAACGACGACTGACCTGAACCCGATAAAAAAGCTTACTTATGGACCCGTGACTCGGAAGGAAGAAAGAAAAAAAAAAAAACGCGTGTCGGGTGAGTTAGGTTATCGGGCCTAAATGATCACCCTTACAAGACGGGGCCCATTTTGGACACGTGTCAGGCATCAAGATGATGATATAGTTTGTCATATTAACCACCACCGCCACACCAAACCAGTGCTGATCACGCGTACGACCTCGCCTGATCGATCTCTTCATAACCAAATCACCACATCAACATGACATGATCACAAAACAAGTTTTTAAAATTTATTTCTCATACCACTAAAAAAGTTGTGAAATTTTCAAAAAAAAAAAAAAAAATTGTGAAATTTCACAAAAAAAAAAAAGTGTTCTAACAAATATTGCAAAAACTTTTTATAAATTTGAGCATTCATATCGATCTGCAACTTTTTATTCTTTTTTTTGGCATAAAATTTATATTTCTACAACCTATTCAACGAGATCTATCAAATAAGTACCATTGTTGTTATCAAAATCTGGAAAAAAAAAATGTTGAGAAAGTTCACCAACTTTTTTTTTTTGAATAAATTTCACAAAAAAAAAATGTGATCAAAATAAAATAAAATAAACACCACACCATTCCGGTGAAGAATCTATGCTAGAAGAAGAACAACGAAGAAGATGCTCACAGGAAGGTCGGATCTACTTCAAGATCTCAAATCTAGATCTGGATCTAGATCTCAGCCATCTCTCTCATTTTCGTCGGCGGTTCTCGGCGATGGCAGTGGTGGCGTCGATAGTGTTCGGCGATGGCGATCTCGTTCGTGATTGTGGTAGTGAAGCATGACGAAAATGTGTGTGTGTGAGAGAGAGAGACAGAGAGAGAGACAGAGGTGGTCGTGGAGGTGGTCTCGTAGGTAGAAGATGATCTAATCGAAGGTGGTGATGGTCTCATCGGTGGTGGTTGCGAGATTGCCGTGGACGGTGGTGGAGAGATACTCATATTGTTGGGATGGAGTTTGTGTTGGAGAAGGAGGGGTAAGGTTGTAACAAAAATTGATGGTCAATGGTCAAAGGACCTTAGGCTATAATATTTTAGCATCTAGAGACTTATCACTATAAAAATTTTGTGTGTCCTATAACCAAATGCATTTGGTAAAGAAGGATTTAATACCCAAAAAAAAAAAAAAAGTGGTATACCAAACTTATTAAAACTCTAAGAGAAACTACTTAAGTAAAAGTGCACCGATTGATAAAAGTGCAAAACACTTAAGGCCATCAGTGCACTTATATATAGTATAGATATAGGTATAGATATAGATAAATAGATAGATACTAGGAAGCACAGACTCTTCGAAAAGGCAGCCGCACCTGCACTGGGTACCTAATTAAAGGCAAAGCTGCACCCGAACTGGGTGTCGGACCGACGCATCCGTGCTTCCTAGGATATATATATATATATATATTGAAATTGATATATGTTGAGAGGATCTTTCACTGTGCGTGTAAATTATTGCTGATTTGCATTATTATCCTGCGTTAGGTGCTGTTCTTGATCACATAGAAGAAGCTCTCTCAAAATTTGATGATGGACCTTTCTTCCTTGGGCAATTCAGTCTTGTAAGTTGTTCATTCCATTGCTCTACTATTCTTTGTTGGCTCCTCAAGATATGTTAGTTTGTTTTTTAAAATTATTTGAACATCAATTAATTTGATGAAAATATTATACAACAATGTTATGTTTAATGGGAAAGCGGCAAAAGCTGGTTAATATTTTTTGCTAAAAAAACAAAGGATATTGATATATATGGTTCTACGATAGTATAGTATTGACTATGGATTTTACCATTACTGTTCTATAATTTAGTTAGGGCGTGGTTGGAGATGCATGAAAATGATCAATTTCAGACCCATTCTCGGTTTCTATCTGATCTATGAAAATATCAGTATCATGTTATTTTGACTTTGACCCAGAACCTGTTTCAGGAGTGATTCTGTCACGGATAAATATTATGATGGCTATTTACGGAACAGTTGAATACACAGAACTGGTTCAACTACAGAACCAGTTCTTAGCTTTTCAAACAGTCCCTTAATGTTGTTACGGTATCTATTTTACCAAACTTGTTCCTATAATAATTTCCTTATATTATCCATGCCAAACAAATTCTTTGTTGCATTCTACAATTTGATATGTAGTTAAAACTCCCAAGTGGTGTAATAAAATTCACTTTTCAGGTTGACATAGCTTATGCTCCATTCATTGAAAGATTTCATCCTTCGCTGCTAGATATCAAGAATTATGACATTACTACCGGAAGGCCTAAGTTGTCATCCTGGATTGAGGTAGATTGAATGCCTATCATATATATATATATATATATACATACATATACATGTGCGTATACACTTCCGAGTGGTGGATTGTTTAAAATTTTAAATGCTGTTTACGGGTACACGAGATGGTTTAGTTCTTAAGCTCTTTTTAACTAGTTCTTCCTGCGTATCAATTGCGGCCATGCAAGTAATTGCAACTGCAGAGGTTTTTATTGGGTTGTGTTAGAGCTTTCCTTTAACCAATCACTAATGGAAATGCTAAAGAGTGTGTGTGTGTGTGAGAGAGAGAGAGAGAGAGAGAGAGAGGCCTAAAAATAACAGGGTGGGTATTCCGAAGAAAATAGGAAACCCAACATGATCGAAATTTGCTATACTGGAATTTTTGGGCTGTCTGTATTTATTTGTGTGTCAAAGATTGGTGGTCTAAAAATGATCTATAAAAGTACTAGATGTAAAAGGAGTGGGATTAATTCCAAATAAATTCATCTAATTTTCAAAAACCCAAACTAAATCACTCTTTTTTACCTTGGCTAGCTAGCTGATTGTCCTAATTGACTAAAGGAGATTATGTATTAATATTACATCTGTTTGTGTGGTATAGGAGATGAACAACATCGAGGCATATAAACAAACCAAACGAGATCCCAAAGAGCATGTCGTCCTCCTCAAGAAGCGGCTCTCGGTAACCATCCCAACCCCTTTGTCTTTGTGAATTTGACAGTTACCTTTTGGGAGGCCTACGCCCCATAGTTTATAGTGCAAATTATGCCCAACATAGAAAATAGTGTTGGGGTGTGTGTGTGTGTGTAGATATATTGGCAACTAAGTTTCTCCTTTACTCTTTCAACAGCTAAACTGATATCTGCTGCCTTCTCACAGTGGTCTTCGATATAGAAGTGCTGTGTATTCTGCTGATCTATAAAAATAATGAGTTTATGTGCTCTAAGTGGATCATTATTCAGTAATAAGCATAGAATGCTGTTGTGTACTTGTTGTATTTGAGGCATGCTCTCTTTACTGTGTTTTCATGTCAACTGGAAGTGAATTAATGTTTGGCATAGTTCCTTTTGCATTTTGAACTTGAGGCAATAAGATTATATATATATATATATATAGCAATTGAGCATTTGCACAAAATCTCTCTCTCTCTCTCTCTCTCTCTCTCTCTCTCTCTCCACCGTGAAATGTGATTCATACTGCCTGCCCAAATAAAAGAGAGTGAAAATTCTGGAAAAATTGATTGTTGAGAGAGCATACAATTTAAAAATCAATTCCACGATTCGTCTAATGCCTGTTTGAAATCAGATCTGTGACATAGAAGTGCTTTTAAAACACGTTTTGATGAAGTAATCTGTAGGTGTTTCATCCCACAGGAAGCATATTTGGATTTATGGCTTCTGCTTCTATCCAAACGCAGAAGTCAAACCAATCCAATGGAAGCCTTAAGCTTCCTAACCAGTACCTTAAAGAAAATTTAACTTGGAAAGACTCAAATCATTTTTGTCTGACTTTTGCCCTTTTCTTTCTTATTCACAAAGGTCCAAAGTTGTCTCAAAAAGTTGTCTTTGGGTGTATCCCAAGTATTACCCTTTGGTCAAACACGACCTACTTCCACACCCGAAAGACCAATTCTTTTACTATTGAAAATAATAATTGGTATAAGACACTTTTGGATTAAATCATATAATTCAACCTCAATACTCTTATACACTCGCTCTCAATACTCACAAGAATTAACACAATCACTGTAAGATAGAGATATCACAACAATAAATAAAGACCCCTCTCTACCTCACTCCCTAACACTGTGAAAAACCCTCACATAAAGCTCTAGTGATTTCACCATGCCCCAAAAAGGGACCCCCTGCTCTCTCACCCCTCTTATGCCAAGAATGGTCTATCTTCCATGTATCCCGTAGCATATATATATATATATATAGAGAGAGAGAGAGAGTAATTGTCACACCCCGATTTTTTTTGGACAACCAAATATTCAATCCAGAGCCTGTATCCGGACTAATATTCAATTACCAAAAATCACGAGAGTGACACCCTCACACAAGCTAAATGATAATTTATTGAAAACAGTATTTAATACTCCTTAAATAAAGACATGTGATCTTGTGTTTTAAAAAAAAAAAACTCTTTATTAATAAACCTGTATTCCCAAACATCCATTTCATTATAAAAGAACTAAAGTTCCATTATAAATATTATATCATTTTTCAATTTTTAAAAAAATATATCATTTTCATAAACAAAATGTCCACATACAGAGTTCAGCGGAAATAAAAATAAATAAGAATAAAATCTATACATCCATTGGTCAGAGTAACTACAACGTTCCCAATACCCAATATACCATATTTATTATAATTATACATACTGGCCCACAATGGCAGAAAATAAAATACAATCAAGTACAACAAAAATAAGTACAACTCCAATAATAAACAACACAACAACCATCTCTTCACCCAAACAGAAGCTCCAACGAAAATCTCCAAAAACTAAACCTGCACAAATACATTCGACTACGTTTCATATAGAAACGCCCCCGAATGTATAACACACTCGGGTCAGTCACATGACTGGTATGAGTTAAACAAAACAACAAGTCTTAGGGATCCAACTTGAACCCGTAGACAACAAATTACACTACAATACTCTTGGATCAAGACAGGTAGTTCCACACACATATGTGGACAATAGAGTAGTTTCCATTTATGTGGTGGCAAGTAGTTTCTTGCCCAAAATCCAAAGCTACTACGAATTTCATACTTACCCATTTACTTATGGTGAGCCAAACCTGTAAAACGTTAGTGGGCCCACCATCCTGCAAATTGAATGATCATAAACCAAGCAAACAATTCTGTATACAAACCGTCCACATTCTAACTCAAACATCGCATTCATTTTTCCACGCTTATCAGTCTTATGAAATAATCCATTTTCATTATTTATTAACATTAGATTTATCTTTGTGTTCCCTAGGTTCACCACTTGGTCACCCTCCATGGTACACCCACACATATATCCCATGTGTGCCCGGACATACTACTAACATCCACTCTGGTGCTAGTTCGGTTGGGGTATCAACCAAACCAGGTATACACACAGAAGGCTAGTCAATATGCCTAGACGTCTAACAAATAAGCCGAGCATAAGACTTAGGCCAGCTTGATCACGAAGCCACTGGCAAAAGTAAACTCAACAAGTCTTAAGCCAGCTTGATCACGAAGCCACTGGCAAAAGAGTGCGAGCTACCAAAAACAATAACACAACAACGGGAGTGGTGAACACTAAAGAACTATGTTGCAATTATCTCTTATCATTCGTATTATCCCAATAATTGTGAATTTCGCATTTATCACATAGTTCCGTCTTATCATCCAATCACATCTCTAACTTTTAGATGTATTCCAATTTCTTACAATAAAGGGTTTTATCACTTAACCCATAACAATTCTTCCCTCAATAATTTCCAATCAAATTACAACATCCCCAATATACTATTCAACGTATCTAATTTACTCATTTTTCTCAAAATGACCACAAAATAAGATCAGTTATTTTAGGTACAATAATCTCAACCCAACATTCAATATTAGCATACATTAAGCACATAATAAGAAATCATATTCTCCCATTTGCAAGTTGAACTATATTGAAAACTGCTACTGTAATATTAAATTTCTGCCCAAACGGTGCAGAATCAGGAAAAATACCATTAGACGAAAAACGTGCAGAATCACGTTTTACATGAGACACGCGGACAGAATGTTCAAATTCAAAGCCACGATTTTCTAATAATTTTCTAAAGTTTCTGCGACTGTGTGAATTACACATAAAACGAATTTCACATATATTTTCTAACAAACATGAATATTTCACCTATAGTTTTGATCAAACTAACGATTCAGCTAACCCTTTCGAATACCCTAATGTCATTATCGCAAAGTCACACGAAGGGAAAGAATGTATCTAAATTACTTCAACAATAGCAACGTGTATCGATCCATTACAAAGATTTGACCCTAACCATTAAATTTAACATGCACTAATTTACTCCCATACACATACATATATATATATATATACATACGTGTATATATATATACTCGGATACACAAAGTTTAACTCACCTAGTTGATAAAAAATGGCAATCGCGAATACCCCACGATCCACACGTGACCACGAACCCGGGACCGTTCTCCTTCTTCTCCCTTCTCCTTTCTCCTTCTTCTTCTTTTTCTTCTTCTTCTTCTTCTTCTCTCCCTCTCTCTCTCTCTCTCTCTCTCTCTCTCTCACACACACACACACACATACATACACACATCTGTTCTTTCTTTTGGGTGGCTAGGGTTTTTAATATAAGATATATGTACACTACACACACAACACATGTCAATAAAACACACAAAAATATATAAATCTCGTTTTTCTTCTTGTGGGCTCACAAAAGAGACCTATATGAGCCCAGAATGCAGTACAAAGTGTTAAAATGAGTAGCCCAATGGGTACCCATGACCCCGGTACTAAGTTTTAATGTTAATTACATTATTTAACACATTCGCGGGCTTGTAAACACTATATAACAAAAATACATATCAACCCTTCATTTTATTTTTTTAACAAATATAAATTAATAAAATATAACTTCCAAACTAAACGCGCTCACTCATGATTTAATTTATATGTCCACCAAACACTTAAAATTTTCCAAACACTTAAAATTTTCCAAACACATGTCTTACATAGGCACACTCATATAATATTGCTAACTAAAAATAATAATTAAAATAATTATTTACATAGAAATTTTAGGGTTGTTACATTCTACCCTCCTTAAAGAAATTTCGTCCCGAAATTTGGGGTGCAACAAATACAGATAATTAATATGCATGACGTTAAACACACAATGAAAGCAATCCAACATCGAAGTGTCGCTATCGTTTAACTCCCTACAGTAATGAGACCTGGTACATCGAGCGAATAATCTTAACAAGGAAACACTCATGTATATACCCATAGTCTCATATAGTCGCTTGTTAAATTTTAATAGACACACAAGACACAACACCAGTAAGGTAAAGCACATAATTTCACATAAAGCACTAGATATTAACCATTTATTAAAAGCAACAATTGATTAATTTCACAAAGATATGACTATGTGTATGCACATGTTCCCCTCTTACTGTGTCTCGCACAACACTTCATCGGGATATCCAATACTTACTTACCGCTCCAACCACATATGAGAAATATTTACTGGCACTGAAGAGAAATATATCCTTGTCTGGTAATAATCAGAGTAATAATCAGAAATCAAGAAAATCCGTAATAATAGACGGTTGTACAGAACACCCATAGAGAATATGGCAGATTCGCCGATAGTATAAGAAGACAAATGCCCAATAAATGAAGTCCAATAATCAACTCAGTAGATAATAAAAGGGACAATAGAAATCCTGCTAATAAAATAATAAGTCTTCTGAGAATATCCAAATGCCCAATAAATGAAGTCCAATAATCAACTCAGTAGATAAGAAAAGGGACAATAGAAATCCTGCTGATAAAATAATAAGTCTTCTGAGAATAACAGAATCCCGATACTCCAATAGAATAATACCCTTCTGAATGTTAAGTTGATACTGCCAGATAATAATAACTCGAAGAAGATATTCCAGTACTACTCCTGAACTCAACCGCCTGACGAAGAAAATTGCATCTCCCCTCTACCATTTCATCCCATGACAATTAAAATGATGCATGCTCTACTAATCAATATTAAATAACGTTACCAATGCTCCTAATATGGTATACATTTAAAATCAACTAATTTTTTTTTTATATATATATTTTTTAATAATAGGTACACATCTGTAGTTAACTTTTACATAAGTAAACACATAGACACACATAACCCAAACCCAATAAATCGCAAACATATAACTCTGACCAACTCCTTACTCCACATTCCGAGGATCACCTAGACTCGCTAAGCTAACCTTAAGCTCTGATACCAAACTGTCACACCCCGATTTTTTTTGGACAACCAAATATTCAATCCAGAGCCTGTATCCGGACTAATATTCAATTACCAAAAATCACGAGAGTGACACCCTCACACAAGCTAAATGATAATTTATTGAAAACAGTATTTAATACTCCTTAAATAAAGACATGTGATCTTGTGTTTTAAAAAAAAAAACTCTTTATTAATAAACCTGTATTCCCAAACATTCATTTCATTATAAAAGAACTAAAGTTCCATTATAAATATTATATCATTTTTCAATTTTTAAAAAAATATATCATTTTCATAAACAAAATGTCCACATACAGAGTTCAGCGGAAATAAAAATAAATAAGAATAAAATCTATACATCCATTGGTCAGAGTAACTACAACGTTCCCAATACCCAATATACCATATTTATTATAATTATACATACTGGCCCACAATGGCAGAAAATAAAATACAATCAAGTACAACAAAAATAAGTACAACTCCAATAATAAACAACACAACAACCATCTCTTCACCCAAACAGAAGCTCCAACGAAAATCTCCAAAAACTAAACCTGCACAAATACATTCGACTACGTTTCATATAGAAACGCCCCCGAATGTATAACACACTCGGGTCAGTCACATGACTGGTATGAGTTAAACAAAACAACAAGTCTTAGGGATCCAACTTGAACCCGTAGACAACAAATTACACTACAATACTCTTGGATCAAGACAGGTAGTTCCACACACATATGTGGACAATAGAGTAGTTTCCATTTATGTGGTGGCAAGTAGTTTCTTGCCCAAAATCCAAAGCTACTACGAATTTCATACTTACCCATTTACTTATGGTGAGTCAAACCTGTAAAACGTTAGTGGGCCCACCATCCTGCAAATTGAATGATCATAAACCAAGCAAACAATTCTGTATACAAACCGTCCACATTCTAACTCAAACATCGCATTCATTTTTCCACGCTTATCAGTCTTATGAAATAATCCATTTTCATTATTTATTAACATTAGATTTATCTTTGTGTTCCCTAGGTTCACCACTTGGTCACCCTCCATGGTACACCCACACATATATCCCATGTGTGCCCGGACATACTACTAACATCCACTCTGGTGCTAGTTCGGTTGGGGTATCAACCAAACCAGGTATACACACAGAAGGCTAGTCAATATGCCTAGACGTCTAACAAATAAGCCGAGCATAAGACTTAGGCCAGCTTGATCACGAAGCCACTGGCAAAAGTAAACTCAACAAGTCTTAAGCCAGCTTGATCACGAAGCCACTGGCAAAAGAGTGCGAGCTACCAAAAACAATAACACAACAACGGGAGTGGTGAACACTAAAGAACTATGTTGCAATTATCTCTTATCATTCGTATTATCCCAATAATTGTGAATTTCGCATTTATCACATAGTTCCGTCTTATCATCCAATCACATCTCTAACTTTTAGATGTATTCCAATTTCTTACAATAAAGGGTTTTATCACTTAACCCATAACAATTCTTCCCTCAATAATTTCCAATCAAATTACAACATCCCCAATATACTATTCAACGTATCTAATTTACTCATTTTTCTCAAAATGACCACAAAATAAGATCAGTTATTTTAGGTACAATAATCTCAACCCAACATTCAATATTAGCATACATTAAGCACATAATAAGAAATCATATTCTCCCATTTGCAAGTTGAACTATATTGAAAACTGCTACTGTAATATTAAATTTCTGCCCAAACGGTGCAGAATCAGGAAAAATACCATTAGACGAAAAACGTGCAGAATCACGTTTTACATGAGACACGCGGACAGAATGTTCAAATTCAAAGCCACGATTTTCTAATAATTTTCTAAAGTTTCTGCGACTGTGTGAATTACACATAAAACGAATTTCACATATATTTTCTAACAAACATGAATATTTCACCTATAGTTTTGATCAAACTAACGATTCACCTAACCCTTTCGAATACCCTAATGTCATGATCACAAAGTCACACGAAGGGAAAGAATGTATCTAAATTACTTCAACAATAGCAACGTGTATCGATCCATTACAAAGATTTGACCCTAACCATTAAATTTAACATGCACTAATTTACTCCCATACACATACATATATATATATATATACATACGTGTATATATATATACTCGGATACACAAAGTTTAACTCACCTAGTTGATAAAAAATGGCAATCGCGAATACCCCACGATCCACACGTGACCACGAACCCGGGACCGTTCTCCTTCTTCTCCCTTCTCCTTTCTCCTTCTTCTTCTTCTTCTTTTTCTTCTTCTTCTTCTTCTTCTCTCCCTCTCTCTCTCTCTCTCTCTCTCACACACACACACATACATACACACATCTGTTCTTTCTTTTGGGTGGCTAGGGTTTTTAATATAAGATATATGTACACTACACACACAACACATGTCAATAAAACACACAAAAATATATAAATCTCGTTTTTCTTCTTGTGGGCTCACAAAAGAGACCTATATGAGCCCAGAATGCAGTACAAAGTGTTAAAATGAGTAGCCCAATGGGTACCCATGACCCCGGTACTAAGTTTTAATGTTAATTACATTATTTAACACATTCGCGGGCTTGTAAACACTATATAACAAAAATACATATCAACCCTTCATTTTATTTTTTTAACAAATATAAATTAATAAAATATAACTTCCAAACTAAACGCGCTCACTCATGATTTAATTTATATGTCCACCAAACACTTAAAATTTTCCAAACACATGTCTTACATAGGCACACTCATATAATATTGCTAACTAAAAATAATAATTAAAATAATTATTTACATAGAAATTTTAGGGTTGTTACAGTAATGCTATGTTTCTCAAATTTTTATCCTAAAAATACTTTCCCAAATGATGTGACAGTTAATACAGTGAGACCAGTTGAATTTTGATTGAAAGTATTTTACCTGGATTCACTGCTACATCATTTGGTAAGTAGTTTTAGGATAAAAATTTGGGAAGCATAGCATTACACTCACACACACACACACACACACACACACACACACATATATACTAGTCTAATAGCACGTGAGTTGCACGTGAATGGTGTCCATATGAAGTCCTCTTAGGAGTATTAAGATAGTCTAATAGCACGTGAGTTGCACGTGAATGATATCCATATGAAGTCCTCTTAGGAGTATTAAGACAAGAATCTAATAAAAAAAAAAATTTACTTAAATTAGGTAAAGAAGAATCAACACACCTATTAGGTAAAAATACTTAATATTTCATTTCAAATAAATAATTAATATTAAAATACTTTTGATAATGCTTTTAAATTAATGTAGAATGTTGGAGATAACATAATTCAATCGAATTAGATTATATGTTTATAAAGATTTTTGTAGTGTTCATTTTATTTCTCTCCCAACTCCCTTTAGATTATACTTTCATGTTTGTTTCAAACTCTCGTTGGGTCTCACAATATTAGGCTAGTTGTTATCTGCTTTTGGTTTTTCCTTCCGAGTTTAGTTTAAATTTGATGTCTCTTATGGCTACTTTTAACAGTAGTTTTATACTTATAGTTTTATATTTATCCTGCTACTTCCATAAAGTCTTACCTTTTTTAGTCATTTGAACTGCTATTTATTCTAAACGAATTGAGTTCTAGTTTTGTATTACTCTTTCAATTACTCCATTTTCTTAGTCCAACTATTATTTAAAAAGAAACTTAGTACCTTGTTCTTCTAACCTACATGAAACCATCATGTTATTTTCTGATCAACTAACTATTTATTTTTTAAAAATACATTTAGTCATTATTTTAGAATTTTCTTCTGATTCCAATTAGGTTATGCTCTTAAAAGTCTTATAACTTTTTCTTTTAACGTCTGTCTTAGTTTCATATCAAACTCCATTACACCTATTAAGAAAAAAATGATTCTAATAATAATCATAATGAAGCTACGTAGTTAGCCATGAATAATTTTTCTAGACCTCTTTTCATAATTTCTAGATGTACAGTTTATGGGTCATTTTTCCTGTATATGTATTATAATTGATATTCATAATCCTCTACAACGTTTTTACACAATGCAATTTTCCCAAATGTTTATATGCTATATTTATTGTAAGATTCTATTTTTCTGTCTCTTTTTTAATATGTGTGTGTGTGATTATGGTAAATATATTATGAACTAAATATCGTGTAATAGAAGTTATATTTTCAAGAAGATTAAATAATTTCTACCTCGTTGTATCCCACATTTTTATGCGTATAATGTCTTGTTAAACTCACTGTAAAAAACACACACACATGCATATGAGACGTGTATAGGTGCGTTTACCTAGCGGAATGACACGTCGGATCGTTGGAACGACGTTGTTACGAACCCTTCTCTTGGACCACGAGATCACTGCCTCCGTGCACTTCCTTATCACTCGTAAAGTCGCAGAGATGCTTCTTGAGCGATCTCCGATGATGCCACGATCTAAGACCCAAGCTTCTTGGTGATTAGCTTAGAGAGAGAAACCGTGAGTTAGAGAGAGAGAGACTAACGTGAGGGAGAATAGAGAGGCTGCTGAGATTATGTTCTCATCTAGTGTAGGTTTTTGTGTAATGCATATAACTATATATAGGCATATCAAAAACCTAATGGGCTTGGACCCCCAAAAGCCCGTTCCTTTGGTGTCCAAGCCGAACCTCTTTGGACCCAGTCCAATAACACGTGGGTGCCCATATGGCCCGTCCACAATATTTGTTACATCTCCCACTCACCCACATAGGATTGATACTAAAACCAATCTCTCAACTCAACGGAACTTCTCAACTCTTCATACAGGGAAATAGAACGTGCGACCTTACGAAAAGAAAGTACAGCGACAGGAGTGTAATGCCAAATCATCGCCATAACCAGCAAGACACATCACTCGGAAGCTTCTTGTGTATGCCTTAGATGATTCAACCACACCGGACACAGCATTCTCAATCCCTCGGTGAAAAGAATCACTGCTCCATCTCAAAGTAGTGTACTCATGACATATCAATAACAAAATACGATTGTCGCAGACCTGCTAATGAGTCACAAAACATGGTGTGTTATTGAATAGTCTTCCCTGAGCCCACATGCCAATCTGACTAACTTAACCGCTTGCCCAGACACACCCCATAGAACGGAATTATCTCTTCGTTCTAGGATAGCATGCTAAAGTAGCTGTCATCAAGCGTCCTCTTCATGACATAGTCTCAAGTCGTGAAGGCAACCAGTTTGTAGGATAACCAATATCTTGGATATGCTACATGGCTCACACAGCAATGAAGAGGAATCCATTCACTGCTCCACAGTCGATCGCAAAAGCACATACAGTATGATATGTATGCTATGGCGTTCTTCCATAAAAATGGGCATGTCACTCTGTGTTTGGAAAAACAAGTAACGCCATACGAATCTTAGTCTAGACGTTACACAAAACGTCTAACCTGAGTCTCCAGAACAGTCGCTCTTCTTAGCGCCCGTCTGAAAATTCACATTCGGCTGTAAACAGGCTACATAGAGTTGTGGGATATCTCTATGTTCGACCAAATGTAATAGGTCTCATCTTAGATCCATCTAAGGCGACATATAGAAATAATAGGATTTATATCTAGCTCGCTGTCCTTATACTGCGTAGATATAAGTGTTCAAGCTCGCTTTCTAAGAGCTATGGACACATATGTCCTAACTAGCTATCTAAGCGCCATGAACACATATGTCTCATCTTGCTCGCCATCTAAGCGCCGTGGACACGTATGTCCTACTTCGCTATCTCGGCGCCAAGGTGAATCACCCGTGTGAGCAGGTCGATTCAAGCCCGGTGACATATTGGAAATGTGCATTCATTCCATTCATACAACAATGGAAATCAACAAATTTATTATTAACCGGATAATAATAAGAATAATAATGTCAAATCCAATACAAGTGTCTAAGCATATCAAATCCTACGAAGTCCCATGCTGCTAATGTGGGATAGGAAAACATCTCTGGCAATGGGCTTGGTCAATGGATCAGCCACCATGCTGCCAATGGAGATATGCCTCAAGACAACTTCCCCTTGCGCAACCATGTCTCGAATGTAGTGATGACAGATATCTATGTGCTTTGACTTCCCATGGTATTTGGGGTCTTTTGCATAGGCCAAGGCTGATGTGTTGTCGCTGTAAATGAGCACTGCTTCATCCCCATAAGGCGAAGAGCCTAGGCGTCGCAAAAACCTCCTCAACCAGACAGCTTCCTGAACAGCTGCCGAACAAGCCACATACTCTGCCTCCATCGTGGATAGTGCGATGCATGGCTGCTTCTTGCTACACCAAGAGATTGATCCACCTCCAAGTGTGAATGCATAGCCAGAAGTGGACTTGCGTTCATCTTTATCGCTAGCCCAATCAGCATCACTGTATCCTCTCAGCTTCAAATCTCCTCCATGATAACAAAGGGCAAGATCCATAGTCCCGCGAATGTATCGCAGGATCCGCTTCACTACTCTCTAGTGATATGGACCAGGGTTACTCTGGTAACGACTAACTAAACCCACCGCATAGCAGATGTCTGGACGAGTACACAACATAGCGTACATCAGACTCCCTATCGCAGATGCATATGGCACGTTGGACATCTGTTCCTTTTCCTCTGCATTCTTAGGACAATGATCTAAAGTCAAGTGGAATGCCTTATCAACTGGAGTGTCAATGGGTTTTGAGTTATTCATGTGAAAACACTCAAGAACCTTCTTTAGGTAAGTCTCTTGAGACAAACACAGAAGTTTCTTTGATCGATCTCTCACAATCTTAACTCCCAACACATAGTTGGCCTCACCCATGTCCTTTATCTCAAACTGAGAGGACAGCCACTCTTTAGTGGCGACAATGGCACTCATGTCATTTCCATCTAAAAGGATGTCATCGACGTACAAAGATAGAATCAGAATACTCGTCTTCGACTGTTTAATGTACACACAGTGGTCCTCCTCAATCATCTCAAAACCAAAAGAGGTGATTGAATCATGGAACCTCAAGTACCACTGCCTCGACGATTGCTTGAGTTCATAAATAGATCGCTTGAGACGGCACACTTTGTGCTCATTCCCTTTGGTTATAAAACCAACAGGTTGATCCATATAGATCTCTTCGTCTAGTTCTCCATTGAGAAACGCAGTTTTGACATCCATCTGGAAGAGTTCTAAGTCTAAATGTGCGACGATTGCTAGAATAAGGCGTATGGAGGCAAATCTCACCACAGGGGAGAACGTGTCTCCATGGTCTATACCCTCTCGTTGGGTATAACCTTTCACCACTAGGCGCGCCTTATACTTGTCAATTGATCCATCTGCCTTACGCTTGACTTTGAAAACCCACTTGTTTCTAATGGTCTTATGGTCAGGCGGAATATCAACTAACTCCCAGACTTTATTCTTGTCCATAAAGCTCAACTCCTCTTGCATAGCAACCATCCACTGAGATTTGGCAGCAGAAGAAAGCGCTTTCTTATAGGAAGCAGGCTCATCGTCATCTACTGTACACATGAGAGCTTCTTCCTCAATATCAAAACGCCGACGTGGAACTCTTCCTCATCTGCTTCTGCGGTGCGCTACCTGAGAATCTTGAATGTCCAGTGGTGTACTCCCACTGTCTGGTACACTCCCACTAGTGTCTAGCGGTGTACTCCCACTCGGCTGAAGACTAGTACCATTTTCAGCGATTATTGGATGTGGAATTTCCCCACCCTCGCCTAAAGATGGTACGACATCTTCAACATCCTCCATTTCATAGAGGTCAAGATCTCTCTTAGCGTCACCGATATTAGGGAAGTCACTCTCAATGAAATCAACATCACGTGACTCAATTTCTGTCATTCCTCCATCCAGATGTTCACCATACATAACATAGCCTTTTGAGCTGTCAGAATATCTTATGAAGATATGCTTTCTCGCTCGTGGGCCTAGTTTCCCATGCTTATGGGAAGTACTGTGAACATATCCTGATGAGCCACACGGGCGCAAATGCTCCAAATTGGGCTTTTTGCCTTTCCATAGCTCATAGGGGGTGGAAGGAACTGACTGTGAAGGCACTCTATTAAGTATGTAGGCAGCAGTTAAAAGTGCATCCCCCCAGAATGATATTGGGAGGTTAGCTTGCGCCATCATAGATCTAGTCATATCTAGAAGTATTCCATTCCTTCTTTCTGCAACACCATTTTGTTGCGGAGTTCCAGGAATAGTTAGTTGTCTGCGTATCCCCTTTTCCTCACACAGTTCCTTGAACTGATCAGATAAGTACTCGTGTCCTCTGTCTGTTCGAAAAGTCTTTAGGGACTTTTCTAGCTGATTCTCAACCTCTGCTAAGAAGCGTTTGAACAATCTAGAGCTTCATAGCGGCGAGAAATCAAATAGACATAGCCATATCGCGTGTAGTCATCGATAAAAGTAAGGAAATAAGAGGCGCCATGACGTGCCTTCACATTCATTGGTCCACATATGTCTGAGTGTATTAGTTCTAATGCTTGGGTAGCTCTTTTAGCCTTACCAAAAGGCTTACGGCATGCTTTACCTTCTAGGCAAGACTCACACGTAGGTAGGTCAACCTTAGCGAGTGGGCCTAGAAGGCCTTCTCGAGCTAATCTAGTCATCCTGTCACGTCCTATGTGTCCAAGTCTAGCATGCCATGTTACAGAGTCAATATTTCTATTTGAATCAGCAACTAAAGAAGTAAAGGATATGGAATCAAACAGATCAATTTTAAATAGATTATTTCATAAAAAACCATGTCCAAAAGTAACACCATTCAAAATAATATCCAACTTATCACATCCAAACTGAAAAATAAAACCTAAATCAAGAAGTGCTAAGACCGAGAGTAGATTATATTGGATTCCGGGTACGTAGAGCACATCATGAAGAAGTAATGTGCATCCTGTGCGCAAATGAAGTTGGTATGAACCTACTCCAGCTACTTCTTCACAAGTGCCGTTCCCCATGTATACCCTACTGGTGCCACTTGGAATCTTATGATAATCTACGAACCCCCCTCGATCTCTGGTCACATGCCTTGTTGCTCCTGTATTTGCAATCCAATCATGGAGCGAATGAGCGATTAGGACATGAGAACTCACAAAAGTATAGAGAGAGTTGGGTGGGAATGTTACCTTCTTCGGCTCAGTGCACTCACGAGCGAAGTGTCCCAATCCTCCACAGTTGAAGCATTTTGATTTGGAAGCATTTTTGCATTTTTATTGCCAGCGTGCTTAGCCCTGCGCTTCTTTGGTTTATCAGCCTTTGGAGCTAACTTATTAGCCCCAACCTTTCTCTGAGCCCTTTTACCCTTGGCATTGCGCTTGGACCCACTAGCCCCGCGCTCACCTCCACTTATGGAAGTTCTCGCCATGAGTGTAGTAATGCGGTTCGCCTCTTGGCGCTCCGCCTCCAGCTCCACATGTTTAGATATATCAGCAAAGTTTTTGATATTTTCATTATGTGTTAAAATTTGCTTCATATGGACCCAAGTTTCAGGCAGTGACCGAATCACCGCTTGAATCTGTTGTTCATCAGTGAAGATGTTCCCAGCAGCAGCAAGATCTCGAATCATACCAGACATCGTTCTAAGATGTTCAGTCATCGATTGCTTGGCATCTTTCCTATACACCTCGAATTTCAACACCAGGCTCCTGAGCCTAGTAGTTGATGTCCCACCGAAAGCAAATTTTAGTTGGTCCCATAATTCCTTGGCACTGGAGTATTGGAAATACTCAGCAAGAAGGTCATCATTCATGCTGCTTAACAATATATTGCGCGTGTGATGATCCTTCTTGATCCATTCGTTATAGGTTTCAAGGTCTCGGCGATATTGGGCCATGGGCCCATTTTCTGGCAATTCGGGTTGGACCATTGATTGAGTTAGATGGGGAAGCAATTCTTCCTCATTCAACAGGAGGGTTACTCTACGTTGCCATGCGTCATAGTTTTTCCCATTAAACTTGTTATCTTTGTTCAAATCAGCGACAATTTGCTTTGAAGCCATTTCTACATTCAAAAAAATATGCGCAAAGGTTTTGACGTTATTATTTGCACATTTCATAGCAATTTTGTTTTAAAAATCCAATTATAAACGATATTTCCCATTTTTACAATTTTAAGACCAAAAAACTTGCGATTGCTTATTAATCAAATCCTAAATTTTGTAAATCAAGGAAAAACTTTTATAATTGATTTTATAAACAAATATCAATTAGATGGTCCTTTAACCTATCTAAGATCATCCACAATATGTATAAGTGCGCCATACAACAAAATTGCGCAAAGACCCCACGTGGGTCCAAATTGACAATGTAGAGCTTATGCTAAGATAATTCAAGTTTATGATATATAAACAAAGAAAACCATTCCTTTACAAAATAGGCTTTTCCAATACAAAACTCTCGTCCTCACATTACATTTATAGCCCAATAAAAATAGGGATGTTTTGTTTATAGACATATACAAGAACGACCTTAAACATACATCGTGAGGACACAAGCTCTATAAGTTGTCAATTATTGTCCATTCATTTAAGCCAGATTAAAATTTATTAATCACACACACCAAGCATTCATGTGGTTTTATTTTAAAAAAAAAATGAATGGACTCATCCGTCACTCCACTTAAGGAGGAGGAATTAGAGGTCATAGGGTCATTCAATCACAAACAACAGTAATTAAACGTGACCAATAATGCAATGAGCCTCTAAAAGTTGCAATAAGAATAAATTTGCAGCCCCGGATAGCTCCCATAAGCCAAGGAAGAACTACGAAGAATCCTTGATTTTTCATCAATTATATAAATAATTTTGGGATTTTAAACTAATATAAAACCAATTCTTTCAGCACCTTTAAATTACCAAAAATAATTTAAAGTCCACATGGAAATTTTAAATACGTGAAAAACTTATTTTTCATTATTAACAAAAATTTCCAGAATTTATGGGAGCTAAAGATCCAATAATAATCAATTTATCAAATAAATTGATTTAGCTATAGCTATTTAACAACAATGTGTTAATACCTTAAAAGTACAATATTTTAAGGAGTGGGTCTTATCCCAACAGTCTCACATGGCCCAAAAAGGTGTTCCAACCATATAATATTAATTTCAATAATTAATAAACATATTTGGATATTTTAAGCAATTAAAATAATGACCAAAAATATGATTTAATGCTTCAAAATTGTCACAAATATTGGAGATAGGCATACAACATTCCCACAACACCCCCAGCAGTGTATAAAACATCACATATTAATTCCATGAATTAACAATATGCTTTGGATATTTTAAGCAATTATAAAACACGTACAATAACATATTTTATGCTCTAAAATACCAAAAATAATAGAATAATTTCCCAAGAAATCATTCTGGGTCCCACTCACTGCCCACAAGTTAAGAAAAATAAAAAATATTTTTCTATAATTTTCCAGAATTTTATAGCAATTAAAAACACTTTAAAACATTTAAAAATATGTTTTTAATTGACAGAATCTGTTTTGGGCTCAAGTTTAGGCGAACAAACGTCCTTATGGCTCTGAAACCAATGTAAAAAACACACACACACATGCATATGAGACGTGTATAGGTGCGTTTACCTAGCGGAATGACACGTCGGATCGTTGGAACGGCCTTGTTACGAACCCTTCTCTTGGACCACGAGATCACTGCCTCCGTGCACTTCCTTATCACTCGTAAAGTCGCAGAGATGCTTCTTGAGCGATCTCCGATGATGCCACGATCTAAGACCCAAGCTTCTTGGTAATTAGCTTAGAGAGAGAAACCGTGAGTTAGAGAGAGAGAGAGAGACTAACGTGAGGGAGAATAAAGAGGCTGCTGAGATTATGTTCTCATCTAGTGTAGGTTTTTGTGTAATGCATATAACTATATATAGGCATATCAAAAACCTAATGGGCTTGGACCCCCAAAAGCCCGTTCCTTTGGTGTCCAAGCCGAACCTCTTTGGACCCAGTCCAATAACACGTGGGTGCCCATATGGCCCGTCCACAATATTTGTTACACTCACTTTTCCATTCATTATTTCTCGTCCAAGACCATTTGAGTTGTATCCTTTCAATCTCCTAATAGTTTATTAGGTAAATAAATTAAAATTACTCAAAAAATTTAGTAGACAGTTTGGTGTCTAAATTCCATCGATTGTAGCTTAAGTTTTTAATGGAATTACTTTTCTATGAGCAATGTTAAGCCTTCCACTTTATGAAGTCAAGGAGATGGAGAATAATTGATAATGGTTATATTATGTCATTGATATTGTGTACATCAATATATACAGAAATGTATAGCAATGAAAAGGGAAAACTGTTGATAAGATCCTAAAGACTAGGAAAGAAATAAAGAATCAATAAAGTACACAATAAATACAATGAGAGAAATAAGGTATTAGGCATTGATTGTGGTTTTGACTGGAGGAGATTCACTTTCATTCCTAATACACTTTTGATTCTCAAATGATTTGTTAGTTGTACCTATATGCAATGGCATGTGGTATTATCAACCATTCCTGTAACATGTGGTACAACTATTAAAGCATTTGGGTTCATTTTCTATTCTATATCTATTAGGCCCTACTTTCCATTTACAGTTGTTGGTACTTTAGTTTTTGAAATAAACAATCTTTGTACCACTGATACTACTTTTAATTTGATCTTAATGTCTGTTTATTGTCCCAAGGAACCATAGTGTTTTTAGTTTTCTAATTTAAGTTCCATGTAATTGATCTTAATGTCTGTTTATTGTCCCAAGCAACGTTGGTAATGTTTTTACTAAACTACAAAAGCAATGGAAGAGTACAGTTAGAGAATCAAATTAATATCTTCAAGGTCTACTACTATAATCCTGTATAATAATAATTAAGATACATCAAGCCACATAAATATGATAATACAAAGGAATACTTGTAAATTTGTATTTCTTCTGAAAATATCTATCTTAATATGTTATTAATGTTCTTTTTCTTTTTATTTAAATTAGAGATTACCAGTAACAGTTATATATAGTACGTCATTTACCATAAATCTAGCCTGACCTTTGATTGAAATACTCATCTATGTCATTACTTTTAGCTTTTCTTATTATTTTTAGATTATTACTTTTTTTTGCCCAAATTAAAATACTCGAAAGTACCATAAAACATTAACAGTAAAGACCAAGTAAGAGTAAAGTATAATATATTAAATATGATTATAATACAATTGAGAATTTCACATGTATCGAATATCAAGTAGAATTAAATTAAAGATCAACTTTCGTAACAAACCCTCAAAATTTAAGTTTGCATTTTTCCAACCGTCATTAGTTGTACTATCAAGTTACGGAGTTACCCACTTGTAACAATTTAATTTGAATGACTCCTTATCTATCTATCGATCTATTATCTATTATTTATTATATATATAAAAGACAAGGCCAAAAGCCTTCTCTAAGTTATGCCAAGTGGCACCCCTTTCCTTGCTTCAAATTTCCTACGTGGCCTTCCACATGGATCCTAGGTGGCCTTCTATATTTTCAGCATTTTGTCCACGTGGCAACCCTCTGGCCCTCACCTTTTCTCCTTTTTGTAAACGATATTACTGATGACATTTAGATCACATACGTTTCTGCCTTTTGGCCTTTCATGTGCTCTGGCCTCTTTATATCTACTCTCTCACTCTCAATCAATCTCTGTATTAGATCCATGGCTTCCATGCATTTGCAGATCAGCGATAATGGTGGGTTCAGGTCCGGCTCGATCCAAAACCAGCGTCTTCCTCTCCGTTTTCTTCTTCTTCTTCTTGCCTGCTTCACAGTAAATCTATATGGCCCTTATATATGTATGTTTTATGTGTATATATATATATATATGTGTGTGTGTGTATTTTCTGTATATACATTTTAGACAGAAAGTGAAGAGGTAGAGATTAGTTTTCCATATCTATTCGCTCCGATCACATTGCGCTATATCTTAAACAATTCATCTATTAATCGATTCAAGGATTAGGGCTTTTATGTTAGATTAGATTAGGGCTCTGTTAATCACTCTCTGACTTCTTCTCATTTTGTTACTTTTTTTTTGGCTTGAAAGAAAGACTAGATTCATTGAAACTATTGGAACAAACCGTACAAAACAGAAGCCTCCTCTATCACCCTTGATGATTTCCCTCAAAGACACAGAGAGGAACATTACCAACCGAAATAGGCCCAAAAGAATTACAGTTCATTCAAATCGAAGGTGATGATATAGTTAAAGGTTTTGATTCTCCATCCGATCAATTTTTATTATCAATGATATTGCATTTGGTTGCTTTTTTTGTTCCAATTTATCGCAGATTTGGATACATTTTCTATCAAACAATTTGGTTTCAATATTTGGGTTTGCAAAATATTTGGCCTTTGACACCACATAGCGATTTGTTAATGGAGCTACTTGAAGAGTACAATGCCGTCACAGACTTAATTGTAAGTTTTTGAATGCACTTGAGGGATAAATATATTTATGTTTTAGAGTTGATTAGGGTCAGTTGCACTGTTTTTGAATGTTATAAGTGTATTCATATCTTTTGGACCTATGACTGATTAATTTTTTCTCAAATGCTTTTCTACTTATACCATATGCTTTGGTATGTGGTAACACAAACCACTATCATAATGTGCCGTATAATTATTAAAAGTATTTGGAAACTAAAACACCTCTATATATGTGAAAGTTATTAACCCTATTAAAGCACACAAATAATACCGATTCACTCTATATACGTATCACCGCTAGACTTCGCTAGGGTTTGCTTGTATTGGTTTGAATAATTCATTGGTCTATCTTTGGGGTGTAATTTGAAAAGTAAATTGGGTTTCTTTTCTGAATTAGCACATGACTGAGAATCAACATTACGTCATTTGTAATCCGATGAAATTAGGGCCTTACAATTCAGAGAAAGAAATTAGGGCTTGAAGGGGACTTTTCCACACCTTTTGATACCATACTTTTGTTTTTGCTCGAGGATAAGATGCATATATGGGCGTGCTTTTCTGTGTATTTTGATTTCTCTCTCTCTCTCTCTCTCTCTCTCTCTCTCTCTCTCTCTTTTTAATTATGGATTATGGAATTTGATTATGGTTACATTTTAATGTATAGTGTTTGGTCTCTTTTGATGCAAAGATTTTGGTTTTCTTATTATGCTTGGCTCATGTTTTCCATGCTTTTGGGTTATCATTTTTTAATGCATATTTTGTGTTATTAATGCAGTTTGGTCAGTGTGTTTATGCATTTTTGTGGTTAGTTTTTTAATGCAGTTTTTTGGTCCAGTTTTTTAATGGAGTGATTTAATGGAGTTTCTTGGGTCATTTTGCAGTGTCTTATGGCTCTGCTTTTGTTGCGGTTGTTTAATGGAGTCATCTAATGCAAGAGGAGAGAGAAGGGACATTGACAAGCCTCTCCTTTCTTCTTATTTCTTTCTCTTCTGTTCTCTTTTCTTTCTCCCTTCTGTGGTTGCCCCTGTTTTGGTTTCAGTTTAGAAGGAATTCTACTGTGAGGAGTCATCTAATGCAAGAGGAGAGAGAGGGGACATTGACAAAATGGATCAAAGAATAAGTTATTTGCACCTGACACAGCAAATTGCAAAATGTGGTGTTGCAAAAGTAGATTAATGTTTATTTTTGTATTTCTTCGTCTTCCTCTTCTTCTTTGTTTTTCGAGTTTTTGTTTATTCTTTTCTTGAATTGGAAGAATATCAAAATTTTGATTTCAGTATACACGACTTTTTTTTTTATAAAATTAATCCAATTAAAATACAAAGTGGTTATTTTGTTTTGAATTACAAATTTACTGGCTAATTAGGAGGCCTTTAGGGGGAAAGTGATCAAAAGGGGGATGAGAATGTTCATGAAAATCATAGCTTTTGGTGGAGCAAATTTGCATATCAATTGTTTGAAGATCGTTGACAAACCTTGATGTTATGCAATCTTCTTGATGTCATGCAATCATCTTGAATGCTTAACATTGGCTTTCTTCATAAGATTCAAATTTCCGACAGTCTTGCCATGCTTTAAAACTTATATCCCAGATGAGATTTTTTCATATTGCTAGCTTGCAATAGTTATGTGACTAATAGACCTCATTTAGTTCAGGAGCCCGTGCATTTGCATGGGTTATCGACTAGTTTGAATGTATATCCAACAAGTCTACAATAATTACTCATTAAAAAATAAAAATGAATTTTGAATTACATTGGTCTTTATATGGCTGTACATTTAAAAATATATATATATATATATATATTAGTTCATCTCAAGTTCAAATTGATATCTTATGAAATGTCATAGGGTTAGAAAATGATAGCGATTCAGAATAATACGACTCACTTCATCAAACTTTTATTCCTAGTAATTATTAAGGACTACAAAAGAAATTAATCGATAAAAGAGACAAACATAATTTTTTAAGTAATATAATGTTATCAAATTCAATAATAATTGATGATTAAAATAAATAATAGAAATTCAATCTAGATACAAATAATATGTAGTATCAAATTAATAAAGTACCAAATATTATTCACTACGGCATACTGTACTCTAAAATGCATAATTATTTATGGGATATTAGGTCACAGACCCCTTAAAATAAAGTGTATTAGTAAAAATCCACATGACTTGGCTATTTTTTAAAATGCCCCTCGCTACTTTTTGAATTTGGTGAAAAGCCTCTCGTTGAAACAAAAAAATGGCTAATGCAATATTATCTGTCAACTTTAAACCACCATAACTCACTCATTTTTAAGTCTTTTTGAGTGTTTGTTTTTTATTTTTTTTATTTATTTCATGTATTTCTTCGAGATCTACACAATAGAGTTGAAAATTATACAACAGAAAGTAATTTGGAATCTCATTTTTTATTTTATCTATCAAAACAGATAAAAACAGATGATATTATATGTTTTGATAGATGATATTAAAATTATATGTCAACTTTAAACTAGCAAAACTCACTCGTTTTTTTTTTTAGCATTTTTGAGTAATTTTTTTTACTTCATGTATTTTTTAGAGATCTACGCAATGAAGTTGAAAATCATACAAAAGAAGTAATTTAGAACCTCATTTTTTGATTTTATCTATCAAATAAATGATATTATTTGTTTTGACAGATGATACTAATATTATATGTTAACTTTAAGGCACCATAACTCACTCATTTTTAGCCTTTTTGAGTTATTATTTTTTGATTTTATGTATTTCTTCGAGACTACGCAATGGAGTTGAAAATTGTACAAAGAAAATAATTTGGATCCTTTTTTTTTTTTAATATCTATCAAAACAAATGTTATTATATGTCAACTTTAAACCACCATAATTCACTCATTTTTTTAGCCTTTTGAGTGATTTTTTTATTCCCTGTATTTTTTTTTCGTGATCTATGCACCTATGGTGCTAATTTTACGAAAGGAATATATGTTATTTTATTTATGCAAAAAAAAATCCAAATTTTCATATTTGTTTGGTTTTTATTTTTGGTTTCCCAGTATTTAAATCTTGGTTGATAGATCTCATTTTGCTGATTTCAAAACATCAAATTTTTAGAAAAACGGACTTATAGAACAAAAGTTATAACAATTTGAAGTTGTTTAGGTATAAAAAAGACCTAATAAGTTAAAGAAAAGTAACATGCGTTTTAGTTTAGAAGAGTTTTATTTGAGGGGTTATGACCGAAGCCCTTATTTATTAACTAATTATTCACCATGTTTAAAAAATCGTTTGCTAGATTTCTACTATGATCCCATAACATGTTAATTTAAAACAATGAATATTCAAAGTTTGGGTGTTCCGAATGGTACTATTTCAATTATGTAATGTTTGACAATTGTCCTTGCCTATGAGAGTAGAGAACAATATTTACCATAATATGCCTAAAGGATTTTAAAAAGCAAGTACTTCTCAAGATTCTCAAGTTCTTCGTGGGGTATTGATTGGAAAATGTTAGAATCTTAAAATAGAATTTTTGAGAAAGTTTCTATTATCAATATTTATTGAAAATTCTTATGATTGGTATGACTTATTGGATCGACCAAATTAATTTATGGAGCCAATGGAGTTACAGATTGAGAACATAGTTGATATAAGGGCAAAATATACTTTAGTTCATTAAACTATAACCTATTTTTAATTGGGTCTATAAATTTTTTTTTTTTTTTTTGCAATTGGTTTTTTGAACTTCAAAAATTCATTCATTCAAACCCAAATTCTGACACTGTTAGCTTAAACTATTAGAAATTGTCACATACGTTGCGCATAATGCTTACTTGTCACATGTTAGGTTAAGACAAACATAGGAGATTGTGAATAGTGCAAAAAATCACATTCAATCAGATCTAAAAACGCGTTCAATCAAATTCGAAAACACATTCGATTAGATCCAAAATTGCATTCAATCATATACCCAAAATCACATAATTTTTTTAGCCATTCACAGTCTTCCGTGTTTGTCTTAACCTAACATATGACAGATAAGCATTACGCGCAACGTACGTGACAATTTCTAATAATTTAAGCTAACAGTGTCAGAATTTGGGTTTAATTGAATGAAGTTTTGAAGTTCAAGGACCCAATTGCAAAAAATAAATAAATAAATAAAATTTATTGACCCAATTGAAAATAGGTGCATAATTTAATGGACTAAAGTGTAATTTGCGCTTGATATAATCAACTTGACAAAATAAGTATAACTCGTTTAGAGTTGAGCTAAGAATTAGGTCGCTTAGTTGCATGTGTTGAGTGTTCAATCGTCACCATTTAGACCTTTAACCCTTCTACTAAAGAAAAGTACTCAATAAATGTTTATTGTGTATCTTTCACCTATAGATATAGGTGCATGCATGAGGTACAGAATATGTGTGAAAATTGATTGAAAAATATGTAGCATTTTGAGCTCTTTATGTTGTGGCTGAAAGCCTAAGTAGTCGAACCATGCTATATGTATTCTTGAATCTTGTTCGATCATTTCTCTCATTATTTTTTACTTTTTTTTTAATCTATTTTATTTGAAAGAAATAATAGTAAATAACAAATGCTTTGCTTTGGAAAGTCTTGTATCAACAAAAGTAAAACTGATGAAGAAAAGAAAAATAAGAAAAATTGGAACTATGATCCGTTGCATTTTCGTAATATAAGGAAAATAGCTCCCCAACTTAATTAGAATATGAAGTGTAAGTAATTGAACAAGTCCTAATCACAGAGTCCACCAGACAAATAAATTTAAAATAATAATAATAATAATAATAATAATAATAATAATAATAATAATAATAAGATAACCGATATGAACCTTAGTTTTAGTTTGTATAGGGTCCTAAAGTATAGGAATTAATATTAGAATATATTGTTAAAGACATAAAAGAAAAAGATTCGTGAGCCATGCAAAAGAAGAATAAAGAAAAAGAAAAAAGAAAGAAATGATGTAAAACATATGGAGTCCTAAGAAAGTAGAAAACATTTTTGCTCACACTCCTCTCTTACAAAGTAAAAGTTTCTGAAAATCAAGTTCTCTAAAACGTGATCCAATAGATCCAACTCTCAACAGCATGCACTTTTGGAATGATAAAACTAATGAACTAAATCGAGTCTTCAAAGAACTAATCTAAATTGTAGGATTCAATTAGTACGTAATTTTTTTAAAAAAAAATCATAGAATATGCAAAACCAAAAAATGTAGTACTCTCATAGAAAAACCAAAAAAAAAAAAGAGTGACATACTAAACTTATTAAAACTCTAAAAAAAACTCACATATATATATATATATATATATTAACCAAAGCCTTAACCACAAAACCGACTATGGTACTTGCATCCAAATTGGTCTCATTGGATACAATTGTTCCCTTGCATTAAATGCACAAACTTGGCGTACCATATAGCAAAAAATTATTCCATAAGCCCGTCATATAATATAACGATTTATTGTAAATTGTTGATCTTATGGGTTTTATGTGGATCTTATAATGAGCGAGGGTCCACAATAATCCAGTCACACCATGAGACGGACCCTAGGGATACACACAGATTTGGCTTACTTTGAGCCACTAAAACATCTCAGCCAAAGAAACCTTTGTTCAAGGAAATCAAAGAGAATTGGGTATGGACCCCACAAAATGTGGCTGACACTCAACACATTACTCGTGTTCAAGTCATCCCCTCAGTTATGATACTTGCACACAATAGTTTGTCCCCAATTTCCTAGCTACAGTCACCTCAAAAAAAAAAATTCCTAGCTACAGAGACATAACTGCCTTTATCCTCGTTCATTTCATAACAAACTCCAAAGATCTCTCTCTCTCCCTACATATTATATATATATGTATATATATCTAGATCCGAATCTCTCTCAGTCCAAGCTCCCCTCTCCATCACTCCCTTCCTCCATCTCTGCACATTGAGCTCAAACAGATGGCATCCAAAACAACACATTACAAGAAAATTGTAAAAACAAACACGTCCTCTGCTCTGTAACAAATGAGCTCTACTCAACAACGGCCCCACGCCGGCCTAGCCAGCCTCAGAAACTCCATTACTTGCCTCTTCACCACCATTTTATTACTATACATTCTCTACTCTTCCAAACTCCTCCTCAAAACAGACCCCTCCGATTGTACGTCCCACGATGATCATTTAGAAACCATCCTTTCTCTCTCCAACTCTTCCTCTCTCACCGACGATGAATCCCAAGAAATACCCACTTTCCAACTCCCCCAAAAGTCCCAAAGATACGATACAGGGCTCGAACACATTGTGTTCTGTATTGCAGCTTCGTCGAATTTGTGGGAAAAGAGGAAGGACTACATTAAGCTATGGTGGAGGCCTAAGGAGACCAGAGGGGTTGTTTGGTTAGACAAAAAAGTGAGAACCAGAAGGAATGAAAATGAAGCATTGCCCGAGATTCGGATTTCTGGGGACACTTCTGGTTTCAAGTACACGAATCGACAGGGGAAGAGATCGGCTTTGAGGATTTCAAGGGTGGTTTCGGAGACACTGAGGCTCGGTTTGAAGGATGTGAGGTGGTTTGTGATGGGGGACGATGACACGGTTTTTATTGTCGAAAATGTGGTGAGAATTCTATCCAAGTATGATCATAGACAGTTTTATTATGTTGGGAGCTCATCGGAGAGTCATGTTCAGAATATCTTTTTTTCGTATTCAATGGCATATGGGGGCGGTGGATTCGCGATAAGCTATCCATTGGCGGTGGAGTTGGAGAAGATGCAAGATCGGTGTATTCAACGGTATCCGGGATTGTATGGGAGTGATGATAGGATTCAGGCTTGTATGGCTGAGCTTGGTGTGCCACTTACCAAAGAACCAGGATTTCATCAGGTAAAGCTTAAAAAAGATGTATATTGTAATCAAAGGATCAATGGATTCAAATATTCTGATTCACTCTAATTGTTAGGGGGTGGTTTGGGATGAATAAATAGGATTAAGTTTAAGTGTCACTCTCATTTTCTAGCTGGTTTTATGAAAAACTACACTAAAATAATTAATACAATTTTGCTCACCCCAAAATTGCTCTCCCTTTGCTCACCCTCCTCTCCCATTGGCTAATGCAGTGGGGCCCAGTATTAAATGAGAATTAATTAATGGTGTAAAGTACTGGGCCCCACTGCATTAGCTAAATGGGGGATGAGGGTGGGCAGGGTGAGCAATTTTGGGGTGAGCAAAACTGCACTCTAAAATAATATGACAAAAACCTGCTGCAAGGGATTTCATTAGGGAACGGATACTATATATTCTAGTGTTTGAAAAGTGCACTTCAATTGCATAAGAGTCCGTGTTCGATCTAAAATTACTCTTAAACTACTGGTCTTCATAAATATAACAAGTGAGACCGAATGATATCCTATTTCATGCATTCCCAATCGGGCCTGAGATTGGGCATGGACTCTCTTGCTATAAAAGGACGTCTATCAAACACTTGAATATGCATAATCGGTTCACTTATGAACCACATAACTAGTTTTGAGCCTTCTCAAACAATCTCTTATAGATAAGCGAGACATCAATACTACGATGTTAAGTCCCATGAATAGCTCAACTGGGAGAGTGTGTACGACCTAAAGGTCAATGGTTTGAGTGGCCAATGTCGTACCCCATGTACAAAAGCCCGCCAATGTGGAAAATGTTTTAGGGCTGGTGAGGTTTATCTGTTCGAGGCACAAACCACCCAAGTTATACCTCATCATTACCCAAAAAAAAAACATAAGGGGTCTCATGGTAACGTTGTGGTTTTTGGTTTTTGTTTTTATGACCATTCTTGCATCATTGTGTTCACCAAAAAAGGGCGATGACACATATCATACACACATTTCATCAAATCATTTGAAACTATTGACAAAACATGCCTAAAATAGATGGAAATAGGCCTAAATGTGTGTGAATTTGATAATCTACCTTTGTTGAGTGATGAAAAGTTATTATCTTGTGTTTCTGCAGTATGACGTATACGGGAACCTCTTAGGCCTTCTGGGTGCCCATCCTGTAGCTCCCTTGGTATCACTCCACCACCTCGACGTCGTGGACCCAATCTTCCAAGGAATGAGCAGAGTTCAGTCCCTCCAACGCCTATTTCAATCCGTCAAGCTTGACTCGGCCAGCATAATGCAGCAATCCATCTGCTACGACAAGCGACGCCAATGGTCCATTTCGGTTTCTTGGGGCTACGTCGTTCAGGTTGTTAGGGGAATCATCTCTCCCAGAGAGCTAGAAACTCCCACAAGAACTTTTCTCAATTGGTACCGAAAAGCTGATTACACAGCATATGCATTCAACACTAGGCCTGTGACAAAACACCCTTGCCAGAAGCCTTTTATATATTACTTGAGCTCGGCGAGATATCATCGGGGTAGGAAGCAAATAATCGGGGTCTACTCTCGCCAAAAAGAACCCTACCCTTATTGCCGGTGGAGAATGAATTCACCCGAAAAAATTGACTCCATTGTGATCACGAAAAAGCCAGACAGCCTTCGTTGGCAAAAGGTATGGTGTTTAGAAATACATTTTTTTCCCAATCTTCACTGCATTATTTAATTTTGTATCAAAAACCAACTAAGTGCCTGATTGGGAATTCTGAAAACATGATCACGATTATATCCAATCTCAAGTTTATCTGGTTTTTTAGGAAACCAGTGTTGTCTTGGGCTGATAAAGAACTAGTTCTTCGTGTATTTTTAAGTCAGAGACGGATTCCTATGAAACCAAAAAGCAGCAACACAAACACCGAACTATCTAGAACCTGCTCTCTTCTTAGTTTTCTGAACAACAGAAGACGTTCTTGTATTATCCCCTTTAACTCTGCTAAGACAGCATTAACATCAAACAGCGTTAGTCATGTGTCTTTTATGTGACACTTTTTTTTTCCCCTTGTGAGCCCATTGTTGCAGAGTATTTGTATATAATCATTGTACTTGTACTAATTAGATAGTAATCTTCTGATGCAGTCACCGAGGAGAGATTGTTGTAGAGTGTTGCCATCTAGTAAGAGGTCAACTATGTACATATGGGTGCAGAATTGTCAAGAGGGCGAGATCAGTATATTATAGCATCAAAAGGGAGGTTAAAATATGTATCTTTCCCCTATTCTTTCCACTAAGTTTATCCAACGGCGTGTAGGAATAAAATCAATGCCAAGGTTGTTTCATGGAAACTGAGCTCGGAAGAGCCCACAACTATTTCGTTTCAACTGACATAAGAAAATTGAAGGAGTCAAATTCGAAGCAACATAATTGATTCAAACAATGGGCTGAATTCTCATTTTTGTCTGGGAAATTTATACAAGCATGTTGAGCACTGTAACTAGTGGTATAAAATTGCAGTTTTTCTTTAACATCCCATTGATACCCTGATGCTATTTTGTTATAAAAGGGACTATTCCACCTTATTTTCCTAAGAAACAAACAGAGCCTAACTAGCGTGTATGATTGTCTAGGGGAAACAAATCTCAATGTTTAGTAAGATATTGGCAGGAAAAAAATATCATACTAACTGTTTGTGATTTAAAATGGATAAATCTTCAATCAGATTCACTCACTCGTTGTACTTCAGTGTCATTGTCTGGTGCCATAATTGGAGGAACTGAGGCGTTTGGTGGATTAGCCAATTCCAGGATGGTGGGATCTGTATGAGTGTCATTGAGAGGCTGTGGCATCTCAATTTGATAGTCTGATATGATTCTTCCATCCTTGATCTCCAAGTTTACTGTTACAAGTGGAACATACAGAATCAAGTGGAGAATATTAAGTAATAACTAATAGGATATTGGTGTTTTTTTCATTAGTTTTTCGTTAATGTTTAGTATTTTACATCTTAAACTTCTTATGTTCATTGTTCCCTGAAAGTGAAAATTCACCTCAACTGGATGGAATTTGTTTGTTTTCTGAATATGCCAATTTCCGAGACATAACATTTGAAGTCCCTTTTGTACGTATCGTAAATTTTCTGAGAAAACAAGCATGTGGAAAAGAAATTAAACAAGGAAAGAAAATAATCTCTGTTTGGTGTACAGGGGGAGAACTGGTCAACAATTATTCTCGACTAAACTAGTAGAAAGACTCTGAATATTCTTTTTCTTTGACCCTAATTTCTCAGGATCCAAACAGAGCCATCAGGGATTTTTTTTTTTTTTTTTTTTTTTATACAACTATTTATAAACCTAAACTGCATATTGAAATGAAGAAACCTTTTTATTACACAATTTACTGAACAAAAATGATGTCTATACACACACACACACGCACGTATATCTATCTGAGCGTATGATTTTTGAGAATCAACGCTATTAACAAGTATTATGAGCACATTCAGTCAATTTCTTCTCAAGAACCTGGATTATGAAAACAAACACAGGCCTACGTACTACAAATCGACGCTAAATTGTTGAAACGCACATACAAATACACACACAATGTATCCGAGCATACGATTTTTGAGAATCTACACCATTAACAAGTAATATGACTGCATTCACTCAATTTTATCTCAAGAACCTGAATTAAGAAAACGAACACAGGCTTACATACATAGTACATACAAATCTACACTTGGCAATTCCAAATTTGTAGAAACGCACATACAAATCCACACACACACACACAAACAAACACATATAAATCACAGAAGAAGAGACTCAGATTGAATTGTGTTGTTGAATCTTCGGAAATTATTTTACCTGGATAAGAGATCCAGCAGAGAACGAAGAGGAACATCAATACAAGCACGAGAATAGCACTGATGATCAACCTCATGATCAACAATCGCCATTGTAAATTCTCTCTCCTGCTGCCATGGCCAGGACGCGGATTGAAGTTGAGCGGAGGAGGACGATCCGAAAAGCCCTCACTCCTCCTCCTCGGATGCTCATTAGCCGGCGGCAATTGCTGCATTACGTCGATGATCACATAGTCATTGCGAGAAGTCGGAGGCGAGCTGGTAGGTCTCAGCATTTCTCTCTCAGATCTCGTCACTCTGTGTGTATATGTGTGTGTATGTGTGTGTGTGTGAGAGAGAGAGAGAGAGAGAGAGAGAGAGATTCTGATGAGCACTCTTGTTAGTTATAGTTAAGGCGGTTTGGGCTTTACAACGAATTTGGGGCGCGTAATTTCCCGTGCTTCAGAATTACGATTTTACCCCTTTCCCTAAAACTTTGAAAGAGCAACCATAGTTACAAGGGTAAATTACACAAATCTCCCCTGAGATTTGCCTTAATTACACGGACCTCCCCTGAAGTTTCAAAAATTACACGAACCTCTCTCGAAGTTTGTAATTTGGTAACAAAACACCCCCTCCTCTACCGGTCCGTTAGTTTTTTTTCCATTAGCCCCCTGAAAATTACAATTAGCCCCCCTAATAATATATAATTGTCATACTAAGCCCCATTTCTCTTATATTTTTGTGCTAATTATAAAATCCCTCCTCCCTCCTATTTTTTTGGGTTAATTTTTTTAGCATTAATTTATATCTACACAAAATACACATAAATAGGTCTAAATAAAAAAAAAATTCCCCCGAACAACCCTCATTCAAGGTCCCCCCTGTATTAATTTTCTAGATCCGCCCCTGCCCCTGTGCTTCAAAATGATATCCTTTAACCCACCTATGTGAGGCTAATTTTGGGGTTAAAGGATATCATTGCTCCTTTAAAGAGAGTTAACCCCAAAATTAACATCACAAAAAGGGTTAAGTGTTTATATTTTTAACCAATTTTAGAATTTTTGTCAGTTTTGAGTGAAATCATAACAGTTCCATTTTAGCCCACAATCACAGGGGGTTAAGTGTCTACTTTTGAAGCATAGGGGCATGGGCGGATCTAGAAAATTAATACAGGGGGGCTTGACAGAGGTTTGTTCGGGGCAAAAACATTTTGGACCTATTTATATGTATTTTGTGTAGATATAAATTAATGCAAAAAAATTAACCCAAAAACATAGGAGGGAGGAGGGATTTTATAATTAGCACAGAAATATAAGAGAAATGGGGCTTAGTATGACAATTTTATAATATTAGGGGGGCTAATTGTAATTTTTAAGGGGCTAATGTAAAAAAAACTAACGGATCGTTAAGGGAGGGAGTGTTTTGTTACCTAATTACAAACCTCGAGGGAGGTCTGTGTATTTTTGAAACCTCAGAGGAGGCCCATGTAATTAAGGCAAACCGTAGGAGAGATTTGTGTAATTTACCCTAGTTGCAATACCATGACTTAGTTTGCCCCTATGTTGGTGCTTCCTTTTTTTTAAAACACAATTTTACGTTAATTCATTTGGTAACTAATTTATGACCTTTGCAAAAATTGAACTTAAGACTTTTTGGGGGGAGTTTTTAAAAGCTTTAGAATGGAGCTTTTAAAAGCTCAAGGTTGCTCTTTGGTTTCATGATATATTTTTTTTAAGAGTAATGTGTCACTTGTACAAAATTATCAAACATCTTAATAATAAATTTTATAAGTTACTTTTAAAAAGCCACTAACCCTATGTTTTTTTTTTTAAATTTGATCATCAATTGCTTTATCGGTTGACATTTTGTACCACCTACCATTTTCAACTATTAAGTTATGTGGAAATCAAATTTGGAATTCAAATTTGGAAAGCATAGTGTTATTATGATTGAATAGTCGTATATACAATTAGGGAGTAACAATCTTAAGGTGTGTTTGATAACTCAATTAAGTGCTAAAAAAAGAAAATTTTCAACACTTATTTTATTGTAGTGCATTTAATAATGTACCACTTAATTGAAAAAGGAACAAAAAATCCACTGAAAACTTCAAGTTAAAAAATTCTACTAAAAATAAATTAAACAATCACTGAACGCAGTCTATTTTACTGGTACTTAATTGGAATACTATTTTCAATATTGCAAATTCAATTGTCTAAAATTTTCAATACTTAAAATTTAGCACTTAATATTCAGTACTTAATTTTTCAATTTATCTGACAGACCCTTAGGCTTCATTTGGACACAAAATGACCTCTTTTGTGTATACAGACATAAAAAGATAAAAGAGAGAATAAAAAGTTGAAATAAAATATGATTTAAAAGTTAAAAGAATGTATTTATTGAAAAGGTTAAGGAGGCTTAAGTAAATTGGTCACATAACTTTCAGTGTTTAATGAGAGATTTGACATATCCAACTTGAAAGTAAAAGTAACTGTTCTTTTTTTTTGGAAAATTGTATTTTATAAGGAGAATAAAAAGAGAGTGAAATTTGTACTAAGTAAGTTTTGACAGGAATGTATTCCAAAAATGTCATTCCAAATATATACACGAGTTTTCTTTTTATTTTTCTTTTACTCTTTTTTTTCATTGTCACAATCAATCTTAGTTGAGGAGGTTAAGAATCAAGGGAGAAAAAATCCCCTAAGACCATCTCCAAAGCAACGCATCACATATATCAAAAGTGCTCCAAGGAAAGCAGCAAATTGAAAATTTTAGTTTGTTGTTGTAGATAGTAGTTGACCGCTCATACAGCTTGACCAGTACACGTCACCAACGACTCCACGTGTACCAATATGGGCTCCACCAACAACAATTACTACAAACAAGACCTACCTTACGGAGCCCACTGTGAAGCTCCACGACTGAGAAACTCGCCCCGAGGCCCACCTCAATGAGCCCACTCCAAATCCTTACCTCGGATAAGTCCATTCCAAAGCCTCACCTTTCCGAAGCCTCCGCTAGCCCACTCCGAAGGCCCACTTCGGATGAGCCCAATCTGAAGCTTCACTTCGGAATCTAAAGCCTATGATTCCACTCCGAAGCCTTATTCTCCGAAGGCCTAAAGTAGCCCACTTCGAAGTCCCCACTACGGATGACTCCACTCCGAAGCCTTATTCAAACAAAGCCCATCTCAAGTAGCCCTCAAAGGAAGCACACTTCAAATATACATACACTCACCTCTCAGACACCCACCTTTGGTCCGAAAGCAGTACCTAAGGGTGGCTCAAGTCCGTTGGGATTTCGGAAGCTCATGGCTAGGTGGCTAGAACCGAAGGCATCTCCCTAGCCTGCGCTCCATGGGCAAGGTTAGGGTTGGTCCTAAAGAGAGAGAGAGACACGTGACTTTCACGTGCCTGATCTCGACCAGTCTCACAACCAATGGGCGAAGCCCATTAGCGTAAAACTTGCTTAAACCCTTGACCAACAGTGCTCAGTCACATCAAGCTTGCGTTGCACCAATAAAAGAGAACCTTGGTTCCCGCCCTCGCTTAACCCTCTGCAGCCTCGACACTCGCCCTTACTTAATCCTCTGCACCAATAGCATGAGCCTCGGTATCTTCACTCACTTAAATCTCTGCACCAATAACATATCTTTCCCCCTTGACTAACCCCACAACTTTCGTCTGCCACCGAGGGACAATACCTTCTCTATTTGACTTGTTTCTCCCGAAGCCAATGACAGATCAACATCTCATTCAATACCTCCACCTACCTTAAACATGAGCATTTAAACCATCCATACCGTCCATCTACCTAAAACAAACGATCCAATCAGAGAATGCCAACTCAGCTTCTCTCCACCACATCAAAACTTAGCAGCCTCATATGACTTTCTGTATAAATAGTGGTCTCATTTACTACATCCGACCGGACCAAGACAACCACACAGAATCCTTTACTACCGCAAAAGATCAACAGTGACTACTCCTCCAACCCATTTACAAAATATTCCCATTGTACCGAGCACAATCAGACCCTTCGGACCACAAGGCCCCTCGCCTTACTTGGCCCTTCGCCTTACCTTGACCCTTCGTCTCTATCAACACCCTGGGTTTCCCAGACCCTTCGTTTCACCCTACACTTCACCCTATTTTAATACTTGTTTACCGCCCTTTGAACGTACTCCAACATACATAACTCCCGGACACTTACTGCTTTCTCTCTCTCTCACTTGGGGCTACTTCGGTTCTCATCCGATCCGAGTCTCTCCGAATCCCATTACTCTGTTATATATTTACATATTTATTATTCTACACTTTTTACATTATTTTATCATATTTTAGTTGTTCCACCTGTACTAACATGCTTACGTGTTATACCCATCCATATCTCTTACACATATCACATTAGAACCTACCACATTTTTGGCGACCACAGTGGGAGGTATGCTCGCAAGCATGATTAAAACCACTCAAACAATTGTAACGCAATTATACATATGCGAAGCCTCACACTCTTTTACCTTTTTCGCCCTCCCCTCTTTCTCTTACTCTCGCTGTCACTCTATTTCTCTCTCCCATTCGGTGCCAAGGTCACTTCATTTTTTTTTTAAGAAAAAAAAAATCAAGCGTTAAGCACCCATCCACGGCTCCATGCCTATATATTGCCCTCTCACTCAAGAGTTAAGTAATTTAAGTCAAATGCTTGACAAGGCCTCTCACACTGGCAAAATTCCACAAGCTACTAAATATAGGGGTTCATTATTATTATTATTATTATTATTATTATTATTATGTGGAGGAGGAATTCATTTATCTACCAAAATCTCCCATTACTATCTACCAGTTATCATTCGCCTACAACTTGTACTTCTTTCATTTTTTTTTTCATTTTTTATACACCTCTATTGCACTTATTGTTGACATGACCAAAGTCACCAAACGGTACCTTCAACCCACTCCACCATAGGTTGGCATAGTTCAAGTAGCAAAGAGTTTGACATTTATAAGTCCCCTTCAATACATAGGTTCGGTGTTCGAACCTTATCCCCCTCCCCTATATCAAAATAAAAAAAAAAACACTCCACCTTCACTCAGTTAAGAATATTGATATAAATGAATTCCCAAAGACAATAGTCACAGTTTTTGACAAATTGAATTTATTGAAAATCACATTTCAATTATTTTATCTCCAAAATTTGAAATAAGCCATTTTAATTGTCGTTTTCTCTATAAGAAAAAGACATGCTCCAAATCATTTTAAAATAAAGTGCTTATCGATACGAGCCCACAACCTTTTCTAATCGTTCCAAACTGACATTGAATAACAAAGTTATTGCAAGTAGAAGCTCATTTAGTCAAGACAGTCAACATGGTCAGTTGGACTCTGCTACACCCGGTGATCTCCATTTCTACAGGCAAGTTTAATTTTTTTTTTTTTTCCAATTCACATGATTATTTGAATTCAACCTTAAATGATCATCTCATTATTTAAATCACACAATTATTTAGTTCAACATCATTTCATTATTTAATCATTATACTCATTTGATTTATTAAAGTCTATACCTATCAGACTGCCATGTAAATTGGCAAACCCAAAACATGACTACTACCCTTTCCATCGCCAACAGTCTCTCACTCCACACTCCCAGAGTCCCACTGGTCCCCTATCTTTGGGCCCACCACCTATATATATATATATATATATTCACTTTGACACTAACCCAAACCATCTTTTAGTCATATACAGCTAACACAAAGTATTAAACTTATACTCAAAGTCACACCACACGCACACAATGACACAACCCAAAAAAAAAAGGCAAATCAAAACCTTCGGCTCTCTCACTCTCTCTCGGTACTTTCTCTCTCCATGGGCTCCACCACCAGCACAAAAAAAAAGGAATCCGAAGCTTCACCCGAAGTTCCAACCATGGCCCACTCCACCCCCTTCGCTCCTCTCTCTCTCTACCTTCGGACATCTCCATTCTTCACCAAAAAAAAAAAAACACCTTCAGTCCCCAATACCGAAAACCTTCGGCTCTCCCATCCGAAACCAATCGCTCTCTCTCTCTCTATACATATATACATGTATACATACACATTGTAGGCCTCTCCTCAACTTATGTTTGGCCCCTCAAAGGAGTACAAGGCCCAAATTAGTGTCATCAACTATATTTATATTGATATATAGGTATATACAACTCACGAGGAAAGACGCCTAGAATTTTAAAATTACACTTTTAGTGTAAGAATTTGTAGAAATAGGTCCCCCTAAAAGTTTGAAAAATACTATACAATATTTACGTGTCACCAATTAGTCTCATATTATAAGCATATTCCTAAAAATAATAAAAATAAAAAAATAAAAAGAGATCTCCAATTATATATAAATAGACTCCAAAAAAAATCGCATCGGGGTGTTGCCCCCGAACCCCCGTATAGCTTAAGCCCCTCTAACCAACATTACTGGCTCCGCCCATGCATATTACCCCATGTGGTGGTCAATCTCACTCTATCTTTACCTCCTTATATATATATATTTATGTATATATATAACATGTATATACAAAAACAAAAAGAAAAAGAAATCAACTTACCCCAACATGACCTCCTTCAGGTCATTGCCTACCCCCCACAATGAGCTTCGGCTCCTGGCCCCCACATGGCCCACAAAAAACAAAATAAAAAATAAAAAACAACCAACACCCCCACCATACCCTTCAGGTCATTCACCTCCCCCCCCCCCCCCCCTCCCCCCCACAAATGATCTTCGGCCCCTGGGCCCCCCATGGCCCACAAAATAAAAAATAAAAAACCAACACTACCCATCACCCCCCCATGACCCTTCGGAATGACCTTCGGCCCCTACCCTACCCCATGCCTTCGGCCTAGCAACAAAAAAAAAAAAAAGAAGCTAATCAATGTAATCATCTCACCTCCCCGAAGCAAAATAAAATAAATAGACAAAACACCTTTGGCCCTCCCATCCGAAGGCCATACACAAATTTAAAAAAATCCTTTTTGCTTGATCTTCGGCTCTCCATCCGAAACCAACTCTAGTGGTGTCAAACGGGCCGAGCCGGGCCGGGCCGGGCTCGGTCAAAGCGGGCTTGACCGGGCTTCGGGCCGGGCCGGGCTTCACTTAAAATCGGGCCGGGCCGGGCCGGGCTTGGGAAGGGAGGGGGGATGTCCGCCCCGGACCGGTGGACCGGGCCTAGCGGGCCGGACATCGGGCCGGGCCGGACGGGCTAGCGGGCTTCCTTTGACTTTTGGCCTTAAAAGTGGTGGGCTTCGGGCCGGGCCGGGCAGGGCATTTTCTTCATTTCGGGCCGGGCCGGGCCGGGCCATGGATGGGAGAATGTGTGTCCACCCCGGCCCGGGGTATGTGAACCGGGCCGGGCCTTGTGGCAGGCCGGGCCGGGCTTTTAGCCCGAAAAAAGCGGGCCGGGCTCGGGCCGGGCCGGGCCAACCCGGCCCGTTTGACACCTCTAACCAACTCCACATCTGGGTCCCACTTAAGTAATAAATTATTTTATAGGTATATGTTTTGAGTAAGCAAATCTTTGGACCTTCGACTATAGGAGACCTTCACCCTTTATTTGGTGCTACTCACTTTCGTTCCCTTATTTGTGGCTACTCACCTTCGCCGCTCAACTTCATCCCCCTTACTTGCGGCTACTCACATTTGTCCTCTTTTAAACCCAACCTATATATTTGGTCCAACACTTTTTTTTTTCTTTCCTTCCAGCCTTCATTTGGTCCAATCAAAATGAAGGATGAAGTGTAGTTGTGTGTTATAGTGTGGACCACACACACTTCAATTTCAAAGATTTAAGAGCTAACAAGTTAATAACTCGGAGTTACAGCTCAGCAAAAAAAAAAAAAAAGAGACAACTCACCTCCAAAGCACCACCTTCGGCTCACACTCTCTCTATACTTTCTCTCTCTATGGCCCCACCACCTCAAAAAAAAAAAAAGGAAGAAGAAAATATGAATCTTGCCCCCCCCCCCTTTGGACCCCAACCCGAGTTCCCCTCTCTCTCTCTCTCTCCTCCACCCTCTCCTTGGGCCCCTTAACCAAAAAAAAAATAGTTGGACCCCTCCCTCGTAACCCCCCTCTCCGAACCCCCCCTCTCCCGGATCTCTCTCTCTCGGAAACTCTCTCTCTCTTTCCGAAATGCACTCTCTCTCCGAAATTCACTCTCTCTCTAAAACTCTATCTCCCTTCGGAACCCTCCTCTCTCTCGGAAACTTTCTCCTTTGGGTACCCCCTTCGAAACAAAAAACCCGGACCCCACCACAGAACCTCCTCCGGAACTCACCACCCGAACCCCTTTCGGACCCACCACCGAACCTCCTCCGGAGCCCACCACCCGAACCTCCTCCGGACCCCACCACCCGGACCCCTCCAGACCTTACCACCCGGGGCCCTTCGGACCTCCTTCTCTCCACCCGGACTCAAAAAAAAAACTAAACAAAACAAAAAATGGGGCATCGGCCCCCCGACCTTTGGCCCACCCCCATTCGGCCTCTACCAACCTCCGGACCCCACCCCTTCGGACCACCCATCTCTCTCCCTACCTCCACTCTCTATCGAAATCCTTTCAAATTTCTCCATCTCTTGGATTAGTCCAAAAAAAAAAACATTCTGCAGGCGCGGACCGCAGCACATTTCATCTGCTGAATCTCCATCCGCAGACCGTGGTACATTTCATCCGCTGAATCTCCACTCTCTCTCTCTGGGAATCATCTCAAACTCCTCAGTCTCTGATCAGTAAAAAAAAAACCATTCTGTAGACGCGGAACGCAACACATTTTATCTGTTGAATCTCCATCTACGAACTGCGGCACGTTTCATCTGCTGAATCTCTATCAGCGGACAGCGACATATTTCAACCGCATCTCCATTTACGAACATTGGCACATTTCACCCCCTCAAATCTCTATCTGTGAACTGTGACATATCTTACCCGCCGGATCGCGACATATTTTATCTGTTGAATCTCCATTCGTGTGTCCACGACAAGTTTCACTCGCAAAATCTCCATTTGAGAAATTCCGGCACATTTCACTCGTTGAATCTCCATCCACGGACCCAAGGCAATCTCAAGAGCTTTCACTCTGCACCTACGAGATCTTTCACGCTGCGGACTCGTGAGATCTTCACTTCTGATTCTCTCTTACCCTCAACTCCCTCTTTCGGTCCTACAACCAAACACACACAAAAAAAAGCCTCCAAAGGCCTAAGCCAACCCCCCCCCTAAAATTATAGAAAAGGGATACAAGTGTTGCTAAATATACCACCACCAGCCAATTCACCTCAAGATATGGATATAGTACAACCGTGATACAGAAAAAGATTCATTACAGGTAGATCAACCTCAAGATAATTGCCACAACTCTACTTAATTTACCAGCATAACCAGCCACTCTCATTCTTTCACCGGAGATACTTATTACCTAACACAACCCACCCACATTCCTTCACATATATACATTATTATAGAAGAAAATGTTCTACCTAAGCCACGAGCCCCTGTTTCTTTTTAAAAGGGGGGAGAAGGGACCCATTGATCTAAACAGTCTTACACCCAAATTATACCTCAAGGAGTCCACAGTCATTGATAGCCAAATAAATGGACCATCCGAATTACAAGCACTGTCAATTTTTTTGCCCAATCTCAGACAGCTCACTCTCCAAAAAGTTTTTTCTCCAAGCAAATCTAAGGCCCAACAGTTGGTCAACTTTACTCTCTCCCGCTAGTTATTGCTCCGCTAAGCAGGCCTCTTATAATGACTAGCTCCATTATCTACAACTAGTCACAACACACTTCTCGTTGGTAGAACTAATGTAATGGACTGACAAATCTCAACTCGCCCTCACCATCACCACGTCAACATAAATAAAAAAAAATTAAAAAAGAGGGAAGCCCTCGGGAAGATACAAAATTTTCAACTTCACTATCCCAAAGACCACCGTCAAAATGAAGTCCCTACAAACATGCTCGCCACAAGAAATGCTACCACCACTTGCTCTCTTGCCAGCAACAAGCAATATACATGTTGCCACAACCACCACTTGCTCTCTCTCCAGCAATACGCAGCCACCACCTACTGGTCAGTAACATGCTCCATTTGTTCCCTCACCAGCAAATTCAATCTCTAAACAGTGACATGACGTCGTGATCACTTGCTCTTTGGCCAGCAATATGCTGGTATAACTTATAACCTCAAAATGACTAACCAACCAAGCTACATGTCAACGACATTCACTCAAATATGGTCTTTCTTGCACCCTCAAAGTACCCCGATGAAGATTACTCGAAAGCTTACTCGATAACTGTTCTTTGCATCGCTTGGGAAAGCGTTTACATTATTTCACTATTGGTATGACAAGGCACAAAGCTCACTGGGTCTATATCTCTAAAGCAGGACAAAGCATGAGGATTTTTCAAAATTTTGGTAACCACACACGTCCTACTCTCACCCTGTACCCTCTCGAAGTAGTACAAGTACTTTGATACATCGAAATTATACATCATAGCATGAGTAATCACTAACATATAGTCTACACTACCGACAAATGCTCAATGACTCCACTATCACTATCAGTATTATTATGATTTATTCTCTGTCTCTGCATAACGAACGAGCTCCACTCTCCATATGGTTGCACGAGCATCGTGCTCTCCTCCTCTTGCCTCACTAGGGTAGCAAAAGTATCGCACTCTCCCCTACCTCACTTGAGTGGCACGGGTAACACCCTCTACTTCAATTTGAGAGGCCTCACTAGGGCGGCACGAGCAACACGCTCTCCCCCTTTTAGAAGGGTGGCACGAGCATTGCGCTCTCCACCAGAGGGGCGGCACGAGCACCCGCTCTCCCCCTAAGCCCCATATCTCCAAAGAAGGGCACGACCCTCATCTCTATGTCTCCATATACTCTCCCCTTATCTCCAAATTTACATAGCGACATGGCATGAACATCCCTAATCTCCCTATCTCCAAATCGTTCGGTCGTAGTCTCCAATTCCCAAAGAGCACGACTCTAGTCTCCATATCTCCATATAAGTAGCATGAGCAAAACGCACTCCATCACATGTGTGGCATGAGTAACAAACTCTCCCTCTCCCAAAGATGGGACAAGCGTCACCCTCCCTATCTCTTAGCCTCACAAGGGTGGTGTGGGTACAAACCCCTTTTTTTATGTTAACATCAAGGGACAAAGCGAGCAACATGCTCCCCTTCCTCTATTCTTTTTCTGCACATTCTTAATATCTTCAGGTTTCTCCATACCACCACTCATCAAAAGAATGATACGCCATGAGAAATGTAAAAACAAAAATGCACAATCTCAAACATAAAAAATTGAATTCTCAATGCCACAAAAAGATATGGTTACAGACCCAATACATACATCAATTCAAGGATAATGGGTGCACCATGGAACAGACCCAATACATACAATAAAATGGGCGTAAACATGTGCCCACTGGAGTCCGATTCGAAATAGGGAACAGAGCTGAGCCACCACTTTACCAGAAAATGCCATCCGGTTCGAGACCTTGTGACAAGAACCTCGAAGGCTAAAGCTTCGAGCTCAATAGCCCAATACTTCTGCCGAAGAGGGCCTCACAGCGGTTGACAGCAAAACACAACTGCACCACCAACTATCCCACAATTAAGAACTTCATCCTTAATATATGAGGAAGGCAGTATAAATCATCCACTCGCCTTAAGCACCACGAAGAAGCATGACACCCGGATAGAGCACACACAGTCAAATAAGACATGTGCATTGATGAAAACATACATTCTCTCCCCATTTTTGCACTGATGGAAAATCCCTGGATATATGCTAGGCAAAACTTATTGCCCGACTCCATGTACAAGCTTAGTACAAGTCATGACAAAGGTCCCAAGAGGTTTTGACCCCACGTCATCGCCAAAACATTCTGGCCCTACATGATTCGCCATCAGAAACTTCACCAAAAAGTTAGTACTATCTGCAAAAGTTTAGACGTCCATCAACCGTCAGCAAAGTTACCAGAACACCATTACCACCAGCAAAAGACAAAATATCCATTCGCCATCAGAAAAACAATCTCAGAAAGATACGCAAGGATTATGCCCGCATCCTAGTCGCTTCACGCCTAGAATACGGACAGGGGGGCTAATGTAGATAGTAGTTGACCGCTCATACAGCTTGACCAGTACACGTCACCAACGACTCCACGTGTACCAATATGGGCTCCACCAACAACAATTGCTATAAACAAGACCCACCTTATGGAGCCCACTGTGAAGCTCCACGACTGAGAAACTCGCCCCGAGGCCCACCTCAATGAGCCCACTCCAAAGCCTTACCTCGAATAAGCCCATTCCGAAGCCTCACCTTTCCGAAGCCTCCGCTAGCCCACTTCAGATGAGCCCAATCTGAAGCTTCACTTCGGAATCTGAAGCCTATGATTCCACTCCGAAGCCTTATTCTCCAAAGGCCCAAAATAGCCCACTTTGAAGCCCTCACTACGGATGACTCCACTCCGAAGCCTTATTCAAACAAAGCCCATCTCAAGTAGCCCTCAAAGGAAGCACACTTCAAATATACACACACTCACCTCTCAGACACCCACCCTTGGTCCGAAAGCAGTACCTAAGGGTAGCTCAAGTCCGTTGGGATTTCGAAAGCTCATGGCTAGGTGGCTAGAACCGAAGGCATCTCCCTAGCCTGCGCCCCATGGGCAAGGTTAGGGTTGGTCCTAAAGAGAGAGAGAGACACGTGACTTTCACGTGCCTGACCTCGACTAGTCTCACAACCAATGGGCGAAGCCCATTAGCGTAAAACTTGCTTAAACCCTTGACCAACAGTGCTCAGTCACATCAAGCTTGCGTTGCACCAATAAAAGAGAACCTTGGTTCCCGCCCTCGCTTAACCCTCTGCAGCCTCGACACTCGCCCTTACTTAATCCTCTGCACCAATAGCATGAGCCTCGGTATCTTCACTCGCTTAAACCTCTGCACCAATAACATATCTTTCCCCCTTGACTAACCCCACAACCTTCGTCTGCCACCGAGGGACAATACCTTCTCTATTTGACTTGTTTCTCCCGAAGCCCATGACAGATCAACATCTCATTCAATACCTCCACCTACCTTAAACATGAGCATTTAAACCATCCATACCGTCCATCTACCTAAAACAAACGATCCAGTCAGAGAATGCCAACTCTGCTTCTCTCCACCACATCAAAACTTAGCAGCCTCATATGACTTTCTGTATAAATAGTGGTCTCATTTACTACATCCGACCGGACCAAGACAACCACACAGAATCTTTTACTACCGCAAAAGATCAACAGTGACTACTCCTCCAATCCATTTACAAAATATTCCCATTGTCCCGAGCACAATCAGACCCTTCGGACCACAAGGCCCCTCGCCTTACTTGGCCCTTCGCCTTACCTTGACCCTTCGTCTCTATCAACACCCTCGGTTTCCCAGACCCTTCGTTTCACCCTACACTTCACCCTATTTTAATACTTGTTTACCGCCCGTTGAACGTACTCCAACATACATAACTCCCAGACACTTACTGTTTTCTCTCTCTCTCTCACTTAGGGCTACTTCGGTTCTCATCCGATCCGAGTCTCTCCGAATCCCATTACTCTGTTATATATTTACATATTTATTATTCTACACTTTTTACATTATTTTATCATATTTTAGTTGTTCCACCTGTACTAACATGCTTACGTGTTATACCCATCCATATCTCTTACACATATCACATTAGAACCTACCACAGTTGTTTTGTCCAAATGCATCAAATTGTAGACAAATGAGAAAAGCAGCAAAATAAATTTTAATGCCATTGACCAATAGAAAGTGAAGAAATTGTACATTCAGCACCTATAGTGAGATATAAAAAACTGACAAAAGTTAAAATATTAAAAATTTGATGTATCTTTTGGAGTGCGTAAATTTTTTGTAGCAAATTTCTTACACCAAATTAAATTTTATTGCAGCAAATTGACATTTAATATGTTCAATTTGGCACCTCCCTTAGAGATGGTGTAGGTATAGTTTGGTTCTTTTATTTTCCCTTCCCTATACTTAACAAGTTAAGCATGTCACACAGAGCTCATTCGACAAACATAAAACTTGACATTCAATGACTCATAATATCTTGGACCATTGATTAACCCTTTTCTCACTCTTAACAATTAAGTAACAATAGGAATTCCCTTTGTTCCAAATTAAGATTTCTTTTTGAAAATTTCAATTATTTAAGGGACCCTTTTCTAGTTGTGAAAATTTTCAACTTTTCATAATTACATTTATTTTAAGTTCAAAATTTCAATGTCACATCAAATAAATGTACATTATATAAGAAATAGTAAACTTGAAAATTGTAGTTAAAATAAATTGACTTTTCAAAGAGGACCCTTAAAACGTGACATCCCAAAGTGGGGGGAAAATAATTCTTAATTTGACGAAAGGAGCACAAAGTAATGCACAAAAATTGCATGATTGGTTTGACTCAACAGTAGCCTACAACAATATGGAAGAAGTGTCTCAACCATCTGCTCTCTTTTCTCTTTTCTTTCCCATTTCTTTTCATAATTGAACTGGGAGTAATCTTTAACAAATAATATATGAGGAATGCTCTGCTTTTCCAATTTGAATGGATTCAAATTTAGTTATCCAATGCTTTGTATAACATCTTGTGGCAATGATCATTGATTTCATGTATGTATATAGTACAATTAACAAAATATTTGAGAGCCAAATTTAAAAAATAGAGCTTATTCATAGCATGTGTATGATATTCCAGCATTTACCTGAGAGAAAAAGTAGCAGCAATGTGATGTTGGGCCTACCTACCTGGCTTATGACAAGCATTTAGCTTAGACCATCTCTGTAATACCCCGTATTTTTAGGTATAGATCCCTAGTACTTTTCTTAGCCTTTGGTGTGGTTGTGTGTCCAATCGATTGGATGAATCCTAATCGATTGATATGTCAATCGATTGAATGTTTTACCAATCGATTGGCATCCTGCAGACCTAACTCCAATCGATTGGCACCTGGTATCAATCGATTGGAAGTAGCTGGAGTTGGCCACCTCGTTGGTTTTGTGTGGTTGTGATTGTTTTCCCCTCCCTGTATATACCCCTCCCCTTAGACATATATATGTTTGCTTGTGTGTGTGTTTGGGAGAGAGAGAGAGAGATATATATACTCTCATATATATACACACATACATATATATATATGTTACACACACACACACTCTCGGGTTAGAGAAGAAGAAGAAGAAGAAGAAGGAGAGGAAGAGGAGGAGGAGGAGACCAGAGAGAGAAAGAAGAGATAGACAGAGAGACCGAGAAGGAGAGGAGAGAGATCAACCACCATAGCCGCCGCCGCGGAGCTCGGGACGCCGTCAACGGACCGCCGGGAGAGGTGAGTTTATTAACTCATTCAAGAGGTTGTTTTTGTGATATTTATGTGTGTATAATAACGTGCATGAGGAGGAAAGAAGGCCCCAATGTTTTTATAATAAAACCAGCAGTTTTGAGGAAGAAGACAGAGTTCAATCGATTGCCATTGGATCCAATCGATTGGATGATTTCCCAATCGATTGCCATGGGTTCCAATCGATTGATATGTCAATCGATTGGTATTTTGTCCAATCGATTGATATTGTTTCCAATCGATTGACATGTTTGTTCAATCGATTGGATATGAGCAGAATGTTATTTGTATGTTGTCTTATACTTGTGATATATCTGACCTGTTAATAGTTGTACCATATGGGTTATTGCGCTATGTGGATAAGATCTATAAGTACTATGTCAGAACTAAACTTATATGCAATTATCATTGATATTACGAGATGAATTATCCTATGTTAACTGTCGATATGAGATGAATTGTTTAACTGTCATATGTTATTGTCAAACAGAATAATAGAACGGAACACAACTGTATGTTAATAATCAGTAATCAGTAGATATGTTGAATACAAAGCATGTGGTATTTCCAGTACTTAGTATATGAGCATTTCACAACATGTGTCAGCATGCATGGGATAGTGATGTGAAGAGGTAAGAGAAGCTGATAAGAAATGGGACATGTGACTTATGTGGAATATGAGATATGTGTACTTTGGATCCATGGGATTAACGGCTGACGAGTCGGGTGGACGTGGGACGGTTAGCATTCCTAGTACGCCTCTTGTTGTTGAAGACGTCCAGTAATGCGTTTGCACTGTTGAAGACGTCCAGTGTACCGTTGACGATCATGATCCTTGTCTTTGTCATTACTATGCTTCCTGTTATTCCTGTTACCTTTGATTAATGTACAGTTTAATGAGACCTTTTCTATGTCCGTGAGTGAAGTCATTGTTAAGAGATTAACCGCATTTTAAAATGCTGAACAATAACGGTGAGGAGTGTTGTTTAATGTACTCACTCAGCTTTGTATCCAAAGCTGATGGCGTTTGTGCCCTGGACATTCAAATGTCTAGAGCTTCGCAGGACTTGAGGACGAGAGACTGATGTTCTGCCGGGCTTGGAGCTGAGGGCTTGGAGAAGAAGACGTGCTGCTTTGTAATAGTTAGTTTATATCTGTTGTTGTTATTGTTATAGGCCTGAGACTATAAGCCAGCTGTTGTAATAGTTTTAGTAGACTTTTATAATTGGTACTTGGGCATCTGTTGCTTCTATACCTTTTATAGTTTCCGCTGTAGCCTCTGATTATGTTAATAAGATATGTTCTATGAATAGTATCCTCCCTATCGTGGTGTTTATTGGTTTGAGTAGATGACAACGCGGTTATTCACCCGTCATTCCCTATGGACCCATAAAGGAAATTTATTTTTCTCTATTTATGCTGCTCCGGGGCGTGACAGGATTTTTGGTATCAGAGCCTAGGTTTCAGTTGTTAACCGCTTGTCTTTTGTGATTAGAACCCGAGTTCTAAGTTAATGTCAATAGCACGAGGATTAGTTGAGATGAGATAGAACTGGAATCTTGTCATGTAGACGAGAAGTTTGAAGAATCCATCTGAGAATGTTTCGTTAGCAGGTAGTAACTGCTAGAGCCGATAAGAATCGTTAGAACTGTTGATAGCTGAGTTCACAGAGAACAAGGCGTTGAGAATTAATTGTGGTTGTGGAGATCCTATATATAGAACCGTTGGATATTAGACGCTGATGGATTCCTGAGCGATCTCGGAGCAGTCGGTATGACCTAGAAGTAGAAAGAGGTTTAGGATAAGATTATCCTGTTACCTTGAGCCACATGTTAGTTGAGTGTTCTCACATTTTAGTTGAACAATACTCATAGCTTGGAACCTGAGAATGGGAATAGAATGTTTAGATTTGACGTTACGTGTAGAACCTATAGTTTCGTAATCCGTGTCTTGAGCATAGATATATTGGAGTACACTTGGTAGATAGACTGACCTCTATGGTTATATTCTTATATCCGTATTGCTTAATGTGATCGTATTATATAGTGGTACTATATATTGGTTACCACATGTTTTGTCCTTGCTTGAGCTGTAAGATAGAATGTGTCTGACCGAATAGATTTTCATTGTAGGTAGCGACACCGAACACTACTAGTACTCGTTATGGTTAGGACGACTCAAGGAAACCCGGGCCAGCTGAATGGAGTACCTAGTGTAGTACCTCCTGAGATAGATCCAACAGGAATGGTCGGAGTTTTCATCCGTCGTATGGAACAAGTTATCAATCATGCAGATCGTATCATCGGCAATGGAGCACCAGTACTGTCACGCCCCGGCGTAGCAAAATAAGGAATATTTTTCATTTCCGTTTTGGACCCGTAGGTCATGACAGTTGATGGATCGCTTGTCCTGTACTTAGCTTAACATGTACCAGAAAACAGAGTATATAAAGCAACAGGGAAGATTATATTAAACATATAATAACTTCAAATATTACATAGGCTTAAGTTTAAATATCCTTAAGGCACAGACCGCCTTAATCAAATAAAAACATTATCCATATCCTTTATTACATTTTTATTTAATTAGAAAGTAACGCTGCAGGCTCCTCTAGTTGGCATAATCATATTGCCCTGCATAACCATTTCCTGAACATTTTGGATGTCCAGGACAAAATAAAGTCATCAGCTAATGAAAGCCGAGTGAGTATAACGAACACACAAGCAATGTATATAAAAGTACATTAACAGTTATTATAAATGTTTGGTACCTTAGAGTACGATTAATCCATTATTCAGTCATTGCATAATAATAATTAGTAACAGTTGAGTAATGAATATTTAAGACCATGCATGAACAATAAAACCATCTCATCTCACTGACTCTTTTATCTTGATCACAATCTCTTGACTCATTCGGTTCACCTAGAACCATCCGGCACAATGCCGTTAGTTTAGAAGGTCTATCGATATGTCAGCCGTATTTAAGTTGGTCTCGACATACCTAGACATTCAAGGTTATAATAACCTGTGGAATCCTTTAATTAATCTACCGTATCTGAAGCGGCCTGGAATAATTTAAAGTTACCACCAGACTGACCTACCGTATCAAAAGCGGCCTGGGCTCAGCCCTCTTAATTAATCTACCGTATCTGCAGCGGCCTGGAATAATTAAGGCTATCACAAGACTCTGATTGACCTACCGTATCAAAAGCGGCCTGGGTTCAATCCTTCTTAATTAACCTACCGTATCTCAAGCGGCCTGGGATAATTAAGGTTACTCGTCCCGAGACATTCTCACAACATACATGCTGACCAACGACCCCTTTCCATACATGCCATCTCGACTTATGCAAATGAGTAATTTATTCTCTTCTTGTTTATATAGAGCTATCAGATCGGGTGTACGACTTGTTCTTTCTTTAGATATTTTCTTATAAAGGTATCAAGGTGATGTGACTTAAATCTTTCTTTTCACATTTGCTTTGTAGACGGTATCAGATCGGTTTCTCCTTATCATTATTTATCGATTAAATCAACTTATCTAATTCTCGCTTTAAAAAAATCTATTTTCCTTTTCTTTATTAACAAGGTACAATGTACTTAGAATCATTGAATTAACATCCACGATCCAAACTATCAAGTCACATATGAGACAATAGGAAATTTCATCAAAGAATGCTTTAATACGCTTTTTCAGCTACCAGTACACAAGTGGGTCCACTTTGAAGCGATGTCCTCAAAAATGAGTTATAATTTTTATGGATGAATTACATATCAAATGAAAGGTCTCTGAGTCTAGTTTCCAACGCTTTGAACGGTGCGCGTTTTCGAGTTTTCTAGAGGGAGTTATGGCCGTTTTAGTAAAAGTCGTCAGTGCTGAAACATGTCAATCGATTGACAAAAGTGTCAATCGATTGGATGACATGTCAATCGATTGGATGACATGTCAATCGATTGAATATGTTTCCAATCGATTGGTATCAGCAGTTTCTCCCCTGTTACGAGTTTGAAGTCTGTTTTTGACCCATTTCTCAATTCTGCTTCAACCAAGACATGTAATATATGAATTTCTTCGTTTTTCCGCAAGGATTATGAATACGCAGTCGATTTTAACTAATTTCAATCGTAGCTCTCGGATTTCACGTAAAACCAAGAGGTGACTGTGGATATCGCAGGTTTTCTTTACCCACAGCTTTTCAAAATCAATTTCTAAAAAACAAATGAGTCGCCACTTAATTTTTAAAAGGAAAATTAAGAAACCATTTTAAAAGCAAACTGATCTTTTGCGAAACCAAAGATAAACTGGGTCCGGGGATTATGGAATGAAAGGGGAAGGAGCCCGACGGACTAAAACACCCCCTTTCATCCTATCTCGCGATAGGCCTCTACTCAACATCCTTTTTAATCAAATTAATAATCTAAGTATGCCCTCAATTAATACATATGTACATATACATTACACAAGCATGTTTGAAATGGTGTAAAATTGCTAACGGTAAAATATCATTCATAAGCCACGTAATTCAAGTAGCAAGCAACATGATATGCAATAGAGAACTAGAAAACATACCCGGGATCCGGCCGCGAATAATTAAACGTGCAATGCATGCAAGAACAAAATAAATCTAAGAAAAAGTCTCTAACACATATATACACATAAGGCAAAACCTAGGCTAAGGTGTCGCACATGGAGTTGAAAATCAATTCAAAATCAAAGAAAAGAATTAAACTAGAAAAGGGAGGAGAAGTTGTACCTCAAATGCGCTACAAAACAAAGATTAGTACGGATTCCTTAGACAAGATATAATATCAAAGAGTAATTAATCCTAAGTCATGTTCAATTAGATACAATTTAAACAAGAGATAAGTCCTACTTATGAATATTAACATGTATGAATGAATGCATGAATATGAACAAGAATGGGACATGAATTTATTCACTAATTTGGATCACTAAGCCTCTGGGTTTAATCTAAATTATCATTATTCAAAACATGGTTTGAGTCCTAAGCCATTAAGAGACTATTTGAGTTAGAATAAATAAGATTAGACAAAAATGGTAGCAGTTTTTTATGAATTACAGAGAGCAGACCAGACGCTCAAAAATAGGAATAAAATACTTTCAACGGTTGGATCTTAATAATTTTTAGATATGTTATGCCTCTGTGAGTCTAGTTTCTAACCCAAAAAGAAAATCAAGGTTTCAACGGTTAGATCTCCGGGAATACGGAAATTACTAGACCTCACTCAGGATTCTGCAACTCTCTGTCCAGAGATCTTGTATGATTTTTTAAAAATAGCAAAAAAATCCGAATTGCTTCATTATTTTTAGGGAATCTTCCTAACACATTAAGGTTCTTATAAAAAATTATTAGAGGTCATAAAAACTTGGTTAGAGTTCTGATCTATCAATTTTAAAATTGGTTTTCTGTTCTGAAACTATTCTGAAATTCTGGACAGATTGTGGTTGTCTCACAAAACTCATGATCAAACCATTCTAAGCATAAAGTCTTACCAAAACAAAAATTACAGTGGTAAAACAATGTGTTATTGACACTTTCCCGTTGGTTTAACTTGATTTCAACGGTTAGATTTTGAACTAAAAATCTTTGATCAAAAACAGTTTGTGAACTCACTGTTTTCATTTTGCTAGTTCAACTTTATTTGTTAATCCCAACTATTAAATCATGAAGTTGGACTTAAACTAAACCATCTCTTCTACCATTTAATGGTCATTGAAGACTAAGGACATCTTTAGACCCATGGATTTTTGATGAAGTATGAAATGAACTTCACAAAATCTCAAACAATGAACTCAAACTTATGGACCAAACCTTGAGTTCAAATCATTACTCCTACCACTTGGTGGTCATTGGAGGCTAAAGACACACATACATGGAGGTTTTAGATGAAGTATGAAGAACTTCTCAAAACCTAAGGAAGAGATTAGTCTAAGCCATAGAGATGGACTTAAACTAAACTACTTCTCCTACCATTTGATGGTCATTGGAGACTAAAAAAACAACAAATCTACTCTAATCTCCATGGAATATAGTATGAATTCCATAAGATTCATAGCAAAGAGATCCTAGTCATGAGTTGATACTAGCATCTCACCAACTATGTGTAGATTAAAATCATGATTCATTTTAATCTCCATATGGATCATAAGATCATAGGAAACTAAGGAATCAAATTCAAAGAGTTTCAATGAGATATAGAAGATCTCATGAACCTTATGAATGAAGTAGAAATAAAGGAAATCAAAGTTTTATTTAGGAACACAAATTTCTTCAAAACTAATTTATCTCAAACCCAAGGCATTAATTAGATCCAAATTAATTAGATGTCATGAGATTCAATCACAAGTTCTTGGTGGTGTGTGATGAAATGGGGTAAGAAGAGAGGTTTTGAAAATGTGAAAAGTTCCTAGATCTAAGAACTTGTGATTGAATTATTATATATATATATATATATGAAGGCTTTACCTCTAGATCTTCTCAAAACTTGTAGAGATGTTGAGTTTCTCAAGCTTTTCCTCTTCTTCTTCCTCAAGCTTCAAGCTCCTTCAATGGTGATTTGATGGTTGGGTAGAGTTTTGGTGGGATTTGGGTAAAATAATTGGTAGAGTTTCTCTCTCTATATTTCTTTCCTCTAAAGCTCTCCCAATATTTTTTCTATACCATTCAAGTGTCTCCCCCAAAATGAGAGAAAATGGTTTTTTTATAGACTTTCATTATCTTAGGGGCTAAGATAAGGGTAGATAGGTCAATTTATGGTGGGTTAAGAATATTCTATGGCATCTCTAATTCTCCATGACACTTCTATGTAATTCCAATAAACTTGAAAGGCATTTAAGTTGGCTAGAATAAAGGAACATTCTAGAGCATCTTCAAAACACATGGGAGATTAGTGCCCAACAAAGGGCTTTTTGAGTATTTCTTAGATAAGGAATATGCCAAGGGATCTCTAACTCTCCAAATCACATGGGCTACTTTCTTTTATTATTTTCTTTTTCTTATATATATATATATATATATGTATAGACACATTTTTTTTATTTTAAATCTACATTAATCATATGAGTTACCAAATAGTATATTTTTTTCTTTTTAAATCTAAATAAAATACAGGAAACAATGTTATTTTTAGAAAATATAATAATAATTATTATTATTCAATCTATTCTATTTTTTTTAGAAAGTAACCCATGATCCAGTGAGCTCAAGACAGATGGTCAGTGATTGGCCAAATCTAGGGATATTAGGAGCAAGGTTTGGGAACTTGAAGCTTTTCAGAAGTCGAAGCGATGAACTTGAAGAAAATCGTCGGGACATTATTCATCATTGATTTCTAGAGATAAATCCCCCTAAGTTTAATAGTTCGGTCAAAATTGGGGTGTCTACAGTGACAAAACTTTAAATCAACGGTACGTCGCGATACGGATGAATTAAGCCGTAGTATTCGAACCGCAGCTTATTGGGACTAAGATCTTTCATTTTCAATTTACAGAATTGAATTTCGTTGAGTTTTACGGTACCGCTAATTTTGGACCTCCATGGCTATATATACATATATAGGCGTATATACTTACTTTCGATACCCCCGGCTTGTTCGTAATGACAAATACTACATTATGAGTGGGTTCGAGAGACTCACAGTGTGCTAGATTGAGCTGTGTGACTTGCCGAAGAAAGACGGAAATTCCGAAATATAAGCTTAGAGCTCCAACAATGGCTATGGAGCTTACTGTGATGTTCTAGCTTCTGTATTTCCTTCTTTCGTCCAATTTTCAGAATGTATAAGTGACTGAATGCTTGTAATTTGAGAGAGGAAGAGAGTAATGGCAAATGGGTGTGTATGAATGTATATATATCCGAGAGAGAGTGTGTGTGTGAAATGCTTATGCTTGCAATTGTGTGTGTGTGTAGTATGTATGTGTGTTTATGTAGGGAGGGCTCAATCAATGAGCTGTGCAAGTTGCAAAACATATGAGTGAATATAGATAACACTGTTATATGAGTTTGATTGATGCAGTCAATCAGCTCATAACAATAATTCAGTTGGTTCGTTTAATCAGTTTGGTTCAGTTAGTCCAGTTAGGTTGGTCCGTGTAGTCTAGGAAAATACCCCAAATAAATATTAGGGACCAAAAATGTAAACAACGTCATTAATATTTTATTACTAGTTTCAATCACAATTTATAGGGTAACTTAGGGGCGCAGTCTTAAGCAAAATTAGTTCAAATGAAATTACTAACGGATCACAAAATTAAAGTCATGTAATTATAGTAAATCAACATAAGTATTTTTCATTTATGGAATTAATACTACAATTAAAAATAACACATAACATCAAAGTAAAATGGCATTGTATTAATAACTAATAACATGAGTATTATTTAATAATTAGAAAAATACCCCAACTAAAAATTGACAATTAGTAAATAAATAAAAACTAACATCTCTTATTTATTATTAGGGGCGCGAAAATACAGGTTGCTACAAGTACGACAAACGAGAGTTAAGTTGCTAAAGGAATTTCGTGCTCTTCAACCAGAGACCTTTACCGGATTAACAGGAGCATGGCAAGCTGAGCAATGGATTCGCCAGATAGAACTGATATTTGAGACACTTGAATGTACTGACACTGAGAAAAGACATTTGGCTATATTTCAACTGACATTCTCAGCAGCAGATTGGTGGGACGCAGTGAAAGCTACGATAGGTGAAGAAGCTGTAGGAAGGATGACTTGGGAATCATTCAAGACTCGATTTCTAGAGAAGTACTTTCCAGAATCCGAGAAGAACAAAAGGGAGATGGAGTTCATACGATTAGTCCAAGGTAGTTTTACAGTGCCAGAATATACAACTCAATTCAAGGGGCTATCACGATTTGCGCCGCATATGATCGATACCCCAAGAAAGAAGATCAAAAGATATCATCAGGGACTAGTTTCACATATCCGTCATATGACTATAGGACATTTAGATCAATCTTTCGAAGCTCTGGTAGAAATGGCAACGAAGCTAGAAGACGATACTCAGATTAGTGAAGGACCATACTTTGATAAAATATTTCCAAAGTATGATCAGTTTCTCCTAACGGATCAGAGAGGAAGAGATAGTCAGATTGTGTTGGCTGCTAACCAAGTTCAACAAGGAAATACAGAGAGAAGTTACATGGGCAACCGCCAGAAGCGTAAAAGGTTGGGGAACAATAAGAAGGAATCAAAACCAGTGGCGACTCCAACACAACATAGAGAACGAGATATCTGCTACAATTGTGGAGTACCAGGACACCATTCCCAAGAATGCAGAGTATCAAGGAAATCTAATGGACGTGGAATACGGTGTTTTAACTGTGGTAAAGTTGGTCATGTCCTTAAGTTTTGTCTAGAATTAGAGATGCAACACAATGCTCCAGCGCAACAAGTACTACGAGGGCAGACTCACCATACAAATAATTGGTCTCAACTTAGACAAGGACGATAGACAGAAGGTACAACACTCAACACCTACATCATGTATTATATATGATCCCGATATTGCAGGAAGTTTGGTATTTGTTTGATTTGATTGTAAGAGGATTAGCCTACACCGTAAATTGTAGTTACCGGAACAATTCGTTTGACACTGATCAACAGTAGTTATCCAAGTATAGATATAACATCAATTGCATCCCATATGACTTCTTTTACATCCCTATAAGACTTCAAATGCATCCTTATATGACGTCAATTGCCTCCCTATCGAAAGACTACGCCAACCATTGGTATGTTGGACAGAGACTAGAGATGAGGAATCTAAATTTGCTTTAGATGTAGCTTTGACAAGAGAGGACGAACTAGAAGATTGCGAGTATACGGGAAGAGATACGAGTAACGTAGAGACAACACCAGAATTACAAAGAGTATCATAGGAGGATTCTTTTCAACACCGATTGCATATTGCTTTCACCTAGTCGAGATTATATAATAGAACGACTCATGAAGATCAGTATGTAGCTCTGCCTAACCTATTTAGGTAATACGTGGAAGCAGAAAGAGTATTTAATGGATGGTACGACCTCAAGAGATGATCATATCAATAGTACATGAGAATTTGGAGATACGTAAGGAAGTTTAAATCACCAGTTACGATATTAGAGTCACAAATGCTTTCAAGTCAATATCCTGGGGGACGACGACAATAATACGGGAGTTAACAAGGAGTTCAGAGATAGAAGACAATCAACTGATGCAGCAGTACAGACATCGACAGCACCATAGGAAGCATCTTCGGAGACAGGAGCAGACAGCAATGCTTCACTATGACCTAGATGAGATTTGAACACTTGATCAATAGAACCCTTACACCGTGGAGTTTGGCACGAGGAAGGAACCTTGTGTGTTTGGGGACTAGCCGTTTCAGATTTGTGAGATGATTAGATTTTGCTACCTAGAACCTTTTTCCGAAGTTCAACTTACGAATTTTATATATCTAAACCCGGGGATTAGTAGCTGTCACCCTAGTACTCATAGATCATTGGTGTTTCATATCGCGTGTCTAGAACTTGCACCCGTTGGCCGCTGATGTAATCGTTTATGTAAAACGAGAACGTGAGCATTTAGATTCTATCTTCTGAGATGGATTTCTTTTTGGTATAGGGGCTACTGCTTCAGATTTCGAGGACGAAATCTTTTGATAAGTGGTGGATGATGTAATACCCCGTATTTTTAGGTATAGATCCCTAGTACCTTTCTTAGCCTTTGGTGAGGTTGTGTGTCCAATCGATTGGATGAATCCCAATCGATTGATATGTCAATCGATTGAATGTTTTACCAATCGATTGGCATCCTGTCGACCTAACTCCAATCGATTGGCACCTGGTATCAATCGATTGGAAGTAGCTGGAGTTGGCCACCTCGTTGGTTTCGTGTGGTTGTGATTGTTTTCCCCTCCCTATATATACCCCTCCCCTTATACATATATATGTTTGCTTGTGTGTGTGTGTTTGGGAGAGAGAGAGATATATATATACTCTCATATATATACACACATACATATATATATATATATATATTACACACACACACTCTCGGGTTAGAGAAGAAGAAGAAGAAGAAGGAGATGAAGAGGAGGAGGAGGAGACCAGAGAGAGAAAGAAGAGATAGACAGAGAGACCGAGAAGGAGAGGAGAGAGATCAACCACCATAGCCGCCGTCGCGGAGCTCGGGACGCCGTCAACGGACCGCCAGGAGAGGTGAGTTTATTAACTCATTCAAGAGGTTATTTTTGTGATATTTATGTGTGTATAATAACGTACATAAGGAGGAAAGAGGGCCCCAACGTTTTTATAATAAAACTAGCAGTTTTGAGGAAGAAGACAGAGTTCAATCGATTGCCATTGGATCCAATCGATTGGATGATTTCCCAATCGATTGTCATGAGTTCCAATCGATTGATATGTCAATCGATTGGTATTTTGTCCAATCGATTGATATTGTTTCCAATCGATTGACATGTTTGTTCAATCGATTGGATATGAGCAGAATGTTATTTGTATGTTGTCTTATACTTGTGATATATCTGACCTGTTAATAGTTGTACCATATGGGTTATTGCGCTGTGTGGATAAGATCTATAAGTACTACTATGTCAGAACTAGACTTATATGCAATTATCATTGATATTACGAGATGAATTATCCTATGTTAACTGTCGATATGAGATGAATTGTTTAACTGTCATATGTTATTGTCAAACTGAATAATAGAACGGAACACAACTGTATGTTAATAATCAGTAATCAGTAGATATGTTGAATACAAAGCATGTGGTATTTCCAGTACTTAGTATATGAGCATTTCACAACATGTGTTAGCATGCATGGGATAGTGATGTGAAGAGGTAAGAGAAGCTGATGAGAAATGGGACATGTGACTTATGTGGAATATGAGATATGTGTACTTTGGATCCATGGGATCAACGGATGACGAGTCGGGTGGACGTGGGACGGTTAGCGTTCCTAGTATGCCTCTTGTTGTTGAAGACGTCCAGTAATGCGTATGCACTGTTGAAGACGTCCAGTGTACCGTTGACGATTACGTCCGGCTAGTGCCCTAATGTATTTTCACCGTGTAGTCGACCAGTGAGAATATACACAACGTAGAAGACGTCCGTTGTGCCGCTTCCATCGTTTACAGATAGGTGGTACCGTGTAGACGACCGGTAACCCTATCAAGGGATTGTAGGACCTACTGCCTAGTCGGGTGATTCCGATTGGTATTATGGTATCTATGTATGGATACGGATTTGGATTATGGTATCAACGTACGGATACAGAGATGAATATGGATATGAATATGAGAATGGCTAGTAAGAAGATGGTTCAGTCGTGGATCCAGCGTCCCGACGTAAAGGTATATGGATGGGATGGATGCATAGGTTGCATGCATGGATTTGATGAATATGTGATAAGATATTATACCATGATCCTTGTCTTTGTCATTACTATGCTTCCTGTTATTCCTGTTACCTTTGATTAATGTACAGTTTAATGAGACCTTTGCTATGTCCGTGAGTGACGTCATTGTTAAGAGATTAACCGCATTTTAAGATGCTGAACAATAACGGTGAGGAGTGTTGTTTAATGTACTCACTCAGCTTTATATCCAAAGCTGATGGCGTTTGTGCCCTGGACATTCAAATGTCTAGAGCTTCGCAGGACTTGAGGACGAGAGACTGATGTTCTGCCGGGCTTGGAGCTGAGGGCTTGGAGAAGAAGACGTGCTGCTTTGTAATAGTTAGTTTATATCTGTTGTTGTTATTGTTATAGGCCTGAGACTATAAGCCAGCTGTTGTAATAGTTTTAGTAGACTTTTATAATTGGTACTTGGGCATCTGTTGCTTCTATACCTTTTATAGTTTCTGCTGTAGCCTCTGATTATGTTAATAAGATATGTTCTATGAATAGTATCCTCCCTATCGTGGTGTTTATTGGTTTGAGTAGATGACAACGCGGTTATTCACCTGTCATTCCCTATGGACCCATAAAGGAAATTTATTTTTCTCTATTTATGCTGCTCCGGGGCGTGACAATCTCCAACAATAGAAGTAAACTATTGCACCAAAATTATTTGTTGTGCCATGTCAGCAAAATGAGCTCCAAAGAGAGCATCAAATAGCAGCAGCAACCTTGCTGCCCTTGTCAATTGCAACAACTTTGCTACATTTGCCTATTGCATCAAATCTATTGTTTTAGAATAAAAAAATATGGGGGGGCGAGAGAGAGGGTGGTTGGATGATTAAAAGTGATTAAAAAGTTTGAATATAAAAAGATAGAAAACTAAAGATATATTAAAATAATCAACATTTGGTGTATCCTTTGGAGTACACGTGTTTGATTGATGAGACAAATGTAAATTATTGCATCAAATGAATCATTTGATATGTAAATTTTGCCTTCTCCTTTAAAGATGCTATTAGTACAAATGCCCACAAACAAGGTGGAATTTTTTTAAAAAAGTCTAAAGTTCATGCCCACTTTGTTTAAGACACATGCACAAATTCACACACACACACACACACACACACACATTTTATGACTCTTAAAATTCATCACAGTTCATTCTTCTGTCATACTTCTTCTGAACATGGTAGAACTCCCAATACAATTAGAGTAATGCTAACTCAAATGTTTTATTAGTTGTATCATATGTAGTGGTATGAGGTATTCGTATCATAAATCACTACCAATGTGGTACAACTCTTAAGCCAATTAAAAACCAATTTGAGATTTAAATTCAAGAGGCATTGCTTTATTAAGGAGATTATAATAGAACTCAAGCAAAGTCCTCAAAAACGCAGAATCATTACAGTTGACCCGTGCCCCGTCCTGTTGATTGGCGGATTTTTTTAGGCTTAAAAGCCTAGTGGACTTACCCATTGCACTAGAGAGTCTGACCCTATATATATATATATACATATATTATAATGTGGAATCAGATGCCTGCCACATGGTGTGGTGGTTTTGTGATTTTTTTTCCACTTTTTTATAAATTTCTTATTCCCCCCCTATTTTTTCTATCTCTAGAATTAATACATATCTACGCTATACTATAAAAGAGCCTAAGAGTAGTTTTCAATTTCAATTTTGTCCTAATTTGGAATTCTTTAAATTGTTTGCTCCTTATATGTAATTTTGCCTTTACTAATACATTGAGATGCTATGCCTTGTTTGGCAAACCGAATTTTGCCTTTATTTGTGTTTGTGATTTTTTTTTAAAGTCAAACAAGGCACTCCAAAAATAATAGGGTTTGTTTGGAAAATCAGTTGTGGCTTTGTTTGTCTTGTTTGTTTACACTTTTTCCCAAACAAGGCACTACATCCATGGATCAAAAGTCAACAATTTCGGCTAACTGTTTGGCAAACCGATTTTGTGCTTTGTTTTTATTTTTTTGTTTTCTTTTTCCCAAGCAATGCTTTACACACATATATTGGATCAAAAGTCAACAATTTCGGTGCCTTGTTTGGCAAATGGATTTGTGCTTTGGTTTTTGTTTTTTTGTTTTGGTTTTTTCCAAACAAGGCTTTACACACATATAATTTACACTTAATAAATTTAATTTATTTGTTTTATAAAATTATTATTTCATACAATTTCATATCTTTTCATACTCATAACAAATATATAATAATAATCATAATACATATTTAAGAAATACTTGGCAAAGTTAAAAGACAAATTGTAATTTACAATTACTGATATATATAAAATCATATTTTATCATACACACATACCTATAAATTTAATTCACACACACATACGTTCGTTTGCTTTTTAAATTTAATTTCACATCATTTCATACTTCTCATAAATATATAAAAATAATAGATATAATAAATTTAATTCATCATCATAAATATATAATAATAATAATAATATTGGTAATAATAATAATAATAATAATAATAATAATAATAATAATAATAATAATAATAATAATAATAATAATAATAGACAATTGCCTTTAAATCCCCCATTCTTGTACTTTCGTGGATGGAGGACACTCAATATTTTTATTTAATACTAGATCCCTATGATCCTAGTTAACACACCTAATCATGGTTAATGATTTTGTTGTCCCCATTTTACCCTTCTATATATTTCTGTGATATACATATAGATGTAATATATATTTAGTCATTAATTGGGAATTTGGGAGTAATAATTGTATTTATTCCCCACTATTGCCATGTTTGTTTGTGTTTTGAATGTTAGAATTATTTCTGCCATTTACATCCCTTAACACATGTAGATTGATCATTCATATTCATTACATAATAAAAATTCAACAATGCTAGGGGCACTAACAAATTCCACTAACATTCACACCCACACTCTATCTCTCTCCTAGTGGCACTTTGAGTCCACTGTGGACCCCACAGTGCCACTAGGAGAGAGATAGAGTGTGGGTGTAAGTGTTAGTGGAATTTGTTAGTGCCCCAAATATTACTCATAAAAATTTGTCAAATTAAATGTTTGACTCTTTAATTGTGTGTTCATGTGGATCATTTTTGTTTTTTAATGATTGCTTTTGGTCTTCTTTCTTATTTATATTTCACAGCATGTGAGACATACCTTATTTACACAAATGTTATTCAATACAGATTGGTTAATATCACTACCATAATCGATTGTTTAGCTTCCTTGCAAGAGAAAAAAATTTGTCAAAAAAAATGTTGACTCTTTAATTGAGTAATCCTTCAATCATTGACCCTTGCATTGTGGTATTTTTATCTTTATTAATTACATACATGTTAAACATTATATATCACCACAAATCATTACGCCCAACCTGAACAAAAATAACATCATCAATTTTTTTGGTCATTACTTTGCTTGTGAAATTCACAAAACAAGTTGTTGGTATATGAGGCAAATGAAAAAGGATTACAAGTCCCACAAGTGAGACAGGTTGTTGCCCACAATCATGACGACCACCTTCGCGACTCAATGGTGCAGTGGTGATGTGTTGGCAGTGGTGGTGGGTGCCATGGTGCTATGGTGTCTAAGAGTGGTGGTGGGTGCAATGGTGATAATGGTGGTTAAGATTGGTGGTGGATGCGATGGTGGTTAATAGTGGTGGTCTCTCTCTCTCTCTCTCTCTCTCTCTCTCTCTCTCTCTGTGTTCCCATTTTCTATAACATGTTATGAGTTTCACAAATCATGTTGTGTCTCTCTCTTTCAATATTTCTATTTTTTTTTTCAGAATATGTTGTGAAATTCACAAATCATGTTGTGACTTTCTCTTCCAATTTCATTTTACAGAACATGTTGTGAAATTCACAAATCATGTTGTGACTTTATGTCGCTTTCATTTTCGTTTTCCAAAACATGTTGTGAAATTCACAAATCATATTGGGACTCTCTCTTCCATTTCCATTTTTCTAGAACATGCGAAATTCACAAATTATGTTGTGTCTCTCTATTCCATTCTCGTTTTCTAGTACATGTTGTGAAATTCACAAATCATTTTCTAGAACATGTTGTGAAATTCACAAATTATGTGGGACTCTCTTCCATTCCCATTTTTTCAGAACATGTTGGGAAATTCACAAATCATGTTGTATTTCTCTCTCTCTCTCTCTCTCTCTCTCTCTCTCATTTTCATTTTCCAAAACATGTTGTGAAATTCACAAATCATGCCGGAACTCTCTCTTCCATTCCCATTTTTCCACAACATGTTGTGCCTTTTCAATTCAAAATGTGTTCCACAAATCATGTTGTTGGACATGATTGTGGATGAAAATAGCTATCATTATGAGTAATAATGACTTTCAAATTTTGATCCCCATAATTTTTTATTCTCTTAATTTTTGGGGAGAAATTTTGGTTAAAAACATTAATAGGGGAGGTTAGCATTTTTAATGAGGAAGGGGTATTTTAGTCTCTAAAAAATTTCAGGGACTTAATTATAAACATGTTTTAACTCAAGAACCTAAAGCTATTTAATTGCAGTATCTAGGGATTTATCACTAAATCACCCTAATAATAATACATATATAAGAAATACTTTACAAAGTGAAAAGACAAATTATAATTTACAATTACTAATACATCTACAATAATATTTTATTGAATACGCATTCCTATAAATTTAATTCACACACACACATACACTTCTATCATATGCATAATAAATATATATGAAATACTTTGCAAACTTAAAAGACAAATTATAATTTACAATTACTTACATACTCATAATAAATATATAATAATAATTATAGTTGTAATAAATTTATTTTTGAAATTTAAAATTTCATGCAATTTCATATCATTCCCATAAAAAGGGGAAAAAAAGAAAGAACAAATATGATTAGTTTTTTTTTTCTAAAAATCATGTGTTATGATGTTAAAACTAAGTTATTACTTTTAAATAACACTTTCAACTTTATTGTATGAAGTTTATATGCAATTAAACAAAAAAGAAAAAGACAAATGACAAAAGATGATAAGGTTTTTCAAAATATCACGTGTTATGATATTAAAAATAAGTTATTACTTTTAAACAACATTACTCTCAACTTTATTGTATAAAGTTTATACATAGTTGCATTATTTGTACATAGTTCATACAATAAATTGTGGTTAAAAAAATAAGTAAATGAAAGGAGAGAAATGCTAAACACAAACAGAAGTGAAAACACTAAAGAAAGATTTGAAAACAAAAAAAAAATAAAGAAAAGAAAATATATTTGCTTTCATCCAGAATTATTGAAGATTTTACGTTTACAACTTTATTTTGTTAGTAGGACATATTTAATATATTTAATATTAAATGCATCAACAATAAAAACATCTAATTAATTTTCCAATTTTAACAGACCCGTGCATTGCACGGGCTCTATCCTAGTATATATATATATTCTCTATAGCATCTATAGTATATATCCCAAAATTGTAGCAGTTTAAGATTAGTTATAATATTCTTTTTAAACCATATATAATCTCATCAATATTTGATCTATCTTATCTATTTTAATATATGCATTTTGTATCATGGGTTTGGGATTTTTGGTCCTACTTTTAAAATTAGTTTTCTAAAGAGTAAAGATTGTGACACACCCAAAGACACAACTTTTGGAACACAACCCAAGAGATGTGTTTATATCTCTCCTGTGATGTCACTGGACTCCATAATGACAGGAGAGAAATAGACACATCTCTTGGGTTGTGTCCCCAAAGTTGTCTTTAGGTGTCTTCAAGTAAATATTGGCATTAAAGAGTTATAATAGATGAGACCTCCTCTATACTGTAGGATAGGAGATTGTGTACAGTCCTGCCGCCCCGCTGACCTGCAGATTTTTCAGACTAAAAAGCCAGTGCACTTAAGATCATCTCCTTTTGTGTGTATATATATATATATATCTCCAAATATACATATATACATAATACAAACTAAACTAATTAATTAAAATAATATAACTACATCATATATAAAATAACAATACCACTACCAAATTTACGTATATAAAATTTGCTTATCAAAAAATACAGACATAAAATTTAGAAATATCTTTCCATGCATCGCACGGATACTGATTCTAGTAATGTAATATTGAAGAAACCATTCACAACAAATAGCTCAATTGTATCAGAAATGTAACTTTTGAAGAGCCCTTTGTCTACTGCTCATACTCTTCTTTATATTTCATCAAGAAATCAAGTCTGTGATCAAGAAAACCACAAACTGTACTAGTGCTTTCATTCCCAAGAACCAGCTCTACCATACATAAATGTCATAAGTTGAAATTCTCAAAATAACATCTCATTGGTTCCCAAACAAGTATACAAAGGGGCAACTAGGTTCACGAATTTAGTGTTGGAAAAGAGAAGAGAGAAAAACGGAGTCCCTAGTACACTCCTTCACGCCTAAAAGAGTACTTAAAACAAAAAAACAAAAAAAAAAATAATAATAATAATAAAATAAATAGAACAGAGTAAGAAATATGACCTGTAAAATTGAGAATGATTAATTTATTATATATTTTTTTTCTCATCATATTTCCCTCACAATTTTCTTTAACAACCAAACAAAGAAAGTTATTTTCCTTAATTTTGAAGAACCATACGTGAAAATTGTTCAACCAGATTTCAGAAGGGAAAAAAAAAAAAACCTTATGAAAATCGTGAATTTGTAAAGACCTAGCAGAGGGGATCTTTAGATATTTTGTAAATATTTTCAATTAATCTCTTCATTTATTTTGAGGGCTAGACTTCAAACATGAGAGGATGAGTGTTCTCTAGTCAAGTGATATTAACCTTTGCAAAATTTATGAACCAAACATAAAATGAAACCTCTTTGTTGCCCAATTTTAGATTCCAGCCAGGACATGGCGAAAAACATAGATTTGACAAATATAACCCAGTTTGAAATGAAAAACAAAAGTTAAAAAAAAAAAAACAAAAATAAAAAAGAAAGAAGAAGAAGTAGTAAAAGACTCAACAAATTAAAAAGCAAAACAAACAAGCAAAAAAATCACTAAGGAGAAAGAATTACAGAGAGAGAGAAAGAAAGAAGGGAAGTTCTTATTTATTAAGAAATAAAGACTGAATTATTATTAGGACAAATTTAATCCCTACAAAGATTCATCTTACATGTATGAACCACAGCTCACATTTACACTGGAAGAGCATGAACATAAAAGACAAAATTACCCTTTGATATCTATAAAGGTTATGGTAGGAAATAGTAGCACCTGTCATCTTCTGGGATACAAAAAATTGATAACGAGGTGCGGCATATACGAATAGAGCAAAAAGGCAATAGAGCACCTAATTTATCCTTGCCAACTCATCAAAATGAGGGCATGAAAGTAATTTTACACAGAGGGCACCAAAAGTAATTTACTTCAGGTACTGGTAAAATTACCTTCAGCTTGGTTCTTCATGGGTCCACCACCACTGGAATATATTCCACTCATCGTCCTTCATTGTTCTACGAAGAAGAAGAGCCCTTTCGGGAGCCTTGAACGGGGTGAATTTGGGGGTCGTATGTTTGGGTAGCAAGGTAATTTAGAGCTGTGACTACATCGGCTATAAGGGGCCGCATGGTAGGTTGCTCTTGGAGACACATTGCGGATATGGCAAGAGCTTGGTACAAGCCTCTCACCGGATATTGACCTTGAAGAGCCGGGTCAACCATTTGTGAGAATTTCCTCCGATCTTTGAAGAGGGGTCGTGCCTGAAAAACAAGTCGAAGAAATGTGAATGCATTAGCCAAACAGAACTCAATTTTCTCTCCTTTCTGTGTTACGTTCATAATTTCATAGAAGACAACTCACGAAGTGAAATTGTCTTCAGAATCAAGAATTCTCTTCAATTTTCTGTTTTCCAAAATAAAATGGTTCTAGCATTGGATTTTTTATTTTTTTTTAACGGTAAAAACTCGTTTAAAAGTTACATAGTGGTGAGTGTATACGAACTCTGTATCTTATTTCTTTCTAAAGTGAGTCACAGGCAACTTTAACTAGAAACAGTTCAACTCCACAACAACCCAACCCCTACCCTTCCTTTTATTTCCCCAGCACCTCTCTCAAAGTAAAGAAGAAGATGAGGCACAAAATATATGATTGCAACTTAAGCCGTGAACCAAGGTTACAGTATTCAACTAATCTATTTAAAAACTAGTCATTACAAGAAAAAAATGAAGAAATAAACTAGTTTTTGAACCTTGCTCAATGTTGTACATGTACACAATGCTCCAACTCTAGCTCTATGAGCGACACTTGGGGTACAGAAATATCAATCCAAGTTAAGATGACTGAAAACTCTAAGATAAACCCCAAGTGTGATTTCCTCATTCCTCCATCCTCGAGAAACTATAGGATATGGATCTGATGCGGTCATGAGTATGACCGGCCACCAGGCGTGAGAGGCACTCGGTTCTCCAATTTTTCAAGGGCCGTTTGGAAGCACGGATTCTTCTAAAAGACTAAAGAAAAATCCGCAAGAAATGAACACTATTTTGTATAAGCAAAGATTATTCTCGCGTGCGGCAGGGTGCTTGTTCTAATTCTTTTATTTAAAAAAAAAGAGGGGGGGGGGGGGGGGGGTGTATGTTGGGAGTTTTGTTTACATGTCAATACTCAATTGACTATTCTCACCTTTTGTAGCCTTTATGCTTGTTACTCATGTCTTAGTAACATTTAAAAAAAAAAAAAAAAAAAACCAAAAAAGAAAAAACCACCAAAAAAAAAAAAAGACAATGTAGTTGTTGAACAGTTCACAGTTATATAAAAATAATAATTTTTAATATTTTAGACAAGCACCTTGGCATCCACATCCTAAATTATTGGAAATTTGACGAATTCCCTGCACCCCTGCTTCCTAGGTATGGTGGGATATTTATTTTCTAGCTATGTGCAAGAATGTGTGGGTTGCTGGCCGGCCAGGATGAAGAGTTATTTTTGTACACCATATTTTAATATATATACTCCCATATGTTAATAGTTCCAAAGGCCAGAGGAAGGGGTTGATAATAGTAATATACTCCTATACCCTGATGAGTTATTTTTGTTCCCTAAAGTTTTTCCTTGTGTTTTGCTACATGTCTTAATACCACTAGAAATTGAAAATTTATGAAACATAATCATAACTCAAGAGGAAGGGGATTGAGTCAAAATATTTAAAATGTTTAGTTATATGCTCACGCTATTTTCTTTTCCTAAATTTTCCTCATTGTTTTTGAAAAAAAAAGTTCTCATTGTTTTCTTTTCCTCTCCCTTACTAAATCCATGAACTAACGAGAGAGCCTAAGTCGGCGATCGCCAGCCACTCGAGCAAGGTTTTTCCAGCCAGTAAATAATCATAAGGGTAGATGGAACGTTACTGTCAATACAAATTCCTTATTGTTGAATTCATATATCATCACGATGTTTTCGTCCACGATTAATAAATTGAGCTACTTCATTCTTTTTCCCTTGGTTATATACCTGCTTGACACCAAAAGATAGGTGGGGGCGGTCTGTGAAAATTTATAAGAATGAAAGGAGTAGAGTAAGATGGTACTGTTTCCACATTCATGTACATCGACAGGAACTTGATGTCCAAGAAAAGAAATGTAGCATTCAGAGAGAGAGAGAGAGAGAGAAAAGTAAAAAAAAAAAAAAAAAGTATGAACTGATGTTAACTGAAAGTTAAATAGTACAAGCCTACAAGGCATTGGATTCTCTACATGTGGCCCCCGGACTCTAATCAACGAACGCTGCTCAATTAATGGAGAGCCATTTGGATGGCCCAAACTGCAAAAAAAACATCACATTCCAAGTGGCCTGCTCAAATTGTTAATCAACCTCTCAGGGCACAACACGAAAAGATATTCCAACTAAAGAAACATCAGTCCTTAAAGCATGAACCTTTTACTGACTGCTTACCTATACTGCCATACCTCTTGTCTTGCCTCCTAGATTAATAATTCCCAATAACTATCCACTCGGAAAAAAAAAAGTTACTTTAGACATAAAAATGCCGACTAAGCCTCTGTTTGGTTCATGGATGATAAGTATGAGGAAAACAGGAAGGAAAAGAAAATATAGTGATAGAAATTGATTTTTTTTTTTAAATTATGTGTCATTTCCCTCCCTTTTTTTATTAATTTGCAATGCTATCTCAAAAATTTGGATTTCGGAAGTTATTTGACCATGGGGGAAAACATAAAGGAACTAGTTTTTCTTCTTGTTTCCCTTTCTTTTTTTCATTGCCTCCTCTAAATCCGAAAACCAAACAAAGCCTTAAAAAAAGCAATGCGGGTTGACGAACCACTAGTCCACGTGTAAAATATATTGCACAACACACAAATATATATAACACATGAATAACCCAACAAAAATTAACAGGAAAAACTATGAAAACAGAAGGCATCTTACCCATGCAACAAGATTTTGCTCGGCACCAGACCTTAAATTGTCAATTGCTTTCCTGCCGGTGATGATTTCCAATAGAACGACCCCAAAGCTATAAATGTCGGATCTGAAGGTCAGCTGACCGGTCATTGCATATTCCGGTGCACAGTACCCATAAGTACCCATCACTCTGGTAGAGACATGTGTATCGTCCCCGACGGGACCCACTTTGGCCAATCCAAAATCGGATAGCTTTGGATGATAGCTGTCACCGAGCAAAATGTTAGAGCATTTCAGATCACGGTATATAATAGGGGGCTTCAGTTTGTCATGCAAATACTCTAAGCCCCTTGCTGCACCGGCTGCTATCTTCATTCTAGTATTCCAATCAAGTCCTTTCCTATTAGGCTGAATGTCTGTGAAACATTAAGGGATTAGATTCGTAAATACATGCTTTATATTTTCACACACACACACACACACACACACACACACACATACATGTGTGAAATTAAAGCAACATCAAGCGTTTAGTACCGTGCAAATGGTCTTCCAGGGAACCAAATGGCATGAACTCGTAAACAAGCAACCTCTGATCTCCCTCGGCACAATAACCAATTAATTTAACAAGATTAGGGTGGTCGGCCAGACTTAATGTCAATACTTCCACGACGAATTCCCTGATTCCTTGCTGTCCATTCCGATCAAGTTGCTTGATGGCCACACTCTGCAAAATATAAAAATAAAAATCTACAAAAAAAACAAATAAAAGAATTTTCAGGTGTCACCACCAGCTTGAGGGCATATTTGGGACGCTTAAAATAGGATCTGGTCTAGTCCCAGTCTACACTTTACATTTTTTTTTTTTTTTTTCAGAATCAAGGTTATGTTAGTTTGACAAAGAACCAGTTTTAAGAGAGATATTAGACTGGGCTACAAACACTTGAATTGGTGGAACCAGTTCACTTGTGAAGTGAACCACGGAGCCCATTCTTTACCTTCCCAACAGCCCCCAAGTATAATCCACAAGCTCAAACGTCTAGGAATATACCCCACAAGAGGGCCATAAGGCAACAATTTTTAAATGCACACACAAATGTTTAGAGTGATATAAAACTTATGTGCCAATAAATATTTAGCTACTTCCAACTTTACAAATTTATATAAATGAAGATTGTCATTATATGAATCCAACAAACCTGGCCAGTGTCCTCCAAATGTCCTTTATAAACTTTTCCAAAACCTCCCTCACCCAAAAAGTAATTTGACTTGAAATTTTCTGTTGCAGCCACCAATTGATTGAATGTAAATGTCTTTGCCTTAATATCATCAGTCCTTCCATCTATACATATATCCTTCTTCCCATCTAACTCCGTTATAGCCGAAGATTGATTCGCAACCTTAGAGTCCTTTCTCACACTCACCTCCTTAACATCTTTGTATGGACTCACTTTGAATGTGCATTTAAACCATATAACAAACAGAACACCAAAAAACACATATATGTGTGAGAGAGAGAGAGAGAGAGAGAGGCCCATTTGAAGAACAAAGAAAAAGACATGAAAGTCACATGGTGAATAAAAGCCAAAAGATTGATTCCAACATGATATCACAAAAGGGTTGTTGTTAGGGTAATCACAATTACTTTAAAATCCAAAAGCATACAAATAGCACACAAAGGACAAAACTAATAAAAACACCCCCAAGAAAGTCTTTAAATTGTAATGTTCCCATAACATCAATCACCACCATTCAAACCAAATTATAATACTCTCACAGTCATCAAAATAATTTCTATAATCAATGAAACCACACAATTCTTAGAAGGACCACAAATTTATCTCACCCATATATGCAACAAAACACAAATACTACTATACTCAGTAAACCCTTTTCAAGCAAAAAAAAAAACCTCAGTAAACCCAAAATTTAGATCCTAGAAAAAATTCAGATCAATGTTAAATAACTATGCAGGCCAGTCACAGAGAAGTGGCAAACCAATTTGATAAAATAATAAATAAATAAAAACCCCAAATTTAACCATAAGGATAGATTCACAGCTCATCCCAAGTAAACCCAGATGAATTGAAAAGCAAAGGACCATTCTAAAAAAATCACAAGTGTAAAATAAAAATCAAAAAATCAAATCAAATCAAACCTAGGTGGGTCAGACACGATAAGTTGTGTAATCGATTCAGTAGTTGATTAATTCAAAAAAAAAATTCACACCCACAATAATGCACCAAAAAAATGATGATGAAAAATATTCTGGGAAATTAATTATCTTTATCAAAATCTTTGAATTGAATGATTTTCGTTATTTGTGAAAAAGAAAAAAAAAAAAGAAAAAGAAAAAGAAAATCGATGCATTTTTATAGAGGTTTTAATACCTGATGTGGGTTGATTCTGATCTTCTCGTGTATTTGAATTCTTGGTGTTGGTGTTGGGATTGTTAATCTTCTTCCTCCTCTCAGTTCGTCCTTCGGAATTTCCAGAACATGGAAAACAACCCATGCCTCCTCTCTCTCTCTCTCACTTCTTTCTCTCTCTTTATACGCGTATGTAAATATATGTATGTATATGTATATCGCTCTTTCTCAGAGAAAACAGACCCAAATTGAAAGTAAACCAAAGAATACAGAATGAAAGACAGAAGAGAGTTACAAAATTTTGCAATTTCTAGAGAGAGAAAATTGGAAAGTGAGTTGCTTATATATATATATATATTTTCGCTTTTATATAAATTCTTCTTCTGGGTAATTTTGTGGTGTACATCAGCTGTAAAATAGGTTATGTTACTCAACCAATTAATTAAATCCACGTCATAGAATACCGCGTCCCACACTGTGACGTGGCAGTTTTTTTTGTTTTTTTGGTTTCCAATACCTGGTTGCAGCAGATTATTGTCCTTAACATCCTTCCTTCCTTATAACTTACGTACATCACCTACCGTTGATTTGGACAATTTGCCATATATCACAGACGTGTCTATCACCGTTGATTTTCCTGGGTCAAAATCGCAGATCTAGGCACCAAAACTCAGTTCGCATTTTTTGGTTCAGTTAGACTCTAAAGAGTGCTCTCTTTCTCTATTAAAGAGAGTATCTCTGTTTTGGCGTCAGATTCAGTTTTTAAATACAATCCGGCGATCAAAACAGAGGTCATCTCTTTAATAAAGAGAGGAGGCACCCTCTCTGGAATTTTCGTATGTTTGTTTGTCCAAAGCACAATGGAAAATCTGCAATATTGGAAGGAGAAATATGTGTTAACATTAAGTAGGTCAGTAGGTGGGGGTATGTTTTATGATTCTCTATATTTGATCAGTTGCACAATGTACTCTAATTAAACACCCAAACCATATTAAGAGCTCATTTTTTATTTTTTATTTGTCCATTTTAAGCAGTTTTGATGGTCTAAACTGCATTTAGATTTGTTCGTTTTAGAAAAACGTATAAGCAAAATTGATCCAAAAATCAGTTGCACCATTAGCAGGAGGGTGTGTTTTTCAATGTTTGATCAAGTTCATTATATGTCAACCAACGAAAATTCTCCAGAGAGGGGGCCCTCTCTTTGATAAAGAGACGACCTCTGTTTTGACTGTGGAATTGTGTTTAAAAATTGAATCTGGCGCCAAAACAGAAGTTCTCTCTTTAATAAAGAGAGGATCCCTCTTTAGAGCTTGATTATATCAACCAAACACCTTACTCATAATAAGCAATTTCACTTTTAAACAGTTCTATCACTCACGATCAAAATCGCATAAACTTAAGCACAAACACAAAAATACATGATCTAAATATATCTACTTTTATACGAATCTACTAATCACGATCGAAATCGAATAAGCATAAATACGAACAAACGGGGTTTCTGAAGAAGAGTTTTTGTAGGACCCACAACTGTGGTTAAAGTGGGACCTAACCCACACGTATGTTGTTAGAGAGCAAATTCGACGTGCCCGTGGTGATCAGGTGCGGTTTAGCATACTTGCTAAAAATCTAAACGAAAGCTTTGACTTTGAAATATTAAACCAATAGGATATTGACATGTTTCATATTACCTGGGCTCGAGACCATAATATCAGCTGTTTTGTTGACCATAATGTTATTTTCAGCATAGTCAGAGAATTTTCTGAATACTCGCAGAAAGAAAGCAGTTCTTAATAGAAAATATTTGGGAAATTTGGTGATAAATCCCTTAGAATCAGTCGTTATTGTGCAAAACCCAGTCAAACTCTTGTTTGATCTAAAGTCCACGCGCGTTTTAAATTTGCAATCAAAAACCCATTTTTCTTTTTTTTATTTAGTTGAATGACGACGTTGCCCCCGACATCGACGAAATCGTCCGACGCCGGTGACTGCAACTACCACCGTCGCCACCATTGCAGTGAGACCACCATCACCATCACCAACACCACCATCACCAGCACCATCGTTGTGAGACTGTCATCACCACCATCACCACCACCATCACACCGCAACCACCACCACTTTCGTAGCGAGACCACCCCCATCGCCACCACCATCTCACCACGACCACCACCATTGCCACTGAATAAGATGATATATATAGATATATATACATATACACAGATAAAATCGTTGCCACTACCACCATCGCCATCGCCATCACCATCACCATCGCACCGCTACTGCCACCATCGTCACTACCATTGTACCGCCACCACCACAATCGTCACTGAAGAAGATGATATGTATATATATATATATACAAACACGGAGAGATAATATTACATGTTTAACAAACAGATAACATTTGTTTGTCAAACAGATAACATTATCTGTTTGTCTCCATCACTACACCACCACCACAACCACTGCACTACCACCACCACCACATCCCCCTTAACAGCACAGTTCATAACCACATCCATTACAGCACCACCATGACCACCACTAGAGCACCACAATATTATCAGTTTTTGCAAACAGATAATATTATCTGTTTGCAAACAGATAATATTATCTGTTTTCAAAAACTTAGAAATTTTCACAACCTACACCACTGCACCACCACCACCACCAATGCACCACCACCACCACCACCACCTCCTCCCCCTTAACAACACAGTTTAGAACCACATCCATCACAACACCACCATGACCACCACTAGAGCACCACAATATTATCAGTTTTTGCAAACAGATAATATTATCTGTTTGCAAACAGATAATATTATCTGTTTGTAAAAACTGATTATTTTTCACAACCTACACCACTGCATTACCATCACCACCAATGCACCACCACCACCACCACCACCACCTCCTCCCCCTTAACAACACAGTTCATAACCACAGCCATCACAACACCACCATGACCACCACTAGAGCACCACAATATTATCAGTTTTTGCAAACAGATAATATTATCTGTTTGCAAACAGATATAACAGATAATATTATCTGTTTGCAAAAATTGAGAATTTTTCAGAATCTACACCACTGCACCACCACCACCACTGCACCACCACCGCCACCACCACCTCCTCCCCCTTAACAGCACAGTTCATAACCACAGTCATCACAACACCACCATAACCACTACCAGCAGCACCACAAAACAGATAATTTTTTACAACCACCACCACCACCGCACCACCACCACCATACCCCTATAACAGCACAGTTCATAACCATTGCGATCACAGTACCACCACAACCACTACCAACAGCACCACAATATTATCTGTTTTTGTAAACAGATAATATTATCTGTTTTCTACAACAGAATTTTGCACCACCACCACCATCACCACCATCAGAGCACCAACACCACCACCACCACCACACCACCACCACCACCACCACTACTACCACCACCACCACCACTACCGCCGTCGACATCACCCCAACCTCACCTCCATTACCACCGTCATCACCACCACCATCGAAGCACCACCACTACCACCATCGAAGCACCACCACCACCATCGTCACCTCCATCTATAATTGGAGCACCTCCACCACCACATCACCTCCATCACTATCGCATCAACACCACCCGCCATCGCCACCACCCGCCATCGTCACCACCATCACTATCAGTACCACCATCACCATCGTTGTCGTCACTTCTGCTGTGTAGGAGGAGAGGAAATTTTCAGTTTATTAGGAAATTAGGTCATTTTGGTCTTTTTGTTTGGGGAAGGGGTTTTTGAGTTAAATATTTGGACATTGGACTTTATGTAGCATTGTATTGATTTTAGGGTGCTATGGCTGAGTGGCCCAAAATATTTTTGCTGATCCCAAAAAAGTAATGTTACGTGCATATAAAGATTTGGATTAATCATTTGGGTGGAATTTGTGCCTACATATATGAGGATCTACCAAAATTAATAACTCAGATCTTTATGTGCACACTTTATATGCACAATTTATATGCACAAATCATTATTCTGGAATATTTGAGTGAGCATTAGTGAAACATTTTTTGAATCTTCTTAATATTATACAAAAATTATTTTTGATCAAACCCTAAACTTTTAAGAAAATTGTACACAATATTTAATAAGATTTTCCACCATCTCTCTCTCTTTTCTTTTTCTTTTTCTTTTTTTCTTTTTTCTTTTTTTTTTTTTGTTGCTAAGTGACTAATTAAATGAAGAAAAATGTCAAATCTATGAGGCAGCTGTTTGGGATAGCAAAAAAATCGATTATGTGGTTTATAAGTAAATTGGTTCTACAATTATGTGTTTGATGAGTGGCAATTTCTTTGCATAGGATTCTTGCAGAGATTAAAAATGACTATTTGTCAAACTAACATTACAATAGTTCTTACAAGAATTAGATTAAAACTGAGACATGGACTGAACCTAATCTAGTTTCGAGTTTCTCAAACATACCCTATAGCTTTTAATGTTGAATCTACACCCTTCATGTCATCATATACAGTCTTTCTTGTAAGGCATAGCTCATTGAACTCCTTAAAACCAAGTTGTTAAAGAGAGGAAAAATAAAGCATTATATACCGAACAGAGGGGCCATAAATGAGTGATGTGGGGCATTCTAACAATCTTGCCTCTCGTGAGTTATTATTATTATTATTATTATTACTTAACTGGATGACGCACGTCACACACTCGCACGCCACAATTCAAGCAGTAGGAATCCAAGAGATAAGCCCAATAAAAACACACAGGGCATTTTACAAAAAAAAAAATGAGGGAAAAAACATCTCCCACTCCCCTTTGGAGAGATCCAGCTCATTCCCGACAACTTAAAGGAAAGGAGGTGACACCATTGAACCACTAGAGCCCTTAGTCTATCGTGAGTTAATGAGAGAAAGAGTGTTGTGTTGTGGGTAATAATGACAAAACTGCTGTTTCTGGCACACAAAAATTAAGATAAACATTGAATTCACTGTCAATGAATAGATGCATCGGAGACAAATTAAGAATAATAAATGCACATTAGAAAAGAGAATGCACACTCACACTTCGATGTAACAAGACTTTCTTGCAAGTTTTTCAATGGATTTCTTGTACATTTGATCAATATGAGGCTCTTTAGAGGAGTTGTACACCTTTATTTTATGGGAATTTTAGTTAAAAGTTTTTTAAAATAACCCTTTTTAGTATTAGGTCTAACCCTTTTTTTTAACTAAAAAGTTCACATATTATAAATGTTATGAGAAATTCATATAATTTTTGTAAAAAAATTAAACTAGTTATATAAAATTTCATATAACTTCTAAAATATAGGGACTTGATTCGATTAAATTTCACTAGTTATAGAGTTTTGACCAAAATGAAAAACGGTTGACCTTTAAACATAATTAATCTAAAATGATGGACTTTTTACTAAATTTTTGTCATTTTTAATAGGTTTCCCAAAGAAAAATCAAATTTTATGTAATTTCACGAAATTCAATATGTATTTCCGATAGTGGCAATAATTGCATTTTAATTTTTATCTAGTTCAATAATTTTACAGTTGTTAGATGGGTCAAATTAACCACTTGTGGTTCAAATTTAAAAAACTGAAAGTTAGGTTACCAATTCCATAAAATAGGATATAACTTGAGCTTCAAGCTAGATAGCACCCAAAGAAAGCGTAAAACTAATATCAAGTTCAAAAAAGAAAAAGGAAAAAAAAAATATATATATATATATATATATTTGGAACGTAGTTGAATAAATAGCCTAACCTATTTGTTAAGTATGCTATTAACTTGGGCTTTGAAATGTGCTTTCTTCACAATCATAAACTTGAATTTTGCTTACTTGTGTTTACTCATTATGATTCAAGTTGAGGTCAGTTGAGCACAAAGAGTTTGGCAATGGATTTGATTGAAAGACATAATGTGCAATGTTCTTTGTTTCTTAAAATAGCAAACTACTAGTTTCTTAAACTTCATTATATTTAGAAAATTTTCAAAAACCATTGTTTCAACTATACATTCTAAAGTGATTCTAGAAATAACGAGTAGTTATATTCCCATTTGTTTCAAAAGAAAAAAAGAAAAGAAAAGAAAAGAAAAGAAAGAAAGAACCAAAGGCATAAGCATTACTAGTCATTTGACTCACTTTCACTATAATATTCTGATTTTTTTTTTTTTAACCTTCAATATTTGTAAAACTAGGCAATATACGTATGTAACATGAAGTATTGAGCTTTATATGGGGAGCATGCAGTAGAGTAATGTAGCCTTTTTCAAACTATTACAACTGAAAGTCGCAGTCAATAATTAATGTAAAGAATATTAATGTAATTTAATAAGAAGAATCATAAAAAAAATACTTTAAATAGTAGAAAAGACATGAGTAATTTCCTTGACTATTTGTCCTACCATTTTTGAAGTGCATTTGGCCCATGTGTATTAGTATATTTATGTGCCATATAAATAGAATGAAAGTGGACCAAAAGTATGTTAAAATAAAATGAAAAATACCTAAGAAAGAGAACTTGAGTGTTGTCCTAAATAGTAAAAGAATGATGTTATGCTTTCTAAATTTGAATTCTAAAATTTAATTTTTAAATGCTTTAACATTTATACCATCTATTCTAACAATGATTGGTGATATCACATATCATGGCATGTGGTACAACCCACAAATCATTAGGAAATCGAATTTGAGATTTAAGTTAGGGGAACATAGCATTACTCAAAGCAAAGTTACGTTATTATCCTCAATGAGCAGTGTTATATGATTCCCATATTTGGGATATCTCAACTGGTATTATGGCATGTCGTACAACTGCCAAAACATTAAAAATTTGAATTTGAAATTCAAATTGAGAAATTACAACATTAATTTATGAGTAATGATAGGTAAATAACGAATTTTGTGTTGAAAAGCATGCACACACCTTTTTGTGTATACATGCTTTTCAACACAAAGTCGATCTAACCATGTACTACATGTTTGTACAATTCGTTATACAATTCGTTGTGCACGTATCATTATTGTTAACTTATCATTCTTGATAGTCTTACCCACACATGCATGTATCCACCAAATCACAACCATAGTCAAACCCATATGGCCTTATGTATATGAATTGTCTAGAAAGTCCACCACATGGACGGCCAGATCAAGAAGAAAACAAGCTAGACATGCCCAATTCAACACGTGTCAAGTGTCAACCCACTTGATTATACGTATATAATCTTTGGTCACCGAAAGTTATAGATAAACTAAAGCATCCATTTTGAGTACTGACACACTCAGATATAACGAAGAGAAATGCTAGGCATACACTCCAAATCACACCTCAAATCACACCCATGTTTTAAATGTATGTACTCTGTGCTGTGTAAGTGGTGCACAGAAAAGTGTGAAAAATTCAAATAGCATAAAATACATGCATTTAATGCATAGAGTGTGGTTTGAGGTGTGGTTTGGAATGTGTGCCTAACAATTCTCTATAACGAATGGTAGTTGATAAGAGACATAGTATATAACTACTTTTGGTTACTCCAACCCAAACTTTCAGCATATTAAACTATTAATGATGATTAATTATAGAGATTATATATATATATATATATATGTGCACTAATAAGGTGACAAATAAGAATGCACGTACGTGTCCAAGGTTCAGAATATACCAAATCTTAATAGAGTTTAGTCGTAGAGAATAAGTTAACTGTGATTGAGACTAAGAAAAAAGAAATTGTGCACTTCCAATATTTTCAAAGACAATTAAAATCATAATACATGACAGATACATGTCATATATATACGTACTGTTTGTCTAACAAAATGGCTTCCACCCACGAACATATACATACAACCTACTTTAATGTAAATTGGACTATTAGAGTGGGGCCCCTTACTTGGAAACATCAACCATGGGAAAAGCTGGGGCCGGCCTTCAAGTTTTGGGGGCCTTAGATAAAACTAATAAAATGAGGCCCTCTCTATATAAATATGAATTAATTATCAAATTCAAAAATGTAGTTTTTAAAAGTCATTTGGGTCTATTTAAGGAAACCTAAACTATTCTTTTAGGAAGGGGACTGTCATAAGAATTTGAGTACTTTAGTACAAAGATACCTCCAAAAAATTGCAAATAAGCTCAACAAATTTCAAATATTCAGTTCTATAAATAAAATATAAGGAAAGTGACTAAAAATATTGAAAAGTCTTATATTTAGGAAAGTTGAAAGGTATTTTTTTTTTTTATAGGGAAAAATACTAAGCACGCCAGTTTTGTGCACCAATGAGTAATTTTTTTTCCCCAAACAAGCACCTAAAAGTGGATAAGTCCATCGAAAATAGTTGACTTCCTTAGGTCTTGGGGATTTTAGATTGTGTTTGGGACCTTTGGACTTAACAATTACTCCGTACTATTCAGTGTTTGAAATTGAAAACCTAAAATTATCCAAAATATTGGGGGCTTTAGGCGAGGGGCCTACAATTTTAGACACAAGGGCCGGCCTTGGCTTGAGTATGCGTAGGGGTTGTTTGGAAAGAACCACTGTAGCAATTGCGATTGCAATCGTAAAAATTTGTGGTTGGCAAGAAACGATTTTTTTTTAAATACCTGATTACGATTCGAAATCATGATTGGAACTTTCATAAGCAGATTCAAACGGGTTTTACAACTCGGATAAGTTAGGCTTAGTGTTAGGGTTTTAGTTTAGCATGATCTATTCAAGTCGGGCCGAACTCGACTTCCAACTCGATTGGAAAAGCAACCTGCAAAATTCGATTTATAAGTAAAATCTAGTCCAAACCTGACCCGAGCTAAACTATTTCTACATACATTATCTGTAATCGGGCTGGAGTTTAGATTATTGCCTAATATCTCTGTCCAAGCCTAATCGAACGGGTCGAATTTCTAATTACTTCTATTCCAGACTGAACCCAAAATTAATAAAATACTATCCCAACCTGCTAATTTAGGTTGGTCTCAACCGAGCTCAAATTAGTCCCCCAAATTGTAGATCTAAGATCGTTTTGTCTTGTCAAGTGAGAGCTCGTGAACTAATAAAAAACATTTTATACACATACACAATAACTAAAAGTTAGCTCTATCCTTGGTTTTCATGCTATGTAAGTAGGTTAATTATATCACTACCAAATGGCTCTTGTGTTAATTAGGGTGGCTATCTTTGGTTTTTTTTTTTTTGGTAACTGTGGGTGTCCGGGTCAGCTTGCGCGCATCTCGACTAATCCCACAAGGTCAGGGCGTCCGGGTGAATCACCTGTGGCTACCCCCTTGAGATTCGAACTTGAGACCTCTGGGTAAAACACCCAGAAGCCTTGTCATCCGGCCACAAGAAAAGTGGTTGGCAATCTTTGGTTTGGGTAATACTTGGGGCACAACCTTCATACAACTTTCATACAACCTCCCTAAAAGATGTGTCTATCTCTTTCCTGTGTCACTGTGGGGTCCAGTGATATCACAGGAGAGAGATAGACACATCTTTTGGAGAGGTTGTATGAAAGTTGTATGAATGTTGTGTCCCAAATATTACTCCTTTGGTTTTCTACTCCAATTTTTCATTTACGTTTCGGCCACGCCTTGTTTTCAAAAAGTCAAACACTATGTTCATATATAATTGTTGAGTGTGAAAAGTTCAGAATTATCAACAATTTATCATTTTAGCACTTTTTTTTTAAATTGCGACCACCACTGACTGAGTGGTCTGTGGTCACTCTTTAAATAAGCAAAAAGCATTATCGAAAGCTCAGAACTCCATATGCAATTGCCATAAAAGTTGGGTGGTGCAATATTGGCATATGGATCATAGAAGTGTAAGCAAATTCATCAGACCGATCGGTTCTTAAAAAAATTCATGTTGTATACAAATTTAACTGAATCGAAAAAATTTATATTAAGAGTGTATTTGATAACTCAATTAAGTGCTGAAAATGAAAAAAATTAATACTTCTTCTTTTTCAGTGCATTTGATAACATACCACTTAATTGAAAAATCAGCTCCAAAACTACTGAAAACTTTAAGTGAAAAATTTCTACTAAAAATAATCACTGAATGCATTCTATTTAGTAGTTGAAACACTGTTTTCAATATTAAAACTTCAAGCACTTAAAATTTGAAGTACTTAAAATTAATTTTCAGTACTTAATTTTCAGTTTTATCAAACGCACCAACCCTAAATCGAGCCGAACCGAAACAAAACCGATCAACTTGCCTAAAAATTAGACCGAACCGAATCGAACCGTTTTCGCCCTAGAACATACAATGTAATTTATCATAAAAGAATTTGGAACCAATTACTACATGGTTTGGTAGTAGTCGCCAATGCTTATATAATATTATTATTATATGAAGTTCTAATTGAATAATAGAGGGTTAAGTACATACTATCTTTTTATGATTACACCTATTTTCATTTTATCTTCTGTGGTTTAAAAGTGGACAGTTAATTTTCTGTGGTTTTGGAGTAAAGAGATATTGTTAAAGTTTTTGAAAATAAATGAAAATTCTAAAATTGGTCAAAAATATTAACACTTAAAACCCCTACGTGAGGTTAATTTTGGGGTTAATCCCCTATGTGGAGATAATGCTGTCATTTATTCCACGTCCTATGTGGGTCTTTGTTTTTGAAACACTAAACCCTTTGGGAGGCTAATTTTGTAGCACCCACTCTCGCGGGTTGTATTTAATTGTATTTAGCATGCATCATTAGTATTAAATTAATAATGTGATTATATTTGTTAAGTGAGTATTAACCCACTAAGATGATTAGGGGTGTCCTGTTTGGAGCACAGAGATAGGCCAAGTGGTAGTCCCAGTTTGGGACAGTTATGAAAGGTACCCGTGTGATGGGACAGTTATGCAGAGTAATTCTTATGTACTTAAAAATTATTAAGGTATATGTGATTATTATATTATGTTGCTTAAATAACATGTTAACTGTTAGAGATCATTTCCATGGTCCGTTAGGGATACCTTTGTGAGGGCAAATTAGACATGTTGCATAATTAGTAGGTTAATTAGCAACTTCATAATATTATGTGGGACCACTTATGGGACTCATACGTGACATACACAAACACTCATTTATGTTTGGAATAGTTTTAATACATTATATATAACTAACAGAGATATAAACGTAAAACTTATAAACATTAGGGAGGTAAAGTATAGAAATCCAAACATGTGACTTACATGTGGCATGGTGACCGACACTGCCACCTTAGTCATCATCTCCTTCTTCCTTAGTTAGGATTTTAGATAGGATACAAAAATCTTGATGAACTCACGCTGACGATCTCGACGCCAAATGACATGTCGTTTGACATTCAATTTCGAAACAGCATATATATTCGAACTCCTGAAGACGAGTCTAACGCGTTGGTACTAATCTTATTAAATTCTTAGACAGTTCTTTCACGACCCAATTCGGGGGCTTAGCTCATAACTTGTATATTTCGTATAAGAATTATACTTGGAATTGACTAGACTCTTAATTCTTCAAGTAATAGTGAAATCCAAGAGGTGAGTGGCAATAATTATGTAAAATGAATAATTGGATATTTGGGATTATCTTTGTAATAATAAAGCATGTTTACTTGCGTAGTTTAGCTTGTTTAGTTATTATTGGACAAACTCATATGATTACTATGTATGGCAATAGGATGATGTGATGAACTTATATGAATATGTTGAGTTGTTAATGTGGGTCAAAGGGGAACGTGTACTTGCCATCGAAGTTATGAGATCAGGTGCCAAATTGGCCATGAGGTCGCACACCTGAAAGAAAGAGATGTAGATCTCGGCTAGTCGTGCGGACTAATGGACTAGTCGCGAACTAGTGTGAAATGGTGGTCAATACTTGCGTTCCCGAAGACCATAGTGATTTGTAGAAAGATGAGATTGAGAATGTTTGTTATTCAAGTTTATAATTGGTGGTATTCACCAGCATATAGTTGATACAGTGTAATGGTTATTAAATAACCATTGTAGGTGATAAAGGAGAGGGCTCAAGAAAATGAAGAAATGGAATTAACGAGGCAACGTGCGTTTTAGGGATTTGGCATTGATAATGTAGATAACTTCATATTTAGTACTAGAACTTGTAATATGTTAAGTTTCAGTTTGTATTTGGGAAATACTCATGGATGGTTAACTCTTAGTTTATATTTTTTTAGAATTTGTAGCTTGACTTCAAACTTTGGTTCTTCTAGTTGTATAGTTGGATTCTTATCGTTGGATGTTTTGAATCATGTAATAGTTGGATAGTAGGATTAATGAATGTAATAGAGTGTTACCATGTTGGTTGTGTTGGTTTGATCATATTTACAAAGTGTTGTGTGAATTTAAACAGGTTATGTTTTAATATTTGGGTTGTTGCAGAATGGATTCTACTGCATCAATCTAGTCGACTGGGGCCCTAGTTCAATCGACCGGATTGTGTTCCGAAAACGAGACATTCTGTTTTAGCGTCATCCAGTCGACCGAACAGGTGCCAATCGACCGGACTTCGGCATCTTCGGCCGACCGGACTTGTGGTCAGTCGACCGGATCGGGAATTCTGAGATTTCAATTCTCTGTAATTTCTTGTTCAGTCGACTTGGCTCCCCGATCAGTCGACTGGAATGCCCTGTTCTAAATCTAATGTTTTTATAAGTGTTTAAAATGAAAAAAAAAAACGTTTTATAACTTTGATTTTATGGTTAATAATGGATCTTTATGAGTGTAGTGGGAGCCTGGTGGCGTGTCACGTGTCATAGAATTGTATATGTGGTTTTGGGGCGTGACAAATTTGGTGTTAACTGCCAATGTGGGGTCAATTTTGAAAATTAAACTCACCTATGTGGGGCTATTAATTTTAGGGAAAATTGGCTAAAAGGTTATTAAGAAGGGCTTTACTGGGATCAAGGACAACTTAAAATACACATTGGGTATGAGTCCTCCCAATGTCCATAGACAAAAATACCCTCACCTTCAACCTCTAATCCTAAACAAACCCTAGCCACCATTACCACTACTCCACACCACCTCTGACCACCACCCCTGCCACCTCCGGCCACCACCCTCGCCATCTCCGGCGACCACCACCCTCATCTCCGGCGACCACCACATGGCTATCTCCGGCGACCACTTTCATTGCACTTTTTGACCACCACAACGCCACTCCTAACCACTAGTGACCACTCCCTACCATTCGATTGACCTCCAGCCACCACCCTCGCCATTTCCGGCGACCACCACCCTCTCAATCTCCGATGACCACTCAATAAGTCAAATTTGACTTAGAATATATCCTAAGTGAAATTTGTCTTACAAATTTCTCTATTCAAATAGGACGGTGGTGATGGTGGTGGTGGTGGTGGTGGTGGCGGTGGAGACTGGTGGTGGTGGATTAGGGATGGTGGCGGTAGAGACTGGTAGTGGTGGTGGTGGAGGTGGAAGTGTCGGTGGTGGAGGTGGACTGAGATCAGTCATCGTAAGAGAAATTTCTCTTAGGATGACTGAGATCAGTTTGGCCATGATTTTTGTGTGGCCGGCGGTGGTGGTGGCCGGCAGTGGTGGTGGCAATAGAGGGGGAAGACAGAGAGATGGTGGTGGTGGTGGCTATGGAGGGGGAGGAGAGAGAAAGTTAGAGAGAGAAGAGAGTTGGGGTAGTGGTGATGGCTCCGGCGATGGCTCCGGCGACGACGAGGACTGCTTTGGTAGTGGCTCCAGTGGTGGTGGTTGTGTTGGTGGTGGCTATGGAGGGAGGAGGAGAGAAAGTTAGAGAGAGAAAAGAGATGGTGGTGGTGGTGGCTATGAAGGGTGAGGAGAGAGAAAGTTAGAGAGAGAAGAGAGTTGGTGGTAGTGGCGACGGCGACGGCTCCAGCTCCGGCGACAGCTTCGGTGGTTGCTCCGGTGGTGGTGGTTGTGATGGTGGTGGCTATGGAGGGAGGAGGAGAGAAGGTGGTGGTGGTGGCTATGGTGGGGGAGGAGAGAGAAGATGGTGGAGGGAGGAGGGAGGAGGAGAGAAGATGGTGGCTATGGTGGTGGTGGTTGTGGTGGTGGTGGTGGTGGCTATGGAGAGGGGGGAGAGAGAGATGTTGGTGGTGATGGCTATGGAGGAGAGAGAAAGTTAGAGAGAGAAGAGAGATGGTGGTGGTGGTCTCTTAGGATTCCATGGGCAATTTTGTCATTTAGAATGAAATTTAAAATTTTATAGGACTAAGAGGGATAGTTTAAATTTTAGAAGACTTTAGGAGGGAAATTTTTTTTAGAGTGTGTCCTTGTATGAGTGTTTGATTATGACTTGTCCTTTAGTCCAACTTAGCCCAACCTTAAGGGCCTTACACCAAGTCTCCCTTAATTTTAATACTTAATCCTTATGTGGGGTTATTTTGAGAAAAATCTTAATAGTTTCACTTTAGTCCAAAATCACAGAGGAATTAAGTGCCCACTTTTAAACCATAAAGTGTAAAATAAACATAGGCATAATGACAAGAGATAAAATGTAATTAACCCAAAAATAAATTGGTTCAAATCATTGGTTAGTTTTTTTTTTTAAATGCTAGAGAGAGTCTTTTTTTTTTAATGATTAAAATGCTAGAGAGTTAGTATATGTTAGTGGGTTCTTACAAAGTTGTTAGAATAAAGCTGTAATGCATTCATTTAAAGTAAGAATTTACCAAAACTACACACTTTCCAAAAATCTTCTCACCTTTGGAATGACAAGTATTTGACAAGTTTTGACAACTGAAAGAAAAGGGCTTGCATTAGGGTTAATCAACTTTATCTTCTTCTAGTACATTCAAAAAGGTTCTTCACCTTCTCGTTCATGGAATGTTGTGAAAGTTTTGTAACCTTTATTCTTAACCCTTCTCCTGTACTCCATATTGGTTCACACTCTGAAGTTTTGAACTATTGATGGTGACTTAGATTACTATTAATGATTTTCAATTTTTAATTTTATTTCTGCTTTTGACAATTGTACAGCTTAAAATAATATCCAATCAAAATTTAATGACTCCATTATAATTTAATGTGCTACAGCTATCAAAACATTTGAGATTCAAATTTAAGAGTCATGACATTATTCTTGTAACTCTGCCAAAGTACAATACAGTGTATGCCTCCATTTGGGAACAACTTATGAATCCCGTTAGAGGGCATGCTTGATAAATTAGTTTGTGTTCCCAACATAAGACATGTACATATTCTTATTTTATGCTTTCCCTTATAGTTTCTTAGTTGATCATAGTTAAAAGATGTTCAACTAGATGGAGACTTCTATGATACGACTGGTCCTTACCGTACGATCATTTTTTGCTTTTTTGGGAATAATTTTTATTATTCGAGAAACAACATTTTGTTATTCTACTTACAAAACTTTGGTAACAAATTTCAGGAAAGCAAGATTCTTAATACCAGTAGTCTGCTCTTTCCTGCTTGAACTCTGCATCAAAGGCTAGTCCCTTGGTGAGTTGTCCTGTTTTAAGGATTTGTTCCTTCTCAAGTTCTCAAAAGGTCCCCTCAATCGCCGAGGACTCGTTGCATTGTTAACTCCGTCCTCCAATACTAGCATCTGATACTGAAAACTCGTAACAAATATTTGTACCCAAGATAACATAATGTTGTTTCTAATACAGAATTTTGGTAACAAATTTTGGTCACATTCTCAGTAACAAATATTTGTACCCAATATAATAAAAATGTTATTTCTCGAGTAACAAAAGTTATTTTCAAAAAAAAAAAAAACATGTCGTATGATACGAATGTTACGTATCATAGCTTTCGCCCCCAACTAGATGTGATTAGTTTGAATCGCATCTAAAGAGTGTGGTATATACAAACACTGAACACAACAATCCTTGAAAAGTCTTAAAAGGAGTAGTTATTCTACAAGAATATGCCAAAGATTGAAGAAAGATAAATATAAATAAACCAAATTCATAATGGTGGCTCTATTTTTTTTGCTTGAATCATAATGGTTGCTTTGATGGAACCACAGCAGACACATTACTTTTAACTTTTAAAAAGACCAAAATGTCCCTTTTAAGTTACAAGTTTTTGGTCTTTTGCAACATGAAGAGAGTTAGAAAGGGAAAAACTGGAGAGGCTCTTATTTGGGACTTCTTTAGCCTGAATTTGTTATAAATGGCAAGAAAAATAGTTTTCAATGCAAGATAGGTGCATTGGAAACTATTTTTCTTGCTACTTTAGGCAAATTCGGACCAAGAGAGTCCCAAATAAAGAGTCTCCTTAAAACTACTCGAGTCAGAAATTAGAAAGATGGTGGAAGAGCAAACATCCACAAAAAGGATCTTTTGGTCAATTGATCTTTTGAAAAAAAAAATCACATTGTAGGTCCATTAATTTTGTTGTGGTAATATCTCCACCAAAAATATTAAAATAAAATAAAATAAATAAATTCAAACTTGAGAGCTGCTGATTACACCCGCCAAAATTCTCTGTACACCCATAATATGTATTGAGTAGGTGTACATGAAGCATCTTATAATACACGTTAGTGTAGAGTTTAATTTTGTACTTGGTTACATCTTGGGCCCAACCCAGAAAATTTTCTTCCACAATTGCAGAGGAAGAGAGAGGCGACTTTAAGAGGAGTAATTAAGATGAGGATTTAAAGAGTTTTGACTTTTAAGACATTCATTACATGTCAGGAAAGTTGGGAAATTAAGGAGAATGCTTCTGTGCAGTAAGCACAGTGCTGTTCGCACTGTGCTACTCACAGTTTGCACAGTAAAACTGCCCAGTTTTTAAAAATTGCTTTTGCAAAAGCAGTTTTACTGTGTAAACTGTGAGTAGCACAGTGCGAACAGCACTGTGCTAACTGCACAGAATCCTTCTCCGGAAATTAACAGGTATACCTTTTTTTTTTTTTTTTTTTTTTTTTTTTTTTTTTTTTTTGTGGTACAGGGACTCTTACACACATAACTCACACTCCCACTGGACTGGGGATAATCCCACATTGAGGAAGAACTGTGGCCAGACTCATAGAAGAAGTAGGGAAGGAGATTGCCCACCCTACAAGGACTCCCCCACAAGGGCAGTCGAGCCCAATCACCCTCCCTTGGAGAGAGAGTAGTGATACCACTCGGGCCAAACATGCCCTTGGTTCAGGTATACCTCAAAGACTAATTAAGCATGCATGGCCAAAACTTAGGCCACGTTTGGATGGCCGAGGCGGGATTGAACAATTAGTCATTCTTAAAAAATAGTCTTGAGATTATTAGTATCACGTCCTCCATAGTACAACTTAGTCTTCCATATGGGGAACTATTATTTTAAAGTGGACAATAAATCCCGCGTTTTATAACCGTACCAAACACCGAACTATTCAATTAAGATAGACTATTAGTCCAATCCCCCTCTATCCCTCTTTTAGTCCTACAAAATAAACGTGGCCAAGGTCTAAAAAGTCTCTGGATTGTATGGGATTATGATCCCCTGTTCCAAAAGAGAATACTATAACACATGACAGGACTTAAAGAGACCGTTAGATGTTAGGGTTTTTATTTATACTCTTCTTTATTGGGTACCATGTAGCCATGTAGGTAGTTTGTACCATAGATGGCAAAACCAAACATTGTAAAGGTTCAACAATTACTCATCATCAAGAGAGAGATGGAGAGATGGAGAAAGAATGCTTAAGGTAGAATCTAGTCAAGTCTTAGTCTCATTTTGTATCTGTCGTTTTTTTCTTCATAATAATTAAGGTACATTGATTTGACAAAAAATCAGTTTTAAAAGAGATTTTTGATTGAACATAGACTCATGTGCAAGACCTGAACATTCGCCAACCATTTTAATTTATAGCTATGGTTCACTTATAAACTAAAGAACTGATTCTTTACCTTCCATTAATTTGTTGCGATGATTTTATGAGAGAAATTTTATCTTTTCTGTCAAGTGAGGAATTAAACTGACTAGGATTGAAAGTGCTAAAGTTTGTGTACCAAACACCTTAAATGTGATCTATTTTAGCATCCTCACTAAGCAAAGGGGCACCCTTTATTTGCACCATAATCAAATTTCTACAGAAGCACAATTTAGTCAAGTAAACTAGGTTCCAAACTAAATGTCCCACTTCTTTAATATTTTAGACTTCAGTGTCAAGGATGTGAAATGATGTTAGTACTGTAATCCAAATGGTATACTCCTAGAAATGTTTTTTGCTCATCCCAAATATGGTTCACCAATATTCACTTAAATATCTCATTGGTCAATAAAGTGGGATTCATGATTAAAGTAATAGTGTTTAATCATGAGTCCCACTGCATTGACTAATAGGATGCTTGGGTGAGCATTGATAAACCATTTTTAGGATTAGCAACAAAAATGCTCTCATAGTCTTAAGTTACCTTCACTTGTTCTACTCAAGTAGCATTGAATTGTAAGCTACCTTGTCAATAACTTTTATATATATATATATATATAAGGGTAATTACACTTTACACCCCTATAGTTTGGGTGTTATGTCACTTTGGTCCCTGTAATTTTAATTTTGTCACTTTAGTCCTTACAGGTTTAGTTTAGGCTCAATGTAGTCCATTCATGAAAATCTCCTACAATTTTTGACAAAAATAGGTCATATAATGCACACGTGAGATATCATTAGAGGCATAATGGTAATTTACTTAAGAGAAATTACATTTTACACACCTATATTGAATCTAAATTTGTTAAAAGTTACAAGAAAAATCGATGAATGGATTATATTGAAACTAAAATGAAACTGTAAGGACTACATTGAACCTCCACTAACACACTAGCAATTAAATGTTGATGTGTTCTTGAGATCAAAAAAATAATAAATAAATAAATGAAAAAGAAAAAGAAAAAAAAACAGCACCATCTCAACTGAAATAAGCTTTTAGAGCATTTGTCCCAAAATATTTGGGGTCGACTACATGAATTCTGATAATGCTACTTTTGGAAATGGAAATAACCTTTTGTGGCACATTATAAATATTGATATTCTTCATCTACATGCAAATATATCTATATACATATATATATATATAAGGACAACACATTAACAATAAATCTCCCATAAGGACAAAAGTCCAAGCCCATTTTTTCACTCTAGTCCATCCCACTAATAATTCACTCCTCAAGTCCTTTTAGAGACAAAAATGTCCCGGTTAATTTTGAAATCAGTTTCATTCTCCCTCTCTCTCACTCTCTCTAAGATCTCTTTCCCTCTCATAACCACCACCAATCCACCTCCACCACCACCCCCACCACCACCGGTCTACCTTCGGCCACCTCCACCACCGTCACCACCATCACCATCGGCCATCGCCACCGCCCTCGCCCTCTGCCATAGCCACCAAACATCCTGCTGCTATCGCCACCACCACCAGCACCGTCATCATCATCACCACCAAGCACCACCATCGTCACCATCGCCGGCATCGATCTAGATCTTCTAAATCTCCTTCATCGGTCAAGATCTAGATAGATCTAGATCGAGATTCAAATGTTGCCACCATGGCCATCACAATGAACTCCAATGACCATTTCCAGTTTAAAGTGATTTTTTCGCGAATGTAATTTCAGTTCAAAAATATCCTAAGTCAAATTTGACTTAAGATGTGTAAAATTTTACTTAACTTTGATTTGTCATAATCACTTAACTTTCTCAGTGAAATTTTACTTAATTCTTTTAGTGGAGGGAAGTGTTCAGGTTTAGAAGAGGTTGTGTAAATTTTCTTAGTGAAAAAATACAATATTGAATTTCAGTTTAGAATTATCGTAAGTCAAATTTGACTTGAGATGAGTAAATTTTACTTATCTTTGATTTGTTATAAGTGAAATTTCACTTAATTCTTTTAGTGGAGGAAGTGTTCAGGTTCAAAAGAGGTTTTGTAACTTTTCTTAGTGAAAAAATACAATATTGAATGTAATTTCAGTTCATAATTATCCCAAGTCAAATTTGACTTATTATCTCCAATTTCATGACCAAAAATTGACAAATCGGCCACATTCGTTGTCCACCTTCTTACCGCCGCCATCCATGTCCGTCGACCACACTGAAAGGTATTCCACTTCTTCTTCTTCTTTTTCTTCTTCTTAGATCTAGCAGAGAGTTTGAGAGAGAGAGAGAGAGAGAGAGAAGGGGGGGGGGGGGGGGGGGGGGGACAGTTTTAAAGTAGGAGAGGAAGGAAGGAAGATGATGGCCGGCGGTGGTCACCAGAGATGGCGAGGTGGTGACTGTCAAAGATGGCAGTGGAAGCCGGAGACAGCAAGGGTGGTGGCCGGAGGTGATTGGGGTGGTGGTCGAAGGTGACTAGGGTTAGAGGATGAAGATGAGGGTATTTTGGTCTATGGACATTGGGAGGACTTATCCCCAATGTCCACTTTAAGTTGTCCTTAATCTCAACATAGCTCCTCTTAGTGACCTTTTTTCCAAATTTTCCCATATGTATATATATAAATAGAGAGAGAGAGAGAGAGAGAGAGAGAGAGAGAGAGAGAGAGAGAGAAACAGTAGAAATGGAGATAATAACATGATAAGAGGGAGAGCTATTTATCTAGAAGTTGAAGGAGCATGGAGTTCCATCATCTCCGAACTCACATTCTCATATGCAAAAGTGTATCTCCAACTTAAAAGCACAAGCAAGTAAGCCTTGCTTTTAAAAAAAGTAAGAAAGCATCTTTAAAAGAAGTTGGAAATAAAGAGAACAATGTAGTTACAGTTGCAGGAATGCAATCCAAAATGTCATTCCAAACACCCCCGAACTCGCAAGGCCTACTTCACATCCTCAATAGCAAGCTGCACAAAGGGCTAACAAAATTGTTTTCCTTCAAACTGATTAACCTGCTTTCAAGGAACACTGCACCAATTTAAAGGTCAATACCAACAAAGTGATCCTTTGAAGTTCTTTCCAGAAATGGGAACAACCTGATTATGTCCTTAATTGGGTTATTCTAACGATTAACACCTTAGCCGACTTGTGATTAGAACAGAGAAAGATCCCTTCCCGGAAGAGTCCAACTTCGGAAACAAAGGCATAGCATCAGAAATATAAACAAGTCTTTTGAAATAACGAACATGTTCAAAAAGTCTGCCCACTTTCCTCCGTTGATGAGAAAGAAGCGAAATAACAAAGCTTTCAAAATAAAAATCGATTATTAAAACAACTGACCAACATGACAATTCCAATAGTACAAAGGAGATAAAACCATTTTCATAGGTGTTCATCTTCCACGAAGTCACAAAAAGTTGCAACATTTGAAGAGTCTTACATAGTTACATGTCTTTATAAATTTTGAACATCAGGTCTTTCACTTTTAAGTAGTTTAAACGCAAGAGGGTAACCCTGAAAATACTCCGTCCTCACATAAACAGCTAGAGCTAATGTCATGTACATAAATCCACATGCACTATCAGGTAAATGAAGTAGGGCTAAGAGCTCTTCATACCAGCTCATGTTATTGTTCACTGTCACAAGAATTATTATCTGGTTTGATGTTGCCCTGCTCATCTTTACGCGCTTTGTTGTCAGACCTGAAAAACAACATAAGTTAGATTTATTCGTGTTAAGTTCTTCCACCTTATATACAGACATAAAAGTTAGAATAGGAAAGAAAGCTGAACTGAACATTGTGAAATCATACCCTATCTGTCGCACGAACTGCCCCCGGACACGAGGCCTTTGTTCTGCAAGCCTTTTCCTACTTTGATACCGAACCTAAGAGAAAAGAGATACAAGACTCGGTTTCCTCAAAACTAAAATCTCTTTCATAACAAACGTTTTCTGGAAGAAAGAATGTTAGAACAGCAGAAACAAGAGTAGTTCAAAAGATTTATTTATGATCGTTAGTAAGGGCAAACTCCAGAGTTGAATACAATCATATCGCTGAGCAGCAAGAAAAGACCGAGAGAGAGAGAGAGAGAGAGAGAGAGAGAGAGAGAGAGAGAGAGAGAGACTTTGCTCAAGAACATTATAGGTCCATACTGGTAGAGTCAGTACAATCGTTAGGACGAAAACCCTTTCCAAGGGATGCCCAAGCAAGAAAAGTAAACCAGGATATATATATATATATATAGGGATAATTACACCCACACCCCCTCTACTATACCTTGAAAACACATACCACCCCTACATTTAACAACTCTACGAGTTCCCCCAACCAATGAACTCAGTCTGACGGAGTGAGACAGTAAATGCCCATTTACAATTTTGCCCTTACTCAAACCTTGTTCCAATCTTTCAATATGACATATATATATATATATATTAATAATTCCTTCTCTTTAATCTCTCTTTATTATTTTCTTTCTAGACTAGATGTAAAATCGTCCCAAACTAAGTAGCAGCTCCATGACAGAGCACATCCACAATCTAAAAGTCTCTTCGGTTTTTTTTTTTTTTCTTTTTTTCTGCACATTTGGACTCTACTTTCGTCTTCCTCTCTCTTGTTCAAGTCTTCAAATAGGGAAGGTGGCTTGCTATCTTCAAAATTTTAGGCTTACAGGTTCAAATGATGTTTGGGAGTTTGTGATGTAGGGGTTAGTGATGGTAGTGATACTGAGTTCCTGATGGATTCAACATCAATCGTACCCCTATTTTTACATTCTCGAATCTCTACTACATTTTTCTGTTGTCTTCATCTGAAACTTTGCAATAATTTTGTCTTTTGAAGTTCCTATAATTTTTCCCTCTATAATGCTTTTATCCTCTCTCTCTAAGCTTCCCATCTTGTGTTTTCTCTAAGCTTTCTAATCTCTGTAACTATAAAATTTTATATCAAAGACTTGTACAAACCAAAAACCTATTTTCCCCCAAAAACCATTGAAATACAATGGAGATGAAAATTTTGATGCTGAGCTGTGGTGAAGGTTTGATAGATTTGGGTGATTAGTGGCAGTGGTCATGGTCTAGAGCTAGGAGGTGGTTTGGGGATGGCATCAACTGGTAGAAGGAAAGGGCAACGAGTTGGGGAGTCCAATAGAGAGAGAGTGAGACCCATTTTGTATCAATAAGGGTAAATTTGTCTACAGAATTTTATAAATAATGCACATCTACTCCAATTGCTCTTTTCCGTCAGGTTTAACGGCTGTCTATTGACGGAGGTGTTTAAAGTTTTACAACTCATTATTTGAGGGGTCTAGCCATCGGGTAAAATAGTTTGAGGGTGTGAGTTAAAACTGTGTGATAGTTCAAGGAGTGTTGATGTAATTAACCCATATATATATATATATTACATTCTAGCAAGAGGATTTGCAGGGATAAGAATTGGACTGCCGAGAAACCACCAAAAGGTGCCAGAGACATGAGACATGGCCTATTGGAGACTTAACTATTTCTTACCATTCACATATACCAAGTAGTAGTTGTTCCGCACCAATTTGCGGCGGCTTCACAATAGATCAAAGTCGAAGATGTTGGAAGTTCGAGCCATCTCAACTACTATTTGGGTGGAACTTGGAAGAGTGGGATAGGATAAGATCATATGTAATCTGTGTACAGATGCTATAAGTCTTTTGTTTGGTTCATGGATTTCGTGAGTGAAAAGAGAGGGGAAAGGAAAACGATAAGTAAAACTAGTCCCATCTGTAAGGTAAAAGGAACTAGTTTCCCATCGCGTTTTCCTTTCCCCTCACGAAATCGATGAACCAAACAAAGCCTAAGTGTTACACACTGACACCATTTTAGTATGTTAAAGCTATCCAAACAACAGTGAACTGATTAACTTGTTCCCCGATAAGCTCACATAAAACTAAATGATGATTACCTTCTTTTCAAAGCATCTCTCTTTCCTCTTCTGACGGAATTTGATCAGGGCAGCTTCTCTCTGTGCAAATCGGTCTTCATCACTGTTTCTCCCGGTAACACCAGTAACTTGGGTGTTTCCAGCAACCCCATCGTCACTTTCATTCTGCCCATTACTCCCATGGTTACTTCCCGAACCGCTCCCCTTCACACTGTATTTTCCAGCATTGCCTTCACTGGGTACACCAACCATATTCGACGATCCACATTGGGGAGAATCTGCTGCCATAGTCCTCAGTGACTTATCATCACAGTCCCTCTGTTGCTGGTGCTTCATCTTGTGGACATGGTGATGATGGTGGTGGTAGTGGTGGTGATGGTGCTGCACTTGGACTGGCTGGTTCAATTCTCGTGCTTGTACTTGATTATTGTCAACTGTTACGTCAACTTCCTTCCCGAGACAAATATGACTATTCTGAACAGGCTGGAGGGCAAAGTGGGAATAATTGAATGCTGATGTGGATTCTGACTTGTTATTTAAAGTGTCTAGCTTGGGAATGTATCTAGTAGTGGAAGCCATATCATTGTTGTTGATACTTTCATCAGATTGCTGCTTAGGTGGAGTGGTATTTGAATTGTGCATTGTTTCCGTCTTCAATGTGACTGACTTGTTATCTAGCGGAGAACAGCTTCCTATATTCCCTGTGCGACCCTGAAATAGTCAAGATTGCATTAGCCAATACAGCAATTGGGTTTGGCTCCTCAACATATAACAATACGTCCAATCACCGTTACAACAAACCTTTGACCATCGATATCAGCCACATCCTGATATAGAAGGACGCCACCGTCATTTTGACAAAATTAGAGAAGCACTATCGCAGTTCCCCAAACAACCCCCCCCCCCCCCCCCCCCTTTTTTTTTTTTTTTTTTTTTTTTTTGTGTGTTTTGTTTTGTTTTTTGGGGTCAAATTAGTGTACAGTGAATGTAACATGATGGCAATTGGACCAATTGTAGAGAAGTTGCCCCCAACAATAGAAACTAACTACGATTTGAAGTGGTAAAGAATACCTGGTTAGCAGAAAAGCCAGGGTTGTATCTGCATAGTTAAATGAAAATTAAATTATGAGTTAATTAATTGATATAGGGCCTAATATCTTACTACTTGATGGTAGTGCACTGTGTTCAATACTTCAAAGTTCAATCTCAAATGGACATGAAAAGACCTTGCCATTTAATTAAAATGAGGCAATTAAGAAACTTTATAGTCCTTCACATGATTACTTTACTAGTCCTCGTTTTAATGAAGTGGCAGGGACTTTCTTGTCCTCAAAATGTGCATACTTATATATATATATATATATATGCAGTAGGATAGCATTTCCCTATATGTACATACAGGGTATGTCACTTTACATACAGATTTCAAGTCCATAAGTTTCCCCTTACTTGGAAAATGCTGAGAGGTTTGAATGTCTCAAAACATTGTGGTCATCGTGCATACTGGTTTCCACATCTCTGACTCCTTTCACCGTTTTCATAGTTAATGCAAGCGATGGAAATTCTCTAGCATCACTGTCCGGTTTATCTGTGATTTGTGCAGTATCAGCAAGCCCACTGGGAGTGTCAAGGTCTCGACTCTCCACCTGTCGGTCAGTACAACTGGAAACAGCACCTACCAAATTCGTAACATAGTCCCTTAATTGGCTTATGTTCTCACTTTTGATCTCCATCTGTTCTTTCTCAAACACCATATTGTCTGGCTCAAACAAATTGTTCTGCCTTTTCCCACCTGGTTGAGTTGAAGACTTATGGAAACATTCAAGTTGTGAATCAAGTCCTGTAGAGATGCCTATTTCTAAGTCTTTTGCCCATTGCAACATTGTCTTAAGTACAGAAAAAGAATTAGGATACTAAAGCTGAAATATGAACTGCACATAGGCCATGGATCAATGGATATATATACATACATGATACATATATGGGGCTTGCTACCCTACTACATGAAGGGAGTAGGATAACATTGTGTCCATAAACCGATGAAAAAGTCCTTGCCACCTCAGTAAAATGAGGCTAGTAAAGTAGTTTTACAAAAAACAAAATTAATAAAAAAGAGAAGACTTAAACAATGAGAAAATTAATATAAAAAAAATATTTAAAAAAATGAGATTATGTTATTACCTTACTAGCTCATTTAATGAGGCAGAAAGGACATTGAAGATCTATTTAAGAATGTTTACAATGCTATCCACAATGATGTAGTATGATAGCATTTCCCTATGAAGATATATATATATATATATATCCAAACATATATGGGGCTTGCTATCCTACTATGCGAAGTAAGTAGGACTATAGGATAACATTGTGTTCAATTTTAAATGGACAAGAAAAACCCATGCCACCTCATTAAAATGTGGGCATGAGAATAATTGTGCAATGAGGGCACCAAAGCAATTTCCTTTAACTCCTTTGTAATGTTACTTTAGTGACCTCGCTTCTGTGAGGTGGCAATGGCTTTTTTGCCCAAAAAATGTGCATACTCGTAGATATGTAGTTATGTACTATGTTAGCATTTCCTACATGGGTTTGATAAGCCATTAGTTGGTCAGCATTGCATTCTTGTGAGGCTTACCAACTTGTTCATCCTGTTCCGGGCAATCTTTCGTTGCACAAACATGCACCCACCTGCTGCTAAAAGTTTCAGGCTTTGTATGAATGACCTGGGCACAAGTGCTATCAGGAGCATCAGCCAGTTGAATCGATGGAGATCTCGGTTGCGAACTGTCAACTTCAGCTGCTCTTTTTGTCCATGACCTCTGCAAAATAGGAAATGTCTGTGTTTCTTTTATTTCCTGTTCTTTTCCATCAGTGAAACTAAAAAAATTCTGTTTCTTCCATGTTTATTAAAATCAAGAATTTATAGAAATGACAACTCGATCGTGGCAGGCATTAGAATTAACGACTTTGATCGTAAGCTTATTCAAATCAGATCACATCATATTTAGGCTTTGTTTGTTCATGGATTTAGTGAGAGAGGAAAATAAATTACTAACATTTTTCTTAGTTTGGTTTATAAGGAAAATAGAAAGGAAAAACAAATAGGGTAAAAGACAGACTAACATTTTGAAGTTCGTGAGTCACTTCTCTTCCTCTTTTCTTGAGTTACTATTTATATTTTGGAAATTTTAATTTCAATCGTCATTTCAGCATGTAGGAAAATGCTGCCTTATTGTTTCCCTTTCCTTTTCCTTTTCATTATCTAAAGATAATAAATTGGTAACAATTAGCCATATGAAAGGAGATTTTTACCTGAGTGCCGCTTCCATTGTCACTTCCATCCTGAATACTCAGACCAACACTCCGATCATCATGCTCATCACTGCTCCCACTATTGTTTTCAGACTCATCATTGCTTATTGATTTTACAGGCCTTTTACTCTGTGTGCCACTTTCACTCCCACTCCCACTGCCACTAGACTGAGAAAAGATAGACATTAATCCAAGGTTGAAGGAATTTCAATATTCAGTGTCCAAAATTCAAAAATTGCTGAAGTTGTCAAACATGAAATGCAAACTCTATTGTCAAACCATGTAGATATTATCTTCAACCAAATCCCACTGAATTTAGGCTCTGTTTGGTTCCTGGATTTAGTGAGGGAAAGGAAGAGAAAACAGTGAAGAAAACACTTCCCTTGTTTGGTTGATAAGGACAAGAACGAGGAAAACTGAAGGAAAAGATAATTGGGTAAAAAATAAACTAAAGTATTTCTATTTTGTGAGTCCCTTGCATTCCTCTTTGAAAGTTGTCAATGTCTAATGTTACTCAAGTATGGAGGAAAACATTAATACTAGGGAAAGCACAAGGGAAAATGTTTTCCTTCTTATTTTGCTTTCCTTTTGCTTTTAAAATTTAAAAACAAAACAGAGCCTGGTCGTCAAGAAGGGTCAATTTGACGAACGGAGAAAAAAGATTTGTGCAGCCAACCCAATTAGTTGGAGAAGGCTTCATTGAGTTGAGCTAAAAGGGGCAAAACTGCAGAAGCATACATATTGGCATTTCCCAGATGGTATATTGACCTGAGATGATTTTCTAGAATCGGTTCATGACATTTAATGCCCGTTTGGATTTAGCTTATTTGGGTCTAACAATGAGAGATTTGAGCTCATTTTGGGGGGTGGGGGGGGAGCACAACTTTTTGAAAAATCTGTTGCCACTTTGAAGCTAAAAAACAGATCAAGGCTCAGTTTGGTTCATGGATTTCGTGAGGGAAAGGAAAACTAGTTCCCTCGTGTTTTTCCTTGTGTTTTCCTTCATGCTTAAATAACATTAAAAACAAAAATTTTAAAATACAATTATAATATATGAATAAAGGAAGGTTAATGACTCTCAACATTCAAAATGTTTAATTTAGTTCTCAACTTATTTTCTTTTCTTTCCTATTTTCCTCTTCGTTTTCCTTATAACCAAGCAAAGGAAAAGGTTTCTCTATGTTTACTTTCTTTTCCCTCACTAAACCCAAGAACCAAACAAAGCCTAAATCAAAAGCAGCACTTTGCTGCTTTTTCAAGAATATATTAAAGAAAAAATCTATTAATCCGACAACAATACCAAACGAGCTCTTAATCACATGCATGGACAGAAAGAAATATCAAACTCACACTGTGGCACCTCCTCCAAACATGCTGCCAAAGGTTTTTAAGCTCATTCTTCCTAATTGGTTTCACGAGAAAGTCAACAGCGCCCTTTGACAAACACTTAAAGACTAAACCCATAGAATCATGAGACGACATCACTGCAAACAAAAGCTCATCAAGTGTGGTGGTTAAAAGCATGACATCAGAAAGAACTACAAAAAAAACCTTAAATTCGATGAAAACTAATACAAAAAATCTTTACAATGATACTTACTAATCACAGGAATATTCTTTAAAGTTTTGTGGCTCACTGTCTTGCATAAAAGTCCAACCCCAGATAAAACAGGCATGGCTACTTCAGTTAGAACGAGATCTATATGATTAGTCAAATCTTGTAATATTTTCCACGCTTGAAGACCATTTGCAACAGCGGTGACTGTCAAGACCGGATGAAGATTAGCGTGTGATATTAAGGTTTGTTTCGTATAAAGAAGCAAAGTATGAAAAGTGGTACAAGTTACAATCTACGAGTGCTTTAAAGCAGCTCACAAATTTCAAGTTGCTATGTCATAGTCAAAACACATGCTAAAAGGCTACACAATATATTTAGGACTTCACCTGCAAGAAAATAATATTCCATTATTCCACAATAATCAGAAATTAGTTTCTTTTCCAGAGTATACTGCATTACTATTTCAGTCAATTTTGAAAAGTTTTAGCGTTACATAAATCAGCAAAAAACAAGAAGACAATTGGCAGAAGATGTTTTCACTGATGCAATGCTGCTGCTGACTGCTGTGAGGTTCGCTACACCAAAAAGGCAAAAACAATTTGAATACACTTTACATCTTATCATGAGCACTTCGAAATGCATCAAAATGTCATTTTCTGATAAGACTAAAGTAGCAAATAAATTATCTAAAGCGCCACCTAGGTTATATGACCAATAATCTTCTAAGGTGCAGAAATTTCAAGTCGTAGCTTTGCATTCTTTTGCCCAGTTACAAAAGACAAACTCTTGTAGAGTGATAAATCGGTGTGTAACTAACTTGGAGCCCCCAGAACCTGTTAGTTTTGTTATGTACAGCCGTTCTTTTAACCATAATGTCCACTTCCATGTTCCATAAAGTTCACTAATTTACTACATGGCTTAGTCAGTGTAGCAACTAAACCATTAAGTAAGGAGAATGTAAACATATTTAGATAACTTCAGTTGTACCTTAAAGATTAATTCATAGACCATGTAGTGAATGAATTATGCAAGAAGTTTGGGAGAAAAATGACATTGCTGAAGAAGTAATCAATTCCCACCAACATTCAAATGCACCCATTAAATCACAGAGGAATCAATTGTCTGTAAAAGTATGGAGTACTAGACCCAAAAAGGGAAACAATTTTCACGAACTTGTTAGGGATTTAACCCTATCCCAGGACATGGGGGCTACAAAAACAGTAAGGAAAAGGCAAACATAAGATTACTAGATTTCACATGGTTCACCCCAAAACTACGCTTAAACGTAGAAAGAGAAAATCAAAGAGAACATCCACAGCTTCCCTTAAATAACATAAAATGAGACTCCATGTTACAAGTGAAAAAATTACAAAAATAAGCTTAGAGAGGGGCTAAGTGTACAGTAATAATAGGCTACACACTACCAACCAGATTAGCACCGTTGAAAAAATTCTGCTTCAAAGAACTTTATCAAGCTTGCATTCATATGCACACTTATTCAACTACGTAAATATTGTGGATTGTACATAAACCAAGAGCACCAGTTTGAACTACGCATGAATTACTGACCTTCATAACTGCAGTTCCGAAGCAGAGCACTAACAACATGACGGGTCGAATCGTCATTTTCCACAAGCAAAACCTTCAGTGTCCCAGTAGGCAGAAATCTCTCCCAATGTATCGCGGGCCCTTGTGGTTGCGGTTTTTGTAGACCAGCGGGGACCTGAATTGCCCCATCTGATCCATTATTTCTTTCTCTAGCTATGCCATTAGTCCTTGATTCATCTTCCTCAGATGAACCCAATCCTTGCGCCTCAGCAACTACTTCGTTCCTAGTTCCCTTCTTATCATCACACATACGATTATTTTGTTCTACCAAAGCTGTGTCCCCGGAACCATCATTGTTCATTTGAGCAGTCTCCATTAACCAGATTCAAAAAGACCAATAATGAGGAATGCACAAAATTGAACAGGTATTAAACCATTGCTCAATCCACAACGAAACTCACACATCTTGTTTGTAACCTTCATACCAACGAGAAACCGAATAAAAACTGAGTAACAAATAAGCCATATGAAAAATGTAAACAAGCAATCTCCATTAAAGTAGATCTATGAGAATATAAACACAACTCAAATCACACCACAATTCAATCATCATATCATACTTTAAAATAGCTCAAAACACCAAAATAGCCCTCTATTGATTACTCAAAACAAATACAACTCTTATGCAAAAGAAAAGATCAAGGTATAGGAAAAAATCAATTTTATATTCACACATGTATCTTCACATTTCTATTGCACTCAACGAAAATAGGTATCCACAGGAAATCAAAAATGAAAAGAATCATAGAAATTTACATGAATTTATGCGTATGTAGTATCCAATTACAGGACAATATAGACACATATACAAACAGAAACAATCAGATTTCGAAATAGTTAAACCAGTCCAATAGATTTGTAGACAAACAGGCATATATATATATATATATATACGTATATATGAGAGTATATATACCTTCATAGCTTAATCAAGTAGAGCAATCTGCCATTATTGAGCTCAATCCAGCTAGAGAATCAAAACCAAAACCATTCGAGTCTGAAATCAAGAACTTGAAAGCAAAAATTAAGCATCAAAACATGATTCCGAAAAGTTTCAAAGTGTCCACAATCATTCATCAAAGGTTTTGCAGAAGAAAAGCTTGACTGGTTGAGAAATTGCGAACCTAGAGAGAGAAAGTAAAGAGAGAGAGAGAGAGGGGGGGACGGTGCGGAGAAGATTTTTTGGGGGGGTTGGTGACGTGTAACTAATGGAGGTTCGGAGTGTCTGAGTCCACGTGGGATGTTGGGAATCTGACGTGGCAAAATAAGAGCCATTAGATTATCCGAGCTGGACAAAATCTTAAAGCGTGAAGCTCCAACAATCTTCGCCGAATCTGAAGTCGATCCTCTAGATCTAGCTGTGGACGCGTGTTTCGCACGTATATCGAGGTTTGTCGTTGGGAAACCCTAGGAAATGTTAAACGCCGTCAACCGAAACGTTTGCTGGGATCGTTGCCTGATTGAGATATTTGACGATCGTTTTTAACGGTGAAATATGTCGATAACAGAAAGAGATAATTACATTTCAGTCGTTTTTTTTTTGCGTAAAAATTAAAAGTCAGTCTACTACGTTTATAAAATTAAAAAATGTCTACTTTTTGTGTAAAATTAAAAGTCATCAAATTTTACACAATGTCAAAGAACAATTAACGTGGGGAGTAACTATTTATAATATTATTACTTTGGAAGCAACTCTGCACAAAATCGGAGACAACACATTACAATGTTTGATACAAACTAATCACAATATTGTCAACATGTGTACAATATTTTAGTCCAAATTTATAACATGCAAATATAAAATAGACGAAAACATAATTTAATTTTTCAAAAATTGATATTTTTGTAAATTTTGTTGATGATCTTTTTTTTAAGGGGTTTTTTTTTTATTTTTTATAACAACATTAGAAAATTTCATTTCACCAGAACAAAAGCAAATTTCAAAAGAAAATTAGTAAAATCAAAAGAAAAAAAAATTATAAAGTAAAGCACAACAATCTCTTCAGATGTATTGTAATCTCCAACTCCAAAGATATCTCGGATTGTGGTGTAACTCAACACGGAGCCAAGGTTAAAGGAGAAAGCTGCCAACAAACTTTAGCAAAAATCACGTCAAAAGTACTTAGATTGCGAAAAAACCCATCCATTAACCGATCTGATGAAAAAATGCCGAATCTACAATAGACAAGGGTCAGATACAACCACAGAACTAAGAGCTGAAGAGATTTAGCAGAGCACCAAGTGACCCAAAAAAAAATTAAATTAAACAAAACAAAACCCTCATAAAGAGGGACAAAACCCTTCCAATGAGGGACAAATCCTCCAAAATGAGGGATAAACTCTCCTAAAAAGAGACAAACAAACAAAGAAGAAGAACCATCGCAGGGGAGCTCCTAAAATTTCCGGTAGTGAGGTGTTTTTAAGTTTGACAGATTGAAAGATAATTATTATTATGTATGAGGTTTTCTTTGATTTCTAGTTTCATTTTTTTTTTTAAATAATTATTGTTAATATTTTTTAATTTTAAAAATAGATAATTGTTTGAAAATTTCTCAAATAACTCTCAAAAATTTAAAAATCCAATTGGTTTAACCATTTTCTAAAAAGGATAAAAAGAATCTAAATCAGTGCTCATACGGTATAAGTGCACGCATCATAGAAGATCTCACATAACTCCATGGCCCCTCATGCGCGCCTCTTCCTTCAGCCACTCACACAGTGTGAGTGGATGTACCATATGATATTTATTTCGAAAATGTTTTTTTAAACTTTAAACCTCCATAACTTTTTATCTACAACTCTGTTTATTACAAATTTTTAGGGGTGTCATTTGGAACGGAAATTCCGATTCCGACCGATTCCGATCAAAAAAATTCCGATTTTGGCAACTAAATATGCATTACGAATTCCGAATTCCGAAAAAAATCGGATCAGAATCGGAATTGTTTGTAGAATTCCGAAAAATTTTCGAAAATATTCTGAAATTGTATTTTCCGAAACTTTTCCGAAAATATTCCGAATTATTCCGAAAAATTTTCGAATATATTTCGAAATCGTATTTTTCGAAACTTTTCTGAAAATATTCCGAAATATTCCGACAATTGTGTTCATCCCAAATCGAAAAAACACACACAAAAAAAAAGGGATGTAATGTTCTTCTATAAAAGGCTTACAAGTCTCAAGTGAAATCCCATTAAGCTTGAATTCCGAATATTCCGAAAAATTCCGAAAATATTTCGAATATTCCGAAAAATTCTGAATCTGATAAAATTCCGAAAATTCCGAAATTTCCGAATCGGAAATAATTTGGGAATTTCATAAATTTCGGAACGGAATTCGGAATGCATTTTTGGCTTCCGAAAATTTTGAAATTTTTTCGAAAGAGGTGTTTCCGATCCGTTCCGGCCGAAACACACCCCTACAAATTTTATACCGTTGGAACCGTGTCGACGAGAGCTACAAAACTAGTACCATTGTTGATACCTTTTGAGCAAAAGAAAAAAAAAATATTTTTACATGCCATGTTCCAGACGAATCTAATAGAATTTTTATATAATATTCGTGTATGGGTTATTGAATTTTCACGTAATATTCACGTAAGTTAAGTTGATATGTTGTGAGGAAAAAAAAAACAAATGTTCACTTTGTTCTTAAGGAGAGTTTTAGTGAAATTTCAGAAGAATTTTGCATTTGTTTGAGTTGAAAAACAATGTTTTATAATTGATTTGTGAAATTTGATTTTTTTTTTTTAACGAAATATGCGTTGTTTAATATGAAAGAGAAAAAAAAAATGAATTTCACTTGACATACATAAATATTAAGTGAAATTTCACTGAACTTGTACATGAAGGTTAAGTGAAATTTTACTTAAATTGACATTTGAGGGACTTTTTAACAAACTAAGTATCAAATTAGACTTTAAACTCTAGAGAGTTACTTCTAGCGACTTTTGGGATAGTTAGTGAATTTTCACTTGACCTACTAACTGAAATCTCACTGAACGAGTACACAAATGTTAAGTTTAACTTCAAGTTTTTTAGGAAGAAAGCATGTACAGGTCAGTGAATTTTTACTTAATATTTATGTATGCCAAATTTATATGTTTTGAGAAGAAAAAAAATTTAAAAAAAAAAATGAATAGCAATAAAGCCATTGCTACCTCATTAAGGCTTAGTTTGGCCCCCATTTTGGTGCTTCTCCTTTTTTAAAGCACAATTTCATGTTAATTTATTTGGTAACTAGTTTATGAGTTTTGCAAAAATTGAACTTAGGGCTTTTTTGGGGAGAGCTTTTAATATTTTTCATGTATTCAGTGAAATTTCACATAATATTTTATGTATATCAAACAAAATTTCACTTATTATTCATGTATGTAAAAACATGAAAATTTTGTGTTCAGTGAAATTTCACTTAATATTTTATGTATATCAAGTGAAATTTCACTTATTATTCATGTTGGCACCCTCGTGGCATTTTTACGGTGCGATCTGCCTATCATCTGGCTTTTGCTCATAAAAACACTCAAGGTCAGTCCTCTTCTAATTCTTTGCATTGTTTTCCGTTGAATAAATTGTGGACTTGTAGGGTCCCGAGCAAGGTGAAAATTTTTATATGGCATGCTGTGAATGATTTCTTACCTTGTGGAGAAGTGCTTAGACGTAGACGGGTGACTGACACGGGGCGTTGCTTATCTTGTGGGGTTGATGACGAATCGATTTTTCATGCTTTGGTGAGCTGTTTTAGAGCCAAAGATGTGTGGTGTAATGTCTTCGATGCTGGGTTCCACGCTCGTGGGCTACGGTTTTGTTTTGGTGATTGGCTTGGATTGATTTTATCGTTAGATGATGTGTGGGCTGCCCATAAATTTGTCATTTGTGCATGGGTAATTTGGAACGACCAGAATAAATGGGTTATGGAAGGTGTTCGTAGAGATGATGGGGGGGCGGCTAAGTGGGTACAGGCCTATATTGCTGAGATCAATCATGCTCTTGATGGTCGACTTTCGGCGGCACTTCCATGTGATCGTGGCACTAATGGCCCGCAACAGGTTAGATGGAAACCCCCAAATCTTGGGACCCTGAAGTTTAATGTGGATGGGGCTGTTTTTCGTGACATTGAGGGTGTGGGTTTGGGGGGCGTTCTTCGGGACAACGAGGGGAGTGTTTATCTTGCTTTCTCGGAGTTCATGCCTGGGTTGTTGGATGCTATGACGGTTGAGTGTTTGGCCTTATGGCGTGCTATTGTGATCGCAATTGAGGCGGGTTTCCATGATTTCATTGTGGAGTCGGATTCGTTAATGCTTGTCAATCATCTCTCCAATCAGGACTTCTCCCTTGCTCCGTACGGACACATAATTGAGGATGCATTTCGGTTACTTGGTGGCTTCGTGAATCCCCAATTTCTGCATATTAAACGTGATGGGAACAAGGTTGCTCATGAGTTAGCTAAGTTTGCTAAGGTATTTAAATGTTTCAGAGTCTGGCTTGAGGAGTATCCGTCCCAAGTTGAACACTTTGTTTTGTTTGATTCAAATTTTATATAATGCCACTGCCCTTGTTTTGATAAAAAAAAAAAAAAACATGAAATTTCATTTAATATTTTGTATGTATTCAGTGAAATTTCACTTAATATTTTATGTATATCAAGTGAAATTTCACTTATTATTCATGTGTGTAAAATTATGAATTTTTTTTCTCAAAACATATCAACAATGGTACTAGTTTTGTAGCTCTCGTCGACACGATTCTAATGGTATAAAATTTGTGAAAAATAGAGTTGTAGGTCAAAAGTTATGAATGTTTAAAGTTTAAAAACATTTTTTAAAATTGAAAATCATACGGTACACTGCTCGCACAGTGCGAGCAGTCTCTGAAGGAAACCGCGTGCGTGGGGGATGCGTGGGTGACGAGTTTGACTGAATTGTGCACATGAGAGATATTATGGTGAGCGCACTTATACCGTGCGAGCACCAGCTGTCAACTTTTTATCCTTTTTATTAAGTGTACGTTTAAATTGTATTTAAACTTAACAAGTGCTCCATAATTGTCCTTTTCAGTAAATCTCCCTTTAAAAAAAAAACAATCTAACTTTTAAATTTCTCACATAAAATTGACTGAAATCTAAATCTCCACCAAATGCCGTCTTTTCGGGATAAAGGAAAAAAGATTCGTCTGTCTTTTGGTCATTTGGTATTATTCCATTATCTTTATCTTTAACTTTTCTATTTTGGGATTATCCACTTCTTTCTTTTTCTTTTTGAGACATAATCCACTTCTCTTCTCACTATAATAAAAAAGTATATATTGAAAAATTGAATTCGTTTGAGTCGACTTCTAAGTTTAAAAATTTGAAATTAAATTGAGTCCGATTGACTATTTATTTTGAAAAATTGAATTGGTTGGAGTTGAATGATGTGTTGCATGTCATTTCACTTTTTTATTCTTTATTTTCTCACCACTTAGAAAAATATAATTTTTTAGTCATATTCTGGGCCAATAACCGATTATTTGATGGCAGAAAAACTCTAAAATCATACCAGTAAGAGCATTTGTAATGGTGTATGATGTTATAGGGTAAAACTGACTTAAGTTTCTATATCAAACAACGAATTCACACAACAGTATAAGAGGGATTGCTGACTAGGGTAGGACGACTGAAACAATGTTGTTTAACCCTATTTTTTTAATCATTTCTTTACCTACACAAATAATAATAATAATAATAATAATAATAATAAATAATGTATAATAATTTCCAACGGGTAGAGACTTTGCCAGCTGACATTGCCAATGCTGGCTAGGGGATTGACATAAATAAATAAATATATATATATATATATTTTTTCAAACGGCAAATGCATTGTCGGCCATAACCAAACGATATTGCCTTTGTCGATTGGTCTGCAAGGTAAGATATTTAGATGAATGGTAAAATTAAGTTCCCCTACCATACACCAACGTAACTTCCTATACAGCAAATACCATTGTAGTTGATTTTTGATGAAAACTAACTTAATCTACCCTAGTCACTACTGTACTACTCTATTGGAGATACTCTAATGTCATAATTTTAAATTTAGATCACAAATCGTGTGATAGTAAAATTATAATAATTTTGATGGGACTATTTCAATTTAAATGAGATTGATTAAAGTGATCTCTCTACCACGTAAAATTTTAAATGCAATTATTTTCTGAACTAGGAAAAAGGGTTCTTGCGTTACCCAAACAATGACTATTTATTGGTAAAGCAAGTTGTAGCATGCTGATGGAGTGGATCTGTGTTTTTGTAAGGCATTTGTGCTTGCCTGGAGTACCTGTTTTCAAAATGCAAAAAATTATTGGAAATGCTAGATACACAAAAAAAGTGCACAACGAAATGCACAACCAGCTTCAAAATTATTGGACTTCGTGCTGAAAAGTCTATACACACAAAAAGACAAAAAAAAAAAAAAAAAGTGTACAACTTTTTCAACACGAGGTCTAACAAATTAAAGCAGGTTGTGCATTTCGTTGTGCACTCTTTTTTTTTTTTTTTTTTTTTTACATCTAGCATTACTCAAAAATTATAGTGTGGTTCGAGACCATGACCACGTTGCGGTCTTAGTTATTAAAAGATTGTTATGTATTAAGTTGTTAACTGTTAGGGAATAACTTGACCATACGACAGCCTACGGTTTGGCTGGGAACACCACCAAACCAATGACACAGAACCATGCAATAATGTCTATTTTCGAATGGGTCGGCCTGAGCTCAGATGGGCTGAGCCCTAAAACATTACCCCAATTTGAGAGTAATTGTTGTATGGTCCCGGACTGTCAGTCATGTGATAATTCCGGCCATTAAAAAACTGCGATGTGCCATGTGGCCGGATTTTCTCATTAATTGGAGACAACCATGGAATAATTACTCCCAAATTGCAGTGAAGTTCTTTCGGTATGTACATCAAATTTACAGAGAGAGAGAGAGAGAGAGAGAGAGAGCGCGAGAGATAATTATGTGCAGAATTTATTTTATGTCCAAAATATTCTAACACCATACAATTTTTAATACAACTTTTTATTTAAAATTTTTAGTAGTTTTTGGGTATATTTTTAATAAAGTTGTACATTATCAAACGAATTGACAAAAAAAAAAAATGTAACGCTAAAACTTTTTATTGATAGAACTTAATTGGGTTATCAACAAACCCTTAGGTACGTTTGATAAATCTAAAATTTAAGTATTGAAAATCAAGGTTTGTATTTTAAGTACTGATAATTTTAAGCGATTAAATTTGTAAAACTAAAAATAGTATTTCAAGTATTGAAATAGACCGCATTCATCAGTGAGTATTTTCAGTAGATAGATAGATAGTGGAGTTTCCTAAGTAATATTTATAAAATAAAGGACAAAAAACAAATCAATTTTTCACAAAAAGAAAAAAGAAATAAATAAAGAGATAGATAGTTGGATTTCCTAAACAATATTTATAAAATAAAGGGCTAAAAACCAAATCAATTTTTCATAAAAAGAAAGGAAAAAAAAAAAACAAAAAAAGGAGAGTGAGTGTGAACCCATGCCATTTGGGTTGTAAGCAAAGTAACAAGCTACTGGAGCAGCAATATCCATCATAAAACAAGTGTATACAAATTTTTAATGTACAAATGCAGTGGGTACCATGGTACCCACTGGTTCTAATGTAGCTAAAGATCTCGTTTTGTGTACCACCACATTTTTTTTCCGGGAAAATAACAAAAGGAAAAACCAAATCACAGATTCAAATTTGAAAAGGATTAAAAGGAGTGGGGATTACAGATCAACAGTCTCGTTTTTTTTTACTCTTCGAGACTCAAAGCCTTACCACCACTACTCATCTTGACCTCAAAAAGCAGAGCAAACTCAAATCAGAGCAAAGAACAGCAAACAGAATCGGAACTCAACGAGGAGAGAGAGAGAGAGAGAGAGAGAGAGAGAGAGAGAGAGAGAGTTTAGTGATTCATTGAATGATTTTTTTTTTCCTCTCTCTCTCTCTCTATCCCGAGGTGACTAATGAATGAGGGATGAGGAGTTTATAAGCCAAATTTTAGTTTGACACTTTTTATTACTAGTAATTGGGAGTTTGCCAATCAAATATTTGGTGTTTTCGTAGGTAATCAAATTGCCATTCTTTGGGGGTGACATGGCAGGTATTAAAATTAATGAATCAACTTGAGATTCATATATTATTAATTATATAGATTTCACATACTTGGTATCTATAATAGATTAAAAGAGATAAACGATTCAGTTGTTGAAATTAAAGAAAATTCTATGACAAAATTAATTTAGTGATTTTGGTGTTAAATGAGACAAAATTTAATTTTGTCTCATTTATAAAATAAATTTTGTCTCATTTATAAAATAGTGGTTGCATGATACATTCTAGACCAATGTATCATAAAGTTTCCTAAAATTATTGATGGGCTTAGTCTACTGCAAGTGGGTTACGGGTGGCCAAATTGATGTAAAGGGTGTGAAAGAAACACACTGCCTTCTTTACTTTAAAGATACCAAACCCCAATATCTAATCACAAGTCAATTAAAATTTGGGAATTTTCGTCCAAGTGCTACATGTCTAGGGGTGTATTTCGGCCGGAACGGAACGGATCGGAAACACCCCTTTCGAAAAAAATTCCGAAATTTTCGGAAGCCAAAAATGCATTCCGAATTCCGTTCCGAAATTTCGGAAATTCCAAAATTAGTTCCGATTCCAAAATTTCGGAAATTTCAGAATTTTCGGAATTTTTCGGAATTTCATCAGATTCGGAATTTTTCGGAATATTCGGAATATTTTCGGAATTTTTCAGAATATTCAGAATTCAAGCTTAATGAGATTTCACTTGAGACTTCTAGGCCTTTTATAGAAGCACATCACACCCTCTCTTTTATGTTTTTTCGATGTGGGATGAACACAATTTTCGGAATATTTCGGAAAAGTTTCGGAAAATACAATTTCGGAATATGTTCGGAAATTTTTCGGAATATTTCGGAATATTTTCGGAAAAGTTTCGGAAAATACAATTTCGGAATATTTTCGGAAACTTTTCGGAATTTTCGGAATTTTCGAAATTCTAAAAATAATTCCGATTCCGATCCGATTTTTTTCGGAATTTTCGGAATTCGGAAATTCGGAATTCGGAATGAATATTTAGTTGCCAAAATCGGAATTTTTCGGATCGGAATCGGTCGGAATCGGAATTTCCGTTCCAAATAACACCCCTATACATGTCCCTTAGAAAATTAATTTGACATAACCAACAACCCATACTATCAACGACGCTGTGATGTATTATGTATTCTTCTCTCTCTCTCTCTCTCTCTCTATATATATATATATATATATACATGAATATATGCATACACATGTATATACAGTCCAATTTAGTTCATTCACTCGGGTGTTTACAGTCCATTATAGATACACTACACTAATTATAAATGTACATTGTAACCTATTGTAGAGTGATTGAAGTCCCACCTGTTGATTTTTTTTTTTTTGGTAACCGTGGGTGTCCGGACAAGCTTGCGCGCAACTCGACTAACCCACGAGGTCAGGGCGTTCGGGTGAATCACCTGTGGCCACCCCCTTGAGATTCGAACTTAAAACCTCTGTGTATAACATCCAGAGGCCTTGCCATCCGACCACAAAGGAAGTGGTTGAAGTCCCATCTGTTGAGATTAAAGAAAACGATGTTTGCGTTAAAATGCTCGCTGCTCCTATCAATCCCTCTGATATCAACAGAATTGAAGGTTTGTTTGTTTATTTTATGAATTTAATTATTAATTATACTTTGGGTAGCTTTGACTTTACCCTTTTTTTTTTTCGATTTAATTAGAAATTGAGCATTAAAACATGTTTCTGTTTGGCTGCTGAGAAAATGGATAATTAAGAGCAAGCTGAAGAACAAACATTTTACAGGCTTTGACTCTGACCTTATTTTGTGTGGCTTTCTTTGCCACAGTCATTTTGCTTGTGCTTATCGTTTTATCCTGGGTTAACAGGGCCCGTTCCAAGTATTTAGAGGTCCGGGACGAATTATTAAAGGGAGGCCCTTACATATGGATTCGGTGGCAGCGCTCCCGAGATGACTTTTTTTAATTTTTTTTAATCTACTTATACATAATTGGCAATTTTTTTAGGGTTTATTTATACATAATTGACAATTTTTTGGGGGTCTATTTATAATATGAGTCTACTTATGAAACTTAAACATTCTATGCTGTCTTTTAAAATTCTAGAGAGGCCTATTTCTAAAACTCAAAAAATTCCTAAGCTAAAAGTGTAATTTTCAAAATTCTAGGAGCCTTTGTTTTGAGTTTTACATACATCTATATCAATATATATGTGGTTGATGACACTAAATTTGGTCTTGGGGAAGCCTAAATATAAAACACTAAAAAATTTCAAGGTAAAAATATAATTATAACAATTTCATGGAGACCATCAAAATTTTGTAAACTTTGGTGGCCCGGGACGGTTGCCCCTTTTGCCCTTCCTTTGGCCGGCCATGCCTGGATATGCCCCTTGTACATTTGCACTTCTTTTTGGAATATATATACCTTTTTCCGTAGGGAAAAAAAAAAAATTTTTGAGCTTGATTTAATATATGTCATTAGCCTTATTTGAGTCAAATACATAAATTTATGAAAAAGAAAAGAATCAAAGAAGAACCTAAGACTCAATGTTTTCAGTTCTATTATTTTCCTCCATTTTCTTGACAAGAAAGAACATGGTAGCGTTTCCAACGATGCCTACGTGCACATATAAAATGTTTGCATAAACACAAAGGTTATGGGAATTCTGTGTACACCTGTACTTATTTGTAAATGTTGTTGTAGGAGTGTACCCTGTGAGGCCGCCGCAAGTGCCCGCAGTTGGTTTTTTTCACTGTATTTTTATTTTTTTTATTTTTCCCCGGGGGAATCTTTAATGTTTGAACAGAGGGACCGCCCGCTTTTTCTTCCTATTTTTCTCCTGGGGTAATCTGTAATGTTTGAACAGAGGGACCGCCCACTCTGATTGTGTTACTGATTTCATTGTCGAAGAACAATCAAGTGGTTACTGTGGTTTCCCTAAATCTGCATGTAGTTGTCCAATAAGAGCTTTTTCATATGAAGAAAAGAGTCAGGGCAACCACTTGTAAAAGGACTGCTTTCCTCGCTAGCCAAACAAAAAAATCCATGGACCAAATAGACTAAGGAAATGAAAATCATTAGACCACGCATTCCTATGACATGTCAATTGTAAGAAAAGTTTCATCCAAACACCACTCTCTATATGCTAATCACCAAATCTTGATTTATTAGTATATAACAAAATTTGCTCTGCTTAGGTACGTGGTAGACATACATTGTAAAAGAGCAGTGTGTCTGGCACAAAGTTGATAAAAGCACTTCGGTGGAATATGCTGCCACAATTACTGTTAATCCTCTGACAGCCCTAAAAATGCTCGAGGAGTTTACCAGTCTAAAAGCAGGTACTTCATTTTTTTCGAACCCGCTTAATAAAGTTTCAACCGCTTTTCCCTAATTAGTCTTGTGAATTAACAGGAGATTCTATTGTGCTAAATGGAGCTACAAGCATTGTGGGGGCAATGCATCATTCAGATTGCTAACAGGATAGTTTCTCCAAATATGTTGCTTGTAGTTAATTGCAATTGTGACCTATAGTTTTGTTAATCTTAAGGTGATATTGTAGTTCTTTGGAATTTTGTTATATGTATATGTGTGTCATCTCTGATTTTGCGCTTATATTTTTGGAATTTAGCTACCATAAAATTAAGTGATAGAAGTGGCTGGTGTTCATAACTTTCATACATTTCTTTTGAACCTTTGAAATTCCATTTTTGTAACCTTTGTTTGTGTACTTCTTTAACTTCTATATTAGACTGCAATGAAGTCCTAAACTTGTCTTATCCATAGTCAGTCTTCTGATATTAGACATTTTAGACGAGTTCATTTTTTCCCTACATGCTCAGCCAAGGGTGAATCTTCTCGCATTTCTCAGAAACTCAGATATGAGGTTGGAGTATTTTGTCTTTCCCATCCTTGAACTTGAGTATATATAAACCCCTGAACCTTGAAGCCACCTATTACTACAGATGACAGAGACAACCAAACTGTCACTATGTGTGTTGGAAAAAGAGAATGTGCCCGTCAAAGGGATTTCCATCTCCACTATTCATTTATGATTTGAGGCGTGCCAGCGCAGTAGTTGCACTTTTGCTATATATGATTCTCACTCATCTTCCATACGAGGCCTCGGTGGCCGCGATCACGCACAATTCTTCCACACGTATCGGGGTTTCCGGCGTGACAGTTTTAAGGTAGTACCGCAGAATGGTATTGTATATACAAACTGCACTGCGTTATGAACACTGAGTGTATGATAATGATATAAAATGATTTAGAGATCCCTTTTGATTAGGGCATGCCAACAACTGTCTGAACATGTGATGAATTAACTACCTTTCTTAATGCATTGATGGTCTATTTCAAATACAGTAACTTAGAAAGAAGAAAAGGTCTGTGGAATCTTGCCTGAACTTATCATGTTCTGGTTGTTACAGGGCTGGGTCAGACAAAGTAAAAGAAAGCTGAAGAAACTTGGTGCAGATGTAGTACATACTGAGAGCCAACTAGCTGTTAAGAATGTGAAAAGTCTCCTGGTATAATATATCAACTTGTTATAGTTGATACAGTCTGAAGCGGGGAGGTGTTTATTCTGTCTCACATGTATTTGGTGTCAGTGAAATGCTGTGTATAAAAGGAATTGATTTTATGTAATTTTTGGATTTTGTATTGTTTTTATCAAAGCTAATCGTCTTACCGTATCATATATTTGCTAGGCTGATATACCTGAACATGCTCTGGGATTCAACTGTGTTGGCGGTAATGCTGCTTCTTTGGTTCTCAAATTCTTAAAGGTACGACTTTTCTATGTTAAATTCTTTAGACAATTTCTCTATCTTTGGAATCCATCTGTGTTTTCAGGCAGGGAGGAACTATGGTTACATATGGTGGAATGTCTAAAAAACCTGTAACTGTATCAACTTCGTCGTTGATTTTTAAGGTAAGCCCTGATTTCATGGTTATATCGGTTTTATGGAGAAATGATGGCAATCCATAGACTGCATGCTCAAAACACATGGTATAGCTGATATGAGTATATTTAGGTTGTTTATAGCATAGGAATAGCAAAAGCGAATTAACTTCATTTTTTCAAAGCTTGTAACAGTCGTAATGGGGGTTGTAAAATGATAGAATCTTGATTGAGGTGTTATGCTTCGAAGAAGTAGGGTTACCACTTAAAATTATTCTGTTGCGAACAACTTGAAACCATTGAGAGGTAATGAAGGTTAATGATAACAAGAGATTTGGAATCTCGTTCTTAACTTAAAGACGTGTAGACAAGCTTGTTGTGAATGATTAAGGGCTTGCATGGTAACATTGTAGTTTTTGGTTTTTGGTTTTTGTTTTCATTTTTTGAATTGATCACTATCAACTCCCAATACAAAAACTGAAAACCAAAAACCACTACGTTACCATGCCAGCCCTAAGCTTAACCCTTTGATACATCTTTAAAAGTTAGAAAACGGAACTGATCGTATTTGATTTAGGTGTTTGTTCATTTGTATCTGTATAGAGCTAAATTTTGTAGAGATAGACAGAAAGGGTACAAGAGGAATGATCAGATCTCCCTCTATACACGTTACAATAAAATCTAACACGGGACCAAAAAAAAAAAAAAAAAACACCACAATGTAGCCTAGACTATGAAAAGGCAGTATACAATGGAGATTTGCTGGAAATATAGGGATTTATTTGCCAAATGGCATTGTTGGGTGTGGAATACCTTCTGTTTGAAATGGGTCTAAGTAGTGTTTCCCGAACTTCAATAAGAAGGTTTAATTTGGTTAAATTTATTGCTCACACTGATTTCTTCGGATCTTCATTTTTGCAGGACCTATCATTGAGGGGATTCTGGTTGCAGAAATGGATGAGTATGATAAAGCATCAGAGTGCAGAAATATGATAGATTACCTTTTGGGCCTTGCACGCGACGGGAAATTAACATATGAGTATGATTTTTTCTTCTTCCCTTTGCTAAATTCTTTTGACTGGTTGATAAGGGAAAGAAAGATAGATGTGGTAAATCCAGGTGATTGCTGATCTCTAGGAGGGATGGGAGATTGGAAGGAAGGGAAGTGAAGAGGGTTGGAGGAGAGAACCTGTAGTGTAACGGATGGGGTATTTTTTCTTTTTTCTATCATTTTTTTGGTTAATAAGAAGGAAAGAACAAGGGAATCTTTTGTATTTTACTACTCTACTCTTATAGAGCAGAAGAATGTTTTTTGCTTTTTAGTAATGGCAGAGAAGTCAAAAGAGGAGGGAACTCAGTTCCCTCTCCAAATCGTCCACTTTTGGAGAGATGAAAAATGATGAATCTGGAGGGATGTCTCTTTCCTTCTCTCTTCCTTTCCCTCCCCTCTTCCACTCTACCAAATAAGTCTCCTCTTCTCTCCACCCTTTTCCTTCCCTTATTCATTCATGCCATTACAATGAATTTGAACTTTTGATGAGGTCTTGTGATAATATCCTAAACCCTGTACCAATTTCAATTAGCAACTTTGAACTTACAATTGTGTAATTGATCCGTTGTCTACGGAAGGTTGTTGTGATGCAATGCTGATTCAATTCAAGGACGCGCTCTGCCATTTTTTCTCTTTCTATTCCAATTTCATAGTTCTTGAGACTTATGGTTGGGGATTGGTTTCTCTTGTCATATGGTGAGTCCTAGCTGTGGAACCACCAAAATGAACTCCGAAATCTCTGGGTTTTAAGCTTTGTTGCTAGTATCCATCTTTCTATGGTAGTTTACTCAATTTATCCCAAATTAAGAGTCACTTATTCCATTTAATTTTAGGAGTCATTTTTGAAAAGTCAATGTACTTCGAATTACCAACTTTATCCTTTTATCATTGAAGTTCTCACTTCTCCCACTTTTCATTTGATATGACACTAAAAATCTAAGAGTACTGCTACACCCACATCTAAATCCACACCCAACACATCCTGGCCATTGATTCCGGTGGGATCCGTCCTGGCCCTTAGTTCCGGTGGTGACCCATGTGGTGGTCCCACATGGAACCCACCGGAATCAAGGGCCAGGATGTGTTGGGTGTGGATTTAGATGTGGGTGTAGCATTTTTGAAAATCTAAACTCAAAATAAGAGCACTAATGGAAAGTTCAAAATTTCAACATTCAAGTAACCTTCCTTAATAGTAGGAATTCCCAGAAGGATCTGTTAATTTGGGAGAGAGAGAAGTACTTATTTTCTTGGTTTCCAGTTTCCCATGTTGTTTTTTGCCCTCTATTTTCACTTTATCCGGGTATTGAAAATTCTCTCTTTTTTTTAGTGGGTATCAATCAAGTGTTTAAATTACATATCAACTTATCGACTAATGAAGGGCCCTCTTTGCAGGATGGAACTGGCTCCGTTTGATGAATTTCACACTGCACTGGACAACGCACTCGGAAAGCTAGGAAGCCGCCCTAAACAAGTCATCAAATTCTAATCCCTGAAATGTGGCTGAGTAGTGTTGTCTCAGTTTTGTTGTATAATGTATATTTCTTGGGGAGCTTCTTTCGTATTTTAAACAAGGGTAAATATCTCCTACCTCTCTGATGTTTGACCTTAATATATATATCTTCTTTCACGTTTCAGGAATCTCACTTACGTACCTCTATTATTATTTTTAAATTATAGTATCAGTTTTCCCCTCCCTTCAAGAAATCGGTAAAAAATTTACGAAAATCTAGGAGAGATAAGTGAAATTCCTGAAACATGAAGGGATGTATGCAATGGGAGGTGGGTGTGTGTGTGGTGGTGTTGAATGTGAAAGACTGCCAGATTACTTGTCCTTAGTGATCAGTGATAATTATGAAAGATTATATCCTTTTGAGATGCATGACATGGGCTATCTCTCACTTTTGTTTCTCTTGTATTACTTGCCATCCTGTGTGCCATGGAATGTGACATAAATTTGGAAAAAGTAGATCTGAATTGCCTCTTGATTCGTTCCATGATCATAGAGGCAAATTCTGATTGCATAGGCTCGAGTATGCAATGGGAGTACACAATGATATGATTAATGTGACAATAATGCTAGGCATATATATATTTTTTACACACTTTTTGACACACTATGTTTTAAATGTATGTACCTTGTGCTGTTTGAATTTTTCACATTTTTCTATGTACTACTTACACAACACATGGTACATGCATTTAAAGCTGGGTGTAAAAAAGTGTATATACCTAACATTACTCATATGTGATTATGTGCTAATGTTTGTCAAATACTACTTACTACTATGTGTTTTGAGTAAGGGTGTCAATTTTTGACACGACAACCCGTTTTATTGAGACAACCCGATTATGACACGCCATTAAATAAAAAAAGTTAATATTTTTTATTGAATAGTATTCCAAACTAAAAATTAACCCAAAACCACACAACGCATTTATGACACGCCTAACCCGAATTGCCACCCCTAATTTTGAGTAAAGTATACGCTATGTTCATATATGGGATGCCATGAGTTTTTATGGATGAATCAACTTGTGCTGCAAGACAAAATGTCAGTTTCAAAGTACTTAATTCTTGACTGGTTCAGTTTGGTCAATTACCTTGTGCAGTTCTGTCCTTGAATAAAAATGGAGACCTTTGAATTGGATTGAATTTGAGAATATAAGATTTTGGGACTAGATTTGAAATTCCAATGTAAGAAAGCATAACCCCAAGGCCATATATATATATATATATATAATCATTTGGTTTAGTACTGTGTAGCAGTCGCTTGCATGGTTAGGGTCCGGGAATGAGGACAAGGTTCGAATCTTGATATAAATGTGATATAAAGAATTTTTTTACCAATTAAACTAAATCGTTGATCCCCAAAATCATATAAGTAGAATTAATTGGTCCCCCATCTTGGCATGGACAAAGTATAGAGGCATACAATTCCATTTTCTCTTTTTTAATCAACCAAATAAGATGCAAACTTCCTACACTCACACAAAAATAAAAAAAGAAAAAGAAAAAAGTTTTAAACATCTTAATCTGATGGCCATACTAAATAACATGGCCAAGTTGAGTGATCAACAAAACTTGAAATTGATTAACTTCTTAGTCCCTTTTACAACTTATAATATCTCTCCATAGAAAATAGAAATTTAAAAAAACTTATCCCAACACATTCCTCAAGACAGTAACCTGTATGATGACAATTATACCTTGGTGTACTATATAAAAAAAAAAAAACGCGTGGTGTACATCAAACTTTTCAAACTTTGATAAAATCAACCTTTTCAAACTTTGATAACAACACGTTGATTTAACACTTGAGAAAGATACTGCAAACGTATATATATATATATATATATATATTGCAACAAATATTTTTGCTTATATAGACATATACATGTGTGTGCCTTGACTAATGAAAAAAAAATGCATGTGACTCCGTAAAAAAAATGACATACATTTGCGAGGATAGGTTGATTTTGATAAGGAGTGAGTTATTAATAGGGTACTAAGAGCCTGTTTGTCTGTGTTTATGTTCATGTGATTTTGATTGTGATTGGTAAAATTACTTAAAAATAGAATTGCTTGTTATGGTTTGGATATTTGGTTGATATGTTATAGAATTGATTAACATAGAAATAATCTTGAAAAACAACTTCCCACCTGCTTTTTGGATCCGATCTGCTTATATTTTTTTGCTGAAACAAACTTATCAAAAAACAGTTTGAGCTACCAAAACTATTTAAAATAGACAAATAAGTAATAACAAATAGAGTCTAACAGTTATAATTGTCCCACATCAATTCAATGTGGGATTCCAAATCTCTCTGTAACGTATAAACTGTCTACCACTCTTATAACCAAATTACACATTCTACACATCATTCGATATAGAGTTATTACTGCATAAGCTCTTGGACAATATTCATCTTACAAACCGGGATTCAAGGTAGAGTTAGGCCCATAAATTCTACTCCAGTTCTTATAATGAGGAGGTAATTTGCTAGTTGTTTAAGATCTGAATATTTGCCACGGTACACCACATCATTAGTTTCCAGTTTCCACTCTTTGACAAATATTCCTTTCTAGGAGAGCCTTTGGCAAAAAAAAAAAAAAAAAATCGTGGAAAAACATTTATGCTATTATTCTCGAGGGTAATACTTGTGGCACACCTAAAGATAATTTTTTGGACACAACCTAAGAGATGTGTCTATCTCTTTCCGGTGTCACTGTGGGGTTCAGTGAGATCACAGGAGAGATATAGACATATCTTTTGGATTGTGTCCAAAAAATTGTACATTTGGGTGTGTCCCAATCTTTACTCTATTCTCAAATATGCATTTTAAATTTGATACCGAACTGATGTAAGTCCTCTCCAATTCACTGATATAGTAAAAAGTAATGGTATGTTTCACAAATCCTAATTTTAAATTAATATTCTAAATTATGTGGCAGTGGGTCCACTGAATTTTGATTGGATGATGTTGAAGTGATCCTATCGTTATTGAAGGAGTAATGCTATGCTTCCCAAATTCTAATTACAAATTTTCAACCTAAATGATGTGGCAGTAGACTCATTGAATTTTGATTGGATGATGTTGAAGTGCTTCCCATCATTATTGCGCCACATCATTTGGGATGGAGATTTGAGATTAGAATTTGAAAAGCATAGCATTACTCTTATTGAAGATAGTCCTAGTGCCACTTCATTTGCGAAGCATAGCATAATCTATAGTAAATGAATAATACTTTCTAAAATTTTAAATTTCAAATGCTTGTCAAATGCATGTGGCAGTGTGACTAATTTTAATAATGGTGGGGACTACATGAACATCCTCCAATCAAAATCCAGTGCACTCACTATCACATATATTCAGAAATCATTTAGAATTTAAAATTTGGACAGCATAACATTACTCATAGTTGGCGCACGAGTTCTTTTTGTGAAAAAGGAAGAACTATTGATAATCGTCCCTTAAAGTTCTCTCTTAAAAAAGGCAAATAAATCATCAATATTGCAAACATTTGCAGTTACTGTATAATTTTTTTTTTTTTTTACTGTATAATTTGATACAAACTTTTGTTTGTTAAGTATACGAGATGGTAGAGGTTTAAAATGTCAAAAGGTTTAGTAGAATTCGGGTCGACCATGACCAAATGTCAAGATTTGTTTAAATTTTAGGATCACAAATGCAAGTCATTACTCAATATTCCAGCCCAAAACTCCCAAAAACATTGAACTTGCCCCGATTAGGATTAGAAAAAAACCAGAAAAATACTGAAAAATTTAATCGATTGAATTCAGAATAGTGAAAATAGTGTTTCAAGCACTAAAAAGACTGTATTCAGTGATTACTTTTAGTACAATTTTCACTTAAAGTTTTCAGTAGATTTGTGACTGTTTTTTCAATTAAGTGGTGCATTATCAAACCTACTAATAAAAATTCATTTTTATTACTTAATTGAGTTATCAAATAAACTCTAATTTTCTCCAAAATTAAATGCAGGCCAAATATGCTTATTATACCTGTAGTGGCTTCATGGAGTGTACATTAATTCTACTTGGATTAGATTAGGTAATGACAACTATCTTATCTTCGGCATAATGCCAACAACCATTCTTATTTGGGAACTTGCAAGGTGCGCTATGGTGGTTTTTCGAGCACCAATGCGTAGGAGAGACAGATTTTGAATGAAAAATTACGGTGGTTCTGTACGAAGGTTTTGTTAGTTTATAATTTTTATCATCGTAGTTAACAACTTTTTGTCATAGGTAAGAATATTTCTCATCAAAGTTATAATTTTAAATACACATATTATATAATATATAGTGAGGATCAGGTGCGGGTGTTAAGGAGCGGAGTTTGGGGCAGACCACTTTTAGCGATGAAAATGTCGCTTTTAGCAATGAAATTTTTCGTCGTTAAAAATAATTGTTTTAGTGACGAAAAATTTTGTCGCTAAAAGCGATATTTTCGTCGCTAAAAGTGGTCCGTCCCAAAGTCTGTCTTTTGACACTCGCTTAAGATCCGGACTGAATATATATATATATATATATATATGGGATTTGCTAACCTACAGCAAATGAGGTTTTTAGCGACGAAAAGCAGGCTTCTAGCAATGGAATTTTTTCTCGCTAAAAGTTGAAACCTTTAGCGACAAAAATTTCGTCGCAAAAAGTCTGTTTTTCGTCGCTAAAGAGACTGTTGTATGTTGCTAACCTACAACCATTATGTTGTAGGTTAGCAGCCCCCTATATATATATATATATATATATCAGGGAGTCTCTAAAGAGGGCGCCCTCCTTTGAATAAAGGGAGGTCTTCTGTTTTGGCCGTCAGATCTTGTTTTAATCATCTGAAATGACGAAAATACCCTTAATGAAAATACGAACTGACGGTCAAACAGAGGTCTGTCATTTATTAAAGAGAGGACGTCTTCTTTAGAAACTCTCATATATATATATATATATATATATATTATTTTTTAGAACCGGTGGATACCTATCTAATTTATTGTCAGGCTCAACGCTTATCTTAGCCGAGTGGGTAAAGTGCCCGAGCCCACTAAATATCCAACTAACCCAATAGAGTAGGTAAATCACAAGGATTTACCTTGGATACGTGGCCACTCCGAGAGTCCAATACTATACCAGTAAGGAGTACTCCAAAGATTTATCTCTCGACTATTAAGTAAGTGGATAAATTTTATCTTATTGCAGTGACAAAATCATTTTCTTATATCCGATTCCAACCTAAATCATTTTTGGAAAAAGAAGAATTTTCTCAGTACTTTTTTGACTCTGAATAGAACAATAACTAACAAAGGAAATGGCTTTTTCTCTTTCACTTTTTTGCCTTTTTTGTACTCTAGTTGACTGCTCATGCATTGGAGGAGGAAGCCACATATGACCAAAACAAAAGGCACAAACTTTAAAAGACCCAAGTAACACATCAATTGTCTCCCTTCATTTCTTGAAAGCTTTATTCGTTACCCTAAAAAATTCTAAGAATTTTGTTATACACCCTTAATAGTGGATAAAACATTCTATTTGCATGTGGAAATTGGAATCCACCTCCCTTAATCCTTCTATTAACCACACAAAAAAAAAAATATATATATATATATATATATATATATATACAGTCAGGCTCTAAGGAGGGCGCCCTCTTTTTATTAAAGAGAGGGCTTCTATTTTGACCATCAGATCGTATTTAAAAACTATAAAATCACAGCACTACCCTTAATGAAAACACAATCTGACGGCTGAAACAGAGCTCCTCTCTTTAATAAAGAGAGGGAGCCCTCTTTAGAAAATCTTTGTATATATATATATTAGTACAATCATGCTCTAAAGAGGATGTCATCTCTTTATTAAAGAGAGGACCTCTGTTTTGACCTTCGGATCGTGTTTCCATTAATGATAGTTTTGTCATTTCACAGTTTTTAAACACAATTCGACAGCCAAAACAGAGGTCCCCTCTTTAATAAAAAGTAGAGGCCCTCTTTAAAGAATCTTTATATATTAGTAATTTATCTTCCTTTCTCTAATTAAATTTACCAACCAACCAGATGGCAAATTGTTTAATTTTCTTTTCACTTCTGAAACAGAGAAATGAATATACAGAAATATGTAAGGTATACCAATTCATATGAAAACATCACATCACACGTAAGAGGGCTTATGAGTCACTCATGACTGACCTCCACTAGTCAAATTAGATACAACAAAATGACAAAATTCAGAAGTAGAAAAAGAAAAAAGAAAAACAAACAAACTAACTAAAGTCACAACATACTTCACTCAGTACATTGAATAGAAAATCATACAAAACGTCACCTTTCTAACAGCGAAAGGTAACAACCGTTAAAAAAAGCAAAAAAAAGAACGTAAAAAAGAAAATTTTCTGGATATCCAAACAACATAAAGAAACCAGCTTCGATCAGAAACTGGTGAACCCAGATGGACCATATATAATAACAATAATAATAGTAATTGCATCATATAATATAAAGAAATCATTAATCAGAAGGACCTACTGCGTTGCACCCAGTTGAGCAAACACACCCTCCATTTCCTCCTCCTTTTTTGCTCCCCAACTTTCCCCCCATCGACGCGACCGAGACAGCTGATTGGGCGATTTTTTTGATTGATTTGATAATGATCTCACCTTTCTGTGGAGGTAGTTTCACTTTTTGATTGTTCTTGGGTTTGGGATTGCTGGTCTCCATTTCTGTGAACTGGGTTTCAACAATTGTTGAAGAAACAGAGGAAACAGAGCAAAAACAGAGATTTTTGAGTCTCTGTTTCTAGAGAGAGAGAGGAGAGTTTTTGAAGAACTTTGAATTTGGAGATGAGTGAGTGGAGAGGGAGTGAGTACTAGTACTAGTAGTAAAAGACATAATCAATCAATTAGTGGAACATTTGAGTTTGTTAAGGACCTGAGAACACATCTAAAACTTTTAAATAAAGTCAAAAGGTTATGATCTCATTTGACTTACTACAATCAATGCACTTCCATCCCACGCTTTCTCCCACACGTGCGCACATAAAATAACCACAAAAAAAAAAAAAAATCCCTTTCTAGAAGCCATCTGTATTTAATTTTAAATGAAAAAAAAAAAATTATTATCATCTTATCAAAATTGGGGGGAGGGAGGGGAGAAATTGGGACACTAGAGTGATTTTGTAACGAGAGTATTAAAGTAGGAATATACTTACTTTAATAGGTGGCAATTTTTTTTCAATTTAAAAATGTATTTTTTAAACATATATAGTAGGTTACCATTTTTTTTTTTTTTTTGTATATATACTTACAGACAGATAAATACAAGTGAAAATACACTTTGGTATTTTTTATAATGTAAAATTTTGCACAATTCCATAATATTTTTAATCTATGTGTATGTGCCACAGAGACAAATTAACTTGTCAACAAAATTTAATCATATTTAAAAAAAATTTGTAGAAACTAGAAAATGTAGATACTGAAAAGTGGAGTAATGATTAATTATTTTCTTGTGACTTAACCGTAAGTCTTAGTTGTGAACTTCCTTCACTACTAAGCAAATCTTAGCAACCACCACAGATTATTCACAGTTGCAACTTGCTATGCTATTATTCTATGATGCGTACGTGGACTTCTTTCTTCATTGAATATGGTATTCATTTACAGATCACTTCCAACTGTCAACAACATTTGTCTTATGGAATTGAACCACAAAATAACTTTTTTGTTTTTTGTTTTTTTATAAAACCACAAAATAACTTTAAGCCCATTAATTATTAGTTCCCAATAATATATATGTATATATATATATACTAGCAGTCCAATTCTTAAGCGGACCTATATAAAAATGGACTTAAAAGACGAATTCTGTAAAAACTGAGAAATTCTCACAAAAGAGTGAAAAATTCTCACTTTTTGAACTTTGTCACTCTTTTGTAAGAATTTCTCAGTCCTAACACACACCGTCTTTTAGGTCCATTTTTTTTTTTTACGTCCGCTTAAGATCCGGAATGTATATACAACTAATTACCCATGCCCGTGGGCACGGCGCAAAAAAAAGGTAAATGAATATCCAATTTGTTTAAGAAGTCAAGGCCATTTAGAATTAGCTTTTTTTAGTTGAGCCACAAAGACAACTTTTGTAAAACGCTCCAATTTGTACCCTTTTAAAAGACCTCTTTTTATTTTTATTTTTTCCTTATATTAAAAAAAAGACCTCTTTTTCCAGTGCTAAAAAGAAAAATACATTTTATTTCTAAGAGTGATAAGTTTAAAAGCTAACCCAAGTAGACTCTATATATGAAAATTAATGCCACCAAAATCTTTGTTTCGAATGAGCGAAAACAACATTGTCCTAAAACAGAGAAAAAGTATGTTTGCTCCCAATCCCGATCAACCATACCCAAAATATATTAATTTATGCAAATGAACCCTAATGAAAGAGAAATTCAAATTATTTTCTAGGAGAATAACAACTTAAAGAAGTTAAAAACACATAATTCGGAGACGCCATCCGCTACTTGGCCTTTTTAGGGTCCATTTTCTTATTTCTTCTTCATTCGCCCATCTCTAATGTGCTCCCATGTCACTCTAAAGTGGTAAGATTTGCTATTTCCTATTGAATTTGAGTTGCCCAAAATTCTCAGTTAAAAGAAAATTTGAAAAGGCAAAGAGGTTTAAGCTGCGAATCGAAAGGTAATATTTCAATATCTTCATATATACGTTTTATAAATTCAAAGATGACTACAGTATCGAGCATAAAAGTTGAAGAAATTAGATAATCCGACTATGAAAAAACATAAAAAATTATGTACACAATTCCATTAAGAAAATGAGTGCAGTTTTGCTCACTCCAAAATTACTCATTTTTTGTCCACCCTCCTCTCCCATTGGCGTAGTGAGCCCCACTGCATTAGCCAATGGGAAAGAAGGGTGTAACACCCGCTCCCGTGGGCAGAATTTAATTGCATTTAGCATGCATATTATTATTTTATTAATGGTGTGATTACTTGTGCTATGTGAGTATTAACTCACTAAGATGATTGGGAGTGTTCATATTGGAACTCAGAGATAGGCCAAGTGGCAGTCCCAATTTGGGACAGTGATGAAAGGTCCCCGTGTGATGGGACATATATGGAAAATAATCCTTATATGCTTACATGTTTATGAAGGCATATGTGAATTTACTATTATGTTGTTTTTTAGCATGTTATTTGTTAAAGACCATTTCTTCAAAAAAATTTCTTATATTATCAATCACCCGAGAACAACAAATAATATTGTACCCCTTCCCTCTCTTATTGAAATTAAGAGGCTATTTTGGTAATTTAAGAATTGGTTCTGTAGTTTTTGGAAAAAAATGACTTTTAGATATAGTTTAGAGTTTTGCAGCTCCTTTTCAAATACATTGAATTAGTCTATGTCTGGCATAAAAATACCCAAAAGCTGGTTCTTTATCAAACCAACATAATATTAGTTCTCATAAAAATCATAGTAAAGTGAGACTTGATCAAAATCTGATCTTGTTTTCAGCAAACAGGGTCTAAAGGAAAAGGTTTACGTGTATGCACGGTCTGGTATGACCGATGTCTACGCTCATGTAACTATATGAGATAAGACTAGAATGCAATCGGCCTAGAGAAAATTATTCACATACCAGATCAGCTGGATACTCAACATGATTTTCCTTCCCCTTGAAAACCCCGGTTCTTGTCAGAATAGAAAAACCAAGATTATAAAGCTATAACACTACATATGTGTATCTTGTATAAACAAGCATGTTTAACATTTTTTTTTGGTTAGTTTGGGTAGGTATTCTAAGTGATTGTTTGGAATGGAGTGATAACATGTTCAATGGTAGGAAAAGGGGAAAACACAGAGAAATGGACTTAGGTGAAGAAGGGTAGAGAAGTCTAGAGATTGAGGGTGAGCGAGAGAGAAAGGGGGCATTGTCTAGGCATAGCTTTCAAAGCTGGTCTTCAATGGAGGAAGGTGCTTATGGATCTGTAACTTAAGGGTGCCAATAGCAATATTTCTCTCTCTAGGAATTCAAAAGTACTTCATCTTGGGTCACCTTTCCATATATATAGAGCCTTCGTTGCACGTGACTCACCATAAATTGGGGTTAGAACTCAGAGCTGCCATGCTCGTATAGCACCACCAATCGCTATCAATCTAGTATGCCATATAATGACAAAGGTACCACGAGCACTCCCACGGACAACGATCTCAAAAAGGGGCAAGATAAGGAGGTAGGTTTCTTTTTGATTGAACTTGGGAAAAAGTCCTTAGTATGCGTACCCATGAGCTTTTTTTTTATTTTTTAAATTGCAGATTGTATGGCAGCCATACAACAATCTGCCTCAAGGCTTCTTAATTGCCAGCAAATATTGCTGGACAAGTGAGGATGACCACATCCTCGACCACCCTAATTTGCTTTGACAAGGTAGTATATCACCACCCACAGTCAAGTTTAAAGCAATATGGTATCCAGGAGGTAGGTCATGCCTCACTGTGCAATGTTGGTGAGTTGAATACAGTCAGTCGACGTGGGCTGAAAGGGAAGTGTTGGGTTACGGAGTACAAACTCTATATAGCAGAGTAGGACAATAGGGAGACATACATTATTAAAGAGGCTGATTGACACACTCCTGCTCCCCCAGCTGACCTGTGTACTTCCCATCCAATCAAGTGGGGTACTCTCCTCAAGGTCAGTTTTCTGAGGATAATTAATTGAGTGCTATGATTTTCCTAAAAAATAAAAAAAAAAAAAAAAATTGAGTGATGTGCCAGTAATTGTTTTTTTTTCATGCACTGATGTGTAGATCAAATATTTCATGCATCGTCACCGTACCTCTCAAATTCCGAATTATTGATGTCATTCATTGTCGGAGGTACTATTATTATTTATGCATAATATATATGCATTGTATTATTTATTTTTTACCTTTTTATTTTATAGAAGAGAGAAATATTATTAGATCAAACTAAGAAGGAAAGGGTTTTATTACCCCCATTGAAATATCCTTCAAGAGAACCATTGATGTTGATAGAAAACTTTGGGCCAATAATGCATGATTAAATACAATTGATGAGGTGAGGAGGAGTGTCGATAGCTTGGAGGAGTTTGGGAACAAAATCCTAGTCTAGAGAATCAAAATGCATTGTATTATTTATACAAATTTGTTTTTCTTTTTTTCTTAGGGGAGGTTGGAGATTGTAAGATAGTGCACTCACCGTACTTATTATGTATCTAAATTAGAAGTTCTCTTTCCTTTTTTTTTCCATGAGGAGGTGGATGGATGTCTCGCCATTCCAGGGGTTATTTATTTATTTATTATTATTATTTTTTTCAGATGTGGAGGATGGCGCTGCATTCCATGATGAGGTAGATGTCTCGCCAACCCAGGATTAAAAAAAAAGTGATGCTGTTAACTTTTTTTCTTACACTTCGTTTGGATTGAGAGAAGTGGAGAGAAGAGAAGAAAAACTTATCAAGAGAATAAAAGAGAAGAGAAGAGAAAAGAAAGTTGAGTTTTCTCCATCATGTTTGGATAGACAATAGAGGATAGAAGAGAAAAGAAGATAAAATAAATTTTTCTCATTTGGTTAACTTTCATAAGAGAAAAGAAAAGAAAAGAAAGTACTTATAACCAATTTATTTTTTTATCCTCTATTTACGGATATATGTTTGGATGAAATAATAATACATTGGGCTGTATTAATTGGTCTTTTAAATATTATTTAATTAAGTTATCTTCTTTTCTCTCCGGAATCTCTTCGATTGAAGAGAAACAAAAGTGTGCTCTTTTCTCTCTACTTTCTCTCCATTTCTCTTCACTTCTCTCCCCACTTAAATTACCAAACGAGATAACTGGAGAAAAAAGTGGTTCTTTTTCTCTTCTTTTCTCTTCTCTCCATTTCTCTCAATCCAAACGAAGTGTTAGGAGAGTTTGGAGATTGTAAGATAATTTAGAACCATCGCTCTTTTCTTTTTTACCATATATGTATGCTGCGGATGTCGCTGCAGTCAGTGAGGAGGTAACTCGCCATCTCAGGGTAAAATAAAACTCCATGTGCATACTTACTTTCCTTAAATGAAATTATTTTGGGTTAATTACACGGACCTCCCCTGAGGTTTTGTCACGACCCGGACAGTAAAAATGGAGAAAAATAAATTTCCTTTTTGGGTCCATAGGGAAATGACCGGTGAAGTCACTGAATTGTCCACACCATGCAGTAATAAATAGTAATGCAAAAGATAATAAACCAGATCTTATATAAACATGACAAGGAGTTCTTAAACTACTACATTAGTGTAATACAAAAAGGTTCTAAGGCAACATATGCCCTGTTACAGAACATGATAGTAAAGTCGTTAACCGACTTGAAATTAATATCTATTCTAAACTTCAACTGGTGTATACATAATCGCTAGCGCAGTAATTGTAACAACCCTAATTTTCTAAGTGCTTTTAGTAATTTTTATATTATTATTTTCGAGTATTAGACATTAACTGTGTGTATGTATCTTAGTGACACCTAATAAAAATGTTGAAGTACCGTGTACGGGTAGTTAGTATGTTAAGTAGTGTGCTTAACATAGAAATTTAGTGCCTGTGGTCATGGGTACCCATTGCGCTAATCATTTGTCACATTAGAATGCATTTTCGGGTACATATAAAGCCTTTTTGTGAGGCCCTTAAATAAAAAACGGGATTCACATGTTTGTGTGTGTTTTATTTATAAGTGTTGTGTATGAAATATATATACATATATATTAAACCCTAGCCCCCATTTAAAAAAAAAAAAAGGGAAGAGGAGAGAAGAAACTAGAGAACAGACGTATGTGAGAGAGAGAGAGAGAGAGAGAGAGAGAGAGAGGGAAAGAGAGGGAGGAAGAAGAAGAAGAAGAAGAAGAAGAAGGAGAGAGGAACTTCAACCTTTGGTTTGTGTAATCATCATCAACCTTGAAGCCCTAAATTGGTGAGTTAACTTGTTATTTTCTTTCAATCTCGTTTGATTGAAATTTAAATAGATAGAATATTAAATTAGTATGGTTATGGATTATGAGATTTAAGTATATTTTTTACAATGATTGAAGTTGTGATTTGAGATTTATAGATGAGCATTGAATATGCATTTGAGCAATTATTCAATTTTCGGATTTGGGGTTTTCACGGATCAGATTTGAGTAGAAAATTCATAATAAATCATACGTTCCAGTTTTCGTGATTCTGTTTCACGTAAGCCTGTAGGAAACGCAATGCTGGACAACTTTCGTCTAATGGTGTTTTCTCCAATTCTGCACCGTTTGGGCAGAAAATTTATATTACAGTAGCAGTTTTATGAATGTTAAAATAAGTGTTTTTGCCATATCACATTTTTGTGTGATTTCGTGTTCGTTAATATGAATTAATTTGTTTGTACTTAGGGAGCTATGAGTTCTCATGTATCGTTGAGCTTTTTGAAATTGTGACTGTGCAATTTTGTAAGAGTGATGAATCTATGTGAACATGTAGCTGTTAATATGATTTTAACGGGAATTTGATTTGAGATATATGAATCTCTTATAAAGTTGAGTTTTGTGAAAAACGTGGATGTATGAACGTTAGAAAAATCCTTATAGTTCACCACTACTCCTTATAATTTTAGGCGGCGACTTCATGGATGACCCGTCCTTGCGTGATTAGACGGCGACTACGTGGATGACCCGTCTCTTCATTTTTAAGCCTTATGCCCGGCTTGTTGGTCTATTTTATGTCTATTTAGACATTGTTTTATTGACGTCAAGAACGTAAAGACTAGCCTTTCGGTGCATACTCAAATCCCAGTGATACACCATGGGAGTTGGGATCGGAGTGGGAGTTAGTATTACGTTAGGAGACACATGGGATATATGTGTAGGCTGAACCATGGATGGGTGGCCGAGGTGGTGAACATAAGGTGTAATTTGGATCGAATATTATGTGTTTTTTTTTTATTTGCGGATTTACAGTTGTAACGTGGTTTATGATTTTCAGTTATATGAAATTCTAGGAATTGGTAGTCGTGTAGTTTTCAGGATTTTAAATAATTTCGGTGTTGTGCCCGTTAGCTGAAACCTAGCATTCTATGTGTAATGTACCATTTTTGGGAACATAGTAATTTGATAATAAACTGGACCAGATTAGTAAATTGAATATTTTGGATACTTAGATTCATAGTTTATGGCCGTTTCGCGCAAACTGAAGTAAAACGACGATCCGAACAACTTTCGTGTTTTACACTTTTTCTAAAAACATCATCTTGACACTATTTTCATCGAATTTCAGAATCTGCTGAACATCGTCTATGTAAGAGCTGAATTGTAATAATTAATTTCTGAATTATCAATTTAGAATTTATGAACGAGGACGCGTGTCATTACTTGAAAATTTTATTCTTGACATTTTTCGTGTTTTAAGTTTTGTCTAATTCCAGTTCTTTGTTAGAGATAAAATCATTTTAATTAATAACATCTTATTATTGGTTTATATTATTGTGTTAAGTTCTATTTGTACAGGATGGTAGGCCTACTAATGGTTTGCAGGTATCGGTCTACCATAGTTAAGAAAGGTAAGTATTTAATTATTTTTATTCGGGCAAGAAACTACTTTCCACCACATAAATGGAAACTACTCTATTGTCCAGATATGTGTGTGGAACTACCTGTCTTGGCCCAAGAATGTTGTAGTATGATTTGTAGTCTACGGGTTCAAGTTGGATCCCTAAGACTTGTGTTTTGTTTAACTCATACCAGTCATGTGACTGACCCGAGTGTGTTATGCATTCGGGTGCGTTTCTGTTTGAAACGTAGTCGCATGACATGTGCAGGATAGTATAGTTGGAGTTTATTATGGAGCAGCCGATCTGTTCGTGAAGTTGAAGATACCTTCTTTTTATTCTTTAATTACTATATAATACTCTTTTATTTAGTTGGCATTGTGAGCCATGGTTGAGAACTTGTATTAGATGTAGTTATATTTCAGTTATATTATTGGACTTTTGGGGACGTTTATAGCAGATCTGACCTGAGATAGTGTAATGTTGAAATTATTCCGTTTATTATTATAACTGGATACTTTTATTGTGATTCGATGGAGGAAATTATATTATTTTTATGTAAAGGGAAACGTTTGGTTTTCATTTTGTAATAAATGAGAATGGGGAAAATTTGAAACGTGGATTTTTCTTGTAATGTTTTTTTTGGGAATGAATTTGATGATAAATGAGTTTTGTTTAAATAGAAATCATGTGGTTTATGAAAGCAATTAAAATCAGTTTATCTTAAAATGGTCTTTTAAAATTGGGTATGGGTTGTCACCCATGGATTTTTGGGTGGTTGAATAATGATTAGGGTGTGCAATTGATTGAATATTTGTCTTTCCAAAAATCGGGTCGTGACGGATTTGTTCTTGGGTCACTACCCAAAATGCCTCTTACTAGGGAGACTTAGAACCACAACACCAGGGTCGTTACATTTCACCCCCCTTAGGGCCCAACGTCCGCGTTGGCATACTTCCGGCTGAGTCTAGCTTTGATACCAAACTGTCACGACCCGATTTTTGGAAAGACAAATATTCAATCAATTGCACACCCTAATCATTATTCAACCACCCAAAAATCCATGGGTGACAACCCATACCCAATTTTAAAAGACCATTTTAAGATAAACTGATTTTAATTGCTTTCATAAACCACATGATTTCTATTTAAACAAAACTCATTTATCATCAAATTCATTCCCAAAAAAAAACATTCCAAGAAAAATCCACGTTTCAAATTTTTCCCATTCTCATTTATTACAAAATGAAAACCAAACGTTTCCCTTTACATAAAAATAATATAATTTCCTCCATCGAATCACAATAAAAGTATCTAGTTATAATAATAAACGGAATAATTTCAACATTACACTATCTCAGGTCAAATCTGCTATAAATATCCCCAAAAGTCCAATAATATAACTGAAATATAACTACATCTAATACAAGTTCTCAACCATGGCTCACAATGCCAACTAAATAAAAGAGTATCATATAGTAATTAAAGAATAAAAAGAAGGTATCTTCAACTTCACGAACAGATCGGCTGCTCCATAATGAACTCCAACTATACTATCCTGCACATGTCATCCGACTACGTTTCAAACAGAAACGCACCCGAATGCATAACACACGGGTTAGTCACATGACTGGTATGAGTTAAATAAAACACAAGTCTTAGGGATCCAACTTGAACCCGTAGACTACAAATCATACTACAACATTCTTGGGCCAAGACAGGTAGTTCCACACACATATCTGGACAATAGAGTAGTTTCCATTTATGTGGTGGCAAGTAGTTTCTTGCCCGAATAAAAACAATTAAATACTTACCTTTCTTAACTATGGTAGGCCGATACCTGCAAACCATTAGTAGGCCAACCATCCTGTACAAATAGAACTTAACACAATAATATAAATCAATAATAAGATGTTATTAATTAAAATGATTTTATCTCTAACAAAGAACTGGAATTAGACAAAACTTAAAACACGAAAAATGTCAAGAATAAAATTTTCAAGTAATGACACGCGTCCTCATTCATAAATTCTAAATAGATAATTCAGAAATTAATTATTACAATTCAGCTCTTACATAGACGATGTTCAGCAGATTCTGAAATTCGATGAAAATAGTGTCAAGATGACGTTTTTAGAAAAAGTGTAAAACACGAAAGTTGTTCGGATCGTCGTTTTACTTCAATTTGCGTGAAACAGCCATAAACTATGAATCTAAGTATCCAAAATATTCAATTTACTAATCTGGTCCAGTTTATTATCAAATTACTACGTTCTCAAAAATGGTACGTTACACATAGAATGCTAGGTTTCAGCTAATGGGCACAACACCGAAATTATTTAAAATCCTGAAAACTACACAACTACCAATTCCTAGAATTTCATATAACTGAAATCATAAACCACGTTACAACTATAAATCCGCAAATAAAAAAAAACACATAATATTCGATCCAAATTACACCTTATGTTCACCACCTCGGCCACCCATCCATGGTTCAGCCTACACATATATCCCATGTGTCTCCTAACGTAATACTAACTCCCACTTCGGTCCCAACTGTCACGCCTCGGAGTAGCCAAAAATAGGAAAAATTTAAAATTTCCTTTCTGGATCCGTAGGGAATGACGAGTTACATAAAACTGACCTGTCCGTTCAACATACTAACAAAATATATATAGATCAGAGTAAGAAATTTGCAAAAAAACGTCTAATGGTATTCATGGGGGAACTTAGATTGTTTTGCTACTTAGGCTAATACAAGAGTTCCAAATGAAAACCACAAAAGATAAGTCTGGGCGATTTACGCCACTTAAATATTACATCAACCAAAAGATAATTAAAACGTAATAGAAGTCTTAATGCGGAAATATGCCAGGGTCCTCTTTCTAACTGGCAAACCCATAACCTTCGTTATCAGGCTCTTCCTGATAGTCTGCCTCAGGATCACCTTCCTGATAATTCCCATTCTGAGGATAGTGATATTCATCTTCATTGTTACCTTGATAGTTCTCCTCATCATAACCTAGACGTAAAAAGTCCAGGGCAGGGAAGGAGCCGTTAGCTTTTGAAGCTAAGAACGTCTTAACCGATCACTCCTAATACAGATAAGGATATACAAGTACAACATATCTTGAAACAACTTAATGAGCATATGATATGTAGAATGATGACATAATGCATTGTCGATATATTCGACTTTAACTCGACCGTGAACACCACAACCGACTCATGTGACTTGTTACATTACCAGTATAACGCCGTTAGCTCAGAGTAGAATGATTACGTTGCTATCGTCGCCTAGCAGGGCCCTATAGCAAATTTTGGTTTTAAAAGAGTAATCATTGGACTCTCAGGTCCTTGTGACCTTGCCGGGAGAATAAAATAGTTACAGCGCTATCGTCGCCTAGCAAGGCCCTATAGCATTAGAAAGGTAACTATTGTATTCTGATGGATACATTGCTATTGTCGCCTAACAGGGCCCTATAGCATATCAATCATCAATTCATGCATAACTTCAATGATTTCAATGGAAACTCTGGCTATCGTCGCCTAGCAGGGCCCTATAGCAGTTTCATCGTTGTTCCCATTTACTTGACTATATCACTCGGACCACCGCGGTCCATACAATGTATAAATTGATATGACTGGGTTAGTCTCTGTGACTAACCATGCAGATGTCAACATTGACATTAAGACTCGACTATGTTCATATGAATGTTCATGCGACTATAGAAACAGAATTCATGATAACAAGAATATTAGCGAATGTTAACTAAGCATGGAGTATAGTTAGCTAACATGCATTCATTATATAAGCATCACTATCATGTTTACATAACTAATACATATCAGTATCGTCCACACAGAACGTACTGGGCATACATATATGATCAAGGAATAATTCTATAATATACCAAGTGAGTTAGGACGACTCACCTCGAAGCGGCTGCGTAAAAACAAGCGTAGCGGTTCCTACAAAGCATTAAGATTACATAGAACATTGATTAATAAGTCTACTAAAATCGGGGGCATAATGGTAATTGTGCCGGGTGGGTCCCTAAACCTCAACATGATGATCTAGACATCATTCTGAGTCCAACGCCATTGACTAGACTCAAATCGGAGTCCGTCGCACAAAAGGCTGGGTTTTCTGTACCAGTTTGGGCCCTAAAGATAAGCTGTATTTTTTACCGTGTCGAAAGGTCACCAAACTTTAAGGGGATGTTCTATACATTATTCTAAGACTCTGGGAACTGACCGCGTATTTTTCTGAGCTACGGTTTATTTATTACGAATTTCTGAAATTTAAAACGTCTAATAATAGACTGCGGAGTCCCATAATTATAAAATATAGTTTAGAGAGACATATGACTCTCATAAATATTTTTATTAAATACTAGGCCTTAAATTAGGCTAGTAGTATTTTTTCCATAATTTTTGGGACTCGTTTGGTATTTTAAATAATTAAAATACAACCAAACGGGTATTTTATAAGTAATTAATAATTATTAAAATATTAAAGCTAGGGTTTTGTAAATATTAATTTACAATATAGAGGTACTAGACCTTAGAAAAATTTAATATAATTTTCCTATACTTGAAAAAAGGATCATTAGGTATTTATCACCTAATTATTTTAATTTAAAATATTTACTTATTATTTATTTAAACCAATAAATAATAAGTATAACATATAATGATAATTCATATTATCATGATATAAGGTTATTATAAAAAATAATACTACAATTTATTAAAAAATAATTTATAGTATTATTGAAATCATAATTAGATTTTTTAAACAATTTAAAAATCATTTATAATCATTTATATTTACTAATTAATACAAACTATATTAATTATTACTAAAACAGTTTATTAAAACATTAATTAGGATTTACAGAATAATTAATCATTAAAAATAGATTAATAAAACCTTAATTAAGGTTATTGGAATAATTAAGATATTAATAAATCTAAACACAAATTATAAATCTACTAATCTAGATTAACGACTTAATAAAGTGTAAATTATGGCTAATCCGGATCATTAGTGCGCTAAGCTCGATTAACAGAATACTTAATAATTAAAATAGGTTAATATAATTCTAATCAGGATTAACATATTAATTAATAATATAATATGACTAATTGACAACTAACCAAGATCCATGGGTTAGACCCGATCCAATTCGAACCCGTGGGTCACCCATTAACACTCTAGGCGCGATCCAACTTAAAAGATCCGACCCTAACCCATTTCAATTAACATAACCCGAACCCACTATCCATTCACACGCACAAACCAATCCATACCCAAACCCATTACCCGACCCGAATGGGTTAATGATATAATCCGAAACCCTAAACGGGCCGCGTCTTCTCCGGTGGGCTAACCTCGCCGCCGGCGAGCTCGTTTTGGCCAGAAAACTTCAAACGGCCATATCTTTGCCGTTTCTTCACGAAAATGGCTCAATCCAACGGGAAAATGACCGGAATGGAACCCTCTACAACATACTAGGGGCTGGGAACTAGGTTCATTCGTTTTGATGACCTACCAACGAATTATTCTTTTTCGGTTTTTAAAGGATAATGTTATGCATGACCTACCAAACGCGTCCCAAATCGAATGCTGTTTTAAGGGGAGTCTCCTGGGTTCCTAAGGATTAGTTTGATCTAATTTTTGGAGTCTATAGTTGAGTTTGAAGAAACGAGCTCCAGTGAGTGAGCTTTAATGGCTATTGGGGCTTTTCTTGAGCCTTAGGCTCTGTTTGGGTCATCCTAAGGGGTCTGGGAAAGTGTGTGGGTGCGTGTGTGATACAGAAATGAGCCAGAGGGGGTGAGGTTTACCTCACGGGAGTCTCGGGTCCTCCCAATCTCCGGCCTCTCTCTCTGTCTCTAGTTCTCAACTCCTTGAGACTTCCTTTATCTCAACAGTGTCCCATATATATATATTAATACACCTACATATGCTTAAACATGTGCGGGCAGATTTGTAGGATTTATAGGACTAGATAGATTGAGATGGGGTCCTTGGGAGAGGGAAAAAGGTAACCGGCGATTTGGTATGGTGGGGTTTAACCGACGTGTTTAAGGGGGGGTGCTTGGGTGAAGCTAATGTCCAATGGGTTGAGTTAGGCTCGAGCAAGTACAGTATCAAATAAGGAAAGATTCCTAATGTACCAATATTTCCATAAGTGTAGGGTTTAGTCGTCGCTTAGGTTTACGTACAATGCAGTCTAATTCTCGGACAGATTTTACGGATTCGCGTGCATTGTCAGTCCGAGGTTGAAATCTACAGTCTAAGAAGTTAAATAAATACGCACGTGTATATAGACAGGTTCTGGAATTAAGAATTTTAAATGCTGGAATTAATACGAACAAACAAAAAAAAACACAGGAACCTGTTGTATTATTATCAGGAAATTTACGGGTATTACATCATCCACCTGCTATCAAAGATTCCGTCCCCGGAATCAGGGCTAGCTATACATTAAAAAGGTGAGAGAACTTCTCACGCATCTCAGATTCTAACTCCCAAGAAGCTTCACGCTCATCGTTGTGTTTCCACTGGACCTTCACTAGTGGAATCTCTTTAGTCCTCAGCTTCTTAGTTTCTCGTTCCAAGATCTTCACCGGTCCTACATTGAAAGTCACATTGTCGTTTACCTCGATATCCGTGAAGTTGATCTCATGAGACGGATCATGCACGACTTTCCTCAGCATACTAATGTGAAACACATTATGCACTCCTGACATCTTGGGCGGCAGTGTAAGTCTGTAAGCAACTTTTCCCACGCGTTCCAGAATTTCGAACGGTCCAATGTAACGTGGCGAAAGTTTTCCTCTCTTTTGTACAAATCTGACAACTCCTCGCACGGGTGATACCTTTAGGAATACGTGATCTCCAACGTTGAATTCCAAGTCCTTTCGGTGCTTATCTGCATAGCTTTTCTGTCGGCTTTGAGCTGCTTTCATTTCCTCTTTGACGATATTGATCTTTTCGTTCGTCTCTCGAATCATCTCTGGTCCTAGCAGCTTGTCATCTCCAACTTCTGCCCAACATAAGGGTGATCTGCACGGTCTTCCATATAAAGCTTCAAATGGTGCCATTTCTATACTCGTATGGTAGCTGTTGTTATAAGCAAATTCTATCAACGGTAGGTTCTCTTCCCATGAACTTTCAAAATCTATTGCACAAGCTCGAAGCATGTCTTCCATTACTTGATTGACTCTTTCTGTCTGTCCGTCGGTTTGGGGGTGAAATGCTGAACTTAACTTCAATGAAGTTCCAAGTGCTGTCTGTAAGCTTTCCCAAAATCCTGACGTAAAACGTGAATCACGATCTGACACAATTGACACGGGTACTCCATGTAGTCGAACAACTTGTTGTATATACATTCTACTTAATTTCTCAACCGGGTAAGTCATACTATAAGCGATAAAGTGAGCTGATTTGGTGAGTCGATCCACAATTACCCAAATGGCGTCATGATTCTGCCTTGACCTTGGCATTCCGACAACGAAATCCATGGTTATGTGCTCCCATTTCCATCCGGGAACTGGTAGTGGTTGTAACAATCCTCCTGGCTTCTGATGTTTTGCCTTGACTTGCTTGCACGTCATGCCTTTGGATACATAATCTGCTACTTCTCTCTTCATGCCGTCCCACCAGAAGTTCCTTTTTAGATCCTTGTACATTTTTGTTCCTCCGGGATGAACGGTCATTCTTGATTTGTGTGCCTCATCCAATATATCCTTCCTCAAGTTGTCCTCATTGGGCACACAAAGTCAATTGCGACATCTAAATCCTCCATCTGCTCCTATATTCCACTCGGCGGGGTCCTTTGCCGATGCCTTCTCAAACCATTGATGAAGTCCTTCGTCCTTTCCTTGAGCTTCGAGAATACGGCTTATGAGTGTTGGTTGTACTACAAGACATCCAAAGAGTCGCTCTTCACTTGATTCGGGAGTCTGAAAATCAAACTCTGTTAATATCTCCAATACTTTCCATTCTCTGATCATGAGAGAAGATACAATGAGTTTTCGGGGTTTCCGGCTCAATGCGTCAGCAACAACATTTGCCTTGCCAGGGTGGTATTGCAACGTGAAATCGTAATCTTTTAACAATTCCATCCATCTTCGCTGTCTCATGTTCAACTCCTTTTGAGAGAACAGGTATTTAAGGCTCTTGTGATCTGAAAATAGATCGAACTTTTCTCCGTAGAGGTAGTGTCTCCAAATTTTGAGTGCAAAGACGATTGCAGCTAGTTCCAGATCGCGTGTAGGATAGTTAAGCTCATGAGGTTTCAATTGTCGTGATCCATACGCTATCACTCTTCTATCTTGCATAAGCATACATCCAAGTCCTTGATGTGATGCATCGCTGTAAATGGTGAACTGTTCACCGCTCTTTGGTATTGCAAGCACTGGTGCCGTGGTTAGTTTTTTCTTCAATTCTTCGAATGCGCATTCATGCTTGTCGCTCCATTCATACTTCAAGTCCTTCCTAGTTAATCCAGTAAGAGGGGCTGCGATTTTGGAGAATCCTTCCACGAATCTCCGGTAATATCCAGCTAGATCGAGAAAACTTCTGACTTCCGTTGCTGTGGTCGGTCGATTCCAATCTAGGACAGCTTCAATCTTTGATGAACCCACTGTTATTCCTTCTTTTGAGACAACATGTCCTAGAAATTTGACTTCCTTTAGCTAGAACTCGCACTTACTGTACTTGGCATACAAGTGGTTGTCTCGTAGAGTCTGAAGTGCTATCTTTACATGTCCTTCGTGTTCTGCCTCTGTCTTAGAGTAGATGAGGATATCATCTATGAACACAATTATGAACTGATCCAGGTAAGGTCTGAAACTCGATTCATTAAATCCACGAACACTGCTGGGGCATTGGTCAATCCGAACGGCATAACCAGAAATTCATAATGTCCATACCTGGTTCTGAAAGCCGTCTTGGGTACATCCTCAGATCGAACGAGCAATTGGTGGTATCCAGATCGCAGATCTATCTTTGAAAATGTGGTAACTCCTTGTAGCTGATCGAATAGATCGTCAATCCTCGGTAGTGGGTACCGATTCTTGATTGTGACCTTATTCAGCTCTCTGTAGTCGATACAGAGTCGAAGTGTTCCATCCTTCTTCTTGACGAATAGCACCGGCGCTCCCCATGGTAAAGTGCTTGGACGAACAAATCCGAGGTCCTGGAGTTCTTGCACTTGCGTCTTTAGTTCTTGCACTTGCGTCTTTAGTTCTTGCATCTCCATTGGGGCCATTCGGTAAGGTGTCTTCGATATCGGTGAAGTTCCAGGCATTAACTCGATACAGAAATCGATGTCTCTCTTGGGTGGCAATCCTTTAACTTCTTGGAAAACATCTTTGAAATCCTGAACTACTGGAATTTGGTTAACAGGAATCTCATCACTTGTGGTTCCGAGGGCCGCTAGGCAGTTAGTGAGGAAAACATCACACGAGGGATTGCACTTGAAATCAAATGGTTCACCATCAGGTACTGAAAAGAGTATAGATTTGCTAGCACAATCTAACTTGGCATGGTATTTCGCAAGCCAATCGATTCCTAGGATCACGTCGAATTCCTTCATCGACAAAACTATCAAATCAGTGGGGAGATTCTGATCTTTCAAGTTTAGAGGGCAGTCCTTGCATACTTTATCCAACTTAACACTCTTTCCTAGAGGTGACGTAGCATTCAAAGTCATATCCATTGTTTGGGGCACTAAGCCTAAGCGTTGCACGATTCTCATTGCAATAAAAGAATTTGATGCGCCAGTATCAAACAAAGCTTTCACTTGACTGTTAAAGAGGGTTAGAGTACCTTCTATATTCTCCTGCTCTTCCTCGTCAAATCCTGCTTCCTCCGGAATAATAGCATTGAGGCAGGCCTGTCCTTGAGTCGACGCTCCATAGTAACCACCTCGAGGTGCTTTACAATCTTTGGACAGATGTCCTTTCTTGTTGCAGTTGAAACAGACCACATCAGAGCGACTGTTCTTCCTCGGAGCACGACAATCCTTGGACAGATGTCCGGGAAATCCACAGTTGAAACAAACTCCAGGGTTATTGGTGGTTCCTGATTGTCCTTGGGGCGGAGTCGGCTTAAATGGTACAGCTGGTTTGTTTCGGAACGGGGCTGCCTGTGGCCTCTTCTCACCATTCCAGCTCCTCTTGAATCCTTGATTGCGAGCAGGGGCTTGTCTTGGTCCCTGATTAAATCTCGGAGGGGGTGGTCGAGCTATGAAACGCCTTTGTTCACGACCGGTGATCTCCTCGAAGCCATGAGCCATTCCTACTAAAGCTTTGAAAGTCTGATTTAGGTGGCCATAGGTCAGCTTCTGTAGAGGCAGGGAAAGTCCCAGGTGATACTTCCGGTTCTTCTTCTCCAGTGTATCGATCATGTGGTGTGCAAATCGAGAGAGACGTTCGAATTGCACTGTCTACTCCCGTACAGTGTGGTTCCCTTGCATCAAGTCAATAAATTCCTTTTCTTTCTTGTTCCTTTCTGTCTAGGGAAAGTAGTTCTCTAGGAACAGTTCTTTGAATGTCGTCCATGACATCCTCTGTGCAGCTCCTCCCAGGGTTGCCTTCTCCGATTCCCACCAGTCTACTGCAGCATATGTCAGTTGATATGTAGCCAGTCGTCGTTTCTCGATTTCAGAACATCCCAGTGTGTCGAAGATGATATCCAATCCACGGAGCCATTGTTCTGCTTCCCATGGCTCAGTCATCCCATTAAACTTGTCTGGCCGCATTGCTCGGAATCGTTCCACCGTACGATCCTCTTGTGGTCTGGGTGGAACTGTGGGATTGACGTTAACATTGTTGGTTGGACCGTGATTATTTCCGATGTGCTCCAAGTGTTGTAAGAATGCTCCAAAGATTCCAGTGGGATCCATTCCAGCAGGAATGGGTTCCGGTGCTCCTTCGGCTGGGTTTGGAAGTCCTAAGCGTCGATTTCTCCTTGGTCATTCTGCCATTACGTATCTGGTTACCTACAGAAATATTCTACTTAGGGCTCGAATGTAGGATACATCTAAATATCTACCAACACATTTATAATTTAATCAAACAAACCAAACAATCATAGAGACAAGTATAGTACTAAAACATCCACTTTTATTTAATATTAAAAACGGTGATTACAAGATCAAACTGGCCGAGAATACATGGTTACAAAATGGGGGTATTACCCTATCGCATGCATTCATACAACAAGATGGGTCACTAGCCCAAGATAACTTAGATACAATTAAACTACCAGCATATAATAATAGATTATCCTAATCTAATCATCCATATCTGACTCGGATGTGATCTCTCCCATGTCAGAGTCGTTAGGCCCATCTTCGTCCATAATAGGTTCACCCAAATCCCAATCTTCGATATCGACATTGCCTTCATCCTCTTCATTTTCCTCATTATCCATAGGCTCTTCTATTATAGGGTGAACCTCCATAGGTTGGTGGGGTGCTTCCTGTTCAGGTTCTTCTTCTTCTGGATCATCCTCCTCGTCATCCTCTTCCTCATCCTCTACTTCTAGATATGCATCTGGTTCATCGTCAGACATCTCTGCATTAGCAGGTTCATCAGCAGGTGCTTCCATTGGGGGTGCCACGCCTACAGGGGCATTCTCATTAGGAGGCTCAACCAGGCGGTCTTCTGGGTAAATGGAGGGCTCGTGTAGTATCTGGTTTACTAGTGGCTGGAAAACTGAGTCCTTCATTGCTAGTCTCCTTATCTCTCCATGCATTAACTCTTGGGTATATGCAGTATGGATGGCTTCAGCTTGAAGTCGATGGGGGTCGGAGATATTGTATACATGTCGCTGAACTCTAAGTCCTCCTCGGAGACGTTGACGGGCTTTCAGTTGTACATTCTCCAGGAATCCTTCCGGATCAGCTGGTTCGATGCCATCCGGGTAAATCATATGTCCTCCAAAGTCGTCATTGACATAGTGACCGGGTTCTCGGGACTATGTTTTGTGCATAGGCACTCCTTGGAATGGCGGGGGTTGTTGGAGGAGTACAGAAGGCGGTGGGGGCATTTGGTAAGCACTATCGTGCATCATTTCATAGTCTTCAGGGTTCTTAAGTAGTGCAACCATTTCGTCCTGAACCTTATGGACGATTTCGGCTTCATAGATTGATTCTAAACGCAGGGTATCATAGTTATACACATTATTTTTATTCATTTTAACCCATAAGTTCCTTTTTCCTCCGTCTCTAGCTAGTTCCTGAATTTGGCGATGGTATATGTCCGGGTTTGCTGGTACTACGCGATCGGGAAAAATCAGTCGTCCTCCAAAAGGGTCTGAAATATAGTGGGGTTCCATGTTACCTGTTTCATCAGAAGAACTATCTATTTAGGGTACTGGTGCAAATTGCCTTAAGGTTTATTACTTATTAAGTTATAAAAGAGAATAATATAACACGGGAAATCAGAAACTAATACGTAGACTTCTCATTAATAGAAAAATATTTACATAAGAAGAAATTTGAAATACAGCTTTTACATATATATCCGTCAAAATGTGGGATTATAATCCCAATACAACATTAATACAAAATAAGCTGACTAAGGCGTGCTAATCTTCTAGTTGTGTGAATTCCTCCGAGATGTCCATCTCTTCGGGCGGGGTGAATGACATCCATCTCTCATCGTCCCATCCTATCGGCCAGTCAGGGTTATACGTGTATAACGTTCCCTTCTCAATGAGGTCCTCATCGGCTAGGTAAATCTCTATTTCTTCGTCTTCAGAACTGCTTATCGAAATGTCGGGGGTCTCTAAGGAAGTGATTTCTGCATGTGCTTCTTCTAAGCTGATGGTCATAAGGTCGTTAGGAATATCAGAGGTTCCATCCACCTCTATTGGCACCAAGCGGGGTGCTACAACAATATGACGCACGGTTGGGGAAACCTTCTTCATAAGGAATAGACATCTCATCAACTTTCCTATTCTCTTGCAAGTCTGGTGGCGGAAAGCAGCACCAAAGCAAACTAAACCTTGGGGAAAAGTTCCTTGGAAATGCTCCATACTACCTGTTGGACAGAAAGACTATTTTAGTATTGGTTGTTGTTTCTAAAGTACCTTAAGGTTCTTAACTTAAGGGTGTCGGACAGTCAGCGAGCACAACTAAACCTAGTGCTCTGATACCAAAAATCCTGTCACGCCCCGGAGTAGCCAAAAATAGGAAAAAAATTAAAATTTCCTTTCTGGACCCGTAGGGAATGATGAGTTACATAAAACTGACCTGTCCGTGCAACATACTAACAAAATATATATAGATCAGAGTAAGAAATTTGCAAAAAAACGTCTAATGGTATTCATGGGGGAACTTAGAGTGTTTTGCTACTTAGGCTAATACAAGAGTTCCAAATGAAAACCACAAAAGATAAGTCTGGGCGATTTACGCCACTTAAATATTACATCAACCAAAAGATAATTAAAACGTAATAGAAGTCTTAATGCGGAAATATGCCAGGGTCCTCTTTCTAACTGGCAAACCCATAACCTTCGTTATCAGGCTCTTCCTGATAGTCTGCCTCAGGATCACCTTCCTGATAATTCCCATTCTGAGGATAGTGATATTCATCTTCATTGTTACCTTGATAGTTCTCCTCATCATAACCTAGACGTAAAAAGTCTAGGGCAGGGAAGGAGCCGTTAGCTTTTGAAGCTAAGTGAAAACGTCTTAACCGATCACTCCTAATACAGATAAGGATATACAAGTACAACATATCTTGAAACAACTTAATGAGCATATGATATGTAGAATGATGACATAATGCATTGTCGATATATTCGACTTTAACTCGATCGTGAACACCACAACCGACTCATGTGACTTGTTACATTACCAGTGTAACGCCGTTAGCTCAGAGTAGAATGATTACGTTGCTATCGTCGCCTAGCAGGGCCCTATAGCAAATTTTGGTTTTAAAAGAGTAATCATTGGACTCTCAGGTCCTCGTGACCTTGCCGGGAGAATAGAATAGTTACAGCGCTATCGTCACCTAGCAGGGCCCTATAGCATTTGAAAGGTAACTATTGTATTCTGATGGATACATTGCTATCGTCGCCTAACAGGGCCCTATAGCATATCAATCATCAATTCATGCATAACTTCAATGATTTCAATGGAAACTCTGGCTATCGTCGCCTAGCAGGGCCCTATAGCAGTTTCATCATTGTTCCCATTTACTTGACTATATCACTCGGACCACCGCGATCCATACAATGTATAAATTGATATGACTGGGTTAGTCTCCGTGACTAACCATGCAGATGTCAACATTGACATTAAGACTCGACTATGTTCATATGAATGTTCATGCGACTATAGAAACAGAATTCATGATAACAAGAATATTAGCGAATGTTAACTAAGCATGGAGTATAGTTAGCTAACATGTATTCATTATATAAGCATCACTATCATGTTTACATAACTAATACATATTAGTATCGTCCACACAGAACGTACTGGGCATACATATATGATCAAGGAATAATTCTATAATATACCAAGTGTGTTAGGACGACTCACCTCGAAGCGGCTGCGTAAAAACAAGCGTAGCGGTTCCTACAAAGCATTAAGATTACATAGAACATTGATTAATAAGTCTACTAAAATTGGGGGCATAATGGTAATTGTGCCGGGTGGGTCCCTAAACCTCAACATGATGATCTAGACATCATTCTGAGTCCAACGCCATTGACTAGACTCAAATCGGAGTCCGTCGCACAAAAGGCTGGGTTTTCTGTACCAGTTTGGGCCCTAAAGATAAGCTGTATTTTTTACCGTTTCGAAAGGTCACCAAACTTTAAGGGGATGTTCTATACATTATTCTAAGACTCTGGGAACTGACCGCGTATTTTTCTGAGCTACGGTTTATTTATTACGAATTTCTGAAATTTAAAACGTCTAATAATAGACTGCGGAGTCCCATAATTATAAAATATAGTTTAGAGAGACATATGACTCTCATAAATATTTTTATTAAATACTAGGCCTTAAATTAGGCTAGTAGTATTTTTCCCATAATTTTCGGGACTCGTTTGGTATTTTAAATAATTAAAATACAACCAAACGGGTATTTTATAAGTAATTAATCATTATTAAAATATTAAAGCTAGGGTTTTGTAAATATTAATTTACAATATAGAGATACTAGACCTTAGAAAAATTTAATATAATTTTCCTATACTTGAAAAAAGGATCATTAGGTATTTATCACCTAATTATTTTAATTTAAAATATTTACTTATTATTTATTTAAACCAATAAATAATAAGTATAACATATAATGATAATTCATATTATCATAATATAAGGTTATTATAAAAAATAATACTACAATTTATTAAAATATAATTTATAGTATTATTGAAATCATAATTAGATTTTTTAAACAATTTAAAAATCATTTATAATCATTTATATTTACTAATTAATACAAACTATATTATAAATAATATAGTGATACACTAACCGTAATTAATATATATTAATATTACTAAAACAGTTTATTAAAACATTAATTAGGATTTACAGAATAATTAATCATTAAAAATTGATTAATAAAACCTTAATTAAGGTTATTGGAATAATTAAGATATTAATAAATCTAAACACAAATTATAAATCTACTAATCTAGATTAACGACTTAATAAAGTGTAAATTATGGCTAATCCGGATCATTAGTGCGCTAAGCTCGATTAATAGAATACTTAATAATTAAAATAGGTTAATATAATTCTAATCAGGATTAACATATTAATTAATAATATAATATGACTAATTGACAACTAACCAAGATCCGTGGGTTAGACCCGATCCGATTCGAACCTGTGGGTCACCCATTAACACTCTAGGCGCGATCCAACTTAAAAGATCCGACCCTAACCCATTTCAATTAACATAACCCGAACCCACTATCCATTCACACGCACAAACCAATCCATACCCAAACCCATTACCCGACCCGAATGGGTTAATGATATAGTTTGAAACCCTAAACGGGTCACGTCTTCTCCGGTGGGCTAACCTCGCCGCCGGCGAGCTCGTTTTAGCCGGAAAACTTCAAACGACCATATCTTCGCCGTTTCTTCACGAAAATGGCTCAATCCAACGGGAAAATGACCGGAATGGAACCCTCTACAACATACTAGGGGCTGGGAACTAGGTTCATTCGTTTTGATGACCTACCAACGAATTATTCTTTTTCAGTTTTTAAAGGATAATGTTATGCATGACCTACCAAACGCGTCCCAAATCGAATGCTGTTTTAAGGGGAGTCTCCTGGGTTCCTAAGGATTAGTTTGATCTAATTTTTGGAGTCTATAGTTGAGTTTGAAGAAACGAGCTCCAGTGAGTGAGCTTTAATGGCTACTGGGGCTTTTCTTGAGCCTTAGGCTCTGTTTGGGTCATCCTAAGGGGTCTGGGAAAATGTGTGGGTGCGTGTGTGATACAGAAATGAGCCAGAGGGGGTGAGGTTTACCTCACGGGAGTCTCGGATCCTCCCAATCTCCGGCCTCTCTCTCTGTCTCTAGTTCTCAACTCCTTGAGACTTCCTTTATCTCAACAGTGTCCCATATATATATATTAATACACCTACATATGCTTAAACATGTGCGGGCAGATTTGTAGGATTTATAGGACTAGATAGATTGAGATAGGGTCCTTGGGAGAGGGAAAAAGGTAACCGGCGATTTGGTATGGTGGGGTTTAACCGACGTGTTTAAGGGGGGGTGCTTGGGTGAAGCTAATGTCCAATGGGTTGAGTTAGGCTCGAGCAAGTACAGTACCAAATAAGGAAAGATTCCTAATGTACCAATATTTCCATAAGTGTAGGGTTTAGTCGTCGCTTAGGTTTACGTGCAATGCAGTCTAATTCTCGGACAGATTTTACGGATTCGCGTGCATTGTCAGTCCGAGGTTGAAATCTACAGTCTAAGAAGTTAAATAAATACGCACGTGTATATAGACAGGTTCTGGAATTAAGAATTTAAAATGCTGGAATTAATACGAACAAACAAAAAAAAATACAGGGACCTGTTGTATTATTATCAGGAAATTTACGGGTATTACACCAACTCCCATGGGGTATCACCGGGATTTGAGTTTCCACCGAAAGGCTAGTCTTTATGTTCTTGACGTCAATACAACAATGTCTAAATACACATGAAATAGACCAACAAGCCGGGCATAAGGCTTAAAAATGAAGAGACGGGTCATTCACGTAGTCGCCGTCTAATCACGCAAGGACGGGTCATCCACGAAGTCGCCGCCTAAAATTATAAGGAGTAGTGGTGAACTATAAGGATTTTTCTAATGTTCATACATCCACGTTTTTCACAAAACTCAACTTTATAAGAGATTCATATATCTCAAATCAAATTCCCGTTAAAATCATATTAACAGCTACATGTTCACACAGATTCATCACTCTTACAAAATTGCACAGTCACAATTTCAGAAAGCTCAACTATACATGAGAACTCATAGCTCCCTAAGTACAAACAAATTAATTCATATTAACGAACACGAAATCACACAAAAATGTGATATGGCAAAAACACTTATTTTAACATTCATAAAACTGCTATTGTAATATAAATTTTCTGCCCAAACGGTGCAGAATTGGAGGAAACACCATTAGATGAAAGTTGTCCAGCATTGCGTTTCCTACAGGCTCTCGCGAAACAGAATCACGAAAACTGGAACGTATGATTTATTATGAATTTTCTACTCAAATCTGATTCGTGAAAACCCCAAATTCGAAAATTGAATAATTGCTCAAATGCATATTCAATGCTCATCTATAAATCTCAAATCACAACTTCAATCATTGTAAAAAATATGCTTAAATCTCATAATCCATAACCATACTAATTTAATATTCTATCTATTTAAATTTCAATCAAACGAGATTGAAAGAAAATAACAAGTTAACTCACCAATTTAGGGCTTCAAGGTTGATGATGATTACACAAACCAAAGGTTGAGGTACCTCTCTTCTTCTTCTTCTTCTTCCTCCCTCTCTTTCCCTCTCTCTATCTCTCTCTCTCTCTCACATACGTCTGTTCTCTAGTTTCTTCTCTCCTCTTCCTTTTTTTTTTTTTTTATTTAAATGGGGGCTAGGGTTTAATATATGTGTATATATATTTCACACACAACACTTATAAATAAAACACACACAAACATGTGAATCCCGATTTTTATCTAAGGGCCTCACAAAAAGGCTTTATATGTACTCGAAAATGCATTCTAATGTGACAAATGATTAGCCCAATGGGTACCCATGACTCCAGGCACTAAATTTCTATGTTAAGCACACTACTTAACATACTAACTACCCGTACACCCTACTTCAACATTTTTATTAAGTGTCACTAAGATACATACACACAGTTAATGTCTAATACTCGAAAATAATAATATAAAATTTACTAAAAGCACTTAGAAAATTAGGGTTGTTACATTCTACCCTCCTTAAAGAAAATTTTGTCCCGAAATTTGAAGCGACGGTAAAACAAATACTTATTCATAAATATTGTTAAACACACAACTGATAGAAAACACTGATTCACTTTTAACTCTCAACAATACAAGGCTTAGTACGTCGAGCGAATAATCCAAACAAGGAAACTCTCATGTATATACATTTAGCCTCATATAGTCAATTGTTAAATGTTAGCAGCTAATTAAGACAGAGATAATAATGCAACATATAAGAATAAAATTATGAATGAAACCATTTACCCCCACTCTAATACTCCTTAGAATACTCAATACTCGGTGATCAACCAATGTATCTGCGAATACTCATTCTTCCAAAACTCCTTACTAATAATAAGCTTGAGAAGACGATATTGCCATTGAAGAGAAATCCATAACCATCCGGATCATAATATGTCATAGAGAAGAAAATATCGTCGATAATCACTCCAGAGAAATCATATAGAATAGAGTTCCCATATATAATAATAGCAACAGCATAATCATAAGAAATCCAGAATATCCGTTGATAATATTCACATCAGAAGATAAGAAATCCAGAATACCCATAGTAATAGATTCCGCATCAGAAAAGCAGTAGATAATCAATAGAGATAAGAAAACCAGTTGATCACATAAGAAGTCCAAATATCCAATCTCTGCCTGCAACTCCCAAATAAGATTTTCAGTCTTTCACATAGATAGTCATCCACATTGCTACTCCATGAGCCAAAACAACACTCCCCTTGATAACACCCCCGACGTTACAACCAAAGATGCATGCACTAACATGTAAATCTAAACAATATCATGTATGCTCCTATTAAGTCATCCCGAAAATGACATACATTTAAGACTAACACGTTACAAAGTACACAGTAGAACAAAACACACAATACCATGAAACACATTATAGCACAAAGCAATAGAAGCACGAAATAACACATAATCCCTGTCCCAAAAATCCGCAAACCTAAGGCTCTAACCAACCCATAAACCACATTCCGAGAATCACTTAGACTCGCTAAGCTAACCTTAAGCTCTGATACCAAACTGTCACGATCCAAGTCTCGCTCAGCAAGATATTGTCCGCTTTGGTCCCAAACCCGCACGGATTTGTTCTTGGGTCACTACCCAAAAGGCCTCTTACTAGGGAGACTTAGAACCACACATATATAGCACATTACTTTTCCACACCCAGGCGATGTGGGACGAGCTTCCCATAGTGTGTAGCCTGCCAGCACATACTGCAGCCTCAATGGCACCTACAGCAGCCCGCCCACAACACCAGGGTCGTTACAGTAATCCTCCCTGGTGCCTTCACCTTCTGTCGGTCCATCCTCAACATATCCTTCCTCTGGGTAATAGCTGTCATCATATGGTACATTACTTGCATTATAAGTAACATGATAGTCTGAACGAGAAATGTCCAGGCATGAAACGCTGTCAGCTTGTTTAAAGCTAAGTGAGTATAACTAAAATAACATTATAAGCATAATGTATTTACCAGTTATGAAAGATAAGTATAGTACTGTCACGCCCCGGAACCACCCAGATGATCCTAGGACACGTGGCATGCCACCAAGGCCTTACACAAGTGATTAAAGTTCCAAAAATAAATTTAAAATAAACTTAAACTAAAGAAGCTCAACAATAATAAATAAAATAAAAAAAAAACAAAATCCTGTCTTTGCAATTAGCCAAAAACCATGTTTTAGCAAATAGTAAATTCACAAATAATATTACCAAATCACAAGTTAAAACCAGCACTAACGATTTAAACCATTTAAAGTCAAACCAAAGTCATAAACATAAGCTCCCAAGAACAAGCAAGAATTTTTAAATACTTTAAATAAAAATACTAAAAATAACCATTTTCAATCGACCGCACCCAACACCTGGAATACTTACCACTCTTATAAAGCATGTGTCCAAATTATACAAGCAGATTACTACATGAGATTATGGCCCAACTAAAATATAAAGTTTGCCTCAAAATATTACATAAGTCTTAAACCAACCAAAATATGACTCGTACTACAATCCAGATTAAAACCGAATTAATTACAACTATATTGCAAGCTTTAAACTAAAAAGCAAGTAACTATTAACAAGGTTACAACAACCCCCAAAGCCCATGCACTAGCCAGCCACTTCCCAGCTCACCTCCCCGATTCCTCGCCGCGATCACCTACGATGTTTATTCAATAACCACTATAATATATAAGCTATATGCTTAGTGAATAATGCTAATCATGATCGTGGGTAATAAACATGCTCAATTCAACATGTTACAAATAACTATAGTCTCTGGCAATTACTAGTTTACTCCCACCACTACCGGCTAGCCCGCGGCTCCACTCCCCAAGCCCACGTGACTAGTCATGACCCACGCCCTCACACGTGCGGTCCCATAGGCTTCTGGCGGCCGTGGTTGTCACCACAAAGATTACCTCATGGTGGTATAGAACTAGCAATTTCCATTAACCCAAATAGGCAACTCAACATGCTCATTTAATCATTACACCGTGCTTTCACAATCAAATTGGGCCTAATTTAACCACATGAATTTTGCCCAATAATAATCTAAATAAATTAAATTACGCTAATTAGGCATGCTTTGGCATCACAATTGAACCTAACATGGAAATCATCCAAATATCAAAATTAACATCACTCACCTCTTGGGTTTCGCTCCTAATCACAAGATTAGAGTCCTACTATGAACCAGGTACAAATCCTATGAACCAAGTACAAATCTTATACATAAATTACGAGTTATGAGCTTAAACCCTAAAATGGGTCGCGGAAAAACTATCACAAAACTCAACCAAATTGGTACCATCGAGTTAGACTCACCTCTAGAAGTCCAAATATGTAACCTGTTTCAAAAACCGATGTCGTTCGGCGCGTCAACTGTTGTCGTGAACGTCACCGTCAATCGTTTCCGCAACTCTCGTTTCTTCTCTGTAATGTATACTACTCGAGATTGGAACAAATGAAATGAGGAGTCATCCTCCTCTTAGGTGGCTTGTTTATATAAATTTTCCATTTTTATTATGAAACCCCCACTAGTTTGCTAGTTTTGCGATTACGCCCCTACTATTTGTTGAACTATATTAAAACTATCCCAAACCTAAATAGGTATTTGTCTATGTCTCGCATGGGTCCCATAAGTGGTCCCATATAATTATATGAAGTTTCTAATTAGCCTACTAATTATGAAACGTGTTCAATTCGTGCTCACAAAGGTACCCCTAATTGACCCCAAAAGTGGTCATCACCTAATAACACAAAATTATTAACAATAAAATAATAAATCATTTAAGCCTTAATAAACATATAGGCACATAGGATGTTCCACATATTACTGTCCCATCTCAACTGGGACCCATCAACACATATCCCAACTTGGGACTGCCACACTGACCAAATTTGGGTTCCTAACTGGACACCCAAAAACAACTTAGTGGGTTAAACCCACTTCCAATATGTGTCACATAACACTATAATTATCATTAACTCATGATTATGCATGCTAAAGCAATAATAAATATAACCGCGGGAGCGAGTGTCACAAGTACTACTAATAATATCTTTCTCTTGATTCCGAATCATTAATCGATTACCCGCGTCTTATTATACAAAGACCGACAACCATATTCTTGATTAAAGAACAGACTCAATAGTTCAACCGTATTGATATACCATTATTCTGTCCATCGCTTTTAAGGACCTTAACCGCCCACCGCATGTCATGGACACCATGTCAGTTCATCTCCCGCTTTTAAGGACTTGAACTGCCCACCGCATGTCAGGGATATAACATTTCGAATAATAGCATATCATCTTATTGCCACGACTTAGCGACGTTTACCAGTGATCCTCGCCCACCGCTTTTAAGGACCTCATGGATCATCTGGCTATCTTAAGACTACTTGGTCCTACCCACCACTTTTAAAGACATAACCGTCCAGTACTTTCAAGGACCTATGACCAAGTGTTCACCCACGTAAAACTCCCAAAACTTATCAAACCTATCTCGTTTTTGAACTAACGTCGACACACGACAATTCCCATTGTGGCCTGACTACTTTGACTGAAATGAAACGATTATCAAATTGAATCCCGACTCCCACATTATCTCGTGTTACGAACGTTCTCACATTACTCTTAAGCATGTCTCATTATCGCGTCGCAATACATTATTCAAACAACAATGCATTATGAAAGCATAACTAATGACCAAACAACTACGAAATTCATAGCATATATAAACAGAGATATTCCAAATCCGAGGGTACCAATCGATTGCAGTCATTTCATTCGATTGATAAAAGTTGAGTTCGATCGATCGAAGAATCTTCGATCGCTTAAGAAAACTTAGGTTTGATCGATTGAAACAAGTTCAAGTGATCGAAACTTGTCTTCTCCAGACAGTGATGTCCAGAATGTATGGGTTATGTTTGGTTTGTTTTCTTCACATCCAAAACTTGTAAAACACTAAACTTAACTACTGAGTAAGTTTAGAACTCACCAAAAGTTAAGGGTTTGTTTGGTTTTAGCTTTGGAGCATGGTCTCCAATGGCCAACCTCTTTCTCTCTCTCTCTCTCCTCTTCTCCTCAATCTCTTTCTATCTTTCTCTTCTCCTCCTTCTTCTTCTTCTTCTTGCTAATTCTCTATCTCTCTGTATAGATATATAGAGTGTATATGTGTGTATATATATATATATATGAGAATGTGTATATATATATTACACTCTCTCTCTCTAAACTTTCTTTCCTCTCTGGGCCAAAATAAATCTCACACACACAAACATGACACAATATATATAGGGAGAAAGAAAGTGAAAGGTGGCAGTTCAGTGCAATAACTGGGATAAATATTCAGACGCATTCGATCGATCAAAGAAGTCGATCGAAGCTTTTTCGATCGATTGAGAACATGTCGATCAGGATTCAATCGATTGATAGAGGTTTAATCAATTGAGAAAAGGTACACAACATGGTTTTAGGTCGGCAAGGTTTCGATCGATTTAAGTTTCTTCTATCACTTGAAACTTCAAATCTTTAATCGATTGAGAAAAGTTCAATCGATTGAGAACAAGTTACAAGTATGGTAAGGGTAAATATACAGAATCTTATTTATGATATATACATACCAAAAATATAGGGTATTACAGGTTTGACGAAATTACACAGACCTCCCCTCTATATTGCAAAATTACACAGACCTCCCTTCTAGCATGAATTTACTCTTTTACCCTTACTTTGTTTACCATTTTTACTAAACTACACCTCTCTCTCTCTCTCTCTCTCTCTCTCTCTCTCTACTGTGTGTGTGTGTATATATTGAGATACAGATATGCAAGTACATACATAAATATATAGATATATATATATATATATCTCTATGAATGTGAATTTGTTCACAAAATAAAAAATTTAAACCCAAAGTCAATTTGTTCCAAAAACTAATTTGTTCATGAATTTAAACCCAAAATCAATTTATTCCAAAAACTAAATTGTTCCTAAGATTTAAACCCAAAATCAATTTGTTCCAAGAATCTAAGATCTAAACCCAAAATACCAAACCCATCTCAAAGATGTATACAAATATCTATGTATATATATGTATTCAATGATTATATGTATGTATGCATGCATGTATGGTGGGTGTGTGTGTAGGTATGTATATATGGTGTGTATATGCATGTATATACAGTAGAGAGAGAGAGAGAGAAAGAGAGAGAGGGGGGGGGGGGGGGGGGGGAGGGAGGGAGGGAGGGGAAGGAAATGTTTATTTTTTATTTTTTATTACTAAGGGTATTTTCGGTATTAGCAAATTAAGAAGGAGGTCTCTGTAAATTTTGCAATCTAGAGGGGAGTTGTATGTAATGCAGATCCAAACCTCAAAGGATGTCTGTGTAATTTTGCAATATAGAGAGGAGATTTGTGTAATTTTGTCAAATCTCAAGGGAGGTCCGTATAATTTCGTCAAACCTTAGGGGAGGTCCGTGTAATTAACCCAATTATTTTCTAAACCAGAAAAAAGGTTCTTTTATTACCCAAACAATGACTATTTTTTTATTTTTTTTATTTTTTTTATACTTAACTGAATTATGGTTGGACACACACATACCTTTAACCTAACCCAACCTAACTCCAAAGCCCCACAGTAAATTCCAATAAAGACCACTCATTCTGATTGAAGAATAAACAAGGGGCAAGTAAAAAACTCACTCTAAGGGAAGACGAACCCTTAAGCAAGTTGTAGTGTAATTTTGTCACATAATTTGGACAAATTCCACTTGGTCAAACAATGACTATTTGCCGATAAGCAAGTTGCATCATGCTAATGAGGTGGATGAGTATGGATCTGTGTTTTTATAAGGCATTTGTGCTCGTGAAGTACTTAAACATTCTGCCATTTTAAAATACATAAAATTATAGTGTGGTCCGAGACCATGACCATGTGGCTGTCGCATTTATTAAAGGATTGTTATGTGGTTAAGTTATTACCTAATAAGGATTAACTTGACCACCACAGTCTGGCTGGGAGCACCACCAAACCCATGATACAAGACCATGCAATAATGTCTATTTTCCAATGGGTCGGACTGGGTTGAGCTCAGATGGGCTGAGCCCTGAAACATTACCCCAAATTGCGAGAAATTGTTGTATGGTACCGGACTATCGGCCGTGTGGAAGTTTTGGCAATTAAAAAACTGCCATGTGGCCCGGTTCTCTCGTTAATTGGAGACAACCATGGAATAATAATTACTCCCAAATTGCAGTGAAGTCCTTTCGGTCTGTACAGCAAATTTACAGAGAGAGAGAGAGAGAGAGGCCCTGTTCTTGTTAATGGCATCAGTGAAGTTACTAACCCTAAAAGCTCTTCGTGGCTCGTCGTCGCTCTCAGAATCATTCATCCCCCGTTCGCGATCATGTACCACCGTCAGAGCTTTCTCCGCCACCATGTCACCGCCATCCAAGGCGGTCGTCTACGACCAGCATGGACCCCCCGATAGCGTCACCAGGTTACCCCCTTCCCCCCCTTCTCTCATTCTCTCTCTATACATATATATATATATATATGCACGAATATATGCACGCACATGTATATACAGTCCAATTTAGTTCATTCACTCAGGTGTTAACAGCCCATTATAGATACACTACACTAATTATAAATGTACATTGTAACCTATTGCAGAGTGATTGAAGTTCCACCTGTTGAGATTAAAGAAAACGATGTTTGCGTTAAAATGCTCGCTGCTCCTATCAATCCCTCTGATATCAACAGAATTGAAGGTTTGTTTGTTTATTCTATGAATTTAATTATTAATTATTCTTTGGGTAGCTTTGACTTTACTTATTTTTCGATTTAATTAGAAATTGAGCATTAAAACATGTTTCTGTTTGGTTGCTGAGAAAATGGATAATTAACAGCCCGCTGAAGAACAAACATTTTACAGGCTTTGACTCTGGCCTTATTTTGTGTGGCTTTCTTTGCCACAGTCCTCTTGCTTGTGCTTATCGTTTTATCCTGGGTATACCCTTTGTATATTTGTACTTCTTTTTGGAATATATTTACCTTTTTCCGAAGAAAAAAAAAAAAAAAACATTTTACTTAACTGAGCTTGATTTAATAATATATGTCATTAGCCTTATTTGAGTCAAATACATAAATTTATGAAAAAGAAAAGAATCAAAGAAGAACCTAAGACTCAATGTTTTCAGTTCTATTTTTTTACTCCATTTTCTTGACAAGAAAGAACATGGTAGAGTTTCCAACGATGCCTACGTGCACATACAAAATGTTTGCATAAACACAAAGGTAATGGGAATTCTGTGTACACCTGTACTTATTTGTAAATGTTGTTGTAGGAGTGTACCCTGTGAGGCCGCAAGTGCCCGCAGTTGGAGGATATGAAGGGGTTGGAGAAGTACACTCTTTGGGGTCTGCTGTAAAGGGCCTTTCACCTGGCGATTGGGTCATTCCATCTCCGCCTTCCTTTGGTAGACTCCATTTGCTAATTCTTGATGTTGCAAAGCTGATTAAAAAAATTTTCATTTCTTTCTTATCGTTGACTTTGTTTTACTCTTCATATTTTGTTATGTTAAAACCTAGTTGGTTTTTTTGGAGTTCTTGAAGTGCACATTTCATAGTTGACTGTCAACAAGACAAGGGGACTGATATAAAAAAGGATATGACTCGCAAATTTCAAAATATATATATATTTTTTTCACTGTTTTTCTTTTCCTTCCTATTTCCTCCGGGCGGGGGGTGGGGGGTGGGGGGTGGGGTGGGTGTGTGTGTGAATCTTTAATGTTTGAACAGAGGGACCCACTCTGATTTTGTTACTGATTTCATTATCGAAGAACAATCAAGTGGTTACTGTGGTTTCCCTAAAGCTGCATATAGTTGTCCAATAAGAGCTTCATCCACCGGGGAATATGAAGAAAAGAGTCGGGGCATCCACTTGTAAAAGGACTGCTTTCCTCGTAAGCCAAACAAAAAAATCCACGGACCATATAGACTAAGGAAATGAAAATCATTAGACCACGTATTCCTGTGACATGTTGCTGACTTGTAAGAAACTTTTCATCCAAACACCACTCTCTATATGCTAATCTTGATTTATTAGTATATAACAAAATTTGTTCTGCTTAGGGACGTGGCAGACATACATTGTAAAAGAGCAGAGTGTCTGGCACAAAGTTGATAAAAGTACTCCAATGGAATATGCTGCCACAATTACCGTTAATCCTCTGACAGCCCTAAAAATGCTTGAGGAGTTTACCAGTCTAAAAGCAGGTACTTCATTTTTTGAGAACCCGCTTAATAAAGTTTCAACCGCTTTTCCCTAATCAGTCTTGTGAATTAACAGGAGATTCTATTGTGCAAAATGGAGCTACAAGCATTGTGGGGCAATGCATCATTCAAATTGCTAGAACTCGAGGCATCCATAGCATTAACATTATACGGGATAGGTGCTAACAAGATAGTTTCTCCAAATATGTTGCTTGTAGTCAATTACATTTGTGACCTATAGTTTTGTTAATCTTAAGGTGATATTGTAGTTCTTTGGAATTTTGTTATATGTATATTTGTGGCATCTCTGATTTTGCACACATTATTTTTGGAATTTAGCTACCATAAAATTAAATGATAGAAGTGGATGGATGGTGTTCATAACTTTCTTACATTTCTTTTGAACCTTTGAAATTCCATTTTTGTAACCTTTGTTCGTGTACTTCTTTACCTGCTATATTAGACTGAAATGAAGTCCTAAACTTGTCTTATCCATAGTCGGTCTTCTGATATTAGACGTTTTCATTTTTTGCCCACATGCTCAGCCAAGGGAGAATCTTCTCGCATTTCTCAGAATCTCAGATATGAGGTTTGGAGTTAAGTTTGTCTTTCCCATCCGTGAACTTGAGAAAATATAAACCACTGAACCATGAAGCCACCTATTACTACAGGTGGCACAGACAACCAACTGTCACTATGTGTGTTGGAAAAAGAGAATGTGCCCGTCGAAGGGATTTCCGTCACCACTATTCGTTTATGATTTGAGGTGTGCCAGCCGCATTAGTAACACTTTTGCTGTATATGATTCTCACTTATCTTCCATAAGAGGCCTCGGTGGCCGCGATCACGCACAATTCTTCCACACGTATTTGGGTTTCGGGCGTGACAGTTTTAAAGTAGTACCGCACAATGGTATTGTATATCCAAACTGCACTGAATTATGAGCAACTAAGTGTATGCTGATGATATAAAATGATTTAGAGATCCCTTTTGATTGGGGTGCTAACAACTGTCTGAACATGTGATGAATTAACTACCGTTCTCAATGCATTGATGGTCTATTTCAAATACAGTAACTTAGAGAGAAGAAAAAGTCTGTGGAATCTTGCGTGAACTTAGCATGTTCTGGTTGTTACAGGGCTGGGTCAGACGAAGTAAAAGAAAAGCTGAAGAAACTTGGTGCAGGTGTAGTACATACTGAGAGCCAACTAGCTGTGAAGAATGTCAAAAGTCTCCTGGTATAATATATCAACTTGTTATAGTTGATACAGTCTGAAGCAGGGAGGTGTTTATTCTGTCTCACATGTATTTGGTGTCAGTGAAGTGCTGTGTATAAAAGGAATTGATTTTTATGTAATTTTTGGATTTTGTATTGTTTTTATCAAAGCTAATCGTCTTACCGTATCATATACTTGCTAGGCTGATATACCTGAACCTGCCCTGGGATTCAACTGTGTTGGCGGCAATGCTGCTGCTTTGGTTCTCAAATTCTTAAGGTGCGACTTTTCTATGTTAAATTCTTTAGACAATTTCTCTATCTTTGGAATCTATCTGTGTTTCAGGCAGGGAGGAACTATGGTTACATATGGTGGAATGTCTAAAAAACCTATAACTGTGTCGACTTCGTCGTTTATTTTTAAGGTATGCCCTGATTTCATGGTTATATCGGTTTTATGGAGAAATGATGGCAATCCATAGACTGCATGCTCAAAACACATGGTATAGCTGATATGACGATATTTTGGTTGTTTATAGCATAGGAATAGCATAAGCGAATTAAGTTCATTTTTTCAAAGCTTGTAACAGTCGCAATGGGTTGTAAGATGATAGAATCTTGGTTGAGGTGTTATGCTTCAAAGAAGTAGGGGTTCCACTTAAAATTATGCAGTTGCAAACAACTTGAAACCATGGAGAGGTAAGGAAGGTTAATGATAACAAGAGATTTGGAATCTTGTTCTTAACTTGAAGACGTGCTAGACAAGCTTGATGTGAAAGATTAAGTTTTACCCTTTGATACATCTTTAAAAGTTAGAAAACGAAACTGATCGTATTTGATTTAGGTATTTGTTCATTTGTATCTGTATGGAGCTAAATTTTGTAGAGATAGACAGAGGGTACAAGAGGAATGATCAGATCTCCCTGTACTATACACGTTACAATGAAAAGGCAGTATACAATGGAGATTTGCTGGAAATATAGGGATTTATTTGCCAAATAGCATTGTTGGGTGTGGAATACCTTCTGCTTGAAATGGGTCTAAGTAGTGTTTCCCGTGTCTTCAATAAGAAGGTTTAATTTGGTTAAGTTTTTGCTCACACTGATTTCTTCTGATCTTTGTTTTTGCAGGACCTATCATTGAGGGGATTCTGGTTGCAGAAATGGATGAGTACGGATAAAGCAGCAGAGTGCAGAATTATGATAGATTACCTTTTGGGTCTTGCACGCGATGGGAAATTAACATATGAGTATGATTTTTTCTTCTTCCCTTTGCTAAATTCTTTTGACTGGTTGATAAGGGAAAGAAAGATAGATAGATGTGGTAAATCCAGGTGATTGCTGATCTCTAGTAGGGATGGGAGATTGGAAGGAAGGGAAGAGAAGGGGGTTGGAGTAGATAACCTGTAGTGCAAGGGATGGGGTATTTTTTTTTCTCTCTCATTTTGTTTGGTTAATAAGAAGGAAACTTTTATACTTTACTACTGTACCATTATAGAGCGGAAGGATGTTTTTGTTTTTTAGTAATGGCAGAGAAGTCAAAAGAGGAGGGAACTCTCTTCCCTCTCCAAAAGTGGATCTGGAGGAATGTCTCCTCCCTTCTCTCTTCCTTTCCCTCCCCTCTTCCACTCTACCAAATAAGTCTCCTCTTCTCTCCACCCTTTTCCTTCGTTCCCTTGTTCATTCATACCATTACAATGAATTTGAACTTTCGCTGAGGTCTTGTGATAATATCCTAAACCCTGTACCAATTTCAATTAGCAACTTTGAACTTACAATTATGTAATTGATTCGTTGCCTATGGAAGGTGGTTGTGATGTAATGCTGATTCAATTCAAGGACGTGCTCTGCCATTTTTCCACTTCTATTTCCAATTTCATAGTTTTTGGGACTTATGGTTGGGGATTGGTTTCTCTTGTCTTATGGTGAGTCCTAGCCATGGAACCACCAAAATGAACTCCGAGATCTCTGGGTTTTAAGCTTTGTTGCTGGTATCTATCTATCCATGGTAGATTACTCAATTTATCCCAAATTAAGAGTCACTTATTCCATTTTGGGATGTTACATTTTAAGAGTCCTTTTTGAAAAGTCAATGTACTTCGAATTGCCTACCTTATCCTTTATCATTGTAGTTCTCACTTCTCCCACTTATCATTTTTTGTGACACTAAAAATCTAAACTCAAAATAAGAGCATTAATGGAAAGTTCAAAATTTCAATACAATCAAGTAACCTTCCTTTAAATAGTCGGAATTCCCTGAAGGGTATGTTATTTTGGGACTGAGAGTAGTACTTATTTTCTTGGTTTCCACTGTTGTTTTTGCCCTCAATTTTCACTCTATTTGAATGTTGACAATTCTCTCTTTTTTTAGTGAGTATCAAAATTACATATCAACTTATCGACTAATGAAGTGCCTCTCTTTGCAGGATGGAGCTGGCTCCGTTTGATGAATTTCATATTACACTGGACAAGGCACTCGGAAAGCTAGGAAGCCACCCTAAACAAGTCCTCAAATTCTAATCCTGAAATGTGGCTGAGTAGTGTTGTCTCAGTTTTGCTGTATAATGTATCTTTCTTGGAGAGCTGCTTTAGTATTTTAACAATTGGACATCACTCACCTTAGAACACAACTATAAATTATGTAATGTAAATAAATACTATAAAGATCTCCTTTAATACCCCTCCCTTTACCAACTATATGAAAAGGGGGAAAAAAAATGTGAAGACTGGCAGTCATATTGCTTGCCCTTTGCGATTAGTGATGATTATGAAAGATTTCCTTTTGAGATGCAATGACATGCACTTGACAAAATAATATCTGCGACTGTATTCTGAATTATTTACTATAGATGCCAACTGAGAAAGTAGACATCTATTGCTAATCCCTTACGGTCACATAGATTTATTGTTTCAATAATGATAGGGATACACACCAAACGACACACTGTATTTATCCTGTGCTGTTTGATTTTTTCACACTATTCTGTGCATCACTTACACAGCACATGATATATGCATTTAAAGTTGGTGTGTCGTTTGGTGTGTATTTCTATCATTTTTGTTATTGTTTCTCTCTAACTTATGTTTCTCTTGTCTTACTTGCCATCCCGTGTGCCATGGAATGTGACATAAGTTTGGGAAAAAAGGAGATCTGAATTGTCATTTGATTCATTCCATGATCATGGAGGCAAACTCTGATTGCAAATGCTCGAGTATGCAATGGAGTATACAATGGCATTTATTAACATGGCAATGTTTTCCAAATACTACTATATTTTTTTATAGTAAAAAGTAAACGCTACATCATCATCTTTTTTTTTTCCTCTTTTTTTTTAAATGGCTGGTGCAAGAAATATGTGAACTCACACCAAAGTGTGTAATATCTCAAAGAGTAATGATATGCTTCTCAAATTGCTATTCTAAAAGTGTTTTCTAAAAGATGTAATAGTGGGGCCAGGTAAACATTTTTAAATCAAAATTCGACTGGTTCCACTGTTTTAAACTTGGCCTACTATCACATCAGTTGGGAAACACTTTTGGGATATAAATTTGGGAAGCATAGTTGTTACGCCCCAGAACCGTACATACGATTCTAGGTCATGTGGCACGTTCCCGTGTTATTAGAGTTCCATAAAAACCAATAGTAAAAGTTTTGACTCATGAACCCCACAAATACATTTCCAAACACACCCTAATGAAGTTCTTTTTCAAAAGTACACTTTTATAGTTCAAAGGGGTCCCAAAGATACTCTCATGTTTAATTAGAAGTAAAAAAAAAAACACCCCAAGTGGTCAAACCAAAAGTGGATCAGTGAGATTTTTCGCCGGTTGAATTGCCCCATTCAACCGATCGAATGAGCAATGGGCAGAATCTTTCCCCTGCTGCTGAATTTTGCCTAGAGCCACTCAACCACTTCGAGACTTATCAGCTTTAAAGCATTCAAAATATTAAGTTAACTCTAAAAACATGTAAAAACATCATTGTAATATAAATCCGAGCATCTCGAGTTGATAACCACCATTAAATCAAATTAAAGAGAGTTTAAATTCATTTTAAGTAGAATTCTTGGAGTAGAACTCTGTGTTCATTACCAAACCAAACAAGGTTATAAGAATCACAACATACCCAAACTAACTAATATGATAACACCTTTATATTACAAGACTTGAACTTGTTAACTATCAACTACAAGAACCACATAATCCCAATTGCAAATCCGACCAACCAACTAGTAAGTACTCCTTACTCCAAATTACAAATTGTCCAAAACATGAGTTAAGAATTAGCTATTAACATAACTTCCAAATACAACCTGATTATCATCATATTACAAGTTTTAGTCCAAAACAACAACTTATCTACATTAACTACAATCATTCCTTAGTCCCACGTTTCCTTGTTGACAACGATTTTTTAATTTCTTTGATACCTCGCCTTTATCACCTATAATGGTTATTCAATAACCACTACATTATATAAGCTATATGCTTGTGAATGCCAACAGTTATGAATGTGAATAACAAACATGTTTAATATCATCTTTTACACCTAACTATAGCCTCCGGGAACTCAAATACCGACCACCCTTCATGTTAGCCTGCGACTACACCATTAGTCCGCGCGACTAACCTAGAACCACGCCCTCTCTCATTCAGACGTGCGACCTCATAGCCAAATCGGCACCTAGTCACATTCTCGATGGCAAGTATAAGTTCCCCTTTGACCCACATTAACAACTCAACATGCTCAAATAATCATTTCTTAATACACACTCCAACAGTCATATATAAAATAAATGATGACTCCAACAGTCATATATAGGATTTGTCATGTGCAAAATATTTTTAGCATGTGCAGAAATGCTCTAACAGTAAAAAAATATTTAATACAAGTTGCAAAAACGTGACAATCCGAGGTGCATTCGTGTCCGCAGGACGTGCACGCACAAGTCTCGAAATTCAAGCCAAATTGGTGTCCCAAATTTGAGATTTGCACCCCCCCTGCGCGCGCGTGAGAGAGCCTCTCTAGTATATAATCTTACAATGCTTAGAATGAGAGATCATATATAAAGAGTAAAAGGTTCTTGTAAAATTTCAATGTGGGATAGTAGTCAAAACCATGCTTTTAACTTAGGTTTGGGTTTTTGAAATAAAGAGGGCTCTTGGCCCATGGTTTGGCTTAACATGTAAAAGCCCAAGTAGAAAAGCCACAAAGTTTATGAACCCAAACAATAATCCAACACTTGTAAGCTAACTAAGCATGTTTTTCATCACAAAGACAATCCCAAACATCGAGTTATCCAAATTCTATAATTATTATCTCTCACCTCTGGGTTTTCGCTCCTAATACAGAATTAAGATCCTAGTATGACCAAGATATAATTCTTATACAAAATTTACAAGTTATGAGCTAAACACTCAAATTGGGTCGCAGAAAAACTATCTCAGAAATCAATAAGAATAGTACTACAGCATTAGAATCACCTCAAGGAGTCCAAATATATAGCATGTTTTGAAATCTGATGTCAAACGGCGCATCATTTGGCATCGAGAGCGTCGTCGAATTTCCCGTTGAGATTTCGTACGAATTCTCTTCTCTGTAAATGTCTAACTAAGGAAGAAGGATGGAGGCTCATGAGTCACAAGCCACTAACATGTGATTCCAACTTCATAATTCTATTATGACCTCCCCAAAGTTTTATCAATTTTGCGTTTATACCTCTGCTAGTTATAAAGCTTATTAAAACTATCTCAAACTTAAATGGGTGTTTGTCTATGTCACGTATGAGTCCCATAAGTGGTCCCACATAATATTATGAAGTTACTAATTATCTTACTAATTAAGCAACGTGTCCAATTCACTCTCACAAAGGTATCCCTAACAGACCACAGGAGTAATCTCCAACAATTAACATGTTAATAAAACAACATAATATAATATTCACATATGCCTTAATAAATATTTAAGCACATAAGAATTATTCTGCGTCTCTGTCCCATCACACGAGAACCTCTCATAACTGTCCCAAACTAGGACTGCCACATTGGCCAATTCCGAGTTCCCAACTGGACACCCATAATTATCTTAGTGAGTTAAAACTCACTTAGCACATATAACCATATCACTAATACAATGTTAATAATGCTTGCTAACATAATTAAATATAGCTCGTGGAAGCGGGTGTTACAATAGCATTACTCTTTGTTGAGGGATTTTCAAAATTAAGATTTGAATTAGAAATGATGGAAAACCTAAAAACCCCTCATTGTCGGCGATTTTCCAAGAGCTCCCCCATGGGAGAGCCCTTTGGTTCTTCTTTTTTGTTTGTTTGTCTGTCGTTAGGAGAGTTCATCCCTCATTTTGGAGGGTTTGTCCCTCCTTGGGAGGGTTTTGTATCTCTTTAGGACGACTTTGTTTTTTTGTTTTTTGTTTTTTGTTTTTTGTTTTTTTGTTTTGGTCACTTGGTGCTCTACTAGATCTATTCAGTTCTTTATTCTGCGGTTGGATCTGACCTTGTCTATCGCAGATCCGGCATTTTTTGTCAGATCGGTTAATGGATGGGCTCTTTTCGCAATCATAGTGCTTTTGGAGTGATCTTTACTAAAGTTTGTTGGCAGCTTTCTCCTTTAACCTGGCTCCGTGTTGAGTTACACCACAGTCCGAGATATCTTTGGATTTAGAGATTGCAATATATCTCAGGAGATTGTTGTGCTTTAGTTTGTTATTTTTCTTCTTCCTTTTTTTTTTTTGATTTGTACTTGTTTCTTTTGAAACTTGCCTTTGTTCTGGTGAAATGAATTTCTTAATGTTGTTTAAAAAAAAATTCAAATGATGGATCGCAATCATTGAGATTAAATTCAAATTGATGGGTCACAACTGTTCAGATTTGGTTCAAAATTAAATTCAAACCCGTGGGTTATATCTCTTGGATCAATAGTGACAAGGCTAATAGAAGGAAATGTCTATGAAGGGACATAAATCATTCTATATATAGAATTGATCAATTTTCATTTATATGTTAAATGAATAGATCTTTCTTTTTATTCCTTTATGAAAGTTAGTAGATGAAACCATGTAGATTTTCTTTACATAAATATATATATATACTAGGTATTGCCCGTGCCCGAGGGCACTACCCAAAACAAAAAAGAAAGGGTTTAAAAACTGGTTTGACACTAAAACTGTGTAACGTGTACAAAAACTATTTTAAGAAAACGAAGACAATCTCCTTTCTTATTTCCACATTTGACCCTGTTAACATGCAATTTTTTTAACCTATTAGAACACAATAACATAATTTTACATCAACTAAAACTCAACTCATTTAAGCAGAGAGAAGTGAAACCATAGAAGGAAAAGACTAAATAAACACATCAACAACCCTAGCAAACTTATGTGTCATATAGTATACACAATCCACAGTTCAATCCCCGACCCAAGTCACAAATACGCAAAGCGAGAGCGGATATGAATGACGGTGCGGGTGTATGTGGTTCTTCGCTTCTTCTTTTTTTTTTTTTCATAGCAGTACTGTATGTGGTTCTTCCCTTGATCTCCACCTTCTTCCAAACTGAAAAAAATAATAAAAATGAGTTACTGTCCGTATAAGTAGTCAGGTCAAGTCCCAACCAATAATATAAATTTTGCATAGACTTAAAACCATTTGGTGTGCATGACTTGATAACACCAACCTAATCATCCACCAATGTGTAACCAAATAGAATTTATTCCAACCAAAATGCATAACCAAACTTTGAAAATGATTAAATATGTATATAACAATCAAACAGTAGTCCTTCAACCAAACTACTAAACATAAAAGGCAATTTAGTGGTTGACATGTGGAATAGATCAAACCATGGAATATAATTTAATTCATACCACTAATTAAACATGAGATGCTTTAATAGTAGTTTTATGGGTCTCTTCCTAGGCTATTTTCTTTTTTACTGTTTTCTTCTTCTTATTTTCTCAATACCATAATAAGGGATTATTTGGGCTTTGGGTATTAAAATCCATAATAAGGGTTGTTTCTAAAAAAAATAAATATTAAAAAACAAAAAATCTGTCTTTTGTTTTTGTTTTCTTTCTTTTTCTGAAGTGAACAAATATTTTTTTTCTTTGAGTAATGCTATGATTTCCAAATCCAAATCACAAATCTACATTTGCGCTAAATTCAATTACGCTAAAACTAAATGAAGCCACATTTGCTTTTTTGCACACCAACACATATGGAGACCAAAAGCAAAGAACCATACTCTTTTTATTATTATTATTATTATTATTATTATTTTTTAATGGCTAAACGCTATATAATGACTAAAAAAACATGTTATATGATTGTCAAAGTAAATCCAGTAAAGAAAAAAGACCTGGAAATGGAAAATAGAAAGTCTCAATTGTCACAACTTGTTCATGACCTGAAGAAATCATCTACGGTTCAGCTGCCAAAAACAAAAACATGAAATCATTGAGAGTTGTCATATGAAATATACATAGATCCTTTAATAAATAAATAAATAAAACCTGCAACTTTGGGGGAAAACTTCAACAGAGACCTCGAGAAACTCATAGTACAGTCTTCTAAATAACAAAAAGTTAAGGGTTGAGGTCCTTGAGGAAGACATGTATGTAGACTAAGAAGACCAAAGTTACAACCTTTGCTACCGTATATTTTGTAAAGCCAAACAACAATTGGATTATGCAAGTGAATGGAAAATGGAGAGATTGAAGTGTATATGTATAAGAAATGTGGCATCTATAGAAGGTGTTGACAGAAATATTAGACTTTTTTGAAAGAGCAATTATAGGGAGAGAAAATGTGACAATGACTAATTGTTTTTTTTTATGATGGTGAATATGAATACAATTTTGGAATGGGCCCTAGATAAAAAGGAAAGAAAACGATTTAAGGATGATAACAAAATAGGAGAGATACACAGGTAAAATAGGAGAGATTGATCACAGACATTAAAATAGGAGACCTTTGAAACGGATAACAGACATTAAAATAGGAAAATCTTTATGGTTTAAATAGATTTAAGGAAGGTAATAATTTTGGAAAGGAAAATCAAATTTAATGGTGTTGACTATCAAACTCAAGACTAATTTATACACACAGAGTAAAATAAAAAAAATGATATAATTAGGAGAGATATTAGGAATGCAGCAAAATAGGAGGGAGATTTTAGCAAGACGTGTGTTGATCAATTAAGTTAAAAAAAAAACCTTATAAAAAAATATAGTATTTAATAATATTCCGATAAAAAACCCAAACATTTTTTTTTTTTTGAGGAAAATAGTTCCATATTTAAAATAATTTTTCCTGGATAGATCAAACCAAATAATGTTGATCACTATTTTTTTTTTTTTTTGAAAAAAAAAACCCAAATAACAGTTCCAAATTTTACTTAAAAAAACCTTGTAAAAAAATATAAATATCTATATATATTCCGATAAAAAAACCCAAACATTTGTTTTTTTTTTTTTAAAAATAGTTCCATATTTTAAAAAGCTTTTCCTAGATAGATCAAACCAAATAATTTTGATCACTACTTTTTTTTTTGAAAAAAAAAACCCAGATAACAGTTCCGAATTTTTTTTTTCCGGAGAGATCAAACCAAATAATGTTAATACCTAATTTAAAAAAAAAAAAAAAAAACCCAAATAACAATTCCAAATCAAGGTTTTTGAAAAAAAAAAAAACCAAATGACAGTTCCATTTTTTCGTATAGATCGTACCCAAATCATACCCAAATAACATTCATCTTCATTAAAAGGTATTCGATTCATATAAAATTTACATAAATGTGTGTATAACTTACTCGGAATAGCCTTCATTCTGACTTGCATGGCTTTGGTACTATAATGAGGACACAATGAAGCAAAACTATACTTTTGAGATCCAAAAAAACACATATCGATGCATGGTTTTGAGAGAGAAAATGGGTTCTATTTTATTTTTTTATTGGTGACATGAAACCCACTTACCCAAAACTTCTAACTGAATGGGAGGTGGTGGCGCAAGGCGTAGCGTCGGAGCTAGATCGGTGGTCGGTGAAGGCCTGCGGTTGTAGGAGAAGGCTATGGGTGGGAGTCGGAGGCCGTGGGTATGGGGATTTGAGAGATAGAGATAGAGGAAGAGAGATAGGGCGATGGACAGAGAGAGAGAGAGAGAGAGAGAGAGAGAGAGAGAGAGAGAGAGACTGGTGAGTTAATCTGGGGGTTTGAGAGAGAGAGAGAGAGAGAGAGAGAGAGGCGATGGAGAGAGAGAGTGTGAATTTTGCAAGAGAGAGACTATCCTAATTAACATAATTCTGACCCAGCCATCCTAATCACCATCCTAATCATACAAACCCCATCCTAATCATATTTTCTTGTCCTAGTCATTTGTCCTAGTCATATAAGTTCTAAATTATTATATAGATATATATATATTTAGATTCTGTTTTATGCAAAAAGAGAATTCTAGAACTACCTTTTTGGGGAATGTTATGGACTATCTTCAATAGTGCATATTGCAAATTGAGATGACTTCATTATACCTTGAATACAAATTTGTGGAATTTTTGTTTACACACCAAATTTGATTATGGTGGAAACAAATACTGTATTTAGAGAAGTGTTCCGTACACATCTTGACACATATTATTGGAGTACTTTATTCTGCAGTTCTGTCCATGGATTTTTGAGGACTTTTGAGTGATTGAGTTGCAAGACAAAATGTCAGTTTCAAAGTACTTTATCTCTTGGGATTGTAGCTTAAGAAGATCGACTAGCTCATTTTCGTCAATGACAACGATGTTGCCGTCTATTTTGCTCCAACAAAATACCCTTGTGCACTTGTGTCCCTGAATAATAATGGAGACCTTTGAATTGGATTGAATTTGAGAGTATAAGATTTTGAGGCTAGATTTGAAATTCTAATGTAAGAAAGCATAACCCTAAGGCCATATATATATATATATATATATAATCAATTGGTATAGTGGTCTAGTGTAAGGATGCAGTTGTCATGGCCCGGGGGAGGGGGACATGGTTGGAACCCTAATATAAGCGTGACATGAAGATCATTTTTACTAATTAGGCTAAGTCATTGCTCCCCCAAAGCCATATATTATAAAAGGGTATAAATACTGTTATATATGCAACTATTTTTTCATAGGTTGTTACAAATAACTTTGAATATAACAACTTGTAATTTTTTACATTTTAATACTTGAAAACAGTCGAAAATTTGATTTTTGAGAAGCTTCGTATCCGGCTTCTATGCGTGCCTCGGGCTGGGCTTAGTCTTCAAGAAGTAGGCCCAAGCCCTACCCGGGCCCAGGGTCGGACTGGCCCTATTCGAACTTGGGCCGGATTTAAGGCCCGTTTTTTTCGGGCTGAGCCCTGGACCGCCCATCGAGGCGGACTTTTTTGTTTTACACACCTAGTTGTTTAAGACTTGAATGTTTGTTACGGTCCACCGATCATAAGTTTCCTCTCTTTGACAAATATTTCTTTCAAGGGGAAAGCCTTTGAAAAAAATATAATTGGAGGAAAAACAATTATTTTATTTTATTTTATGGAGATGCTGTTATTCTCACATATGTAATTAAATTTGATACCGAACTCATGTAAGTCCTCTCCAATTCACAGATATAGTAAATGAGTAATACTATGTTTTCTAAATTTTAAATTTTCAAGTGCTTGTCAAATACATGTGGCAGTGAGATCAACTTTAATAATAATAATGTGACTACTTTGACATTCTTCAATCAAAATTCTATGCGCCCAATACCACATATATTTAGAACGCATTTGTGATTCGAAATTTGAAAAGCATAGCATTAGCTGCATTACTCATAGTAATTAGTAGGCGCATTTGTGAGCAAGGAAGAACTATTGCTAATCGTCCCCTAAAGTTCACTCTGAAAAAGAGGTAAATAAATAATCACTATTGCAAACTTTTGTATTTAGTGTATAATTTGATACAAACTTTTGTTTGTCAAAGATACGTGATAGTAGAGGATTAAAAAGTTAAAAGGTTTAGTAGAATTCGGGTCGACCAGACCAATTGTCAGGATTTGTTTAAATTTTAGGATCACAAATGCCAAGTCATTGCCCAAAACTCCCAAAAACATGGGACTCGCCCAGATTAGAATTGAAAAAATCAGAAAAAATATTGAAAATTAAGTACTGAAAATTTTAAACGGTTGAATTCAAAATATTGAAAACATTGTTTCAAGTACTAAAAAGATTGCATTCAGTGACTATTTTAGAAAAAAAAAAAAAAATTCACTTAAAGTTTTTAGTGGGTTTGTAGCTGCCTTTTCAATTAAGTGGTACATTATCAAACGCACTACGCACTAGAGAAGAATAAAAAGAAAAAAAAAAAAAAAAAGCTCAAAATTTTCATTATCATCACTTAATTTATTCAAACACAACCTAGGTTTCTCCAAAATTAAATGCAGGTCAAGTGTGCTTATACCTATAGTGGCTTTATTGTTTGCTATAATTATGGTTCGGGCGTGCCAGAGCCTTGTTAGGTAGACCCAAACTTAAAACACAAAATTTCCTAAACGCTTGTGTGAATGATACACAAGGCTTTATGAAAATCTGACTTCTAACAGGTGATTGTGATGGCCAAGTAGGAAAGTACCCTTGACCTGTAGTCCCTAGACAGTATTGAAGCATACAAGTCTAGCAAGTGATGAAAACACGCAAGAGAAATTAAATAAAAAGAGTATTTTTATTTAATTGAAATAAGGAGGAGAATATTACAAGGATGTAATTTAAATAAAATAAAAAGAATGCTTAGAGTGCTACGAATGCATTTGTCGAAGTGACGCGGAGTGTCTTTACTGCTTGGCCTGCCTGTTGATTTATAGCGGCCATGAAGGTCTTCTAGATAAGATAGGAAAATCTGATGAATCATTATCTGGTAAAAAATACCAGATTTGTTCCATATTAGTCTGATAAAAATCCTCCATAATTATCTGCGAATATATATACATATATATATATACAGCTTGAATCTGGTCTCAATATTGTCTTGGTTCGGCTGACTTCCCTTCCAAGCAAAAGATATACACAATAATTGATTGATATTATCTTCCCATAATCTGATTGATATTACCATAAGTGATAATATTAATATATATCACATGGAAGAATTTGTAGGGATAGAGAAACTTCCCAAAGTGATTAGATTACTTCCATAAGCCACCGAATAAGATGCCAACCTAAGTATATTGCCAAACTCAAATGATATTGTCAAAATAAGATGGCAGTCTGAACATATGTAAGCCCGATAGCTGTGGTGTAGACACCAATCGCCAAGTGCCCCCCACGTGTCCCAATTTAACATTGCATGGTCAAACCAACTCACAGTGGCACTCAATATGTATGCACATACCACGTATAGCCCGATAGAATGAAGCCAAGCCCGATTAAATAATGGTTAGTCCGGAGGTAGTCAACCCGATCAAAGATATTTTATTTAACCCGAGCACTCTGACTTGGCCCTACCACGTTTGGCAACAATTTACACAATCGGTCTGTAAGTCCGAATTTATGTATTAGTCAGCCCGATCAAAAAGTGATCAGTCCAAGTGAGAAATAGTACTAGCGCTACGGTAGTAAGCCCGATCAACTCGTGGTTAGTCCGATCTCATGGTGGTCAGTCCGCTTAAGCAAAGGTGCTAGCCCGACTGTAATAAGCCCGATCAACTTTTGAAGTAACCACTTAGCCATTAATTTTGCCATCGGTCTTGTGAGTCCGATTAAAAAATCTTAATCGGCCTCTACCAACTTTTATTTAAAAAATGTATTTTTTAGGTGAAAACAGGAGTGTACATAAATTCTACTTGGATTTGATTAGGTAATCACAACTATCTTATCTTGGGCATAAGGCCAACCACCATTCTTATTCAGGAACTTGCACAGTGTGCTGTGGAGGTTTTACGCGCACCGATGCGTAGGAGAGATACTGAGATTTTGATTGAAAAATTACAATGGTTTTGTTAGTTGGAGTACAAATTTTTTATCATGATAGTTAATAACTTTATGTCATAGGTAAAAATATTTCTCATCAAAGTTATGATTTTTTTTTAATTATAAATATATTTTTTAGAACTTTTGGGAACTAATCTGGTTTATTTTCAGGCTCAATGCTCACGGTAGCCAAGTGGTAAAGCCGCCAAGCCTATTGAATACACTATTAATTCAGTGGACCAGTAAGCCGCAAGGCTTTACCTTGAATAAGTGGCCACTCCCAAAAATTTACTGCTCAACTATTGTTTGCTTGTAATTTGCGCGGGCGTGCCAGAACCAATCTGTGGTTCGAGTGTGTGCAAACTAATTTCCTATAATGCTTGTGTGAGTGATACACAAGGCTTTAGATCTGACTTCTAACAAAACGACTGTGTGAGGTGAGTAGGAAAGTACCCTCACCAAAAATCCTATGGCAGTATTGAAGCACACAAGCCATACAAGTGATGAACAAAAGAAATTAAATAAAATAGACTTTTATTTAATTAAAGAAAAGAAATTACAAGACTGTAATTGAAAGCTAAAAAAGCCTAAGAAAAGAAAAAGAATGCTAAGAATGCATTGGGATGCTTTTGTCGAAGAGACGCGGAGTGCCTTGATAGCTTGGCCTGTCTGTTAATTTATAGCGGCCTGGACTGATTGAGATAAAGCAAGTAATTATCCTTCATAATTATCTGGTATAAAAATACCAGATTTTATCTCCATATCTGATAAAGCCTTCCATATCTTGAATAATATATATACACATGTGTATATATATTTGCAGCTTGAATCTGGTCCACATGTTGGCTTTATTCGTCTTGCTTTGCCACCAAGTAAAAGATAACTCCCATAAATGTGATAATATCTTGCCAAATAAAAGATAATATCAAAATATTATCTTCTCAAATCTGATAATATTTTTCCTTAATAAGATAATATCCTTCTATAAGAGATAATATTAAAATATTATCTTTCCCAATCTAATAAAATTATCACATTGAGAGTTTGTAGGGTGATATACTTCCTAAAAGGTGACCCAACTATATCACATATCTTCTCATCGGGCTGACTGAATATACTAGCAGAATTAAGCATGTGACCGACACTCTGTGCATTTGGCTGAATGAGGTGGTCACTTGAGGGACCCACCTTACTACTTTCGCATGTTACCAAATAAAGCTAAATAACTTAAGCCCGATTGATATATATATATATATATATATATATGAGTCCGATGATATTTGGTAACAAATTATACATGAAGCCAAAAGTGCACAAGGCTTGAATTGATTACTTAAACCATTGACGTGGCCAATTTGTATGTGACTTGGTGACATAATGAAAGTGGCCCACCAACTTACATGTTATGATGATACGTGGCCCACCACTTTGACTTCCAAACCAAGAATGTATTGTTGCATAACTGGTGGCCAGCCCGGTCACTGATGGCAGCCCGATTGTACATTTGGCCAGTCCGAATTAAACATCAACCTTAAGTAAAGCCCGATAAAAGGGGTGGCCCACCATATCCTGCCCGATGGTCACATGCATCAGTCCGAACGAACTTGACTGGCAGCCCGATTGTGGTCAGTCCGACCAGCTTTGAACCAATCACTTGGTCCCTACTTCTTGCAATCGGGCTCCAAGTCCGATCAAAAAGATCCAATCGGCCTCCACCAATTTTGACTTAAAAAATGTATTTTTTAGGTGCAAACAACTATGAAGGAAGTGGTTACAATTTATCTTATTACAGTGACAATCATTCTCTTTTTTCCATTAATGATTCCAACCAAAATCATTTTTTGGGACACAACAAGAATTTGTGTCCAGTGAGTAAATATTGGGTATCACGGAGATAAGATGTAGAATTTTATAATCTCTCACATATTTTAAATTTTTGTTGAAGTGGAGATTTTTTAGGCTGAGTTAGAGAAGAATTTTTACAAAAATAAAGAGTCAAAATGAATTCATACAGACTCCAAATTAACTTATTATACTATATAAGATTATATATACCAACATTGTAATGAATATTTTGTCGTGTACAACGGCCTTACAATTCTCTCTATCATGTACAGAGGTTCCTTCGTACATACCGGCTTGCCAAGAAATCTATTTCTCAGTACTTTTTTGACTGTGAAAAGAACAATACTAACAAAGGTAAGGGTCCTTTTTCTTTTTCTTTTTTTTTTTTTTTTTTTTTTTTTTTTTTTTCTCTCTCTTAGCCTTTTTGCCATTTTTGTACTCTAGTTGACTGATCATGTACTGGAGGAGCAAACCACAAATGATAAATAAATTTTAAAAAGGGTTAGTTATAGAAACACCCCTTGTGATTAGGCCTTTTATCAAATACCCTCTGTACTTTAAATTTTATCATTAATACCTCTTGTAGTTTGGACTAAAGTGAAACAGTCACTTTTTCCGTTAAAGTTAACGGAAAATTGATAAAAGTACAAAATTACCCCTATTACATGCTAATAATAACACCCTTATATGCTTAAATATTTATTTAGGCATAAGTGATACATTATTATATTATTTTGATATTATATTTTGTTGTTAAAGACCATTATGTGGTTACTTAGAAGTACCTTTGTGAGAGCGAATTTGACAAACAAACACAAAAAATTTTAGGGATAATTTTTTTTTTTTAGATCTTAGTACATCGCTACACTGGATTTCACTGTGTGTGTGGTCAAGAGTAGATTAAAAAAAAAACTAACATATCACCAAGATTGTGTGTGTTTAAGAGTAGATAAACATAAAAAGTAAATAAATTAATATATCGCCAAGATTGTGTGGTGTGTGTGTGTGTGTGTGTGTGTGTGTGTGTGTGTGTGTCTAAGGGTAGATCAAAAATAAAATAAAAAATTAAATAAATTTGCTCTCATGAATGTACCTCAAAATGACTACAAAATGGTCTCTAACAATAAATATAATATCAAAATAATATAATAGTAAACCACATATGCCTAAGTAAACATTTAAGCATATAAGGGTGTTCTTATTAGCATGTAATAGGGGTAATTTCGTATTTTTACCCATTTTCCGCTAACTTTACCGGAAAAAGTGACTATTTCACTTTAGTCCAGGTCACAGGGAGTATTAGTGATAAAATTTAAAGTATAGAGGGTAACTGATAAAAGGCCTAACCACAGAGGTATTTCTGTAATTAACCCTTTAAAAAAAAACCAAAAATCAAAAACAAACAAACAAATGGCACAAACTTTAAAAGACCCAAGTAATCCATCAATCACGTAGCACAACTTATTTAGAGTCGTAGACCCCCACATAAGCGGATCTTTACAATGCAGATTGCAGACAATTGTCCCCCTTCATTTCTTGAAAGCTGTGTATTAAAGTTATTTAGTGAACCCGTCACGCCACGTCAGCATGGTGATATATTGTGATCATTTAATCTTAACCACTCATTGCCCCTTATTTTTAAGGCGATCATGATAAGTAATTAGTGGAATTTCAAATTTCAAATATGATAATCACTTGTTATGATCCCCCTAGAAGGAGGGGACAAGTGAATGGTTAAAATTAAATAATCATACCACGTTAATATGTTGATGTGACGTGACGGGCTCACTGAATAATTTCTCCCTCAATAGTGGATAAAACATTACTCTTTTCTTATATACCCTCGATAGTGGATAAAACATTCTATTTGTACGTGGAAATTGGAATCCACCTCCCTTAATCCTTGTATTAACCAAATATATAGATATAGATAGATATAAATATATACTCCCTCCGTCTCATTTTATGTGTCAATTTTGGGGAATCCAACTATTTGAGGGGATAAAAATAATCTACACCTACTTTCCACAATTGCCCATAATCATTGCACTTTCTTTTTTTTGTTTGGGTGTTGATTGCAAGGAATGGTAGTTTGGAAAACTAAGTAAAATTTGCAAACTAATTTAGGAAAGTAGACAATAATTTTGGGACATTCCAAAAAGTAAAGATGAACACATAAAATAGGACGGAAGGAATATTTGAGTAATTGATTTTACTTTCTGTAATTAAATTTACGAACCAACCAGATGCCAAATTGTGCAATTCATGAATATATCACACCACACGTAAGAGGGCTTGAGTCATGACCGACCACTAGTCAAATTAAATAGAACAAAATGGGAAAATGCAGAGGCTGAAAAAAAAATTGCAAAACTTCAACCACAACATTTACACAATATTTCATCTACAACTCACAAAAGTGTATCTATCTCTGTGGAGTCCACTGATGATGACACATGAAAGAGATAAACACTTTTGTAAGTTGTGAATGAAAAGTTGTGTGAGAATTGTGAGTGCATTATTATTAAAAAAAAAAAAAAAAGAGAGGCTAAACTAAACAAGGATTCACAGCACATTTCAGTACATTGAATAGAAAATCATACTAAACATCACCTTTCTATCAGTGAAAGGTAAGACTTATATTTTTATTTTTTAAAAAGGAAAAAAGAACGTCAAAAGAAGAATTTCTGGATATCCAAATAACATATAGAACCAGCTTCGATCAGAAACTGGTGAACCCAGATGAACCATATATACTAATAATAGTAAATGCATCATATAGTATTACAATAAAGAAATCATTAATCATAAGGACCTACTGAGTTGCACCCAGTTGAGCAAACACACCCTCCATTTTCTCCTTTTTTGGTCCCCAACCTTCCCACCATCGACGCTACCGAGACAGCTGATTGGGCGATTTTTTTGATTGCTTTGATCTTGATCTGACCTCTCTGTGGAGGTAGTTTCACCTTTTGATTGTTCTTGGGTTTGGGATTGCTGGTCTCCATTTCTGTGAACTGGGTTCAACAATTGGAGAAGAAACAGAGGAAACAGAGAAAAAACAGAGATTTTGAGTCTTTGTTTTTAGAGAGAGAGAGAGAGAGAGCTTTATTACAGCTTTGGATGTGGCCCGTGGGGGGTGGGTGAATGGAGAATCAGAGAGCTCGTTACTTTTGTACCTCAGCCGTAAGTTATAGGAAACAAATGGAGAGAGAGAGAGGGGGAATATATCTTAACTTCTGTACTTCTGTAGAGAGAGAGAGAGAGAGAGAGAGAGAGAGAGAGAGAATATGTCTAATGTCTTTACTTCTGTACTTCTGTGGAGAGAATTGCTGGTCTGTAAGTTAAGTTAGATGTGACAAATTCTCAAGGGTTGGTCTAGAATTTCAAACCACACCTATATGCAAAGCATGAGAATGAGAAATTTTTGGGTACTTTCAAGGTACCTCGTGACATGCCACTTGGTACTCCGTACCCAATAGATGCGCACCACATGAAAAATAAAATCTACCACAAAAAATTTAAACGACCCAACAATTCTGTGTGACACTATCTCATTGGATATGGGCCACCACATAAGCGCTACCTTTAAGGTACACAAAAACTTCTCCATGAGAATATGAGATACTGCATGTGCCGTATTGGGGTGTAGTGGTGAGTGTATTTACTATTTACAATTTTCCATACGAAATTCAGTAGCTTGCAGACAAGATTTCAATTTTTTTTTCCCGAGTCATACAAATATGACCATAGGATCGACAAAAAAAACAATGTATAATAGAGTACACTGAATGAGGATGTGAGATTTTGTACATAGTTTAGGCCCTCCAAATTGCATTACTGAGTTTTGTCCGTGCTTATGTTTTTGCATATGTGATTTTGATCATGATTGGTAGATCTGCATAATATGATTTGAGTGTTTAGTTGATATGTTGTGCAACTGATCAAACATAAATTTCCCCGTCCAAAATCGCAAATCTTCCATCGCGGTTTGGACAAATAATCACATTCAAAATGCACTTGTTGCCTAGATCTACGATTTTGACCCCCAGAACGCGAAGATTAGCACTCAATTTGATATGAGACAAAACAAACGGAGAGAAGGAAATAGGAGACGGAAATGAAAAAGAATGATAAGAGTTCCTCTGTTTGGTAAGAGAGAAGAAAGGAGAAAGGGCTATCCCTTCTGACAAAGGGTGGGAGCAACGTTGAACCCACTAAAATTTGGAAAAAAACACGTGTATGCCATCTGAGTCATAATCTTTAGAAGCTAATTCTTTTTTCTTTTTTTTTTTTAATTTTTTTTTTGTGATCAAATCTTAAGAGGCTAATTCTGATTGCAAAACAATGGAGTGTACAAATGATATGATTAATATGGTAATGTTTTCAAACACTACTATAATTTTGGAGTAAAATTAAACGCTATATTCTAATATAGGATGCCATTAGTCTATAAAGATGATTTAGAGGTATTTCGAGTTAAGTGAGCATTTTTCTTTGATGGCCGGTGAAAGCAATTTGTGGGTAATGCTATGCTTTCTAAATTTTTATTCCAAAAGTGTTTCTCAAATGATGTGACAGTAGGATCAGGTGAACAACTTCCAATCAAAATTTAACTGGTCTCACTGTATTAGAACTGGCTCCACTGTCACATCATTTGGGAAATACTTTTGAGATAGAAATTTTAGAAATATAGCATTACTCATTTGCAAACTAACACTATAGCATGTTATTTCCCAAATACTAGTATTATAGTAGGTAGATCAATCAACTTGAATTGCAAGACAAAATGTCAGTTTCAAAGTACAACTTCTCTTGGTACAGTAACCTAAGAAGACCGGAAGATCCACTAGCTCGTTTTCTACAATGACAATGATGTTCCTGTCTATATTCTGCTCCAACAAATACCCTTGTCCAGTTGTCCTTGAATAAAAATGGAGACCATTGAATTGGATTGAATCTGAGAATATAAGATTTATGAGACCTTTTCCTTTGTCAAGATATAGTCCACTGCCTCTTCTACGGTGTCAACAACCTGCGCAAGTAATAAACATTCCAGAATAAATTTGGTGGAAATGTGAATGGCTTTCCTTGTCAAATAAGTCTGAACTCTCCACCAAAACCACCATTTAGTCAACAAGTTCTCGATCATTTTTTTTTTCTGGGTAGTTTTTTTTACCCTTTGGTTTACTGATTACCGCACAAATCTATTTAACGTTGGTATGTATGCAATGACAGAAAAAACAATAAATCCATAGAAGTGTTATTAAATTTTTTTCTACAATTCTCAATCACCCGAGAACAACAAGTAATGTACCCCTCCACCTCTGATTGAAATTACGAGGCTATTTTGGTAATTCAAGAATTGGTTCTGTAGTTTTTTTAAAATAATGACTTTTAGATAGTTTAGTGTTTGTGTAGCTCATTTTAAAGTACATTGGAGTCCCTGTCTGGCATAAAAATGCACAAGAGCTGGTTCTTTATCATACCAACATAATATACGTTCTCACAAAAACCATAGTAAAGTGAGACTTGATCAAAACCTGATCCTGTTTTCAGCGAACAGGGCATAAAGGAGAAGGTTTATGTGTCTGCAGACTCTGCACGGTCCTGTATGACTGATGTCTATGCTCATGTAACTATATGAGACAAGACTAGAATGCATTCGGCATAGAGAAAATTGTTCACATACCAGATCAGCTGGATACTCAACATGATTTTCCTTCCCCTTGAAAACTCCGGTTCTTGTCAGAATAGAAAACCAAGGATGTCCGGCCTGAAATGGTTGAAAGAGAGATAGAAAGAATACTGTATTGTATATTGATATATTGTATATTGATGTACAAGACATCCCTTATATAGGCGAAGGAGGTGTGCAGTACAATGTGTAGTACAGGGAAGTACAAAGATAGTACACGATGAACCTAGACTAGAAGTGCGGTAAGGTACAGAATATATATAAATAAGGAAATGATTCATAATTCAAATCAATGATTCTAACAGCCCCCCTCAAACTCAAGGTGGTAAGATTGAGATCATCTTGAGTTTGGAAACTAAATCCTGAAGACGTCCTGGATGATGAGTTTTGGTGAAGATATCAGCAGTCTGATCAGCGGAAGAAACCGAGATAAGTCGAATGGTGCCAGTAGTGAGATGATGGCGCACGAAATGACAGTCGATCTCAATGTGCTTGGTACGTTCGTGAAAAACATCGTTGTGCGCAATTTGAATAGCACTCTGATTGTCACAATGGATAATAGTGGCATTGGAATGAGTAACACCCAAGTCTTCAAGTAACCAACGGAGCCAGAGTAGTTCTTGAGTAGCATCAGCTAGGGCTCGATATTCTGCTTCTGTACTTGAGCGAGCAACAACAGTTTGCTTTTTACTTCGCCAGGAGATAAGAGAATCTCCAAGAAAGAAACAATAGCCTGTAGTCGATCGTCGATCAGTGGGATCTCCTGCCCAATCGGCATCAGAATAAGCTCGGAGCTCGAGTGAGGAATGAGCAGAAAAGTGTAACCCATGAAACATTGTTCCTTTGATATAGCGAAGAATGCGTAGAACAGCAGCATAGTGAGTCGATCGAGGGGCAGAAAGAAATTGGCTGACGATATGGACGGCATAGGCAATGTCAGGTCGAGTAACTGTGAGATAGACTAGACTCCCAACTATCTGGCGATAAAGAGTGGGATTATCTAGAAGAGTACCATCCATGGGTGTGAGCTTAGAATTTAGCTCAAGAGGGGTGGGACTGGTCTTGTTGTCTGTAATTCCCGCGCGAGCCATAAAATTTTTGGCGACCTCCTTCAATCCTCTTAACACCACCGAATCAGCCACAGCATACCAGACGCCACCAAAATCATCATCATCAACGACCAAACAAAGCCTACACAGAGAGCCAACTAGTCATAGCCAAAGTCAAACAAAAGCCTAGACCCATTCAATCTTCTCACTACAATATCCAGCCAATACTCTAATCAACACCCACTTTGATTTGTACATCCACCATCAATTTGCCATCTACCACCGACCTATCAATCATTACCAACCATCCTTCATCACTGTGACCAATCTCCACGGCCGAATCAAACCTTCAATCATCAAACCATCAAATCAAACATTCCCATATTTTCACTGTCGTCCGCGGCTTCCGCTCACCATCATCACCAAATTGCCGCAATTGCCACTGCCGCCGCTACAACTCGAACCACACCACCATCACCAAAATCTGCAGATCCACAGTTGTTTCACCAACACCCACCACCGTCATCCTTGATCAATCACAGCGGCCCATCCCGATCAATCGCAACAACCTCTACCCATTAAACGGCCCAAACCCATTGACCCACTAAACCACCACCGATTCTCTCTCTCCAGAAGATCCAAACTATCTTTTTTATTTTATTTTATTTTATTTTATTTTTTTTAATAACCCCCAAAACCAATACCCCCACTACCCCTCGACTCAACCTCTCCTCGCTCATCACTATGGAGCGTAATGATACCTCCCAACCCATTTCCACCACTATGGATGGTACAAACTATGTCATCTGGGCACAAGCAATGTCGAGTTTTCTGCGAGGACGAAAACTTTGGCGCATAGTCACTGGTGATATTACCGAACCCATTCAGGCCGAAGAAGAAGATAAAACCACATTTGCCGATCGTCTTGAGGATTGGGATAGCAAGAATCATCAAATTATAACTTGGGTCCGTAACACTTGTGCTAATTCTATCAGTCTTCAATTTGGCAGATTCACCACTGCCAAATCACTTTGGGATTTCTTGGCTAAGCGTTACACCACTGCTGACTTGGCTCATCAATATCAGCTGTTAAGCACCCTCCACAGCATGAAACAACAACCCGGGCAGACAATCAACAACTTTCTCTCCGAGATCTATCATGTCTGGGATCAACTCACTTGTTCTGAACCGGAATTTACCGATGCCATCAATGTCGAGCTATTTTCCTCATATCGCGATCGTCAGCGCCTAGTTCTATTCCTGATGGCTCTTACTGACGATTTTGAGCATGTTCGCGCATCTCTCCTCCATCGCAGTCCTTTACCGACTCTCGATCAAGCAGTCACTGAACTTCTTTCTGAGGAAACTCGCCTTGGTCCTCGCAAAAATCCAACTACTGATAGTGTTCTTGCTAGTCTCAAAGGACCTCCATCTGACACTGTCCTTGCTACTCATCGGGGGTATCCACTCAAGAATCGTTCTCAATCCAATTACCAATCCAAGAATCACTCTCAATCCAAACATCATTACCCTCCTACCTCTGACTCCTCCAAACCATGGTGCAACTACTGTAAAATTGGTGGACACACTCTCATCGATTGTCGCATCCGCATATGCAAATACTGTCAGAAGCAAGGTCCCGGTCATCTGCAATACGACTGCTCCCAGCATCCTGCCAAACAGCGCTCTATGCCTCAAGGTGATTCATCCAAATCTGCTGCTACTATAGCCGACCATTCATCATCCAATCCTATTGCCGAAGGACTCACTGCCTCTCACGTAGAAGACATTGTCAAACAAATCCTCGCTCAATCTGGTAATCCCACTCCTACTGCTCTTTCCGTCACTTCAGGTAATTCATCTTGGTTTTTTGACTCTGGTTGTTGTAATCATATGACACCAGATCCCACTCTTTTCACTACCACAAACTCTGCCACTCACACACCAACCATTCAAACTGCTGATGGTTCTCCAATGTCGGTTAGTCATATAGGCATGGTTTCCACCTCTAATACTTCACTTCCTCACACTTATTGCATTCCCAAACTCGCTCTGATACCATGAAAGAGAGATAGAAAGAATACTGTATTGTATATTGATATATTGTATATTGATGTACAAGACATCCCTTATATAGGCGAAGGAGGTGTGCAGTACAATGTGTAGTACAGGGAAGTACAAAGATAGTACACGATGAACCTAGACTAGAAGTGCGGTAAGGTACAGAATATATATAAATAAGGAAATGATTCATAATTCAAATCAATGATTCTAACAATGGTAACGAACAAATCCAATGCAGTGAATCTTAAATATCTAAAACCAAAATGATGCATTCCCAACCAAGTTGATCCTTCAAGAGAAGACAAACCTGCTTTGCACTATCATGTATAGGGTTCTAAACACATGACTTCCACCATTTACATTCACTACCGGAAGGTCATGTGAAAGAGAGAGAGCAAGGTGAGTCAAAACAGTTTCAGCATTCTTGAAGACAGATGGATTTGGCTTCCCAAAAGATGTATATTCCAGAGGATTCGAGTGAATACTGCATTACAATCCATCAGCAATGAAAACAGTGAACAGCAGGCATTTCATCAATAAAAAAAAAAAAAAAAAAAACAGTGAACGGCATCATCTGGGATTAGATTTTTAAATAAGCCAAACTCTTATATTAAGAGCGGGTTCGGGGTAGATTTTAAATAACCACTTTTCAGAATAAGAGAATTTTTTTCAAAAAAGCAACATATTGGAGCTTTTCATAAAAGCTGTAATTTAGCTTTAAAAAGGAACCAGAAATTTTTTAAAGCTGTTTAAAAGCTTATCAAACAATTAATGGTCAACTTTTTAAACAATCACTTATAAGTGATTCAGCTGTACAAGTGATTGCTGGCCACAAAAAGATATCCTAAACGGGCTCTAACTAATTTACAAACTGCCCTGACTCCACGGGAGGATATTATCAGTGCCTGTTATTTATCTGATCTTATTTTTTTGCTTATAGGACTAAGTATAACTGGCTCTTTCGTTTCTAAATTGTTTTAGGTCATAAAGGGAATAGGTTTCTATCTCACTTGGACAGGGAATTGATATCTAACTTAATGCCCCTACTAATAATCGAAAGGGCTTACTAAAAAAGCTAATAGGGCTAACAAAGGATGGATGTCTTCCGTGTTTGAGAGAGCAGGAAAGAGAGAGTCAACATATGACCCCAAATAAAAGAGGTAAGGGAAGAGCCATTATGATTATTAGTTGTTAGTTTCGCTAGAGTGGTGTTGATAAAGAACCTTCCCTCTCTATGGTCGGTTAGTAATGAATCTTTCTTGCCGTGTCGTACCCTATAGATGAGTAATGGGAAGCCCTATAGATGAGTAATGGGAAGCTCGCCATAAAGCAAGGAAGCAAAGGTAACAAGCGCTATTCTTATTTTTTATTAGTCGCCTTGCTTTAGTAATAGCTTGCTTTGCTTGAGTAAGAGATAGATATGCAAGTCCATGTTTGAGGAAGCGGGATAGAAAGGGCTTCACTTTAAAGAAGCTTTGCTGAGAGAATAGGAGTGCGCTGCGAACGAGCCCTAAGAAAGAAAAGTCAAACGGTGGTATGTCAACGCCTGTAGTCAACAAGGTTTGGAACCCATGCGATGCGCCTTTCTCCGTAAGCCTAGAAGCAAGTCAAGCGGTAAGAAAACCCATATCCGTTTCGTGTTTATTTGATGATATTGTTTTCTAAGATAGGACAGTTCAGGGGCAGGTGTCTTCGATATGCGATATCCGATACTCTTTCTCCAGTAGGTATGATATATCCGGTATGCGACCAACGCGCAAAAACTTTTCTCAAAACTTTTTCATTTTTCTAAAAAAAAATCGAGGTTTAAGCTTCTTCCCAAGTTAATTCCTCTAGCTTCTCAGCGAGGGTGGGGATGTTTTACTCCGGACCTTTTGGAGTCAATATTGACTCCGCAATTAGTCTATTTCTTTGCTCAGCCCAGAACCGGTGGGGCTTCATTCGGGTTCGTCTTGCTAAACTGCTTGTCCATTTCTTGAATTGGAAAAATTCATTCAATAGGGCTTTGAGGCCAAGAATGCCAATCAAATTAGTCTGAGCAAATACTTTATTTCTTTTCCTCCTCTTTTTGTTTCTCATTTTCTTTTCTTTTCTTTTTATTTTATTGGTTGGGGCCCTTGGGGTGGGGAGTGTTGAGAGTATAGTGTTATTATTTTAATTAGTAGTTAATGAGTGGGTCCATATGTAATATTATTTTTCTCTTTACTTTGATTAATATATATGATGGGTGTGACAATTGTCAACCTAAGCTTCCAATTAACCTTTTCAACATGGTATCAGAGCCTATGGCTCTCCAACCCTAACGCCACCATCCAACGAGACCACCATCATCCTCCCACCACTCACCACCCTGCGCCGCAACCCTACCCACCCTTTCCCCACCTGCGCCGCTGCCCCACCATCCCCCCCTCCACTCACCGCAGCCCTCACACCCTTCCCTCTCTGCGCCGCAACCCCCCCTCTCCTTATCCACTGCGCCGAAGCCCCTATACATCCCAGCTTCTTTGCCGCAGCCCACCACCATCCTGGACTAGTTAGATCTTTGCTGTTTTGATTCTTTTTCTACTTTTGTGGTGTTGTTAGGTCCCTTGATGGACCCTTGATCCATTTTATCAGTTTTTGGTGATTCCTATCCTCTCCGTTTTCCTTCAAATTATTGGGTTTTCCAATCCTATCCGGCACAATGGCAGATCTACCCAAACCGGACGCTTCTACATCAACCACAATTCACACAGTGGTTGCTCCTTTGGATCCCAACCTCAAAATTACTCCCACGCCCTTCGATGGCCAGAATTATCTAAAGTGGTCACAAGCAGTGGAATTGTATCTGAAGGCACGTGGGAAGATGGGCCACCTTGATGGGCGTGTGACCGCTCTTGTTCCTACGGATCCTGGCTATGATAAATGGGAGATTGAGAACTCCGTTATCATGGCCTGGCTTATTAATTCGATGGTCCCTGAAATTGGTGAAAATTTCTATCGCATGAAGACTGCTAAGGCAATTTGGGACACTGTTACCTCTACTTTCTCTCGCCGGGGTAATTACGCACAGGAGTTTGAGTTGCTTCGTTCCATTGACCGCTCGGAACAAGGTGACATGACTGTCACTAAATATTTCCAGTTTCTTACCACTAGTTGGGATCGTGTTGACAATCTTCAGGCCTATCAGCTTGTCTGTGTTACTGATGCTGAGGGATACCGGAAGTTACTCGAGAAGCAGAGGGTCTTTAAATTTCTTCAGGGCCTTAACCCAGATTATGATGCAGTTCGGAGTCGGGTACTTGGGATGGACACTCTCCCCACCCTTCAGGAAGCCTTTGCTCATGTACAGAATGAGCAGAGCCGTCGTGCTGTCATGCTTCCATCTACATCGACTGAGAGGTCTGCTTTGGTGTCTATTCCACCCAGAGTTGGGACTCCGCAGTCCGCGTCTTCTGACCGTCCGGTAGTCATTTGTGACTACTGTTTTAAGCCCCAGCATACTCGTGTTAACTGCTGGAGCCTTCATGGCAAACCACCTGGTGGTCGGGGAGGTCGTGGAGGTCGAGGAGGGGGTCGTGGAGGTCGTTCCGGTGGTCACGGAGAGGCTGCCCGTGCACATCATTCTGCCGTTCCTGAGACTGCTGCTCCGTGTTCTAGTGGTACTGCTCCATCTTCTGATACCAGCACCGGTTACTTATCTGCCACCGAACTTGAGACTCTCAGGCATCTTATGGCCCGGTGTGTTGCTCCGACATCTACAAGCTCCTCATCATCGTTTGCCCAGTCAGGTAATGTTGTTAAATCACCAAGAGCACTTCTTTCTCATGTTTCATCTCCCTGGATAATTGATTCCGGTGCCTCAGATCACATGTCTCCTTCATCTAACATTTTCTCTGATTATGAGTCATCTTCAGGCCAAGATAAAGTTCGAATAGCTGATGGTACCTTCTCCTCTATTACCGGGAAAGGTCTTATCCATGCTACTCCTTCTCTACCCTTGACTTCTGTGTTACATGTTCCTACTTTTTCTCACAACCTTTTATCTTTGAGTCGTATTACTCGGGATCTAAACTGTAGTGTAACCTTTTACCCTTCTCGTTGTGTGTTTCAGGATCTCATCATGAGGAAGACGATTGGCAGTGGTAGAGAGGAGCATGGTCTTTACATTCTTGATGAAGGAGAGAAGTTAGCTCATCATACAGTGGTTATGAAAAATAAAGCTGAAGACATCCATCTTTGGCATAGGAGATTAGGACATCCCTCTTTTTCTTTACTTAGGCATATGTTTCCTACTCTTGTAGCCAATACTGGTATTTCGCATTTTTCTTGTGATGCTTGTGAGTTTGGTAAACATTTTCGAGCTTCTTATGCTCCGAGTGATAATAAAAGTTTGGCTCCATTTCTTTAATTCATACTGATGTGTGGGGTCCTTCTCGTACTGTGTCTTTAAAGGGTCATCGTTGGTTTGTTTCTTTTATTGATGATTTTCTCGTACTACTTGGATATATATGATGAAAGAAAAACGAGAAGTATTTGATATTTTCAAACAATTTTACACCATGGCAAATACTCAATTTGGAGCTGTAGTGAAAATTTTGCGTTCTGATCAAGGTGGTGAGTATATTGATTCTGGTTTAGGTGCATTTTTTTCTTCTCACGGTATCATTCACCAAACTTCTTGCACTGCCACTCCATAACAAAACGGTGTGGCAGAGCGCAAGAATCGCCACCTTTTAGATATTGCTCGCTCCTTACTCTTCCAGGTTAATCTGGGGTGAAGCAGTCCTTACAGCTGCTTATCTCATTAATAGGCTCCCAACTCGTGTCCTCAATAAACAAACACCACTTCAAGTTCTTTCTCATCCTTCTCTCTCCTCATCTATTCCACCTCGTGTCTTTGGTTGTGTTTGTTTTGTTCATAACAATTCACCTGACCGTGGGAAGTTAGATCCTCGGTCTATTAAGTGTGTGTTTGTTGGCTATTCTCCTACCCAGAAAGGTTACAAATGTTACCATCCTTCTTCTAGGAAATGGTTTGTGTCGATAGATGTCACCTTTCACGAGTCTCAGTCCTACTTTGTTGACCCTCAGCCATCTCTTCAGGGGGAGAATCGGTGTGAAGAGATGCCTGTTATGTTACCTATGATGATTGAGGTGGAACAAGAAAGGGCTGAAAGAGAGAGTGAGGGAGTTGGAAAAGAGAGAGAGAGAGCCTGAAGAGACTGAAGGAGAAGGAGTTGAGGGAGAAAAAAAGTTGAAAGTTTATTCAAGGGGGGACATGGAGTAAAAGGAAGACTAGAGAGATTTCAGAGACTGTTGCCTCTTCTCCTCCACTGCCATTCTCTCTTAGTGATGATGATTCAGGTAATTCTTCTGATACACCTTCTCTAGAACCACATGATTTGGATGTTCCTATTGCTGTCCGTAAGGGTGTTAGGTCTTGCACCCAACACCCTATATCTAATTTTGTGTCCTATTCACATTTGTCTGCCTCCTATAAATCATTTCTTTCAAAAATTTCCTCTGTCAGTGTTCCTAACCATGTCCAGGATGCTCTTGCTGATCCCAAGTGGAAACAAGCTATGAGTGAAGAGATGAAGGCTCTTCACAAGACTGGTACTTGGGAATTGACAACATTGCCTAAAGGTAAGAGGACTGTGGGGTGCAAGTGGGTGTTTACGGTAAAACATCGGGCCGACGGTTCTGTCGAGAGGTATAAAGCTCGGTTGGTAGCAAAGGGGTACACTCAGACTTATGGTGTGGATTACGAAGAAACCTTTGCTCTAGTGGCAAAAATGAACTCAGTAAGGATCCTACTTTCTCTTGCAGCGAATCTAGATTGGCCTCTTCACCAGTTTGATGTGAAGAATGCCTTTTTACATGGTGATTTGGAAGAGGAGGTTTACATGGATGTTCCACCTGGTTTTGAAGATTCCAAGACAGAGGGTAAGGTGTGTAGATTAAAAAAATCTTTATATGGTCTTAAACAATCTCCAAGAGCTTGGTTTGAGAGATTCACACAGGCTATGCTTCGGTTTGGTTTTAGACAGAGTCACGCAGACCATACGTTATTCATCAAACATTCTGCACAGGGTAAGATCACTGCACTTATCGTTTATGTTGATGATATTGTTCTCACAGGGGACGACTTTGAGGAGATGGGAAAATTGAAAAAACAGCTTGCCACCGAGTTTGAAATAAAAGACTTGGGAGCCTTGAAGTTCTTTCTGGGAATTGAACTTGCAAGGTCCAAACAGGGGATTTTCATTTCTCAAAGGAAGTACGTTTTAGATTTGTTGAAGGAAACAGGGATGCTCGAAAGTAAGGCTTGTGATACGCCTATGGAGCAAAATAAAAAGCTTAGTGAAGATGGGAACGGAGAATTGGTCGACAGGGGGAGCTATCAGAGACTCGTGGGTAAGCTCATTTACTTGTCTCATACTCGTCCTGATATCGCTTTTGCAGTTGGTGTTGTCAGTCAATTTATGCATTCTCCTCGGGTGTCACACCAAGATGCTGCCTATAAGATTCTTCGTTATTTGAAGTCTGCTCCCGGAAAGGGCTTATTTTTTGCTAAGCATGATCACCTGAAGGTTGAGGCTTATACAGATGCTGATTGGGCTGGTTCTGTCACGGATAGAAGGTCCACCTCCGGGTACTGCACATTTGTAGGAGGTAACTTGGTTACTTGGAGAAGTAAGAAACAAAATGTTGTAGCAAGATCTAGTGCTGAGGCTGAGTTCAGGGCGATGGCCCAAGGTATTTGTGAGCTTCTTTGGGTCAAGTCATTGTTGAAGGGCTTGAGAGTTGAACAGGTAGATTCTATGAGACTATACTGTGATAATAAAGTAGCTATCAGTATAGCTCATAATCCGGTTCAGCAAGATAGAACCAAGCATGTGGAGATTGATCGGCATTTTATCAAAGAAAAGCTGAGTAGTGGGGTTATCTGCATTCCTTTTGTAAACAGTTGTGATCAAGTTGCGGATGTCCTCACCAAAGGAATAGGAAGCCAACCTTATCATACTGCTCTAGGCAAGCTGGGCATGAGAGATATATTTGTACCAGCTTGAGGGGGAGTGTTGAGAGTATAGTGTTATTATTTTAATTAGTAGTTAATGAGTGGGTCCATATGTAATATTATTTTTCTCTTTACTTTGATTAATATATATGATGGGTGTGACAATTGTCAACCTAAGCTTCCAATGAACCTTTTCAACAAGGCTGCGTCTGTGGTAAAGACCCATGACCCAACTGGAACTTCCCTACACCTCGAGTTTATATGGTGGCAGGATATACCAATCAAACTAAAGAGCTAATGGTCAATTGGAACATCTAAATTTTCCACCACTACAGAGAGCCCAAACTAGCTTTTTCGGGACCAACAATCACTGGTAAGTGATCGTTTTAAACATTGCGACCCTTTGGACTAGCTTTTCCACAGATTTTTAAATATAAATTGATGATGCCAAAAATTGGTAACAGTAAAGTAAAGCAATTTAAGAGGGAGAGAGAGAGAGTGAAAGACTATTTTTTGTATGTGGTTCGGCCCTGTTAATGAAGGTACCTACGTCCACGGGTGTGTCTGAGCACGTTCACTAGCAGATCACCGGCGGGCCTGGTGAGCCAACAAAGAGGGGCGGCACTACCAGTAATACCGGCCGGGTGTATGCGTATAATGGTGAATTTTGTAGAGGTGCTGTGTAGACTACAGATTATTGGCCGTTTCAATGGGGGGTGAGAGGTCTCTTTTATAGATGTAAGAGACCTACTCATACATAGATAAGGAAGTATAATCCCATTAGGATGTGATTGACACCAATCAAGTAGGTTTCCTAATTGTATTAGGATTGATTGACATTAATTGTGGGGGTTTCCTAATTGGATTAGGAAACAGTTGCACTTTCCATTAGTCTTCCAAACTGAGTAGGAAACTGCCCATAATTTTGGGTGTATCAGTTGCCCCCCATTTCCAAGATTGGCCAGATGCTATATCGGGGCAAGTTTGGAAATTAGTTGATGCCACTTGTCACTGTCTGAGTGCTTGAAGAAGCTGCCTCGGGGCTTCTGAGCCTGGTGAGTCCTCGGGAACTGGCCGAGAGTTGAGACTCGGCCTACTTCGGAGTCTTTTTTGCTTGAGTTAGCTCCCAGGATGGTTATCTTCTGCCCGTAAACCTTCGTCAAGGCTGTGGGTAGAAGGATTTTACCATGTTGGAAAAGCCGACCTAAAGCGTATTGCTCTAGGGTCCTTTTTACTGTTAACTCCCCAGGATGGTTGTCTTCCGCCCAGTTAGCCTTCGTCAAGACTGTTGGGAGAAGAGCTTGACCATGTTGGTGGAGCCGACCTAAATCACGGTGCTTTAGGGTCCTTTTGCTCCTCTATCGTCGGCCAACCTAAGAGATTTTAGTCACCTCTATCGTCGGTCTGGACCTAAGTGGAGTTAATGCCTCTGAGTACTGTAGGTGCTCGGGTTGTCCAAGATTTTGACTTGGTTATCCGCGAGGCCTGTAAATACCCGGTGTGATTACCTGTTTAGCTCACTACGCCATCTTGCCCCCCAAGCTTTCGCTAAGACGAGGTCTTAAAGAGGCTATGATCTGTAGGTAACCGACCTGGAACATGGTGGTTGCAGGGTCTTTTGAAGCTTGCCATCGTCGGCCACCTAGGGGGTTTGCCCCCATCGTCGGTTGGACCTAAGCGAAGCCGGTGCCTCGGGCGTGACCCCGAGGTCTTTTGAGTGCCTGAGTTCGGAGCTCGAGGTCTTTTGAGATGCCTCGGGGTTAGGCCCGAGGTCTTTGCATGCCTCGGGGTTAGGCCCGAGGACTTCGTAGATGCCTCGGGGTCATGCCCGAGGACTTTATAGATGCCTCGGGGTTAGGCCCGAGGACTTTGTATGAACTCTGACAATCGGTGAAGCCTTACGCGGTGATCAGGCAAGTACCACTGTAGTCGGGCTCATCTAGAATGATGGAGACAGGGGGTCGGATCAGGATCATCGGGCTCCTGATTTTTATGTGCTGGAGGCAAAGCCGGAACTGCTTGATCCTGACCGATGTGAACTGGAGGTCGGGTCGGGACTATCGAACCATGCCTGTTGTGAGCTGGAGGTCCGGCCGGGGCTGCCTGACCCGGACTGTTGTGAACCGGTGGTCGGGTCGGGGTTGCCGGACTCAGATCCCTGTGAACTGGAAGAACTGTAAGAACTCCCGGGCTGATCTCGCTTTCGCTTACTTCTGGAAGACTCATTGCTTTCTTGCCCGGTGCATTTGGTCTTCAGAAATTCTTCAGTGTCGATGTACTTTCCAACCCTCTCAGAGAGCTCAACCAAAGTTTCCGGTCGGTTTTTGTGGAACGACGCGGCGCACTTGGTGTGTTGAACTCCCGAGCAGAAGGCTAGGATGGCAATTGTCTCGTTCAGATTGCGGATTTGAAGCTTCTGTTGGTTGAACCGGTCGGTGAACTCCTTGAGGGACTCATTGTTCCGTTGTCTGACTGTCAGTAGCTGCATGTCTGGCTTTGGCCGCTCATGCATACCGGCGAACTGGTTGATGAACTGCTTGCTGAGTTGTTTGAAACTGCAGACCGATCGGGGCTCCAAGGAGTAGAACCACTGCATGGCCGGGCCTTTCAAAGTGCTGGGGAAGGCTAGGCAGTGTAGCTCATCGGAGTTGGTTGCTAAGGCCATCTGGACCTTGTAGGTCTGGACGTGGTCGACCGGGCTTCCCGAGCCGTTGTATGAATCTAGGTGAGGCTGTTTGAACTTGCGCGGGATGGAGAACCTCGTGATCTGGCTGGAGAATGGTGACTCTGTCTCGGTATTGGCTTGATTCGGAACACAGTTTTGATCAAGCTTTTTGGCCACTCCATCGATCTGCTTCTGTAAGTCCTTGATTCGGGCTTCCACTCCTTCCCGACCGGTATCTGAGGAACTGGTCGGGTTGGTGGAAGAGGCTTCTTCTTCATGGCGGGGTACTGTCCTCTGGGATCGGGCTCGGCTATGACTTCGGGTAACCGTTCGCCTAGGGACAACTCGGCTCTTGACCGAGTGACCCCGGACTGATTCCCGGGCCATATGCTCCTGCCTTTCCTTTCGGGCACCACGCCCGCTGTTGATGTCTCTGGCATCCTCAACACGGGACGGGTTGGCTCGGGCACGTTGTCTGGTCAAGATTAGTTCTCGACCGTACGCAACGTTCCCGGGTCGCTTCCCGGCCGTTGGAGGATTGCTTTGCTGGGCTAGCAGTGCTTCGATCTGTTGCTGGATTTGACGCTGGCCCTCCAAGAGTTGTGTGAGGGTTGCGGTGATTTGCTCAGATGTCAGGATTGCTGCAGTCGACGCCGGGGCCGAAGGAACATCCCGGTCGGACTGATGCGCAGCCTTCTTTCCCTTCTTTGGTGGCATATTGATCAGTCAAGAATTTGTTGATAAGAAGAATTGTCGTTTCCCACAGACGGCGCCAAACTGATAATGCCAAAAATTGGTAACAGTAAAGTAAAGCAATTTAAGAGGGAGAGAGAGAGAGTGAAAGACTATTTTTTGTATGTGGTTCGGCCCTGTTAATGAAGGTACCTACGTCCACGGGTGTGTCTGAGCACGTTCACTAGCAGATCACCGGCGGGCCTGGTGAGCCAACAAAGAGGGGCGGCACTACCAGTAATACCGGCCGGGTGTATGCGTATAATGGTGAATTTTGTAGAGGTGCTGTGTAGACTACAGATTATTGGCCGTTTCAATGGGGGGTGAGAGGTCTCTTTTATAGATGTAAGAGACCTACTCATACATAGATAAGGAAGTATAATCCCATTAGGATGTGATTGACACCAATCAAGTAGGTTTCCTAATTGTATTAGGATTGATTGACATTAATTGTGGGGGTTTCCTAATTGGATTAGGAAACAGTTGCACTTTCCATTAGTCTTCCAAACTGAGTAGGAAACTGCCCATAATTTTGGGTGTATCATAAATAAATCCTTTTTAAAGCTACAATATGACTTTAAAAAAATTCCAATTTGTAGCTTTTAAAAATCTCTTATTGCAAAAGAACATTATTTTGAAAGCTAACCCAAATGGGCACTAATCAATTAGATATAACACTATACTCTAATTTGAGCACATTCACTAGCTTTACCAGTTGAAGATGGATTCTAATGCAATTCTGAAAGCGCCCATACCGAGACGTTCAGACGGAAATATGGCCTACCTATCATGGCACCTCATCAGTTTATTATCAAATTCTATAAGAAGATATTCCAAAGGAGTGAATATTATAACCAACCTGGTATTCGAGGTCATCATTTGCAAAATAAAGAGGTGGTTGATGTGCAATTTCCCTTCCAGGAAGACCTCCAGTTCGCAAAATGTCACAAAGAACCTAAAGCCTCCACTAGTTAGTCCACATTTAAGTAGCATCAACATGTGAGAATTCAAGACAGAACAAGAAAATATGGAGGCCCAAATGTACATCAGACATTTAAAAGTAAACTTTACCCTTCATGAAGCATTTAAAATACCTTATTTTACTAATTTAATCTTCAAAGTGACACCTTCTAAAATCAAATAAGAAATACCCTATCCTGTCATGTCTGCAACCTCCAACACATGCTGGCCATGACTAGTGAACCAACGTACATACACATTAACACAATACATACATGCGTGTATGTATGGACCTACTCATAAATTTCTGTCACAAACATGCTTCTTTTTCTTGTGCAGCAAAAACATAAAAAGCTTCGTCTTGAAGTATCAATGCTATTTGGCCTCTCGTCTTAAAATGTATTGTTGCATTGTGTGCTCTCTTTTTATTGTTTTTCCTTTTAACTACGCAATTGCAGACTTATACCATCTAAATTTGCAAAATGATGATGGATATATAACTACTACGGATATGTACCACCAAAGCAAATAGAACAAGAATATAGAGCCTGGCAGCTTTGACCTTATTCTTCACTCAAAAAACAGTTGTAAGTGGCTCCCAGTGCATATGTACGATTACATATCAAGTTGGATTTCTGTTTCAACTTTTTACAGACATTACATATCACTAAATAAAAATAATCATGAAATAACTATTGGAATTTGAAATCATCATATGAACGATATAGAGTGAGGAAAACCTGGATGTCCCTGCTCCAGTCAACAGAATCACTAACAACAAATGCTGCATGCACTCTCTGTGAACAAACATCGTTTCTTGGGGCCATCTCCTTACGAGTTATGCTCTCAATGTCAATATGATTTGTTGTCCACTTCTTATATTGAGCCAAGGGATCAATATTCTCAAAATAAGATGCATATTCTTCTATTGAGAGAACATTTCTGAAAACAACTCAGTGAGCACAGAACATGTCAAAAATTACAAAGTGGAGAGTCCATACAACAGATATAATGAAAGTCAACATGTGCAGATCTGACAAATGAGGAAACAAGGTTACAGCCTTACTTAAAGCCGTATTCAGACATCACTGCAGCAGGTTCTCCTTTTCCCACAGCAACAACAAGCTCATTCTCAAATCTGCAAGAAAAAAAATACGTAAATGACAATGAGTCGAGCTTGAAATGAAGGAGAATCCATCAACCAAAAGTGATCAAGCAGCTAGGACTTTTTGTTCTCTTGAACATCCGGATCTCTGGTTTCATTTACATTGTTACAAAATCTGGTAAAAACATGTGATATATATGTAGATCAGGCGGTCTATCGATGATACATATTTAGGAAGTTTTATTAACAAATCTACTATGGAGCTCATGCAGCACATTATCTGTAGTTTATGGATCAAACTAACTTTAATGGTGCAGTAAAGGCAGGTGCGCTAGTAATATGAAGCATGCCAGGCAGCAACAAACTAAATTGAGCATATTGAACTCTCCTGATATGCAGTCATGTGTTACTTGTCACTTGACTGTTTAAAATTAATAAATTTTCTAGGACTAATGCACCCCCCCCCCCCCCCCCCCCCCCCCCCATTAGAAGGCTTATCAAATATTAGATAAAATCTTTGTTCATTTTTTGGGGGGATAACATATAGCATACTCCATCACTACATGTTTAATCAAGATATGAAGAGTCAAATTTTACCTTTGCACCAATACCCCAAACTGAGGTAATTCACAAGATTTATTGATGACAATACTGGAAAAATTATGTCAATTTGTAAGATGCAGATGGACATTAGAAAAAGGTTAGTTGAATTTGAGTTGTAATTATACACCTAAGACTATGAAAATGAACATGAAAGATAACTTTGGAAGGCTCAGAGGGATTACTTGAAATTGAACAGCTCCATTAACAGTTTATTTAGTTTCTCAAGAAAATCAAAATTGAATACCTATTTACCAGCTGCTTAAAAGGTGAATGGCCCTGTATAACCTGAATCCCAGTTTCAGCACATTTCAGTCAGAGAGCCAGTAAAGCAAGAGATAATGTATACTTCAAAAATGGGAGGGGCTTAATGATATGATTCTGTGAATTCACCAAAAATAAGACATATAAGCAAGATTATAAAGCTATAATACTAAATATGTGTATCTTGTATAAACAACTATTTTAAGATTTTTTTTGTTACTTTGGGTAGGTATTCTAAGTGATTGCTTGGAATGGAGTGATAACAAGTTCAATGGTAGGAAAAGGGGAAAACACAGAGAAATGGACTCAGGTGAAGAAGGATAGAGAAGTCTAGAGATTGAGGGTGAGGGAGAGAGAAAGGGGCACCGTCTAGGCATAACTTTCAAAGCTGGTCTTGAATTAAGGAAGATGCTTATGCATCTGTAACATAAGGATGCCAATAACAGTATTTCTCTCTCTAGGAATTCAAAAGTGCTTCATCTTGGGTAACCCTTCCATATATATATATAGCCTTCATTGCACGTGACTCGCCATTGGGGTTGGAACTTAGAGCTGCCATGCACGTATAGCACCACCAATCACTATCAGTCGATTATGCCATATAATGACAAAGGTACCAGGAGCACTCCCACGGACAACGATCTCAAAAAGGGGTAAGAGAAGGAGGTAGATTTCTTTTTGATTGAAACTTGGGAAAAAGTCCTTTTATTTTATTTTTTAAAATTGCAGATTGTATGACAGCCATACAAAAGTCTGCCTCGAGACTTCTTGCTAGTAAATATTATTGGACAAGTGAGGATGGCCACATCCTCGACCATTGTAATTTCCTTTCACAAGGCGGTGTATCACCGCCCGCAGTCAAGTTTAAAGCAATATGGTATCCAGGAGGTGGGTCATGCCTCACTGTGTGATGTTGGTTAGTTGAATACGGTCAGCTGGCGTGGGCCGAAAGGGAAGTGTTGGGCTACGGAGTACAAACTCTATACAGCGGAGTAGGACAAGAGGGAGACATACATTATTAAAGAGGTTGATCGACACACTCCTGCTCCCCAGCTGACTGGTGTACTTCCCATCTAGTCGAATCATTCAGAGGTAATTATCTATTGGTCGTGTCCTAGTGATCATAATTGGCAAATTTTTGTTGTCATTAATTACAAAACTATTTTTTGCACTCATCAGATGATCAATCTTCTGGTGTCACACCACCATCCGAGTGGGGTACTCTCCCTCAAGGTTAGTTTTCTGATGATAATTAATTGAGTGCTATGATTTTCCTAAAAAAAATAAAAATAAAATTGAGTGATGTGATAGAAATTGTTTTTTTCATGCACTAATGTGTAGATCAATTATTCATGGATCGTCATCGTACCTCTCAAATACCGAATTATTGAGGTCATTCGTTGTCGGAGGTACTATTATTATTTATGCATTGTATTATTTATTTATTTTTATAGAAGAGAGAAATATTATTAGATCAAACTGAGAAGGAAAGGGTTTTATTACCCCCATTGAAATATCCTTCGAGAGAACCATTGATCTTGATAGAAAACTTTGGGCAGTAATGCATGATTAAATACAACTGATGAGGTAAGGAGAAGTGTCTATAGCTTGGAGGAGTTTGAGAACAAAATCCCAGTCCAGAGAATAAAAAGCTTAAGCATTGTATTATTTATACAAAACTGTTTTTCTTTTTTTCTTAGGGGAGGTTGGAGATTGTAAGATAGGGCACTCACCGTACTCATTATGTATCTAAATTAGAAGTTCTCTTTCCTTTTCTTTTTCTTTTTTTCCAGCTGCATTCCATGAGGAGGTGGATGCCTCGCCATCTTAGGGTTTTTTTCCAGATGTGGAGGATGGCGCTGCATTCAGTGAGGAGGTGGATGTCTCGCCATCCCAGGGTAAAAAAAAAAGTGATGCTTTTAACTTTTTTCCCTAAGGGGAGTTTGGAGATAGTAAGATAATATAGAACCGTCTTCCTTTTCTTTTCTTTTTTACCAGATATGTATGTTGCGGATGTCGCTGCAGTCGGTGAGGAGGTGGATGTCTCGCCATCTCAGGGTAAAATAAAACTCCATGTGCATACTTACTTACTTTATTATTATACCTACTTAATTTTTTTCTTTTCTTTTCTTTTCTTTTATTTATTTATTTTTTTGTTTTTTTACCAGATGTTGCCGAGGATGCTGCTGCATTCAACAAGGGGGATGTCTAGCCATCCCAAGGTAAAAAAAAGAAACTGATGCTTTTAACTTACTTCTTTTTTTCTATTGGCTTTCTCGAACACACTGATTGTTCTTTAGTGTCAGATTCTGTTGAGGGGCATAGGCCGAGTGTCTGTTGGAGTGCTATCTCTGAGGGCCAGAGGGCTCTTAGACTCTTAGTCGAATACCCAAGCCTCCCTCAAAGTATCAAGGTATGGAAAGATTGACCTTCAAGGCAAGGTTGATCTTAGATAGTAATGAGAGGGTGCCAGGTGTTCCACGAGAAGCCCTATAGCAGTAAGGTGCTTTCGTGGGCCAGTATCACGGGAGACACTTATCACCGCGAACGGTAATTTAGTGGGTGGCTACATGTGGACCCGAAAGGTGCCAGCTCTTTGTGCCACGTGGCCGTAGGCCCTAGTAGGATAAACTGAGTACCCACAGTTAGAAACTTAGAATACTCCTGTGCAATTGTGAAAGTACCTGGGAAGGTAAAATGTTAAAGCCCAATAGTTTGCTTAACTCGAGGGCTCTTTTTGATTCACGTACACCACCTCCTGTTGAAATAATAACACACTCACAAACACCTATTAGTCTGCTGTTCACAATGAATGATACTTTGAGAATCACATATAATCATACAAAATTACTATTCACCGGAAATCAAAAGCAGAATCATATACCTTGATTTACTTGTATATATTTTACGGAAAAAGTCGCAAAGAAGTGCATGCAGACGATTTGAATCAGATGAATGAAAACAAATTATGCTTTAAATACAGCTAATACAAAAGAATGCATCGTGTATTTAATTCTGAAGTCTTGTTCTTTCTGATGTTTTTATGTCAGGGAAGTGTAAGGTTAGTTCCCTGTCCCAAGGCATAACTGCAACAGAATCAGTTTGTTGACAGCAGATCAATTAAGAGGGATCCATTAGAATGTTGGAAAAAACTAATAGTTGTATGAAGCTGCAAATCAATTCTGAAGCAAACCAAACTTACTAAAATGACTCACCGTTTGTCAAGAAAACATAAGGTATCTTCAAAGTACCTGCCGACAATAAGAGTCTTGTAAGTTGAATAAAGAGAAAAATTCGTAAACAAGACAAGGCCACCAGACATACATTAACATATTTGCACATGAAAATGCAACACAGTTGGTTGTGTCACTCACCATTTCAAAGAAGAAGAAAAAAACCCTTAGAATAGAGACCACATAAAAAGTGGAAAGCAAGAGACGAGAAAAAAAGAAGAAGAGACAAACTAAAAACAATTAAAAATTTCTTAGGGACATTATTATTTACTAAGTAATTTGCTTAGAGAAGTGCCATCTGATCCATGTCTGGGAGGAAGGGCATAGGTAGGAGTGGAGAGAAGGAAAAACATAGGTTGAGAAGGAAGTCATTCTCCCTTCTTTGTAAGCTACTTACACAGAAGAAATGGAAGAAAATGAGTTAGTGTCTTTAGTGATAATCCATTTGGACCCTGATTTATGGAAGAAATGATTTACTAGTTTACAATTCCTACGAACAAAAATAAAACATCTCTTTTCAAATCTTCTCTTACAAAGGATCAAACAAGGGATTCTACCTTCCCATACCTCCCTTTTCTCTCCTAAAAGTGCCCGAAAAAAGATAAAGAACAAGGGAGCCTCTATCTTTTTTCTCTCCTTTTCGCTTTGCTTCTCTGATGATGACGTTTACTTCCTTCCTCCATTCTCCTAAACTCCCAATCATAATCAATTTCAGCCTGCTTTTTAGGCATTATCCTTTTATTCAAAAGTTTCGAGAAATATAACCGAGAGAATCAAATTTCAATCATATGATTGACGAGACATTGCAGAACCAAGAACCAGAAACTTCAAAACATACAAGGTACAACTGCTAGTCAGTAGTAATCCATAAATTAATTAGAGTTTCTCGGCAACCAAACGGGACATGGCCCAAACTCAAACTCTATAACAGGACACATCAATGCAGATCAACATACAACTGAAAAAACCGGAAAATGAAGGGAAATTCCAATAAATTTTGTAACAAAATCATCAGAGAGTAAAACATCAAAATTCACATTAGAAGAAACCTGAATGAAAAGAATTGAAGGAATAGATATATATATATATATTGTACATACCGCTGCATTCATCGTACAATTTTATGAGAGCTTGTGGAGAGCCTCCGATGGGAGTGTTGCCTCGAAGAACAACGCCGTCAATGTCGAACGCAATGCCAAAAGAGGACCTACCGATCAATCAACAAGCAATAGAGTCGAAGTTCAGCAAATCAGAATCAGATTCCACCAATATATACATATATATATATATATATTTAATTTAATGCATATGTATTTAGGAGGAGGAGGATCAAATACGAACCGTTCAGAGAGAGAATGAAGCTGCGAGAAGAGCAATGGAACTCTGTTTCGACTCTGCGAGAGCGTTGCAAAGACTCTGTAGAAACTCATCTTCTCTCTCTAGATGTTTTCCAAGTGCAATCTCTTTCTCTTTCTTCCCTCAGAAAGAGGTTTATAGAGTTCTCGTGTTGTTTGATTTTGAGACTGTTGCTCTGCGATCCAATCGCGGTTTAATAACCGCGATTCGGACCCCAATGGAGTGTTTCGGGTAGTACCATCGTGGTTCCCAAACGGCATGAGAACCGCGATTCGGACCCCAATGGAGTGTTTGGGGTAGTACCATCGTGGTTCCCAAACGGCCCTCATGTATTAAAATTTCTTTTTGTGTGTGGATAAATTACACTCACTCCCCCTCAGATATGACCTAATTATATGTACCTCCCCTCTATATTGCAAAAGTTCCATCAAAAACCCACTAACGGAGGGGAGGTGAATGAAACATATGAACTAGGCATTCAGTCATCCATACAAAAAGAATTATTTTTTTTTTTCGCATTCAGTTAGATTAGAACTAGTCATCACGAACCTATATAGTCAGATATGAACTAGGCTCTAGATATGAGAGTCTGTTTGGAACACTCAAAAAATATTACACAATAAATTTACCAAAAAAAAAAAAAAAAACTGAATGAATAAAAATTTGCATAAATTAAACGTTTTTCAGTTCAAATTAATCTAAAATAAACACATCCTCGAGTTTGAGAATTTCGTAAGTTTCTGATTTTTTTTAGGCCATATTAAGTTCTTTTGATAAGATTTGAAGTTACCAACATGTTACTCAATATTTTTTCAGGGATAATTAATATATAGTCCATTATAGCTACCCTTTTTAGATATTGGCCCATAGTTTAACACAACTTAAGAATTAGTCCCTCACCTTTATTTATTTACTTTTATTTTTTGAATTTCTCACTCGATTTAATGTTATTTTGACACTCTGTAAAAATCACATTTTTTTTTTGCAAAATTTTACATCTGAGAAATTCTTACCAAAAAGTGTGAAATTTCTTTTTAAAAATAAACCAAACAAAACTGTGAGAAATTTCAAATTTAAACACTATCAAATTAAATTTGAGTTAAACTCTTTAAAAAAAAAACCAAACAAACAAACAAACAAACCCTCTAACTCTTAATCGAATTTGTGGGTTTAAGTTTGAGTAATATTCAATTTGGTACATTTGATTTTAAGTAAAAACTAATTGAATAAGTAACAACTGAGCTAACCACTTCCCTTGTGGCCGGATGACAAGGCTTCTGGGTGTTATACCCAGAGATCTCAAGTTCGAATCTCAAGGGAGTGGCCACAGGTGATTCATCCGGACGCCCTGACCTCGTGGGATTAGCCGAGGTGTGCACAAGCTGACCCGGACACCCATAGTTACCAAAAAAAAAAAGTGAGCTACAGACCCCGAGATACATGAACACAGATTTAAATACAGGTATCCAGAATGTGTGCGTCTATGTACATAAAAACATAAGAGTATTATATATAGAGAGAAACAGGATTACCGGACAATGCTGTAAGCACTAAGCACTGTTGCTGCACAAACTGTAAAATAGAACAATGTTACCAATAATAGTAGCCTTTGACGTTTTTCTTGGGATGAGTCGCGGACTTAGTCGCTCTCTTTAAGACGCTTCGCGGCTCTGCCCAAGTTGTGCAAGCAGTTCGGATGAAGGCCACGACGTCCCCAGGATAAAGCAGCCCAGAAATCGCCTCTGTCTTGAAAATCCTTGCACGGAGGATGATCGGAAAACCCACACCCTTCCAGAATTAGTTGCTCAGAAACTTGAATATAGAAACTGTGTATAAAAATATTTCTGTAACTCCTCTCTGTAAACTGTATGTTTTTTTTCTGTAAGCAGTTTGTGTATATATAAAGAATATATTCTGAACGTTGGGAAAGTTAACGTTGTACAACGTGGAGAGAACTCTGGGAACGTTGGAGAAAAAATCTGGAGAAAAAACAACGTGGAGGAGTTGGTTGGGAGACTTGGTCTCCAACTGAAAATAAACTCTTTATAATTAAAAAAAATTTTATTTTCCAAATAAACTTTGTATAAAAAGATATATATAGGAGTAGGACCACATCCACATCCAAACCCAAACCCGGCCCGGAGCGGAGCGGGGCGGCGGCGGCGCGCGCGCGCGCGCGTGTGTATGTTTTTGTGGTAAACCCAATTGGGTCTAGGTCCTCCCCCTTCACAAAACTTGGTACCCCCAAGGGGCCCAACCCTTACTCCAACCTCCACTTATATATGTCCTTTCCACTTCCTCTAATTTTCCTATGTGGGACAAGCAAAAAATCATTTGGGTTAGTTTGTGAATAAGACAAAACTCAAAACCAAATTTCAAAGTTTTTCCCTCAACCTTTCCCTCCATTTTTAAATATACACCTTTTTTAACAATCCCTCACTTGTATTTTAAAAATTGATTTAAGATCATTGAGCAACGTATCATAAGACTGTGCATAAGTAAAGGTGTTTTTCAACTTGAACATTTACGTAGTGATAGTGCTTCCGATTATACTAAAGTAACCGTAGTTTTGAACTCTATCTCAGACAACACCACACACACAGCCCTACTAGGGTGAAGTTCAAAAACCAGCACTTTACGGCCGTGTGCTTATATCCCAGTATAGCGAATGATCTAGATAATTTGCCCAAAATTTCATAGGAAGCGGCCTCACTTCCACATTCGCCTAGGTGAGTCCAACAAGGATACTCCTGTAGCTAGGTATCCCACTCCAAATGGAGTTTAGATCTCATTAAGAGTTATAAATAACTCAACCTTCTGTCCTTCAGGATGTCATGCTTCGTAGGGATGGACTTGGAGTATTACCCCCATATATAGATATTAGCATGATTCCACTCATATCACTTCATGACTTGTTATTACCCTTTGAACCTATTTCTTGGGATCTCCAGTCTACAGGTTGGGTTACTATCACAAGTGACTCAACTATCTAAGGGCTTTAGTCCCATCCCTTTCGAGGTTTTACAAACCTTCTCTCGTGCTAATCCTTTCGTCAAAGGATCAGCCAAGTTCTCCTCAGACCGTACATAATCCACTCTTACAGCTCCAGAAGAGAGAAACTCTCTAAGAGTGCTGTGCTTGCGACGTATTTGTCGCTTCTTGCCGTTATAGTAACGGTTCTCAACTTTTGCAATAGCCGTGGTACTATCACAGTGGATTAGGACAGCTGGTATCGGTCTCTCCCATAAAGGGGTATCTGATAGCAGATTTCTCAGCCAACCTGCCTCCTCACTAGCTGTAGCTAGTGCTATCATCTCTGACTCCATAGTGGACTGAGCCAATATAGTCTGTTTCTTAGACTTCCATGAAACTGCGCCTCCAGCAATACAAAAAATGTATCCACTAGTGGCCTTGGAGTCATCTGATAGGGTATTCCAATCAGCATCGCTATATCCTTCAAGGACAGCGGGAAACTTCTGATAGTGTAATTTTAGGTTCATCGTCCTTTTTAGGTAACGCATGACCCTTTCAATAACATGCCAATGCTCCATACTAGGTCTACTAGTAAACCTACATAGTACTCCAACAGCATAAGCTATATCTGGCCTAGTGCAATCAGTAGCATAACGGAGGCTACCAATGATGCTCGCATACTCAGTTTGTCTAACACTGTCACCAGTGTTCTTGAACAATTTTACACTAGGGTCATATGGAGTACATGCTGGTTTACAGTTAAAGTAATTGTATTTCTTTAGAATCTTTTCAATGTAATGAGATTGATCTAAAGAAAGTCCCTTTTCTGACCTAGTAATATTAATTCCAAGAATTACACTAGCTTCTCCTAAATCTTTCATATTAAAGTTGGCACATAAGAAAGATTTAACTTCATTAATGACATGAATATTTGATCCAAAAATAAGTAAGTCATCCACATATAAGCAAATAATAGTGCAAGTATTGTTTTCAAATTTGTAATAAATACATTTGTCACTTTCATTTATTTTAAAACCATTTGAGATGACTAAACTGTCAAATTTATCATGCCATTGTTTAGGAGCTTGTTTCAAACCATAAAGAGATTTATCCAATTTGCAAACTTTATTTTCTTGACCAAAAATAATAAAACCTTCTGGTTGGTCCATATAAATCTCTTCTTCTAATTCACCATTTAAAAAAGCTGTTTTAACATCCATTTGGTGTACTACCAAGTCATGAATAGCGGCTAAAGCAAATAGTACACGAATAGAAGTAATTCTAGTGACAGGTGAATAAGTATCAAAGAAATCAATATTTTCTCTTTGTTTATAACCCTTACCTACAAGACGTGCCTTATATTTATCTATCGTGCCATCGGGTTTCAATTTCTTTTTAAGAATCCATTTGCAACCTATTGTCTTACAACCAGGTGGAAGATCTACTAAGTGCCAAGTTTTATTTGATTCCAATGATTCCATTTCATCATTTATAGCTTCTTGCCATAAATCAGCATCTATAGAAGTCAAAGCTTCTTGGAGGGTGTTAGGATCCTCCTCTAAGTTGTAAGTATAAAAGTCGGTCCCAAAATCTTTCGCGATTCGGGCTCTTTTACTTTTTCTAGGCTCTAGTTCATATTCGTTTGGTTCTACTAATCTAGGCATATCATATGATGTTGAACCCCCACTGTTTTTAAATTTAAAAGGAAATTTATTTTCGAAAAAATCAACATCACTAGATTCAATTATAACATGATTCTTTAAGTCATAAAATCTGTAAGCTTTACTATTAATAGCATAACCAATAAAGACACATTCATAAGCTCTACTAGCTAATTTGGACCTTTTAGGGTCTGGTATTATAACATATGCCAAACAACCCCATGTTCTAAAATAATCCACATTTGGTTTTCTCCCTTTCCAAATTTCATAAGGGGAAATATAAGTTTTAGAGTTAGGAACTCTATTTAATACATGACAAATAGTTAATAATATTTCCCCCCACCAATGAGAAGCTGCCCCTGAATTTAATAAAATAGCAACTACTAATTCAGTAAAAGTTCTATTTTTTCTTTCAGCTTTTCCATTCATTTCAGGGGAATAAGGGGCAGTTTTTTCATGAATGATTCCATTAATTTTATATAAAGCAATAAATTCATCATAATCATATTCATGTCCTCTGTCACTACGAAATCTTTTAATTTTCCTATTAAATTGATTTTCAATCTCATTTAGGAAAATTTTGAACATGTCAATAGCTTCACTTTTATTTTTCATAAGATAAACAAATGAATAATTTGAGCTATCATCAATAAAAGTAATAAAATACCATTTTCCATTTCTAGTTAAAATTCCTTCATATTCACAAATATCTGAATGAATTAAATCAAGAGGTTCAGATTCCCTAGTGACAGATTTATGTGGTGTTTTAGTGATTTTAGCTTGGCTACAAAATTCACATTTTTCGAATTCATTTAAGGACAATTGTGGAATATATCCTAAACTACTCATATTTTTCACAAGCCTTTTATTCACATGACATAATCTAGCATGTCAAATATTAAAAGAACACAACATGTAAGCAGAAGAAGAAACTTTATTAAAATCAACATTTAATTTAAACATGCCCTCAGTTGCGTAACCCTTTCCAACAAACACTCCATTCTTAGTCAAAGTAAAAAGATCAGCCCCAATAGTTTGAGTAAATCCAGCCTTGTTGAGAAGATAGCCTGAAACAAGATTTTTCCTCATTTCTGGAGTGTGCAAGACATCCTTCAAAATGACAGTCTTTCCAGAAGTAAACTTCAATTCAACCTCCCCAATACCAGCAACAGTAGTGGTGTGGGAATCACCCAACAGCACTTTCTTGTCCTTAGCTTCAGAATAGGATTTGAACATGTCACGGTCATAGCAAACATGGCGAGAGGCGCCAATGTCTACCCACCACCCCTCGGATCCACCAACAATATTGACCTCGAAAATCATAGCAACGAGCTGCTCTTCGGCAAGATTTGCTTGGGGAGCAACTCGTCGTTGTTTTCTACAGTTTCGAGCCATATGACCTGGTTTACCACAATTGTAGCAAACAAACAGTCCAGCTTCATTTATTCCTGAGGGGGGTATGTTCCTATTCTGATTTGGCTTCGGATTCTGACTCTTGTTGTTGTTGCGGTTCTTGTTCTGATTTCGATTTTGAAACTTCATGGTTTTTGCAGGTGGTTTCAGAACAACAGAGGTTTTGTTTTTAGAAAATTTTTGAGGTTTCTTGTTGTTGGAAACAACAAGAACCTGTTCTTTTAAATCTTGTTTTCTTGCCTCCTCCTCAATACGAAGGCGAGTAATCAAACTTTCCAATGAAAATTCTTTGGTTTTGTGTCTCAAAATATTTTTGAAATCTTTCCAACTTGGGGGAAGCTTGTCAATAATGACAGCAACTTGAAACTGATCATTTAAATCCATGCCCTCAGAAATGATCTCATGAGCAATTTGTTGCAGCTCATGGGATTGAGCTTCAACAGATTTGTCATCCGTCATTTGGTATTTCAAATAACGGCTGACTGCAAATTTCTTTGCTCCAGCTTCTTCAGTGTCATATTTTTTCTGAAGGGCATCCCAAACCTTTTTTTGCAGAATCACAGTTTGCATAATAGTCATAAAGACTGTCAGAGAGTCCATTCAAAATATAGTTTTTGCAAAGAAAATCATTTTCATTCCATATGTCAGACTCTCTGATTTGAGCAACAGTGGGATTTTCAGAAAGAGTAGGTTTTTCAGAAAGACAATCAGATTGCAATTTTTTCGTAGTTAAGAAAAACATCATTTTCATCCTCCACCGTTTAAAGTGAAGGCCCTCAAATTTGAAGGGTTTGTTGAGGTCATGGGTAACAGAGAGCATTGAAGATTTCATGGCAGTTGTAAAAACGTCTTAAAATTGTTGCTGCACAAACTGTAAAATAGAACAATGTTACCAATAACAGTAGCCTTTGACGTTTTTCTTGGGATGAGTCGCGAACTTAGTCGCTCTCTTTAAGACGCTTCGCGGCTCTGCCCAAGTTGTGCAAGCAGTTCGGATGAAGGCCACGACGTCCCCAGGATAAAGCAGCCCAGAAATCGCCTCTGTCTCGAAAATCCTTGCACGGAGGATGATCGGAAAATCCACACCCTTCCAGAACTAGTTGCTCAGAAACTTGTATATAGAAACTGTGTATAAAAATATTTCTGTAACTCTTCTCTCTGTATACTGTATATTTTTTCTGTAAGCAGTTTGTGTATATATAAAGAATATATTCTGAACGTTGGGAAAGTTAACGTTGCAGAATGTTAACGTTGTAGAACATGGAGAGAACTCTGGGAACGTTGGAGAAAAAATCTGGAAAAAAACAACGTGGAGGAGTTGGTTGGGAGACTTGGTCTCCAACTGAAAATAAACTCTTTATAATTAAAAAAAAATTATTTTCCAAATAAATTTTGTATAAAAAAGATATATAGGAGTAGGACCACATCCACATCCAAACCCAAGCCCAAGCCCAAGCCCAAGCCCGGAGCGGAGCAGGCCTAGGTCCTCCCCCTTCACAAAACTTGGTACCCCCAAGGGGCCCAACCCTTACTCCAACCTCCACTTATATATGTCCTTTCCAATTCCTCTAATTTTCCTATGTGGGACAAGCAAAAAATCATTTGGGTTAGTTTGTGAATAAGACAAAACTCAAAACCAAATTTCAAAGTTTTTCCCTCAACCTTTCCCTCCATTTTTAAATATACACCTTTTTAACAAGCACTGCGGCCTTAGTAGATTCGTTCTCCATTTTTCCTCTTTTCTTCACTGATGAGATTCAGATTCTGAAGAACTGAGAGTGCGAAGCGCCGAAGCCCACCCTCTCTCTCTCTCTCTGTGTGTGTGTGTAAAACAGAGTTTCTCTCTCAAAGAATTCAAGAGAGATGGGGCCAATTCTGGCTTTTAATGTGGATTTTCTTTGGTGTGGTTTTTGAACTTTGACATTTGAGACTTTTGAGTGAGTCTTTTTTTTTTTTGGGCAGATGAAACGAGGAGAAGTTGAGAAGAATTTCTAAAGTCTTTTCACAAACAATATTTCGTTATGGCTCGTTTCATTTAGAACCTGTTTGGGAATGGAAAATTTATGGTAAGGGTGGTGTATTTAGTAGAAAATGTGGTGTATTTAGAAATTCTCCCTTCTTCTTCTTCTTCTTTCTTTTATTTTTATTTTTATTTTTTTTTCCAGAAAAAATAGTATTTGATTTCATTGTAGGAGAAAAATACTAAATATGACGGGATACACGTCACAAAGCAGACCTGGTAAGTCTTATTTGATACTACTTTTAAGTTTGAAGTGGTGTTTTGCACATGAACATGTGTTGGGAGTTGACAAAATCAAACACCTCAATTTTTATACTAGCAAATTAATCTCTCTATTAAGTTCATATCTATCTAGGGGTGGAGCCAGAATTTTCGATTTGGATGGCCTAGGCTATATGTGGATTCAGACGCAACGCCCCGTTGTAGTTTTTTTTTTTTTTTTTTTGGGATTTTCGCTTTGGGTGACCCTCACCCTATGCTCCCTCTGCCGTTGTATCTATCTCCAGTTACATCCCTTTTATTTACCTTTTCTATCTCTATATAAAATATATAAATATTGGTACATGTACTTTGAGAAAAAGTTGCTTTCATATCAAACAAAGCATAATTACATTTTGTAAGAATGCATTCCGAAGTAATTAAAACATTCTCACAGATGTATTATCTGAATGTCATTCCAAAACCAACCCCATCTTCTATTGTGTTTGGACACGGAATTTACTTATTTTTCTAGTCACTTGCATAAATTTAAATAGTTATGCCATGCTTATCAAATTTCTACCTCAAAAGTGCTTCGCATATGATGTGACAGTGACGCCAAATAAACAACTTCTAATCAAAATTCATTTGGTCCCACTATATTAGACTTGGCCCCCCTACCACATCACTTGTGAAGCGCGTTTGGGATAAAAAATTTAGGAAGCATACATTACTCAAATTTAAATGGATTTCAAAGTGTTGAGAGTAAAAGAGAGGTAAAAGTTAAAGAAAAATGAGTAATGTTACTACACCCATACTCACTTCACATTCAAAAACTCACACCCACTCACATTAACTCCTAAGTGGCACTGTGGGACCTACTAACATTGTGGGATCCATCAAGAGTGATTGTGAGTGGGTGTGAAGTTAGTGTGGGTGTAGCATTACTCGTAAAAAAAAAAAATAGCATACCCACCATTGTATTTGGGACAGCTCTTCTGTGTTCATGGGGCCAAAAAAAAAACAAAACAAGAAATTAAAAAAGACAGCTCTTCTGTTGCAGTTTCTTTTTCTTTTTGGCCAGATTCTGTTGCAGTTAATAGATGCAGAAAAAAACACTGCATGCTATCCACCAAGAAGCAACAATTAGAGAGAGAACTGATAAATGATGTAACCTCCTTTCACTGTCCTTTAATTTCAAGTCTCTATAATACAAGCAGCTTGGTTTAGACACCAGAACTTTCTGCAGAACACATGCAAGTGTTCAATATTAACCATTTCCATTGAAGTTCTATACAAGGATAACACAAGACATTAAAGATTTTCCATTATGAAGAAAAAAGCAAAACAATTAAGGGCTGTTTGCCTATTTGGGAATATTCAAAAAAGGATCTAGTTCAGTCCAAGTCTAACTCTTTACTGGTTCTTGTGGGAACCAAGTGTATGTTAGTTTGACAGAAAACCTATTTAAGAAATTATTAGACTGGCCACGAACTCCTTTGTAAGAAATTGACACCCACTAAATTAGATTTTCTCAAGAACCGGATAAAAATTGGTGTTTAGGCTTTCCCAAACAGGCCCTTAATATGGTTGTTACTAATCCAACACACACACAAAGAGAAGAGAGAGAGAGAGAGAGAGAGAGAGAGAGAGAGAGAGAGAGAGAGAGAGAGAGAGAGAGAGAGAGAGAATTTCCTCAAACATACAATTAACAGAAATTAAAAGGAACAAAAACATGAAACCCAGAATAGCACTTCTTGATCCCTTTTATCAATTTCTCTTTTTATTGAATTCCTGATTTTTATATCGAAAAACTTCAGAATTATACAGAAACAAATAGAAGACTTGATTAAACATTTTCTTTTGCAAACCAATTCTTCAAAGGCAAGGATTCTCGAAGAGTGAATCCAACAATTCCCCATTCTATAACTATTACACACCCCCCACCCCCGAAGAAGAAACTCTTCCAAGCTCATACTAAGGGTGGAACCTATCTCCCCACAGTTGCACCATTTGTAAAGAAACCATATCATATACATGTACTTACTTCATATCCAACATCAAAACACTCAATCAAAACTTCAAAAGTTTTTCAATGACAGAACAACACAAACAACACAAAGAATACCATGTGATTACTCCACCATCACCTCCGGGTCGAATTTCAAGGCCTCCTTCCATATGAGCTCCTGAATGTCCTCTTCGCTTAAAGATGCTTGTTCAAAATCGAAGATGAATGGAGATGGGCATGTGGGCTCCTCGTTGATCTCATGGAGACTCGATAAAAATGGATGAATCAGTGCTTCCTCAACTTCACAAATCATTTGAAAAGATAACTATTGTAAGTAAAATAAATGTTAAATGAAACGGTATATATTACAGATACAATTAAATAATAAGAAGCATACCAGTTATGCGTTTGGACGGATCAAAAACTAACATCTTCTCGGCAAGATCAATGGCTAATGGAGACATATCAGGAAACTTAGTAGAAAATGGTCGCTTTGGAAGACTAGGAAGTTGCTTGACATACTTTCGAGCGTTCTCACTTCGTAAGAATCCCAGGTCTGAATCTTCTGGTGAACCTAATAGCTGTTTTGAAATTTAATCATGAAACAATTTACCGAATTACCATCATAACATGTTAATGTGTAAACCCACTGCAGATGTGTAAAAGTGCTGATATTCCTTTAGCAAGTTAAGGAAGTGCACACAACATCCACACTATATTCTATAATTTGAGGAGTTGAGAATTGCTACAAGCCCGTTAGGGTTAGCTTTCTTATTTTATTTTTTTCCCTTTAAAAAAGCTATTAAAAAAAAACACTCTTTTTTTTAGCTTCAAAAAGGAATTAGAATTTTCCAAATGTTGTGATAAAGCTAATCCAAATGTCGCAGCTTTTTAAACAATTACTTCAAAGCGACTGTTGTCCCTGGAAAAAGCTACATCCCAAATGGACTTTAAAGCTATGACATGACTAGGCAGGGAATCAAAGTGGGGAGAACAAGTACCTCGGTTATAAGCACCAATTGCTGAACATAGTCTTTACCCGGAAACAGTGGTTCGCGTTTAAGGATCTCCATTAAAATGCAACCAACTGACCAAATATCAATGGCTGTGGTGTATTCTGAGCAGTTGAGCAGCAATTCAGGTGCTCTATACCATCGCGTGACCACATATTCTGTCATAAAATCTGTCTCTGAAGTGGTTCTAGCAAGCCCAAAGTCACAAATTTTGAGGTCACAGTTTGCATTGAGAAGCAGGTTGCTTGGTTTTAGATCTCGGTGCAAAACATTTGCAGAGTGTATGTACTTCAGACCCCGCAATAATTGATATAGAAAGTACTGCCAAAGAAAACAAACGTCGTATAATTACAGCTCATTCATTATAGGTTGATCACTATTCGCTAATTCAGGCAAACAAAACATCGCAAATATTGATGTTACATCTTTAGCATATTGCTAGAACAGAATAATTAGCTCTTCACTTCACAGCCACAATGTCTCCTCTATTGGTTGGGCCGTATACCCTTCCGGACATTGCTCTATGTCAAAACACACGCATACATTTAGTATCTAGTTAAAGTTTTCAAGAACGTGACTACAAATGTTGGTATTTAGTTATTTATGATTTATCTGAATGCATTTTTGAAAATGTTTAAAGTATGGTGGTTTTTTTTTTTTGGGTTTTGGGTGGAGCCAACAATTTGAACCCAACATCCAACTGCTACTTTGAAACACATATCCATACAGAAATTATGTTGAATGGCTGTATTAACATAGGGCCTTGTGGCTCTTCCACCAACAAAACACTGGATATAGAAAGCAGTGAACGGGTCGGAGGTTGAAAAGAATGGTAGGTACCGTAAAAGCACATCTTCCAATCACGTTGATTGCTGTTTCCTATGTTAGAGAAAAGGTAGTGAATTTGGCAATTTTAGATTTTGGGAATTAGAGGGCACGGCAACTTACCCTTCTTCAAATTCTGTCAATTGGTTTAATCCTTATTTACGATGAGAAAGGATTAAATGTCCTCAAATTGTATCCATTAAACAGCTATTTCTAAATTGTCAAGTAATAATATTAACCATACCTGACAGTGGTCCTCCGTGAGTGCCTGAGAAGAGCGAATTATCTGATGCAGATCTGTATCCATCAATTCATACACAATATAGACATCGTTAAACTTTTCCCTCTCTGGTGGCCGTATGATATCCTTAATTTTGATAACCTGCACCATGTAAGTGTATTATTTCATAGAAATCACAGCAAAACTTTAAATAAAGTGAAATAAAATAGGGTAAGGGACATATCCTCTAGCATCACCCTGGAAAATCTTGCATTTATCAATCACAGGACTGGTCCTGGAGAAATTAGCAAGCCTTGGAACAAAAATCTGATTCTCCAATTAGAATCATGATAAATCATGATTGTCAACTTCAAATTTTTGAAACAACTCTGATGCAGAGGATATGTGACATCGCAACAATGAACTACTGCGATTAATGTGGTATATACATTCTCATGGTCCATATGGCAAAGGAGTTTGATCTCGCGTAGCGTTCTTTTGGCATCAATTCTGTTGTCAAACGCATTGCCAATTTTCTTAATCGCAACCTCTTCCTTTGTTTCAGAATCTGTAGCGCAGCTGTAATAGGATAGGAATTAAATACCAGGAAATCACACGGACAAGAATAGAATTCTTTTCTTTTGCAAGAAATGCACAACTGCATCACATAGGTGAACATGAATGCAAGTGTTAATGGCATAAAAAAATATAGAAAATTTGTCTCCCCAATAATGGATTTAACACGATTTCTATGGTACCCGGTGGACAACAAGCTTCAAAATTGCACACCAAATGTTTGTTCGGATTGGGGAATGAGGGCACTTTAGACCTGGACTTAATTGTTGGACTTGGACATCGATTACAACTATTTAACGACAACATTCACATCCAAGAGGTGAACTTTTCCGGAAAAAAGGAAAAAAAAAAAAAAAAAAAAGAGAGAAAAAAAAAAGTTTTCTTTACTCGGATCATACCAAATATCTGGTACTTAAAACAAAACTAGAAACGCATAATTTATTTTGACAAAAATTTAAAGCTTTACAAAGACACGCCCACTTGCAGTTTTTGGTTTTCGATTTTTGTTTTCATTTTCGGAGTGAATTCTCTCAGTTGACAATACAGAAAATCGTCTTATCTTTAAATTGGCATCAACAATGATAGGGATACACACCAAACGACACACCAAATGACACACTGTACTTTAAATGCATGTACCCTGTGCTGTTTGAATTTTTCATACTTTTATGTGCATCACTTACACAGCACAGGGTACATGCATTTAAAGCTAGTGTGTCGTTTAGTGTGTCGTTTGATGTGTATCCCTATCATTTTTGAATTGGCATTTAGTATCAAATACCACATAAAAACAATAACAAACAGGACTAGATGATGAGAAAACTCAATAATAAAATGTTTGAAATCATAACAGTTTCTATTGTTTAGCTCCCACTGGAAATTCCCAAAAAAGAACCGCCAATTATTTGTTGGGAATTTAAAAACGCGGAACCAAATCCCTCCAATAAACACACAGAAACACATCCAAAATGATAAACAAGCATACCAAAGAAAACACAGATTTCTACGTGGTTCTACCAAACAATGCCTACATCCACACCCGAGGGACCAGTTCTTTGACTATTGAGAATAAACAATCGGTACTAGACACTTTGATTAAATCTCATAACCCAACCCTCAAACCCTTTGTATACCCACTCTCAAAACAAATAATTGATAAAGAGCACAACTGAGCAGTCACTTGTATTTTATTTCGTTTTCTTTCTCTCTTTTCCCCAATTTCTCAAATTCATTTGTATTTCATTTTGTTTTCTTTTATCTCTTTTTCCCCAATTTCTCAAATCCATATGTTGATATGCATTCACATAACACACTAGTTCTGATAAATAAATAAAAAACATTTACTCTCTGTTTTGTTGCTGAGAAATTGAAATGAACAAGAGATTCAAAGTTATACTCTTTCTGATTGTTTCTCTTCTCCCCAATTACACAAATCCATGCGTTCATATGCATTCACATAAGTTTTGATAGAAAAAACATTTAAGTTCTGTTTGGTTGATGAGAAACTGAAATAAACATTATACTCTTTCTGTCGTTTTTAGTTCCTAATCAATCAAAAATTAAAATTAAATACATGCAAATAGATTCAAATACGCATCTACATACAATACATATACAGATGTGTGCGTATGTATATATAAATATAGATAGATTATATAATTATTACCAGACAATGCCGTAAGCACCACGGCCGACGGGTTGAATGGGAGGAACGTACTTGGAGGAGACCTCGAAAAGGTTACCGAGGATGTTGTACTGAACGTACCTCCCTCCAAGCGTTGGTACACCTTTTACTTCTACGGCCTTTGAAGATTCGTTCTCCATTTTTGCCCCCTCTTTCTTTTCTTCACTGATGAGATTCAGATTCTGAAGAACACAGAATGCGAAGCCCCCCCTCTCTCTCTCTCTCTCCGAAATCCGAATTCAGGAAAGCAGGGGAGCGTTTTTTAGTCCTGTTTTTGGAGAGAGAGAGAGAGAGAGAGAGAGAGAAGAGTAAGAAAGCGGTAGGATTTTGAGTGGAAGGGGGCCAACTATGGCTTTAGTTTGGCTTTTTTATGTGTGGTGGGGTTTTTGAAGTTTGAAATTTGAATATTAGAGAAAGTGCATGGAGGAGACTTTGAATAGACTTTTATAAAGTCTACAATTTTCCAATTTCACCAAACATGTTTTGTTTAAGGATAATAATAAATAATAAATGAGTAATGCTCCAACACCCCCCACCAAATTCTATAAATACTTTTTTGTTCGCTCCTAATTATTCACCCTCCATTTTTATTAGTTAATGTAGTAGGGTGCAGTATTAAATGAGAATTAATTAATGATAGAAAATACTGGAACTACTGCACTAGTTAATGAGCAAGGGCAGACCCAGGATGGTCATTTGGATTGGACTAAGATTGAAAGGAGGTTGTATTGTGTCTTATTTTTACGGGGGGCTTGGAGAAATACCCCCAATTTTATTTATTTTTATATTTTTGTCTATTTGGTTCACGAATACTCTATTATTTTTTTGGGTCTATAATCTACAAAAGTAACAAACATGGAATGAAAGAAAAAAAGTGTTGGATCAAATATTTTAAAAATATGTGTTAATTAGGTAAAATATTTAGAATGAACTGTATTGCAATTGGGCCAAATAGTATGTATGCATAAAGTATATCATTTAGTAATATGATTGTGACACAAGGCTTGGTTGGGTTGGTTAATAATGATACTATTACTATTATAATTTATTAAAAAATATGTGTAACAAGTAAATAATAGTTAGTTATATTAGTGGTTTGACGGCCATTATTCTTGCTAGGAGGTACAGGGTTCGATTTTGTTTAGCTCCCACAAAAGTTTTTTATTTTCAGCAAAGGGTTGGGCTTGGGTGGACCGGATTAGATGAAAGTCAAATGGGCTGGGCAAGTACACAAAATTTCCTAGAAACCTGCAGTGGGCTACAGCCCAGTTGAGTCCAGTGTGAGGTCCGCCATCACCAATGAAAGAGGAATGTGAGCTATTTTAGAGTGAGTAAACCTGCACTTAAATTCTATACCCAATAATTTTGGTCTTTGATTTCAGTGAGTCTCATGTGGGTCCTGTGTGTGAGTCCTACACAGGACCCACATGATTCAATGATCAGGATGTGTTAAGTGTGGAATTTGATGTGAAATTTAGTGTGGATGTAGCATTTTACATACTAAATCATGGGTAACGAACGTTATGCTTCCTAAATTTTTATCACAAATGTGCTTCTCAAATGATGTGGCAGTGGAGCCATGTGGCCCATGTCTAATATAGTGGGACTAATTGAATTTTAATTAGAAGCTGTTTACCTGATCCAACTGTTGTATCATTTGAAAATCGCTTTTGAGATATAATTTGGAAAACATTGCATTACTCATAAATCATATACACTCTCCCCTCAAAAGGAAAAAAAAAAAAAAAACCATATACACTCCTTATTTATGACATGTTTCATTTAGAACATGTTCGGGTTATGCATATAGAATTAGAAATTTTTTTCTGTAAAAACTAGTGTTTGGTGTAATAGTAGGAATTAGAGATACTTGTAAAATCACAAACTATTAAAATTGTTTTTCGAAAGTGTTTTTCATGAGAAAGTTTTAACTTGCTACTTTGAAATTAATATCTTTTTGTGTGTGTGTGTGTGTGTTTGTGTGTAAAAATTTTTGAAAATTTTGATTTTTTGAAGAATAAAAGTTAGTTGTCAAACTACTCCAAATTTTCAATAATCAATTATCATCTCAAACAATCTCCAGTAATTGATTACCAAACCGGTACTAACTATTCCAAAATTGAAGAGGTCAGACAAATTGACCACCAAAAATAATACCATCTAAAAACCAACTTACCAATACCAAGGAGTTAACCTAACTACTTCAAAGGGGCCAGTCTACAGTGGGGAATAATTGTTTTGCCTCACGTGGAGCCAACGAAGCTTTGTCTTTGGATGAGAAAGATGATAGATCATGAAGTGATATGTGTTCAAAGTGGTTTTGGAAGGGAAGAAAAGCTGCACAATGTAAGGGCCATTAAATGTCTTATAACCTGGCACCTGTTATAGCAGGTTTGGACTATTTTAAAGGTTATTGGACATTGATAAGGATTATTTGGACATTGCAAAGAAATGTATCAAGTTTGCAAAATATTCAATATCGCAATGATGTGCCTTATGGAATAAATATTGTGCACAACTGAAAATCAAGTTTGAAAAAAAAAACAAAAATAAAGAATGAGAAATAAATAGCATGTTTGGACTTTCCTAAGAGTAGTTTAGACTTTGCAAAGAAATATGCTAAGTTTGCCAAATATTAAGCATCATTATGTTGTACCTTATATAATAAATATTGTACACAATTAAATAAAATTTAAGTTTGTGAAAAAACAAGAGTAAATAGCAGATTTGGACTTTCCTAAGGGTTTGGACATTTGGTTGTGTACAACATTTATTCCATAAGATCTATATAGTGCTGCTTAGTATTTTACAAATTTGGCACATTTATTTCAAAGTCCAAATAACCCCTATCAAATTCCAAACAACCCTTAGGAAGTTCAAACCCTTAGGATTCTTCAAATCGTCGAGCAAAAACCATTTGAACTTTTTTCAGTACCATTTGGACTTTTGTAAGGAACATTTGGACTTTCTTAAGAAATATTTGGACTTTAGTACGGAATATTTGAACTTTTATAACGAACATTTGGACTTTCTTATGGAACATTTGTACTTTAGTAAGGAACATTTGAACTTTCTTTGCAAAGTCCAAATAATCTTTATCAAAGTCAAAACAACTCTTAAGAAAGTCCAACCTGCTATTTATTTTATTTTTTATTACAAACTTCAATTTTATTTAGTTGTGTACAACATTTATTCCATAAAGTACAACATAGTGATGCTTAGTATTTTGTAAATTTGGCACATTTCTTTGCAAAGTCCAAACAACATTTATCAAAGTCCAAACAACCCTTAAGAAAGTCCAAACTTGCTATTTACTTTTTTTTTTTTTTACAAACTTCAATTTTATTTAATTGTGTACAACATTTATTCCATAAGGTACATTTTAGTGATGCTTAGTATTTTGCAAATTTGGCACATTTCTTTGCAAAGTCCAAACAATCTTTATGAAAGTCCAAACTACCCTTAAGAAAGTCCAAACCTGTTATAACAGATTGCAAACATTTAATGCCCCTGACATGTGGCGGTCTTCCTCTTCCCTTCCAATCCACACCTGCCATGTGTATAGTGCTTTTGCTCCACCTAGAACCAAAGCACTCTCACCCCACTACAGACCAACCCACTTCAAAGGGTTTGTGATCAGTGCTTTTATGTACGAGGCTACAGGTCAGATCTCCGCCTAGCGTAACACTAGAGGTGTCAAACGGGCAGGGTTGGCCCGGCCCGGCCCGAGCCCGGCCCGCTTTTTTCGGGCTAAAAGCCCGGCCCGCCACAAGGCCCGGCCCGCTAGGCCCGGTTCACATACCCCGGGGCGGGGTGGACACACATTCTTCCGTCCATGGCCCGGCCCGGCCCAGCCCAAAATGAAGAAAAAGCCCGGCCCGGCCCGAAGCCCACCACGGTCAAGGCCAAAAGTCGAAGGAAGCCCGCTAGCCCGTCCGGCCCGGCCCGATGTCCGGCCCGCTAGGCCCGGGCCACCGGTCCGGGGCGGACATCCCCCCTCCCTTCCCAAGCCCGGCCCGATTTTAGGTGAGGCCCGGCCCGAAGCCCGGTCAAGCCCGCTTTGACCGAGCCCGGCCCGGCCCGTTTGACACCACTACGTAACACCTCATAGGGTCTGCAGCCACAAAATTACCCAATTCATATAAGGACAGTGCTTCTGTGCAGTTAGCACAGTGCTGTTCGCACTGTGCTACTCACAGTTTACACAGTAAAACTGCCCAGTTTTTAAAAACTACTTTTGCAAAACAGTAGTTTTTAAAAACTGGGCAGTTTTACTGTGTAAACTGTGAGTAGCACAGTGCGAACAGCACTGTGCTAACTGCACAGAAGCATTTTCCTTCATATAATTACCCAATTCATCTGAAGAGTTGACTTTGGATGAACTCGTTGCATGAACTACAGCACTAGTTCAACAAAGAGCATAAAAGAATGGACAACATTTCAGTACTGTTGGCATAGTCTGGGGCGGATACAAGTGGACTTCAAAGGGGGTCATGGCCCTTCCAAAATGTTTTAAAATTTGTGGGATATATATGTAGTTTTAATATTTTAAAAATATTTTAGAAATTAGCTCTACTAAATTTTTAATATTTATAATATAAACCATCCAAAAAAGTCAAATTAAAATCAAAAGCCCCAATGTCATAGTTTGTTTTGCAGGACTAATCTAAAGACAAAAAAGTCTGGACTAACAATCATTTTGAATTTAATAGTTCGTTGTTTGATAGGCCAAATAGTATTACAAGCTTAATTGTCAATATCAACTTAATAGTTCCAATATAAAGGACTATTTACTCAAGGGTGTGGCATTAATTGTCCCCCATAATAGAGAATGGGAAGCATAATACTCAACTATCTAGCTCATGAGACAAACATGACCTAAATCTAATCGACCAAACTACTCTATGGACTCTCATTCTCGCACCAAAAATATATATAAATAGACCAAAAAATTTAGCCTCAGGGCGTTGCCCCTGAACCCCCTCATAAAACTTGTTTAATAGAGAACCCAAACCCATTTTACTCGACCCCCTAACATAAAATCCTAAGTCCGCCACTGAGCACAGTCCAATTGATGCTGTTTCTCTCACATATGAACTTGAGAAAAACAACATCAACTGGACTGTGACAACAACACTGAAGTCTGAAGTGCTGTCCTAAAAGTATTGTGCAGTGATTCAGTGAACTACTGGGTTATATTTAAAAAGGAAAAAAAAATAAAAAAAAATAAAAAGAGAGAGAGAGAGAGAGAGAGAGAGAGAGAGAGTTCTCATTGACTGTTAGGGTATAAGGAAAGGCTTTCAATGGTTTGTGGCTAAGCTGGGCTTGGTCAAGGTCAACAGAGCCAACCAATTTGATGATAAATCTGCCCATGGCCTGAGTAAGACCCATTTATGTGAAAGTAAACCTATCCAACCAATTTGATTTCCAATCCTAGGCCTGCCCATGGCCTGAGTCAAGACCATTTATGTGAATCCCTAGTCCAAACCCATTTCATTGTCCACGGTTTGACCCAGCCCATAAAATATTTAGAAAACACATTCTAAACCCACCCTATTTACAAACCTCATTAACAATTCACAAATGATATCAATTTTTTTTTTAACATGTACAATGTAAGTATGTCAATTCTGTCAACTTAATATCAAAAATAATTTAACTGAAGCAACATACACATTACCACAAATAAACCTGCACGGATGCTAATCTAGATCTGTTCTTTGAATACCTTCAAAGTATAGATAATGGGTTTGATTCAAAGTCTCATCCGATGATTAAGTTAAGAGTAGAAGAAAAATATGTGTATTCAAGGGAGAGAATTTCATAGTGTCCTTTAAGAGTGACACTTTTAATACATGTGTAGGGATAGAGAGATATAGTCGTCTGTCTTAGGAGAGACCTTTAGGGCAACTCCAAGGGTAATGGGTAAAAGTGCCAACCAAAATTTAATTTGGCTTGTTGAATAGTAAAATAGTTAGGCATTTTACCAAATCTACTCCAACCATATAAGGCATAATGACTAGGCATTTATTTTCTTTTTGTATTTTCTATATTTTTTATTCAAATAATTATAACACTTGTAGAAATGAAATGAAAATTCAAATTTTAAAATTAATCTGATAAATTGAAAAAAAGTGAAAAAAAACTAATACTTAATTTAAAGAACCCAACCCAAATTATTTAATATTCTTAAAAAAAGTGAAAAAAAAAAATAATACTTCATTTACAAAACCCAACCCAAATTAAAACTAAGAAAGTAAAAAAAAAAAAACTAAAAAATCAATAACCCTAAAACAAGTATATACAAATTGACTAAACTAATTTGCATTATACTTAATTAAGCCCAACCCACATCCCACTTTAAACTACAAATTGACCCAACCCATTCCACTAATTAAACAATTAAAACAACACCACAAACCTAATAAAAAGCCTAGCCCATAAAAGATATATACGTACCCTACTTCTTCCTCCTCCTTCCTCACGACAAAACACAGAGAGAGAGAGAGATGGAGGCGCAGACCGAAGGCTCTGCATAGAGAACACAGAGAACAAAGATGGAGAGATGGAGATGAGTTTTTTTTTTAAAAGGTATGTTGAATTTGCCATTTTTAAAGCCTAATTTGTGTTTAATTTGAAATTTACACTGTTCATAGCCGTTGGAATCCATACGTTGGAGACCAACGGTTATGAACAGTGCCGGCGCCATTTTTTCCCTCTTCCCCTCCATGCTCGGAAAATTGGCTTGTGAATTTGGGCTTTCCACTTTTGCCTAATGTGATGGCTCGTCCCTTGGAGTTCTGATTTTTGAAATGGACGAGTCATTTTAGTAGTTGGGCACTTTGTCTAGGGTAATGGCTCTCCCGTTGGAGATGGCCTTAGATATCCTTTATCTTTGTAGATGAGATCTTCATTCGCATTTGGAGGTACCCTTCATTGATCCATGCTCTGGATTTGTAGGAGTCCTAAGGGAACTTTCCTTAAGAAATCTTAAGGTCGGGTGGGCCCAAGTAGGTTGGGCCTGACGTGTTACTCATAGGAGCATTATGGGAGCGTCTTGGGCCTAGCTCTCGCTATTCAGCCCAGGGGTTGCCAACCTAGTGTATGTGAGAATTCACGTGTCCTCATCCGACTGGCTGTCCATTTTTGATCTTATCATTATTTGCAACGTACGAATATAATAAATGTAGGGTGAGGGCCGTGAGTCTATGGACACCACTATATTTGCTAGGAACACCACCTTACTTTATTTTATTTATTTATAAACAATAAAATACCACATTTCCTTAAAAGTTCACAATATTTCGAATATACCCAAAATATCCCTTCTCTCACTGGCCCTAACTCCCAGCCTCCCTCCATTTCAAACCCAAGCGATCTCTCTCCTCTTCGCTTTCTTCGGTCTAAACTCTCTCTCTCTCTCTCTCTCTCTCTCTCCCCTCAAGAGCTCACCACCGGACCACCACCACAACATGGCCGCCATCTCTCTATCTCAACCCCAATTTTCGTCGCCTACCCTACCCTCCGCCGCCACAAGACCCTACCAAAACACCACCAGAACCTCCAAACTACCATCAATGGACCACTGCCGACCACCTTCATCGGCCGACCACTGCCCAACCATCACCCCCACCCACCACCATCACAAATTAGGGTCTTTTGTCTAGAAATGGGTTTTTTTATCTGGGTTTTAGAGATGAAGCTCTAATCTTGCTTTTCAATCTGGGTTTTGGAGGCACTGTGATGGTGACGATGACGGTGGCTTTTTGACAGTTGTTAGGCTTAGTTTGGCCCCCATTTTGGTGCTTTTCCTTTTTTAAAGCACAATTTCATGTTAATTTAACTAGTTTATGAGCTTTACAAAAATTGAACTTAGGGCTTTTTTGGGAGGAGCTTTTAAAAGCTCAAGGTTGCTTTTTGGTTTTATGTTGTTTTTTTTGAAGAGTAATGTATCACTTGTACAAAATTATCAAATAACTTAATAATAAACTTGATAAGTTACTTTTAAAAAGCCACGTTGGGGCCAAACTAAGCCTTAGAACCCAACAATTCAAACAAGAAATTCAAAAGAAAAATGGAGAAAGAAGAAAAGAAATCAACAGTTTACTGGTTTAAGAATCACTTCATTCATCATTTCTTAACATGAATCCCATCTGAGACCTCTTCCAGGTTGAAGAGGGAAAGTATGACCCCATGAGACTACCACACGTGCCCAACTAATTTAGATTGAGCTCTTGAGAGAAAAGAGATAGAAGCTATGAAGAGAGAGGTTGGTAGTGGTGGTTGAGCTCTTGAGAGAAGATACAGATCTGTAAGAGAGAGAGAGAGAGAGAGAGAGAGAGAGAGAGAGAGAGAGAGAGAGAGATGGAGATGGAGAGACGTTGGGGGTTAGGGTCAGTGAGAGAAGGGATATTTTGGGTATATTTGAAATATTGTGAACTTTTAAGGAAATGTGGTATTTTATTATTTACAAATAAATAAAATAAATAAAGGTGATGTCCCTTGCAAATATGTTGGTGTCCATAGCCCCACCATAAATATATACACGTTAACATATTTTGTCAGAAGTAGTGACCAATCTAACTTGGGTAGGGATCCTCGGCTGCACCTTCCCGCAGCCACATTGGGCAGCACCTACAGTGTCATATGCAGTACTATAATTTTTATTTTTTAAATTTTCAATTTTTCTAGCCTTTGAGACCTGTGTGGCTACTCTTTTGAGGTCACCATGGCATATACTTCTGAATTATTATGAATATTATAAATAAATTACTATGATGATTCTTTGGGGGTCATAATTCCGTTAGTCGCATGAATGCTTAAGCCTGTTTGCCAAGGAGTGGCTGTTTGGCTATGGTAATTGTTGACTGGAACAGACTTTATAAGAATTATTATAGAAATTTATGATAATAGTCATAATATGTGAAATAGTATATACCAAGGTTGCCTCATCTTGATCATGTTCAAAAGAACAACCAAGTCTGGACCTGGATCATCTTCAAGATCCAGATCTAATATTATTAATACAGAACTTGTTGCGTTTGACCAAACGGAACAACTAAATCAATGGACAATTCCGTCCATTTCTACTAAACAAATATATAAAAGTGGCACTTTCTCTTTTATATCTCAAGTTCATGTTAAAACTGTTGAATAGGACATTGTTCTTGAAAACAATGAACAAACCCTTAGATTATTATGTCTAAGAGATATTGAGAAATGTTTAGATAACTATCATTACATCAGTATAGGATGTATTCAAGTAACATTTAAGCCTCTTACTTTGTTAGGTCTTAATGCAACTATTTTAGCATATTTAAGGGATGCTAGATGTACAGACTTTGTACCATCTCTTATGGGAATTATACAAACAAGTTTGTGCCATGGTCCAGTCTATTTTGATGCTTATCCTTGTTAGGGATATATACTAAAAGCCATGCTTTATGTAATTGATTTATTATTCATTTAATAAAATCAGTTAATCCATTTTTTATGAGAATCTGTGTGGGCAATGTTTGTATTATATTATTTATTTAATATTATGCAATGGTGTCTCTCATTCTATATAGTAGGTGGTTTGGTGTGTAGAGTTCGGCTTACACACGGAAGATCAGGCCATCAGATATTATAGAATGTAAGATTTTGGTTTACAGTCTTAGATGGGATTGGACACACCATCGGTAGGACTGCAGCATGGTGTTGTAGTAGGTTTGTCTTGACTGCGGGAAACGGTATAGTTTCAACTCACCATGCTGGTACAATTTGTGTATTAAACGGGACTGACTTGGGGTAATTATCTTTATACTGACTTATAAGATAATTAATACCTCATGGCTATTATGAGTGCTTATGCTCTAAATCCTAAGTTAATTTGTAGACACGTAGATTTGATATTTACACTTTGATCCCTAAAAGGGTGAGATCCTTAAATGGGTCAATATCTTATTGGATTGGGTGGCAATATTAATTGTATGGTGGATATTAATTAATGATGGAATCCATGTCTCAATTTTGGGATTGATGATATCCCCTTGAAAAAGCTTATAAGTTTTGATTATGTCAAACCCTGCAGGTGGATTTTGTGTCCGACATATCAGATAAGTTAAGCAGAGGATCTCAAGGAATTTTAAGAAATTAATTAAATATGATTGTCAGTAATTATATTTAATTAATGGATATCTGTAATCTTAACATGGGGAGATAATAAGCATTTAATAACATGGAGCTCGAAATATATTTTTTGAGATAAGGGTAGGAGTGCAATTATAATTCTTTAGTGGTATGAATTATAATTTATGGAAATAGGAATCTGATTCAGTTCGAATTAGGGTTTCCTAATTCCATAAGGAAGCCTATTCCTTATTGACTTCTTATGGTCCCTATCGTAGCCTATATATATGCTGCCTTGGCTCTTCTCTCAGGTTGCATGATTTCATATTCTAAGCTTCCCTTGACCTCCTAGCTTTCTTCTAGAAGGGTTTCCACCAAACCCTAGTCTCTGTGAGCATTCAAGAGACATAGGAGTGTAGATCGCTAGCGTCGGACAACGCTCACTAAAAGAGCTTCGGACTGCTCGATACTGATCGAAAGTTGCTGAATTTTTTACACAACGTTCCTGACGTCGAGACGGAGCTGCTGTTAAAAATTCAAGTAAATCGGAGATCGTTTGATCCTCCTGACGAACACATCTTTGTCGGATCAATGTGATCAGGATTGAATCGTCATAGCAATCAAAGAGAGTGTTATAACTGGGAATAGAAAATAGAACGTAAAGAGGGAAGAGCAGAAAACTAAAAGGATTTCGAAAGAGCCCACACTCAGTTCGATATTCTGGCAGCAAAGGAATACGGTAGAAGATCGTGAGCTGTTATCGAGCCCGTGTTCTCGATTCATCTACTACAGCAATCCAATTTTGCAGTTCAAGGTAACCCTAGTTCCGCCCTTGTAGGGTTATTATAGTTTTCACGTAAAATTTTTGCAGTACCAACTTATATGCACTGTCAACGGATTCTGGGAACGCAATTTCCTAACAGTGGTATCAAAGCAACGTTGATTCTGCGTATGGGTTGGATGCAACCATGTTGTCCAATAAAACAGATCTTATGCGTGTTTTGATGGATGGATAGAACGTAGAACTGTGCTAACCCTTGTTTTGCAGCGTTCTTATTCCACTATTATGGTCACTGATTTTGTGTGATTGGATCCCACGATGGTTTTATCCGTGGTTAATTTTGTTGTTTTAATATAGCATGTGAACTCCTTTATGGAGGCATAGGATTAGTGTGTATTGGATCCCACGCTTGATTGATGTGTGGTTAATTTACTGCAAAGAAATAGCATGTGAACTCCTTTATGGAGGCATAGGGTTTGTGTAATATATCTCAAGTAAATCCGTGAAGACAGTTCGTGAAGATAGTTTACAAGCAGTTTCAGAAAGCAATCTAGAGGCAATTTCTGGAGGCTATTTCAGAAAACAGTTCTGGAAGGCAGTTGCGTAGTTGCGACATAGAGCTAATCGGGTTCCATGAAGATTTCTTCACAAGAGTTGCAGCTTGACCATAATAGTGGGATTCCTATTTTATTGTGGTTTCCTTATTTATGTGTGATTGAATAATTATTATTGTTTCATGTTTAATGAATAGGACAACATGGATAATTGTTCCTAGACCTATTTTAGATGTCTAGCTGCATGTTTAATTTATATTAATTTAAAATGATGGACAACTACATGTGTATTTAGAAATAAAACTAATTCCATAATTTGAAAACATAAGTACTTATTTTCTAAAATCATGAGAATAGAATAATTTTATTATCTACACATGTGGGTTTCACAAGTAAGGATGAATTAATCCTTGTGAAGTATTCCATTATTTTTTATTAATTAAATTAAAAGTTTTTCTAAAAAATTATAACCCTCAATTTTTTTAAAAAATTCTAAGTGGGAGAGGGAATTTATCAAGTATAAATCCCATGGTCCCCATCACTGGTTTGTAGATGATATGATTAATTTTGTGTGATGGCTCTAGTGTCATCCTCCCTATCGGACATAGTTGATCATGGAATCATCAGTACAAACTTCTTTAAAAGAATGTTTTGGGTGATTGTTGGTGTGGATCACCTCTCCATCAGAGGTGTTCCTCACAGAACTCTTGACCTAGAATTAAGTGATGGTATACACTTAGCTATAAATAATAGTATCCTCTCCATCTGAGTCACTGTTATTATTTATAGGACCAAAGCAAGTCAGCAGTTTAATTTTATTAGGCAAAGTACATTGCCTGGATAGTAAAATTAAAAGGCAATTGTCTATCTGAACAAATGATGGATAGTATATGGCTTCCCATCGAGTCATACTATTCACGGTGTATCAGGTTGCTGGCGGATTCCTTTCAAATATGGTAGAGGGAACCAATATTTTCAAATCGAATCCATAGTAATTTTTGCCCAAACGTAATTATTTATGTTGTGTGATTCTCAGGCTTTTAAATGGGTACTTTCAATCCACTTGCTGTTATACTTAAAGAAAACAAACTTACTGGACCAAACTATATAGACTGGAAAAGGAATTTGGATATTGTGTTAACTGCTGAAGAGTACAAGTTTGTGCTTACTCAAGTATGTCCTGAGCAACCTGGTGAGGGGGCAACCGCTGAGGAAACCCAGGCTCACAAGAAATGGGTCAAGGCTGATGAGATGGCGCGGTGTTACATTTTGGCATCCATGTCAAATGTTCTGCAACATCAGCATCAGTCAATGACCAGTGCCTATGACATGATGGAGAGCCTCCGAGAGATGTTCGGGGATCAAAGTCGTGCTGCTAGGCAGGTTGCTATGAAAGACTTGATGAACACAACCATGGCTGAGGGGACGCCTGTAAGGGATCATGTTCTTAAGATGATATCTCTTCTTAATGAACTAGAGATCCTTGGAGCTGAAATCGACGGGGAAACCCAGGTCGATATCGTACTCCAGTCACTGCCAGAGTCTTTTAAGCAATTCCGCCTCAATTACAACATGAATAAATTTAAATATACCTTGGCGGAGCTGCTTAAAGAACTTCAGGCAGCTGAGGGTCTCAACAGAAAGTCAGGGAGTGCTCTTGTGTTTGAGAAAGGTTCTACTTCAAAGCCGAAAGGCAAGAAGAAAATGAAAAAGGCTCAAAAGAAGGCCGCGGGTCCTCCGCCAATCCAAAGGCCACGAGGACAACCGGGAAAGCCTAAAGGCAAATGTTTTGTTTGCAAGCAGCCAGGACACTGGAAGAAGCAATGTCCAGTTTATCTCGCCAGACAGAACAATCAAGGTAAATCTCATTTACTAGTTGTTGAATCGTGTTTAGCGGTCCGATCTACCGGTACCTGGTGTGTAGATACGGGAGCCACTGATCATGTATGCAATTCTTTGCAGGGGTTCCAGGGAACCAGGCAGCTCAGTGATGGAGAGATTTATCTATATATGGGAAATGCTACGAGAGTAGCAGCAGTTGCAGTAGGAGATCTACATCTTAGTTTTGGTAGAGATAGAATTTTAATATTAAGAAATTGCTTTTATGTACCTTCTATTAGAAGGAATTTAGTTTCAGTTTCTAGTTTAGTAAAGAATGGATATTCAGTTCATTTTAATAAAGTAGTAGTTATTAAAGAAAATAAACGTTTTATTTGTTCTGGTCAATTGGTAGATGATCTTTATATTATAAATCCTATCTCTCCTATACTGCAACTTAATGAATTGAATAACACAAATAGTTTGCCATTTAAGAGAAAAGAACCTTCGAGGATGAACCAAACGCATCTTTGGCACTTACGCCTTGGTCATATTAATTTGAAAAGGATTCAAAGACTGGTTCAAAATGGGCCATTAGGCTCATTGGAAGTGGAGGCACTTCCAGTTTGTGAATCCTGCTTGGAAGGTAAAATGACCAAGAGGCCATTCTCGGCCAAGGGCTATAGAGCAAGAGAGCCGTTGGAACTGGTTCACTCTGATTTGTGTGGTCCTATGACTGTCCAAGCAAGAGGGGGATTTGAGTACTTTGTCACTTTCATCGATGATTACTCAAGGTATGGGTACATTTATTTGATGCGGCGTAAGTCTGAATGCTTTGAGAAATTCAAAGACTTCAAGGCTGAAACGGAGAAGCGTCTAGGTAAATGTATCAAGACACTACGATCTGATCGTGGTGGAGAGTACCTCTTGGGAGAGTTTAGGGAATACTTATTGGAGCAAGGGATTACATCCCAATTGTCTGCACCCCGTATGCCTCAGCAGAACGGTGTGGCAGAAAGAAGGAACAGGACTCTTATGGACATGGTAAGATCTATGATGAGTTATTCGGATTTACCAATTTCCTTTTGGGGACACGCATTAGAGACAGCCGCATACATTCTAAACTTGGTACCATCTAAGTCAGTACCTACTACTCCCACGGAATTGTGGACTGGGCGAAAGCCTAGTCTGCGGCATGTTCGGATCTGGGGTAGTCCAGCACATGTGCTGAAAGGGAACGCAGAAAAGTTGGAATCAAGAACAGAAGTATGTTTCTTTGTTGGGTATCCAAGAGGAACTAAAGGTGGTCTGTTTTATAGTCCTAAGGATCAGAAGGTTATTGTTAGCACCAATGCCACATTCTTAGAAGAGGACTATGTTATGGACCACAAGCCCAGAAGCCATATTGTTCTAGAGGAAATGAGAGGAAAGACACCGACATATACTTCTTCGATACCAACGGTATGAGAAGAAACACCACAAGAAAGAGTTATCGATATTCCATTACCACGTCGTAGTGGGAGGATTATCGAAACTCGTGTAGATCCCGAACCAACCATTAACACGCAGGTTCCTGAACCAGTACAACGTGTAGATAATGGTGTATTAGGTTCAGAATCTTCACAACAAAATATCAGTGATACACAGACACGGGTTGTGCCTCGTCGTAGTGGGAGGGTTATTATTCAACCTGACCGGTATATGTTCTTGGGAGAGTCTTATGACCGGGTCCCTGACGAACAAGGTACCGACCCCTGTAACTACAATGAAGCACTCCAAGATAAAGATGCAGATCTTTGGCAAAAGGCTATGAAGTCTGAAATGGAGTCCATGTACTCCAATCAAGTCTGGGATCTTGTAGAACCACCTAATGAAATAAAACCCATTGGATGTAAGTGGATCTATAAGAAGAAGAGAGGAGCAGACGGTAAGGTGGAAACCTTTAAAGCAAGGCTTGTTGCGAAAGGGTTCACTCAAAAAGAAGGAATCGATTATGAGGAAACTTTTTCGCCGGTGGCAATGCTGAAGTCTATCCGGATTCTCTTATCCATTGCTGCACATTTCGATTATGAAATTTGGCAAATGGATGTCAAGACAGCATTTCTAAATGGGAATCTTGATGAGTGCATCTATATGATGCAACCAGACGGGTTCATTGCGAAGGGCCAAGAACATATGTTGTACAAGCTTAAGAAGTCCATTTATGGACTTAAGCAGGCATCTAGGTCTTGGAATATCCGCTTTGATCTAGCAATCAAGTCTTTTGGTTTTGATCAATGTGCGGATGAATCTTGTGTGTACAAGAAACATGATGGAAGAGTGGTGGTGTTCTTAGTACTATATGTGGATGATATCTTGCTAATCGGAAACGATGTGGGGGTATTATCTTCTGTAAGGGTATGGTTATCCAATCAATTCGATATGAAGGACTTGGGAGAAGCCAGTCACATCCTAGGGATCAAGCTTATGCGAGATCGCAAGAATAGGATGTTGGGCTTGTCACAAGGCACTTATATTGACAATATTCTTGCAAGGTTTAGCATGCAAGATTCCAAGAAGGGATTCCTTCCCTTCAGACATGGAATTACTCTATCTAAGGATCAGTGTCCTAAGACACCTGATGAGATAGAGAAGATGAAGGCAGTTCCTTATGCCTCGGCAATAGGAAGCCTAATGTATGCTATGTTATGTACTAGACCTAACATCTGCTTTGCTGTTGGCATGGTTAGTAGATATCAGTCTAATCCAGGGCAAGAACATTGGACTGCGGTGAAAAATATTCTCAAGTACTTGAAAAGGACTCGAGACTATATGTTAGTTTACCAAGCAGACAGTCTTGTACCCATTGGGTACACAGATTCTGATTTTATGTCAGACAGGGATTCCAGAAAGTCTACCTCAGGATATGTGTTTACCCTAGGAGGTAGAGCCATTAGTTGGAGTGAGGAGTGTCGCATCATGGCTTTGAGTCTAAGTGGGAGATTGTTAGGGATATATACTAAAAGCCATGCTTTATGTAATTGATTTATTATTCATTTAATAAAATCAGTTAATCCATTTTTTATGAGAATCTGTGTGGGCAATGTTTGTATTATATTATTTATTTAATATTATGCAATGGTGTCTCTCATTCTATATAGTAGGTGGTTTGGTGTGTAGAGTTCGGCTTACACACGGAAGATCAGGCCATCAGATATTATAGAATGTAAGATTTTGGTTTACAGTCTTAGATGGGATTGGACACACCATCGGTAGGACTGCAGCATGGTGTTGTAGTAGGTTTGTCTTGACTGCGGGAAACGGTATAGTTTCAACTCACCATGCTGGTACAATTTGTGTATTAAACGGGACTGACTTGGGGTAATTATCTTTATACTGACTTATAAGATAATTAATACCTCATGGCTATTATGAGTGCTTATGCTCTAAATCCTAAGTTAATTTGTAGACACGTAGATTTGATATTTACACTTTGATCCCTAAAAGAGTGAGATCCTTAAATGGGTCAATATCTTATTGGATTGGGTGGCAATATTAATTGTATGGTGGATATTAATTAATGATGGAATCCATGTCTCAATTTTGGGATTGATGATATCCCCTTGAAAAAGCTTATAAGTTTTGATTATGTCAAACCCTGCAGGTGGATTTTGTGTCCGACATATCAGATAAGTTAAGCAGAGGATCTCAAGGAATTTTAAGAAATTAATTAAATATGATTGTCAGTAATTATATTTAATTAATGGATATCTGTAATCTTAACATGGGGAGATAATAAGCATTTAATAACATGGAGCTCGAAATATATTTTTTGAGATAAGGGTAGGAGTGCAATTATAATTCTTTAGTGGTATGAATTATAATTTATGGAAATAGGAATCTGATTCAGTTCGAATTAGGGTTTCCTAATTCCATAAGGAAGCCTATTCCTTATTGACTTCTTATGGTCCCTATCGTAGCCTATATATATGCTGCCTTGGCTCTTCTCTCAGGTTGCATGATTTCATATTCTAAGCTTCCCTTGACCTCCTAGCTTTCTTCTAGAAGGGTTTCCACCAAACCCTAGTCTCTGTGAGCATTCAAGAGACATAGGAGTGTAGATCGCTAGCGTCGGACAACGCTCACTAAAAGAGCTTCGGACTGCTCGATACTGATCGAAAGTTGCTGAATTTTTTACACAACGTTCCTGACGTCGAGACGGAGCTGCTGTTAAAAATTCAAGTAAATCGGAGATCGTTTGATCCTCCTGACGAACACATCTTTGTCGGATCAATGTGATCAGGATTGAATCGTCATAGCAATCAAAGAGAGTGTTATAACTGGGAATAGAAAATAGAACGTAAAGAGGGAAGAGCAGAAAACTAAAAGGATTTCGAAAGAGCCCACACTCAGTTCGATATTCTGGCAGCAAAGGAATACGGTAGAAGATCGTGAGCTGTTATCGAGCCCGTGTTCTCGATTCATCTACTACAGCAATCCAATTTTGCAGTTCAAGGTAACCCTAGTTCCGCCCTTGTAGGGTTATTATAGTTTTCACGTAAAATTTTTGCAGTACCAACTTATATGCACTGTCAACGGATTCTGGGAACGCAATTTCCTAACAATCCTAACCTGACACTCTCTTTAAAAGATAAAAATCTGTTTGAAACCACTACTTTGAAAATTCAAACAGAAGGGTATAATTACCTACCTGGTACAAGTACTATAAATACTACATATAGGATATATTATAAAGTTATGAATACTTTATGTCCTAATGCTATTTTTAAAAGTATTCCGGAAAAAACAGTAGCAATAGACAGTAATTGTCTTACTACTAATATTGCTACTCCCAGATTAATAAAGTGGGATGAAATAAATTTCCCAACGGAATGGACTTTACCCAATGCTGTTCCCCCAGCACCTCTCCCTCCGTCTCAATTAGATCAAATCATCCAATCTAAAGATGGTGATATTGAAGTTTCTTTTACTCCTAATAAATTTAGTAAATTATCTTTAAGTAGGAGTAATTCTATAAGAAGTTTTAATACCGCCCATTCTAAACTTCCTTACACAGTTTCCTACCATTCTTCTTCAAGACACTCCATATCTGATCAACCTAAACCAAACATGGATCTTGAACATCTCCAGAATATGGAAAGGGAAAACATTTTAAAGGGATTCATAAATTCGAACCATCAAATACCTCAAGGAGTTTATGGTCCAGAAGAAAATAGTGAGAATAAAGAAAAATAGATCCTTTTGATCCCTCTTATTCTCACGAAATTTCCTTTGTCTATGTTTAATGGATTTTAGCCCAAATTCATTTTTAAGACAGTAGAGATTTTATGTTGGATAAAAACATCGAGTTCCAACAAGAATATTTTAAAATTTTTAATAAAACAGATCTAGACCTTATAAAGAAGTTTTATTACCAAGATCTAGAACATGCAAAAGCAAACTATAATCTGGTTTATTGACTGGTTTAATAAATGGTTTCCTACCCAAAAGGTGTTGAATACCATTAGTTCAACCAGGTGGAGATAACATGGGGATAAAGGTTTTATTGAAAGCTTGCATCCTCCTCCTTTACATATAGACTTCAAGTCAAATGATAGAGATCTTGAAGCAGTTGCTTATATTAGCAAAACTGGTGGTGCTGGTGATTCTATTTTTAACAGTCATCTGGCCCATAAAAACAATTGGACAAACCATTCCATAGAATCTATGGAGGCCCAATTAGTAAGAATTGAAAATAAAATCATAGAACAAGGAGAGAACATAAAAAAGCAACAGGTAGTTCAAAAGCCTGTAGCTAGTTCTTCCTCTTTTGATAAAGCCACCTTTAAACCTCCTATGGAAGTAGATACATTCAGAACACAGAATAAAAAGGAGGAAGAAGAGTTCATAGAATTTCTTACTAATAAAATTAAAAGTGTTTCTCTAAATGTTCTTTCTAAAGAAGATCCCTCTTCTGATATACAAGAATCAGAAGAAGAAGAAGAAGAAGAAGAAGAAGAACATGAAGCAATAAAAAAAAGGAGATTTATGGAAAAAAATTTTATATTACAGAAAGACATTTTCCAAGTCCCCCTCTCCAAATAAATAGAATGGGAACAACAGATAATTTACCTGCCCCATATTATTATCATAGACCTTCTCTACAAGATTTTTTATTTGAGGAAACTTTCTGGAGAAATTCACAAAATTCTTATAGTAGAAAAGAATTATATGAATGGAACATAGATGGATATACTGAATATCAGATCTATGAGTGCATTCATAACATGCTTATGTGGGCCACAATGAGTAAAAATTGTGGTAATAGTGAAAAGAGCACTGCAATCCTGTTAATCAATAGATTTTCAGGATGTCTCAAAGGCTGGTGGGATAATGTCCTAACTAATGCCCAAAGAGAGGCTATTACAGACAGTGTTAAAATTGAAATAGATGATGGGCAATCAACTCCAGTGCCTCATGCTATTATTACTTTAGCTCAGACTACTGTTGAGCACTTTGTAGGATCATCTCCACAAAGATCTGAAAGGGGAAGAGAACTTCTTATGAATTTAAGTGTCCTTCTTTAACCCAATTCAGATGGTATAAGGATGTTTTCCTTTGCAAAGTTATGCATAGACATGATGCAAATAATGAATTTTGGAAAGCTCATTTCATTGATGGGCTTCCCAATTTATTTGCTGAAAAGGTCAGACAAAAACTTCGTGATCAGCATGATGGAAATAATATTCCATATGCAAGTCTAAATTATGGACAGATCATAAGTGTCTGCACCCAAGTTGGATTAAGTATCTGTAATGACATGAAATTACAGTATCAAATGAGAAAACAAAATCTCACTGGTAAACAAGAATTGGGAGAATTTTGTAAACAATGGGGTTATGATATGCCTGTCATTCCAACCAAAAAGAAAAAGAGACAGGGTAAGCAAAATATCACTATAAGGAGAAGGAACACTAATCCTCATCCTAGAACTAATCCCAATCTTAGACCACCTTCAAGAAAAAATAACCCACCCAGGAAAAGGCCTGAAAAGAGTCCTGCTCCTAAAGAAATAGGGTGTGTTGGAAGTGTGGAAAAGTAGGACATTTAGCTAATAAATGTACTACAAAGAAGAAATTAGCAGAGTTACAAATTGATGAAGGCCTAAAGGCACAACTCTGTAAAATTGTATTAAATACTTCTCCAGAAATATCTGAAGAAGAGGATATTCCCCATGATGAATTTTATTCTAAAGAGGAAGAAAATCAGGTACAACCATCGTCATCTTGTGTCAATGGTTGTCCTGATGCTGATTATTGGAAGGCCATTGCAAATACCATTAATGTTCTTACTGCAGAACATAGTGAAATGATAAACATAATTGATAAAATTTCCGATCCAGAACTCAAGGTGAAGATAATTCAATTATGTATCAATCAAACTAAAAAAGACAAGCCTGAAGAAAATCCTTATAAAATTAATCAGTATAGTATTCAGGAAGTCTTTAACAGAATGAAAAAAGTTGAAAAATCCATTACTATACAAGATTTGAAGCATGAAATAAATTTGGTTAAAGCAGACATTAGGGCTCTCCAAATTGCATTTTCTCACATGGAAGAAAAAATTGATAATTTGAATATTCCAAGTTCTTCCATTAGTATAGGTGATAATATTCCTAACATTGAGGAACCACCTATAGATCTTGCAGGAGATCAATATTTACATCTCCTCAATAAAATTACTTATCAGGAATGGTATACCAGAATTAATTTAGTAATTTATGAAGAATATACCATTAGTAATGCTATTGCATTAGTTGATAGTGGAGCAGACCTAAACTGCATACAAGAAGGCATAGTTCCTACTAAATATTTTGAGAAAACTATGCAAGCTTTAACATCAGCAAGTGGAAGCAGAATGAATATCCAATTCAAACTTTCTGATGTATATATTTGTAATGAAGGAGCTTGTATTCCCTCTACTTTTTTACTTGTCAAAGATTTACAACAAAAAGTAATTTTGGGAACTCCTTTCTTAAAACTTATAATGCCAATAAAAGTTGATCAAACTGGCATATATGCAAATTATAAAGATAATGCTCTGGTTTTCACTTTTTTAAAAGAACTGGAAACGAGGATCATCAATGAATTAAATCTTTTAGATTTAAAAGAGAAACATCTTGATTTCTTCTAAGAAGAAACTAGAATCATGCAAATTGAGCATCAACTAAAGATGCCAAATGTTTCTAGAAAAATTGAAAATCTAAAAAAGAAATTTCAAAATAAAGTATGTAGTGAGATTCCTAGTGCTTTTTGGACAAGGAAGAAACACATTGTTTCTCTCCCTTATAAGCCTAATTTTGATGAAAGAACTCATATTCATACTAAGGCTAGACCAAGCCAAATGAATTCTGAATTTTTAGAACTTTGTAAAAAAAGAAATTCAAAGTCTTATTGATAAAATGCTCATTAGGAAAAGTTATTCTCCATGGAGCTGTACAGCTTTTTATGTTAATAAAAAATGCTGAAAAAGAAAGAGGCAGACCCAGATTAGTAGTTAATTACAAACCACTAAATGATGCCTTACAATAGATTAGATATCCAATTTCTAATAAAAAGGATTTATTGGATAGACTTTATAAATCTTCTATCTTCTCAAAATTTGATTTAAAATCTAGATATTGGCAAATTCAGATTAAAGAAGAAGATAGATACAAAACAGCATTCACAGTTCCTTTTGGGCACTATGAATGGAATGTCATGCCTTTTGGATTAAAAAATGCCCCATCAGAATTCCAAAATATTATGAATGATATTTTTACTCCTTTTTTCTTAATTCTGTTTGGTTTATATAGATGATATTTTAGTTTTTTCATCATCTATAGATCAGCATTTTAAACATCTTAGAATTTTACAAGATATTATTATTCATAATGGTCTTGTCCTTTCAGCCCAAAAAATGGATCTTTTCAAGACTGAGATAAGATTCTTAGGGTTTAATATTCATAAAGGGAAAGTTATTCCCATTGATAAAAGTATAGAATTTGCTTCTAAATTTCCTGATGAATTAAAGGATAAAACCCAATTACAAAGATTTTTGGGAAGCCTTAATTACATAGGAAATCATTATGATAAATTAGCCCATGATTGTGCACTTCTGCACCAAAGGCTTCAAAAGAATCCATTACCATGGACTTCTAAACATACTAAAGTAGTTCAGAGGATCAAACTTAGAGTTAAAAAATTACCATGTCTTGGTTTAGCAAATCCCCATTGGGATAAGATTGTAGAAATTGATGTTTCAGACATTGGTTATGGGGGAATTCTTAAACAAAACAATCCCAATACTAGTAGACAAGAACATTTACGCTTCACCTCTAGTGTTTGGAAAGGTCCTTCAAAGAATTATTCTACTATTAAAAAAGAAATGTTTTCCATAGTTAAGTGTGTTACTAAATTCCAAGATGACTTACTTAACCAAGCATATCTTATCAGAATAGATTGTAGTTCTGTTAAATACATTCTTAAAAAAGATGTACAAAATCTTGTTTCCAAGCAAATTTTTGCTAGGTGGCAGTCTGATTTATCTGCTTTTGATTTCCAGATTGAATATATTAAAGGAGATCAGAATTCTTTGCCAGATTTTCTAACTAGAGAATTTTGCAGGAAAAACAGGATGCAACCTCCGGATAAAGGAGGATTTTAATTTCCTCAAAGGCGTCCTAGCAAAGGGAAGGGCCATCAACAGAACCCACCTAAGGGTTCCCAACCCAACAAAGGGTCCAATCAGCCAAATAAGGCTGGTCCTCAGCAGAAACCCTCTGCCAAGGATATTCTAATTTAAGATCCAGTTTTCCATCAAAAACAATTTTCAGAAACCTTTCTTGTTTTAGATAACATGAAAAATAGTGAAAAAATTGAATTAGATGCTTGGGGTTTTAAAGAAAGATTTCTTAACATGCACAATTTCATGACCCAAGAATCTAAACCTAGATTTGCTTATGAGGCAATTTTAATAGAGACAGGTTCTGCTCAAATTGAGCATTTCCATGTTGTTCAAAATGACAAAAAGACTCCTATAACACATTCTAAGTATTATACTATTAAAGTTCTTCATGCAAATCAGTGGGGTCTTAACCCTGCTCAGGCAAGAACTTTAAATATTAATGGAGCAACATATAATTACTGGGATTATTTAGAAGCTTGGAACAAAGCTTTTCTTTATACTAATCCAACACGAAGGCACACTTGGCTTTTCGTCATTAATGACCAAATTCTTAAAACTGGTCTTGACTGTTTTCCTAATTGGTTTTACTATTGGTGGGAAAAAATGGGACCAGAAATTGGCATTGTTTCTCGTGAAATTCTGGACTATTTTACAGTCTGGTATGATCACCATCCTATTCTCCGGGAAAGTCTTTAAACAATATTCCCTTTGGAAGAAATATTTTATTTTTCTTTGCCGAATTCAGACTAGTTTGGATTTGGAAATGGGATATTATTCATACTGAGGATAATCTTAGAATTCCTATTCTCCAGAGAACATTCTGTGTGAAATGGTGGCCTGGATTTGTCATTCCCCATACACTTTCAAAAATTCAGCCAGCAATAAAAAATTATGTTACTATTTTTTAGGAAGAAGAAAAGAAAAGAGCAAACCAATTTATGGTAGAAGCCTCTCAACTTTCCTAACATTTGAATATGTTTGACCTCCTATTCACTTTCATTAGGGGGGAATATCCACTCCTCTCTAAGGAGGAAATCCAAGTAAAGGTAATGGAAGCTCTTAAGAAGCAATTCCTTGCCTCCCAGAATTCCCAAGGAGGAGGTCAGGCTACTCCAAGCCAGACTAAAGATCAGGGTCAGCCATCCCAAACTACACAAACAAACACTTTTAGATGTTTAGCAGGGGAAACACAAGACCCATATAAAGATGAAGATGAAGATGATATGGATACATCATCCATATCCAGTCAGGTTCCTTTAATGGAAGACTTCTTCGATGCCATGATTGCCACGACATCACAGTCCAACAAGCCAAATAGTAAAATAGAATAATTTGGCTTTGTGACGCATGCAGTGACATCCTCATTTCATGACACATGCAGTAACGTCCTCCCACCCACAGGTTTTGCCCACAGTTTGGTATACCAGTGGTTTTGCTACAGTGTATAGATAAGAAGTTATCCGAACGACTCCAACAAACACAGGACACGTGTATTACTTTTTATCTTTTTTCTATTCATCTACAGTACCCTGTCTAAGAACTGTAGATCTTTTTCTCTTTATTTAAGATGACTCTCAGTGTTGTTGAAGGGCATCTCAGTTATTGTTCTCTCTCTCTCTCTCTCTCTCTCTCTCTCTCTCTCTCTCTCTCTCCCTCATTCTCTAGTAGCTCTATAGCTGTGGTTCACCACAAGTAAGTAATAAAATTCTCTTCTGTTTATATTTTCTTTTTGATCCTGTATTAATTGGTATCAGAGTCATGTGTGGCTAGTCTTTTGAGGTCACCATAGTATATACTTCTGAATTATTATGACTATTAGAAATAAATTACTATGATGATTCTTTGGGGGTCATAATTCCGTTAGTCACATGAATGCTTAAGCCTTTTTGCCAAGGAGTGGCTATTTGGCTATGGTAATTGTTGACTGGAACAAACTTTATAAGAATTATTATAGAAATTTATGATAATAGTCATTACTAAATATTTTGAGAAAACTATGCAATCTTTAACATCAGAAAGTGGAAGCAAAATGAATATCCAATTCAAACTTTCTGATGTATATATTTGTAATGAAGGAGCTTGTATTCCCTCTACTTTTTTACTTGTCAAAGATTTACAACAACAAGTAATTTTGGGAACTCCTTTCTTAAAACTTATAATGCCAATAAAAAATAAAAAGTGTGGTCCTGCATATGCCACATTGGTGCTGCCTAGTTGACAATCCCAAAGGGCTGCCGATAATCCTCATCCATCTAAGTTTCTAGTCCAGTGGAAAGTCAACATACTTGTCGTTTTTCACTTCAAGTCAAAATGGCCTTGCAAGATAGATAAATTGCTCACACTTGAATGTAGGGGTGTATTCTACCAAAAAAAGAATGTTGGGGTGTAAATCGACCCATTTGGTCGGTTGTAGGGTATTTTTAACATCGATCAATGAGATTTGTCTTTGTCAGTTTTTGGGTTTTTTTTTTCAATTATATATTTTCATTTGATCAGTTTTTAAGTAATACAACTCTTTTAATAAACAATGTAAAGAGAGAGAAAGTAACAAGAGCTTTTAAAGCGATTCATGTCTTGACCTAAAACTGCCGCACCTGTGCTTATCCCATCCTCTTGACAAACACCTTCCTCCCCCCTTTCCCTTTTGTCCCTCTTTTAATAAGGCCTTATTTGGCTCCTTCCTCTTCCTTTGTAAAGCTTTTCCCCTTCCTCTGTGAAGGTTGTCCAGGGATTTTTTCCCTTTTTTTCTCAGTTCTTGTCTTGTGTATGTTCCTTCTCTTGCCTAGCATCTCTTTGGGTTCAAGATGATGGATGTTGGCCAGACCAGTCTTGAAACAGAAGATTACCTTTTTGGTCTTCATTAGGTTTTGATTGGTGGCTTTGGAGCTCTCTTCTATAGATGTGATGCTTTCCATGGTATAATTATTAACTTTGGTTGCCCCCTTTGATAAAGCTTATTCACTTGTTTGGACTTGGCTTTATGTCATCTTCTTTCTTTGGGTGGTCTCTACTATCTACAAGTTTGAAGTTGCCCTGGGTTCCGGATCTATCTACGTGGCGACTCGTGTGGCGTAGTGGTAGATTTATCATACAGCTTGCAGACTGATTTGTGTGGTCGCTAATGCTTCTCTTATCTATTGTACCTTTAGTTGTCATTGTCACACCCCAGAACTGCACATACGATTCTATGACACGTGGAACACCACCAAGGCATGTCCCATGTCATTAAAGTTTCACAAAAATCTTTAGTAAAAGTTTTGACTCATAAACTCAACACATTTCTAACATTTTCAAGGAGATTTTATAAATGCATTTCCAAACACACACTAACAGTCACGCCTCGGAACCACCCGTATGGTTCTAAGATACGTGGCATGCCACCAACACACCACACTACCTCTAGGGTCCATTAGAAACTATTAAAATATAGAGTTAAAAAAAGTTTTCCTATTTAAAACACTTATAAAACATTTCTCTTTGAAGTAGAGTAGTCCAATCGACTGATCGGGGATTCGGTCGACTAAAAATGCAAATTGTAGAGAGCACAATTATGAGAATCCTCTGGCCCAGTGACTGGTTCGATCCGACCGGTCTACTGAACCTCGGTCTGGTTGACTGAACACCTCACTTCCAGAATGCGGTGTTCTGAAAACACAATCTAGTCAACTGGATTAGACACCCAGTCAACTGGTTTATGGAGTAGAACCCCCTATTTTAAACCAAAACTCAAAATAAATGCACAACACTTGGTAAAAACAACCCAATCCCAACCTGTACAAACAAGAACCCACTATATTACACATCCAAGAGTTATCCAACTAGTTATTAAGTCCGAATTTCAAGTTCCACTAACCAACTAGTACAAGGTCTACAATATCCGAATTACTCAAGCCACCCAAAACACCAACATAGCCTTAGGATTCTACTACTAACTTTACATAAACAGAAGAACTAAGTTATGAACATAACCATTCTGAATACAAAACCACTTCTGATTATATTACAAGATTGAGTTTAAAACATAAGGAGTACGACATTAACTAAAACCATTCCCAATTCCCGCGTGTCCTTTCTGATTCCCATTTCCTCATTCCTTTGTTGACTTGCCTTTATCACCTACAATGGTTATTCAATAATCACTACACTATATAAGCTATATGCTTGTGAATGCCAACAATTATAAACATGAATATTGGCATGCTCAATCTCATCTTTTACACACAACTATGGTCTCTGAGAACGCAAGTACCAGCCACCCTTTCACATTAGCCCGCGACTACTTAACCGAGATCCACGCCTCTTTCTTTCAGGCATGCAACCCCATGGCCAATTTTTGGCACCCGATCTCACTTCGATGGCAAGTACAAGTTCCCCTTTGACCCATATTAACAACTCAACATGCTTACATAAATTCATCACATCGTGCTATTGACGTACAAATGGGTCTTATTAACCACTTAGATTTGCCCAATAAGAACTAAATAAGCTAAATTATGCAAGTAGACATGCTTATCATCACAAAGATAATCCCAAACATCCAATTATTCATTTTACATCATTATTGTCACTAACCTTAAGGATTTCGCTCCTAAACGTAGAAATATGAGCCTAGTAACCTTTAGGTACAAATCCTATACCAAATTTACAAGTAATGAGCTAAGCTTCCAAATTGGGGGACAGAAAAATTGTCTTAAAAATTGAAAAGATTGGTACTATCGCATTAGACTCACCTCCAGGAGTCCGAATATATAGCCTGTTTGAAATTGAACGTCAAATAGCACGTCGTTTGGCATCGGAGGCGTCTTCATCGAGACCATCGTCGACTTCGTGCGAATTCCTCTGTAAAATCTCTAACTTAGTCTAATGAAGGTGATGACTTATGTGATGAGTCATCCATCACGTGTCGCTTAACATGCAAACCGCATGATATAGTTTCTATGTTGGCCTCCCCAAGTTTTATAAGTTTTGCATTTATACCCAATTTTTATAAGTTTTGCATTTAAACCAAAAGCTTCAATAAGCTTTAATGACAGATTCGTTTTGGGCAAAAATCGGGTGAATCAGCAATCTACAGGCTCTGATATCAATGTAGATAAATATTTATGCAAGCATACGAGTCGGGTATGTGTTCGTTACCTAGCATAATAACCCGACGGATCGCTGAACAGTGTTGTTACGAGCCCGACGTCTTCACCCACGAACTGTTGCTCCATGTAGCCTTCGTGTACTCTCTTATGCTCCGCATAGATCGTGAAGATCACTACTAGAGCGGTCCTCATACATATCACGCGCTAAATCCCAAGCCCATTGGTGATCATGTGCTATAGAGAGAGAAAGCCGTGAGGGAGAGAGAGAGGGAGAGAAAGAGAGGTTGCTGAATGAGTATATCTCATCCAAGAAAACCCTAGCATGTGAATATGCATATATATTGGCACACAACTTAGGTTTTCAAAGCCAAGCCCATTGGACCCGGTCCAATATATGTGGGTGCAACTAATAGACCCACAAGTTTCTTACCGTTGCTAAGATTGCTTAGTAGTGAGGATCAAGGAAGTTCACAACTAATACTTGCAGTTAATTACTTTTCATTATCTACATTTTCCAGTTTCTACTTTTTTGAAAAATGATTAAATTTTGTTGACAAGTTAAATTTGTCTCCATGTCTCATACATATCGATTAAAAATATTATGGAATTGTGCAAATGTACATTATAAAAAAAATACCATAGTGTATTCTCATTTATATTTATCTGTCAATATGTATACATACGTACAAAAAAAAATCGTAACCTACTATATACGTTTAAATAATAAATTTGTAAATTGAAAAAAAAATTGCCACCTACATTAAAGTAAGTGAATTCTTACTTTAATACTCTCGTTACAAAATCACTTTAGTGTTCCAATTTTTTATTTTTATTTTGCCCCAATTTTGATAAGATGATAATAACTTTGTTTTTCATTTAAAATTAAATACAGATGGCATATAAATATCGAGTATATATAATCCATCATTGACCTAAAGAATTATCCTTTGCTATTAATTATTGGATTCTAGATCTTAGCAAAAAAAAAAAAATAAATTTATTGGCTTCTAGAAAGAAAGATGACTTTTTTTTTTTGTTATTTTATACCCGCACGTGTGGGTCAAAGCGTGAGATAGAAGTGCATTGATTGTAGTCAGTTACCATAATTATATACGGAAGTCAAATGAGATCTTAACTTCTTCTTCTTCTTTATTTATTTATTTATTTATTATTGTTATTATTATTATTATTATTTTTAAGTTTTAGATGTGTTTCTCAAGTCCTTAACAAATTCAAATGTTGGACTAATTGAATGATTATGTCTTTTAGTCAGTACTAGTCGTGATAGAAAATATGGAAATGTAACCAATCATACAAATACAATTGGGAGTTCTGTGATTTTTCAAGAAGCGATTTATTTATTTTTTTTCTTGGCCATTTCTTTTAGTATGTATGTAATAGTCTAATAGAGGATAGGACATCAATTCGCTATTTTTCTTTGTACATATACATTGTTAATTCTATTCAATTACATGATTTGCATGTGTAGGTGTGATAGTATTGTCTATATAGATAATACTGGCAAATTTAAACCAATCACCTGCTAAAATAGTACTGCAAATTGTACCCAATTGTTTTCCCCGGGTTTAAATCATTGCATTTTTTTTTTTTGGGTTCTTTATATTTCAGTCTTTTATTGTAGTATTTTTTAAAAATTGATCCATTCTATAAGTCAACTTAGAAATTAGTCCCTCACCTGTTTTATGACTAAAATACCCTCACTCCCACAAATCAGGGGTTTTAAATGCAAAACCCATATAACTATATGTAATCAGGATTTTGAAATTCAAAATCCACAAAATACATACATACATATATATATATATATCTTATAAAAATCTAGAAATTGACCAAACCAGTGAGAGAGATAAATAAATAATTAAATTTCTCACTAACCATAAATGAGAAATTATATATATTATGGTGAGAAATTCTCACCAAATCACGAAGAGAAAAATATGGGTTTGAAGGAAAAATTTGTCACAAAAAAAAAAAAAAATCATTTCTCACTGATCATAAATGAGAAATTACAGTATATGCTATGGTGAGAAATTCTCACCAAATCAAGGAGAGAGAAATATGGTTTTGATGAGAAAATTTCTCACGAAAAAAAAAAGAAAAGAAAATCTCACTGACCATCGCTGGGTTTGAAGGGAAAATTTCTCACAAAAAAAAAATAATAATAATTACTCACTAATCATAAATGAGAAATTACACCATATGTTATGGTGAGAAATTCTCACCAAATCAAGAAGAGAGAAATATGGATTTGATGAGAAAATTTCTCACAAAAAAAAAAAAAAAAAAAAATCTCACTAACCATCGCTGGAAGAGGTGACCCACATATCCTAATCTCTATCTCTAAAACTGGGGTTAGTTTTTCTCTATCTCTAAAACTGTTGAAGGTGGGATGAGAGGAGATATATATATATATATATAGATACATATAAACAGATAAAGGAGAGGAGAGAGAGAGATCGTGAGATGAGAGAGAGAGATTCAAAACAGTCACTACATCTCCTAATCTCTTTTTCATGGAGGAAACCCATGTGGACATAGATTTGAAAAGGAGAGGAGATATATATATATATAGATACATATAAACAGATAAAGGAGAGGAGAGAGAAATAGAAACCTACCATTCTGGAGAGAGATTAATATAGAGAGAGATGACCCATTTAATGGGTAGTAAATGAGAGAGAGAGAGAGATCGTGAGATGAGAGAGAGAGATAAAATTGCATTTAATTATTACTCTCATAAATTTAAAATTCCTAATTTAAAATTGATGATATATATATATATATATATATATATAATGATGAGGATAATTTTGTCCATAAAAAATACACAGATTTGGGGCAAAGGACTAATTTCTAAATTAAGTATTAAATGAGGTATCTATTTATATACATCCAATATCAAGGGTACCAAATCTACAATAAATGCATATTGAAGGTCCAAAACTAATATTTCTATTTTTTTTTTTGTTGACATTTGGGGTAATGTCTTGCGTGAGATCATAAATGCAAAGCCCGAGAGAGGTGTAGGGGGACAAGGTTTGAACCTCATAAATGTGACATAGATCGTATTAATTTTTACTAAATGGGAAAAGCCACTGGAGTGAAAATCTTACGATTTTTTTTTTTTTTTTCTTACCGAAGTCCAATAGAGCAAGAATGTTTAGAAAATTACTGTAGGAATATTTTAACATAGCAAGACAACATAAAATATCTATTGAGCAAAAAATTAATTACTAAAAATGACATCTTTCAGAGTATTTGTCAACCATTCTAGAGCTTTTAAAAGCTCCCCCAAAAAAGCTCTAAGTTCAAATTTTACAAAACGCATAAACTAGTTACCAAATGAATTAACATAAAATTGTGCTTTAAAAAAAGAAAAGCACCGAAAGAGGGGCCAAACTAAACCTAAATGGAAGATTTAGGTTTGTTAAACTAATACATAAACCCTCCCAAGAAAGTATAGAATTCTAGAAGCCTTCATAGACTCTACTAAGATTCTAAGAATGACTCTATCTTAGATGCATGCATGTGAGTGGGGAACCGGGAAGTGCTGAAACTGAAGTCCTATATTAGAAATGGTCTGATTACGCTACAAGATAGATTTGAAAAAGGACAGCTGTTTCCACACTATAATTAAGATTGTCTATTCCTCTCCACCCAAAAAGTGAAAAAGATTCTAATGACCTTTTTAGAAACCTTGTTTGTTTCCTCCCAAAATATTATCCAAAGCCTATAAGATTGCCCCGGCCCCACGAATGAGAGAAATTATCAACTGTAATTTATTTTTAACTTTTTTAGTGGAATTAACGTGAAACTCACATGAAATTCAAATTATATGTAGTACTATTGTGTTTAAGATTGGTTTAAGAATAGTCTACTCAGACAACCTTGTATAAGTAAACCAATTAGGAGTGTCATTTGGAACAAAAATTTCGATTCCAATCCGCAAAATTCCGATTTTGGCACTAAAAATTGAATTCTGAATTCCGAAATTCTAAATTTCGAAAATTCTGGAAAAAAAAAAACGAAATCGGAATTATTTTGATAATTCTGAAAATTCCGAAAATACTACAAAAACATGTTTTCCGAAAATATTTTCAAATAAATCCGAATATTTTTGAAAATTTTGGAAAATGTGGACTTGTTTGGCCCACATCGAATAAGAAGAGAAAGGAGAGAGTAGGGGGCTCTCTATAAAAGCATGATTTATCCTTTCAATCGTATTTGTATTCCGAAAACTCCAAAAATTATGAAAATTTCCATTTCCAATTCCAATTCCGAAAAAATTCCAATTTTTTCTGAAGAATTACAATTCCAAAAATTTCCAAAAATTCTGAAATTCTGAAATTTGAAAGGAAAATGAAATTCTGAAAAAAAAAAAAAAAATCAGAATGGAAATCGGAACACCTATTTGATTTTCGAATTTTCAAAAAAAAAATTCCGAAAGAGAGTATTCCGATCAGTTCTGGCCGAAACACACCCCTAAAACCAATCATATTTCAAAAAATAATAATTTTGAAGTAGTGTCCACACAATTTCATAGCATTACTCAAATTAAAGACATATATGTTTGATAAAAATAAATTTAATGACTTGAAAGTCTATGTTACCCTATGTCTTATAATGTGGTAAACGAGAAATTTACTGTTCAGTAAATGAGTTCCGATGACCCATTAAAAATTCTCACTTTAAAAAAAAAAAAAATGAAGGATTCCTCATTAGATACACACAACATTAGTTTCTTCATCAAATATGGTTTTTTTTTTGGACAATTTATTACAAATTTTTAACTAAATTAATAACATGTTGTGGGGGTGATTTTGCCTCTGCAAGTTCTATGCAAGCCAAGCACAAATTGGACATACACCATTTACTGAGAGTTCTCACCTTCTACAAAGCTCGAGTCCTCTACTCGAGAACATTATTTTATCTGAGGTAGCTCCTCGGTAGACAAAACTTCAAAAAGTTTTGCTATGATGTAAAAATAGGTTTTACTTTCTTATCTATATCTCCATGCACACAATATTTATTTATTTACTTTGCGTACTTCGTAGACTTTGGAAGGCTATAAGAAGTGCAGCCTTATTTCTCTTCTTTGTTTACATATATCGCATAGCATAGAAGAGTAACGTGAAACTCTCCAAATTTTTATCCTAATTTTTTTTTATTAAATGATGTGGCAGTGGGATAAGGTGGACAACTTTCAATCAAAAATTAACTAGTCCTATTGTATTAGACTTGATCTCACTACCACGTCATTTAGAAAGCACTTTTAGGATAAAAGTTTAAAAAGCATAACATTACTGATTGTAGAATACAGTAAACATTGCGGAAACTGATTGCCCGAATATGTATATATTTGTTGGAATCTTACTATTAAGAATATGTGCTTTGAAAATACGCACAAGCTTTGTTAAACAGACTGTCCATTTGACTATACATATACTAGGATAAAAATACAGAGGTAAAAGTAAAAGAGTAAACATGAAAAAGAAACCCAAAAGAATATGCTTTCCACATTTATAAATATACTAGGCTAATTGAATAATTTGAGTACTTTAGGCACTAATTCCGCGAGTCTTTAACACTTGAAAACTTCGCGTGGCTTCGACTATAATATCCAAAACAAGCCTTAAGTCAAAAATTATTATTATAATTTTTTTGAAGGCCAAAATTAATTTTTCAAAGAGGATATGTAGATAAGTCTAACAATTAAATTGATTAAGACCATTAAATTAAAGACTTGAGCTGAATTAGTTTGAGCTTGTTTGGACTAGATTTGATTAAGCCATTGGAGAAAGAAATAGGAAAGTTTGAGTGATTGTTACTGAAAATGTCTCTCCATAAAGGCATTCCTCTCATCGATTAGATAGAAGACAGATGTCCCAATAGGGTTACTTTGCGTTTCAAAGTGCTTCTCCTCATGTCCAATAAATAGGATATTCTGGGGAATCTTGGACACTGTCAATCACCCCCTGTAGTGTGTGTGTATATATATATATATATATATTGGTAAGAGAGTGTTTGGGAAAAGATAACAACGCTTCATAAGTGAACAAGTTAATTCAAGTGTTTATTTTTCGGACAAGAGTCGGTGCAAAGTTTAATATTTAGCTTTAACTAATTTTTTTGTAATCAGTCAATATAATTATGGTTCTTATAAAAACCTAAAAAAAAAATGAGATTGAAACTAAACTAAATTAAAATCTAATCATTTCCTCAAACATGCCCAAGTCTAAGAAATTGCTAAATGGGAACTTTATGCAATTTCTCGATACATGACATATGCAGTGAAGAGTAATACATATATACATTAATATTACTAGTTGTAGGTGCAAGTGTAAAAGAGAACCAAAATATATCTTAAGCAGGGAATAATAAGAATAATAATAAAGATTAAAGCAAATATTTAAAAATAATGAGAGCACACATTTGACCACTCACACTTTCAATAAGTGACATGTACTCTATTTCTTTATCATTTTAGGTAAAATGATAAAGAAATAAAATAAAATAAAATTTTATTTTTTATAACTAAATTTTTATGAAAATTTTTAATCATTTTTAGAGAGAGAAAGAGAAAGTAGCCCACAACTGGAAAACCTCTTGGTCGTGAATGGTTGTTTTTTTTTTTTTTGAAATGATCGGACCGGCGATAAAGTTTGAATAACGAAGCCGGTTCTGATTTGGGTATTTTCAGGCTGCGCCTGAATTCGCTAGATGTGATAGTTGAATTTGATTTTAGAGACTCTCTCTCTCTCTCTCTCTCTCTCTCTCTATCAATTTAGCAAATAAAGATCCAGAAAGTAAAATTATGCAGAAAGATTGGAATTCCTAAAAATCACCAACAAACCCAGAAATAAAATTATGCAGAAAGTAAAATTATGAGAGCAACTTTAAACTTCACCGGACACTCTCTCTCTCTCTCTCTCTCTCTCTCTCTCTCTCTCGATTATAGCAAATAATGGTACCAAAAGACTAATTATTGTGCAGAAAGATTGGAATTCCTTAAAATCACCAACAAACCAAGAAATAAAATCGAACCATCTTCAAAACACCACCACCTAAGGTCCTAACGGAAAACGGCACCGGCGCCGGATTTTCAAGACTAACCGCTAATGTGGTGGGTGCCGGATTTTCAAGAATAACCGTAAAATGTTGCCGGCGCCCCATTTTCAGGGATAACCGGAAAACCCAGCCGGTGCCGGATTTTCAAGAATAACCGCTAATGTCGTCGGTGCCCGATTTTCAAGAATAACCGTAAACATTGCCGGCGTCGGATTTTCAGTGATAACCGGAAAACGTCGACGGTGCCGGATTTTCAAGAATATCCGGAAAACATCGACGGTGCCGGATTTTGAGGAACAACCGGAAAACGTCGCCGGCAACATTAGCGACGGATTTTCAAGAATAACCGCTAATGTCGACGGTGCCGGATTTTCAAGAATAACCGCTAATGTCGTCGGTGCCCGATTTCACCGGAAAACGTCGCCGGTGCCGGATTTTCAAGAATTACCGGAAAACATGGCCGACGTCGGATTTTGAGGAATAACCGGAAAACGTCGCCGGTGCCGGATTTTCAAGAATTACCGGAAAACATTGCCGACGTCGGATTTTGAGGAATAACCGGAATAGCGGTTACCTTCTTAAATGTACCAAACTATCTTCTTCAAATCAGCTACAGATCAATAAGGAGTAAAGTAGAAATTATAAGAAATACAGTAAATTATTGTTAACTACATACATAGTACAAACCTAGAGAACAACACATATTCCATAGATAAGTTACAGGGCGGGCAGCTACAAAACTGAAAACAAAAAAAATTATATAAGGAAGAGGAATACTAAATTGAGCTACTCCCCATCTTTAGTCTCATCTCTTCCACATAACCAATAAAGAGAAAGAACCAATCTATTCAAATTACAACAATCGAAATATAAATCATACTATGTGCAGAACAAAAAGCTCAGATACAGAGAAAAAAAAAAAAAAGCCCTGTTTTTTCATCAAATCTCCCCAAATTCAAGTGAATTCAGAAGTGGTTACAAACTAGAATCACGATCTGAGTTGTACCCACTTGGAGTTTCATGTGGGGTAGTAGAGGTTGAGCTAAGTGACTCCCTCTTTTGATCATCTCTCTTTTTTCCGTTCCCATTGATTATTGAGGTAACTGATTCGAAAACTTGGTTGAAAATTTTGGTTTTGATCGAACCTCTCCTTGGGGGAACTCTAGATTTGGGTTTGTTCTGAGTTTTGGAGGTTTTGAAATCCATTTATCTGTGTGAGGTATGAAAAAATTTGGAGCTAAAGCTTGTCGGTAAGTAGAACAGGGGAAAAACAGAGGAAGGGAGAGAGTTCTTTGAGGATTTCTAGAGAGAGAAACAGAGAGAGTGGTGGGTCATGGGGCAAAAGATGAAATGGGTAAGAGCTTGAATTCAACAATGTGCTGAGAAGAGTGAGGTGGGAGTGGCTGAGATTTGGGGCTTTTATGGGCATGGTGTGAAATGGAGTATTGATTTGAAATGCTGAATTACTTGGCCCCAAAGTTTAGAACTGTACTGAGGGCCTGTTTGGCTATGTTAGTGTGGTTACCCAATTTAGGAAACAACTTGTATAATGTTAGTTCAGTATAGTGGGTACTGTGTAAAACACAGTTTAAACAGTAATTTATAAAAGTAGTTTTACTATTTAAACTGTGTATTGTACAACACAGACTGCACTGAGCTAACACTTCCCCCCAATTTATATGTCATTATCACATCAAATTTTTTTTTTTTGGAGACAATTAGCACTTCACTTGGAAGGTCCAAAAATTGGATCCAACTACCATGACAGCGAGAAAATTTAAAGAGTGTAATTTTGCTCACGTAAAAATTGTTTGCCTACTGTAATTTAACTAGCCTATCTAATATAGTGGGATTTATAACTTTTTATTATTAATTAATCAATATTTAATTTTGGGTCATTCTGCATTAACCAATAGAAGAGTTGGATGAACAATGAGTGAGCAATTTAATCCTGACCATTGATTTCAATGGATCATATGTAGATTCCACATGAATCTCACGTAGGGCACATGGGATCTACTGGAGTCAATGGTCAGGATTGTGTGGTTTACAAAAGTGTGTGTGTGGATCATCATTGAATTTCAAAATCAATATTTCAAAATCAATAACGGTAATTTTGGAAAGTAGCTAAAAATTTATCATTAAATATTCTTTATGGACAATAGCTTTGGAACGACCAAAAAAGAAAAGAAAAGATGGACATATAATTATTTGATATGATTAGGGGAGTAAGCAAACTGATCGATTCGATCGGGTTTCAAAAATTTCATGCAATGTAAAAATTGAAATTTTATACTAGCCTAAGTCAAACCAAATCGAACTAAAAATTGATCGGTTTGACTAAAAATTGGAACGAATACCGAAGTGCGTTTTCTCCCCGATATGACCATTGTGATATTTTGGTTTAGAAGTGAAAATGGTTCGATTCGGTTCAGTTTAATGTGATTTCGAAGCAAGTCGATCGGATTCGGTTCAATTTAGTGTATTTTATCGGTTCAATTCAATTTTTACATTGAGCGAAAATTTTGAAAACCAACCAAACCAATCGGTTCGATTGGTCCAATCGATTCGATTGGTCCAATCGATTTACTATATTTTGATTGTTGTCAGGACCGCATAAATCCACTTAATACTCTAATAATAAATGGGAATTGGGGGGGTTTGTTTTTGAAATGCACATCCCTTTGAACATGAATGCCACATAAAGTCCATTTTCTCTTTCCTAATCAATCAAATAAGATACAATATCTAAAAAAAAAAAAAAAAGAGTTAAAACATCATAAAAAAAATAACATCACCAAGTTGAGTTATTAACAGAACTTGAAAATAGAGTAACTTATTATTAGTCCCTTATGTACAATTTTCAACTTATCGTATATATTGATAAAAATAAAATAAATAAGTTATCATAAAACATGCCTCAAGACTGCGGGCCAAAGTGCTCAGAGTATGCATACCTAAATGATGGAATTTATTAAACCTTAAAATGCGTATCAAATTTTGATTAACGCGTTAACTTGACACTTGAAAAGGCACTAAAAAAACACATATACAACAAATATTTTTCTTATATAGATATACATGTGAGTGCGTAACCTAGACTATAAAATTAGCATGAACTCCATTAAAGTCAAATTATATAAGCTAAAAAAAATGATGGAACTCCAACTACCCAAGTGGTCAAGTGGTATCACCTTGATCTCCCCAGTGGAAATGTCAAGTTTCGATTCTCCTTGGGGGAAGTTCTTGCCCCTCACATTTGTGCATTTAGTTGGAATGAGTAGCCCTAGTTGGGCTTTGCTATTGGCCATTGTGAAGCTGTTAGGTGGGATTGGATTGGTTTGTGTGCGTTGTGTTTACACCCTAAATATTAAATTATATTTTTATAATTATGACCGGTTGTGTGTTATGCAAGTGGAGAAGTTACCAACTTAGTGGGTGGTGACTAACTAGTAGTGGAGAAGTTGCAATAGTGGAGAGTTATCATGGGACATGGATGGGGAAGTTACTTTCAGCACCTATTTATACACAATGCCATACAACATTCAATCTGCTCACACACAACCACACAGCCCCTACGGCTATAAACAGTCACTTATTGTTTGCTCGTGCTTTCTCCACTTAGTGCTTGTTCATAATTTTCTTTGTTTCTTTCAGCCGTACACAACCTTGCTTGTTTTGTTTTGTTTTCTTTTCATGTATTCTCTCATTCCATGTAATCAAGGACATCAGTGTTACTTTTTGTTCCTTCAATGTTAGCATTTTAATGTTTATTATCCGAAAATAACCTAATTTCATCCATGTAGCTTCTTTCGTTTAATGTCTTGCTTTATTTGTTTCATCACTCAATCAAATTACTCGCATCAGAGTGGTTGGACCTCAAAGGAAGGGTCATTCCTACTTTCCAACATCGCCTGATCTGTATCAAACAACGATTAGGGATCGTTTTGGTTACACGTTTGGGTCTTCGTACAAAGCCCCTGGCACGTCCGGTCAAATTAATTTTTAGCCAAAACATTTTGGCACGCCCAGTGGGACCGCTGAGTGATGTTTCGTGAAGCATGGTTACACTTCTACGACGATCAAATTCGTCTGCGAGAAGAGGCAATTGACCAACTTCTAGACGATATTTATCGTCTTGACTATGAGAAATACAGCGTTTGCAACAATTTATTGCAATGTATGTGTTTGCAACCTTGGAATAAAGAGGAACTTAATCGGCATTTTAATTCTGAGAATCGCCGATTTAACAATAAAATCGGTTATCTTGAAGGTGAGATTGACCGTCTTGAGGTCGGTAATCGGTATTTCATTAACGAAATTTTACTTGTTAAAGCGTCAAGTGGAGTGACGATCCACCTCCAGGGGGGCAAGACAACTTCATGTCTATGGACGACTTTTTAAGCGATAAATGGATAGAAGAACCGAGTAAATCGGATTCACCGCTCAAGAAAGACAACCAAACGGTGATTGTTGATTCATGTGAGCGCCTTAAAAAAGCGTTCAATGAAACAATCCGCATTCAAAAAGAGTATGCTTTCCACCTCGAAGAGACACAGACAACTATGATAGCGGCCATGAAAATAATTTTTCAAGAGGCCGCGAAAAAATTTAGATGGCCAAAAATGGCCAATGATGCCTCTACAAATCAAGAGATTGATCACTTTGACCATCTCGATTTAAAGCATTTTAAATCGGTTGGGGGGCAAGGCGCTGAAAAAATTGTTAGTGATTAGGCCGATAATTTCAATCTTGGCTAATGCTCCTCTCACTAGTAGTGTTGGTGACGACGAGAAGGTGGTTGGGGGCCAAGTTTCATATAGGCTGAGTAATTGTATTACGACCCCCAAATTTATTAAATATGAACAACCTCCATTGAGAAAAATGATGGTCGAGGAGTTGTTCAATTTTTTTGGCGTTATCATAATTGCCAAAATTAATTTACACAAGAAGCTAATAAATCATTTGGCTTTTGTAAATTTAAATCCTCATTTGGTTTGTGTTGCCCATCAAAAATGGGATTTAGTTTGGTGGATTTTTCTACAATAATATTATTATAAAAAATAAAAATAATTTTTTTTATTACTGACTAAATTTGAACACGAGTTTCGGTCACTGTATTATTCGGCCACAAGGCCGACGGGCTGCCCAAGAAGTATATAGTATCATATCTCATATAATGGAATTGGTCCAGCACTAAAAGTTAGCCAAGTTAACAAAATCTTGGTAGAAGCTCATGTTTATTGGACATATTCATGGTGGGCCCGGAGTCAAGTTCGAATGCCGAGGTGAGAGTTGAGAGCGCCGATCAGTGATTCAGGGGTTGTGCTTCAGTCAAGTACTCACATATGGGGTCCCACGTTCAAGAAAGTAATGTGGTCATCAAGCAATATAGTTTGGGTTCCAGTTTTTATACAGCACGTGACCGATGCCTTGGTCTTCATTTGGAGGTAGACCATATACTGTTTGATGGTCAATAGGTAACATACATATGATTCTGCCACATGTGCTTGTTTATAGCAGTCCTATTTGGAAGGCCGATGTCACCAGACCGAAAACATTTGTATGTCCGATGTCTAGAAAAAAAATTTCGGTCTTCAACTTTTTGAAAGTTGTGGCTTATGACTCGACGCCGATGGAGTACAAGATCAAAAAATTAAAATCCATGATACTGCAAGTGGGTTTATCGGTCAGCACAAGGCCGATATTACCAGTATGACTTTCTAAAGTATTGGTGATAGCCTACATTCCAGTCACAATCGGTCTATGAGGCCGATAATGACCACAAAAAATCGGTCTATTCGTGTATACTTGGTTCTTAAAAAATTACATTTCATTTCATTTTCAAAGAACCAGGGGGGCAATGTTTACACCCTAAATATAAAAATATATTTTTATACTTATGATCGGTTGTGTGTTATGCAAGTGGAGAAGTTACCAACTTAGTGGGTGGTGACTAACTAGTAGTGGAGAAGTTGCAATAGTGGAGAGTTATCATGGGACATGAATGGGGAAGTTACTTTCAGCACCTATTTATACACAATGCGATACAACATTCAATCTGCTCACACACAGCCACACAGCCCCTGCGGCTATAAACAATCACTTACTATTTGCTCATGCTTTCTCCACGTAGTGTTTGTTCATAATTTTCTTTGTTTCTTTCAGCCATACACAACCTTGCTTGTTTTGTTTTCTTTTCTTTTCATGTATTATCTTATTCCATGTAATCAAGGACATCGGTGTTACTTTTTGTTCCTTCAATATTAGCATTTTAATGTTTATTATCCAAAAGCAACCTGGTTTCATCCAACTAGCTTCTTTTGTTTAATGTCTTGCTTTATTTGTTTCATCACTCAATCAAATTACTCGCATCAGAGTGGTTGGACCTCAAGGGAAGGGTTATTCCTACTTCCCAATATCGCATGATCCGTATCAAACAACGATTATGGATCGTTTTGGTCAGTGGCGGAGGCAGTGTAGGGCCAGGGGGGGCCCAGGCCCCCCTGAGATTTTGAAAATTAAAATTTTAGCCTAAATTTTTTTAGTATTTTACAATTAGGCCCCCCCTCAACTATGTTTAGGCCCCCCCTCAAATTATGTTTAGGCCCTCAAAGGGGTCTAAGGCCCAATTTAGTGCTATCAACTACATATATATTGATATACTGGTATATACAACTCAAAAGAAATGCGCCTAAAATTTCAAAATTTACACTTTTAGTGTGATAATTTTATGCATTTTAGAAATAGACCCCCTTAAAATTTTGAAAGACACTATATAATATTTACGTGTCACCGAATAGACTTATATTATAAGCATATCCCCAAAACATCACAATTATAGACAGGTGACCCTAAAAAAATTGTCAATTATGTATGAATAGACCCCAAAAAAAATTTTTCGGGGGCGGCACCCCCGTATAGCCTAGGCCCCCCCTGGCCAAAATTCCTGGCTCCGCCCCTGGTTTTGGTTACATGTTTGGGTCTTCGTACAAGCCCCTGACACGCCCGGTCAAATTAATTTTAGCCGAAACACGTTATATGCAGCCGTAATCCAGGTAAGACTAAAAAAAAAAAGAGGTAATGCATGATGTATTAATAGGATACTAATAAAAAAAGTCTTTATAATGAGGAGATAGTTAATCACTTGCTGTTGAAGACCTGAATGGCCAGATACATAACCAAGTCTTTGTCCAAGGTCCACCATGTCATCAATTTCTACTCTTGGATATTTGGTTTTAGAAAAATAAATTTTTGCTGATTTTTTCTTGTAAGTAGATGCTATTTTTCTCAAATTTTTTATTTTGAATTTGGTTGATATAAATCTTCTTGAATTCATTGTCATAGTTGAATAATAAGCCCATGTGTTCTCTTTGTAAAAAAGAAAAGTAACGTTCCCGGGTGACATGGAGCCTCCCTAGAATTTAGCCACACGTTAAAATAATCGATGACTAAAGTTCTCTTTTGAAAAAAAAAAAAAAAAAACCCAAATGAGTGATTAAATTGCAAATTTTCGGACATACATGTAAAATTTGATCAAATATTTGCTTGCTAGCGACATGTTTGAAGAGGTTAAATGAAATGGTTTATTACAATCTGGGGCCGATCTTATGCAAATGTCATATTAATTGTTTAAATTAAAGGGTCTCAAGAAAATTCAAGTCACGACTGGCCCTGATTAGGAGTTTTATGTAAGGTCTCATATAAGGGTGTGCTTAGTTCCCAAAAACTCGGGACCGACCCTGATTAGGATTAGAAAAAGAAGAAGAAGAATTTAATTTTCTCAAAAAAGTAAATGCAAATCAAGTGTGCTTAATGCTTGTAATGACTTTATGGAGAGTATTAAATCAGGGGCGGAGGCAGGGGGCAGGCGGGGGCATGGCCCACCAAGATTTTTCAAAATTACATTTTTGGTACGTATAGTTTTGAAAATTTTCAAATTTTATTTAGATTGGCCCCCCCAAAAAATAGTATGATTATTACATAACCCCCAAAAAATATTGGTAAGGCTAAAAATAAGAAGTGTTAAACACATTTTAGCATCATTGCTCTCTTCCTTCTAACATACCCTTTGAATTCAATCCAAATCGTTTTGTCATCATTAAAATTTACATGCAACGACGAATTTACGAATAGACCCAAAAATTTTCGCCTCAGGGGCGCTGCCCCCGAACCCCCGTATAATTCTAAGCCACTGTACATAGCCCCCTAACTTTTATTCCTGGCTCTGCCACTGTATTAAATTAACTCAAATTTGGCTCATTCGTTTTGAAACAGTTAAAAAAGGAAAAGTGATAACATAAAATGAGACATAGAGAAAGTATAAATTAACTTAGATTTAGTTAGGTAATTAAACAATCTTATCTTTGGCATAAGGCGAACCAGCTTTCTTATAGCAGTTGGCAGTTGCCAACAAATATTAAAGGGAAAATTTGGAAACTTCACCAGCATGATAACTCATTGATAAGAAATTTATATTTTTAATACATTAGAGAAAGTGAAAAGAACAAAGAAATGACAAATAGTATTTTTTTTTTTTAGATATATATATTTTTTTGTATCTTCAATTGACTGCTCAAGTATTGGAAGAAACCAAACTTGACAGAACAGAAAACAAAATTAGAAACCCATTAACGCATCAATCACATAAAAATTCTATTTTTATCTGGGAATCCAAAACCTTTTTTCTTTATTAACCAAAATAAACAAAATAAATTATTTTTCTAACATTTTATTTTCATTCAAAAACAGAAAACATACATAAACGTTTAAATTTTATTTATCAGTAATGAGTCATGACTGACCTCCACTAGTTAAATTACATGGAACAAAATGAAAAATACAAAGGCTAAAAAAATAAAAATAATAATAAATGTAAGAAACATCTTTAAAACTGATGAATGAGCTTCAACGCAACAACTGGGTCCTATGGAAATACCCAAATTGAACACAAAATCATATGAATCTTATCAAATTATCACCTTTTCTATCAGTAAAAGGTATGAAAAAAAGAGACAGAAAATTTTCTAGACATTCATGTTGGGTTTTGTGACAAAAACTCATAAGAAGACGGAAACGAAGATGAAGACAAGAAGCTGAAGAAGGAGAAGCCGCTCGAGCGGGCACCGCCCGAGCGGACGATGGACGAAGAACTTCTGCTGGACATTTTGGAATGTCACCCGCTGGAGAAGCCACCGCTCGAGCAATACGGGCAGCAGCAGCAGATTTCCTTTTTTCCTATTAGGTTTAAGTTTCCTTATGAGATAGTTTCTTATTCCTAAAAGGTTTCTTGTAGAAAAAGAGTTTCCTATTATTATAGGACTATGATTTCCATAGGAGAAGGAATCATAAATCTGTAGAGGAGAGAGAATCCCACACATTGCATTTTCCTAAAAAAAAAAAAAAAGAGACTCTAGAAAAAGAGTGAGGAAAAATAATAGATCGAGAAGAGAGAGGTGAGGGATTGGTTGTCTAGTAGGGTTTATTATCATAGAGAGAAGTCATTTTTGCCTTAATTCTTTTGCTTGCTTTTTCTATTGTCTTGTTCGTGTGATTTTCGTGAACCACAAGGAGAGGTATTGAGCGGGTATATTGCTTGATTACCATTATATCCCAACAAGTGGTGTCAAAGCTGCGGTTCATAGTTCCATGGCAACTACAAGCAATTTGATGAGTGATGCACGGATCGCGATTTCGACGGCAAAAAGAATTTCAATATCTGGCTGCCTTGGTTCAACAAGGTGTTGCAGAGGCTTTATATGGCAAAGCTAATAAACCTACCCGGATGACCAACACAGATTGGAATCGGAAAAACTCAAGAGTCGTAAGCATCATACGCTTGAGTTTGGATGATGATGTGGTATATAACGTGATTGAAGAAACCTCAGCGGAATCGATGTGGAAGAAGCTAGATGATCTTTACATGAGAAAGAACTTCACCAACTGACTAGTATTGAAGCAGGAGTTGTACTCGTTCAAGAAGAATTAGGAGGATGACCTTAAAGGTCACATCGGTGCTTTCAACAAATTGTTGTACAACTTATCCAATGTAGGTGTAAAACTCAACGATGAAGACAAGGCGATTATTTGATTAACCTCAGTAAAGTCTTCTCATCCGTAGCTGTTGAGCATAATGCTCTATAAGAGAGATATTATTACCTTGGAGCAGGTGAAGAATGGCTTGTTCCATGCGAGAAGATGGATAAGAAAGAAAAGACGAAGGAGGAAGCACAAGCCCTGGCCTTGTTGCTCGCACCGAGAAGAAGAAGACTTGGTGAGGAAAGAAAATCGGTAGAGGAAGTGGTGGTGAAGGAGCACGAGATACTCAGCCATGAAAGGAGAGAGAGTGTTACTGTTGTGGCGAAATTGGTCACATGTCTTTTGACTGTCCTCAAAGAAAGAAGGGTACTGTTACAAATGGAAAGTATGAGGGGAGAATTGATGTCGTTTATGATGATGACATGTCAATCGCAAGTGAATAAAAGAGGACGAGCGAATGGTTGCTTAATTCTGCGTGTTTTTCTCATATTTATTCACATAAAAAATAATTCTCGCCCTATCAACCAATGGAGAGAAAATTCTTTATAGGGAACAACACAGTTGAGGAGGTGAAGGGAATTGGCACTATCGTGATCAAGACTACCAACGGCTTGACAAGGTTGCTAAACGATGTTCGCTTGTTCCGGACATGAATAGGAACGTAAACTCTTTGGGTGTGTTGGACTCGAAGGGATGTTCCATGGTAGTGGATAAAATCCTGATGAAGGTGAAGAGGAACTCAAGGGTCATGCTGATGGATAGAAAGGTTTGGAACTTATATATCCTTTTGGGAAATATAGAGGTGAGCGGAGTAGTCACAAAGGAGGTGAAGAAGATGTGGCAGCCGATGAAAAAGGCTTAAACAACAACCTTAGTGACACCAACCATTTCTACAAGAGGTGAAGATGTAGGTCACAGCAATGAGGCCAAGTTTGTGCATCATTCCTATGAAAACGTCGAGAAGGAGAGTTGGAAAATTGTGCGATGTTCTCAAGAAGATGACGAGAAAAGATGTTGGTCACTCGTACGTTGCTCCCATGGCAATGGTGAGATGAGATGTTAAATAAAATCTAAGCCCAACGTGGTGGCGACTATCATGATGAAGATAATGATGTTGGCGATGGCCTTGATGTAACTTCAAAGTTTCTTGAATCCATAGATGATAAGGATTTGAGGAACAACAAGTCTAAATAGATGATGGAAAGGTGGCAAAGACGTTGAGACGATGAGGATTGATAAATAATCTGCAGACAACGAAGGCTATGATGGTGATGAGAATTTCGTCAAGGTGAAGATTGTTGGGTTTTGTGACAAAAACTCATAAGAAGACGAAAATGAAGATGAAGACAAGAAGCAGAAGGAGGAGAAGCCATTCGAACTGGCACCACCCGAGTGGACGGGGGACGAAGAACTTCTGCTGGACATTCTGGAATGTCACTCGCAGGAGGAGCCGCCCGAGTGGGCTACTCGAGCGGTAATGGGCAGCAGCAACAGCAGATTTCCCTGTTTCCTATTAGGTTTAGGTTCCTTATGAGAGACTTTCCTATTCCTATAAAAGGTTTCTTATAGAAGAAGAGTTTCTTATTTTCATAGGACTAAGATTTATGTCATTGTCTATATAGGACCAAATCCATAGGAGAAGGAATCATAAATCTACAGAGGAGAGAGAATCCCACACATTGTATTTTTCTAAGAGAAGAGAGAGACTCCAGAAAAAGAGAGGAAAATAATAGAGAAGAGAGAGGTGAGGGATTGATTGTCTTGAAGAGTTTATTATCAATAGAGAGAAGTCGTCTTTGCCTTAATTCTTTTACTTGCTTTTCTATTGTCTTATCTGTGTGATTGTTTGTAATTGTCGTGAACCACACAAGGAGAGGTCTTGGGCGGGTATATTGCTTGATCACCATTATATCCCAACAATCCAAACAATTGACAGAATCAGCTTAGATCAGACACTGTACAATCCAGATGAATCATCTAAATTCAACAAATTCTTGAAGAAATCATGAATTAGAATGACCTTTTGAGTTGGACCCACTTGAGATTTCAGGTGGGGTTGTAGAGGTTGAGCTTGTTAAGTTATCAACTACTCCAAAATCTTAAACTGTTAGAAAATGGGCCCAACAATGCACATCAAGCTTTAACAGAGCTACGACACTCTCCATTTCCTCCTCATTTTTTGATCCCCAACTTTCCCACCTTTGACGCGGCCTAGACAACTGATTCGCCGATTTTTTTTGATTGATTTGATCTTGATATGCCCTCTCATTGGAGGTAGTTTCACTTTTTGATTGTTCTTAGGTTTGGTATTGGTGGTGTCCATTTCAGTGAACTGGGTTTAAATAATTGGGGAAAAACAGAGGAAACACAACAAAAACAAAGGTTGCGAGTCTCTGTTTCTAGAGAGAAAGAGAGAGAGAGAGGAACTTGAAAGGGGTAGTGAAGAAGAAAGCCTGGAGTGACTACTTGTGGAGATGATTGGTGAAGTACTGCAAATTAGGAACGAGTAATTCTAAACACCTTCCATATTTTTTTTACATGTACCACACAGGATACTGTATGTACATCTCATTGATGCACCATTTGGTGTGGAGAGAAAATTGTTGGGTGTATTTTTCCGAAAAAAACCTATATCTTGGAGGCCAAGATACAAACTTTTATTCCCAGTCATCCAAACATCAATAATTTGCACTAGATGATGATGATGATGATGTAATTAGTATCCATTGAGAAAAAATCAGGTATAATAGATTCCATTGAATAATGATGATGATGATCAGAGGCGGAGCCACATGGAGGCCAAGGGGGACCCTGGCCCCCCAAAATTTTCAAGAATTTTGATTTTGCCTCTAAATTTTTGGATATTATACATTTTGGCCCCTGCAAATGAAATCAATTTATGTATTCACCCCTTAAATTTTTATTTTTCATGTAATGGTCTATGTAAATGTACATATTGCACCACTAATTCTAATCCAACTCACCCAAAAAATTTCAAGAATTATGATTTTGCCTCTAAATTTTTGGATAATATACATCTTGGCCCCTGCAAATGAAATTAATTTACATGTTCACCCCTCTAATTTTTTAGGTTTTTTGCAACGGCCTATGTAAATGTGCGTATTGCACTAATAATTCTATGCAAATATGTAATTGTTTTGACATAGCAATCCCATCAAAAAAATATGGATAAATGCTACATAGACCCAAAAAAAATTATTGAGGGCACTGCCCCTGAACCCCTGTATGACAAACTCGGCACCCCCCAACTGTATATTTCTGGCTCCACCACTGATGATGATGATGATATGAGACTGTTTTAACACTATTCGAGTCTATAGGATCATTTTATGAGTAATTTCTATTCCAAATATGCTTTTTAAATGATGCAGTAGTGGGGTTAGGTAAGCAACTTTCAATTAAAATTCAATTGATCCCAATATATTAGACCTGACCATACTGCTACATCATTTTGAAAGTACTTTTATAATAAAAATTTAGGAAGCATTGCATTACACTTGATTTGAATGACCAAAAAAAAAAAGTCTATAGGACCTTCTTGAGAAAAAAACCATAGGACCCACATATGGTTTGCACACAATTTAGGCTGTCCAAATTGCATGCTGCCAAATAATTTTTTTTTTTTTTTTGCATGATGTCAAATTGTCATTTAAACTCAATTTTTTTATGATATGACTATGAGGGAAAAATGGAGAGAAAGAAGGAAAGAGGGTATGGAAAGGAAAAGGAATGATAAGAGTTCCTCCGTTTGGTAACAGCGAAATGGGAGGATACTAAAGAGGATAAAGAGCTATTCTCTCTTACCCAACATTAGCTATATATCCTTCCAAAATTCCTTTCTGTCTTTGCTACCTCAATTCTTAGGATAATTCTACAATACAACTAGGTGGTTTGGTGGTATCATACAATCAACACTTGGACCCATACATATAATCCAAAATTAATCTTTGCCCTTTATATATCCTTTTTAAATTAAAATCACAAGTGGTTTTGGGTCACTAACATGTTCTTTGTATCCATGGTAAGGGAGCTTTGTATCTATGATAAGGAACTTTTGTACCTGATGACATGTGATAAGGAAATTTTGTACCCGTAGTAAGAAACTTTTGTACCTATTTTTTAAAGCATATAATACTCTCACTTTCCACACATGTACATTTTTCCTCCCATTCCCTTCCTTCTCTTCGCTTTACTTTCTACGCAAAATACAGCTCCTCAAATTTACAATAAATTATCTCGTGTGACTGTTGCTCCCGCTATGATTTGAATATTTTATGGGTCCCATGTTAGTCCTACTACAGTACTAAAGAGATCAATGTGGTTGTCACACGGGTGATGCAAAAATTTCCCCGAGATTAATAGGTAGGTTGTAAGCGATCCAAATATTAAATTCATTAAAAAAAATTTTGTGTGTGGGTAGATAAGAGATTTTGCAATATGTTTATTCTAGCTTTATAATTTCAACAACATAAGTGTAATGATTTTGGAGACTCAAGTATTATGGTAAGTAATTTAAATGAAATGGGGTTAATTTGTTAAAAGTCCTCCATAATAAGGGGATCCCATGCGTGCCCCTTCTGAGATCAAATCCGGACTTTCACAAGCGGCCATGTACAAATGGACTTAGATTGAGGCTGAATGTCCGTAGTGGAAACATATATCTGCAAATGTCAGTGTGTATATGGTTTACAGGGATATGCTCTTAATTAGGTGCACTGGGTAAGTGCGCTGACCCACTGCACTGGACTTTTAAGCCTAAAAATCATAGATTAGCGAGGCGGCGGAATGGAACGTGAGTTAGCGGGGTAGGCTGCGAATTTTTAGGTTTAGTGCACCTAAAAATCTTTCCCATAATTTACATATATATAAATATATATAATAAACCACCTAAATATTTATGTGTATATATTTGGAGACCTGGAGTATCTGTTCAGGGTCGGCCCTGAGATGCCAAAATTTGGCCGAGGCCTCAAGCGAACTTTCAAAAGGACCTAAAAAATGAGGCCCCTATGATAAGTTTCATAGAAATTAGGAAGAAATTAGAAGAAAATAGACCTAAAAATGATGAGTTTCATAGAAATTATGAAGAAATTAGAAGAAAATAGGCTTAAAAACGAAAAGTTTCATAGAAATTGTGAAGAAAATAGGCCTAAAAATGATAAGTTTCATAGAAATTGGGAAGAAATTTGAAGAAAATAGGCCTAAAAATGATAAGTTTCATAGAAATTATGAAGAAATTTGAAGAAAATAGGCCTAAAAATGATAAATTTCATAAAAAAAATAGGAAAAAATTAGAAGAAAATAGGCCTAAAAATGAGGCCTAAAAATAAGGCCACATGCGGCGGCTTGACCGCTTTGCCTCAAGGCCGGCCCTGTATCTGTTTTTTATTTTAGTTCATTTTTTCTTGATTTTCTATCGTATTTAAGAATTTCAAACCTCAAATATTACGTATATAGGTAGGAAAACAGTCTTTACTTCTTTTTTTTGGTTACTTTACTTTTTTTTTTTTTTTTTTATTATATGATATGAATTTGCGAATGAAACATAGCATAACGACATTCAATTGGTGAGGGGACATCTTTTGATCAAAGTTGATGTATTATATTTAATTAATGTCATAATTATCACACACTTTTTGATGAGTGAATTAATTTCTTCTAATATACAGTGCGATGAAAATTAATTTCTTCTTTTCGATGAGTAAGTTTTAAAGATTGTTCTTTACTTGCATTTTAATCATACGTGGTGTCACTACCTTTCAGTTTCAGACTCTTTATTATGACTGATGAGGCTTCCCTTGCACCTCGTATCAGTTGAGTTTCCTTAGTGGGTGTCAAGTGGAGCCCAATCCCTTTTGTTTGAACGACAATATGTTCCTGATTTGACCATTAGATGATTGGATTTGTATATATAGAAACATAATTTATCTATAAATACATATGATATATATAGACCTTATGTATATGTGCAGTGTGCTTGGAGCAATTTTAATGGGAATTCAAATGGGTATTTAAAATTAAAAAATGTTAAAATGGATCCCTTCCTCCCAAAAACTGAACTCCAATGGGTGATCCAAAAGGGGATTCATTATGAAAACTCATAGTTTGGGTCTCCAAAGTTATAGTCTTTGAAGAGAGAAAGTGAGGGGATCCATATTTGGTGGAAAGATCATAGTCGTTGGTTTGTGATTAAAATAATATTTTTAGTGTATCAATGATTGAGATACATCAAAATATATTAAACAACAAAATGGCTATTAATTTTGGTTACAATGGTTAGAGTGCATGAGATTTATTTGATAAGTAAAATACTATTCAAATAACCAAATGGCATTTTAAATACCCAAATTTAATTACTATCCTTGAAGTTGCTCTTATATTGGAAAAAACAGTCCACAAAAAAAACAAGAGGAATGAGTAATGACAATAAATGACCCACACGTATTATACATGAGGATGTTTTTGTATAAAACTATTTTTGTGGTTCTGAAAAGAATTTAAAATAATCGGTGTTTATATTGCTACTCTAGGAGTCCCTATTTAATTTCAGGAGACTCCAAAATTTATTTCGTTATAAAAATATACGGAGTAATATTCTTGTTTTTCATGAAAAATTAAATAAAAAATGCACTTGATTAAAATCTGTTTTAAGATCAAAAAATGATCCAATACTAAGGGATTTTATTTTACTTTTACAACAGGTGATTGCAGAATTGAGCGTCGTTGAGTTCACATTTGTTCACCGTGGGTGAACATAATTTAAGCACCCCATTGACTAATATACCCTATTTATTTAATTGTAAGTCTCACTGCATTAACTAATAAAATACTTAAACTCATCCAACCCTTAAATGAATGGACAAAAATGCACTCTTTCAACTTTGAACAATAAATTAAATCGAAAGATTATACAAATTGCAGTACAAAAAAGATATGGGTCCACCAGACTGCTATAAAAAGATATGGGTCCACCAGACTGCTATAAAAAAGAAATGGGTCCACCAGACTGCTATAAAAATATTACAGTACAAAAATGCACACTTTCAACTTTGTGATGGACTAATCGTATTAGCCCGCCAGATCCATAAAATATATATATATATATATATATACATATATAAATAAAGATATGGGTCCACCAGACTGCTAGAGGGCACCTCCAAAAGCCAACCATTGTGTTTGGTCATGTGGGGTTCAGTGGGCCATACTCTTTTGGGCAACCAACGAATAACCGATCCATGAAATTTACTGAACTTCTTTTTGGCACCATCGTTGATTTATTTGCTAACATGCACCATCTTTGATGATTGTTAGCGCACGTAGCAATCAACAAAGTGACAATTGACCCCTCTCTCTATATAGGCCTGTAAACAGATCGGATTTGGATCCGATCCGAATCCGATAGAAAATATCCGATAAGAAAATCCGAATTCGAATCAGAACCCGAATCCGAATTTTTTGTTAGCAAACGGATCGGATTCGGATATTACAAATCCGATCCAAATCCGATCCGTTTAGCTCCCTTGTTTTGTGAAAATAACAATTTAGCTCTCCCTATTTTGTGAAAATTACATAATGACCCTGCACTATAAAATTCTTTTGGTACTTAACGGATATTCGATTAGAGAAAAAAATAAAAATAAATAAAAAATTTGATGCTTAACGGATGTCCGATTAAAAATTTCCTTTGGTGCTTAACGGATATCCAATTAATAAAAAAAAAAAAACTTGATTTGCTTAAGGGGTTTTTTTTTATTGCTTAACGGATATCCGGCGGATATCCGAATCCTAACAAATTCGGATTCGGATTTTGGTTAACGGATTTTTTATCGGATCGGATTCGGATTTAGTTAACGGATTCTTATCGGATTCGGATTCGGATATCACAAATCCGATCCGGATCCGATCCATTTACAGGCCTATCTCTATAGAAAAAGTGAATATATATACGAAAAGATTCTCTAAAGAAGATCATCTCTCTTTATTAAATAGAGGATTTCTGTTTGGTCATTAGATTGTGTTTAAAAACTGTAAAATGGCAAAACTGTCATTAATGAAAACACGATTCGACGGCCAAAACAGAGGTCTTCTCTTTAATAAAAAGAGTACACCCTCTTTAGAGCCTGACTGATGTGTATGTGATATTATAATGACCTTCCTGTCGAAAATGAAAACTTTAACGGTATTGTTAATGAAGCATGGTACGTTTGGAATTATAATATAAATTTCCAAATTATTCTAGAATAATCTTGGTGAAGTAATATCTAGTAGGTGGTGGTTAGTAGTTTTATGAGTGGTGGTTAGTAGTTGTCTTGTATTCCTAGGTGAATTAATATATATCTAGAATGTGCATTGACAAGTATAAAAGGTTGATATGGGTAGTATAATGGAAGTAGAAGGATGTGGTTAAGGCCATATGAAATATATTGTAAGAAATCTCTTTGGAATATAATACAAGAAATATTTTGAAGTATCCCAAATTCTAACATGATATCAGAGCAAGGTTTCGATTGAAACTGAACGTGATATTTTTGTGAAGATAATAAAAATGGCATCAGCAGCAGCTGGCTTTGCTCAAGCTATGGTTCCATTGTTTGATGGAGAAAATTATGATTTTTGGAAGATTAAGATGAAGACCTTGTTGCGGTCACAAAATTTGTGGAGTATTGTTGATGCAAGATTCAATGATCCTAAAAATGAAGCAAATTTGATGAATAATCAAAAAGAGAAATTGAATGAGAATCGAATGAAGGATGCAAAAGCCTTGCTTTTTATCCAACAATCCAACAAGGAGCAGTAGATACAATTTTCCCAAGAATAATCGGCGCTGCAAATACGAAAGACGCATTGGATATTTTGGAGAAAGAATTCCAGGGTGATAGCAAGGTAATAAGTATCAAACTTCAATCTTTGAGAAGAGAATTAGAGAATCTTAAAATTAAAGAATCGGAAAGTATGAAAAATTATTTTTCAAGGGTAATGGGAATTATTAATCAAAAGAGGTCATATGGAGAAAATATTTCTGATCAAAAGATTGTTGAGAAAATTTTAATTAGCTTGCCCGAAAAATATGAATAGTTACTGTCATTGAAGAAGCAAAAGATCTTAAAACTTTATCTGTGCAAGAATTGATGAGTTCTTTGCTTGCCCATGAGCAAAGAAAGTCATGGCATGATGATAAGCATTTGAAAGTGCTTTCCAAACAAAATTGACACTGGGATATTAGAATAAGAAGAATTCAAGTTTTCATAAATAAAAAATAAAAAAATAAAAAAAGGCATGGGAAGGAATTCTTTTGAAAAAAATGTCTTCTGAAAACTCCACGACTTTATGTGAAATTTGCAAGAAACCAAATCATACTACTTCATATTGTTGGTTTCGTGGAAAAAAGCAGTGTTATAATTGCAAGAGGTTTGGTCACATTGCAAAATATTGTCAGTTCCAGAAAAATGACCATGCAAATTTTGTAGAAAATAAAAAAGGAGAAGAAAATGAAAAAGAAGAATCCTTATTTTATGCATGCCAATTTGCTGCACAAGGAACAGAGAATACTCGGTATTTGGATAATAGGTGTAGTAATCATATGACGAGTAATCAAAAATTGTTTGTGCATCTCGATGATAACTTTAGTTCATATGTAAAGCTTGCAAATGGAAGCTTACAAAGTATCAAAGGCAAAGGAATTGTTGATGTCCAAACTGTTATTCCTATGCGGCAATCTGTATAAACAATATAAACTGGTAACAAAAGGAAACAGTAATTGCAAACAGAAAACAGAATTAAACTCACTGTTACAGAATGTAGAAACAATAATTTGAGACAGAATCCGAGCCCAGTGAACTATTTCCTTAAGACGAATTTGCTCCCTCTCGGTGCACAAGGTGAATGGACAATCGTATCCCAAGATAGAACGGATTTCCAATTCTGAAGAAGATGCACTTCAATCTCCAGAATACAGCGAACACAATATTGTATAATACTCGAACACAATTGAAATGATGATATGCAGTGAGTGAGAGAGATTTATTTTGTGTTTATGAAATGTAATCAGAGGAGTATATATAAACAATGTAGTAACTGTTAGAATCAATACGTTCAAACAGAGCATTACATCTGTTGGAGTGGTGACTTTACGAATCAACACATCCAAACAGAGCATTGCATCTGTTGGAGTGGTGACTGTACGAAAACAGCACAACCAAACAGGGCCTTATCACTGGAAAGACATGACTGTTAAAAAAAACTGGAGGGAAATTCAAATAAAATTTCTCCAAAAAGAATAGTCAACAAGCCTAGGACCCACGGCCTGCGCCCAAGCCCAGCCGGTCGGTCGGCGGCGGCGGCGCGCGTGTGTGTGGGATAAATCCCACAAATGCCTAGGTCCTTCCCCCTTAACAAATGTGGGTACCCCAAAGGGGCATGCCCCTTAGTTGGCTTCCCTCTTAAATATACCCTTAAGCTCTTTGATGTTTTTCCTATGTGGGACAACTAAGGTTTCCCACATTTTTCCTCCTTCACCAATGTTTCACATGGGCCACTTTGGATGACAATTTCTCATTTATCCCTTACTGGATTTCAACATGTAAATGTACGGCGTTCATCTCCTCACGGAGGAGAACGCATTCCAATGTGGTCCCGCCCCTAAAGATGTGTGGGACCCACCTTAAATTGGAGCCAAAGTTTACAAAAAACTTGATACTTGAAGTCCAATTTTTCCAACACAAACCAAGGGAGGTAAGAAAAGATTCATTCATGATGTGCTTTATATTCCTGGACTAACCCAAAATTTGCTAAGTGTTGGATAGTTGATGAAAAAAGGATATTCAATGATTTTTGCTAATGAAGAGTGTGTCATTGTTGCCAAAAAGAACAATTCCGTGGTGGCTAACACCAAGACGACAACAAGTAGAGCATTTCCTCTTGTCATGCCAGTTGAGGAACAAGAATTACTTGGAGAAAAAATGATTGAGCAAAGAAGATCAAGTTCTCAAAATCCAAATGCAAGGGTCAAGCAAAAGTTCACAAATTTGAAGGGGCCAGAGCAAGAAAACAAAATTGTTGAGACTTGTGGAGTAGCATTCTTTGCATACAATGTATCATGCAAGAAGACATCAAATTTCATGAAAAGACAATTTCAAGGTGTTGAAGAATCACCAAAGAGCTGGAAAAAAAAATTCAAATAAAGGTTGTGGATCAAAATGTGAAACAAACAATTCTGAAGAGGGAGTTTGGTATCATGGAGACAAAAGAAAATTTCAAATTAAGAGGGGGTGTTGGAATTATAATTTGAAAATTTCAAATTATTCTAGAATAATCTTGGTGATGTAATATCTAGTAGGTGGTGGTTAGTAGTTGTCTTGTATTCCGAGGTGAATTAATATATATATATACAGATATTTAGAATGTTCATTGACAAGTATAAGAGGTTTTTTTTTTTGCTAAGAACAAGTATAAGAGGTTATATGGGTAATATAAGTATAAGGAAGTGGCTAAGGCCATATGAAATATATAATAAGAAATCTCTTTGGAATATAATATAAGAAATTTTTTGAAGTATCCCAAATTCTAACATATGCTTCTAAAATTAAACAAAAATATGATTTTAAATTATCAACAACACTAATACATGCTTATTCTTAAAATAAATTTTCTTTCATATATATATATATATATATTAGAAAATAATATGTGAAATTTTATTAACAATATATCAATTGATTAATAGAGAAGAAGTTGATACTATAAAACCAGGGGCGGAGCTAGGAATTTTGGCCAGGGGGGGCCGCTGCCCCCGAAAAAATTTTTTTGGGGTCTATTTATACATAACTGATAATTTTTTTAGGGTCTACTTGTCTATAATTGTGATTTTTTGGGGATATGCTTATAATATAAGTCTATTCGGTGACACGTAAATATTGTGTAGTGTCTTTCAAAGTTTTAAGGGGGTCTATTTCTAAAATGCATAAAATTATCACACTAAAAGTGTAATTTTTAAAAATCTTAGACACATTTCCATTGAGTTGTATATACATGTATATCAATATACATATAGTTGATGACATTAAATTGGGCCTTAGACCCCTTGGAGAGACTTAAACATAAGTTGAGGGGGGCCTACACATAAGTTGAGGGGGGCCTAAATGTAAAACCTATAACACATGTAGGGTAAAATTTTAATTACCAAAAAGTGAGTGGGGGCACGTGCCCCCACTGGTCCTTCTAAGCCTCCGCCCCTGTATAAAACTCAGGGGACGTATAAATTTTGATAGTACTATAAGATAGGTTATATATCTGACCTTGCTTTGGAAAAACAGATGAGAGTTGTTACCTCCTATATGTATGTGTATATATAATATGTATATATATGTGTATGTATTATATTCTAGAGAGTGCAAATGAGTGTGAACGGGAGAATTAAGAAAACAAGTAAAGGGCGACAGAGAAAGTTTTCTCACCGTCCATTTTGTGGACTGCATGATGCCTGTCCTTGACGTAGATTCTTTTTTTTTTTTTTTTTGTTGGTGTTAAAAAGGAAACGACCAAAAAACCTACTTTCTCTAGGGAAAACAGTCGGTCATAAATGCACTACTTGACTCTCTAATGGGATTATCTAACAAAGACAAGAGGGTTAGATTGATCGCTCCAAATTAGCTAGAATCTATATAGATATTGCATGTAATTGTGTCTGTATCACTATACTTTTCTTTCGATATAAAGTGGGGTGGTCCGTTGTCCCCTTATTAAGACTAAAGATTGGAAACACTCAAAGATGCAATTTTTTATACATAATTTAAAAGATATGTCTCTATCTCTCCTGTGATGTAAATGGACTCCAAAGTGATATAGGAGAGAGATAGACACATCAGTTGGATTGTGTCCCAAAAGTTGTGTCTTTGGGTGTGCCCCAAGTATTACCCCCTTCTTAATTACTCCATCCGAAGTAGCTGGCACAACTTATAGATAAAATCACATTCCTTGTTGTCGAGTGGTAAGCTTCTTGAGTGTACTATCCAAGAGGTTTAGTGTTCGAGTCATGGGGAGCGTGACCATTGGAGAATTCACTCGGCGACTCCAGGACCTCGGACTCGGAAATTAGTTAAGGTACGTGCAAACTGGTCCGGACACCCCGATTACCAAAAAAAAAAAAAAAAACAAGTTATGGATAACATGAAAACGAGCTAGAAATTTCTCTCTCTTCCCCTTTTTATGATCCTTTTTAATATTATATCTTTTGAATTTAGTTGATTTGACTAAAATATCTTTTATGACATGTAAAGATAAAATAATAATAATAATAATAAAAAATTTAAAAAAATGATAATAAAAAAAAAGTTTAAAATTTCAATTTTTCATCACTATAACTTAAAAAGGAAAATTAAAACAATCTCAAGTCAATTGGGCTGGACAAGCTTGAAAACCGCTTATTCAAGTCCGAATTGATTGTCGGGCCAAGCTCAAGCTTATATAAGCTCGGCTTGTAAGATTTTAATTATTGAATTTGAACATTTTTGTTAGGATAATTCTACTGTCACCGAACAACACCGAACATTTGCACCGAATTTAAGTGAGGACCGCATTTTTTAACCCAAACCATATTATCTGGGCGGGTCATTTTGAAACCCAAAAAAACCCCAAAAGGCAGCTAATTAATCTCTCTCTCTCTCTCTCTCTCTCTCTCTCTCTCTCTTCCCCCCAAGCAGTCCTCACCGTGCACCATCACCACAGTTGAAGCTGCTTTGTCAAGTTTGAGGCAATCGCTAGGTCTAAGTCCCTTAGACCCCTGGTTTATACTGCATGTTTCCAGTGGATTGTTCATGCTCATTAATTTATTTTTCTGGTTAGGTTATTGCAATTGATGGCAAAACAACTTTTCCTGATTTAAGTTTTCTTAATTTTTGTGTTCAGGTCCCTTGTGAAGAGATAACTATTGAGTTTGTCTTCACATGAAGATAGGGGTTTAATTACTAGCATAATTTGACCAATCATGCCTCAAAAAGGCTAATTTTGGTGAATGAGAAGTTGATGCCAAATTTAAACAATCTACCAAAACTCAGTTGAAAATATCACTTGTTTTGAAGCTTGGTTATTTTAGGTCACATTCAGAGAGGAAGGTGAAATCAGGTGATAGAAACAGAGGAGATGCATGTGATATAAAAAGAGTTAGGGAACTCACACACACAAACACCATATTGTGGACCAAATCGCAGCAAAGGCAGGGACCTCAGATTCTCTCGCAGATTTTGCCCAAATCGCAGCCTTGAGGAGAGAGAGAGAGAGAGAGAGAGAGAGAGAGAGAGAGAGAGAGCTCTACGATTTGAGGAGGGAGAGAGATTTAGCTGCCTTTTGGGGTTTTTTTTGGATTTCAACTGACCCGTCCAAATAATATGGTTTGGGTTAAAAAGTATGGTCCCCACTTAAATTCGGTGCAAATGTTCGGTGTTGTTCGGTGACAATAGAATTATCCTTTTTGTTAGGGATGGCAAAAGGGCGGGTATGGGACGGGGCCCCCCCCATACCCTGCCCCCGCCCTGCTTCACTGAACCCTCCCCCTGCCCCCGCCTCGCCCCGCCCGGCATAGTGCCTCTCCCCGACCCCGACCCCGACCCCGCCCCGCAATCGGGGTCCCAGCCCCGCCCCGGTATAGTTAGATTTTTTTTTTTTTTTTAACAAATTGAAATGGCAATTTTTTTTATGCATTTTTCCCCCTATAAGGTTAGAGTTGTGTAAATTGAAGACTCTTACATATTATCCAATACAGTTCATAAAATTTGACTCAATATATATCATCCCTGTAAGAAATATGTCGGCCATACGGGCACCCACATATCATTGGATCGGGTCCAATGAGCTTTGGCTCTTGCATCCCTAGGGTTTGGTTATTATATGTGTATATATATATATATGATATAAACACACATATACAGTGATTCCGAATAGATCGGGTGGCCTCTCTCTCTCCCTCTCTCTCCCCTCTATCTCTTACGATTTTCTCTCTCTAAGGCCATCACCATTGGAGACATGGGATTTAGCGCATGACATTGACGGAGACCGCTCTAGTAGCATCTTCCACGGCTTATGCGAAGCACAAAAGAGTACACGGAGGCTAACACAGAGCAGCAGTTCGTGGGGGAAGTCGTTGGGCTCGTAACAACACCGTTCAGCGATCCGTTGGGTTATTCCGCTAGGTAACGAACCTATACCCGACTCATATGCTTGCATGCATATTTATTTACATTGGTATCAGAACCAACAGGTTGTTGATTCGCCCGTTTAATCACCCAAAATGAATCTGCCATTAAAGCTTTTGAAGCTTTTACCAAAATTTTGATAAAATTGATTTTCAAGTGGGTCTAGTACAAAACTCCAATAGGAGTCCGATATTTTTATATGGTTGTGTTCCTTACAGTCCGAAGAGTCCATATATGAAGTTTCATACGTTGATTATCTCAAAAGAGTGAGATATGGCCAACCCTAATTTTCGGATTTTATAAAACCCTTATTTTTCCTGATACTTTAGGCTTTGTTTGTGATCGGTTTTGATGTTAAATCATTGTGTTATTTGACATTTTCAAAATTTATTCCGCAAGGGCTTTCAAACCATATAAAATAAAAGGATTTTGGATCATAAACAAGGCCAAAACAGCCTTGCAAAATCTCTATCGCGTATAGCAGCCATAGCTACGGTTTTTTTTTTTTTGGGTTCTGGAATGTGAAGCTTGGGGATGACAAGATTCATTCGTCATATCCAGTCGTGTACTGCGGCATGTATGACCCACGCGCTATCTGCTAGGTAGTGACTAGTGAGCTATTCTCGCGCGTAAGGTGTGTTTTATGTGGTGGGCCTTGGATCACGTGTGGCACATGTGAACACCCATGAAATTTTTTTTGTTTAAACTACTTCCATATGGGCCTGACATCACGTGGTCTACATAAATTGATTTAATATATTTTTGTTTTTAATAAATCAACATAAGTTTTTGTTCATTAAAAAAAATTTTAAATTAGTATAAATTTTCATATATTTCATTATTTTAGTGTTTGGTACACTGAAAGGGACTCTAAGATAATTTTTGTGGAAATTATCAGGTAGTTTTGGTATTTGTAGCATATAATTTATGTTTTTAGACATTTATTTAATTGCTTAAAATAGCCAAAAATGCATTATTAATTTTTGTAATTAATAAGGGACATTAGGTATACTATTTTGAGACCATATAAAATTTTGTGGGACCCATAGATAATTTTTGGTAAATTATCTTAATCATATTAATATTTTAGAGCATACAATTTTGTGTTTTTGTACATGTATTAAATTGCTTAAAATATGATATGTCCAGAAATATTCTGTAGAAGTCCAACCGCCACGTGGTCAGCCAACAGCCCGGGTAATCTGACTGGGAGCGTAGAGTCCACACTCCCGAGATGACCAGCTGTTACCGCCCGGGATACTCAGCAGCTCGGACATGAGGCATGGGGAGTACCCGTGAGACGCGGCATGGATCACGCTTCCACCGTTTCCTTATACAGCCATGACTCTATCAAGAAGAATGAATGGTTTCCTAAACCACTTAGGAAACTCTCCAAACATTGTACAAATCTATTATGATTGGATTATGATTCCTAATCCACGGAACTTACCATGTAAAGATGGACTCTTGCACCTATAAAAGAGCCCATCTGTCCACCCTATAGGGGACATCAATTCTCTAAGCATACAAGCACACATCAGAGAACTCACCACTTACACGCATACACCCGGCCGGTATTATTGGTAGTGCCGCCCACCATTGTTGGCTCACCAGGCCCGCCGGTGATTTGCTAGTGAAGGCGCATAGACGTAACCGTGGATGTAGGTCACCTCTTTAACGGGGCCGAACCACATACAAACCTTCGGTGGCTTTATTTCTTTGTCTAAATTACTCTTACCAATTTTCGGCATCATCAGTTTGGCGCCGTCTGTGGGAAGCGACACAGTTTTCTCATCAACCAAAAATCTTTGACTGATCAACATGCCGCCAAAGAAAGGTAAGAAAAACGCCGACTCAACCGGTCAGGAGGATCTGCAGATCGAGCCGCGGGCTACCTCCATGACCACTGATCAGGTCACGGCAGCACTGGTGCAACTCTTGGAGGGCCAGCTCCGGACACAGCAACAAATAGAGGCGCTTATGGCCCAGCACGAAAAGGCGGTTGGGGACCATGAGAAAGGTCCTTCGGCGGAGAAGCAGCCCGAAAAGAGCGTTCCTAGCCAAAGGCCCACTCAGACCCGCGGAAAAGCCCGATCTGCTCCAGTATCCCAACGAGATCGGGAACATCATGCAGAGGGAGAACGTAGCCAGGCTCCTAAACGCTCGCAGGGAGGACCTCGGCACATCCCTCGCCGAGCGCGCCGAGTGGAGGACGCTAGGATCCTCATTGAACGGCGCCGAGCGGCAAGGGGAGAAGCGTCCGGACGCAGAGTCCGGGAGTCGGCCGATGACCCACCCGTCTTGAGCCGTGGGGATCTTAGGCACAGACTATCCCGAACCCACAGCCGGGTGCTATCCCCGAGGTCAATGCACTTTGAGGATGAGGCATCATCGTCCGACCCTACCTACCACTCAGACGCAGAAAGGAGGACCGGGCGCACTGACGTCAAAGCCCAGGTCGAGGAGTTGCAGCAGTAGATTGAGAGGCTGAACCGCAAGTCCGGTCACGACCTCACGAACACGGAAACGGAGTCGCCCTACACCGCCCGGGTGACACAGTTTCCCATCCTGCGGAAATTCAAACCCCCGCACCTTAGCTCCTACGACGGCAAAGGGAGTCTGGTGGACCACATCCGCACCTATAAGGCGCAGATGGCACTGGTCACTACAACGGACGAGTTGCTGTGCCTAATGTTCCCCAGTACTCTAAAGGGATCAGCCGCTCAATGGTTCCATGCCTTGAAGCCGCGGACGGTTGACAACTTCAAAACACTCGATAAACTCTTCATCAGCCAGTTTGTTGGGATGCTAGACCGATCACAGCCAGACACCCAGCTGTTAGCTGTCAAGCAGCAAAAGGGGGAATCTCTAAGGGAATATGTGGATCGCTTCAACCAGTAGAGGCTCCTGATCCGCAACCTCAACGAGATAGCCGCAATCATGGCCTTCTGTTCGGGAGTTCAACACACCAAGGTGGCCACGTCTTTCCATTGCAACAGATCGGCAACCCTGGTGGAGCTCACGGAAAGAGTCGGGAAGTTTATAGATACCGAGGAGTTTTTGAAGGCGAAATGCGCCAGCCAAGCGGGAGATGAATCCCCAAAAGCTAAGCGCAAGCGTGAGGGATCTGAGAAGGGCCCGGGAAAAAAACCGAAACAAGATCAGAGGGATGCCAGGGGCCAGCCCCCATTGGCTTTCACTCCCCTTTCCCGGCCTATACATGAGGTAATGGCCGCTGCAGAAGCACAGAGACTGCGGGAAGCTCAGAGCCCCACCCGGTAAGAGAAACCGGGAGAAGTTTTGCCGTTACCATAGGGATCACGGCCACGAAACGGAGGATTGCTTCAAATTAAAGATAGCAATCGAGAAACTGATCGAGCAGGGACACCTTGCCGAGTTCGTCACAACGGACAGACGCCCCCGGCGGGATGCCCAAGCTCCTGGTCAGCCCCCTCCACCGCTCGGCCACATTAACGTGATTTCCGGAGGAACATCTGGCGGGGGTGATTCTCAGTCGGCACAGAAGAGGCATGCCCGAGCATCCCGAACGGATGTATGGCAGGTCCAATCCACCGGCCCCTCACCAACTGACGTTCTGACGTTCTCGTCCGACGATGTACAGGGCCTCCACTGCCCCCATGACGACACGTTGGTAGTAACGCTTTCTATAGCTAACTATATGGTCCAAAGGGTACTGGTCGACATGGGCAGCTCGTCCGACATAATGTTCACAGCGGCATTCGACCAACTCGGGATTGCCCGGGATCGGCTCCGGCCAGTTGCTACTCCCTTGGTCGGATTCAACGGATCCAGCACTCAACCGCTCGACATGATCGAACTCCCGGTCCTCATGGGGACCTACCCGCAGCAGGTTTTCGTGCTCACCAATTTCGTGATAGTGGAGGCCCCGTCGGCCTACAGCGTCATTCTCGGGAGGCCGACCCTCAACAGAGCCCGAGCGGTTGTCTCCACATACAGCTTGACCGTGAAATTCCCGACTCCCTAGGGACCTGGATGCTTGCGAGGAGACCAGACCACGGCTCGAAGCTGTTATGTTAGCTCGTTGCGCCGGGGGGCAATCACCGAAACACTGAACGTCCAAGAAATGGACCCCCGGGACCAGAGGGACGTGATAGGGCCTATGGAAGAATTGGAGCAAGTCGTGCTAGATCCAGAACACCCAGGCCGCACGGTCAACATAGGCGCACTATTGGAGCCCGCCTTGAAAGAAAAGTTGATCCAGTTCCTGAGGCAAAACCAGGACGTTTTTGCTTGGAGTCACGAGGACATGCCCGGAATTGATCCCCGGATAATGTCCCATTGACTTAACGTCAGCCCGGACTGCCGCCCAGTGAAGCAGAAACGACGGGGCATGGCCTCCGAGAGACAAACGGCAGTTAGCGAGGAGGTCTAGAAGCTCCTAAAAGCTAACTCCATCCGGGAGGTCCACTACCCCGATTGGCTGGCCAATGTTGTCCTGGTCAAGAAGAGCAATGGCAAATAGAGGATGTGTGTGGACTTTACCGACCTCAACAAGGCCTGTCCCAAGGACTGTTATCCGCTGCCCAGGATAGACCTCCTTGTCGACTCAACGGCAGGCCACTCACTCCTCTCGTTCATGGACGCTTACTCGGGGTACAATCAGATCAGCATGTACCCCGGGGACGAAGAGAAGACGGCGTTCATCACTGACCAAGGCACGTACTGTTACAAAGTCATGCCCTTTGGCCTCAAGAATGCCGGGGCTACATGTCAACGCCTGGTCAATTTCATGTTCAGAGACCTCATCGGAAAGTCCATGGAAGTGTACGTGGACGATCTCCTGGTCAAGAGCCGGGAAGAGACCGACCACCTTGAGCACCTGACCGGGGCCTTCAACATTTTGAGAAAGTTCAGGATGAGGTTGAACCCGGCCAAATGCACCTTTGGGGTCTCGTCCGGGAAGTTCCTCGGTCATCTAGTCAGCAGACGGGAGATCGAAGCAAACCCCGACAAAATCCAGGCTATCATCAACATGCGGGCACCCAAGTCAACAAAGGAAGTTCAAAGCCTAGCCGGACGGGTGGCCGCACTGAACAGATTCGTGTCCCGAGCTACTGACCGGTGCCTTCCGTTCTTTAAAATCCTCCGCAAAGCGTTTCAATGGTCAGAAGAGTGTGAGGAAGCATTCCAGGAACTCAAGAGATACCTGGCCTCTCCTCCCCTACTATCAACACCCGTACCTGGAGAAGAATTGTTCCTGTACTTGGCGGTGTCACCATCGGCGGTTAGTTCGGCGCTTGTTCGGGAAGAGCACGGGATACAGTTCCCAGTGTACTACACCAGCCGGGCGCTGCAAGGTGCGGAAAGCCGATACTCCCGCATCGAGAAATTGGCCTTCGCCCTCATCACCTCAGCCCGAAGGCTCCGACCGTACTTCCAGGCCCATGTCATTGTCGTACTGACCGATCAGCCTCTCCGCAAAATTCTATCTCGACCGGACACATCCGGGAGGCTCGTCAAATGGGCTTTGGAACTGGAGGAGTTTGAAGTAACTTACCGACCACGGACGGCCATCAAGGGCCAAGCCGTCGCAGATTTTCTGGTTGAGTTTACGTATCCTGAAGACCCGGTCGAAGAGCCCGAGCCTCCGGCCTTACCGCCCGGATTGCAATCCGGCATCCCTACTTGGGTACTGCATGTCGATGGCTCCTCTAACCAGCAAGGTAGTGGGGCCGGGATCATCTTGACTACCCCCGACGGAATCCAGCTCGAATATGCTTTAAGGTTCGGGTTTCGTGCCTCCAACAATGAAGCCGAGTATGAAGCCCTTTTGGTCGGATTACAATTAGCCATCTCAATGAGTTCGCAACAAGTCGAGAGCTTCAGCGACTCCTAGCTCGTGGTCAATCAGGTAAACCAAGAATACGAAGCACGGGAAGATAGCATGGTGGCCTACTTAGCCCTCGTCCGAACGGTTTCCAAACAGCTCCGAGGATTCTCCATCACTCGGATACCTAGAGAAGAGAACACCAGAGCTGACCGGCTGGCTCACCTCGCCTCGTCGTCTGAGTCAGACTTGCCCGGGATAAGGATACAATTCCTGCCTGAGCCTAGTGTGATCAACTCAGAGAGCATGGAGGTCGACCCGGTTACTCTGGGACCCATGTGGATGGATCCAATTATGACATTCTTGACAACAGGAGGGCTGCCAAACGACAAAGAGGAAGCAAGGCGGGTCAGGTACCGGGCGGCGCGATACCACGTTCTAGACGGTGTCCTCTACAAGAGAGGATTCACCATCCCGTACCTTCGCTGCGTTCATCCTACGCAAGTTCAAGCAATATTGTTTGAAATCCACGAAGGTGTGTGCGGGAACCACGTAGGAGGCCGGACACTATCCAGAAAGGCCCTACTGTAAGGTTATTACTGGCCAACCATGGCCCAAGACTCGCAGGAGTACATTCGAAGATGTGACAAGTGCCAACGGTACTCTCCCATGATAAACCAACCGGGAGAACTTCAGACCCCGGTCCATAGTCCCTGGCCATTCGCCCAGTGGGGGATCGACATCATTGGTCCCTTACCAACAGGGAAAGGGCAGGTTAAGTTTGCTGTAATAGCCGTTGACTACTTCACCAAGTGGGCGGAGGCCGAGCCCCTGGCAACGATCACCGAACGAAAGATGGAACATTTTGTGGAGAGAAATATCCTTAGCAGGTTCGGTATTCCACGAGTCCTGATCAGCGACAATGGAAGACAATTCGATACACCTATCTCTAAAGTTCTGCTCGGACTATGGGATACTGAATCATTACTCTTCTCCCGAGCATCCACAAGCTAATGGTCAGGCCGAGGTGACCAACCGCACGATCTTGCAGTCGATTAAAACGAGGTTGGAAGGTGCCAAAGGCCTGTGGGCTGATGAACTCCCAGCCCTCCTATGGGCCTACCGCACCACACCCCGGGCAGCTACGGGCGAAACCCCATTTTCATTAACTTATGGGTTTGAGGCAGTAGTCCCCACAGAGCTCGGGCTGCCCACATACCGGGTGGCTACCTTCAATAACCCGGACAATGGAGAAGCCCTCAGGACAGAGCTAGACCTGGTGGAAGAAAAAAGAGACCAGGCCTATCTCAGGGTGGCAGCTTACAAACAAAGGGTCTCGCGGTATTACAATAGCAAGGTGAAGCATCGTAGCTTTCAAGTCGGGGACCTCGTCCTTAAGGCAGTGAACCAGTCCACCCGAGTCCCAAGCCATGGGAAATTGGGAGCAAACTGGGAAGGACCGTATATAGTGACTCGGATCAACCGACCAGGAACCTACTGGCTACAGAGCATGGACGGGCACGATCTCACCCATCCTTGGAACGTGCAACACCTCCGCAAGTATTATCAGTAGCATCTGGCTACGGGAATCTAGTATTATAGGAAAAATTCTTTTCATGTAGCCCTGATGGGACAACTGTTACGGATTGTTATCTTTTAAATGAAATTGAAAAAGTTTGCTTTGAAAACTTATTCCTGTCAGTATATCGTGCAATGCGCGAAAGACCTCGGGCCTAACCCCGGGGCACAAAAGACCTCGGGCCTAACCCCGAGGCAAAAAAGACCTCGGGTAACACCGCAAGGCAAAGAAGACCTCGGGCTCCGAACCCAGGCACCAAAGGACCCTGCAACCACCCACGTTCCAGGTCAGTTTCCTATGGTCGATCCCTAGCGCCCCCGCCTTCACAGGAATCCCGGGGGCAAGAGGGTCCTAGGCCTACACAGGAAATTAACTAAAGTTTTGCCTAGGTCCAGCCGACGACGGGGCCGAACCCCTAGGTGGCCGACGATGGCAAGCTTAAAACGCACCTGCGACCACCCATATCCCAGGTCGGTTTCCTACAGCCATTTCCTCCCGTACTCCCATACTCCCACCTTAGCAAAATGCTTGGGGGGCAGGGGAATGAGGGGAATGTTGAGGCTAAAACAGGGAACCACACCGTCTGACTAGGTGTTCCGTTGGTTACGGTCCTAAAGCATTTGGTAAGGCAGGTGTTAGGTTGGCCACAACCGTACGGATACTAGCAAATGCTAAAGCATAGTACAAAAAGACAAGCAACAAAGCTGATGGAAGGTTGACCTCAAGGGTCTTTTTCATTAATTAAAGCAAGTATACAGAGCCTGGGGGGCAATTGTAGCAGCCTCCCCGAAAAATAAAAAAAACTACAAGCAATGAAAGCAAATAGGAAGGAGGGACCGGGGAGTCAGTCTACCACATTGACCACATTTTCGGTCTCCCCGGTCTGCTCCCTTGGTACGGCCAGTCCTTCATCCCCCAAGCCCCCGCCTGGGGCAAGTTCTGTGGCCTCAGCAACGGCCGCAGGATTAGCAACGGCCGTAGGATCAGCAATGGCCGCAGGATCTTCACCGGTCGCAGGATCTTCACCGACAGCAGGAGCTCCACCGGCTATAAGATCCTCACCTACGTCCCAGTAATCCGAGTCAATTCCCTCATAGGCGGAAAGTGCCCATTCGGGGTGATCCCGGGCTACCCGCCGCTTCAGATCGTCATAACCTTGGAAAAAGCCATCGTCGAATGCTCCATCTAGGGCCGCTGCGGAAGGTGTCTCGGCCGCCGCCTTCGCCCGGGCTTCAGCGGCCACGGTCATAGCCCGGGAAACTTCCAATTCGGCCAAAGCCGCTGCCAGATCCGCCTGAGCCGCCCCCAAGCTCAAGGCCAATGACTTCGTCTTGCTTGTCTCCATGGCTAGGGCGGCTTTCGCTACTACCAGTTCTTTTCGCTCCTTTGAAAGGGCGGCTTCAGCAGCGCTGACCTTCTCGGCCAGAGAGGACAGAACGGACTCGGATCCCGCGGCCATGCAGCCAACCTACGGCAAGAGGATGAAAATCAGTTAGGCAAGTAAAAGGGGGAGCAGACCAACGTTTGAAGAGGGACAGAACACTTACCAGATGGGATATGCTATACAGCCACCCTTGGAAGCCTTGGGGAGATAGCCCGGCGCATGCTTCCACCTGGCTTGGGACAAGGACGAACTTCAGCCTTTCCCGGACCTCATCAGGCCCGCCCAGGGGCAGACCTGACGGAATATTAGCCCTGGGCACGGGCTCGTCAGCAGCCGGCCTATGGGGAGCCGATGTCCCCACAGGGTCGTGACGGTTAGTCGTCCCGTGGCGAATACGCTTGAGTGGGCGCTCGCCGCCCAGGGCCTCGGTGGCTGGCCTCTTCCCTTGGGTGATCGCCACCCGAGCGGCAATAGTGGCGGCGACGGCATCCTGTCTCTCCCGCAGCTGGTCCAAATTGCGCTTGGGGGCCATTTCTGCAGAAACCAAGATCGCACAGTCAGAAGTACAAGGGGCAAAAATAATACAAGTATATGGTTAACGCATAATGTAACCCGGATACTCACCAGGGATGATCGGTAAAAAGTCGGGGGCTGAAACGGGCTCCTCGGGGGAATAGGTCTGGATAAAGTCCCCTGCTCGGGACAACACGTTCCAAACGCTAGTGGGCAACGCTGCTAGATTCAAGATCCTGGCCTGGCACGACTCAGGGATTTTGGAAGGTTTAGTTGAGCCCGCTGTGGACAAAGAAAAGAAATTAGTCAATAATCCACCGTGTTCCAAAAAAACCAAGATAGCAGACGGGGTCCTAAGGGCGGTCTTACCCCTCAACTCCCCGGCCCAGGATGTCCTCAGCTGGATCCCCGGAGCCATGTCGCAGAGGCAAAGGGTAGACGCCTGGAAGAATTTGCCCTTCCACCCTTTGTTATTGCTAGGGCAATCATCAATAATTTTCCTGCCCGGACGGGCAGAAAATGAGAAACCCCAATTCCCGATGCACGGGGAATGGTCGGTGGGCCCAGAGAAACTCCTGGAGGGTAAGCTCATACCCGAACACTTGAGGCCACAATGATACACACCCCATCAGGAACCTCCACCCGTTGGGGGCCAACTGACCGGGAGCGATGTCGAGAAAGATCAGCATATCCCGGGCCACAGGGTGAAGCGGAAGCCGGAGGCCCGCCATCATAGCGTCCTCAAACAGGGTGACAAACCCCGACTGATAGAGGTGCGCGCCGCCGATGTTTACGGCTAGGGCGCAACCATCGGGAATGGAATATCTCTCCCTGATCCGGAGAAGATCTTTGGAGCGCAAGACAGAAGAAGTGGACTCACAAGCGAAAACTACGCGGTCAGTCCCCTCGGGCAACTCGTCGCCCAAACCCCTCGAGACGGAGGCAACGGGGGCCTCCTCGAAAGAATCACTGTCAGATAGACGAACGGAAATCCTGGCCCCACTTTGGTGATCGGACAGGGACTCAGAAAGCCGGCCCGGACTGGCACCGGGGGACCCTGATCGATATTGTTCACTCTCGGATCTCGACGCAGAGTTGAAGCCGGAGTGTTCCATCTCTGGCTCTCCGGCGGGAAGGAACGGACACAAACTACGACTTGCGAATGGATCAGAAACCCCAAACCTGATATACAGGGGGGGCAGAGTTACTAACCTGAATGGTAACGAGTAGACACTCCTCAGCACCAGATAGCACTCTCTCAAAACAGCGCAAGAAACACCTGCTTGGTTCAGATGAGTTAGGGTTCCACCCGACTCGAAAAACGCAGAGAATCTGAGGAGGAAGAAATCCCACTCCCGCTCGAACCTCACAAGATTCGTTCTCTCCAGCCTCACTCCGAATGAAAAAGGACGCGGGGAAGAGGGAAGAAAGCGAGAGGTAGAAGATCAAAAAGGGATGCAAGAAATGAGGCGAGCGCTCCTTATATAAAGACCCTGAACGGCCAAGATCTAAACAGATCCAGCGGTTCAGAAGAATTCCCGCCCAAACCGTCGCTTCGGTCACGTGGGGAGTCGCCTCAAAAGGCGCGCGCATTAAATGCGTGAAAAGACGGTCCCGTTAGCCTGCAAACATTTCGGTTACGACCACGTCTCCATTTGTTAGGATCTAACCTGACTGACGATTGGTTGGTACAGGGTAGCAGTGGTCCGGGCCCGAGCAATCACAACCCGGGCGCAGTCATAAGCCGGTCGGGTATTAACTGCCCAGCGTGGTACATAATTGATAAACAGTTAAAAGGGCGCAGTGAAGGAAAGAGTTGGCCTCAATGACCTTTTTATTGCTATGAAGGTGAACTTTACAGAAGCGGGGGGCAGTTGTAATAGCCTTCCCGGTAAAAAAAAAAAAAAAAAAAAAAAACGAGGTGCCTTTAGGGTCCTTGGTCTTTCAAAGCCTTGACCTCCTCTTCCAAGGCCGCCACCCTCGCCACCAGCCCTTCTACGGCGAGCTCCAGGGCATGAACGTCCACCCCCCGCAGGGCGGAATCCATCTGCAGCTCGGAGCCCATCTTCTCCACCTCCCGCAAACGGCTCTCCATGTTCACGAGAGAGAAGTCCGACCATGAGCCGGGCATGCAAAGACCGGCGGATGCTTCTGACCGGCTCCTTTTCGGTTGGGGCTGAGACTCTTCCTCAACCTCTTTCTCTTTCTCCTTGCCCTTCCTGGATGGGCCTGGTGGCGGGCTTACGTCCTCAGATGAGGAAGAGTCACTGCTGGTGGACAAGGTGACCGGCCCCTTGGGCAGGCCCGCCCTGCCGGCGGAGCGCGCCCCGGTCGCCATGGATCGGGTGTAGCGGCGCGGCCCAGAAGCCACAGCGACAGGAGCTGCAGAAGAAGGTCCGGCACCCGCACCATCCGCAGGTCTCCCGACCAAGTCAGAGAACGACAGACCGGCCTCGATGGCTCGGTCAATCGCCTCCGTGTCATCAGCAGTAGGGGCAATGCCACGGGAGGCAGCGAAAGCCTTCTTGCAGAGGTCGGAATCAAAACCTGCAGGGGGGCAGAGAGCGGCGTCCTCCAGCCAGTTGCCAGCGACCACTACCCAAGGGTACCGCCGCCAATTCTTGTTCGGGAAGTCCAAACCCTGGACAAGGTCCCTTCCCTCGGTCTTGGGGCGAAAGTAAGGGCCTCCGTTGTCGATGCCCAGGATATAACATCTGACGACGTCGACGGAGCGCAGGAATAACCCAAGTCGCTCGTTCAGCATTGATATTCCCCAGAGGAGGCGGGCAACGTTGGGGCGGCACTTGTGGAGCGGAATGTGCAACCCCTCAAGCAGGTCGCAAAAGGAGACCGGGAGGGGGAAGCGTAATCCCACGATAAGCAGCAGATAGCTGCTGATGAAGACAAAAGGAAAGGCTATTTCCTCCCCATCAATATACGATCGGACCACAACATCGTCCGGAATTCGGAAGTCCTCTCGGAAGGCTCTAAGCCTTTCATCTGATGTCAGGTCAATATGCGAAGCCATTTGATGGAGATGAAAGTTTGGGAAGCGAAAACAGCAGAGGAAGAGCTCGGAGTGTTTTACTCAGGCGACTCGGTTGATGATTTGCAGTGAAGAACGGATTGAACAGGTGCTCCTTATATAGACACCGCGAACGGTGAGGATCAAACTTGATCGGAGGGCTCACAGGATCTCCCGCCGAAACTATCGTTTCGGGCACGTGGGGTGTTGCCTCAGAAAGCGTGAGCATTGAATGCGCGACTTGATGGTTCGGTTGCCACCTGGACGATTCGGTTACTTCTTAACTGGCTGCTTCGGGTCCGAACCAGACCAATATCCAGTGGACACGTGGCGTCGGGGAGCCCGATTTCGCATGGTCACCGCTCGGTCGATATACCGATGTATCATTCCAGGCCGGCCTCGTTCGGACGGGGGTTCCGATCTTTTCCCGGTCGGTATCAGGAAAACGTTCTTAATTTTCAAATTTCATCTGACAAGGCGTCATCTTAACCTTGAAAATGGGGGGCAGCTGATATGTCCAGAAATATTTTGTAGAAGTCCAACAGCCACATGGTCAGCCAACAGCCCGGGTAATCTGGACTGGGAGCGTAGAGTCCACACTCCCGAGATGACCAGCTGTTACCGCCCGGGATACTCAGCAGCTCGGACATGAGGCGTGGGGAGTACCCGTGAGACGCGGCATGGATCACGCTTCCACCGTTTCCTTATACAGCCATGACTCTATCAAGAAGAATGAATGGTTTCCTAAACCACTTAGGAAACTCTCCAAACATTGTACAAATCTATTATGATTGGATTATGCTTCCTAATCCACGAAACTTACCATGTAAAGATGGACTCTTGCACCTATAAAAGAGCCCATCTGTCCACCCTATAGGGGACATCAATTCTCTAAGCATACAAGCACACATCAGAGAACTCACCACTTACACGCATACACCCGGCCGGTATTGCTGGTAGTGCCGCCCACCATTGTTGGCTCACCAGGCCCGCCGGTGATCTGCTAGTGAAGGCGCATAGACGCAACCGTGGATGTAGGTCACCTCTTTAACGGGGCCGAACCACATACAAACCTTCGGTGGCTTTATTTCTTTGTCTAAATTACTCTTACCAATTTTCGGCATCATCAAAATATTTTTATTCATTATTAGTTCAGAGAATTAACACCATGTGTTTAGCACACTAGTTGCAACTTGAGTAAATTTTTTAGTCAATTTTCTCGTTTTTTGGGATATATTTTAGAGCATATATTGTGTTAAGTACGCAATATTAATTGCTTGAAATATAACAAATAAAGTTGTTAATTCTTGAAACTTATAAATGGTGTTTTTGAACACTGATTGGAGACTTGAGAAAAATTATAGTGCATTATCTCAAATTTTTGTTTTTGTTATTTTTGGTATTTTAGACTATAAAATTTATGCTTATGGGCATTTATTTAATTGCTTAAAATAGCCAAAATATAGACTATTATTTTTTTAAAATTAATATGGGTTGTTTAGAAACACTATATTAGACCACTAAAAATCCTCGGAGAACAAATTCCTCAAATTTTTTTTTGTATTTTTGGGAATTTAGTTGCTCATAATTAATTTTGTTTAACTACATCAATTTATTTTGTTAAATTGATTCAAAATGTTTTTGGGCCTTGATAAATTTTTGGAAAATTCTTTTTAATGAAAAATCAGTTTTTCAGTTATTTAAATTTTTTCCATGAGGTATTAAATTAATTTGTTAATTTAAAAGCCCTTAATGAATTGGTTTTAAAATGTGTTTTAAGACCAAAAAGTGTGTTAAAATTAGTGAAAAATCCAGTATTTTTCATTGATTTTACTTTAGCTTATGGAAGCTACCTGGGCTGTGCAATAATTATTTTATTGCACATTTTATTTTATGTTTAGAGGCTCATTGCATTATAGGTCACGTTAATTACTGTTGTTTGTGATTGGATGACCCGAGACCTCTGTTCCTCCTCCTTAAATGGAGTGATTGATAGTCCATTCATTTTTTAATAGGCCGCATGAGTGCTTGGTGTATGTGATTAATGCATTAATCTGGATAAAATGAATGGACAATTTATTGACAATTTGTAGAGCTTGTGTCCTCACGATGTATGTTTAAGGCTGTTCTTATATATGTTTATGAACAAAGCATCCCTATTTTTTTATGGGCTATAAATGTAATGTGAGGACGAGGGTTTTATTTCTTGTATTGGAAAAACCTACTTGTAAAGGAATGGTTTTCTTTGTTCATATATCATACACTTGAATTACCTTAACATGAGCTCTAAGTTGTCAATTCGGAACCACGTGGGGGTCCATGAGCACTTTTGTTGTATGACGCACTTTATATTAATGTGGATGATCTTAGATAGGTAATTGTACCATCTAATTGATGTTTGTTTAGAAAAATCAATTATAAAAGTTTATTTTTATTTACAAAATTAAGACACTACAACAAAAATGTGCTTTGGCGACAAACAAATTTCATCGCTGAAAGTCCATTTTTTGTCGCTAGAGGCTTTAGTCGCCAATTTTGTCGCCTTTGCCTTGTTGCCAAAGGCCCTTGGCGACGAAATTTATCTTTCGTCGCCATAGACAAAAATGTCAACGAAATAATTTCGCCGCTTTTGATCACAATTTTCGTCGCCATTGATGCGCATTTTGTCGCCAAATGAGTCATTTATTTGTAGTAATTTTGCATTAGCGACGAAAATATTTCGTCGCCAATTCATCATATGCAATAGCGACGAAATATTTTCATTGCTAATTCATCATTCATATGCAATGGCGACGAAATGTGTTCGTCGCCAATTCATCATATGCAATATTTCGTCGCCAATTCATTTTCAACATATGCAATAGCGACAAAATAATTTTGTCGCCAAAGATATAAAATGGTTTGCTTGTATTGGCGACGAATTATTTTTGTCGCCAATTCATTTTGTGCATATGCAATGGCAACGAAATAATTTTGTCGCCAAATGTATAAAATGGTTTGCTTGTATTAGCGACGAAAAAATTTCGTCGCCAATTCATTTTCATCATATGCAATAGCGACGAAATAATTTTGTCGCTAAAATTATATATTCTAGTAAATAAAATTATTTAAATATGCTATAATCATGTTCGTTCATGTTTATCACAATAATTTTCAAAACCAAAAGAGACAATCATATAAACATAAAAAGTCTCAATGTTTCTGAGTAATTTCATTAAACAACAAGAATTAATATCGTTAATTGTTCACGTACCCAACAAAAAAACTAAATATTAACAAAAGTAACAAGATGTGTCCGACTATCTAATGATCCACCATATCCACACCATTGTTCACTACATAACAAATTGTTAGACTACATAACAAAAATAACAAGATGTGTCCGACTATATAACGATCCACCATATCCACAACATTGTTCACTACATAATAAATTGTTAGACTATATAACAAAAGTAACAAGATATGGCCGCCTATCTACCGATCTACCATATCCACACCCAATTTGCATAAAACCAATGGAAATTATTATTATCTTTTAAGTTAGTGAACGAACATAAAATATGCGAAATATAAAGTAATTAAAAGTTGAATTTTTCTTGAACATAAGCTACAAATTGTCCTAAGTCATGGAATCCACCCCGGGAGTTAGTTACCCATTCTGTTTCTTCCTACAAGTCTATTTAGTCATACCCGAGGTGGGAGCCTAGGTTTTATCGCAGGCAGACATTCGGTTGTCCAAGTTGCCATTATAAACATCGATTATGAGTATTATGAAGTATTTTTTGACTTTTTAAGCTATGGTATCTACCTCGGGAGTCCTTTATTCATTATGTTGCTTTCTATAAGTCTATTTAGTCATACCCAATGTGGGAGTATAAGTTTGGTGTCAGCTGAACAGTCGATAATATCTAACCTTCTTCACTAGATGAAACAAAGAGGCATCACACACTCAGACTAAGATTTAGAAATTGATAAAATTCGACAGAGTGACCGCGCTAAATTACTCTCAAGTTTTCAACAACGCCTATGGTCAACACAAAAAGTTTACACAATAACTCTCTCTCAATCAATCAAGAAAACAAAGTATCCTACAACCAAACCACACAAAATATAGCAAATGCCACCACGCAGGCGTACTCGTTACGGTTTACAACCATAAATAGCAAGGAAAATATAACAAACGCCACCACGCAGGCGTTCTCGTTAGGGTATATATGTATAACGCATGCTTTGTTTTCACCAATATAACACATACCTCCAATCTTTGAAAGTAGTCACCAAAATCTGGGGGAAAAAAACAAAACAAATCAAAACAAACAAATTGTTAAATGATGCTTTGGCATTAGTAAGGAAATAATAGCAATCCAAGCAAGGAGTAAGGGAACGAGTTAACAGCTATATATAACAATCAAAGTTTGATGTACAACTCAATAACCAGTACACGACTCTTATATTTCCAGATGTCATAATGCACCCTCTAAATAGTTAATTTGCAAAAAAGTAATAAAGGTGGGGATAATTACAAGTAGTTAGAAATAGTCACTAACCAAGATTTTCCACCGAGACTAGATGAGTTCCCTAGACCATCATAATCTTTGTTGCGCATCCAGTCCAACATACTTCTCATCTGCTCTTCCAATTTCTTAGTCTTCTCCTCCTCCAATCGAGCCTTCTCCTCCTCCAATCGGGCCTTTCACATATAGAATTATGACAACAACCTTACCCAATATCATGCTAATTGGACTTGATCTTTAAGGATGTCAAAAGGATAATTCTTGTTACTTAGAAAACTTTCCCTACTAAATTGTGTTATCAGGGGTACTAGGAAGTGACAAAGATGTCGGTTGATCCAGAGAATGAGGGAACGACTAGCGGTGGAACTACATGTATCTTAGTGGGGTTAATTGACCTATAACAAAAAATTATAAAAGAAAAAAAAAGTGTTTTGTTATGTTTATTAATTTTTTTTAAAAAAATTAATTGTCCCGTCTAGAACTGAAAAAAAAATAGGAGAGTGCGGTGCAACAATTTATAAAGTGTTCTTGGCGTTTTTGTCCAACTACTGAGATATGAACCTAAGTTTCTTTTTTTTAGTATCTGTTTTTTTGGAGATTTACAACTATTTTTTTATTATTAGTTGAAGACACTTCAATGTGGAAAAACAAGTTATGCTATGCCACTGGGATTGACAGTTTCTAAATCCTATCAGACTTGCCCGATCACAATCATTTAGTATAGTATGCATCACAGTCAAAAGTTACCAAATAATTTCATTTGTGTTTTGGTTTGATATAACTTGCTTGTCTTTTGATTTGTGTGAATTAGACTTCATATTTTTTAGTTTTGAATTTTGTTTCACATATTCATATACTTTTTGTTCACTCATGGGAGAACTCTTGTCCCTCAATAGATCTGCCACTACCACAATTTGAATGCATAACGGAATCACGGTTCACAAATAATGCGAGAAAATGACCCTTTCATCACTTAGGCTTGAAAAAGCTTAGTTTTGAGGTTTTGAGTATTGAATCGGTAAACCGTGTATCCGAATACCACAAAACCTTACTCGCACCTCAAACATGTCTAAATAAACTTGTGGAAACTAACAGAATGCATAATGGAATCACAGTTCACGAATAATGCGAAAAAATGCCTCTTTCATCACTTAGGCTTGAAAAAGCTTAGTTTTTGAGGTTTTGAGTAGTGAAACGGTAAACCGTGTATCCGAATACCACGAAACCTTACTCGCACCTCAAATATGCCTAAATAAACTTGTGGGAACTAACGGAATGCATAACGGAATCAAGGTTCACAAATAATGCGAAAAAATGACTCTTTGATCGCTTAGGCTTGAAAAAGCTTCATTTTTGAGGTTTTGAGTAGTGAAACATTAAACCGCTTAACCAAATGCCACAAAACCTTACTCGTACCTCAAACATGCCTAAATAAACTTGTGGGAACTAACAAAATGCATGACGGAATCACGGCTCACAAATAATGCAAAACAATGACTCTTTCATCACTTAGGCTTGAAAAAGCTTAGTTTTGAGGTTTTGAGTATTGAATCGATAAACCGTGTATCCGAATACCACAAAACCTTACTTGTATCTCAAACATGCCTAAATAAACTTGTGGGAACTAACGGAATGCATAACAGAATCACGGTTCACAAATAATGCGAAAAAATGACTCTTTGATCACTTAGGCTTGAAAAAGCTTAATTTTTGAGGTTTTGAGTAGTGAAACGCTAAACCGCTTAGCCAAACACCCTGAAACCTTAATCACACCTCAAACATGCCTAAATAAACTTGTGGGAACTAACGGAATGCATAACGGAATCACGGTTCACAAATAATGCGAAAAAATGACTCTTTGAACACTTAAGCTTGAAAAAGCTTAGTTTTGAGGTTTTGAGTAGTGAAATGGTAAACCGTGTATCCGAATACCACAAAATCTTACTCGCACCTCGAACATGCCTAAATAAACTTGTGGGAACTAACAGAATGCATAACGGAATCACGGTTCTCAAATAATGCGAAAAAATGACTCTTTGATCACTTAGGCTTGAAAAAGCTTAGTTTTGAGGTTTTGAGTAGTGAAACGGTAAACTTCTTAACCAAACGTCATGAAACCTTACTCGCACCTCAAACATGCCTAAATAAACTTGTGGGAACTAACAGAATGCATAATAGAATCACGGTTCACAAAAAATGCAAAAAAATAACTCTTTCATCACTTAGGCTTTGAAAAAACGTAGTTTTGGGGTTTTGAGGGGTGAAATTGTAAACCACTAAACAAAACGTCACGAAACCTTACTCGCACCTCAAACATGCGTAAATAAACTTGTGAGAACTAGCCAAATGCATAACGGAATCACGGTTCACAAATAATGTGAAAAAATGACTTTTTCATCATTCCGAGTCCCCGAACACATTGTGGTCTCTCAAAACCCCCAAACATAGTTTTACTCTTTTATTATTTTACATACAACTAATTCATGAAAACAATTTCTTTTTTGCAGGTACAAAGTTTCACATTTTGATTGAAGGTTCTAACAAGCGAACCACTTTTTTTGTTGGGCTAATTTTTTTTTTGTTGCTTTCGTAGTTTTGTTAGTACTTTTTTATGAATATGTAATATGTATATGTTATTAGTTTAGTACTTGACTCGGATCGATTGTATAGTTCATCCCAATTAATTGGTTGATATTGATATGAATCGATGAAATTTAGTAGTTGAAATTGATTATTGAGTTGGATTTAATTTTGTACAGGGTGGTATTGTATATATGTACAGGGTGGTATTTATGTTACTTTTACAGTATTTATGTCACTTTTAAGACTTTTATGTAATGATTTTGTTTGGTATTTATGTCACTTTTCTACTTTTATGTCACTTTAGGTTAAAAGTGACATAAACAAAATGGTATTTATATCACTTTTAAGTATTTATGTCACTTTTAAGACTTTGATGTAATAATTTTATTTGGTATTTATGTCACTTTAGGTTAAAAGTGACATAAATAAAATGGTATTTATGTCATTTTTAAGTATTTATGTCACTTTTAAGACTTTGATGTTTGTTTGCTTGTAATTTGCGCGGGCGTGCCAGAACCAATAATGGTTCGAGTTGTGCAAACTAATTTCCTAATCGCTTGTGTGAGTGATACACAAGGCTTAATGAATCTGACTTCTAACAAAACGACTGTGTGAGGCGAGTAGGAAAGTACCCTCACCTAAAATCCTATGGCAGTATTGAAGCACACAAGCCATACAAGTGATGAAAGATGAATTAAATAAAATTGACTTTTATTTAATTAAAGAAAATAAATTACAAGAAGTATGTAAAAAAGCTAAGAAAATAAAAGAACGCTTTTATTTGCCTAAACTAAGAATGCTAAAGGAATGCTTTTTGGATGCATTTGTCGAAGAGACGCGGAGTGTATTGAATAGTTGGCCGGCCTGCTGTATTTATAGCGGCCATGGAGGTCTCCTAGATAAGGTAGGAAATATTTGATCAACAATAATCTAGTAAAAAATACCAGTTTATTTCCATAAACTGATAATAGCTTCCATATCCTCGAAATATATATATAAGTATATATATATATTTTTGCAGGTTGAATCTGGTCCATCTTGTGGCTTGATACGTCTGACTTACCCTCCAAGCAAAAGATATACTTCCCAAATAGTGCTGAAATTATCTCCCAAAATATGATATTCCCAAATATATTAATAATATTATCTTTCCCAATCCTGATAATTCTTCCAAAATATAGATAATATTATGACTTCCCTTATCACAATACCATATCTCTAAAGAGTTTATGGAGATTGATACTCTTCCCATAATTGGCCCACCGTATATATATATATATATATATTCCAAAGGTGGCCTAATTTGTGCTGCCCGAATACCTTATGCATGCCAATCATTAGTTGAATTAATATGGCAGCCAACTAGAGTGTGGCCCACCATAATTGAATGGCCAGCCAAGTGATTGTATTATCATCATCCATGAGTAAAAAATTACATCGGGCATGTCATTGTCTTTAAAAGAGTTAACATAGTCAACTTGGGCCTGGGCCCATCAACCCTTAGATATATGACTACTTAAGGTAAAAGTAAAAAATAATGAGAGCCCGATGTCACCAATACAAGTGAAGCCCGATGGCATTGATCACGACTGTCCGAACAAACACTGGACAATGGTGGAGTGTGCCAGTCTTGGGTCATGTCACCTTTGGTCCCACCATAATGCATCATCATCATCCATCACACAATTGTCCACCTATTCGAATGGTGGCCAATAAATGATGCCCAAATTTGTTAACATTGAATAGTCATGGAGGACCCCACACATCACTTTCCCAATATTGAATATTTAAATGATACATCAAAGTGCATAAGCCCGATGGAGAACTACAACGTGGTGAATTCGGGCAGCATAAATAATGGTCAGCCCGATCTTATATGACCAGTCCGATTAAAAATGAGTTCAGTCCGATCAAAGCCAATCCGATTTTGAAACTCATTCGGCCATATCAACTTTGAACCAATCATTTGGCCCCTAAGTCCGACTAAAAAATCTTAATCGGCCTCTACCAACTTTGAAAACTAAAAAATGTATTTTTTAGGTGCAAACAATGTTATATTTTTGTTTGGTATTTATGTCACTTTTTTACTTTTATGTCACTTTATGTTAACAGTGACATAAATAAAATTGTATTTATGGCACTTTTAATTGTATTTATGGCACTTTTAAGTATTTATGTCACTTTTTATTAACAAATGTTTTGGTTTTATGAAACATTTATGTCACTTTGATAAAGTATTTATGTCACTTTTAAAACATTTATGTCGCCTCCATTTATGTCACTTTTTACTGACAAAAAAGTGACATAAATACCTATTTATGTCACTTTTTAAGTGACATAAAAGGTCTTTTTCCTTGTAGTGGAACTCACTTTAGGTGACGAATTAATATTTCGTCACCATAGGCATCACTTTAGGCGACGAAAAAATATTTCGTCGCCATAGATAGCACATTACAACTCACCTTAGGCATCACTTTTAGCGACGAATTAATATTTTGTCGCCATAGGCATCACTTTTAGCGACGAAATAATATTTCGTCACCATAGGCATCACTTTATAACTCATCTTATTTCGTCGCCATAGGCATCGATTTTGGCGACGAAATAATATTTGGTCGCCATAGACATCACATTACAACTCACTTTAGGCATCACTTTTAGCGACGAAATAATATTTCGTCGCCATAGGCATTATTTTTGCCGACGAAATAGACATCACATTACAACTCACTTTATAATATTTCGTCGCTATAGGCTTCACTTGTAGCGACGAACTAATCTTTCGTCGCCATAGGCATCACTTTTGGCGACGAAATAAGATTTCGTCGCCATAGACATCACACTACAACTCATTTTAGGTGACGAAATGTCGCCGTAGGTTTCACTTTTAGCGATGAACTAATATTTCGTCGCCATAGGCATCAATTTTGGCGACGAAATCTTATTTCGTCGCCATAGGCATCACATTACAACTCACTTCAGGCATCAATGTTAGGGATGAAATTTTATTTCGTCGCTATAGGCATCACTTTTGGCGACGAAATATTATTTCCTCACCATAGATATCACATTACAACTCACTTTAGGCATTGCTTTTGGCGACGAAGTAATATTTCGTCACCATAGGCATTACTTTTGGCAACGAAATAATATTTCGTCGCCATAGGCATCACTTTTGGCGACGAAATATTCGTCGCCAAAATTGACACTTTAGAATTTCGTCGCCAAATTTATGTTTTTTTCAGCGTCTTAGGCGACGAAATTTAATTTTGTCGCTAAAACTATACTTTTGACGACGAAATTTAAATTTCGTCGTGTAGTGTGATTTGATTAATGAGCAATGCAAATTTTTTGTCTTAAATTGCAAAGAGGGAAAAACTCATTTGTAATTGAATTTTAAAACAAAAACTTTATGAAATGTGCAAATAATAATGGCAATCCCTTGCGCATGTTCTCAAATGTTTTTAAACCACACTTCGTTAATCGTTACAAAGATAGCAAGTTTAAAAGGGACTATTTTTTGTATTATGGCACTGTAAAGTAATACATCTACAAGATGTGTAAGAGCTTATGGGCTTTGAACTTATTCTATGGTCCAACCTATTAAACCGAATAATGGGCTTCTGGTCCAACATCATTATAACCTTAATAGCCTATAATACTTGGCTCAAGAAGGATCATAGCATGCGCCTTGTGATAAGCAGCATGCACCATGATCTTGTTGGGAAGTATATGTACTACCCAATAGCCAAAGAATTGTGAGATCAGCTCGAATTTATTTTTGATGACACATTCACTACTAGATTAAGCATCTAGTTATGAAGTTCGGGAAAGTAAAGGAAACGTTCCAAGTATACGATGACTGGACATCTAAGGTCGATGACAGGTATGATTTGTGATTTCAGATTACTCGAAACATCTTTACTGGCGAACTGCAGTTTCAGGCTATGATTAGTTCTTTGCCGAATACGCGGGTCCATAGAAAACAAATCATGATCCACAACGAAAATGTTAAAATTTTGTTTTTTGACATTTTCCGACATATTGAGCTGAATACAGAGTGCCAAAAAGGTAAGGTGAACCAAATAGCTACACTCATGACCACGACTTCCATAAGTGGAAGTAAGCGCAAGGCCAGTGGGCCTAAACGCAATAGTAAGGGTAAACCCGCCTAGAGGAAGGGTGGGGCTAGCAAGTTTGCGCCCAAGGCTAACAAGGTGGAAGAGAGCAATCGAGTGCATTTTTCAATTCGGTGGTAATAGGATGGATATTTTGGGTGGTAGTGTTATTGGGACATGGTTATCTAGGGATAACTACTTTAGGATTGTTTTTCAATAAATTCTAGTTTCCTTTGTTATTCATTGATTCTGAGACATGGTATGCTAGGTTTGAATGCATAGGATGTAATAGGATGACTTGACTAGCTCGAGAAGCCCTTTTTGGGCCCACTCACTAAGGTTGACCTACCTATGTATGAGGCTTGCTTAATTAGCAAAGCATGTCAAAGGCGTTTTTCTTCGTCTGCTGAAACTAAGTGGATAGTTGCTATGCCAGATGAGATGAGCTTTATAGACGCCAATAAGGTCTGGGAGTTAGTTGACAATCTGCATGTGCGTAAGACTATTGGAGACAAGTGTGTTTTCAAAAATTTAACGCAAGGTAGATGGTTCAATTGACAAATATTAGACGCGCCTTGTGGCGATAGTTTGTACCCAGAGAGTATAGTCCATGGAAACATGTTCTCCCAAAGGGTGAGATCTGACTCCATTCGCCTTATCCTAGCAATCGTCGCATATTTAGTTTTGGAACCTTTTTAGTTGGATGTTTAAACTATTCTTTTCTCAATGGAGAACAAGACGGCGAGATAAATATGGCTCATCACATCAGTGTTGTGACCAAAGGGAATGAGTGTAAATGTGTGCTGTCTCAAACGATCTATTTATTATCTCAAGTTAACAATCGTCTAGGCAGTGGTACAATGTGTGTACATTAAATGATCCAAGGAGAGTATTCTAATTCTTTATATGTTGGTGACGTCATTCTAGCTGGGAATGAGATGAGTTCCATTGTCACCACTTGAGAGTGGTTGTCCTCCCAGTTTGAGATTGAGGACATGGGTGATGCCAACTATGTGTTGGGAGTTTAGATTGTGAGATATTGTTATCAGAATCTCCTCTGTTAGTCTTGAGGGACTTACAAGATGTAGGTTCTTGAACATTTTCATATGAAAAACTTAATTACCTATTGACATTCTAAAAAGGACTCATCCTAACCTTAGATCAATGTCTTAAGAATAATGAAAAGAGGAAACAAATGTCCAGTTTTCCATATGCATCCGCAATAGGAAATTTGAAGTATGCTAATGTGTATACTCGGTCAAATTTCTGCTATACAGTTGGTTTAATTAGTCGTTGCCATAACAACCATGGTCTTATCACTAGAGAGTAGTGAAGAGTATCTTGCGATATGTCCGCAAGACTGTGGACCTTGCCTTATGCTGACCGCAATGGAAGCATAAATTATGGTGTGCTTACTAGCTGTTTGAGAAGCTATTTTGGTTGAAGATTTTTTGTAGTGGCTAGGCTCTTCACCTCATAGTAATGAGGTTGTGCTAATCTATGATGATGGCACATAAGTCTGAGCATATGCAAAAGATCTCAAAAACCATTCTAACAAGTAGACATTCTTTTTGTCACATTTGAGATGTAGTTTGCGCAAAGGGAAGTTGTCTTCAGGCATATCTCTACTTGGGGATTTGATGTGCTTAGACATTTTATTATGGTATTGACATTATTATTCAAATTTTTATAACTAGTTGGTTTCCATATATATATTTTTTATAAGTGGAACGGATGCACATTTCTAATATGTCACCGAGCTTGAATCGACCTGCTCACACGGGCGATTCACCTTGGCGCCGAGATAGCAAACTAGGACATGTGTGTCCATGGTGCTTAGATGGCAAGCAAGATGAGACATTTGTGTTCATGGCGCTTAGATAGCTAGCTAGGACATCTGTGTCCATATCGCTTAGAAAACGAGCTTGAACACTTATATCTATGCAGTGTAAGAACAACGAGCTAGATTTAAACAGCGAGCTAGATATAAACCTAGGGGTGTGTTTCGGCTGGAACGGATCGGAAACACCCATTTTGGAAAAAATTCCAAAATTTTCGGAAACAAAAAATACATTCCGAATTCCGTTCCGAAATTTTGGAAATTCCAAAATTATTTCCGATTCCGAAATTTCGGAATTTTTGGAATTTTCGGAATTTCATCAGATTCGGAATTTTTCGGAATATTCAGAATATTTTTGGAATTTTTCGGAATATTCGGAATTCAAGCTTAATGGGATTTCACTTGAGACTTGTAGGCCTTTTATAGAAGCAAATTACATCCCATTTTTTTTTATGTTTTTTCGATGTGGGATGAACACAATTTTCGGAATATTTCGGAATATTTTCGGAAAAGTTTCAGAAAATACAATTTCGGAATATATTCGAAAATTTTTCGGAATATTTCAGAATATTTTCGAAAAAGTTTCGAAAAATACAATTTCGGAATATTTTCGGAAATTTTTCGGAATTTTCAGAATTCTAAAAACAATTCCGATTCCGATCCGATTTTTTTTCGAAATTTTCGGAAATTCGGAATGCATATTTAGTTGCCAAAATTGGAATTTTTCAGATCGGAATCGGTCGGAATCGAAATTTTCATACCAAATGACACCCCTATATAAACCCTTATATGTCACCTTAGATGGAGCTAAGATGAGACCTTTATATTTGGTCGAACATAGAGCGATCCCACTACTCTATGTATCCTGTTTATAACCGAATGTGAGTTTTCAGACGGGCGCTAGGAAGGCGACTGTGCTGGAAATCTCAGGTTAGACATTTTGTGTAATGTCTAGACTAAGATTCGTATGGCGTTACTTGTTTTTTCAAACACAGAGTGACATGCCCATTTTAATGGAAGAACGCCATAGCATACATTTCATACTATATGTGCTTTTGCGATCGACTATGGAGCAGTGAATGGATTCCTCTTCATTGCTATGTGAGCCACGTAGCATATTCAAGACATTGGTTATCCTACAAACTAGTTGCCTTCACGACCTGAGACTATGTCATGAAGAGGACGCTTGATGATAGCTACTTTAGCATGCTATCCTAGGACGAAGAGACAATTCCGTTCTATGGGACGTGTTTGGGCAAGCAATTAAGTTAGTCAGATTGACATGTGGGCTTAGGGAAGACCATTGAATAACACATCATGTTTTTGTAACTCATTAGCAGGCCTGCGACAATCGTATTTTGTTATTGATATGTCATGAGTACATTGCATCGAGGTGGCGCAGCACTTCTTTTCACCGAGGGATTGAGAATGCTGTGTCCGGTGTGGTTAAATCATCTAAGGCATACACGAGAAGCTTTCGAGTGATGTGTCTTGCTGGTTATGGTGATGATTTGGCATTACACTCCTGTCGCTGTACTTTCTTTTCGTAAGGTCGCACGTTCTATTTCCTTGTATGAAGAGATGAGAAGTTCTGTTTCGAGAGATTGGTTTTAGTTCTAGCCCTATGTGGGTGAGTGGGAGATGTAAGAAATATGTGGGCCATACGGGTACCCACATATCATTGGACCGGGTCTAATGGGTTTTGGCTCTTGGAGCCCTAGGGTTTGGTTATTATGTGTGTATATATAAATATATGATATAAACGCACATATATAGTGATCCTTAATAAATTGGGCGGCCTCTCTCTCTTTCTCCCCTCTATCTCTCACGATTTTCTCTCTCTAAGGCCATCACCATTGGAGCCATGGGATTTAGCGCGTGACATTGACGGAGACCGCTCTAGTAGCGTCTTCCAAGACTTATGCGAAGCACAAGAGAGTACACGGAGGCTAACACGGAGCAGCAGTTCATGGGTGAAGTCGTTGGGCTCATAACAACACCGTTCGGCGATCTGTTAGGTTATTCCGCTAGGTAACGAACCTATACCCGACTCATATGCTTGCGTGCATATTTATCTACATTCCCAGTTTCATAGTATCTTGAGCAATAGTTTTTCTTTCTTAATAAGAAATTCATTAACGAGACAACACCATACATTAATCAGAATTTCTTTCCCTTATAATAAATTCTAATTTTTGCTACTATCAACTCTGCGGAAATTTTGATCTTTTTAGCCGATCGAAGTAGATGTGTGATGTTCTAAACAAAGGGTCCACTATTTATCGATTTGTAAAACTTATGAACTATGAACTTATGAAAACAAATGGTCCCCACAATAATGGCATTACAATCGTTCTTGTATACCCAGATCCAAATGAAGTATGACCATACAGCTAGTTTATGGGAAACTTACACATACCTTTGTGTGATTGAAATCGATTCTCAACAACCCTAGCTAGCTTCGATCTTCTCATGTTGAAACCCTTAGCTTCAATTGTTTTGGCTGCACACGAACACACACTGATAGTCCTCGGCTTCAACAATGGAAGAGGACGGCGAGAGTTATTGGCGGTGGTCGCGATGCATACAGAGAGAGAGAGAGAGAGAAAGAGAGAGAGAGAGAGAGAGAGAGAGAGAGGGGGAGGGGGGACGACTCACATACATATATATAGATATATATATATATATATATATAGAGAGAGAGAGAGAGAGAGAGAGAGAGAGAGAGAGAGAGCTGCTGAGTGCTGAGTGCTGGCGGTGGTCCGGTGGAAGAGGCGCTGCGGCGTCGAAGAGGCATTGAAGAGGCACTGAAGAGGATCAAGGATTGAATGATATACTTGTGCCCTAAATCTCTAATAAGGAGTATTTATACTCCAAGGCTTTTAGGTAATATCTATGACAAATAAGGGCATAAGTGTAATTTTCAGTATAATCGGGGCGGATTCGGGGGTTTCATGCCAAAACCCGACCCCAACCCAAACCCGACCTGGGTTGAAAAAACTCCCCCCATACCCGCCCCTAACCCTTATATGTCTCCCCCATACCCTACTTATTAGGGTAGGGGCGGGGCGGGGCGGGTTGGGGCGGGGAACCCGCAACCGCCCCATTGCCATCCCTAATTTTTGTTTTAAAGTTCAGTTAAGTAATCATACAAAAAAAAAAAGTTTAGTTAAGTAACTAATTGATTGCTATTACGAGTTCATAATCATTTTTCTGGGCTTAAAAAATCATAAAACAAGTAGCCGAAGTCTTTATTTGGGTCGGTCTGAGCCCAAAGTCCACTCTCGCACATTGAGCCAGCCTCGAACTTGAAATTCAGTTACAGTACTAAATTGGTCGAGCTCGGGCTTGGCACCTTCTAATTTCGAGCTCGGCTCACCAAACCCCGGCTCAGTTCGGCTCCACAGAGAGAGAGAGGATATATGTCGTTAACCATAGTAACAATAGAAGAAAGTGTCTTCCTCCACTACTTTAGTCAAAGGTAGGCCAATGCTTTACCATGTCAATTAATGTCATATGTTTTTCAAAGCAAATTAATCTCATATGTTGATCTGTGGAAGCATTTTTTATTCTCTCTTCTTCTGTTTTTTTCCCCCCAAATAATCTCATTTTAAATTTATCAGAACATAACAGAAAAAGGAGATACGTATTACAGTTTTTCTTTATTAAGATAAATGTCGTGCTAAAAGAAATTTGTACACGAGTATGTGACTAGTATATAATTAAGCTATCACTTACAAGAAAAATACTCAGAGAGGACATTATTGTAATTTCAAAAGCTAAAGCCACATCATCACATAGAGAATACCATTAATTTTCCTTTTTTTGTAAATTAGGCTTAAATCCCTAGTTAGAATATCAGAAAGTTTAAAATGGACTCATTTTTTGATATTCAGTTAGAAGTCCCTCTCTCCACAATGCATGTGATCAAGCCCCAATGCAACCAATATTGTTGACCAAGCCCCAAACGAAGTGTGCCACACGCGCAGCCATGCGCGCTAGCTGCCCAGCTACTTGCTCCGTGTGAGTGAGACTGTACGGTAGCACACCCATTTTCGAAAAATGTTTTGAAACTTTAAAACTCCATTACTTTTTATTTACAACTCCATTTTTTTAAAAAAATTTATACTGTTGGAATCACGTCGACGAGAGCTACAAAACTAGTACCATTGTTGATATGTTTTGAGGGGAAAAAATTCAAATTTTTAAATGCCCTGTTCCTGACAAACCAAAAATAGTTTTGTGAAATTTTACAAAAAAAGTTTTGTGAAATTTGAAGAAATTTTGAAAAAAAAAAAAAATTTGAAATTTGATAATTTCAAAAAATTACTTTATCAAATTTTCGAAAATTATTTTGTGAAATTTCATAAAAGTAGTTTAATGAAAATTCAGAAAAAATTATTTCACAAAATTTTTTTTTCTGAAATTTGAAGAAATTTTGAAGAAAAAAAAGAGTTTTTAGAAATATGATAATTTTACAAAATAACTGTCAAAATTTTTGAAAATAATTTTGTGAAATTTTCACACAAGGCATGTAAAAGTTTGATTTTTTTTTTTTTTGCTCAAAACATTCAACAATGGTACTAGTTTTGTAGTTCTCGTCGACACGATTCCAACGGTATAAAATTTGATAAAATGGAATTGTAGGTCAAAAGTGATGGAGGTTTAATGTTGTAAAATATTTTTAGAATTTGGGATATCATACGGTGCAGTTCTCACACCGTACGAGTGGTTGCAAATAGCATGTCGTGGGAAGCTGGGCGACGAGTGTGAGAAATGTGAAAAATATTTGGGTGCATGCCACTTTTGTCCTTTTGTCAAAGATAAATGACTTTTGATTAAGTACATATATTGAAAGTTCATTTTATTAAATTTTTAGTTGGCAAGGAATGTATCTCTAATAATCCCTTTTTTTCAATGGAAAATAGAAGAAAACATTTTCCATCCAAATAATCTAGCATGCATATATGCCCAAATTCATTAAGTAACTAATGATACCCTGATTTGGAAAAACTTTTAAATGACATAGCATTACATTTGGTACAACTGATAAAATACTTAGAAATCAAATTTGGAAAAAGCACATAGCATAATTACTCAATGTAACACTGAGGAAATTCCATTATTGCCCAATAAAAAATAAAAGAAATTTTTATTGAAACAAATACAATAACAACAATCACACCTTACATATCCATAGAAAAACACACAAAGCCTCTCCGAAGAATCAAACACTCCGAATAGTACACAAGTATCGAGTAAGACAGGACACCCAAATGATTAAATGGTACCATAATTCTAATTCTCTAAACAACCTTTTGAAAAGAAAAAAGAAAAAAGAAAAAAAAAACAGTGTCTAGTAGGACTAATACCAAATCAACAAGAAATAGAAAATGACACCGTTTTCCATAGCTTCTGACTCCAAGGCTCTGCTTTCATATGATTCAATTGCAAGAGTCTTTCAATTGAGAGATCATGACAAGAAATTTTTGCAATATTTTTTTTTCCCAGATAATACTCAAATAATTCCCATGTTTTTGAGGCCACAGAGAATTGTTTCAACCAAGCTCTTGAATATCCGAGCTATGATATTGCCCCTCTTTGGAGGAAGACTTGTACTCTGATTTTTGTATTGAGAGGTCGCCATTGGTGGATCTTTGATCTGCAAAGAAGACACAGAAGGAAATTAGAGGAGAGAGAGAGAGAGTCTATATATATATATGTGCGTGTGTAAATGAATATATTTATATATTAACTCTCTGGATATTTACCAAGAAGAAGAAGGGAAAGGTGCAGAAAAGGAGCAGAGGTTACTCTGTTTCTGCACCAAAGAAGGGAAGAAAGATGAGTGCTTGTAGGAGCCAGAATTGGGGGTATATATATATGGGACAAAAAAAAAAGGCTGCTCATATTGCCAGAGCAATTTTCTTTAGAGTAATACTTGGGGCACAACCAAACACACAACTTTTGGGACACAACCTAATTAATGTGTCTATCTCTCTCCTATGTTATTGTGGGGTCCAGTGACATCACAGGAGAGAGATAGACACATTAATTGGGTTGTGTCCCAAAAGTTGTGTATTTGGTTGTGTCCCAAGTTTTACTCTTTTCTTTAATGCCAGAGCAACTCACAGTTTTTCTAACGGATTTTTAACATTACTAACGGATTTTTTCCGTTACAAATAAAAAAATGTTAGAATTTACTCTGGCATTAAAGAAAACTGCTCTGGTATTATTATTTCCCAAAAAAAAATTGGACAGAAGTCTCATTTTGAAGTCTCATTTTGAAGGAGTGTCTCAATAGACAATAGTCAAAGAATGTACAGTGCTTTTAGGATAAGAACAAATTTTTTTGGTTCACTTACAAGTTCCCCTATTCACAGACGACTCAAATATTCACATGGAGTCCAAAAATAAAATTGAAGGTAAAATTTTTTTTTTTAATCAAGAAAATTTAGTAAAAGGACCTATAAATAGTCTTTTTTGATCTTAGATCCAATCGTTTTTTATTTTTAGTAAAAAGGACCCTCAACAAAACAATTAAAAATTGGTTATCTTTTAAAATCAAATAATCTAATATAGCAATATGTGAGCCTCTTAAACCCAAACCCCCCCCGCCTTTTTTTTTAAAGATTACAAATCTCTAAATTCATCAACAATATTAAATGCTACAGTTTTTTTTTTTTTTTTTTTTTTTTAAATCTCTACATTAAAAAATCTCTAATTTCATAGATCCCAAATAGACTCTTAATATATAATACTTCCCCCAAAAGAAACTATGGAATATTATCGTAACTTTAGATTCTTTGTACAATTATTTCATCACCTTAATGAATTAAGTGGTATAAACTTTTTTTATCCATTTAAGGTTAATTAATATTTTGCATATATAATGCTAGCCTAGTAGTATATCTTGTATAGTCTGAAAAAAAAAAGTTTAAAATAACTAATTTGTGTTAATTCATGTGTGACACATGTGCTATATTATGTTTGTGAATTTGGTGAGGGAAAGAAATAGAAAAATACAAAATTAATTAATTTTTTGCGTGGTTATAAATGAAAGCATTGAAGAAAATTTAACAAAAAAGAAAATAAATTGTATATAAATTACAGCCACTTTTTAAGAATTACTGTCCTTTCACTTTTCTTGATGAATTCATTTTTGCTCATCCCAAAATTGCTCCCCTCTTACTCACCTAACTCTCCTATTGGTTAATACAGTGAGATTCAGAATTAAATAAGGATTAATTAATAGTAAAAAGTCATGAATTCTACTGCATTAGCCAATAAAAGATTGAGTGAGCAATTTTGGGGTGAACAAAACTGCTCTCTTATTTAATTACTATTAAACTTAACCTTTCTCCTTTTGTGAATGTTTAATATTATTTATGTCTGAAGAGTTGAACCTTAGAAAATTAGATTTTTCTTCTTATTTTCTAATTTAACAAACCAAACAAGCCGAGAGTGAGTTATAATTGACGGTGGGATCCCTTGATCAATGTTGGATTATATTAAAGTACATACACCTCTCCTAGACACTGATGGTCACAACTCACAAAGCTTACGAACAATGTGACACATAATATTATGAATCAATGTCGTCATCATTTTCTTTTTGAAAGTTCGCATATTCTTTTTGAAAGTTCGCTAGATTTAATTTTTTTTATAATAAATACTCCCTCTGTCTTTTTTTGGGTCCATTTTTGGGAACTCAATTTATTAAGGGGATAAAAAAAAATCTACACTCACTTTCTACAATTGCCCCTAATCATTACAATAATTTTTTTAGTTTTGTCTTGGTGTAGATTTCAAGAAAGGGTAGTTTTGGAAAGTAAGTAAAAATTGTATACCAATTTAGAAAAGTGGACACTAATTTTGAGACATCCCAAAATAGAATATAGGACTCAAAAAAAGGGAACAGAGGAAGTAAGAGATAAGATGGAAATATTAGACTCTTTTTTTTTTTCTTTAGCAAAAAAAAAAGACTTTTTTTTTTATAACTGTGGGTGTCTGGGCCAACTTGCGCGCACCTCGATTAATCCCACGAGGTCAGGGCGTCCGGATAAATCACCTGTGGCCACCCCCTTGAGATTCAAACTTGAGACCTCTGGGTATAACACTCAGAGGCCTTGCCATCCGGCCACAACGGAAGTGGTTAGGAAATATTAGACTATTGATATTTAGCTTTTTAGTTTTAGGGTAGTTTAGTCATTTACTTTATTTACGGTAATATTGCATACCTAGTTATATTCTTATTGTCTCTTTTCTCTTGTATTTTTTTTATTATTATTTCATGTTATGAGAAACACTATCTCTCTTTCCTCTTTTCCCTTTTTTGCTCTTTTGATTATTTGATATACTAGTCACATCATCACATGATATCAGAGCAGGTTCGAATCTCATTCACGTTCTTTTCAGATGATTCTGGTTCATTTTTGGATTTTCCGCTGATTCGGATTTCGTTTTTGGATCTCGCACTGATTCGTGTTCGTTTTTAGATCTGTCACTAACTCAGGTTCGTTCTTGGATTGGCTCTGTCTTTGATTTTGGTTAGTTTGTTTTGTGTTAATTGATTATTTCGTTTTCGTAATGGCTAGTGCAAGAGATAATTTGCTTCAAGTGATTAGTGTTAAACTTGATGGAAAGAATTTTGTATACTGAAATTATGTGATAAAAAATTTTCTGAAGGGGAAGAAGATGTAGGGTTATCTGATTTTAGTAAATCTAAGAATGAAAAGGTTGATAAATTTGCAGAATTGCTAGATGTTTGGGAAACAAACAATTCAAAAATTATTACTTGGATCAACAACTCCATTGCTCCCTCGATAGGTATGCAATTGGAAAAGTCTGATTATGCAAAGGAGGTGTGTGATCATTTGGCCAAATTCTCTACATAGTCTAATTTTGCGGAAATGTACCAATTAGAGTGTGATATTCGTGCCCTTGAACCAAAAAATTAGAGTATTCAGGAGTTCTATTCTACAATGACAGATCTTTGGGATCAGTTGGCTCTCATGAAGTCGCCCGAATTGCGGGCGTTTGAACCATATATCGCTAGTAGGGAGGAACAACATCTAGTTCAGTTTTTGATTGACCTACGTGATGATTTTGAGGGCCTTCGTGGGTACATTCTCCACCGTAGCCCACTTCCGTTTGTTGATATTGTTGTCCATGAGTTAGTAGCCGAGGAAACATGTCTCAAGACTCAGTCCGGAAATAGAATTCTCCTCGACTCTACTCCGTCTGTTTTAACAGTTCCTTTTCGGTAATTGTCCAACAATCAAAATAGGCCTTACTCTAGAGCTTCTAATCATTGACTTGCCCCATTTTGCTTCCTTATGTCCTGCTTCCTCTTTGCTTGTTATGACTGCTGATGGTACTTCCATGCTATTAACAGGTGTTGGGTCTGTTGTCACACCTCACGTATCTCTCTCTAGTGTATACCACATTCCCAATCTTTCCATGAATCTTGTTTCGGCTGGTCAGCTTTGATATGCAGGTTACTTAGTCTCTTTTTTTTTTTTCTACTTTTGTTATGTACAAGATCCGCAGTCTCAGACGCTGATTGGGACAAGCCGTAGGCAAGGAGGATTATACATCTTGGACAAGCTCAATGTACCAGTGGATGCAGCTTCTAGTATTGATTTGTCATTCTTTCGTTTGAGTTCATCTTTGTCTAGTTTTTATTTATGGCATTCTCGCCTTGGTCATGTTTCAACCTCTCGTTTAAAATATTTAGCTTCTACAGAAAAATTAGGAGATTTACAAACTCAGGACATTTCTGATTATAGTGGTTGTAAACTGACAAAATTTTCAGCTTTACCTTTTAATAGAAGTATTTCTTATTCTCTTGCACCATTTTATTTAGTTCATGTTGATGTGTGGGGACCCTCTCCTGTTACTACTAGAGGGGGTCTCGAAATTATGTATCATTTATTGATCATTGCACTCGTTACTGTTGGGTTTATCTTATGAAACGTCGTTCAAACTTCTTTGATATTTACAATACCTTTTGTGTTTTTGTCAAAACTCAACATTCTCCTATCACCAAATGTTTTAGATGTAATTTAGGTGGAGAGTATACCTATCATAAATTTGTGAGTTGCTTGCTTTAGAAGGAACGATTCACTAGTACTCTTGTATTGACACTCCTAAGCAAAATGGTGTTGTTGAATAGAAACATAGACATATTGTTGAAACTGCTCGCTCTCTTTTATTATCTGCATATGTCTCTAGTGATTTTTGGGGAGAAGCCATCCTTACCGCTGTTAATCTGTTTAAGAAAATTCCGTCATCTCACTGCTCAAGTTTGTCACCTTTTGAAAAATTGTATGGGCATGCTCCTGATTATTCTTCCTTAAAGGTGTGTTTGTTGTACTTGTTTCATCCCTCCACCTCGTGTAGAGTGTACCAAACTGTCACCAAAGTCTACTATTTGTGTTTTTCTAGGTTATAGTAAGAGTCAGAAGGGATATCGTTACTTTGATCCAGGTACTAAGAAACTATGTATCTTTCTATTCCTGATAATCATCATGGTTGATTAAATCTGATCTCATCCATCTAGACCCATTCTCTGATGATACCGATAGTTTGCCCTCTCGAGCCCCATGCACCACTGATATCGTCTCACCTCATGGTTCTACTTCTGCTGATATTGGCACCATGCCACCTGATGCTACCTCCCTTCTAGAGGCCACCCAAGCACCTGCTGAGGCTGTGGAACCTCCTTGCTATCCTCCTCACACTCGTAAGTCCACTTAATCACCCGATTTTGTCTAACATTCTATAATTTTATTTTTATTAATAAATGAATATTTCATTTTTTTTTATTAATAAATAATTGTTTGGGGTCAAAAAGTAATTTTTATAAATGAAGTGATACTTTCTATGGATTTAAAAACTATAATTGTATTTTTATATAACCCAAAATTTATTTCCTACGTCAATATGATTTTCTGAATTTTTTTTTATTTCAATAGAGAAATACCAGTTCTTATTTTAAAGGGTGTTAGAATGAGAAGAGAAATACCACTTATATGTGTGTATGTGATATATCAAGAGAAATACCACTTAGTCCTTGCTATCCTCCTCGCACAATGTGATTGTAGGAGTACGTTAGCTCAACCACACTGTATAATTTCAATGGGTTTCTTGGAGCCCAAATTCTCAAGACAAGACAGTATATATGCATGTCTCATTCTCTCACAGTCTATCATCTCTGTCGCGCTCGCCCCGAAAGTGGGGGGGCGGTCCCCTCGAGGATCGCAACCGTTTTAAAAGGAAATAAAATAAAATCGGATAAAAGGCTCAAAGTAGCGAACCAAAGCGTGAAAAAGAAATGTGTGAACGTACGTGCAAGAGGGAGTAGAGGGCCAGTAAAAGTTTCAGAGTCACCACCTAACCTTATCGGGAGTTAGGATCCCTGCAAAGACGATTAGAGTAATCATCTTTGACTTTTGAGAAATAGTTTGAGAAAGAGTGAGCACTTTAAAAAGTGACTCTTGATAGTCGTGCGAAACCAGAGTTCTTGAGATGGGTTTTGGGACTCGATTATGTCGAGGGAAGGTATTAGGCACCCTTGAACATCCGTGACACACGGTTGCCCATTTTGGTGGTTTTCATAGTAGTGGGGGGCATAAGTAAAAAGTAGTAGAATATAGATACAAGAATTAAACGCAAGCATCCGTGACACGCGGTTGCCGATTTTACGTATCTCGAAAGGAGATAGTTTGAAAGAGAATAGTCATGTACGTATCTCGACACGAAATAGTTTGAAAGTATGTATATGTATCTCGACACGAGATAGTTTGAAAGTATGTTATGGCCGCACCCAAGTGTCAGTCCGAAAGTAAGGGTCGGGCCCATGAAGAGTGTGAAGACTTACCTGTCTACCCTATGCTGTTTGCAGTTTCCAAGAAAAGGTGGCATTGGAGTTTTATTTTTGAGAAAGCCCTTTTTTTGTATTTTTTCTTATCGTCTTCTTTTTGGTATTTTTGATTTTTATACCGGAAGAAAGGAACGGTGCCCAGTGATTTGAAAAAAGTAACCGGAAGTAACGGTCGGCGCCCAAGTAATGAAAACAGTGTACCGAAAGTATGGGTCGGTGCCCAAGTAATGAAAGAGTGTGTTGAAAGTAAGGGTCGGTGCCCAGTTTTGTACAAAAGGGTGATGTGAAAGTTTCACTGGAAGTACGGGTCGGTGCCCAGTGGTTTGAGAAAAAGTGCCGGAAGTAAGGGTCGGTGCCCAGTGATGTAAAAGAGTAACCGAAAGTAAGGGTCGGCGCCCAGTGATGTAAAAGAGTAACCGAAAGTAAGGGTCGGCGCCCAGTGCAAATATAGAGAAGTATCATCATTTTTTTGTTTCTCTGATTTATATCAACGAATATCTAAAACAGGAGAAAAAAAGCAGTTGGGTGGGTCATGAGATCTCCTTCTAGCTGACGCAGGATATAAAGTCCAATCGGGTGGAGTTCGAAGGTCTCCTTCCGACTGGCGCAAGATATTGCAGTTTGATAAAGTTCAGCCGGGTGGGTCATTAGATCTTCTTCTGGCTGACGCAGGATATAAAGTCCAATCGGGTGGAGTTCGAAGGTCTCCTTCCGACTAGCTCAAGATATAGCAGTTTGATAAAGTTCAGCCAGGTGTGTCATTAGATCTCCTTCCGGCTGACGCAGGATATAAAGTCCAACCGGGTGGAGTTCGAGGCCTCCTTCTGACTGGCAAAAAAAAAAAGGCAGAATATCCGACCAGTGGATTTATAGGGAGCCCCAGACCACTAAAGCATATAAGTAAATAAAAGAAAAGAAAAATGCGGATTAACTGACCAGTGGATTTATAGGGAGCCCCAGACCACTAAAGCATATAAGCACATAAAAGAAAATAAAAATGCCGAATAACCGACTAGTGGATTTATAGGGTGCCCCAGACCACTAAAGCATATAAGTAAATAAAAGAAAAGAAAAAGGCGAAATATCCAACCAGTGGATTTATAGGGAGCCCCAGACCACTAAGTGTAAGAGTTTGAGTATGTTATCTGTGTAGAGGGAGGCTATTCAAATTCAGTCGATGTCTGTTGAGAAAGAATCCTGAGCTTTGAAAGGATCGTGATCGAGAAACGTAGCAGAAATAAGCCAAGAAGGCCCGAAGTCATATTTTGACACAAAATTAACTTGAATGGACGTTATAGTTGGGTCCGGAAGGGTCAGAAGAGTCAGAAAAGCCATAAGCCGGGCCAAAATGGGTCCGGGCTAAGTTGAGCTAGACCCGCGGGGGTTAAAATTAGCCAGTAGAGTTTGAAATGGACTTATAAAAAGCCAAATAGGTCCTAAAAACTGGATTTGGCCAAATCTGAGGTCACCGGTGCATCCGAAATGGCTAAATTAGCTAGGAGTAAGTGTCTGTTCGTTGAAATCTGGACCCAGAGTGGAGAAAAGAGGAAAAATTATAAAGTGGGACCAACTACCACATCAGCAAGACACGTGGCAGTTAATGACACGTGACACCTTCTGATTGGGTGGTCAACGTGATGACGTGGTAGTCATTGCCACGTGTCAGTTCCTGATTGGTTGGCCAACCTGGCGTGGCAGTACACGTGGCAGTCAGTGCCTGTAGACACCCCAATTTTGACCGAACTATTAAACTTAGGGGGATTTACCTTTGGAAATCAATGATGAATATGTCTCGTCGGAATCAAGACTCTTACAAGCAATCTGACTTTCTTCCTAGAAGAATCTCGGTTCAAAATCACCTTTTTCAACCAAAAAAGACCAAAATTCTCATCTACCCGTCACCTTGTAGACCATGAGTTTTGAACACGTATAGAAACACGACATTGTCCTCGGAGCATCTTAAAACCATTTTTTCAAAAGGAGAGAAATTCAGCATAAACCCCCAAAAAAAGTCAACAGTTGACCCAGTGAAAAGTCAACGGGTCAAAAGGGAGTCAATCGTAAGATTTTAGAATTTCAAGATGAAAAGTCCCGGTAATTGTTCATTGGGTTTCCCTCATACTAGAAATGATTTTTAAGAATTTTTAAATGAAAGGGAACATGGAGAAATCGAAAGGTCTTTAAGAAAAATTGTGCAGGAATTGGAAATTTTGCCTTCGGAGGGATAATTGACTTTTTTTCCTTAAGGATTTTGATTTTTTAGATATTTTATTGAATCCAAATGGGGGGTATTTCCTTAATTACATTTAAGATACTGAATTGCTGTTAATAGTGCTGAACTGCTGTGCAGCAGCACTCAAAGTGCCCGAACGGCAGTCAGTGAATGCCGCTGCGACACTCAGCGAGTGCCACACGGCACTCAGTGAGTGCTGTTCCATCTTCATTGAGTGCCTGAGTGCCGGCCTGGGCTAATTTGCATTTTTAAGTCAAAACTCTTTTTCAATCTTTGATCAAATGAATGCACCAAATGATGCCATTTTTTGTGTACGTGTTTACTACTCCTAGGTCATGCAAACCATGCTCCCACCATCCCTAATTGACCTATCTACCCTTATCTTAGCCCCTAAGATAATGAAAGTCTATAAAAACCCCATTTTCTCTCATTTTGAGAGGGTGGAGACTTGAATCTTGAGAGGGAGACTTGAATCTAGGAAAATGAGACTTGAATCTTAGAAAGAGAGGCTGAATTTTGAAGATGAAGTTTGTTTTTAGAGAAATATAGAGAGAGAAACCCAAAACCCTATAGAAATCCTACCCAATTCACAATTCCTCAAATCTCCATTGAAGAACCTTGAAGCTTCAAGGAAGAAGAAGAAGAGTATTGCTTTTAAGGCTTGGATCTCTTCAAATCAATCAAATCCTGAGAAGATTTAGAGGTTAAATCCTTATTCCATACTTGTTTTACATAATTCAATCACAAATTCATAGATCTAGGATTTTTACATATTTTCAAAACCTCTCTTCTTGCCTCATTTCATCACACACCACATAGAATTTGTGATTGAATGATCATGTGTTATTTTCATTGATTTGGGTCTAAATAGAGCTTTGGATTTAACATTAAAAGAGTTTTGACTTGAAATTTTCAAATAACCTTTGATTTTATTTCTTTTGTTTATATTCTTCTCATAGGATCTATGAGATCTTCAATATCTCATTAGATTTATTTGAGTTTGATCCTCTAGTCCTTTATGATCCTATGATTTATATGGGGATTAAGATTGGTCATGGTCATATCTACACATAGTTGATTGGGTTCAAGTCTTAGCTCATGACATGGATCTCCCTACTAGGAATCTTATGGAATTCATACTATATTCCACAAAGATTTGAGTAGATTTGGGTCTCATTGAGTCTCCAAGGACCATTAATTTGAGAGGAGAATAGTATATCATAGTTCTAATTTCGTCAAGGATCATATGTTTGAGAGAGGATTTAGATGTAAGTTTTCATAGTTTGTTTGTTGAAATCTAGGGAACTTGAATATTCAAGAGTTCATAAGATTGAGTAAGACCTTAGGATTCTCTTGCTATGAAATCTATGATGGAAATCCATTAAGGGTAAATCTATGAATCTCTTCATGTTTCATTATTTACTCTAATGATCATAATCATACTTGATCCTAGTTCTCTCTAGAATCATGGATCAAGTTTGATTCGAAATATGAACATAAATTTAACAAAGGTACAGTGAATCCATAAACCAACTGTGATAAAATATTTTTATAAAATCATGGTTCATTGGAAATTGGATGATACAAATTGGAGGGTGTTCATAACCCATTTAAGTACCTCGGTGATTTTTGTTTTGATGAAATTCCATGTCTAAGATGGTTTGGTCTTATGATTTCAAAACAAGCAATTCTCTGTCCAAAATTCCAGAACAGTAAGCCCGTTTTAAAATTAATAAATTAGAACCTTAATTGATCTTTCTTGATCCAAAATAATTTTTTCTAAGTATTTGAATGTGTTAGGAAGATACCTTAAAAAGATCTAAGTCTTTCTCATTTTTTTGCTATTTTTAGAAAATCGTACAAGATCTCTGGACAGAGAGTTGCAGATTCCTGAGTGATGTCTAGTGTTTTCCACATTCTCAGAGATCTAACCGTTCAAATCTTGATTTTCTTTTTGGTTTAGAAACTAGACTCACAGAGGCATATCATATCCAAAAATCATTAAGATCCAACCGTTGGAAGTATGGTTTCTCTACCTTTTAAAATCTGGTCTGCTCTATGTAATGTAGGAAAAAACAGTCACTGTTTTTGTCTAGTCACATTGATTTTAACTTAAATTATTTCCTAATGTCTTGGGACCCAAATCATGTTTTGAATAATGACAATTTAGCTTAAATCCAGGAGCTAAGTGATCCAAAATAGTGAATAAATTCATATCTCATTCTTGTTCATGTTCATTCATTCATCCATGTACATTGATGCTTATGATTAGGACTAGTTATTGGATAAAGTTGGACTTAGTTGAACCAAATTGAACATAACCATGGATTCCTTATGATCATGTTGGAATCATAGCACTCCTATATGGATGTCACATTGGCTCTTAGTTGAGACTTGTATATCTATAGAGATGCTATGGCTCCAACTAATCAAAAGGAATTCATAGTTTTGTCAATTCTTTCCATGCTTGATAGAACTAAGCTAGAGATTTAGGATTGATTATTTGATATCATATTATTATGTGAAGCATGTGAACTAACCCTTGTTTTGTAGCGCTTTGGAGGTATGCCTTCTCATCTCTTCTCTAGTTTATTTCATTTGTTGATTATATTAATTTTCGATTCCATGCGTGACACCTTAGCTTAGGTCTTGCCTTATGTGTATATATGATTAGAGACATTTTTCCTAGGATTTCTATTCTTTGTATGCATTCACGTTTCACATTTCGCGGCTGGATCCCGAGTAAGTTCTCTAGTTCCCTACTTGCACATCATTTTGCTTGCTACTTGAATTATGTAGCTTATGAATGATATTTTATCATTAGCAATTTTGCACCCTTTTTGACATACTTGTGATATGTATACTTATAACTATGTATTAGTTGACGGCATGCTTAGATTATTAATTTGATTAAATAGGATGATGAGTAGAGGCCTATCACGAGATAGGATGAAAGGGGGTGTTTTAGTCCGTCGGGCTCCTTTCCCTTTTATTCCATAATCCCCGGACTCAGATTATCTTTGGTTTCGCAAAAGATCAGTTTGCCTTTAAAATGGTTTCTTAATTTTCCTTACAATAATTAAGTGGCGACTCGTATTTGAATTTGAATTTGAAAAATATAAAAAAAAAATAAAAGTGGGCCCAAATGCCGGTATCCACAGTGCCACATGTCAGATGCTGATTTGCTAGTCAATGCTGACTCAAAACTGACGTGGAAAACATGTGGCATGCTGACTAGACTGCCTACTCAGCATTCGTTACCACGTGGTAGCTTCTGATTGGTGGGTCAACGATGAGTTAGTGCTGACTCAGCGCTGATTGTTGGCTACGCGTGGGATAGGCTGAACGGACCGTGGTAGCGCGTGTAGCGCATGCAGCTGTTTCTGGTGGTTGATGGAATAGTGGTCGGTGGGATATGGATCGTCTGGGCTAGACGATCAGGATGGTGGTGGTGGTAAGCCATGGTAATGGGCAGAAAGTTGGACGGAGGCCAGAAGTTGCAGCGGCGGCGCGTGGATGATTATGGCTGCGCGTGTGGTTTGGTGCGGTGTCCTTAGGTGTTCAAACCTCCGGGGTTGGCTCCAGTTTCATGAGAGGGAGGTTTTGGTGTAGGCGGTGAGAAAGGAAGATGTGGTTAAGGCCCTATTTGGTTGGATTTTCAGTTTCTGGGCAGTGGCTAAGGCTCTGTTTGGTTAAACTACTTTTCTGGGCTATCTGAGTATTTTTGGAAGCTGTTTTTTGTAGGGGGGTTGGGTAATGGCCTGTTGATGATGGGTTTTTAGTGGTAGCAGTGGGTGGTTGATGGTGGTGATGGTTTTGGTGTGTTTGGTTAGAAACCAAACATAGCCTAAGGGTTTGGGAGCAGTTTTGGCTTGAGCCAAACACGGCCTTAAAAGAAGGAGGTTGCCCCCTTTTCTTTTTTTGGGCGTGGGGTTAAGCTTTCTATTTATAGAAAGTTTTTCCCAAACCCTACATGGGTTTTAATCCCATGTAGGCGGAACACGTGGTTGTAGGTTCCAACCTCCGATCGGGGCCGCCGATCGATTCAGAACTTCGATCTTTGATATTTTTCAATCCAAACGTCCGATTTGGACGATTTGAAAAGATCTGGACTCGGTTTAATGTCCTCTTCAAATCCATGTGGTTGGATCGGAATTTTTTTGAAACTCGGGAATGCCTCCGCTTTCTTCAGACTATCGACATCTGATCTGGGCCGTCTAAACTTCGACTGTTGATATCTTTTGATCCAACCATCCGATCTTCCTGATTTAAGGTGATTTGAAATCGTATTGATGTTCTCTTTAAATCGGTATGGTTTGATTGAGATTTTTTGACTTTAGAAATGACAGTTTTCCTCCTTGTCTTTCTGATTGAGCTTTAAAACTTCAGTTGGCCGTCCTTTCTTCTCTGATTATCCGATTAGGCTAATTCGACTTACATAATTCTTGTTTTTCTCCATATTTTCATCCATATATGCCTAATCAGACTTTCAATGTTTCTGGATTGACGATCGTGTCTTTTTTCCCTAATTTTGGTGCGCCGAAACTTTAATCAGAACCTGATACCCGTCAGTTATTAGATTTAGATGATTTAAAGTGCTCTAGGCCCGTATTGATGAATGTTTTAGTCCTGGTGTAATCGAATTTGGCCTTTGGTCATCCCAGACTCTGATATGTTGACTTTCGGTTCGAATCGGTCCTGATTATTGACCTTCGGGAAGTCTAGGATGCAGTACGTTTAGCGTTGATTTGACCTCTAGGGATCCTGGTTGGATTCCAGAGTTTTTTTCTTTGATTTGCGTGCCTGGTGGGCCCCCTACGACAGTTATTTCTTTTTTGGCAGGTCAAAATGGGGTGTCTACAATCTCTCTATATGAACTCTCAATTCCCTCTCAATTCTGTCTATTCTCTTACTCTCTCATGAAACACACACACACACACAAACATATTATATTTATACACACACATACACACACATAGTCACACACACACACACACATATATCAAGAGAAAATGAGAAGAAATCCATAGACGTCGGATATTTACGGCAGAAATCTCGGCATCAATTTTCAGTCCTAAGCCTCTGTGAGTATTATAAACTCATTCTCCATGTTTATGTGTATTGTTGTATATATAGAGATGTATATACATAAATATATATATATACATATATGTAATCTCCATTAAAGCTTGAAACATAGAGTTTGATGAAACTCAACCAAAATCATTTCTGTAAGTTGGGAATGAAAGATTTTAGTCCCATTAAGCCGTGGTTCGAATACTACGATGTAATATCCGTATCGCGATGTATTATGAATTTAAGTTTTGTCACCCTTACTTTAATTGCAAATATCGAGAGATACAATCTGTATCAGTTTAATCTAATTGCATATTCGTAGTCTACGTGAAAAACTGAAGAAACCCATATATTACATGACTTGTTTGGAACAGAATCCTGAAATGGGTCAAAGTACAGCTTTGAAATCAAAATAGGGGCAAAACAAAGAAGAAGAAGGCTCACGCGATACCTCGCGTTCGCGGCCCGCTCACGCGACCTGTACGGATTTGGACAAAATTGAGTTTTTAATAGATTTCACAAAAAAAAAACCTAATCGCTCGCTTGACATAACATTTTCGACAGATTGTTCATTTTTTGTTAAGGGGCTGTTTGGAAAAGGTTTTAAAAGTTTTTAAGGGACTATTTGAAAGATATACTATTTTAAAGACTTACTTTTAAGAACTGGATTGGCAAGAACGATTAGGACTGAGAGTTATGTTCGTACAAATATTCAAATTTGTAATTGAAATGATGTTCCAATTCATGGCATTGACATTCATAGTAGGGTCGAGGTTGAGTCGACATGCATAGTACGTGAAAAAGTGTAAAAAAAGTAAAGAGCAACAGTCTGTTGTACGACTTGGATACTGAGCGGATATTATTCCTGGTATCTAAGGTGATGATGTGCGGTTCGGATACTAAGCGGATATTATTCCTGGTACCCGAGGCGATGTTGTTGTGTTCGACTCCGATATCAAGTGGATATTATTCCTAGTATTGGAGGAGACGGTGTTGTACATCCTAGATATCGAGCAGATATTATTCTTGGTATCTGAGGCGACAGTGTGGTGTACGACTCTGATACTGAGCGGATGTAATTCCTGGTATCAGATGCGACGGTGTTGTGTGCGACCCAGATTCTGAGCGGATATTATTCTTGGTATCTGGGGTAATGGTACTTTTTAATCGAGCTTGCATGCCAAGAAAGAAAAAAAGTCAGTAAGATGAGATGATATATTGTTCATGCGTACGATCACATATTTACTACTTATTATCTCCCCATGTTATATGTTGAAGTTGGGATCTTAAAATATTATTTTAAAGGTTAAAAATGTAACGTGGTGATATATGCTTATATATATACATTGCGAGTATATGTTTGTTTTACTCACCAGCTTCAATAAGGTGATGGCATTGATGCGCCTTGGACTCCATGTCCAGATTTCCAGGTTAGGAGCAACCAGATTATTTCAACTATGCTAGTTAGAGGCAAAAGACTTTCTAGGAGGGATGTTTTATATTTTCTTATGTTTAAAATTTCGGAGATGTAATAAACACTTCATTAGATATTCGAATAAGGTAATTTGTGCCTAAGACTATAACTGATGTAATACTTTAGTAAGTTTTTAATTTGGATCTTTATGTTTGATGGTATCCCTGACTTTTAGAAATGCTATTAAGTTATTTGGTGTGGGGATAATTTGTTACTTACACTTGTCATGATCTACGAGACCATAAAGGAAATGAAACACTTTTCAGATTTATGCTACGTCGGGGTGTGACAGGATTTTTGGTATCAGAGCCAGGTTATGACTCGACCAATTGTCAAAGACACATAGGATCTTCCGTTAAGATAGCATTTAGATAAGATAGTTCGACTTCATTCTGTTTTTTTTTCGTCGCTCTTGAATGTTCAGAACTATCTTTTATATCTAGAGATTAGCCGAATTCTGTTGATCGATGAATAGGTACATTTCTCTCGATCATATGGCTGCTAGAAATCTCAGGCCTCGTCCCACTGCTATTGAAGCTGCACCCCCGACAGAAGACCCAACCGGGATGTTTGAGGCTTTTGTAAGACGGTTAGAGAGGGTCAGTGATCAGAACAAAGGGAACAATAATCGAAATGAGAATCATAACGGGAATGAGAGGCATGCCCACCAGACTGGAGACTAGCTTCTCAAAGAATTTTGCGCACTACGACCAGAATATTTTGCTGAGATTGATGAACCCTGGCAAGCAGAGCAATGGTTACGCCAAATGGAGCATATCTTTGAGGCTATAGAGTGTACAGAATTAGAAAAGAATCGTGTAACTATCTTTCAGTTATCATATGCAGTGCTAGATTGGTGGGATGTCGATGTTAGGGATATATACTAAAAGCCATGCTTTATGTAGTTGATTTTTTATTCATTTAATAAAATCAGTTAATCCATTTTTATGAGAATCTGTGTGGACAATATTTGTATTATATTGTTTATTTAATATTATGCATGTGTGTTTTTCATTCTACATAGTAGGTGGTTTGGTGTGTAGAGTTTGACTTACACACGGAAGATCAGACCATCGGATCTTGTAGAATGTAAGATTTTGGTTTACAGTCTTAGATGGGATTGGACACACCATCGGTAGGACTGCAGCATGGTGTTGTAGTAGGTTTGTCTTGACTGCGGGAAACGGTATAGTTTCAACTCACCATGCTGGTACACTTTGTGTATTAAAACTTGGGATAATTATCTTTATACTGACTTATAAGATAATTAATACCTCATGACTATTATGAGTGCCTATGCTCTATATCCTAAGTTAATTTATAGACACGTACATTTGATATTTACACTTTGATCCCTAAAAGGGCATGATCCTTAAATGGGTCAATATCTCATTAGATTGGGTGACAATTTTTAATTGTGTGGTGGATATTAATTAATGATGGAATCCATGTCTCAATTTTGGGATTGATGATATCCCCTTGAGAAAGCTTATAAGTTTTGATTATGTCAAACCCTGCAGGTGGATTTTGTATCCGACATATCAGATAAGTTAAGCAGAGGATCTCATGGAATTTTAAGAGATTAATTAAATATGATTGTCAGTAATTATATTTAATTAATGGATATCTGTAATCTTAACATGGGAGATTATAAGCATTTAATAACATGGAGCTCGAAATATATTTTTGAGATAAGGGTAGGAGTGCAATTATAATTCTTTAGTGGTATGAATTATAATTGATGGAAATAGGAATCTGATTCAGTTCGAATTAGGGTTTCCTAATTCCATAAGGAAGCGTATTCCTTATTGACTTCTTATGGTCCCTATCGTAGCCTATATATATGCTGCTTTGGCTCTCTTCTCAGTTTGCGTTTTTCCACCAAGAGTATTATAACTCGGAATAGAAAAGAGAGCGTAAAAAGAGAGAGCAAAAACATAAAGGATTTCGAAGGAGCCCACACTCAGTTCGATATTCTGGTGACAAAGGAATACAGTAGAAGATCGTGAGCTGTTATCGACCCCGTGTTCTCAATTCGTCTACTACAACAATCCGTTTTAGCAGTTTAAGGTAACCCTAGTTCCGCCCTTATAGGGTTATTGTAGTTTTCACATAATTTTTGCAGTACCAACTTATACGCGCTGTCAACAGATTCTGGGAACGCAGTTTCCTAACAACCGAGAGGCGATTATTGGAGAAGAAGTCGTAAGGGGAATGGCCTGGGTAGTGCCGTAAGGGGAATAGCCTGGTTGGTGTTCAAGGAAAGATTTCTCGAGAAGTATTTCCCTGAAGAAGAAAAGGATAAGAGATAGAAAGAATTCTTGGAGTTGACACAGGGAGATCTGACTGTCCGTGAGTATACTACTCGATTTGAGCATTTGTCCCATCTTGCTCCCACATATGGTGGACACACCCAAGGAGAAAATTAAGAAATATCATCGGGGTCTCAACTCCTCTCTCCGACATCTGACTATGGGGCACCTGAACCAGTCATTTGAAGCTCTGGTGAGATTGGCTACAGAATTGGAGAATGATGGTTGTCAGAATCTGAAACCATTTGGAAATCGACCCCTGCAGAAAAGCTATCCCGGACAGAAACCCATGTACCCTCAAGGATAAAAAAAGAACTTGGGATGGAGGGAAGAAACCTCAATAGACAGAGGCAGTACGGTAGTAACCACCTCGAGCAACAGAAGGGAATAACAACAATAACTACTTCAAGTGTGGTATTCCTGGTCACCAAGCTAAAGAGTGCAGAGCACCTAAGCGTGCTGATCGCCCGAACATTGTGTGCTATAACTATGGTATACCATGTCACATAAGTAAGGACTGCAAGGCTCCTAGAAGAGGTAACTATGGTCAGCAAGGACAGGCTCGCTTGAATGCTGTTATACTTGAGACTACAGGTTATGAGGAAACATGGTATGGAAAAGGTACTTATGATGAAGGACAGCCCGAGCAACAAAACGGTGGAAGGTACTTTAACCTTGTTTAACTCTTATGTTAAAGATTTATTTGACACGGGTGCTACACAGTCCTTTATATCTGTTAAGATTATTCAGAAAATGGATATAGTATCGCAATGTTTAAATGAAACTTTGAGCATTATCTCACCATTCGGGACGACAGTCAAGTTAGTGTAGGGTTTGTGCCCTTAAACCATTACTTTATGTATGAGACATTGACATTTTAATATATGGATATCAGCTTTACAGTTCATTGTGTATGTTTCTTTTATGAGATGATTGTTAATCCTTAAGTATCATAGTAAGTAATTCGTGTGTGTATGAGATACATAGAAGTGAGATACGAATTATTATTCTTTGATACTTAGAGCTTGTCACAGTGGATGATGAGATTGAATATCTCATCAGGTTTACACTGTAGCATGATTAACTACCATTGGATGGAGTGATTAATCTCAATCACTAGAGTGTAACTCTTAGTTAATATGCTAGTGCTTATAGTGCATTGACGAACCTGAGCTTTCCTATTGACACTCAAGATTATCAACAGTCGATAGGAACTCATAAGTTGTATAAGGTACGTGTTCTCAATCTTGAGACGATTATGAACACAAACTATGGATATGACTGCTTTGACTTACCAATCAGTGAGGTCTATAAAAATCAACACCTGGGTATCTTGGGTATGTCACGTTCATAGGGTTGTGAACATATATTGTCAAGATAGAATCTACCCTCTGATTTAGAGTAAGCATTCCCTAGAGAATGTCACCAAGTTGATTATTGAGAACTGCAGTCGTGTTGATAAGTAGTTATAAACATGTTTGGTAATCATGATAAGTGAATGGGACTCCAGGAATACAAGAAGTATTCATGATTCAGGTTGACAGTAACAGTTATCCGACTACCTGAATATGATTACGAATGCTGAAGGTAGAGGGACATTAGTACATCATACAAGTTTAGTTATCGCTTCGGATATGTTCTTTTGCGTTGGAGTTCAGTTATCGTTTTATAGTGGAGTAAATGTTGACTGACCAGTTAGTTAGTTTGATGATCAAAGAGTTTGGTCATGGTAATTAACATACTGGTCTGAGCCAACAATAAAGAGCCTAGGAGGTCCCACACTTAGCTCAGCTAGGATGCTTAGAAAGGCACAAGAGGATTTTGTCATGATAAGTTCGATCGATCGAACAGGTTTTGATCGATTGAAGTCTAGGCAGGTTCGAGCGATCGAAAGTAGTTCGATCGATCGAAAGTTCGATCGATCGAAGCCGCTTCGATCGGTCGAAGGTTAAAGCGGTTTTGGAAATCTATAATAGGGCAGCTGCGTACAGGGTTTAATAATTGTCGTTTTTCCTATACGAAAGCTGCAGAACCTGTTTAGGGCTTCCCAAACCTTTGTATCCTCCTTGTTAGAGATCCCACCATCTCTAGTCTCTCTGGAAAGCATCCGCAGGAGTCATAAGGGTGAAGAGAACCTAGTGGAGGCTGCTGTATCACCAAGGTTGAAGATTTCAGAATTGGGTTCAAGACCTGAGGTATATTTCTTCTCCCTCTTGTTTGTACGCATCTATGGAATTAACGGGTAGTAGATCCGGGCATACCAATAAGTTTTTGAAACTTAATCTTTCCGCGGCGCGTTAAAAATTAATTTAAACCTGTTTTTCCTTTAGTTAGTACATGTATGTAAGGATTGTCCTCTACATTTAGGAGACCGTGAATAGTGAGGGATGATATTTGTAAAATACCCGATATAGAGTAAAATTAGTTAAACTTGACCTCATATCCCTAGTTTTACCTGCACTTGTGTCTTAACTTTTCTTTTTACACAATGATGTGTTTTTCGTGGTATGTTGTTGTGTTTAGTCCTTTAAATACATGTCTTGAAAGTGGAATGAATAACAAGGTGGAAACGATAGCTCAAGAAACAAAGAGAACAAGTCAAAGTTGAGATCCAAGTTCCAATCGATTGCCATCATACCAATCGATTGGTATTCATAGATCCAAACCAATCGATTGCCATCTTAACCAATCGATTGGTATTATTACCAATCGATTGGACTCAGTTACCAATCGATTGGTGAAAGCTGGAAGTCAAAACTCTTTAATGGGCAGAATCTCAGCAAATCAAAGTTTATGACGACGACCAGCCGTTACATTGTGTACCTGGACACCTTATGCTCATGAACATCACTGTATAAATAGAGGGGAGCTAGAGGGGTCAAGGGTTGGCTCATTTGTTCTTTATTTTGTAGGATTTATTCATTCAAGTTTTGATATGAACATTTTTAAGCTCAAGAATTCTGCATTTTTCAATTTCTATACTCAGCCAGGTTTTGTTCCTTTTGTCTTATTATTCTGTATTTTTCTTAATCACAGTTTTGTTATGAATGTTTTAGGCCTTCCAGCCACTCTTAAGCCAGCAGGTTATTTTTTTCATTATAATCTCAAACTTCATGTGTGGACACATGTCTAAACTCAATATTAATAGTAAATCTCAGTTCATTTTTGTTTCTACATCTTTTACTATGCTAGCTTAGAGTTCTGGTTGGGAGCAATGTGAAGAAACATTGTTTCCCAGCCACTGCCATGAATCTGAGAGAGAATCAGCGTCAATCGATTGGACACAGAACCCAATCGATTTCCATTAATTCCAAACCAATCGATTGGGAGTCATTTCATTCCAATCGATTGCCATCCATAACAATCGATTGGTATGATTATGTCTTGGGCAGAATCCTTTTCTAGTAACTTCTATTTCAAAAACTAAGTCCAAATTGATCTTTTAAGTTCAAATTGTAAACTGATTTTGAAATATAAGCTCTTTTGGCTAATTAACTCGATGAACATACTTATTAAACATGTTAAATATCCTATACTTGATTTGTTCATTATAGTTCATAGTTTTAATTAACTCTTATTTCAGTTCTTCATGATAAGTTTTTGATGATTCAACCTCTGGTTATGTGAAATTCAAATACCTAGTATCTAGGTCACTAAGCTTAATCCTTTTTGAAATAAGGAATACTAGAAGGATAAAACCCCGGTTGTTGTTAATTTTAAGTCATGGTAGTGGTTGGTATAATGCGGATTCACATGTTTCCAATACCTTTTTCATATATAATTTAAAATCACATTGCTTCATTCTATTTAATTCAGCTGTCGTTTTTACTTTAATTTATTTAATTTTAATCTCGAATTCAGTAGGACTGCTAGAACTTCCATTCTAAAAGAAATCATCTTTTATTTCCTTTCTTTAGGATTTAGTCTAGTTTTTTTCTGTCCCTAATTTTTCGTCCCTTGCGATACGACCCGGTCTTACCGGTTATCACTCGATGCGACCGTTTGCGCTTGGACGTACTCTTGTAAGAACATATTTTCAGTCGTGTCAGTGAACTTTCTGCAATTGGTGGTTCTATCGATGAAGGAGTTTGATAAAATCCTGTGAATGGATTGGCTCGAAAGGAATCATGCGAAGTTGGATTGTGTAAGAAAAGGATCACATTTACAGACAATAGGAATCAACCTTTTGATTTCCAATGTAACCCTTCGGGTGATATGTTTCTCACCAGATGCCTAGCAAATATTAAAGTTGTCAGTATAGAAATAACGGTGTCATCAATATCGGTGATCGAGGAATTTGAATAAGTATTCGAGATATCTCCATATTACCGCCTGAGAGGGACATAGAATACTGTATGGAACTAGTGCCAGGCACTGGACCTATAATCAAATTTCCCTATAGGATGTCCCCTACTGAACTATTGGAGCTGACGGAATAAGTTCAAGAACTTGAGAAGTTGGGCTTTGTTCGCCCAAGTACATCACCGTGGGGAGCACATGTGTTATTTGTAAAGAAAAAGGATGGAATTATGCGGTTGTGTACTAACTACCGGGAACTGAATAAGGTATTATCAAGAATAAATATCCATTATCCCGAATAGATGATCTGTTTGATCAGTTGCAAGGAGCCCCAACATTTCCAAGATACATCTATGGTTTGGGTATCACCAGTTAAGGGTACGGAAAGAGGACATACGTAAGACTGCTTTCAGAACGAGGTATGGACACTATGAGTTCTTAGTGATGCTATTTGGGATGACGAATGCTCCGACGGTGTTTATGGATCTAATGAAAAGAGTATTCAAGCCCTACTTGGATCAATTGGTTATTGTCTTTATCGACAACATTTTGATCTATTATAAGTCAGAGGAAGAGCATAAACAACATCTATGGATTTCAATGCAATCTCTCAAAGATCAGCACCTGTATGCTAAATTTAGTAAGTGTGAATCCTGGCTTCAAGAAGTTAAGTTCCACGGGTATGTGATCTCGCAACAAGAAATCGCGGTTGACTCATCAAAGACCAATGCAGTTGCAAATTGTACTCGGTCAACCAATGTTATAGAAGTCAGAAGTTTTCTAGGACTAGTTGGTTATTATCAGAGATTTGTGGAAGGATTCTCAAAGATAGCAGCCCCGTTAATTGGTTTGACTAAGAAGATTTGAAATTTGAATGGACTGATAAACATGAACTCACTTTTCTAGAATTAAAAGAGAGATTGACAACACTGTCATTGCTTGCAATACCAAAGAATGGTAAGAAGTTCACTATTTTCAGTGACGCCTCGTATCAAGGGTTAGGATGCGTTCTTATGCAAGGAGGAAATGTTGTCACCTATGGTTCACGGTAGTTGAAGCCAAATGAATTGACTTACCCAACTCATGATTTGGATTTGGAAGCCATCGTGTTTGCGCTTAAGATCTGGAAAACACTACCTTTATGGGGAGAAGTTTGACTTGGTCTCAGATCACAAAAGCCTTAAGTATTTGTTTACTCAGAAAGAGCTGAACATGAGGCAACGCCGATAAATGAAACTAATTAAGCACTATGACTTTACATTAGAGTACCACCCTGGTAAGTCTCATTATGCCGGATTTGTAGGAGTCCTAAGGGAACTTTCCTTAAGAAATCCTAAGGTCGGGTGGGCCCAGGTCGTTTGGGCCAGACTTGCGTAACTCATTGGAGCATTATGGGAGCGACTTGGGCCTAGCTCCGGCTATTTAGCCCAGGGGTTACTAACCAAGTGTATGTGACTATGTGAGGCTTCACGTGTCCTCAAATGCAGCAATCTTGCAAGAAACTAAGTATAATCGGCATCTCTTTTCAATAATATGGGTATCATCAAATGATAGACAGAATATGCCTTTTATCTTTTTTGTTTGTTTGTTTGTTTTTTTTTTGTTTTTTTGTTTGTTTTTTTGTTTGTGTGTTTGATAAGTAATTATACTTTATCTTTGAAAGAGATATAGAAAAATAATATATATATGTATATAATAAAAACTTGTCAAATGGGAAGTAATAATTAATGGGCTTAAAGTTATTTTCTGGCTCAATTCCATCACATGGTCAAACCAAAACATTTTTGTTTTCCTGTTTGTTATGAAATTTCCAGCCAATACAAAGGTGTCACGTGGGATTCGACGTGACAGAAAAGTTGATTGAGTTGGATATAATACGGGAGTAGTTACAACAGTTTTGCGGGCTCATTCTGTTCAAAATAATTAACTGCCAAGGGACACGTGTCAATCGTTGTGGAATAACTGAAAGGGCAGGTGTCAATGTGAGGATGTGCTATGTGTAAGAGTAGTTCTTAGATTGAAAAGAAGAGGGAACATTCAAACAAGGTTGCTGAGAAGCCTCGATGTCTATAAATAGAAGGAGTTTGTGTTCAAAAGAGGATCCTTCGATCACAATCGATCAACACATATCTTTCAATACTTTTACTGTATTTCTATCTTGGAACTTAGATTTAGAAGTAGAATACCTTCGAAGTCATTTTCAAGGTTAGATTGTAGTTTCTTTTAACTTAATAAAGTAGTCTGTTACTTTCATTTATTGTTCTTGTAATAGGGGTAGTTGATAATTAACTAGTTCGAGGTTCATTTAGTTGCATCTTTACACAATTAAAGTCCTTTTAATTAAGGCATCGAACATCACCACAATTTACTTGGTGAGGCGTAGTTTGGATCACACACATTGGCAACTTGCTTGCCTGGCACGCTCGCACACTTATAAATTTTTCAACCAAACATTTTTGGCACGCCCGGTGGGACTCTAGTGTCAAAGGATGGCAAACAGAAACCTTCGAAGCAATAGGTCTGTTGATAACGATAATGTTGGTACTAATATTGCTGAAACTGGTGGTTCTCTACACCAAGATCCTCAGAGCAGCAATACTAGGAATCATGCGACCAATGATAACCCAGAAATAGGAGTTGAGAATTTAAATCCAATTCCCAATAATGGGAATGTTGGTTCAGAAAATCAACATGATTTGGTGAATCAATTGACACCAATATTCGATCATTTGGGAAATATGATCCAGAATGTTAATATCCTGATCACTTCCCTTAAAAATAATATATTACTTTACACCAGTAATGGTGCCAAATGGAAATCCTTCATTGATTCGACAGAATGAAAGAGGTCATACCCATGGCTTATTTCAACCAAATCCTATGACCCATACAAATGAGCCTCCTTTTAGGCTTAACTCACAAGGAAGTTTCTATATGTCTGTCCCTAATAATACTCCTCCAGAATTCGAAGGGATGCAAGGGAATCATATGGGTGGTCAAGATTATAATTATAGATCAGTGAATATCGAAGAGCCTAGGCCTAGAGAAAACATAATAGGCCAGAATAGGAGAATAAACAACAATCCTTTATTCGAACCAGACCCTACTGGAATAGGAGTGGGTCGAAGAAATGAAAATCCAAGGAGAGTGGATAATAATCCTCAATCGCCTCCAATACAACCAATAAATCCCCCTTTGGGTCAACCAGGTCATCACCAACCACTGAATATGGTTGATAGAAATGACATGATTAATTTAATCCATGAGGTTTGTGGACCCATGGCTCGGGGGGTACAAATCCAGTCTACAAAAAGCCTTATCCTGACTGGATTGATAGGATTGAATTCCCTAGGGGATTTACATTCCCTACATTTGCTATGTTTACTGGAGATGGGAGTCAATCCACAGTTGAGCATGTAGCAAAATTCATCAGTCAGTGTGCTGATGCAGGAAATAATGAATATCCTAAGCTTCGTTTGTTTCCTAGTTCATTAACAGACACTGCATTTACTTGGTTTATTAATTTAGCCCCTAATTCGATCTATAATTGGACACAGATGGAAGAATCCTTCCATACCCAGTTTTTTCAGGCAGAACCAGAGGTGTCAATGGCTGACTTGGCCAGACTATGTCAAAAACCTGATGAGAAGGCCACTCAATTCATAAATAGGTTCAAAAGGGCTAGAACAAAGTGTAAAATCATTTTACCTTAGCCTGAATTTGTTAAGTTCGCTCAAAATGGTCTCGAATTCAGGCTTCGAAAGAAATTTGATGCTTTAGAATTTAGAGATCTTGTTGAGTTAACTGCTCGAGTCTCTAGATATGAAGCCTTATTGGAAGAAAAAAATGAAAGGAATGCTTCTTCAATAAAAAACATATTATAAAGATCCTAATTATGAGATAGATGCTGCAGAAATAATAGGAAAAGAACCTTTCACATGTAAGAGTCTTGTAAAGAAAAATGTTTCTGCTGAAGTGTACAAATCTAAAGGATCATTCAAAAAAAATTCATTCGATGTTTATAAATTGGATGAAATATTTGATCATCTAATAGAAGGAAAAATCATCAAATTGTCTGATAGGACAAAATTACCTTCTAATGATGAATTAAAAGGTAAAAAATACTGCAAGTGGCATAATTCTTGGACTCATTCAACTAATAATTGTATAGTTTTTCGAGACAGGATTCAAGATCTGATCAAGAAAGGGAAATTGAAATTCCCTGAAAAATAGATGGGGGTTGATGAAGATCCATTCCCAGCAGTACAAGAAGTGTCAATCAATGTCCATGACATTTCCTTCGAAGCTCTAGTCAAGGAAAGGGAAAATATAAAGTCAGAGGACCAGATGAAAAGACTCGAAGAAATAGTAAGGAAAAACCCTGAGTTCTCAGTTTTCAACCATGAAAATGCAAAGAATTTATGAATTAGTTGTGGGAAAAGATATGCTGAAGTCTATTATAAAAGGGTTGGGGCAAACAGGCAAGAAAAACAAACAGCCTTTGTTCGAACAAAAGAGGGTAAGTACTTCCTGTGAACCTCCATTTCAACCAATCATGAATGCTGGGAGAGGGCAGCTTAGAGGGCCAATTTACTGACACGACTGGAAATGTGTTCTCTGAAGAGTACGTCCAAGTGTAGACGGTCGCGTCGCGTTAAAACCGGTAAGACCGGGTCGAATCCCAAAGGACGGAAGATAAAGGCAGAAAGATCAAGATTGAATCCTAAAATATAATAAAAGATGATTACTTAAGAGTGAGTTTCTTAAAGTCCTATTGAAATAAATAAAAGAAACAAATTATAGTAAAGTGATAACTTAACTAGATAGAATTAAAAACTTGTGATATGAATTTAAATATATAAAAATAAAAAGAGTTGGGAACATGTGAGTCCACAAAGTACCAGCCACTACCATGATTTAGAAAAAATGGACAGTTGGGGTTTTATCCTTAGAGTATTCCTTATTTCGAAAATGATTAAGTTAAGCATTCTAGACACTAAGTATTCCTTATTTCGAAAATGATTAAGTTAAGCATTCTAGACACTAAGTATGTAAATCTTGCATAATTAGTGGTTTGTTTGCCTCACTTATTTATGAAGGACTGAAATAAGAAGTTAATTAAAACCATGAACAATAACTAACAAATTGAGTATGAAATATTCGTTGTGTTTGTTATGAGTGTTCATTGAATTAATTAATCAAGAGAGCTCTTATTTCACAATCAGATTGCAATTTGAACTAGAAAGATCAATTTGGACTTAGTTTCTGAAACAAAAGTTCTTGGAATACAAAAAGGAGTCAACCCAAGTCATAAACATACCAATCGATTGACATCATGTCAATCGATTGATGTGAAATGGATCTCAATCGATTGACAAGTATATCAATCGATTGACTTGAAATCTTATGTTAATCGATTGGTTTCTGTTACCAATCGATTGACATTGATTCTAAAACAGAATCATGGCAGAGGGCTGGAAACGATGTTTCTTCACATTATTCCCAACCAGGATTCTACTCAAACATATTTAAGACTGCATAAACATAAATAAACTGAAAAGTAGGATCAAACATTGCTATGGATTAAAATTTTAAACTAAAAAAAATGTTGAAATCAAACTAAAACTTATAATGTGATTTACAATCAACAATTCCTAAGCAGCTAGAGGCACGAAAAATAACCTGAACTTGAAAATGAGTTGAAGAACAAAAGCTTCTCACTGATACACAATCAAGAACTCAAAATAGCAAAAGAGAAATCCCTACAAAACAACCAAAAATGAGCTAACCCCCAACCATCTTCACTTTCCTCTATATATATTGTTAAATTCACGGGCTAAAGGTGTCCAGGTTCACTCCATAACGGCTGGTCGTCGACCTGATTGCTGAAATCTTGCTTCATTAACACAGACTGTTTCCAGTTTTAGTCAATCAATTGACAAAGATCTCAATCGATTGATAAACATTTCAATCGATTGGTAAAACACCAGTCGATTGATCATGAAAATATGTCAATCGATTGATATGATGTCAATCGATTGGTACCAAGACTTCATCAATTTGTTTCTTGAGTTATTCCTTTCAACTTGTTATTCATTTTAACTTCAGAACCTGCATTCAAAGAGCTAAACACAACAACATACCACGAAAAATACATCATTGTGTAAAGAAACGAATTAAAACACAAGTACAGGTAACACTAGAGAAATGGGGTTAAATCCAGTCAGTTTTTACTCCTTATCGAGCTAATATTGAGCAAATATCAGCTCTCATCACGACCCCCAACTAGCGCTTTGCTAGTCTCTAGCAATGAAGTGAAATTTACGCAAACTAAGACGAATCAACAATTGACATTACAGTTTTATTGAGCTAAAACAAAAGAGAAATCCTAACTCACTGTCGCAGGAATCGCGGTTGCATTTAGCGTTTGCAACAAGCCTTTGAACCCTTAGGTTTACCCTAATGGACGAGTTGTGTCTCGTGAGGGTTTTCAGAGAATTTACCCACAAAATTCAAATGTCAAATTTTCTAAACTCATCAAAGAGCTTCAGTTTCTCTTTTATGCTAAAAATTCTGCTTAACAAGGACACGAATTCCTTTATTATGCTATGGAAGTAAACAACATGTTACAAAGTAACTATTCAAGTTAAACTACATCCACAGCCTTTATATATCCTTGTGTGTGTGGGGAGTTAACAACTACTGTAGAATCCGTGTCTCAAATTTAATTTATTATTAATTGGTATGCATAATAATGTGATGGCATTAAATTAATGCTAATATGGTGAGTATTGCCTCACAGATTAAATAGGGGTGTCCATGTGGAAACCCAATAATAGCCTGGGAGGCAGTCTCAAAAGGGACATAAAATGAGAAAGTTCCATCTGGGATGGGACCAATAATTGAAAACACCCTTATGTGCTTATGTGTTTATTAAGGCATATGTGTTGGGTGAATGTTATTGTTAAATATTATTTTAATATTGTTATTATTGTTAGAGACCATTTATATGGTCAAGTAAAATAGTTTGGTAAGTACGAATTGGACACGAAACATAATTGGTAGGTTAATTAGTAACCTCATGGAAATATATGGGATCATTTATGGGACCCATACGTGACGTAGACAAATACCCATTTAGATTTGGGTAGGTAAATAATTAGTTTATTAAACATTGGGGGTATAACTTATATTACCCAAAACATTCGGGGATGTCATAATAAATACATATATATTTAGGTCTAACCTAATATTTTAATATATATATATACATATCAATTCGTGAAGATAAGATAAGAAAAAAAAACAGTGAGACCTTCCTCACCGTACGGCTATGGGGGAAAAAATGGGTTTCAACGGTTTCGCTCCGATTTGATCTATCAAACGGCTACCAACCTCAAATTTGATTCAGTATTTGGAACCCTGAAGGTAAAGCCTACGTTTTAGTACTAATTTTAATGTCTATAACTTGTTAAAACTGTGTAACCCAAATAGGCCATTAATTGAGATAAAAATTTGATTTGTGTAGAATTGATATCAGAGGTAGAATTGGACCTCTAGACTGCGTTTCTAAGCAAATTATAAGAGGTGAGAGATTCTAATCCCGACTTTTGGATGTTTCTATGTTTGAGCTCATTGGGTGATTAAATTTGTGTTTAATCGCTTTATTTAATTATATTCAATTATTATTGGACAAATTCATGTGATTAAATTAGGCTCAATTGGTTGGCGAAAGCACGTTGTAATGGTTATGTGGGCATGCTATGTGCTTATGTGGGTCAAGGGAGAACTTGTATCAAGCCCCTGAAAAGAGTAAATAAATGCCTATGTGGGCTTTAGGACTTGCCCGTCTGAATAGAAGAGACGTGGGTCCTAACTAGTCGCGTGGACTTATTGGCGAGGAGTCGCGGACTAGTAGTGGGGGAACGTACATTTGGCTCCTGCGACTATGATTTAATGTAATGCGCTATTGCAATGAATTGAGCATGTGTTATATCCATGTCTCTTGATTATTATTTCTCACTAAGCAATATAGCTTAAACAAATCTATATATATATATATATATATATGTGGTTATTTAAATAACCACTCCAGGTAAACAAACTGAAGGGAGAGCGGGAAAGAAACCTGAAGACGCGGGATCGGGTTAGCTGAAGTATTGGGAGCACCAAGCTAAACTAGTTTTAAGTTCAGTTTAAAGCTTATGTAATATAGTTTTAATCTGTGGTGTAAAACTTATGCTAGTGTGAAGTTTTAGACTTTTGTAATATATCCGAATTTTCTCTTAGCATAAAATGTAAGAATTAATTAGTTGTATAACTTGGTTGTAATTATATCCGGACTTTATATGTGGTTCCCTCGCAGTTAATGTAGTGAAAATGAACTTTTGAGTTCTTTGTTAATTTAATGGTTGGATGGTTTATTGAATCTGGATAACTTATTGTGTTTATACCCAGATTTATACCTCTCAAATGTTGTGGGTATAATGCATTTAGATTGTTAAAGCTTAACAAGCAAGTTTTCGTGAAACTGAAATACTACAGCTGTTTAAGCAGGGGTTTTGCAGAATTTTAGCTGCGATCAAACGGTTAAGACATGTAGTAGCCTTGGTGGCGTGCCACGTGTCCTAAACTTATATGGGTGGGTTTGGGGACGTGACATTTAGTGGTATTAGAGCTATTAAAGCCCTAGGTTAAATACCTTGGTACGAGAGGCGATATACGTTGAAATAAAATGAATAAAATGTTAAAATGAATATGTAAATGCATTATATGAATGCAAGAATTGTTATGAATGTCATGATATGGTTGCAGCATGCATATTATGGCATTGTTTGTATATTTATGCATTGTTAATGCAGGAAAGAGGTTTGATCAGAATGGATTCAAATAGAGAGGGGTCTCCTCATTCGAGGATGAATCGGCTAGAGGAGGTTGTCGGGAATTTTGTTAGAGCTGTTGGGGACCGAATGTCGCCAGCAGAAAGTTCACAACAAGGGCCACGTGGTGAACGCACAGTGGCAGAGTTATTTTCTAAACAGAAACCGAGTGAATTCCGAGGGGAAGTAGATCCAATGGTAGCTAACCACTGGGTCATGGACATGGAACGTATTTTTCGTATTGTGGACTGTTCAGATCAGCAAAAGATTGTTTGTGCTGCAAATATGTTGAAAGGAGAAGCCCAAGATTGGTGGGTTAATATACTTGAGCAGGGAACTCCTACGAACTGGGAAAAGTTTAAAGAAGAGTTTTATAAGCGGTTCTTTCCTCTAACAGCTCAAAGACAGAAAAGCCGTGAATTTGAAAATTTACAGCAAGGAAATATGACAGTGACAGAGTACACCGCTCAGTTCAATGCCTTATTGCGATTTGCACGGCGTACATTTCCAACTGAGGCAGAAAGAGCTAGGAAATACGAGGAAGGGCTCAGAGATAATATACGAAGTCGAGTTGAAACTCACCAGTATCCAACCGTTCCACAGGTTCAGGATACAGCCCTTATAGCTGAGAGGAGTATTGAAAAATACCGAGAAGGCCAACAAGCAAAGAGACCAGCTGAAAGTAAAGGTAGAAGTCCAGGAGGATTCTTCAAGAAGATGTTTTCTCGAGGCTCTGGATCTGGTTTTGGGAGTCAGGCAAGTACATTTACTGGAGATAGCAGACCCTTATGCGGTATTTGTAATCGCCGACATCGGGGAGTTTGTTATTTTGCTACTCCGTGCACAAACTGCAATCAACCGGGTCATATTGCAAGGAATTTTCCACAAACTAGGGCAATGAGTACGAGGAGTCCTACTCCAGAGATAAGAGGCCGATGTTTTGAATGTGGAGAGCCGGGCCATTTTGTCAGAGACTGTCCACAGAGACGATCACAACAGACGAGTTCTATGGGTTCGAGTGCTCCAAGACCGAGACCACTTGTTGATAAAGGAAAAGGGCCTGAACAACGACAGGGAAGATCTTTTCAGCTTAATCCGGGAGATGTGGCTGCTTCGGATTCAGTTGTCTCAGGTATTCTTCCTATTTGTTCTTATCCGGCACGTATTTTAATGGACTCGGGGTCAACCCATTCTTTTGTGTCGCATGATTTTATTACGCATTTAAATGTGATGTCAGAACCGTTGGGTTATGATTTAGCTGTGTCATTGCCATTGAGTAAACCCATTGTGAGTTCTTCTGTATTCAAAGCATGTGATATTCAGATAGGGAATAATGTGTTGACAGTTGATCTAATCCCGTTGGTAGTGAATTATTTTGACGTCATTCTGGGAATGGACTGGTTGTCGGTAAATCAGGCTCAGATTGATTATGAACAGAAGAGGGTTATGTTTAGGTCACCAGAGTTTGGGGTCTTTAGCTTTCAAGGAACTGGTGTGATAGCGCCACCGTATTTGGTATCGGTAATTCAGGCTGGTAGATTACTGAAAAAGGGTTGTCCGGGATTCTTATGTACAATCATTGATACACGTGTCACCGGGCCAAAGGTAGAAGACATATCTGTAGTACAAGAATTTCCCGATGTGTTTCCTGATGATTTGCCAGATATGCTGATCGAGAGGGAGACCGAGTTTATTATTGATGTGATACCGGAATCACAGCCAGTATCGAAGACGCCGTATAGAATGGCACCGGTAGAGTTGAAAGAACTGAAGGTTCAACTACAGGAACTTCTTGATAAGGGATTTATTAGGCCAAGTGTATCACCGTGGGGAGCACCGGTCTTATTTGTAAAGAAGAAAGACGGAACAATGCGTATGTGCATCGATTATCGGGAACTGAATAAACTAACAATCAAGAACAAGTACCCGCTACCCAGAATTGATGACTTATTTGATCAACTTCAGGGAGCTCAGGTATTCTCTAAAATTGATCTCAGGTCGGGTTATCACCAGTTAAAAGTCAAGGCAGAGGATGTTGAAAAGACAGTGTTCAGAACTCGATACGGCCACTATGAATTTCTAGTAATGCCTTTCGGAGTCACGAATGCACCGGCAGCTTTCATGGATTTTATGAATCGGGTATTTAAAGATTATCTGGATGAATTTGTTATTGTTTTTATTGATGATATTCTGATTTATTCGAAAAGTATTGAAGATCATGAAATACATTTGCGATTAGTATTACAGCGGTTAAGAGAAAAGAAGTTATATGGCAAATTGAAGAAATGTGAATTCTGGTTGACTGAGATTGCTTTTCTGGGACATGTGATTTCAAAGGAAGGGGTATCTGTTGATCCTCAGAAGATTGAAGCTGTTATGAACTGGTTGAGGCCAACCAATGTATCTGAAATACGGAGTTTCTTGGGTCTGGCAGGTTATTACAGAAGGTTCGTGAAAGACTTTTCTCGAATTGCAATGCCTATGACTCAGCTAATGAGAAAAGACAGAGCTTTTGAATGGACTCCACAGTGTGAAGAAGCTTTTATTGAGTTGAAGACTCGATTAGTATCAGCTCCAGTTCTGACTATTCCCTCAGGTACGGAAGGGTTTGTGATTTACAGTGACGCGTCATATCGTGGTTTGGGTTGTGTTTTAATGCAGCATGATCATGTTATTGCTTATGCTTCTCGACAGTTGAGGCCACACGAGGTAAATTACCCTACACACGATTTAGAATTGGCAGCTATTATTTTTGCATTGAAAATGTGGAGGCATTACTTGTATGGGGAAAAATGTGATATTTACACTGATCACAAAAGCCTAAAGTATATTTTTACTCAGCGAGAATTAAATATGAGACAGAGAAGGTGGCTAGAACTGATGAAGGACTATGATTTGTGTATTCATTATCATCCAGGAAAAGCCAATGTAGTGGCTGATGCTTTGAGTAGAAAGACGACTGAAAATTTGATGTATAATCTGACTACTCAGAAAATGTTGATACGAGATATGGAACAGTTGAATTTGGAAGTTATTTCTGGAACAGGTGGAGCTTTAATGGCGGCTATTGTCATTCAACCGACCCTTGCCGATGAAATTCGAGGAAGGCAATTTGAGGATTTAATTTTTAAAAGCTTATATGATGATGTGGTAGCAGGTAAACGACAAGAGTTCACTATAGAACATGATTTATTGAAATTGGGAAACCGGATCGGGGTACCTAATGTAAAAGAGATAAAAGAGAAGATTTTTCAAGAAGCACACAACACGAAGTACACAGTTCATCCTGGAAGCACAAAGATGTATCGTGATCTGCGTGAAAATTTCTGGTGGCCAGGTATGAAACGTGAGATTGCTGTTTATGTTTCTAAATGCTCAAGTTGTCAACAGGCAAAGGCAGAACGTCAAGTCCCAGCAGGGTTATTACAGCCGTTGCCTGTATCCGAATGGAAATGGGAAAATATTACTATGGATTTTGTGACAGGTTTTCCGCGATCCACTAACCGGAACCATGATATTTGGGTTATAGTTGACCGATTGACTAAGTCGGCGCATTTTCTACCAATCAAGACAGTGAAACCCCAGAAATTGGCACACTTGTATGTAAAAGAAATTGTACGGTTACATGGGGTTCCAGTTTCCATTGTTTCAGATCGGGATAGCAGTTTTACTTCTGAATTCTGGAAGGAATTTCAAAGTGCTATGGGGACTAAATTAAATTTCAGTACTGCATTCCATCCTCAAACAGATGGCCAGTCAGAGCGTGTAATTCAGGTATTAGAGGATATGCTTAGACTATGTGTTCTTGATTTTAAAGGTGATTGGGAAAAGCATTTGCCTCTGATTGAATTTGCTTATAATAATAGCTATCAGTCTAGTATTGGGATGGCGCCTTACGAGGCCTTATACGGCCGTAAATGTCGATCACCAGTCTGTTGGACAGAGGTAGGAGAAAGACAGATATTGGGACCTGAAATTGTTGAAATAACTACTGAGAAAGTGAAATTAGTCCAGCAACGACTCCGGACAGCTCAGAGTAGGTACAAAAGCTATGCAGATAAACACAGAAGACCGTTGGAATTCAGTGTTGGGGATCGTGTTTATTTGAAAGCGTCGCCTTCAAAGGGTATTACCCGATTTGGAAGACACGGAAAGTTAAGTCCAAGATTTGTAGGACCTTTTGACGTTATTGAGAGAGTTGGACCACTTGCCTACCGGTTAAATCTTCCAGATGAAATGGCGTATGTACATAATGTATTCCACGTGTCAATGCTTCGAAAATGTTTATCAGAAAGGGATCAGACGATGACACCAAAACCATCAGAGATTCAAGAAAATTTGACTTTTATTCAGCAACCGGTTGAAATTATAGATCGAAAAGAACAGGTATTGCGGAATAAAGTAATTTCAAAGGTTATGGTTAGATGGCAGAGTCAAACGACAGAAGAGATCACGTGGGAACGAGAGGATGAGATGCGAAGGAGATATCCACATTTATTCGAATCATAAGGTAACTGAAGTTTGGGGACAAACTTCCCTTTAAGGGGGGGAGAAATGTAGAATCCGTGTCTCAAATTTAATTTATTATTAATTGGTATGCATAATAATGTGATGGCATTAAATTAATGCTAATATGGTGAGTATTGCCTCACAGATTAAATAGGGGTGTCCATGTGGAAACCCAATAATAGCCTGGGAGGCAGTCTCAAAAGGGACATAAAATGAGAAAGTTCCATCTGGGATGGGACCAATAATTGAAAACACCCTTATGTGCTTATGTGTTTATTAAGGCATATGTGTTGGGTGAATGTTATTGTTAAATATTATTTTAATATTGTTATTATTGTTAGAGACCATTTATATGGTCAAGTAAAATAGTTTGGTAAGTACGAATTGGACACGAAACATAATTGGTAGGTTAATTAGTAACCTCATGGAAATATATGGGATCATTTATGGGACCCATACGTGACGTAGACAAATACCCATTTAGATTTGGGTAGGTAAATAATTAGTTTATTAAACATTGGGGGTATAACTTATATTACCCAAAACATTCGGGGATGTCATAATAAATACATATATATTTAGGTCTAACCTAATATTTTAATATATATATATATATATATATATACATATCAATTCGTGAAGATAAGATAAGAAAAAAAAATAGTGAGACCTTCCTCACCGTACGGCTATGGGGGAAAAAAATGGGTTTCAACGGTTTCGCTCCGATTTGATCTATCAAACGGCTACCAACCTCAAATTTGATTCAGTATTTGGAACCCTGAAGGTAAAGCCTACGTTTTAGTACTAATTTTAATGTCTATAACTTGTTAAAACTGTGTAACCCAAATAGGCCATTAATTGAGATAAAAATTTGATTTGTGTAGAATTGATATCAGAGGTAGAATTGGACCTCTAGACTGCGTTTCTAAGCAAATTATAAGAGGTGAGAGATTCTAATCCCGACTTTTGGATGTTTCTATGTTTGAGCTCATTGGGTGATTAAATTTGTGTTTAATCGCTTTATTTAATTATATTCAATTATTATTGGGCAAATTCATGTGATTAAATTAGGCCCAATTGGTTGGCGAAAGCACGTTGTAATGGTTATGTGGGCATGCTATGTGCTTATGTGGGTCAAGGGAGAACTTGTATCAAGCCCCTGAAAAGAGTAAATAAATGCCTATGTGGGCTTTAGGACTTGCCCGTCTGAATAGAAGAGACGTGGGTCCTAACTAGTCGCGTGGACTTATTGGCGAGGAGTCGCGGACTAGTAGTGGGGGAACGTACATTTGGCTCCTGCGACTATGATTTAATGTAATGCGCTATTGCAATGAATTGAGCATGTGTTATATCCATGTCTCTTGATTATTATTTCTCACTAAGCAATATAGCTTAAACAAATCTCTATATATATATATGTGGTTATTTAAATAACCACTCCAGGTAAACAAACTGAAGGGAGAGCGGGAAAGAAACCTGAAGACGCGGGATCGGGTTAGCTGAAGTATTGGGAGCACCAAGCTAAACTAGTTTTAAGTTCAGTTTAAAGCTTATGTAATATAGTTTTAATCTGTGGTGTAAAACTTATGCTAGTGTGAAGTTTTAGACTTTTGTAATATATCCGAATTTTCTCTTAGCATAAAATGTAAGAATTAATTAGTTGTATAACTTGGTTGTAATTATATCCGGACTTTATATGTGGTTCCCTCGCAGTTAATGTAGTGAAAATGAACTTTTGAGTTCTTTGTTAATTTAATGGTTGGATGGTTTATTGAATCTGGATAACTTATTGTGTTTATACCCAGATTTATACCTCTCAAATGTTGTGGGTATAATGCATTTAGATTGTTAAAGCTTAACAAGCAAGTTTTCGTGAAACTGAAATACTACAGCTGTTTAAGCAGGGGTTTTGCAGAATTTTAGCTGCGATCAAACGGTTAAGACATGTAGTAGCCTTGGTGGCGTGCCACGTGTCCTAAACTTATATGGGTGGGTTTGGGGACGTGACAACTACGATTGAAATCTTTATCTTAGAATTATTTAGATTGACATGTTTAAAATTTCATAGTTTCAACTCAATTCTCACACAGTTTACGCTCAAAATAAAATCACTCTGAAACTGGCGTAAAAATTATGCACTCATAGTATGAAGCTCAAATGAGTAAATGTAGAGGCAATCAGACATGCTTACATACTAGACACTGAAGAACGCTTATTTCAAGGTGTATGAGTCCCATGAATGGAATACCAATTACTACAGGAGCGATCTACTGTGGAAAACTCATTTCATACTCGAAATTCGTTAAAATTATCCAGAATCCCTAGGACTTGTGACAGAAAGATGGAGAAAGGTTAAAGATGGTGAAATGTGAAAATAGGATCAAGCATGTGACATGGTAATATCAACTTCACTTCACAATTTTAATTTATCCAACCTCCAATTTCTTTTATTCCTTCATTTTCACTAATCCCCCCCTTTTTTTTTTTTGTAGAATTCTTCTTCTTTTTTTTTTCTTTTTTTTTTTTTAACGATTCTCACAAAACCTTCACATGCTTGATTATAACTATATGATTTTGGGTATAAGCATTGATTCGTGATAGGTAAGTCGGGTAATGAGGTGAGAAAAACGATGGCCTAAATCATCTTCTAGACATAATAACTTATCTCAAGTATTTTCTGAGTTTTGAAAATAGTAGATCCTGAACGTTCTCCTGACGCATCAGCCAAATGAAACAAGAATGAGACTCTCAACGAGATAAAAGTGTATTTCAAGAATTGACACGAGTTTTGCGATTAACCCTCAGAATAAAAGAATGGCTCAAAACTCACTAGGGTTTAAAGTTTTACTATTACTCCATTAATCATGACAATCGTATTTCATTTTAATTCAAAGATTCTTTCGTGATTGTCAACTCGTGCAAAATGTTTTCAGGTTATATTCGTGCTATGGACGTAAAACCAGATTAGCGATAAAGTAACATGTAATCGAAGTCCATAACATAACAAGAAAGACATGAATGCATCATTGCACAATAATTTTGCTAAGAGAAACGAGGTTTTGAAAGTTAGAAACTCAACAATAGCATTTTTTTTATTTTAAAAAAAAAAACGTTGAAATTAAACTAAAACTTGAAACAAAAATGGAGATTATAATATTTAAACAAGTGTGTATTATGAACTCAAAAATACACAGGTGGATATCTACTCCCTACCCCCAACTGATATTGACATTGTCCTCAATGGAAGAGATTCAAATAACAGAAGATATCACCTGATTCACGTGATCCGGCATAATTCTGAGAATTCACCTGTTTTAACAAAACAATCTCCGCAAACAACCAAGATCAAGAATATAATGGACGATAATCAAAAGTATAGACAATTAAAACATAATCCAAAAGCAAAAAGAACTATCTGTAATAGAATGTCCAAAAATAAAGTCCAAGTACAGATATAACTGATGACCAAACTATCCAACCAACCAAAATAAACTATCCACAAATGTACCGAATTATCCACAAATCAAACAAAATAAATGCAAGAGAGATTACAAAATAAGAAACAACAAAAATACTCTCTCGCTCTCCAACACTCCCTCTTAAAGCTCAGCAGACTGGTCACCAGATAGCACAGGCGCATCATCATGACTTGGATCAACAACTACCTCACTGTCACCCCCAGCAGCTGTCCCAGTCTGGGCGACAGCCACCGGGTCACTCGCAGCTGGAGGTGGTGGCGGTGGAGGTGTCTCAAAGATATCTCCCTCTGGCGGAGCTGACGTAGAAGCTGGAGTCGTCGAAGGAGGTGGCATAGATGAGCGCAAGGACTGCTCAATACCTAACAACATCAAAATCTGCTCTATCTGACTACCTAGCAGCTCAAGTCTCCCCTGCACAGCATCACGATCTAACGATATCTGAGCAGTCATCAACAACTGCTGTGCAGTGAGCTCTCTAACCATCCCCTGAAGCTGCACTCTCGCCTCTCGCTTCTCTACTAAGAGATCGTAAATGGTCTGGAGAGATAGAGGGGTAGATGTAGAGGCTGTAGGTAATGTAGAGGCTGTAGGTGGCTCACGCTTCCTCAATTCGTACTGACCCTCAGCCGCAGTCGGCGTCCCTGAGTCCTCATCTTCCTCTTCCTCAACTATAACCGTATCCTGACCCTCCGCCTCAGTCGGCGTCCCTGGGTCCTCATCCTCCTCCTCTGACGTTGTGTCTCCCCTCTTCCTCTTCTTTTTCTTACTGCTCTCTCCCATCTTCCCTTTTCCTTTCGCTTTATTTTTGAACTGTGACAGCGATCGTCGAGCCACAGATTCTCCAAAAACCCCCAACTTGGACTTTTGTAGAATTTCGCCAGCTGGTACCTCAAGACCAGCAGCCTCACAAACCCGATGAATTGCCCACGCACCCTTTAAGTGTTGCGATTTACTAGGATGACGTGTAGGCTCAATGAAAAACTAATTGAAGAGCCGGGAGAGGCAAATAGGCAATCCGGTCCCAATAGCATAAAGAACTCTCGTGTACCACCCAGCGAAATCCAGCTTATAGGTTGTGGGGAGAATGCAGCTGCAGAGTGTCAGATGCAGCAGATGATAGTCCATCGTCAGGTCGTGGTCATCGAACACTGTGATCCCCGAGTATTTCTTAACCTTCCCACCTGAGATCTCTGTGGCCACAACATCGTATGATGGAAATGGGCGGTCTGGATGAACAGGGTACATATGATCGGGAACCTCTGGGATACCAAGCGCCTGAGCGACTGTAGCTGGGCTGAACTCAATTGCCCGTCCTGATACACATGAGAAATATGTGTAAGGGACATTCGGCACCTTTACCATACTGGCACATGCTGCCCGAATCCACGAAGGTTGAACTTGTTTATCCGCTGTAAGAACCGGGAGCCAATCGGGAAAAACTCAAAGGCGGGCTAGATGGAATGGGATCTCATCGTCGCTCCACAAGTTTTCGAATTGCCTTTCCACCATAATTGCGCGAGTTCGGAAGTATTTAGTGTACCACGTGTTCTCTTTGGCGTTCCTGAACCCGTGGGCGAGCGGTGGGTCAGGAATCTCGAGAGAAGTTGATTTTTCGGGGTGTGGTCCACTGTCCTTGGGCTTTGGAGCCATGGGAGCTGAAATGGAAGCAAAACAAAGAGTTATAATGAGAGAAGAATGACTCTGCTACACTGTTTATGTCAATCGATTGACATAAGTTGTCAATCGATTGAAGTTGTATTCCAATCGATTGAGCCCTGATGTCAATCGATTGACATCAGCGATTATAGGGGCTGCCCACAACAAGGTCTCACGTCCCCCTATCATCATTTTAACGATCTTAAGACCATGAGGGGCTCCCTCAATCGTTTTGAATAAAAAATGATGAGAATGGGAAGTGAGTTTGGGAGTTACCTCAATCAGAATCGCGGCAAAAACAGCGCCCACAGATGGTTGATGACTAGATTGATGATGATTAGATGATTTGAGGCCCAAATTACTATCCTTTTTTCTCGTCCTTTGTCCACGCGAGGACAGAGGAGGCGGAGATGGTGTGGGCGAGAGCGACGGTGGAGGTGGAGAGATGAGGATGATGATGATGATGATGATGGTGATTATGGAAGGGAATGGGGTTTGGCCTCACTCACCCAAAATCGCCTAATCCCTCTCTCTCTCACTGATTTTTGAAATGAAATGAGGGAGAGGGAGATGAACAGACATTACGTCTGGTGGTGTTGTCAATCGATTGACAATGGATGTCAATCGATTGAAAAGAATTCAAGTCAATCGATTGACAAAACTGTCAATCGATTGGAAACCATTTCATACCAATCGATTGACAATAATAGCAATCGATTGATATTAGAAATTCATGGGAATCCAAATGTTCTTCAAGTAATCACCCCCAACAGTTTAAAAATGCATTTTTAAGGTAGAAACAAGACTTCGAGCATTCAAACAAGGATTAAACCCATCAAACACAAAAGTAGGAAGAATTTATTCCAAACATCATCAATTTGTTGCTCAAATTGGATTATTATCATCCAAAGGTACAAGATTTTGGTTGAACGACAAACAAACAAAAAGAAAACTAGAAACAAAATTCTGTCTTATTCATTTGCTACAGGAGTTATCAATTCTGCTCAGGTTCAGGGAAAGAAAGGTCTTCTCCTACAGCATAATCCACGAAGTACTCCACAACTTCCCCGTCCAAATCGATTTAAAGGTCTTCCAGAATTTCTCGAACTGCGCAAAGCAAATCCCAGGTATTCATATTAGCGATTGCCTCATTAGGGGAATCTGGGCATGAGCTGGAGAGTGGAGTAAAAATTGGCCTTTCGTGATCCCTCTGTTCTGGGGTTCCTGGAGAACGGACCCCATGGTAGAGAAAATGTGGTAGGTAATGCAATGGATTCATCTGCCATGGATTCATCCTATAGCCAATCAAAAAGACAGAATAAGAACAAAAGGAAACAGAACAAAGAGAAGCACACAAAGACAAGAAAACTAATATACAACAACAAAAGGTTCACAAATTTTCAAGAAGAATAATCAGGATCATCCAGTTGGATGGTCTCTGATTCTGGTTCGAACTTCTCCAAAAATGGCTTTAAACGCTGCCCATTGACTTTGAATCCATTACCATTTTTGGGGTTAACAATCTCTACCGCCCCGTGAGGAAAAACTTCTTTGACGATAAAGGGTCCTATCCACCTCGACCTCAGCTTCCCGGGAAAGAGATGAAGCTTTGAATTGTAAAGTAACACTTTCTGTCCCGGTTCAAGCTTCTTTCTCAGGATCGATCGATCATGCTTATCTTTTAATTTGGATTTGAAAGTGCGAGCACGATCATAAGCATCGTTCCTGATCTCCTCTAATTCATTGAGTTGTAACTTCCTCAATGTACCACTCTCATGAATGTCAAAATTAAGCAGTCTAGTGGCCCAGTATGCCTTATGTTCCAGTTCCACAGGTAAATGGCAAGCTTTCCCATAAATCAACCTATAGGGAGACATTCCAAGGTTCGTCTTGTACGCCGTCCTGTATGCCCACAAAGCATCAGTTAAACGTGATGACCAATCCTTTCTATTGATGTTGACAGTCTTTTCCAGGATTTGTTTAATTTCCCTATTAGCTAGCTCCGCCTGACCATTTGACTGTGGGTGATATGATAAAGCAATCTTATGATTGACCCCATATTTCTTCATCAACGCCTCGAAAGGCCTATTGCAAAAATGGGTTCCATGATCGCTAATCATGGCTTTCGGTGTTCCGAATCTCGAAAGAATGTTTTCTTTTAAGAATGAGATCACTGTTCTGTGATCATTTCTCCTTGTCGGAACAGCCTCAACCCACTTGGACACATATTCAACTGCCAACAGAATATATTCGTACTGAGAGGATGGCGGGAATGGTCCCATGAAATCAATACCCCAGTAATCGAAGATTTCGATAGTGATGATCGGGGTCATCGGCATTTCATTTCTTTTAGATAAACTCCCTAACATTTGGCATCTAGCACATGCTCTACAAAATGCATAACAGTCTTTGAAAACTGTCGGCCAGTAGAAACCACTACTAAACACCTTTTGAGCAGTTTTCTGAGCTGAGAAATGGCCACCACAGGCCTCTGAGTGACAGGAAGCTAGAATTTGAGAGATATCTTCCTCGGGGACACATCATCTAATTATTTGATCCGCACAGTACTTAAACAAGTACAGATCATCAAAGTAAAATCATCGGGCGATGGATAGAAACCTTCTTCTGTCAGGGGTGGACCAATGAGACGGGGTCTCCCCTGTTGCCAGGTAATTGAAAATGTCGGCATACCAGGGCAAACTAGTTGTAGCAAAAAGTTGTTCATCTGGGAAAGATTCACGGATCGGAGTGGATTATGAAGAATTGTCTTCAAACGTCAATCGTGAGAGGTGATCGGCTACAACATTCTCCACCCCTTTTTTATCTTTGATAACCAAATCAAATTCTTGGAGCAGGAGAATCCAGCGTATCAATCGATGTTTTGTATCCTTTTTGGATAGCAGATACTTCAACGCAGCATGATCAGTGAAGCAAATGATCTGCGAACCAATAAGATATTGCCTGAATTTTTCCAATGCGAATACAATCGCCAGTAAGTCCTTTTCTGTAGTAGAGTAATTACGTTGAGCTCCATCAAGGGTTCTGCTAGCATAGTAGATCATAGTAGGCTTCTTGTCCTTCATTTGCCCTAATACAGCTCCGATCGCTGTGTCACTTGTATCACACATCAGCTCAAAAGGAAGACTCCAATCCATAGATTGCATTATCGGAGCTGTTGTGAGGTGATGTTTGAGTTTATCAAAAGATTCCTGGCACTTGCTGTTCCACTCAAATGGTTGGTCCTTAACAAGGAGTTGGCACAGTGGCCTAGATACAGCACTGAAATCTTTCGGCGTGACCTAGAAACGATCGTATTTCTTTCACTGTAGTGGGAATAGGAAGATTGGAAATTATATCAATCTTTGCCTTGTCTACCTGTATTCCCTCAGCAAACACGATATGTCCTAAGACAATCCCTTTTGTCACCATAAAGTGACATTTTTCCCAGTTGAGGACCAAATTCTTATCCTCACATCTTTTCAGGACTTTCTGGAGGTTCTCTAAGCAATCATCAAAGCTGCTTCCAAATACGGAGAAGTCATCCATAAAAACCTCCATGATCTTTTCAACCATATCGCTGAAGATGCTCAGCATGCACCGCTGAAAAGTGGCAGGTGCGTTGCACAATCCAAATGGCATCCGGCGATATGCAAATGTTCCAAACGGACAGGTAAAAGTGGTTTTCTCTTGATCAGCTGGATCAATTTCAATTTGGTTATAACCACTATAACCATCTAGGAAGCAATAGAATTGGTGACCTGCTACTCTTTCGAGCATTTGATCCATGAAAGGTAATGGAAAATGATCCTTTCGAGTCACCGCATTCAATCTTCTGTAATCAATACACATGCGCCAGCTTGTGGTCACACGTGTTGGTACCAATTCTCCTTCTTTATTTTCTACCACTGTAATGTCGGCTTTCTTCGGCACTACTTGAGTCGGACTTACCCAAGGACTATCCGAAATTGGATAAATAACCCCAACATCCAGCAATTTCAGAACTTCCTTCTTCACTACCTCTTGCATGTTTGGGTTTAGACGCCTTTGCATTTGACGACAAGGTTTGGCATCTTCCTCAAGGTAAATCCTGTGGGTGCATATGGATGGACTAATTCCTCTTAAATCAGCAACGGTCCATCCTAACGCACTCATGTGTTGCTTAAGCAACTGTATCAGTTTACTTTCCTGTTCGTAATTTAAAACGGATGAAATTATCACAAGAAAGGTCTTCTCTTCTCCCAGGAACACATATTTCAATTCTTTTGGGAGCTCTTTCAATTCCAACTCTGGAAATTGCAGGTTTGACGGCACAGCCAACTTGGTCTTTGGCGGTAGTTGCTCATATTGAGCCATCCACATTGTTCTTGCAACTTCCTCTTCAACAACCTCCAATACAGCACATATCTGGCTCATCATTTCATCTTGTGGAGTGTATCTATCCAATTCATAACATGAGTTAGTCATAATGGACTCCACAGGATTAGAGTGAGCAGTTGAATCAAAGCAATCTTGAATTACTGATTCCACCCAATTCACCTCCTCTTCCTCATCATCAAAATCTTCAATTTTGGAATTTGAAAAGATCTTGATATTCAATGTCATGTTCCTAAAAACAACGGTCATAACTCCACTCCTTACTTTAATCGTCGCATCAATTGTCGCGAGGAAAGGACGTCCAAAGATCACCGAAATTTGAGATTTAGCATTGTAAACTGGTTCGGTGTCTAGAACAACGAAGTCAATAGGAAAGACAAAAGTGTCAATCTGGACTAAAACATCCTCCAGAACTCCTCGCGGATATTTAATTGATTGGTCCGCAAGTTGGAGTGTAATGCGAGTGGGTTTAAGTTCTCCCAACCCTAACTGTTGGTAAACAGTGTAAGGTAAGAGATTAACACTCGATCCTAAATCGAGCAGTGCATTGTTCACTTTATTTTGACCAATTATGCAAGAAATCGTTGGCGTACCTAGATCCTTGTATTTAGGAGGCAAATCGTGTTTTAAAATCGCACTCGCCTGGCATGCCAAGTAAGCACTCTTCTTAACACTTTGCTTCCTTTTCACAGTGCACAAGTCTTTTAGGAACTTGGCATAGGAAGGCACTTGTTTAATTGCGTCTAGGAGTGGAAGATTGATCTTTACCTGTTTGAATAACTCCAGAAACTCCTGACTTTTAGTTTCTTGTTGAGGTTTCTTCAACCTCTGAGGATATGGTGCCGGAAAAGGGCATTTGGTTGCCTCCTCAAGGAGAGGTTCTTTTCCAGGTCTTCTCTTTATTTCAGTATCCTCAGGAACTGTTGTTTTGGGCTCAACTGTTTCGCCCTCTCTTCCTTCTTCCACCAATTCTTCTTCATTCTCTACCTCTTCTTCATTACTAACTACAGGTTGTGAGGGCAAAGAGACTTTCTCAATTTCCTTTCCACTTCTCAACACAGTTACAGCCTTGGCCTCCTCATGTGGTCCAGATCCCGAGGGTCCTGTACCCGAGTGTTGGCTTTTAGGATCTGGCTCTGGTTGTGCAGGGAACATGGTTCGTTCTCGATCCCCTTGTTGGGCAGCTTACCTCTCTACACTTGTGTTGAGTTTACTCATTAGCTGCATCATCTGCTGCATCATGAGTGTATTAGGATCCTCTTGTGCCTTCTTATGAGGTGACATGTAAGTGTTTGATGAGGTTTGGTTGTTGCCCCCCTGATTGTAGTTGATCTGAGGTGAATGATTTTGTTGATATTGATTCTGATGATACCCTTGATTTTGTTGATAGGTAGGAGGTTGATAACTCTGGTGGTATCCCTGGTTCTGAGGTCGGTATTGGTTTCCTTTATTCGGCTGCCACTGTTGAGATGGGTTTGCTGCAGCAGCACTGTTTCTTTGATCAAAACCAGGATGACTCCACCTATCATTGGGGTTGAAACGACCAGGGGCATTTACAGCGTGTACCTCTACTGGACTCTGTTCTTGATAAACAGGGTATATTTGGCAATGTTGAGAGGTATGTCCCATTTGTAGACAACTCGAACATGATTCTTCAGATGCAAATTGTATTACCGGGTCCTTCTTTGCTTCTAAAACTTCCAATTTACGAGCCAGTTGCTCGTATTTTTCCATTAAGCCATCTTCCGCTTTCAACTGATAAATACTCTTTTTACTTGAACTTGAACTGGTCTGAGTTCTCGTCACTTGAGTTTCCCATTCTGGTGCATGTTCGGCTAACCATTCTAAATGAGCTTCTGCTTGATCAGCATTTTTGCTCATGAACTCACCGTCACTCGTAGTTTCTACGAGCTTCTTTGACTTTGGACTTAGGCCATCATAGAATAAGCTTATTGTTCGCCACTTCTCAAAACCATGATGTGGGCAGAGCAGTAACAAATCCTTGAAACGCTCCCATGCCTCAGCGAAAGTTTCTTCCTCTTTTTGATTGTACATCTTGATCTGTCTCAAAATGTCATTCGTTAATCGGTTAGGGAAGAATTTTTTAAGAAAGGCTTCATGAATTGCTGGCCAAGTCGAAATAGAGTTCGGTTTGAGCGACAACAACCATGACTTTGCTTTGTCCTTCAAGGTGAAGGGGAAAAGCTTTAATCGGATTATGTCACTCGGGCAAGTCTGATCTGTGAAAGTGCCACAAACGTCTTCGAAATCTCGAATGTGCAAGTACGCCTTCTCTTTATCCATCCCGTAAAATGTGGGTAAAAGTTGAATCATCCCATTACGAAAATGGAATGTACCCGTGTGTGGAGGGATGCGGATACAAGAAGGTGTGGCTGTTCGATCAGGAGCTAAAAGTTCCCGTAAAGGTCGTTGACCGTCATCGATGAGGTCATGCCCATTCTCTCCTTGTTGGCTCTCCGTATCAGACATTGGATTAGAAATAGATGGAGTGAAAATGGGATTATCAGCACTATGGATGGAATCTTCAAATAGATTTGTGATGAAGGCTTCAGTGGAATCAAAGGACATAGAAGGACACAACAATACGGCTTGTGTTCAGAAGATCAAAAAGAAAAAGAAAGATAGAAATGGGATAAGAAAAGATCGGATTAATCGAAAGAATCTGGCCTTTGTTACCGTCCCCGGCAACGGCGCCAAAAACTTGACACGACTGGAAATGTGTTCTCTGAAGAGTACGTCCAAGTGTAGACGGTCGCGTCGCGTTAAAACCGGTAAGACCGGGTCGAATCCCAAAGGACGGAAGATAAAGGCAGAAAGATCAAGATTGAATCCTAAAATAAAATAAAAGATGATTACTTAAGAGTGAGTTTCTTAAAGTCCTATTGAAATAAATAAAAGAAACAAATTATAGTAAAGTGATAACTTAACTAGATAGAATTAAAAACTTGTGATATGAATTTAAATATATAAAAATAAAAAGAGTTGGGAACATGTGAGTCCACAAAGTACCAGCCACTACCATGATTTAGAAAAAATGGACAGTTGGGGTTTTATCCTTAGAGTATTCCTTATTTTGAAAATGATTAAGTTAAGCATTCTAGACACTAAGTATGTAAATCTTGCATAATTAGTGGTTTGTTTGCCTCACTTATTTATGAAGGACTGAAATAAGAAGTTAATTAAAACCATGAACAATAACTAACAAATTGAGTATGAAATATTCGTTGTGTTTGTTATGAGTGCTCATTGAATTAATTAATCAAAAGAGCTCTTATTTCACAATCAGATTGCAATTTGAACTAGAAAGATCAATTTGGACTTAGTTTCTGAAACAAAAGTTCTTGGAATACAAAAAGGAGTCAACCCAAGTCATTAACATACCAATCGATTGACATCATGTCAATCGATTGATGTGAAATGGATCTCAATCGATTGACAAGTATATCAATCGATTGACTTAAAATCTTATGTCAATCGATTGGTTTCTGTTACCAATCAATTGACATTGATTCTAAAACAGAATCATGGCAGAGGGCTGGAAACGATGTTTCTTCACATTATTCCCAACCAGGATTCTACTCAAACATATTTAAGACTGCATAAACATAAATAAACTGAAAAGTAGGATCAAACATTGCTATGGATTAAAATTTTAAACTAAAAAAAATGTTGAAATCAAACTAAAACTTATAATGTGATTTACAATCAACAATTCCTAAGCAGCTAGAGGCACGAAAAATAACCTGAACTTGAAAATGAGTTGAAGAACAAAAGCTTCTCACTGATACACAATCAAGAACTCAAAATAGCAAAAGAGAAATCCCTACAAAACAACAAAAAATGAGCTAACCCCCAACCATCTTCACTCTCCTCTATATATATTGTTAAATTCACGGGCTAAAGGTGTCCAGGTTTACTCCATAACGGCTGGTCGTCGTCCTGATTGCTGAAATCTTGCTTCATTAACACAGACTGTTTCCAGTTTTAGTCAATCGATTGACAAAGATCTCAATCGATTGATAAACATTTCAATCGATTGGTGTTTAATCGATTGATCATGAAAATATGTCAATCGATTGATATGATGTCAATCGATTGGTACCAAGACTTCATCAATTTGTTTCTTGAGTTATTCCTTTCAACTTGTTATTCATTTTAACTTCAGAACCTGCATTCAAAGAGCTAAACACAAGAACATACCATGAAAAATACATCATTGTGTAAAGAAACGAATTAAAACACAAGTACAGGTAACACTAGAGAAATGGGGTTAAATCCAGTCAGTTTTTACTCCTTATCGAGCTAATATTGAGCAAATGTCAGCTCTCATCATTTACCAAGCCTCAACATATACTGCACCTATGATAGCAAGGTATGCTTCAAGGCCAATGGCTCCTTTTAGAGCCAATTTTTCAAAGAATTTTCATGCTGGTAACTATGTTCGGCCATTAAGGAACATGCAATATGTAAGGCTAGGTTTCTCTCATGCACCAAAGAAATCTTATGGGATACAGAGAGAAAGATAAACTCAATTCATGCTATCAAAATTGGTACCAGCACATGTGGTACAAACAGAGATGGACATGGAAACATTGAATAAATCACCAAAAGTTGGTGAGACATCACAATCATGTGAATCTTCATTAGTATCAAGAGTGCCAAACTGGTTTGTCTTGCAAGATGATAGAGTCAAAAATATGATGGAACAACAAGGTCCTCAAAACAAGAGTAGGATGATTAAACCACCTCAGGTTGAAAAGAATACATGGCATGTGCTTCTACATCCCAAGGAAGGAAACCAAATTATGGTTCCCATGATAAATAGGACTCAACAAAGGAGATTTTAGAGGAAGTTTACGATGTGGAAGGAGTTTTCCAATATGCAGGGTCGAAGTCAAGAATTAGGAAATGAAATCAAAAGAGATTCCAGTAATGTTTTGAAACCGAATCCTAGGTTCGATCGAAATACGAAAGTTGATAGTGATACTATGTCTCAGGAAAGTGTCATTAAAGCCAAAGTATTAGAATTGGAAAAGGCAATGAGCATTGATGATGAGGATGAAGCAATGACAGTGGAAGAATCTCAAGTTTTGGGAAATATTGAAATGAAACTCGAAGATGAAACTACCAAGAATGAAAATTTACTTATCCAGTTTGGCACATTTCCAGAACAAATGGAAGTTAACACTGTCACATTCATGTTACCAAAAATCTTTGAAGCAATAGAAGATCAACAAATAGATGAAGAAATGGAAATGGAAGCATCTACTGAGGATGTCTCTGAGGTAAATCTTCCTGAGTTCATTTTTAGTGATTGTAATTTTGTTTATTCATTCAAAGAACCATCAACAAAAATGACTAAGCATCTTAAACCATTATATATAAAGGCTTGTTTAAATGGGGTTCTTTTAAACAAGGTATTGGTTGATAATGGTGCTGCTGTCAATATTATTCCTCAGAATACTTTGAAAAAGATTAATAAACAAAATGCAAAGTTAATACAGACTCACATTATGATATCAGGATTTACTGGTGATAAGAAAAACACCAAAGGAGTAATACCTATTGAAACTATAGTAGGTTTGAACAAATCCAAAACTGTTTTCTTTGTGGTGGATGCTAGACCTAGTTATCATGCCTTATTAGGAAGAGATTGGATTCATGCTAACAGATGTGTTCCTTCTTCAATGCATCAAAAAATGTTGCTTGTAAAGGAAAACTGTGAAATTGAAACAGTAAAGGCTGATATTCAACCTTTTCATGCATGTTCCAATTATGTCGAAGCTCAATTGTATCAAGAGAATGTCAAGCCAATTGACCTCAAAGAGTCAGAAGATGAATCACCAGAAGAAAATTGCGACATTTTGGCTGATATGCCATTTGGTTCTTTGGAACCATTGGGTGATGACAAAATGGTTTAATGACTCATAGGCCTATGAAAATAGTAGATATAGAAGAGACCATTCGACTGGTCTTACAAAAGTTAATGATGACAGATTTAGAGTCAAGAATTGAGAAAGATTCGACCATAAATTGGTCAGACTACGTCTTCGAAGAAGATTCACAAGAGTTAAAAGATGTGGACAGGGAAGAATTATCTATATTGCTAGAAAATTCGATACAAGAGGTGTCACAAGATCCTCTATTGGAAATCAATTTAGGATCAGATCAACAAAAGAGAGTTACTTATTTAAGTTCCAAACTTGGAAAGGGTGACCAGTATAAATTGGTTGAGTTATTAAAAGAGTTTCGAGACTGCTTTGCTTGGGATTATGATGAATTACCAGGACTCAAAAGGAGCTTAGTAGAGCATAGATTGCCTATCAAAGCTGGTTACAAACCAGTGAAGCAGCAGCCTTGAAGGATGACTCCAAAGGTAACTATGAAGATTAAAGAAGTAATCGAAAGGTTGCTCAAGGCAGGATTCATTAGAACTGTCAGGTATGTTGAATGGCTTTCGAATGTTGTTCCAGTTATGAAGAAAAATGGTAAATTAAGAGTCTGTATTGATTATAGAAATCTTAATTTAACCATATCTAAAGATGAATATCTTATGCCAATAGTTGATTTATTAATTGATAGATCTGCTGGAACTACTATAATGTCCATGATGGATGGTTACTCAAGGAATAATCAAATATGTATTGCTGAAGAAGACATTCATAAGACTGCATTTTGATGTCCAGGTAGTATAGGTACCTTCGAATAGGTACAAATGCCTTTTGGTTTGAAAAATGCAGGGGCTACTTATCAAAGAGCTATGAATGCTATTTTCCATGACATGATTGGAACATTTTTAGAATGTTATATAGATGATATAATTGTTAAATATAAAACATTCGATGATCATCTCATACATATGAAGTCAACATTTGAAAGAATGAGGTTTTTCAAACTTAAATTAAATCCATTGAAATGTGCCTTTGGAGTTAGTACTGGAAATTTTCTAGGATATTTGGTGCATGAAAAGGGATTTAAGTGGGATAAGAATAAGGCTCAAGCAATCATTCAAAACAATCCCCCTTCAACTAAGAAAGAATTGCAAAGATTCTTAGGACAGGTTAATTTCATTAGAAGATTCATTTCCAATACTGCTGGGAAAACTTTCATTTTTCCCCTTTGTTGAAGCTGAAGGATCATGAAGAATTAAAGTGGGAAGATAAACATCATACTGCCTTTCAAGACTTGAAGGATTATTTGGTGAAGCCACCAGTGTTAATGCCTCCAAGAAAAGACAGGCCTATGAAGTTATACATCTCAGCAGCAGAAGCATCAATTGGGGTCTTATTAGCCCAGGATAATGATGATAAGAAAGAGCAAGCTGTGTATTACCTTAGTAGGTTTTTAAATCCTGTTGAATACAAATATTCCTTTATGGAAAAACTAAGTTTTTCTTTGTATTTTGCAGTTATGAAATTAAATTATCTTCTTCCTACTGAAGTTTATGTGATTGCTAAATTTGATTTAATCAAATATATGTTGACTCGACCTATTTTGAGAAATCGAATTGGTAAATGGGTCTTGGCATCGTCAAAATTTTGTTTGTTTTATGTACCACAAAAAGCAGTAAAAGGCCAAGCCTTTGCAGACTTTTTGGCTGATCATCCAAACTGCCTCGAAACAGAGGGAAATTATGAAATTGGACATATAACTATTAGTCCATGGAAATTATGGTTTGATGGTTCAAAAATTGAATTTGTTGCAGGCATCGATTTTATTATTGAATCACCTGAGAAGATTAAAACCAAATATGGTTACAACTTGATTCGAGTCAATGTGCCAATAATCAAGTTGAGTATGAAGTCTTAATTATGGGTCTTGAGACCTTGTTAGATCTCAAAGCTACATTTGTAGATGTATTTGGAGATTCCCAGTTGGTTATTAATCATATAAATGGGATATACAAATGTATGAGCAGTACATTGAAAATATATTGTGATACTACAATGGATTTATTATCCAGATTTGATAATGTGAACCTTCTGCATGTTCCTAGAAGTTTTAATGAAGAAGCCAATGATGTGGCTCAGAAGGCATCTGGATTTAGAACCAATGTTGAAAATATTGAGATGGAGCAAGTTACTTATAGGAAATTATTACCAATATTGGTGGATAGATTACCTTCAATTGATATCTCAAATGTAGAAATTCATGATAATTGGAGAAAGCCAATCATAGTTTATCTCTCAGGATTTAATGAAAAGCCTGATCGAAGTATAAGGTTAAAATCTGTTAATTACATTATGTACAGTGGGAAATTGTTCAAAAGAGGAAGTGATGGATTATTGCTGGAATGTTTGAGCGACCTCAAAGGAACAGAAGCAATAGCTCAGATTCATGAGGGATTATGTGGAGCTCATCAATCTGGAATTAAGATGAGATGGTTACTTCGAAGGCATAACATTTATTGGCCATCAATCTTAAAAGATTTTATTGAATTTGCCAAAAGGTGTCAAGAGTGTCAGAAACATGGTCCTTTGAAGCATTTACCCATTGTTGATCTTCAATATGTGATAAAACCTTGGCCTTTTAGAGGATGTGATAGGGAAAATTAGCCCTCCTTCTTCGAAAGGTCATGGATTCATTATTGTAGCCACGGATTATTTTACTAAATGGGTAGAAGCAGAACCTATGCAGACTGTGACTCAAACAATGGTTATCAAATTCCTAGAAAATATAATTTACAGATTTGGTATTCCTCAAACCATTGTATCTGACAATGCCTCTATATTCGAAGGAGATGTGGTTGCTTTTGCAAATAAATTGGGAATCACAATGTCAAAGTCAACCCCATATTATTCTCAATCAAATGGACAGACTGAAGCTACCAACAAGGTTATAAAGGAAAATATGGCTAAAGTCATAAAAAATAATCCAAGGAAATGGCATGAGATATTGCCAGAAGTTTTATGGGCATATAGGACTTCGAAACGAACAAGTACAGGGGTGTCTCCTTATGCTCTAACTTTTGGTCATGAGGCAGTTTTGCCAATTGAAATAAAGGTTAATTCTCTTCGAGTTATGAGGCAGAATCATTTATCTTTGGATGATTACCAAACATCCATGGCTATTGAATTGGAGGATATTGATGAAGAAAGAATTGTTCTCAATCATATTCTGATACAGAAAAGAATAGTAGCAAAGGAGTATAATAAAAAAGTGCAACCAAGAACCTTTGATGAAGGAGACTTGGTCTGGAAAACAATGTTGCCTATTGGATCTAAAGATCCAAAATATGGGAAATGGTCCCCTAAGTGGGAAAGTCCATTCCAAATTCATAAGGTTTTTAAAGGTGGATTCTACCATTTGAAAATTTTGAATGGTTTTGTCCATGTTAGAAAAATCAATGGTAGGTTTCTTAAACAATATTATCCTACTATTTGGGAAACAAGAAATCTAGAATGAGAAATGCAACATTCAAAACAATAGCATGTATTTCACATTTAAGGTTAAAATACAAAAGGCAGATATTGGTACATTGCAAAGTTATATTGGTACAATCTTTCATACCAATTTACTTATAAATTGGGCCTTCAACCTAAAATTGTCCCAAGACCTAGTGTACAGTTTGGACTGGCTAAGGATGAATTTTTACCTTGAAATTGATTCCTGGTTCTTCAAAGGCTTCGATTCAATTTTTGTCTTCAAAGCCAACAGCTTTGCTTCAGCATTTTCTTGCTTCACCTTCAGTTTAGCCAATACAGCTTCTGCAAGCTCGAGCTTCTTTTTAAGTTTGTCCATTTTGCTTGAAAGCTTTTCAATTGTAGTTTTGTTTTCACCAAATTCTGCTAATGTTTGATCCATCTCGAGAGTTTTTTCCGTTGTATATTCCATATCAATTTCTAGTTTCTTCCTCTCTTCGATGACCTTTTCTAGAAGAAAGCAGTCAAAGTCAAAGGTTGACATAACTGCAGAAATGGTTTCCTTGTCAAGAACAGATATGGCAGAACTATCTAGCATGAATTGACTCAGAATTTTCATGGCCCTTTGTACTTCCTTGTCCTCAAAACTTCAAAAGAAACTTGACTGAAGAGTCTCAGTGTAGCAAGTGCAACCACTGGGTCTATTGAGGGTATTTTTGGTTTACTTCGACCTGTTATCTGTTGAAAAAATTCTTGGACATTGGTTGAAGTAGTATCTCCCATCTTCAAAACATGCTTTAAACTGTCTTTGAAATATTCTGTTTCTTCAGGAGTCAAATTGGGAGGAAGGGATAGATGGAATTCTCCAGAACTTGAAGTACCAGGAATGGTATGTGAGTTAGATGAAGTAGATGCTGAAGCAGCTTTAGGGTGGGTCAGAACTTATGCTGATCTTCGAAGGACCAGCTTCAGTCATAGGAATAGATTCAGTATGGTCAACATAAGATGAACATTATATTAAAATGTGGCCATGAGAAAAAAAAAACTAATACCAAAGAAGTTTAAATAACTCACTATTGGTTGGTACTCAAGTAATGGAGGATGAGTGCTTGATGGGGGAGATTTCTGAATTTCTGGAATGACAAAGCTCTGAGATGATGGTTCTGGAGTAGTTTGTGACAATTCAGGTTCAGGTTCCACCTTCGAAAGAGGAACTGCTGGAATAGGGACTTCTTTGATGATCTTTGAACCAACAGATGGTTCAATTGTTGTCTTGGCTTTCTTTTTTCCGGTTAAAGCTGGGATTGGACTGGTGTCTTCTTTTTCTTCTTCTTCTTCAGATTCAACGTTTTCTGATGTAGGAGGAGAACTTTCTGCTGGAAGGATCAATTTTCTTTTCTTTGGCTTATAAGATGGTGGAGCAGGGGTTGGAATTTGAGAGGTCTTTGAGGAGATTGGGATGCTTGGTTTAGCCTTTGAAGCCCTGGTTGTTGGTGAAGAACTTTCTCCAATTGACCTCCCTGTGTTGCAAGATTCAAACAACAATAAGTCAGAGTTCTTATCATTACTTAAGAGGAAAAGGATTGAATTAGAAAGTTATATACCTGTTCGTTGCAAATCAATATGCCTCAAAAGCTGGCATTTGTCTATTTCCACTGACATTAAGTTCTCCCACCAACTCGAGAAAGCAGGAGTACAAGTTGTATAAACTGGTAGAGAAGCAAACTCCAAATTGCTGACCTTGTTCTGATAAACTGCCAAGGTAGCAGTTATCACTGCTTCTGGTACCCTCGAGTTTGTCTTGTAAGCCATTAGTATATTGGCTTGGCTCCTGATTGGGAAAGGGATTGATTGAGTGAGCCCAAACTGTCTCAAAAATTGGTTAGGAAGATAGAGTTCACCATGAGAATATTTGATACTGAGGGCATTCCCAAAAAATAGATCCCTACTGATCAAGAAACTCCCCATGCAGCTTTTAGTTCAACTGCACTTGCTACTCTATCCAATATTTGACAAATCCAGTGGGGAGAAAGAGGAGTTCTGTCTTCAGAATTGTAAAGAATGGAAAATAGATAGAACAAATTGTTTGATCGTATTGCAGGAATATTGAAAAAGAAGAAGAGGGACTCATTGAAAGTTTTTTCAACATTTGGTAATAAAGCAAAGAAGATCCCATAAGACACAGTGTTGGATAAAGGTCCTAGGTTGTGAATTTCTGGGAAATAAGCATATAATCATAATTGTAAAATCCAGAAGGGACCACCTTAAGTAGGAAGAAAAGGTCGAAACACAGATCAGAAAAGATCTATAGAGAGATCCTAGAACAAAGGGGGCTAGAGCTAGTCTTCGACTAGCAGCCAAAGCTCTGGCAATATTGGAAAGTTAGAGCCATTTGAGAAGAAGTACAGAATAGATGTTTCGAAAGCCAGTATAGAAGGAAGCAATAAATATTCCTTGTCTGTCACACCCCCTGATGATTTCCTGTGAGTAGTCAGGAAATTGGTATATCCTAGTGACTTGGGATCAGTGTTAATTGGGGGACTATCAGATTCGACCATATAAGGATGGGCATCTTCTCCATTAGATAAAAAACCTAATAAATGACAAATGTCTAAAATAGTTGGACCTATTAGACCAAATCGAAATTGAAAATGGTTGAAAATAGGGTTCCAAAAGCATAGAGCTCCAGCTAATAGGTTAGGACTGGCTTCGATGGGAAATTTGGAGAGGTTAACGACATGATAAATCCCCGTGGTTATCAAAGCTTCTATTTTGTTCTCTAAGATCCTATCTACCCATTTTGGCCAATCCTTTGTAGGTTTGGGCCAGTGTCAAAACTTTAATTCAAACTTAGGGATAGGGAACTCTTGCTGATAAGTCAAGTGTTGTTGTCCTAACCTAGGGTAATAGACATGGAGTTTTAGACTGGGAGTGCTTAGACAAGGACCTACATCAATAGAAGATTCTTGGTTGGGGAAAGTTATGGGAACAAGGATCTCATGGATTAGTGAAGTCTCTTGCCCTTTCGCATAACGTTCTTCTTCATCCTTAATGATTTTTTCAAAATCATCACAAATCTTCTGAAGCTGAGTATTATCACCGGATTTTGCCATTTTTGGAAACGAGGTGATTGGATTGCAATGAGAATGACAGCAAAGAGAATAGAGTGCAAAAGAAGAGATAGAAGGCTAAAAGAATTTGCAGAAGTTAGTAGGTTTGTTCTTCTTTTACTTAACTATTTATAGCCTTTGGTGACGTTTGGAAGGAGGTGCATTTATTAGAAAATAGCCGTTAGACTCGGTTACTTATTTTAGCCGTTATATCAAGTAAAAAGACATACTGGTTCAGAATGAACTAATTTAGTTTGATTAATGAACGCATAAATTTCTCATAATTCATTACATTAAAAGAATAATGCAGTTACAATTCACAGACATAATTGATAAAAGTGTGGAAACCCATAAGTCACTAGATTGTGAAACATAGCCCAGTAATAAGCAAAGTACTCTGCTTCTAATTCTATCTTGAGGCATAGGTTCCTGGTTTGTAAAGCCAATTTGTCTTCGCTTCGAAGAGTGAGGTAAGCCTCCTTGAGTTGTTCTTCATACTGAATTAGCCGAGAATTGATCTTGGACAGGGCTTTGCGAAGTTCTCAAAATTCCTAGGCTAAAGGAGTTTTACCTCGAAGAGATATGCCAACAGTTTTGGCTTCTTCTTTGAGATATGCAATTCGACCTTCGAGGTCAGGTTTTGAGTAATGGGAAACATTACTTTCTTCACCAGAACTTCCACAACCATAAATGTATTTTTCTTTGAACTCTGAAACTTCATCAAGAAGTGCACTTCGTTAAGACTCTCGTAAAGATCTATTAGGTAGTTCAAATGGTGGACACTTTCTTGATGATGAGAATACCGTCTTATATGAGAAGCTAAGGTTCGAAGAGTGAAATCCATCGGTTCGATCAAGTGTTGAAATACTCCATTCATGGCATAAGATGTGGTAACTCCATTCAAAATTAATTCGAGCCCTTGAATCTTGTAAAGTGGAGAAGGGGAGATGTGAAAAAGCAACTAGAAGTCTTTGAGCTTGGATAATTAAGCATGAGGAGGGCGACATAATGGAGGAAGTATGTTCGAAAATGGGACCATTCCTGCACAATTGGTCTAATTTCAAGAAAGGATCATTAATATCTTCAGTAGGATCCACCACTTGAACTATGGTATCTGGAAAACCCAGTACAGAATGATCAAAAAGGAGTACTCTTTCTTTATAATCTTCCTTGAAAAGTTTGCATTTGGAGAAGAAAGCAGAGGAGTAGTGCTCATTGGAAAAATTCTCATGAGATGCCCTTACATATGTATGGATGGGAGGTCTGCCTTGAGGAATTAAGATATTACCTCTTTGAAGTCTTTCCCCAGGAGGGCTGGTTGAAGAGATTAACCAGGCATTCAACAGATTCTGTTCTCGAGAAAGTCGGTTTGAAAATGGATAGTATAGTTTTATGATCCTACTTCGAATGATTTCTTCAGCTTCAGGATATTCAAAGTTTGGGTGAATAACTGAAGGTGTTGTAGTGGGAGTTTCGAGTCTCATACCTTTGTAATATCCTACCCCTTCGCCGTGAGAAATGGGTTGTTCCCAAGCAGGAGGAAAAGTTTGATTATTGTAGATTGGTTTTGAGGAGCTCGAAGTGGAACCTTGTCCTGATGAAGAGGCACTTGGTCGGTTTAGCATAGTATGCCACTTTCCCCACTTCGAATAGGTAAAGGGTTCAGAAGGAATCTCAGGAGGATCCCAATTAGTTCGATGAGGAGTTTCCGGACATTTTGTTGAAAGCATCACTTATTCGGGAAGGTTTAAAAGGAAGCAGTCATTGACATCGAATGAAGATTGGGAAGAAGACATGAGTAACAAAGTAGATTCAAAGTAACAAGCAAAGTTGGGGGTTCAAGGGTTAAGCAGATATAGCGGATTATGTGAAAATAAATAAAGGTGTGGATCTTTTAAACACGACGAGAAGGTTGCATGAAAGGTTTCAACTGCTTAACATGATTTAGCCACGATCACCATTATCTTTTTGAATCAAAAGGAAAATGGCGCGGGGGGTAATGTTTGTGATGAAATTTCCAGCCAATACAAAGGTGTCACGTGGGATTCGACGTGGAAGAAAAGTTGATTGAGTTGGATATAATACGGGAGTAGTTATAACAGTTTTTCGGGCTCATTCTGTTCAGAATAATTAACTGCCAAGGGACACGTGTCAATCGTTGTGAAATAACTGAAAGGGCAGGTGTCAATGTGAGGATGTGCCATGTGTAAGAGCAGTTCTTAGATTGAAAAGAAGAGGGAACATTCAAACAAGGTTGCTGAGAATCCTCGATATCTATAAATAGAAGGAGTTTGTGTTCGAAAGAGGATCCTTCGATCACAATCAACACATATCTTTTAGTACTTTTACTGTATTTCTATCTAGGAACTTAGATTTAGAAGTAGAATACCTTCGAAGTCATTTTCAAGGTTAGATTGTAGTTTCTTTTAACTTAATAAAGTAGTCTGTTACTTTCATTTATTGTTCTTGTAATAGGAATAGTTGATAATTAACTAGTTCGACTGTTCGAGGTTCATTTAGTTGCATCTTTACACAATTAAAGTCCTTTTAATTAAGGCATCGAACGTCACCACAATTTGCTTGGTGAGGTGCAGTTTGGATCACAGACATTGGCAACTTGCTTGCCTGGCACGCTCGCACACTTATAAATTTTCTATCCAAACATTTTCATAAGACAAATGCTGGCAGTTGGCATCATATAATAGCATATGTAGCAACTGTGAATAATCTGTGTGATAGTTGCTAAGATTTGCTTAGTAGTGAAGGAAGTTCACAACTAATACATGCAGTTAAATCACAAAAAATGAATCTTCTCAAAAAAAAAAAAAAGTCACAATAAAATATTTAATTACTTTTCATTATCCACATTTTCTAGTTTCTACTTTTTTAAATTTTGATTAAATTTTGTTGACAAGTTAATTTGTCTCTGTGGCACATACATATAGATTAAAAATATTATGGAATTGTGCAAAATGTACTTTATAAAAAATACCAAGGTGTTTTTTTCACTTATATATATATATATATATGTGTGTGTTCGTATATGTAAAAAAAAAACGGTAACCTACTATATAATAGTACATTTTTAAATAGAAAAAAAAATTGCCACCTATCTTTAAAGTAGAAAATTTTAGTGTAAAATCTCATTCTACCTATGTTTGATGTAATAGACCCATCAATTGGTACTTCCCAGTGATAGACCCTATAATTATAAATGTTGTTAGAGATTAGTCCAAAATTTTTCTATTATAGAATTATTAGATGTCTTTTCTACCCCCAACCTATATATACAAAATCGTATATATATATATATACACATATACACATATATTTAATTCAGATTTAATGATTAAATCAGTTACCAAATCTGACCAAATCTTATCAAATCTCAATTGACATTGGTTACAATATATATAGAAATTTTATCCTAATATTTTAGGATATTACTTTACAAAATGGTTACAAACGAATTTCACTATTTCTAATTCACAGTGTATTGCATATTCAGTCTAGATATCACATCATAAACTAGTCTTTCTTCGGGTATTGAATTTTACACTGCAAATAGATCATTTTTATACTATAACTGGTTTATTAGTGTGAAATTTTACACTGCAACCGGTTTATTATTGAAATTTTATACTACAAAATTCACTGCTTTCATTAAATCTGATTTTGACTTGCCATATATACACATTAATTCTAGTAGTTATGATAGCATTTTGACTTGCCAATATCTCATTTTGAATTAATATCCCATAATTATAGTACTTTCCGTTTTTTGTGTTTGTGCCATAAATCACGTTAGGTTTTGAAAAAAAAATTTGTTTCACCATTTCTAATTCACAGTGTATTGCATATTCAATCTAGATATCACATCATAAATGAGTCTTTCTGCTGGTATTGAATTTTACACTGCAATTAGTTCATTGTTATACTGTAACTGGTTTATTAGTGTGAAATTTTACACTACAACATGTTTTATTAGTAAAATTTTACACTGCAAAATTTCACTGCTTTCATTAAATCTGGTTTTGGCTTGCCATATATACACATTAATTCTGTTAGTTATGGTAGGTTTTGACTTGGTAATATCTCATTTTGAATTAATATCTGATAATTATAGTGCTTTTCGTTTTTTGTGTTTGTGCCATAAATCACGTTAGGTTTTGAAAAAAAAAATTGTTGAAAAATCTGATCTCCTATCCCTTTATTTTTGGATATCTAATAAATGAAAATAAAATCCCAAGAATTTACGTATCTACATTATGGGTTTGTCACATCTTGCTAATGTCATCCATGGGTTTTCTGTTCTACCAATAATCATTCATCCACGGGTTTTCTGTTCTACCAATAATCATTCATCCACGGGTTTTCTGTTCTACCAATAATCATTCATGACAGTATGTATTATACTGTATTCGTGAGAGTTTTAAGATTGAAGGAGATAACAGTAGATCGAGGAGAAGATATCAACTTAATTGGAATAAATGAATGAATTTTTCATTGAGAGTAGTGTGAAATTTCACACTGCAGAATAATATTTAGGTTAAATTTTTCACTGCGACTAGTATGAAATTTCAAACTGATACTACGAAAACCCTATTAAGATCAAATATGTTTTACATACTGCCACAAATCAAATTTGTTTCTCTAAAACATAAAGATTAAGAACAAATTAACTCAAGAGCCACTCTCAAATATCAGTTAAGAGCACAAGACAAACTATTCGACAAAATACCTTGCATGCATCCAACAGGACCACGCTAATCCACTCCAGCCACATTCAAAGATAAAATAATACAAAGGCAAACAAATTTAAAGAAAAGAAAAAATCATCAATCCCACAATGAAAATACAACAGATAACTCCATTTCAAAAGCACCACTATGAAGCCATCACATTCCTGCGAAGGTTGTGAAAGCCTCCAACACGTCCAATAGAGAAAAGTAAAAAAAAAAGACTCTGCCGAAAAAAATTGACAAATATGTGTTGGTGATCTTCTCCAAGCTTAAGATAGCTGCTTCTTTTTTGGTCTTCATCAAAACCATGCTGCGAAAGAGCAATAATGTGAAATTTAATGCGCTTACAGTGTTAAATTTTGCACTACGGAATGAACGATCCATCAAAGTCAATTTTTGTTAGGGAATTTTCACACCACCGAAAGTTCTTGTAGAATTTTACAAAATTTTCAAATATGCAATAGTGAGTGCTTTATGAGTGATTTAGCATATGAGTGATTTAGATTTTAGTCCATCAAACTCTACCTATCTAGAAATAGATCCATTTTTAAATTGAATCTATAAATTAGTCTCTCATCTATTTTAAGGACATATATACTCCCCACTCCTAAAAATTTTCAAAACTCAGATTTATTATTATTATATATATATATAGAGAGAGATACCCCCACTCCCATAAATTATAGTTTTGAAATTCAAAATCCAAATTTATTATGTATATATAGAGAGAGAGAGATAATTAACATAGATAAATTATGCAAGTGAGACAAAAAAACAGTGAGAAATTCCTCACTTTAAAATACATTAGAAAGGCCAGTTTAAACAGTGAGACCCGAAAATAGTGAGAAATTCCTCACTTTAAAATACAATGAGATAAAAAACAGTGAGAAATTTTATCTATAATGGTGAAAATTTCTCACTTTTTGGGAAGAATTTCTCAATTCTAGAATTTTGATGGAAGTTTAATAATGCAAATTTCTCATAGTTTTGTATGGATTTGAAGAGTTTCTCACCAAAAAAATAAATCTTCAAGATGACCCATGTTTTCCAAAATACCTACTAATATAAATCATGACCCTAGGCTAGACCCTCTCTTCTCTCTATCCTAGATTTGACTTTTGAGACAAAAGCAAAAAAAAAAAAAACAGAGACTAGATGAATCAGTTTGTACGATTTTGATCGGACTGCAACAGCAGCTTCAAATCAACCGTAGTTTGTACGATTTTGTCTTCACGGCCTTTGCAACAGCAGCTTCAACGTCTTGTCTCCAGGCAGATCGCGAATTCAATTCCACCAGTCTTCACCTTGGCCCCAACAATACAACAGGACACAACTTCAACACTCACATACATACAAACAGAATAAGAACTTGAAATGGGTCTCTATGAACTTTTAGTGAGAGAAAGATTAGAGAGAGAGAGAGAGAGAGAGAGAGAGAGAGATAATGAGAGAGAGAGAGAGAGAGAGAGTGAGATAATGAGAGAGAGAAATAGATCTTGATTTATTTGGGTTTCAAATTGAAATCCCTGATTTTAAGTTGATGGTATATACACAAATATGTATATATGTAATGAAGGGTAATTTTGTTAATAAAAAATACAGATATTTAGGAAAAAAGACTAATTCCTAGTATATCTTATTAATTAAGGATGAATTTAAGGGTTTAAAAAGTTAAAGTGACTAACAGTATGTTGACTAAATTTTGAGGGACCAAAACGTATATTTCTATTACGATAGTGAACTCGTGCGAGGACATAAATACGAAATCCGAGAGAGGTGGAAGGGAACCTCATAAACACGACATAGACCGTATTAATATTTACTAACTGTGGGATAAGCCATAAGAGTGAAAAGCTTACGTTTTTTTTTCTTACCGAAGTCTAGTAGAGCAAGATTGTTTAAAAATTACTGTAGAAATATTTTAACATAGAAAGAACATATAATATCTATGAGCCAAAAAAAAAAAAATACTGAAAATTATATCTTTTAGCATATCTGTCAACCATATAAGATTTATCAAAATTGAAGGAAAAAAAATTACTAAATGGAAGATTTAGGTTTGTTAAACTAACACATAAACCCTCCCAAGAAAGTATAGAATTCTAGAAGCACTTCATAGATTCTACTATTTTTTTTTATGACTTACCTGAGTCATCGCCACACACACACATGCATGCACAAACACATTGGAATCCAAGTATTCCGTTGGCCAATACATTGGAATCCAGGATTAAACAATTAATCCTAGATCCCACTGTATTAGTCAATGGAATGCTTGAGTGAGCATTGGTGAACCATTTTTTGGGTGAGCAAAAATAGTATCATTATGCTACTAGTTTTGATCAAGGACAACTGTCTCCACTTTATAATTAAGCTTGTCTATTCCTCTCCACGTAAAAGTGAAAAACATTGTAGGGTTAATTGCAAATTGCACCCATGAAATTTGGGTGATTTTGTACTTTGCATCTTAAAGTTTTAAATTTAGAACTTTGGTTCCGAAAGTTTGGGATGATTTGCACTTTAGTCCTTTCAAGACTTTTTGTGACGAAATTTTTACTTTTAGTGACAAAATCATTTGTTACTAAAGGACTATTTGGACTTGTTTGTCACATTTGTGAAATTTTAGGAACCAAAAAGTACTAACTTTGAAACTTTAAAGAGCAAAATATTAAAGTACCAAAATTTTAGGGGTGCAAAGTGCAATTAATCCAAGATCTATTGACCTTTTTAGAACCTTGTTTGTTTCCACCCAAAATATTATCCAAAGCCTATAGATTGCCCCACCAAAAAGAGAAATTATCAACTGTAATTAATTTTTCTTTTTTTTTTTAGTGGAATGCCCATAAAACTCACATGAAATTCAAATTATGATCTCATCTCAGATGTATGATTGTTACATGAGATAATTTCACCACCGGGTTAGCATTCACTATAGTTCCACTTGGTTAAGTTGAAGGACTGACCAAGTGGTTATGAATCCAAATTTATACTTTAATCATGTGACAGTGAATAAGTTAATTTATTGTAAGTATACCACATCATCTGGGATCTTTATATCATACGGAAAATATAACGTTCTTTAGAAATATATGTAGTACTACTGTGTTTAAGATTGGTTTATGATCGAATAGTCTACGCAGACAACCTTGCATAAGTAAATCAATCATATTTCAAAAAAAATAATAATCTTGTAGTGTCCACACATATTCATAGCATTACTTAAATTAAAGACATTTATGTTTAATAAAAATAAACTTAACTACTTGAAAGCCTATGTTTCTTAAGTCTTATAATGCGGTAAACGAGAAATTGATTGTGCAGCAAATGAGTTCCGATGGCCAGCATTAAAAATCCTCATTATAAAAAAAAATTACCTCATTAGAAGCCCTGTGTTAGTATAACAACTCACAACATTAGTTTCTTAATCAAACATGGGTTTTTTTTTTGTGGACAATTTAGTAAGTACAAATTTTAAACAAAAGTAATAAGGGGGTGATTTTTCTTCTGAATGTTCTATACAAGCCACAGACAAACTGGACATACACCATTTTCTGTGAGCTCTCACCTCTTACATCGGGATGGCAACGGGGCGGGTATGGGACGAGGTCCCCATACCCCGCCCCCGCCTCGAGGGAGACCTCCTCCCAACCCCGACCCCGACTGTAACTGGGGAACCCGTCCCCCGCCCCGCCCCGCCGCGCTTAGTCCTTTCCTACTCCCCCCCCTCTCTCTCTCTTTTTTTTTTTTTTTTTTGTGTTCCTATGTATGGGTAGGGGGCACCCAATCCAGTAATCAAATACAATTCATTTACAAAATAATAATAATAATGATAATTCAAATATTACAATCATCCAATCAAATTAAAATCAATTGGTTACCTCTCCAAAAAAATTCTCAATTGGTGAATGGGACCAAAAATGCACATACTAATGCACACAGTCAGGTCACTCACGCACACACTATGCAAACTCACGCACACTTGCGCACACACTCAGGCCACTCTATCACGTTTCACGCACAGGCTCACACCAGGGTCGGCCCTGCCTTTGTTGATTATAGGCCTGAGCCTAAAGCCCCCACTTAGGCGCAAAATTTTAGGGCCCCCAAATCTAACACCATAGACTATAGTATTGTCCACACCATGACACAAACTCCCCTATTTGGGCCATATGGCTCCCAGCCCGCCAGCCCATCTACATCTCTTTTCTTTTAAAGAAAAAAGTATAACCCATTAGTCATTACAATTGAAATTTGACAGCAACTCACAGTCTCACACGATTCTCTCTCTCCCTCTCTCTCTCTCTCTCTTTACTCTCTCTCTGCCTATCTAACACAAATTGAAACAGTCTAAACAGAGTCCTCTTTTGACAAAAAAAAACCCTAATAGAGAGAGTGAGAGATCCATGATTCATTGGCGATTCCCTCGGTCTCTCTCCCAACCTCTCGAAGACTTCAAGGAAAAGGGACCGCGACTCACCACAACGACTGGTACGAGCCCTTCACAAAGCGTGTCAAGCCAAGGCTGCCGAGAGCGATAGCGCAATTGAGGTAATTTGTTAGTTTTTTCACTCCTTGATTTTGAATAATTTGTTAGTTTCTCTGTTAGAGTCTGTGCAAATTTGTTAATTTTGTGCTATCTATTATATGGATTAATGGATTATGGAATATGGACTTTAGAACAAATGTTGATAGGTTGTTTATTTCATTGTTTGTATAAGGTTGATTATCCCTATTTCCATGCCTCCTAGGAAGTATATTTTTGGGTCTGAAAAAAAGAAAGAAAAAACATAAAGTAGATGCCCTTATTCAATCTCAAGCGGGAGCACTTGATACATTTTTCAGTAACAAAAATCAAGTAGATAATAAAGTTTCAACTGAAAATTTGGTGAAGGAGGAAAATGAACATCAAAATGGGAATGATAACGAAGAACACGAAGATTTGGCAAAGCTTGATTATACAAGATGTGTAGTTCTTTATCTGATGTGGATAATGTATGAGAGAAGGTATAACACGTAAGATGGTTAATACCAAGTGGAACAACAAGTGGGGTGTGTGGAGATGTAAGAGTGAGAGTCTGGTAAACTAATAATAATAATATAAATATATGTAAATAACCAACGATGGGACTTGGACAGTGCATGGCTCGAGTGAGAACCAGAGTAGTCCCGAAAAATAAGAGAGAGAGAAAGCAGTAGAGGGTCGGTTCTCGGTTGGAGACTGGTGTACGGAAGGGAGTTGTTCTGCAAGGCTAAGGGAGAGGTGAGGGAAGGTTGAGTAATGGTTGAGGGTTGTGTTTTCGGGGATTTTTTGAGAAGATGATGAATGCCTTAGTAGCTTAAGACTGGGTTAAAGCTTAAGTTCTAGGTTGAACTCCGGGTTGGTGGATGTATTGAATGAGGCTGGTATTTATACAGGATTCGTGAAGTTTTTGGTATAGCTGGAGTGGCTGAGTTGGCATCTTTGGAGTGGTTCGTATGTTTGAGGCAATTGAGGTCATTAAATGGGGATGTGGACAAGGCAGTGTTTTTGAGAAGGCGAGAGACGAGGTATCATCATTTAATGGTGAACAAGAACCAATGCCATTGGTTGGTCAAAGGGAGACAAAGGGAGATGAATGTTATTGGTGCAGGGGTTTAAGCAAGGGAAAATATCAAGACTTTTCTATTAGTTTGGCAAGATGTATTGTCACTTGGAGCGACGGTTCAATATTATGCAGTGATGGTTTTCTATTGGTGCAGAAGGTTAAGCATTGGGGTCGAGATCATGGTTTGCAGAATACTCAGCGAGGTTAACATTGAGGTTATTCGAGATCATGCAATTGGCTTGCAGAGTGAGGTTGAAGTGACTAGGCAAGGTGAGGGAGTCAAAGGTTATAGCTGGTCTGATTGGTTGTGAGGCTGGAGGGGCAGAGCACGTGATTAATGGTCACGTGTCTCTCTTTCTCTTTGAGACCAACCCTAGCTTTGCTTGTGAGGCGTTCAGAGAGGGAGGTGCCCCTAGTTCTAGCCACCGAGCCATGAGCTCTCGAGTTCCCAGTGGACATGGCCACCCTTAGTACTGCTTCATGACCAAGGGTGGAGAATCCACGTGTAAGTGTGTACTTGTGTATAGTGCAGTATTTATGGGGAGTATCGAGGAGAGGCACGAGAGGTATGCGAGCGAGTAGTCATTGCAAGCAAAGCGATGGCAAGGATGGTCATTCCAAGCGATGGCAAGCTTTGAAACGTCGTCGCTTTACTTTGCTTTGGGGTGGGTTTATCCGTATTGGGCTTCGGGGTGGTTACTCTGATGTGGGCTTCGACGTGAGTACTCTAATCAGAATGGGCTCCTTTGTAGTAGACATGCTTTACTCTGAAGTATGCCACAAAGTGGGTCACTAGAGTGGCCTTAGAATGAGTGGGCCTCAAAATGGGTTGCTCATTGTAAGTGGGGCCTGAGGCCCATTAGCTGGTGATGATGTTGGATATATACGTGGAGTAGCGTGTGTTAGTCGAACCATGTGAGCTGTTAACCATTACCTACACAAGCTTAATTAGTAATTTTGTCGCTAAAAATGCGAGAAGGATCATGTTTCAGTGATTAAATATTTAGACTAAGCTATTTTTGCCTTGTGAAGTGAATTATTCTTAATTAAGTGTATATGTAAGTTCGTGTATATATTTTTACTTTATACTTGTTTAGTATGATAGTATCTTATGGTAATTGGTTCATAGCAATATATAGGGGCCCCTGTTTAGTTGTTAGCCTAAGGCTCCTAAAAACTTTGGACCGTGTCACGCCCCGGAGTAGCATAAATAGAGAAAAATAAATTTCCTTTATGGGTCCATAGGGAATGACAAGTGAAAGTCACTGATAATCCACACCACACAGTACTAGTCCAAACAGGAACAGTAAACAACTGAAATATAAACACGGTTCTATCTATTACAATCATCAGAGTACGGTCCACAGGATCACAACAGGTCTGGAGACAACATATGCCCAAGTACCCGTTAACTACAAAGTACAACAGTAAAAGGAAAAGTAGTAATATAACTACTATCTATCTTCAGGTCTTCAGCTAGCGTACGGATAGGCGTCAGCATAACTGGCATCAGTGGGGCCCTTCTCTACGTAACTCCCTTCAGGGTAATCGTTATCGCCATGAGTTCCGTCATCTGCATTGTAAAGGACAGGATAGTCTAGACGGGGAATGTCCAGGCAATAAAGGCCATCAGCTTGTTGAAAGCTGAGTGAGCACTAACTAACACAGTCTCATAGAAATGACATATTTACAGTTATGAACAATAGATGACAGTGATACTAAATATATTCCTCATTCTTTTATTCAGACATATCATAAATCGATTCTTATCGACTCCCACTCTAAGACTGATTTCACAATACCCAACTGACTATCTCGAACTGATTATATCAGCACAACATACCAGTGCTCTTGTTCACCGCTATACCGCTTTTAAGAACTCTTGCGAGCACCCATACATCGTTCTCATATAACGACTGGTCCATGGATATACCCATACTCTTGTTCACCGCTTTTAAGAACTCTTACTGTTCACCGCTTTTAAGAACGCTTGCGAGTACGATACATACACAGCTCTGGTAAATATAAATCATGGGTGTGCCACAACTACTCTTGTTCACCGCTTTTAAGAACTCTTACTGTTCACCGCTTTTAAGAACGCTTGCGAGTACTGTGCACCCATAATTCTCACGATCCTGATCAAATCCTTGACATACACTTATCGGATTTAACCTGAGCGAATCATCAGCTCGACACACACAACTTTGAACATACAATCCTCTTACTAACTCATTTCTCACTTATCCAATACTACCCAATATTATCATCTCAAACTTACTACGTTATCGCGTCGTACTATTACTAGCATTTCGAACCCGACTACGTTACTCACCATGTTATCTCAATCTCATTATCGTATCCCATTACTTCCGTAATCCATAATATCGCATAATAGGAACCTGGAACAGCAATTAAACAACTACGCACTATGAATTATAAACTGAAAGGAATACATTCATGTTCTGCTAGGTTCGATCGATTAAGGTCATCTCGATCGCTCGAAGAAAGTACTGTTCGATCGATTGAAGTCTTCTCGATCGATCGAAGTGAAGGTAGTCTCGATCGATTGAAGTATTCTCGATCGATTGAACTCAGGGATGTTCGATTGATTGAACTCAGTTCGATCGATTGGGGCTCTGATGTTCGATTGCTCGAACTCAGTTCGATCGGTCGAACTTCGTCTTCTACAGATTCTGCCAGTGAACGTGCAGAATGTGCTAGGGGGTGTTTGGGTTATAATTAATACGTCCAGAATATGTAAAACATCATAATTACGATACCGAGTGAGTTTGGAACTCACCAAAAGTCGTAAGGGCGCGTTTGGGTAAGCTTTACCTCCGAAGCTTTAATGGCGGCCTCTCTCTCTTGCTTGTCTCTGTCTCTCTCTCTTGTTTTCCTTCTTCTTCTTCTTCTTCTGTTCTTCTTCTTCTCCTCTGCTGAGTGTATATATATATAGATATGTGTGTGTATATATATATAGATATATGGAGGTATGTGTATATAATATATATCAACACACATGCACACACTCTCTCAACTCTCAAGGTTCAGCAAACTCCCCAACTCACACGAATGCAGTGTATATATAGAGGGGAAAGAGGTGCAGATGGCATTGTTTGCGGGAAACCTGGAAATCTGATAATTACATTCTCGATCGCTCGAAGGATGCTCGATCGATCGAACTCAGATCGGTCAGTTAGATCGATTGAAAAAAAGGTTTGATCGATTGAAGTGGGGACCACGTATTTAATTTATGTCGGTAGGGTTTTCGATCGCTCGAAAAGGGTTCGATCGCTTGAACTGAAGGGTCTCGATCGCTCGAACTAGCTTCGATCGATCGAAGATGAAATTTCTTGAATGGTCAATTGAAGTATATAGAATCTCTCTGCATTCAATATTTATTGAAAATACGGGGTATTACATCATCCATCACCCAACAAAAGATTTCGTCCTCGAAATCAGAAACATACAGGGTTAAAACAAAAACGGAAACTTCTCACGCATCTCTGACTCTAGCTCCCACGAAGCTTCTCCTTCATCATGATGCTTCCACTGAATCTTGACTAATGGAATCTCCTTATTCCTGAGCTTCTTTACTCCACGATCTAAAATGCGAACTGGTCCTTCGTTGAACGTAACATTGTCGTTGACTTCAATATCCTCAAAGTTGATTTCGTGCGCTGGGTTATGAACACATTTCCTCAGCATACTGATGTGGAAAACGTTGTGCACTCCTGACATCTTCGGGGGCAATGCTAGGCGATAAGCAACTTTTCCCACACGCTCTAGAATCTCGAACGGTCCGATGAATCGTGGCGATAATTTGCCTCTCTTCTGACCAAATCTGACGATGCCTCGAACAGGCGAAACTTTGAGTAGCACATGATCTCCAACGGTAAACTCTAAATCTTTGCGTCGCTTGTCAGCATAACTCTTGTGTTGGGTCTGAGCTGTCTTCATCTTCTCACGTACAATCTGAATCTTCTCACTAGTCTCTCGTATCATCTCTGGCCCAAGAAGTTGAGTATCTCCGACTTCAGTCCAACATAACGGTGATCGGCAAGGTCTTCCGTACAAAGCTTCGAACGGCGCCATTCCTATGCTCGAATGATAACTGTTGTTGTAAGCAAATTCTATCAGAGGTAAGTGTCTCCCAAGAATTCTCAAAATCACTGACACAAGCGCGTAACATATCTTCCATTACTTGATTAACTCTTTCAGTCTGTCCATCGGTCTGTGGATGAAAAGCTGAACTCAAGTTCAATGTTGTTCCCATCGCTGTCTGGAGACTCTTCCAAAATTCTGCAGTAAAGCGCGAATCTCGATCTGATACAATAGAAACAGGTACTCCGTGTAACTGTACTATGTGTTGCAGATACATTCGGCTCAATCGTTCCACTGGATACGTCATACTGTAGCCGATAAAATGTGCTGTCTTCGTAAGTCGATCCACGATTACCCAAATAGCGTCATGATTCTGCTGCGATTTCGGTAATCCTACCACAAAATCCATGGTGATGTGTTCCCATTTCCATTGAGGAATTGGTAACGGCTGTAGAAATCCAGGTGGTTTCTGATGTTCTGCCTTTACTTGTTTACAAGTAAGACACTGAGAAACATATTCAGCCACTTCTCGCTTCATTCCTTCCCACCAAAAATTTCTCTTCAAATCCTTGTACATCTTTGTACCTCCAGGATGAATCGTCATCCGTGATTTATGAGCTTCATCCAATATGTCCTTCCGGAGATTTTCTTTGTCAGGTACACAGAGTCTACCTTTACATCGTAAAGCTCCATCTGTACTAACACTCCAGATCTCAGGTTCTTTTGCTGTCATCTTGGTGAACCATAACTTCAAATCCTCTGCTGTCTGTTGAGCTTCTATGATACGGCTGATCAAAGTTGGTTGTACCATCAGACATCCAAAATGTTGTCTTTCCATTGGTTCCACTGGCTGAAACTTGAATTCGGCTAAAACTTCCAATGCTTGCCATTCTCGAATTAGTAATGCAGCGATCACTAGTCGAGGTTTACGGCTCAAAGCATCTGCTACGATATTTGCTTTACCCGGATGGTATTGCAATGAAAAGTCATAGTCCTTGAGTAACTCCATCCATCTTCGTTGTCGCATGTTCAACTCCTTTTGAGAGAACAAATACTTCAGGCTCTTATGATCGGAAAACAGATCAAACTTTTCTCCATAGAGATAGTGTCTCCAAATCTTCAAGGCAAACACTATTGCTGCCAATTCCAGGTCATGCGTCGGATAATTCTTCTCGTGTACCTTCAATTGTCTTGATCCATATGCGATAACATTCCCGTTTTGCATGAGCACACAACCCAATCCCTGGTGCGATGCGTCACTGTAGATCACATATCTTTCTCCACTCTTAGGTATCGCAAGTACCGGTGCAGAAGTCAATTTCTCTTTTAATTCCTGAAATGCACCCTCATGCTTGTCCGTCCATTCATACTTTATCTTCTTCCTTGTTAAATTCGTCAAAGGTCCTGCTACCTTGGAAAATCCTTCTACAAATCTTCTGTAATATCCTGCTAATCCAAGAAAACTTCTGACCTCTGTCGCATTGGTCGGTCTATTCCAGCTTAAGAATGCATCAATCTTAGATGAGTCCACAGAAATACCTTTCTGAGATATAACATGTCCCAAGAATTTGACTTCCCGTAGCTAAAACTCACACTTGCTGAATTTTGCATACAACTTGCTATCTCGAAGTGTCTGCAAGGAAATCTGTAAATGCTTCTTGTGATCTTCTTCCGTCTTTGAGTAGATCAGTATATCATCGATGAACACTATAATGAATTGATCCAGATATGGTTTGAATACTCTATTCATTAAGTCCATAAATACTGCTGGCGCATTCGTCAATCCAAAAGGCATAACTAGAAACTCGTAATGCCCGTATCTTGTCCTGAATGCAGTCTTCGATACATCCTCTGGTCGAACTAACAATTGGTGGTATCCTGAACGTAAATCGATCTTGGAAAAGATCCTAGATCCTTGTAACTGGTCGAATAGGTCGTCTATCCGAGGAAGTGGATATCTATTCTTGATCGTAACCTTGTTCAACTCCCTGTAGTCTATACAGAGTCGAAGTGTTCCATCCTTCTTCTTTACAAACAGAACTGGTGCTCCCCAAGGTGACGTACTCGGGCGAACGAAACCTAAGTCTTCAAGCTCTTGAACTTGCTTCTTTAGTTCCAACATCTCAGTTGGTGCCATCCTATATGGAGTCTTGGAAATCGGCAATGTACCAGGTACTAATTCCACACAGAAGTCTATTTCTCTTTTCGGTGGGAGTCCTTTAATATCCTGAAATACATCTTGAAGGTCTTGCACACTAGGAATCTGATCCATCGTGAGGTCTGTACTTGTACTCCCAATCGTAGCCAAACTACTCGTAAGAAACATGTCACTCGTCGGCTGACACTGAAATCTAATCGTCGGCCTTCCTTGTCTTGGAAATACAATCGTCTTAGTAGGGCAATCCAAATTAGCACTATACTTAGTTAACCAATCCATTCCTAGGATAATGTCGAACTCGGACATTGACAGAACTACCAAGTCTGCTGGAAAATTCCTATCTCCCAAAGTCAATGGGCAATCTTTACACACTTTACTCAACTTAACTGTCACTCCCAAAGATGACACAGCATTCAGTGTTGACTCAAGTGTCAGGGGTTCTAATCCCAATTGACGCACAATCTTAACAGCAATAAATGAACGTGCGGCTCCAGTATCAAATAAAACTTTAACTGGACTATGAAAGAGTACAAGCGTACCTTCCAAATGTTGTTGCTCATCAGCGTTAAAGCCTGCTTCTCTTGGAATGATAGCATTCATCCTTGTCTGATCTGGAGGTCCTTGTATCCCTTGAATTGATGCTCCATAATATCCTTCTTGTGGTGCACGACAATCCTTGCTCAAGTGCCCTGGCTTGTTGCAATTCCGACAGACAATATCCATTCTGCGATTAACTCTAGGGGCTGTACAGAATCTGGCAACGTGCCCTGGCTTTCCGCAATTAAAACATCCTCCGCTATTGCTTGGCGGTGCTGTCAGTAGTGCCTGCGGCTGTGATCCTTGCTGGCGATATTGTTGGGGTCGAGTATAGCCCTGTTGTGGCTTTCTGGTTCCTTCCCAGGTTCTCTTATTCCCTTGGAAATTACTCTGAGGTCTCCAACCTTGAGTATTCCTTGGTGGCAAGTTATGGAAATTCCTCTGTTGAAAACTTCTAGATGACTGAGGTCGATTCATCTGTGGTTGTTGTGCTGGATAAGCATCCTTCTCTAATCCTGCAGCAAATCTGACAATCTCTTCAAAGGATTGATTCAGATGACCAATCATCATATGTCTGAGATGGGGATTCAATCCTTGGTGAAATCTCTTCACCTTCTTCTGTGGCATGTCTATCATATGCTGAGCAAATCTGGATAGACGCTCAAACTGTGTTGTATATTCCCTGACATTCCATCCTCCTTGTACCAAATTGAGAAAGTTCCTTTCCTGTTGATCTCTCTCATCCTCTGGGAAATACTTCTCCAAAAATCGTCCTTTGAATGTCTCCCATGGCATAGCTTTAGCAGCATCGATCCCAATAGTGGCTCGCTCGGCTTCCCACCAATCTGCGGCGGCATAAGTGAGCTGAAAAGTAGCAAGGCGACGCTTCTCTTGTTCGCTGCATTCCAATGCTTCAAATATCAACTCCATTTCTCTTATCCATTGTTCCGCTTTCCATGGTTCTGTTAGTCCATCAAATTTCTCTGGACGTAACCCACGAAAATTTGCTAACAACTTATCTCCAGTCTGTCTTGGTGGCGGGGGTGCAAAAGGTCTCTGGTGGGTGGAGTGATTATAAGTATCCCCCACATGCTCCATCCTCTGCATGAAAGCTTCGAAAATTCCCGTCGGATCCATCCCTTCCGGAATAGGTGCTCCATTACGCGCTTGGTGATTTCTCAAGGGTCCTACCATGATGATAACGAGTATTGCCTACAAGAGACATATTGATCAGCTGAAAGTCTTCTCGTAGAAACGAAACCAAGATAGAACGAGAAGCAACAAGAACTAACAGTTCTACAAAGCAACACATCAATCAACCAACAATCAATATCAAAAGTACTGCTCGTATATATATAGATATCAAAAGATGTACCATGGAGTACACAGTAACCATACCATGTACCACGTGGGACATAAGCAAAAACAGCACTAAAGTCAACTATACAATACTACTGCTAATATCTATACAAAGCTATGGTCAAATAGCTATCTCTCAAGCTCCCAAAAATCTAGTGGACAACATGTCCTGGTAAAACTAACAAAACTAAGTCCTGCAGGTCCTGACTCAAAAGTCGTCAGCATCTGATCCTGCTGGTGGTGCCTCGTCCTCGGAATCAATCTCCATCTCCTCGAGTGGGTCATCCTCAACTGGTGCAACAAGATCTCCGACTACAACTCCTATATCCCAATCCTCTATCACCTCTGCATCATCATCCTCTATCCCGTCTGCTATCGCCTGGTTGGCGACATCGACTGCTACTGCGGCGAATCCATCGGCTATATCAAGAGCTCCCGCTATGGCTGCCTCTCCCATAACAAAATCTGCTGGCTGTGCGACCATCTGAGCTATCCATCCTACTGCCATATCGGCCATAGCTGCCATATGCATAATGGGTCCAGCTGGTATCTGAAGCACAACTGGTGCCTCTGGCACAACTACCTCCTCATCGGGCGCATCCTCATCTACTACTATGTCTGCCTCAACAGCCTCTGGGTCTGGTACTGGATCCTCTGGCTCAAACTCTGGCTCCTCGGGGTCATCCTCAGGCTCATCATCATCTGCATCATCTGCATGCTCATCCTCTACTGGGTCCTCGTCATCTATCGGCTCCTCCTCTCCATCTCCATCTATGTCCTCATCGGCATGCTCATCCTCAGGCTCCAGGTCCTCATCCTCCTGAATCGGCTCAGGCTCTGGAACTGGTACATCGGGTACTGGCGATGGTGGTGGTGTTGCTGGCGCTGGTGCAACTACAGGCTCTGGTGGACTGGCTACAATAGCTCTCAACTCAATCTCATCCATCTCATGCTTACTCTGAACTAACCGTAATATCTCCTGGCAAATGTCTCTACCAATCCTCGCAGTATGGTAAGCATCCATACGCATCTGTGTCGGGTGAGTCCTCTCTGTCACATAAAGTGCTCTCCACATGTCCTCCTCCAAATGTCTACTAGCTATCTGGCACACACGCTCACGATAAAACTCCGGGTCAGCTGGCTCCACGGTATCCCCATGGATCACGTGTCCTCCATAAGCATCGGTAACAAACTGATGAAACTCTGGATCCATGCTATCCTGCAAAGGAAAACTATCTATCGTCAGGAAGACGAACTTATCTTATACTCATATCTCATCCCAAGAAAATCTTAAATACTAGAACCAGATGGTGTGGAATCCATCAGTGAACGACAATATTAGAACCTAACCGTAATATAACCAGTCGCTCTGATACCAAAAACCCTGTCACGCCCCGGAGTAGCATAAATAGAGAAAAATAAATTTCCTTTATGGGTCCATAGGGAATGACAAGTGAAAGTCACTGATAATCCACACCACACAGTACTAGTCCAAACAGGAACAGTAAACAACTGAAATATAAACACGGTTCTATCTATTACAATCATCAGAGTACGGTCCACAGGATCACAACAGGTCTGGAGACAACATATGCCCAAGTACCCGTTAACTACAAAGTACAACAGTAAAAGGAAAAGTAGTAATATAACTACTATCTATCTTCAGGTCTTCAGCTAGCGTACGGATAGGCGTCAGCATAACTGGCATCAGTGGGGCCCTTCTCTACGTAACTCCCTTCAGGGTAATCGTTATCGCCATGAGTTCCATCATCTGCATTGTAAAGGACAGGATAGTCTGGACGGGGAATGTCCAGGCAATAAAGGCCATCAGCTTGTTGAAAGCTGAGTGAGCACTAACTAACACAGTCTCATAGAAATGACATATTTACAGTTATGAACAATAGATGACAGTGATACTAAATATATTCCTCATTCTTTTGTTCAGACATATCATAAATCGATTCTTATCGACTCCCACTCTAAGACTGATTTCACAATACCCAACTGACTATCTCGAACTGATTATATCAGCACAACATACCAGTGCTCTTGTTCACCGCTATACCGCTTTTAAGAACTCTTGCGAGCACCCATACATCGTTCTCATATAACGATTGGTCCATGGATATACCCATACTTTTGTTCACCGCTTTTAAGAACTCTTACTGTTCACCGCTTTTAAGAACGCTTGCGAGTACGATACATACACAGCTCTGGTAAATATAAATCATGGGTGTGCCACAACTACTCTTGTTCACCGCTTTTAAGAACTCTTACTGTTCACCGCTTTTAAGAACGCTTGCGAGTACTGTGCACCCATAATTCTCACGATCCTGATCAAATCCTTGACATACACTTATCGGATTTAACCTGAGCGAATCATCAGCTCGACACACACAACTTTGAACATACAATCCTCTTACTAACTCATTTCTCACTTATCCAATACTACCCAATATTATCATCTCAAACTTACTACGTTATCGCGTCGTACTATTACTAGCATTTCGAACCCGACTACGTTACTCACCATGTTATCTCAATCTCATTATCGTATCCCATTACTTCCGTAATCCATAATATCGCATAATAGGAACCTGGAACAGCAATTAAACAACTACGCACTATGAATTATAAACTGAAAGGAATACATTCATGTTCTGCTAGGTTCGATCGATTGAGGTCATCTCGATCGCTCGAAGAAAGTACTGTTCGATCGATTGAAGTCTTCTCGATCGATCGAAGTGAAGGTAGTCTCGATCGATTGAAGTATTCTCGATCGATTGAACTCAGGGATGTTCGATTGATTGAACTCAGTTCGATCGATTGGGGCTCTGATGTTCGATCGCTCGAACTCAGTTCGATCGGTCGAACTTCGTCTTCTACAGATTCTGCCAGTGAACGTGCAGAATGTGCTAGGGGGTGTTTGGGTTATAATTAATACGTCCAGAATATGTAAAACATCATAATTACGATACCGAGTGAGTTTGGAACTCACCAAAAGTCGTAAGGGCGCGTTTGGGTAAGCTTTACCTCCGAAGCTTTAATGGCGGCCTCTCTCTCTTGCTTGTCTCTGTCTCTCTCTCTTGTTTTCCTTCTTCTTCTTCTTCTTCTGTTCTTCTTCTTCTCCTCTGCTGAGTGTATATATATATAGATATGTGTGTGTATATATATATAGATATATGGAGGTATGTGTATATAATATATATCAACACACATGCACACACTCTCTCAACTCTCAAGGTTCAGCAAACTCCCCAACTCACACGAATGCAGTGTATATATAGAGGGGAAAGAGGTGCAGATGGCATTGTTTGCGGGAAACCTGGAAATCTGATAATTACATTCTCGATCGCTCGAAGGATGCTCGATCGATCGAACTCAGATCGGTCAGTTAGATCGATTGAAAAAAAGGTTTGATCGATTGAAGTGGGGACCACGTATTTAATTTATGTCGGTAGGGTTTTCGATCGCTCGAAAAGGGTTCGATCGCTTGAACTGAAGGGTCTCGATCGCTCGAACTAGCTTCGATCGATCGAAGATGAAATTTCTTGAATGGTCAATTGAAGTATATAGAATCTCTCTGCATTCAATATTTATTGAAAATACGGGGTATTACAGACCGGCCCTGGCTCACACTTATACTTAGGTAACAACTCATGAACACTCTCATATAGATGATTTAGGGTTTTTTTAAGGTTACCTTTGAGAGTTGAGAGTCAGATCTGAATCTCTGATTAGAGTCTTGAGAAGTAAGAATCTGAGATTTGGTCAGAGAAGAGAGACTTGAGAGAGATGAGAGTCTTGATTCTTGGATGAAACTTAAATCTTCTTGGGTTCTTGAAAGAGATGAACTTCTCAGTCTTGGGAGAGATGACTGATGAAAGGGGCTAACATTAATGTGAGAAAGAAATAAACCCTAAATCTATTTGGGAGCATATATACTAACAGGGTAATAAGGTATAACTCAAAATAATTGAGGGTATAAGTGTAATAAGATGTATAATCGGGATGGGTTCAGGGTTTTTTGCCCTGTACCCGACCTCGACTCGGGTTGAAGTCTCTCTCCCCATACCGGATCCTATCCCATGAAATTCACCCCTACACCCTACCTATTAAGGACGGAACGGGACAGAACGAAACGAAGAGGAGTGGGGAATCCGGATAACTCGTTTCATTGTCATCCCTACTTCTACAAAGCTCTTGTCCTCTACTCAAAAAACATTATTTTATATGAGGTAGCACTTCGGTATAGATAACTTCAAAAAGTTTTGTACCATTACGTGAATATTGGTCTACATAATGACATAATGTCCACATAGATATTTTTTTTATCACTAAATTTTTCTGAACAACTTTATTTTTGAGTATTTTTAGCATCATAAAATTTTACATTAAAAAAAGAAAAATTTAGTGGAAAATCTCATTCTACCTATTTTGTTGTAATAGACCCACCAATTGGTACTTCCCAATGATAAACCCTATAATTATAAATGTTGTTAGAGATTAGTCCAAATTTTCCTATTATAGAATTATTAGATGTCTTTTCTACCCCTAACTTATATATACAAAATCGTATATATATATATATACATATATACATATATTTAATTCAGATTGAAAGATTGAATCAGTTACCAAATATTACCAAATCTTATCAAATCCCAATTGATATTGGTTACAATATATATAGAAAGTTTTTCATAATAATTTAGGATATTTCTTTTCAAAACAGTTACAAACGAATTTCACCATTTCTAATTTACTGTGTATTGCATATTCAATCTAGATATCACATCCTAAACGAGTCTTTATGCGGGTATAGAATTTTACACTGCAAATAGATCATTTTTATATTGTAACTGGTTTATTAGTGTGAAATTTTACACTGCAACTAGTTTATTAGTGAAATTTTATACTGCAAAATTTCACTGCTTTCATTAAATCTGATTTTGACTTGCTATATATACACATTAATTCTAGTAGTTATGATAGCATTTTGACTTGCCAATATCTCATTTTGAATTAATATCCCATGATTATAGTGCTTTCCGTTTTTTGTGTTTGTGCCATAAATCACGTTAGATTTTGAAAAAAAAAATTGTTTCACAATTTCTAATTCATAGTGTATTGTATATTCAATCTAGATATCACATCATAAATGAGTCTTTTTGCAGGTATTGAATTTTACACTGTAAATAGTTCATTGTTATAGTGTAACTGGTTTATTAGTGTGAAATTTTACACTGCAACAGGTTTTATTAGTGAAATTTTACACTGTAAAATTTCACTGCTTTCATTAAATCTGATTTGACTTGCCAGATATACACAATAATTCTGTTAGTTATGGTAGGATTTTGACTTGCCAATATCTCATTTTGAATTAATATCCCATAATTATAGTGCTTTCCGTTTTTTGTGTTTGTGCCATAATTCACGTTAGGTTTTTTAAAAAAAAAATTTGTTGAAAAATCTGATCTCCTATCATTAAAAATTTAAATCTGATTTGACTTGCCATATATACACAATAATTCTGTTAGTTATGGTAGGATTTTGACTTGCCAATATCTCATTTTGAATTAATATCCCATAATTATAGTGCTTTCCGTTTTTTGTGTTTGTGCCATAATTCACGTTAGGTTTTTTTATAAAAAAAATTGTTGAAAAATCTGATCTCCTATCCCTTTATTTTTGGATGTCCAATAAATGAAAATAAAATCCCAAGATTTAACGTATCTACATTATGAGTTTGTCACATCTTGCTAATGCCATCCATGGATTTTCTGTTCTACCAATAATCATTCATCCATGGGTTTTCTGTTCTACAAATAGTCATTCATGATAGTATGTATTATACTGCATTCGTGAGAGTTTTAAGATTGAAGGAGATAACAATAGATCGAGGAGAAGATATCAACTTATTTAGAATCAATGAATGAATTTTTCACTGAGAGTAGTGTGAAATTTCACACTGGTGAATAATGTTTAGGTTAAATTTTTCACTGCGACTAGTATGAAATTTAGTATGAAATTTTAAACTAATACTACGAAAATCCTATTAAGATAAAAAAAATATTTACATACTGCCACAAATCAAATTTGTTTATCTAAAACAGAAAGATTAAGAACAAATTAACCCAAGAGCCACTCTCAAATATCAGTTAAGCGCAGAAGACAAACTATTCGATAAAACACCTTACATGCATCCAACATGACCACGCTAATCCATCCCAATCACATTCAAAAATAAAACCAATACAAAGGCAAACAAATTTAATGAAAAGAAAAAAACATCAATCCCACAATGAAACTACAGCAGATAACTCCATTTCAAAAGCACCACTATAAAGCCATCACATCCCTGCGAAGGTTATGAAAGCCTCCAACACGTCCAATAGAAAAAAGTAAAAACAAGGCTCTGCCGAAAAAAGTTGACAAATCTGTGTTGGTGATCTTCTCCAAGATAGCTGCTTCTTTTTTGGTCTTCATCAAAACCATGCTGCGAAAGAGCAATAGTGTGAAATTTAACACGTTTGCAGTGTTAAATTTTGTACTACGGAATGAATGATCTATCAAAGTCAATTATTGTTGGGGAATTTTCACACCACCGAAAGTTCTTGTGGAATTTTACAAATTTTACAAACATGCAATAGTGAGTGCTAAATTCCAGACTGCAGTCACATGCAAAAACTAATTTTTTTTCCCAAATCTTGTCTTCAATCCCACAATGATTGATCCATTAAAATCATACATCAACATGTAATACCAAAATTTCACACGACTGGAAAAAAAAAATCACCTTTTCTCCCCATTGTCATAACTCGTTGGAGCCGTACGGCCGGAGCCTCACCGTCACGCTTTTTGGACGCCTAGGAAGTTTTTTAGCTTGCAATTGAATATAGAACTCTATATGTTCTTGGAATGAGGTGGACAATCAACTGTTATGTAGTATATTTTTTTAGAGAGAGAGAGAGTATGAAACGTTGGAGAAGATGAAATATATATATTATCTATATTTAGTGTTTAAAATTAAAAATTCTTGATTTTTGATTAGTTTAAATGAGAATGATATTTTTGATGAGTCATAGGGGTAGTTTTGTCACTAAATAAATATATGGACCTATCATTAAAATATTGCATGAGTTGGATCAATTATAACAAACTTAGAATAGATTGAATTTATTACTAATTAACTCTTTAAAAAAATAATAACAATATTTTAATAATAGTTCCATAAAAGTCAGAATATTCAAATAAGTGGCACTTTTTACTTTTACCGTCGCCCATGAGTCGTGACTGCCGTCACAATATAGTCAGCGAAGGAGACTTTGGAAAGAAATTCTTTTTAACCCCATTCATTCATTCACTTTGTTTATTTAATCAATTTTTGGAGAGAGAAAGAGAAAGTAGTCAGTAGCCCAACTGGAAAAGCTTTTGGAGGTTGACTGGTTGTGTTTTTTGTTTTTTTGTGTGTTTTTTTTGTTTTTTTGAATCGACCGGCGATGAGGTTTGAATAGCGACGCCGGTTCAGATTTGGGTATTTTCAGGCTGCCCCTGAATTCGCTTGATGTGAAAGTCGAATTGATTTTAGAGACTCTCTCTCTCTCTCTCTCTCTCTCTCTCTCTCTCTCTCTCTGTCTCTGTCTCTTGATTTGGGTATTTTCAGGCTGCCCCTGAATTCGCTTGATGTGAAAGTCGAATTGATTTTAGAGACTCTCTCTCTCTCTCTCTAATTTAGCAAATAAAGATCCAGAAGTAAAATTATGCAAAACGATTGGAATTCCTTAAAATCACCAACAAACCCTGAAATAAAATAAATAGAGCAGCTTTAAACTTCACCGGACACTCTCTCTCTCTCTCTCTCTCTCTCTCTCTCTCATATAGCAATTAATGGTACGCAAAGACTAATTATTTTGCTGAGAGATTGGAATTCCTCAAAATCACCAACAATGAAATCCAACCATCACACTCACCATCTTCAAAACACAACCACCACCGAACGGAAAACGGTACCGGCGCCATATTTTCAAGAACAACCGCTAATGTTGTCGGTGCCGGATTTTCAAGAATACCCGTAAAACGTTGCCGGAGCCGGATTTTTATGGATAACCGGGAATTGTCGCCGGCGCCAGATTTTCAGGGATAACCAGAAAACGTCGACGGTGCCGGATTTTCAAGTATAACCGGAAAACATCGCCGGCGCCGGATTTTGAAGAATAACCGGGAAACGTCACCGGTGCCGGAATTTCAAGAATAACCGGAAAACATTGCCGATATCGGATTTTGAGGAATAACCGGAATAACGGGTACCCTCATAAATGTACCAAACCATCTTCTTCAAATCAGCTACAGATCAATAAGGAGTAAAGTAGAAATTCTAAGAAATAAATTATTGTTAACTACATAGTGCAAACCTAGAGAACCAACATATATTCCATAGATAAGTTACAGGGCGGGCAGCTACAAAACTGAAAACAAAAAAATTATATGCGGAAGAGGAATACTAAATTCAGCTAGTCCCCATCTTTAGTCTCATCTCTTCCACATAACCAATTAAAGAGAAAGAAAGAACCAGTCTATTCAAATTATAACAATCAAAACAAAAATCATACTATGTACAGAACAAAAAGCTCAGATACAACAAAAAAAAAAAAAGCCCTGTTTTTTCGTCAAATTTCCCCAAATTGAAGTGAATTCAGAAGTGATTACAAACTAGAATCACGATCTGAGTTGTACCCACTTGGAGTTTCATGTGGGGTAGTAGAGGTTGAGCTAAGTGACTCCGTCTTTTGATCATCTCTCTTTTTTCCGTTCCCATCGACTATTGAGGCAACTGGTTTGAAAATTTGGTTGAATATTTTGATTTTGATCAAACCTCTCCTTGGGGGAAGGCTAGATTTGGGTTTGTTCTGGGGTTTGAAATCCATTTTTTCTTGACTGGGTATGTGGAGTTCTTTGCGGATTTCTAGACAGAGAAAGAGAGAGAGAGAGAGAGAGAGAGAGAGAGAGAGAGAGAGAGAGAGAGAGAGAGAGAGTGATTGGGGGAAGAGAGACGGGTGAGAGAACTTGAATTCGGCAATGTGCTGAAGGGAGTGAGGCCGTCTTTGAGTTTTGGGGGGGTTTTATAGGCACAATGGTTGAAATTGGGGACCATGCTGAATTGCTTGGTCTCGAAGGAATTAAAAACGGAAAATGATAGATGCACAACAAAAATTCACAATCAATTGCACAATCTGTTTAAAATTATTGGACTTCGTGCTAAAAAAGTTGTACATCCCTTTTTTTGTCTTTTTGTGTGTACAGCTTTTTCAGCACGAAGTCTAACAATTTTAAGCAAGTTGTGTAATTGATTGTGGGTTTTTGTTGTGCATCTATCATTGCTCATTAAAAACTCCCAAATTCTCACTTTGTATCATTTAGACATATTTTCTTGTAAAAATTTGGTGATTCACTGTTATATTATTTTAAATAAAAATTAAAAACAAAAAAAACAAAATATTTCTCAATCTTATTACCACACCACGTCACTTGCCAGTTGTATAATGTACCAAAAATTGAAACCAATCAATGTGATAGTAAGAAATTTAAAACAAGGATTTTAGAATTGAGCAAGAATAATGTAAAGTTTTCATTATTTTTATTCTAAAAGTACTTTTTAAATAATGTGGTAATAGAATCAGATGAACAACTTTCAATCAAAATTCAATAGGTCTCATAGTATTAGACTTGATCTCACTATCTCATCATTTAAGAATCACTTTTATAATGCTATGCTTCTCAAATTTATATACCAAAATTGATTCTCAAATGATGTGTCAGTAAAGCCAAATAAATAACTTCCAATCGAATTGAGGTGTGATATAATTCAATACTCATACGGTGTGAGTGAGCTAGTGAGTGAGGTACGTGCGTTAGGCGTGGTATGGCACCTGCGTCAGGGGAATGGGGTGGTATGGCCCTTTAATGCATTTTCAAACATCATATTTTAAAATTAAAAATCACATCTTTTACCCCGAAAAATGAGGTGTAAATATAATTCTACATCTTCTCTCCATCTTTTAATATTTTTTGTCTCCTATATCAAGATCAAAGGAGACCCACTTTCTCTTTCTTATTGTGACATAAAACCAATTCTGTACATAAAACTAATTCTACACATAATTATGTTTAAGTATACAAAAAAAAAAAAAAAATCGCATTATGCTGGCGCTGCCCTCGAATTTCGAACTCCCAAATAGACTAGGCTCCCCCGATCAAAATTCCTGGCTTCGCCCTTACACTTCCACATACTTTTCCACACCCAATAATTTTGGTCCTTGATTTCAGTGGACTCTATGTGCTCCTGCATGGAATCCATGTAAGATCTACATGGGGTCTACTGGAATCAAGGAGCATAATTGTCGGATGTGTAAAAGTGTATGAAATTGTATGTATCATTACTCATTTATTAAACCGTAAAACGTGTATAAAATTTTGATTAACGCGTTAACTCGACAAGGCACTAGAAAAACCATATACAACAAACATTTTTCATATATATATATACACACACGTGAGAGCCTAACCTGGACTATAAAAATAACATGAACTCCATTAAAGTCAGATTATATAAGATAAAAAAATGATGGAACTCCATAAAAGAAATGACATATCTTTGAGAGGTTAGGTTGATTATAATAAGAGGTATTGAGGTATAGTATAGGATACTAACAAAAAAAGTCTTTATAATGAGGAGGTAGTTAATTACTTGTTGTTGAAGACCTGAAAGGCCATTTATACATAACCAAGTGTTTGTTCAAGGTTCACCACATCATCAATTTCCACTCTTGGATATTTGGTTTTAAACTAATGACGTTTAAATAAAATTTTGAGAAAATTTTTATTTTGATTTTGGTTGATATAAATCTTCTTGAATTCGTTGTCATAGTTGAATAATAAGGCCATGTGTTGTCGTTGCAAAAAAGGAAAATTACGTTTACATGTTCCCAGGTGACATGGAACCTCCCTAGAATTTAGCCACAAGTTAAAATAATCGATGTCTAAAGTTCTCTTTTGAGGAAAAAAACTAAATAAGTGATTAAATTGCAAATTTTCGGTCAGACATATAAAATTTTATCAAACCTTTTGCTTGCTAGTGACATGTTTGAAGAGGTTTAAATGAAAGGGTTTATTACGAGAGTAAAGATTGAGACACACCCAAATTCACAATTTTTGGGACACAACTCAAAAAATGTGTCTATATCTCTCCTGTGATGTCACTGACAATAACATCACGGGATAGATATAGACATATTTTTTAGGTTATATTTCAAAAATTGTGTCTTTGAGTATTCCCCAAGTATTACCCTTATTACAATCGGGCCGACCCTATGCAAATGTCATATTTGTTTAAATTAAAGGGTCTCAAGAAAATCCAAGTCAAGACTAGCCCTGATTAGGAGTTTTATATAAGGTCTCATTTATGGGTGCAAGGGCGTATCCAGAAATCTGATCCAGTGGGTATCAATTAGGGACTTAAGTTATGCGGGGGTTCGGGGCAGCGGCCTCGAGGCGAATTTTTTATTTTTATTTTCTGGGTTTACTTAACCATAATTATGTGTAGAATTAATTTTATGTCCAAAATGTTCTAACACCACCATACAATTTTTAATATAACCTTTTATTTAAAATTTTTAGTAGTTTTTGGGCACATTTTCAGTGAAGTTGTACATTATCAAATGAACTGAAAAAAACAATGTAACGCTAAAACTTTTCATTGATAGAACTTAATTGGGTTATCAAACAAACCCTTAGCTAAGTACTAGAAATTAAGTGTTGTATTTTAGGTACTGGAAATTTTAAGCGATTAAATTTGCAAAACTAAAAATAGTGTTTCAAGTATTGAAATAGACCACATTCATCAGTGAGTATTTTCAGTAGATAGACAGATAGTGGGGGTTTTCCAAGTAATATTTATAAAACAAGGGGCTGAAAATCAAATCAATTTTTCAAAAAAAGAAAAAAGCAAACAAAAAAGGAGGCAGCGAGAGTCGAACCCTGCCTTCTGGGTTGAAACTAAGGTATCAAACCACCAAGGCAGCAATGTCTTCCATTCCAAAACCTAAGTGTAAAAAGCCCGGGTCGGGTTGGCCCGGCCCGGCCCGAGCCCGGCCCGCTTTTTTCGGGCTAAAAGTCCGGCCCGGTCCGCTAGGACCGGTTCACATACCCTGGGCCGGGGTGGACACCCATCCTTCCGTCCACGGCCCGGCCCCGGCCGAAATAGTGAAAAAGTCCGGCCCGGCCCGGCCCGAAGCCCGCCACGACCCACTTCAAAAATAGAAGAAAGCCCGCTAGCCCGTCCGTCCGGCCCGATGTCTGGTCCGCTAGGCCCGGACCACCGGTCCGGGGCGAACACACCTCCTCCACTCCCAAGCCCGGCCCGGCCCGAAGCCCGCTTTGACCGAGCCCGGCCCGGCCCGACCCGTTTGACACCTCTATACCATGGTACCCACTGGTTCCCATGTAGTTACGCCCCTGTATGGATGTGCTTATTTTTATTTGGGATCCAAATCCTTTTTCTTTATTAACCAAAATAAATAAATTAATTAATTTTCTAACATTTTATTTTCTTTCTCTAACTAAAATTCCCCAACCAAAATCAACCGGAAGGCAAAATAGTACAATTTTATTTTCATTCAAAAAATCAAAACATACAGAAACATTTTAATTTTATTTATCAGTAATGAGTCATGACTGACCTCCACTAGTCAACTTACATGGAACAAAATGAAAAATACAAAGGCTAAAAAAAAAAAAACACAATAACTATAAGAAACCCATCTTTAAAACTGATGAATGATCTTCAACACCTTTAATAATAACAGGCTTCAACTGGCCGGGTCCTATGGAAATACCCAAATTGAACAGAAAATCATATCAAATATCACCTTTTCAATCAGTAAAAAGTATGGAAAAAAAAAAAAGTTTAAAGGAAATTTTGTAGACATCCAAAGAACAGATAGAACCAGCTTAGATCAGGCACTGTGAATCCAGATGAATCATCTAAAAAGTGAGTAGTAAATTTAACAAATTCTTGAAGAAATCATGAATCAGAATGACGTTCTGAGTTGGACCCACTTGAGATTTCAGGTGGGGTTGTAGAGGTTGAGCTAAGGCTCCCTCCATTTCCTCCTCCTTTTTTGATCCCCAACTTTCTCACCATCGACGCTGCCCAAACAGCTGATTCGCCGATTTTCTTGATTGCTTTGATCTTAATCTGCCCTCTCTGTGGAGGTAGTTTCACCTTTTGATTGGAATTGGTGGTGTCCATTTCTGTGTGGGTTTAAACAATTGGGGAAAAACAAAGGAAACAGAGCAAAAACAGAGGTTTTGAGTCTCTGTTTCGAGAGAGAGAAAGACAGAGAGAGAGAGAGAGAGGAACTTGAAAAAGGGGCTGAAGAGCAAAGACTGAAGTGACTACTTGTGGATAGGGTGCACAAAATACGCAAGCGCCAAAACAACAACCCCCTCCCCAGACCCGACCCCATCCGCTTCGAATGGTTCGGCCCGGGTCTGTGAATGTATCAGGTCGGGTCTAGTTTGTGTCGGTCAAAGCGTGTTATTTTGGGTCAGGTCGGGTCGATGGGTTTACGGTATTTTGTGCACCCTTACTTCTAATCATTAGCTAGTATCAACAATGGATGAACCTACAAAATCATGAAAGCTTTAAATCTCATCTAAAATAATCCAAACATAACTCAATTGCTTGTTTAACCTTGTTGTTCATAAGAATTTGTTTCAATTGAGTGAATTACAACAATTGCTTTAATGTAGGTTTGAAGATGGTGACCTTTGTTTTGAACCCAACAGCATTAAGTTTTTATTTTACTTATTTTCTTTTGCTGAAAGTGGAGTAAGTACTCATTATAATTTTATTTTTCAAATCAACAATGATAGGGGTGCTAACAAATTCCACTAACACTAACACTCACACTCTATCTCTCTCCTAGTGCCATTTTGAGTCCAATGTGGACCCCACAGTGCCACTAAGAGAGAGATAAAGTGTGAGTGTGAGTGTTAGTGAAATTTGCTAGTGCCTAAAATATTACTCTTTTTCAAATTTAGTTGGTCTGTAATCTGTATAGATGCATTGAGAAATCAAGAAAACAAAACAACTTAAATATTTGCCACTTGTCAGTAGCTTTAAATGTATTAAGCATATAATAAAAAATAATAATAATAAAGATGCCTTGAAAAAAAAAATCAACAAAAATTATGCAAAAAATTATTCGGAAAAAAAATCTAGGAAAAAAGAAAGGGTTCGTGATCTAAACCTAAACCGACCCGAACTATATTTACTGGGTCAGGTCGGGTTCAAATCCTACTGGGTTGGTTCTGGGTCTAAAAATACTGGAACCATTCATATTTGGGTTAGTTCTGGTTCCGCCTAGACCAGACCAGATCCGACCCAACCCATGTGCACTCCTACTTGTGGGAGATGATTGGTGAAGTATAAATTGTTAGATCTTTAATCTATAAATTGTAGAATCCTAGAGTAGTAAAATACAGCTCTAGAATCATATCATGTTAGATTATTAAAGATATAATATAGTAGAATACATACTTGTATCCATGAATGACCGGTTATTGTCTTCTGTCTAATTATTTCAATAAAAATAATCTATTTGTAGTGGTGTCAATCGGGTCGGGTTGGCCCGACTCGCTTTTTTCGGGCTAAAAGCCCGGCCAGGCCCACCACAAGGCCCGGTTCACATACCCCGGGCCGGGGTGGATACCCATCCTTCCGTCCATGACCCGGCCCGGCCCGGCCCGACCCGGCCCGAAATAGTGAAAAAGCCCGGCCCGGCCCGAAGCCCGTCACGGTCCACTTCAAAAATAGAAGAAAGCCCGCTCGCCCGCCCGGCCCGGCCCGATATCTGGCCCGCTAGGCCCGGGCCACCGGTCCGGGGCGGACACACCCCCTCCACTCCCAAGCCCGGCCCGATGTTTGGTGAAGCCCGGCCCGGCCCGGCCTAAAGCCTGCTCGGGGCCCGCTTTGACCGAGCCCGGCCCGTTTGACACCTCTATCTATTTGATTTTATATATACTATTATTTTAAGATTTCATTAATCAGTGGTTTAAAATCTTGGTTCTCAACACTTTCTATCATTAACCAATAGTTTTCAAAGTTGGTAACAGAGAAATGGGAGGATAATAAAGAGAGGATAAAGAGCTATTCTCTCTGACCCAACATTAGCTATCCTTCCAAAATTCCTTTCTTTTCTTTGCTACTTCACTTCTTAGGGTAATTCTTCAATACAATTAAGTGGTTTGATAGTATCATACAACCAACACCTGGACCCATACATGCAATCCGAAATTAATCTTAGCCCTCTATATATCCTTTTTAAATCAAAATCACATGTGATTTTGGGTCACTAACATGTTCTTTGTACCTATGGTAAGAGAGTTTTGTACCCATGATAAGGAACTTCTATACCTGATGATGCACCCAAAATTGGCTCTATCTTATGACCGAGCGGTTCAAATCAGTAGCTAGTCCATGCCCCGGGCAAATCATGCACAACTCCTTGGACAAGCATCAGCCCGAGCAGTTCTATTCTGCAACTACTGACAAGTAGCATCCTGAGAGGTTTAGTCTACTCATCATCCCGAGCGGTTCATCTACGACCCGGCCAACATGTCGGGAAAATCGCACAGGCACGGGAACAGCTCATCCGGGCCCACATGCATGATCCCGAGCATTACGGGCAGTTTCCTACTCAAACTAGAAGACTAATGGAAAGTGTACACTATTTCCTAATCCAATTAGGAAATTCCCATAATTAATGCCAATCTATATCAATAGGATTATATTTCCTTATCCATGTATGAGTATGTCTCTTACATCCATAAAAGAGACCTCTCACCCCCCATTGAAGGGGCCGCCAACTTTTCAGTCTAGACAGTACCTTATAAAATTCACCATTGTACGCATACACCCGGCCAGTATTACTAGTAGCGCCGCCCCTCTTTGTTGGCTCACCAGGCCCGCCGGTGATCTGCTAGTAAACGTGCTCAGACACACACGTGGACGTAGGTACCTTCATTAACAGGGCCGAACCACATACAAAAAATAGTCTCTCACTCTCTCTCTCCTTAAACTGCTATACTTTACTCTTACCAAATTCTGACATCATCACTGACAACATGTGATAAGAAAATTTTGTACCCGTGATAAGAAACCTTTGTACCTACTTTTTAAATCATGTAGAAGACTCACTTTCCACACATATGCACATTTTCCCTCCCATTCCCTTCCTTCTCTTCTTTTTTACTTTCTACCCAAAATACAACTCCTCTAATTTACAATAAATTATCTCATGTGACCGTACTGTGTGACTCCTGCTATGATTTGAGTATTCAATGAGCCTCACGTTAGTCCTACAACAGTACTAAAGACATCAATGTGGTTGTCACACGTTGATTCAAAAAATTTCCCTCAAATTAAATAGGTTGGTTGCATGGCCGGCCCAAAAGGGGGTTGGTTGCAAGGCCCACTGCTATTTTTTTTTTTTTGGGTAGATAAGAGAATTAATTTGTAGTATGTTTATTCTAGATTTATAATTCCAACAACATAAGTGTAATGATATTGTAGACTCAAGTATTATGGTAAGTAATTTAAATAAAATGGGGTTAACTTGTTAAAAGCCCTCCAGAATAAGGGGATCCCATGCGTGCCCCTTCTAAGATCAAATCTGGGATTCCACCAGCGGGCATGTACAAATGGACTTAGATTGAGGCCTATGTGGTTTATTATATATATATACTAGGTATAACCCGTGGCTAAAGCCACTACAAAACAATTCTAACCATGCATACGTTCTGCTAGTAACGATTTCCACATGCCTTCGGCACTTAACACAATTCCACATCTATTTTAAAAACAAAAAAGAAGACATCATCCACTAAAATTAAAATATTCCACAACTGAAAATGCAACAAAAACAAAACATCACATTCACATGCAAGCATAATAAAAAGTCTCACAGGAATGGCATAATACATTAATGTCATCCAGTATGTATTCAAACTTCAAAATAGCTCCCTGTGAAGACTCTAATCTCAAAGATAGACTTAAAAGCTACTGAACCTGTAGTTAGTTTGGCTTTGAAAGTTGCTCTATCTTGTTCAGCTATGGATTCAGTCAAATAAAAAACAAAGGAACCAAATCCAAAATATCGAAATCAGCAGTTCAGTGATATAAAAAGAAACAAAATTCCCTTACATGTTTCTTGTTTTTCAACTATTCTTGAGAAGCATATAGTTCATGATATAATCATAACAATCATAAGATTGCAAGGATTATTCAAAACCTGGGAAGCTCATAATTAATGCCTTAAATGAAGACCGATTAAAAAACAACTCACTTTTTGAGTGAGAGAAAATTAGTATAGGACAACTATTACGAACGTAACATGATTATAATCGCATCATAAGACTTACATCCACAACTTCAAAGATCGTGAAAACTATGGCATTAATGGGCAAAAAAAGGGCTTGCATAAAAATATTGTCATTTGAGATTTAACTCTTGAGATTTCAACATAAAAGTATTAGGAATACAAATTTAGGAATAGGATCGAAAATTACCTCAAAGCCTTGGGCCATGGAGCACCTCAAGACTTGTACATGAAAAGGGAAAAACGATAGCTTTTAGGAAAACTAAGAAAAAAAAAAAGAAAAAACAACCAAATTAGACAAATAAACTATTGTTTTCACAATGGAAAGCAAGAAATGAGCTGAATTGGGCACAAGTATGTAACTGTTAGTAGCTAAATTGGGCTAAAGTAAATGAGTTGAAAACTTGAAGGAATTGATCAGACAATATTACAAACAAAGGCCAATTACTATTGACCTCAAGTAAATTAGTTTGTAACTGTTTGTTTGTTTACACATTTTAACTTACCTAAGAAAAAGAGCTACGCATATTGTTTAAGAAAAGTTCCAAAACAGTAGCTAAATTAGTTTGCAACAGTTACTGTTAGTAGCTAATTTAGGCTCAAGTAAATGAGTTGAAAAACTTGAAGGAGTTGTTTGTTTACACATTTTAAGTTACCTAAAAAAAAGAGCTACGCATATTGTTTAAGAAAAGTTCCAAGTTGTAAGCGTCAATCACTGCTCGTCGCTTAAAGTTCCAGCATGTTTGTTTACCATTTCCATTAATAGGAAAATTTAGCATACATTCGATTTTCTTGTTTGAAACAACTAATTAAGAACTACAAACAAAAAATTAGAAGCTAAACCAATAGGTAATGAAGAGGAATCAAAACAGAGATCTTAAAATTTTGATGCTGTTTAGTCAAACAAATACTAATTAAACAAAATTGATTTGTTGTAGATTAATTGTTTGATCTTGAAACAAATGCAGTCAAACAAACTTCATTATTGAGTGTACATTTTCAATATCTCTGTTAACCATCTATCAGAAACTTCTAGAAGCTTTGGCAATTAGTCAAGTTAATACTTGATTGGTTGTTATGAGACTCAAGTTGTTAGGAAGTTGTGGCTTTACTACTGACCAAACAATTTCTTTTATACACTTGTACATTAGATTTGTGAACTTGCTATCAACTTGTAATGAAGAGGAAATCATTTCTCGATTTGGGACTTACCTTGTGCCCATTAGAATCATTTGTTGATTTGAGACTTTCCGTCTAATTATCACCAAAGCTAGCCGAATAAAAACAGAGTTTGCAAACAAAGTCAAAGAAAAATGAACCAAAATCATTAATCAATAACAAATACTAAATGGAAGGAATGAAAATAAACACCTAGCACTGAAAAAGGGAAAAAAATGGAAGATGAACACTGATTAAAAAGAGAAAAAATGGAAGATGAACACTAGAAAATAAAATGGAAGATGAATAGTTTTACCAAGCGTTTGATCTCTTGGAAGCTACAAAAGGGAGGGTAGATAAACTTAAGCCAAAGAAAAAAACCAAGAGACGTGGAGACATTGAAAATAATGTCTGTGATACTATGGAATCATAAGACCCAAAAATAAGGTATGTAGTTTGTGAGCATGTGACACTACGGAATCATAAGACCCAAAGCACGCATTCAATACCTGTTTGAAGCTCCAAAACTCCGTCAAAGTCTTTCCCCAGACCCAAAATCGCCAATCGAAGGTGAACCTGTTTTGTGTTAAAACCTGAAACCCTTGGATATAGAACCTGTTTTGATCAATTTTGTGTTAGAAGAAGAAGAAATCAGAAGAAAAAAATGTTAGGGCTTTCGAATCATACCTGGCCACAGAGAGAGAGAGAGAGAGAGAGAGAGAGAGAGAGAGGGCTTTTGGAGGAAGATATTGCCGAGAGATAGTGGGAGAGTGATGGTGGTCCGGCGGAGGCGCCGCTGTTGGTGGTGGGGAGGGTTGGAGCCGGGGGGAAGGGAGAGAGAGAGAGAGAGAGAGAGAGAGAGAGAGAGAGAGTATAAAGACGTTGAGAGAGAGGATTTGTGGACAGAAATTGATTTTGAAATTCAAATACACACAATCCAAACCACTTTTTTTCTCCAATCCGGACCGTTGAATGCTTAAGTTGAGATTCAATCCTGACCACTCTTTGTCTTCTCCTCGATTGGAGACAAACACCTTCCTGATTTATTATATAGATATATATACACACCATATACACACTGAGAAATGAGAATGTCCGTAGTTGGAACTACAAAGTCCGTAGTTGGAACATATGTTTTATGTCTACAAATGTCAGTGTATATGGTGTACATATATATATATATAATATAATATAATATAATATAATATAATAAACCACGTAGATATGTATGTGTATATATTTGGAGTATATGTTTTTGATTTTAGTTCATCTTTTCTTGATTTTCTAGTGTATTTAAAAATTTTAAACCTCAAATATAGGAAAACAGTTTTTCCTTCTTTCTTTTTTGGTCACTTTACTTTTTTTTTTTTAATTATATGATATGAATTTGCGAATGAAACATTAGAAATTTCCCCGAAAATCCCTATCTACTAAACTTTTTTTGATTAGGTCCACTCTTATTATCATGTTACTAATAGGTCCAAATCAATGCAAAATCCCCAATTCCTTTTAAATTCCCCCAAATTTGGTTATTTTTATGACATTTTTAACCTTTATATATATATATATATATGGATATAGGTTGTTATATATGGAGTTATTCTTATCCCATTAATTGTGGAGTTATTTTTGGAACAAACTATAATTACTATGATTGTAGGTATACACATTTGAATGAAGATTTAATTTGTAATGGACTCTTTTTGTTTTGGTAAGCTGTCATCCACATCTTTAATGATTTCCATATCTTTAGTGCCACGTCAAATATTTGTTAGATTATCCATTGCTAATTTTTTCGTTCAATGTAATTTTGGAAATCAGTGTATAATTTTACACTACATTATCAGTGTAAAATTTTCACTGCATTTCATAACTTTATACATATATATATATAGTATATAAAAGAGTACTTAATGATTGCCATTATAATTTTAACACTGCATTATGAATGACTATAAGAGGAGAATTTTACACTATAGTATATTTTTTCAATGCATTGCTATAAAAAAAAAAAAAACAAACAAATCAGTGAAAAATAATATAAGAGTCAAATCTTACTAGCTATAGTTTTTACACTGAAAAACAACACAAGAGTCAAATCTTGATAGCTACAATTTTTACACTGAAAATCAGTGAACAAATGTAAAATCAACATATTTTTACACTAAAAATCAATCAAATCCAATATCCAAAAAAAAAAGAAAGAGGGAGAGAGACTAATTTAAGAGTACAAGAACTACCATTAGTGTATAATTTTACACTACATCTGCAGAAAATTAGAGGACCAACAGAAAGTAGAGAATTTGCAGAACAGATCGGCGACGACTCCATTAGAGCCTAACACGCCACTAGCAGATTGAGATGCATCGCTCTGAATCTCGGACTCAACGACGAAGATGGTGACAACGATAAATAGTCCAATATATCCGTCATCCATTGCTCTTGTACGCCACGAAGCTTCTTTCTACACCAACGAAGCACTCACGTTCGTCGGTGCTTGATCGCCGGAAACAATCCTTGAAACAGCAGCTGACCGAATGTGTGTGTGTGTGTGTGTGTGTGTGAGAGAGAGAGAGAGAGAGAGAGAGAGAGAGAGGAAGGTTTGGAGAAGAGATCTTGTATATATATAGTCTTTTTTTAATTACATATACATATATAGATGTATATATATTAGGAATCAAATAAATGTGCATTTGAATTTTAAAAATCCTATATTAAGCTAGGGGTAGAATGGTCTGAAATATTTTTGTGGACCTATCTTCAAATAGTTTATTGTGTTGGGTCTATTATAACAAAGATACACTAAATATGATTTAATACTAGTTGACCCATGAAACATAGCATAACGACATTCAATTGGTGAGGGAGGTCTTTTGATGAATTGTTGATGTATTATATTTAATTAATGTCATTATCACACACTTTTTGATGAGTGGATTAATTTCTTCTTTTATATATATATATATATATATATGTGATAGAAAATAGTTTGTTAGGTTTGAAGATTGTTCTTTATTGCATTTTTTTTTTTAACTTTCAGTTTCACTCTTTATCACTGATGAAGCTGCCCTTTCCACCACGTATCTGTTGTGTTTCCTTAGTGGGTGTCAAGTGGAGCCCAAACCCTTGTGCTGGAACAACAATATGTTCCTGATTTGGCCATTTTTTGAACAACTTTAAGCCTTTAGCTGATAGGATTGTATATATAGAAAAACATAATTTATCTATAAATATGTGTGATTAATTGGTGTTTATATAGGAAAAAAGCAAGAGGAACGAGTAATGACAATAAAATGACCCACACGATGAGGTTGTTTTTGTATAAAACTATTTTTGTGGTACTGAAAAGAATTTAAAATAATTGGTGTTTATATAGCTACTCTAGGAGTCCCTATTTAATTTCAGTAGACTCAGAAACATAATTTCGTTATAAAAATATTATATTCTTGTTTTTCATGAAAACTAAAATAAAAATTGCACTAAATTAAAACCTGTTTTATGATCAAAGAATCAGGGCCGGCCCTGAGATGACCAAAATTGGCCGAGGCCTCAAGCGAATTTTTAAAGGGGCCAAAAAAATGAGGCATCTATACTAAGTTTCATTGAAATTATAAAAAAAATAGGCCTAAAAATTATAAGTTTCATAGAAATTAGAAAGAAAATAGGCCTAAAAATAATAAGTTTCATAGAAATTTAATAGAAATTAGAAGAAAATAAGCCTAAAAATGATAAATTTCATAAAAATTAGAAAGAAATTAAGAAAAAAATAGGACTAAAAATGAGGCCTAAAATCGAGACCTCATGCAATTGCTTTGAAAAATAGGCCCAGGGCCGGCCCTGCAAAGAATGATCCAACGACAAGGGATAAAAATGAGTAATGCTATACACAATTTATTTCACAACTTATTACACAATTGTATATTCTGATCATTGATTTTGATAAGTTCCATGAGAGTATCTCATGAGTCCGCACAGAACTCACCAAAATTAATGACCAGAATATACAGTTATAAAATAGATTGTGGAATAGACTCTGTTTAGTATTTTTGGATAAAAATCCCACCTTGACGTGTGATTACAGATCCTGAGTGTCAGTTACTATTTTCAACTTTGAATTTGAACAATAAATCGAAAGATTATACAAACTACAAAAAAAGAATAGATAGAAATGTTATCGACTTTTTGATGGGATAGATACAGGGTCCGCCAGATCTATAAAAAAAATAAAAAATAAATAAAAAATATATGAGCCACCAGACTGCTAGAGGGCCCCTCCAAAAGCCAACCATTGTGTTTGGTCATGTGGGGTCCAGTGGGGCACATTCTTTTGGGCAACCAACGATCCATGAAATTTAGTAGGAGTACTTCTTTTTGGCACCATCTTTGATTTTTTTGGCTAACATGCACCATCTTTGATGATTGTAAGATTGTTTGTTTGTTTTTTTTTTTTTTTTTTTGGTAATTGTGGGTGTTCGGGCTAGCTTGCACGCACTTTGACTAATCCCACGAAGCCAGGACGTCCGGGTGAATCACATGTGGCCACCCCTTGAGATTCGAACTTAAGACCTCTGGATATAACACCCAGAGTCCTTGTCATCCGGCCACAAAGGAAGTGGTTATTGTAAGATTGTTAGAAGGCAACAAAATGACGATTGACCTCTCTATCTGGATCGATATATATATATATATATATGGGAATACATTTAAGACGGATGATCCATCCAAGTTGGAACATAGAAAAGAAATTATTCAGTGGATTTGTCACACTATGTCGTCAAGTTAATATAGTGTGATCATAAAATCTTAACCCTACATTGTCCTCTATTTTTAGGGAGATTATGAGAAGTAGTTGGAAATTTATTAATTTGACATAATTCTAACCAATTTGTCATGATCCCCTGAAAATATGGGGTATATGTATGATTAAGATTAAGTAATCAATGTGATGATATGGTGTGACAGTATCACTGAATAATTTCTTGAAAAAGAAAAACCGAAAAATTGTGGGTTGGAGTAGTTGAGAAATTTTGGGGTGTAAAATTATACACACATGTACCCTGTTTTTGCCAATTTCTATTGATAAAGAAGTGATATGGCAATTGTTAAGTGGGAATCCGAAAACATTATAATTTAATCTATATATATATATATATATATGTTTCTGTGAATGTATAATGACATATATTGTTGGAATATTTTAATAAATTATAATATTATTATAATCTTTTAAAGTACTTTGATTTGTTCACATGCCTATTAAAAGTTTTTTTTTTTTATGTTATGGCCATACGGTTGTGTATTTACTGAGCATTAGAGAAATAATAAATCAATATTATTAAATTCCGTTTGTGTATCCAACGGGAAGGATAACGCTTGGTTCATGATTGCTTTATTTCTCAAACGTATGTATTAGCTAATGTAGTTAGTATCAAGGTTTTAAAGGTTTTTTTTTTTTTTTTTTGGTCGAAGAACTCACACACACACATAAGGGGGGGCCATACCCCACTTTAAAGACGAAGCTCCCTTGGAAACACACGCACACGCAAGAGAGGCCAAACCCCACTTTAAAGCCAAATCGCTCCTTGCAAGAGTCGAACCCACAACCTCCCATTTGGGGGTTACGGGGTCTGGCCAGCCCAGCTACTGGGACTGGTTTTAAAGGTCAAACTATGATGCTTTGTTTGTCCAACAGTGTATATATATTAGATACCATTGGGTGTACATGTGACGTGGATGCTTTCTACATATTCGTAGCAACTTTTCTTCTCTATCTCATCAAAGGCTTTTCCACTTGACAATACATATTGCTGCACAAGTAATATATACATAAACTACTTTTTTTTTTATATAGTTTTGTTTGGATAAAGAAGGCACTAGTGAGCGAGCTTCTCGCCCTATCAAGTTGTGCAGATTTGATAGGCATACGACAAGGGTGGCCGGGCTGTTTGTATCCCGGAGACGACGTGCTATTTCCTACTGCACCGGGTATTACCCGTAGAGGGCGCGTATCGTCTGAAGAGAGCTTTGCAACTCATCCCAGTCACTCTTTATCTTGGTTCGACTCATCGGTTGAATTTTTGACTTGGAATTGACGATTTATCTATTGGTGTTATTATTTAAATTGAAGGCTAATTCAATTATTCTCTAACATATATGAAATACAAGATAAATACACAAGAATATCTTTTGGGGCATGCATGTTAATGCTGAATTGTTTCCACAAAAATGACATTTTAATAACTTAATTATTAAACAAGAGTGTATTGAAATTTAATGACAGTTTCAGGATAAATCGATTTTACCAAAACCGATTCTATAGAGTCGTTTTTACGAAAAATGAGTATATATTTAAAATCGATTTTACTAAAACCGAGTTTAATGTTGAATTTCTCCGAAAATATTTTTTCTGAAAAAAGAATTTTGTTGAAGAAAAAAAGAATTAATACAAAAAGTCGGTTTTAGTAAAACCGACTGTATGTAGTTGTGCGTACTAAAAACGACTTTAAATAAAGTCTGTGTTACCAAAAACGATTTTAGAGTCGTTTTTACTACTGTCACAGCCCGGTCCCACAAATAGCAGAACCGAAGTCCGTGGCACGCCACCGAGGCCAAACCAATTCATTAACGTTCCCAAAATTTAATTTGAAGAACACACGCAGCGAAAAACAAAACAAAACATTTGAAAAGCAGCAGTCCAGTCGACTACACCTCGTGCCCAGTCGACTGAATCTGGTCCAGCAGAAACTTTGGTTTTAGGACCCCATCCAGTCGACTATTTTCTAAGCCCAGTCGATTAGGGTGCCAAATGTTTAGACACAGACACCTAAATAGACTCGTGAGTCAAAACTCACTCAAGCATGTGCCAAAATGCACAACACATCACATTATCATGCATGACAATGTTATGAAAATGCAATAACACACATGCGGGTGTAATAACTACAAACGACTATAGGTAAAGTCACTTTTTTAGAGAGAACTATATGTGGAGAGATTGTTTGATGAGAGAGCAGATAAATCATAAATTTTCGATATATAATTATATATATATATATATGTGTGCGTGTGTGTGAATATCTATGTACCTGGGAAAAGTGTTGTTTTTAACAACTTTTTGGACGTAATAATGATTTTCATTTCATCCAAGGAGCAATGCTAGATGCACTCTTAAATGCACAACCAAATACACAACTTTGCTTTAAAATGTTGAACCTCGTGCTGAAAAGTCTGTACACAAAAAAGGGGATGTACAGGGTGTGCAAGCTTTTCAGCAAGAAGTCCAACATTTTTAAGCAGGGTTGTGCATTTGAGAGTCCATCTAGCATTACTCTTCATCCAAGTCTCCAAAGATAGATAAAAAGTTTGATATATAATTATATAATTACATATATATATATATATGTGTGTGTATGTGTGTGTGGATATTTATGTACCTGAGAAAAGTGTTGTTTTTAATAGCTTTTTGGCCGTAATAATGACTTTCATTTCATGCATCCAAGTCTCCAAAGAGAGAACTACAACACACATGACAAAGGAAAAAGATATTATATATATATATATATATAGTTTAATGACTTTACCTATAGTCGTTTGTAGTAAAAAAAACAACTTTAGAGTCCTTTTTGGTAAAAACCGACTTTATTTAAAGTCGTTTTTAGTACGCACGATTACATACAGAGTTGGTTTTACTAAAACCGACTTTTTGTATTAATTCCTTTTTTCTTCAATAAAATTTCTTTTTTCAGAAAAAATATTTTCAGAGAAATTCAACATTAAACTCGGTTTTAGTAAAACTGATTTTTGAATATATATACTCGGTTTTCGAAAAATCGACTCTATAGAGTCGGTTTTGGGAGAAACGATTTACCCTGAAACTGTCATTAAGTTTCAATACACTTTTGTTTAATAATTAAGTTATTAAAATGCCATTTTTGTGGAAACAACTCTGTGTATGCTAGCTAGTATATTATAATGATCTTCCTATCAAAGGTGAAAACTTTAATCGATGTTAATGAAGCATGAACGATATGCTTCTAAACTTAAAATTTTTAATCATCAATCAACACTAATACATGCTTATTCTTAAAATTAATTTACTTTCATATATATATATATATATATACTAGCGTTGACCCGTGTTATGCAAGAAATTATTATTTTTTTTTTCCAAAAAAGTAATTAGTTAGCCTCCAGAAAGTATACCAAAACGATATAATCTTGTCAAAATAGATTGTATAACTTTATATGTTTAAAACTCATCTTGCACAACTTCAATGGTACACTCATTGCAATTTATTGATCTAAATTTATATCTGATACGTTGAGTGACTTTAATTGTCATGTCTCTGTTTGTATAAAAAAGATTGTATTTTTTGTTGTAAAGAAATTGTTTAAAAAGTATAATAAATTGTGTAGTGTCGAGCAATGTGGTGTATTTGGTCAATGATGTGTATTAAGCTTAATAGATCTAAAATTGTTTATGGAGAATAATCTTAATCTATTTTTTGATTTAGACAATTATTCTTAGAAAGTAGACTGACTTTCATGGAGTACATTATTGATCTAGGAAGCTTTTGTTGCATTGGTTCACATATTTAGAAGAGTAATATTTGGGGTACTAACAAATTCCACTAACACTCACATCCACACTCTATCTCTCTTCTAGTGACACTGTGGGGTCCGCTGCCCCCTAGTATTGTTGTAGAAGAATTGGAACGTTACATGAACCGAACACTCTATTTTTTCCGTTTTGCATTCCCCAAATGTGCACGTTAGATTCAAGAGTAGTTCTATGCTTTTCAAAAAAAAATTCTCAAAAGTATTTCTCAAATACATGTGGCAGTAGGTTCAGCTAATTTTGATTAATTGATGTTAAATTAGTACATTATTATTAAATAGAGTCTCACTGTCACACGTATTGGAAAATACTTTTAAAATATTTTTTTTAAGAAATATAGCATTACTCTAGATTCAATCGCATACGTCCCAAATATCTCTCTACAGAACCTTTCATCCCAAAAATCAGAGGGGGAAAGAAAAGGAAAAAAACAATCAAACAAAGACATATTTGAAATACCTATTTCTCCATAAACTTTCCCAAATCACCCCTCAATTTCTAGCCAAAACCTACCCACTTTTCAGCCACCACAGGCTAAGATCTACTTTAGGAGAACCTCTAAGGTACCATGTGGCATGTTATTTGATATCTCGTACCCAATAGTAGCGTGCCACACGAATAATGGAACTCACTACAAAAAATTTAAATGGCCTAACAAGCCTGTGTGGCGCTACTTCATTAGATGTGAGGCACCACATAGGCACAACCTTAAGAGTACACAAAAACTTCTCCTACTTTAGAATCAATCGCAGACTAAACAAACGCACAACGTGGAGAGGGAAGGAGAGATGAGAACATACCTAGTAGTTGAAACAATAAAAACTATAATCAGAAAGGGTAATACTTGGGACACAACCTTCATACAACTTTCATACAACCTCCCCAAAAGATGTGTCTATCTCTTTCCTGTGTCACTGTGGGGTCCAGTGACATCACAGGAGAGAGATAGACACATCTTTTGAAGAGGTTGTACAAAGATTGTGTCCCAAATATTACTCAATCAGAAAAGCACACCTAAGAAATAATAAAAACTATAATAAGAAATACAAATATAAAAACAACTAAGAACAATGATTATATATATATAGATAGATAGATAGATAAACCAGATGAGAAAAATGAAAATAAAAAGAGGCTATGATTGCATAGATTGAAGAAGACATCAAAAAAAAAGTTAACCCAGTAATTGAAAATTCAAAATCCCAAACACCAAGATGAAAAACATCACAGATACATGAAAATTCCTCAAAATCATCAAAAAATAGTAGATGCCCAGACGAGAAACTCCATGGATACACAACAAAAGCTCTAAGAAGTGACAGATTGGGCATCAAATAGATGATCAATAAGAGGGAAATGCATTTCACACACAAATATATATTTTTTAAATCTCTTACATTGTTCCAACTTTCAAGAAACCCAAGAAAAGAACTTCTGAAATACTGTTTGAGAGAGAGAGAGAGAGAGAGAGAGAAATTTTTATTGAAACAAGACAATAACAACAATCACAGCTTATCGCCATATAAAAACACCTCCCAAACAAAAACCTTCTCTCCCAAGCATCTCTAAATCTTTTTCAAACATGTTCGTGGGACTCGCTCCAAGATCAAACACTCCCAATAGTACACCAGTATCGAGTAAGACAGAACACAGAAACAAGAATATGACATTCCTGTTAGGTATTCCATAGTGGTCCCTACCACATGAGATTGAAATCCACCTTAGTGGATTGTGCTAGTCACGTGAGTGACTCCTAGTTTTAATGACTAGGTTGGATCATGGATTTGTGGGGTCCGTGGGCCATGTGTTGGGCAGCTAATTCATTTAGCTAATGAATTAAACCAAAAGGGCATCTCAGCATTTTGTCTTCTGCGCAGCATATAGAGAAAAGCAGAGAGGTTCTTTTGGAGACCAATGTGCGGCGCGGCTACCGAGTAGAAGAAGAGTGAAGGAGGCTCATTGTTTGGTACTCAAGGGATTGTGTGGCTACTCAAACCCTTTGAGGTTTTGAAGGTTTATCTTGTATTCCTTTGGGTATTGTAAACCCTAAGAGGTAACCCTTGTACTCACTCTCTAGTTGATTGAATACCTCAAGTTTAGGGCAAAAACTTGAGAGAACATTGTGTATTCCTTATTTTGATATAGTGGAATCTTTCGGAGTTGCCCTGTGGTTTTTTCCCTCCCCATTGGAGGGTTTTCCACATAAATTTTGGTGTCATTTATTTTCTTGCTTGAGTGCCCCAATTATTATTATATTGTTGTGGTTGATTGTGGTGAAAGAAATTTATTCATTGTGGCTTGGATATTATTTATGCCTATTTAATTTACACTAGACAAGGTTAGGAAGGGTTGCTCCTAATATTGGGGATTTTCGCATTTTTCTCCAACAAAGTGGTATCAAAGCTTAGGTTCATTATTATTTATTGTCTTGTGTAATTAAATGGAGGAATCATCAAATTCAATGATTAAGCTCACGGCTTCAAATTATGCAATTTGGAAACCGCGAATGGAGGATATCCTTTATTGTAAGGATTTGTATGATCCGATTGAGGGTGATACGGCCAAGCCTACAACTATGTCCGATGCGGATTGGGTAAAATCAAATCGGAAGACAGTGGGTCAAATTAGACAGTGGGTTGATCACACCGTGTTTCACCACGTTGCCCAAGAAGTTAATGCACAAAGTTTATGGAATAAATTAGAGTCTATGTATGAGAGGAAGACCGCGCAGAACAAAGCTTTCTTGATTCGAAGGCTTGTGAATTTGAAATTCAAAGATGGGAATTCCGTTACCGAGCACTTGAGTGACTTTCAGAGTATAGTTAATCAGTTGGCAACGATGAAGATGAATTTAGATGATGAATTTCAAGCTTTACTTTTATTGAGTTCTTTGCCTGATAGTTGGGAGACGTTGGTTGTGTCTCTTAGTGATTCAGCTCCCAATGGTAAGCTAACTTTGGAGATTGTTAAAGACAGCATGTTTAATGAGGAAGCCAGGCGAAAGGGTATGAGTACAGATCAAACACAAGCTCTTGTCACGGAGAACAGGGGTAGGAATCCGAACAGAGGGTCTTGGAAAGGATCTAAAGATCGTAGTAAGTCCAAGAACAACAGAGGCAAGTCACAGGCGAGAGGAGGTTTTGTATGCTATTATTGTAACAAGGAAGGCCACACGAGCAAAAATTGTAGAATTCGTAAGAGAGATCAGAAACACGGAAATAATGAGAAAAAGTCAGAAGACAAGAATACTACAGCTACAGTTTCTGAGGATGTGGTGGTACTTTCATTTGGAGATGAGGAGTGCCTACATGTTACAGATAGTGATGTTGAGTGGGTTGTTGATACAGCCGCCTCCTACCATGCTACTCCTAGGAGAGAGTTTTTCACTTCGTACAAAGTAGGTGACTTTGGTACTGTGAAGATGGGTAATACCAGCTATTCCAAGATTGAGGGGATAGGTGACGTGTGTATTCGGACTAGCTTGGGTTGCACTTTGACGTTGAAGGATGTTCGGCATGTTCCTGATTTACGTTTGAATTTGATTTCTGGTGTTGCACTAGATAAGATGGGTTATGATAACCATTTTGGGAGCAGAAAGTGGAAACTCACCAAAGGGTCCCTAGTTGTTGCAAAAGGGGAACTTTGTTGTACTTTGTACAAGACTCATGTGAAGGTGTGTTCAAGCGGGCTCAATGCAATTGAGGATGAATCTTCACCAAATTTGTGGCATAGGCGGTTGGCGCACATGAGTGAGAAAGGGTTGCAAATTCTGGCAAAGAAGTCTCTCATTCCTTTTGCCAAAGGTACAGTTCTTAACCCTTGTGATTATTGCTTATTTGGTAAACACCATAGAGTTTCCTTTCATGCTTCTAGTAAAAGAAAAACCAAGTTGCTTGATATGGTTTATTCTGATGTTTGTGGTCCCATTGAGGTGGAGTCTTTGGGCGGTAATAAGTATTTTCTTACTTTTATTGATGATGCTTCACGTAAAGTGTGGGTGTATTTTCTGAAAACAAAAGACCAGGTTTTTCAGCATTTTCAGAGGTTCCATGCCATGGTGGAAAGAGAGACAGGAAAACCTTTGAAGTGCCTTCGTACTGATAACGGGGGAGAGTACACTTCAAAAGAGTTTGAAGCATATTGTGCAGGTCACGGTATACGGCATGAGAGGACAGTTCCGCGTACCCCACAACACAATGGTGTGGCCGAGAGGATGAACCGCACTATTGTAGAGAGAGTCAGATGCATGTTACGAATGGCTAAGTTGCCTAAGTCATTCTGGGGTGAAGCAGTTCGCACAGCTTGTTACTTGATTAACAGGTCTCCTTCAGCTCCTTTGGATTTTGAGATTCCAGAGAAAGTATGGACCGGTGGTGATATTTCATACTCTTATCTGAGGGTGTTTGGGTGCAAGGCATTTGCACATATTGCCAAGGAGCAGAGATCTAAGCTTGATGACAAAGCTACTCCATGTATCTTTGTTGGTTATGGAGATGCAGAGTTCGGGTACAGGTTGTGGGATCCAGAAAGTAAAAAGGTGATCAGAAGCAGAGACGTGATTTTTCACGAGCATCAGACTTTGGCAGATTTTGAGAGACCTGCACATCCTAGAGTGAGTAGTGCTCCAGACCTCACATCAGTTCCTTCCACATCACAGGGTGCCACAGATGGGGGATAAGTACAGTATGAGCCAGTTATAGATGTTCCAGAATTTGGGGATGATGATGATGTGTCAGATACAGAGGGTGTTGAGCAGGGGGAGCAGCCCCCTCAACCAGAGATTACCATACCTCCAATTAGGAGATCGACTAGAGAGCACAGGCCAACAGTCAGGTATTCCAGTTCTGAGTATATTTTGCTTACAAATGAGGGGGAGCCAGAGAGTTTTCAGGAAGTTCAGTCTCACAGAGATAGAGGCAGTTGGGTACAGGCTATGCAAGATGAGATGAATTCCTTGCATAAGAACAGTACTTATGAGTTGGTTGATCTTCCTAAGGGCAGAAAAGCATTGAGAAACAAATGGGTGTTCAAGTTGAAGAAGGATGGTGACAAGTTACTAAAGTACAAGGCTCGTTTAGTTGTCAAGGGCTTCGGGCAGAAGCATGGCATTGATTTTGATGAGATTTTCTCACCGGTGGTGAAGATGAGTTCTATTCGAGTTGCTTTGGGTTTGGTAGCTAACATGGATCTTGAGCTTGAGCAGCTAGATGTGAAGACTGCCTTCCTTCATGGTGAGTTGGAGGAAGAGATTTACATGGTACAACCAGAGGGTTTTGAAGTTAAGGGGAAAGAGCACTTGGTTTGCAAGTTGAAGAAGAGTCTCTACGGCCTTAAGCAAGCTCCGAGACAGTGGCACAGGAAATTCGATTCATTTATGGTGGGTCATGGGTTCAAGAGAACCGCTGCAGATCAGTGTGTTTATGTCCAGAAATTTCCCGATGGTAATTTTGTTATGCTTTTGCTTTATGTTGATGATATGCTTATTATTGGACAAGATGTCAATATGATTCGCAGGCTTAAAGGAGAGTTGTTCAAGTCCTTTGATATGAAGGACTTAGGCCCGGCCCGACAGATTTTGGGTATGAAGATTGTTCGTGACAGGAAAGCAAAGAAGATATGGTTGTCACAAGAGAAATACGTTGAACGAGTGCTTGAAAAGTTCAACATGAGAGATGCTAAGCCAGTTAGCACTCCTTTTGCGAGTCACTTTAAGCTAAGTAAAAGCTTGTGTCCCTCTACCCGAGAAGGAAGAGAAGAAATGGCAGTTGTTCCTTACTCATCGGCAGTAGGAAGTCTTATGTATGCGATGGTCTGTACACGTCCTGATATTGCTCATGCAGTGGGTGTTGTGAGCAGATTTCTTTCCAATCCTGGAAGAGAGCACTGGGAAGCAGTCAAGTGGATTCTTCGTTACTTGAAGGGTACTTCGAGTTTGTGTTTATGTTTTGGGGGTTCAAAAACAGTCTTGGAAGGGTTTACAGATTCAGATATGGCAGGGAACATTGATGACCGAAAGTCTATCTCGGGTTTCTTGTTTACTTTTGCAGGGGGAGCTGTCTCGTGGCAGTCCAAGTTGCAAAAATGTGTTGCCTTGTCTACCACTGAAGCTAAGTATATTGCTGCTACTGAAGCAGGTAAAGAGATGTTATGGATGAAACGGTTTCTCCAAAAGTTGGATTTGAAGCAAGATGAGTATGTGGTTCATTGTGATAGTCAGAGTGCTATGGACTTGAGCAAGAACGCCACATACCATTCCCGCACGAAACATATTGATGTTCGCTACCATTGGATTCGTGAGATGATGGAAAAACAAGAAATGAAATTGAAGAAAATTCATACAGATAAGAATCCGTCTGATATGATGACAAAGGGCGTGATAAGAGAGAAGCTTGAGCTCTGTAAAGAGCTAGCAGGAATGGACTCTAAGTGAGGGGTCGAGTTTGGGTGTTCCCTCCTCTCATGTGTATGGAGGGGGAGATTGTTAGGTATTCCATAGTGGTCCCTACCACATGAGATTGAAATCCACCTTAGTGGATTGTGCTAGTCACGTGAGTGACTCCTAGTTTTAATGACTAGGTTGGATCATGGATTTGTGGGGTCCGTGGGCCATGTGTTGGGCAGCTAATTCATTTAGCTAATGAATTAAACCAAAAGGGCATCTCAGCATTTTGTCTTCTGCGCAGCATATAGAGAAAAGCAGAGAGGTTCTTTTGGAGACCAGTGTGCGGCGCGGCTACCGAGTAGAAGAAGAGTGAAGGAGGCTCATTGTTTGGTACTCAAGGGATTGTGTGGCTACTCAAACCCTTTGAGGTTTTGAAGGTTTATCTTGTATTCCTTTGGGTATTGTAAACCCTAAGAGGTAACCCTTGTACTCACTCTCTAGTTGATTGAATACCTCAAGTTTAGGGCAAAAACTTGAGAGAACATTGTGTATTCCTTATTTTGATATAGTGGAATCTTTCGGAGTTGCCCTGTGGTTTTTTCCCTCTCCATTAGAGGGTTTTCCACATAAATTTTGGTGTCATTTATTTTCTTGCTTGAGTGCCCCAATTATTATTATATTGTTGTGGTTGATTGTGGTGAAAGGAATTTATTCATTGTGGCTTGGATATTATTTATGCCTATTTAATTTACACTAGACAAGGTTAGGAAGGGTTGCTCCTAATATTGGGGATTTTTGCATTTTTCTCCAACAAAGTGGTATCAGAGCTTAGGTTCATTATTATTTATTGTCTTGTGTAATTAAATGGAGGAATCATCAAATTCACTGATTAAGCTCACGACTTCAAATTATACAATTTGAAAACAAGACAATAACAACAATCACAGCTTATCGCCATATAAAAACACCTCCCAAACAAAAACCTTCTCTCCCAAGCATCTCTAAATCTTTTTCAAACATGTTCGTGGGACTCGCTCCAAGATCAAACACTCCCAATAGTACACCAGTATCGAGTAAGACAGAACACAGAAACAAGAATATGACATTCCTAGGACCATACCCAAATGATTAAATGGAACCATAATTCAAATTTTCTAAACAAAACCTTTTGGAAAGGAAAAAAAAAAAAAACACTTTCTAGGACTAATACCAAATCAACAAGAAATAGAAAATGACACCGTTTTCCATAGCTTCTGATTCCAAGGCTCTTCTTTCATATGATCCAATTGTAAGAGTCTTTCAATTGAGAGATCATAACAAGAATTTTATAGCAATTTTTTTTTCCAGATAATACCCAATAATTCCCATGTTTTTGAGGCCACAGAGACGATTGTTTCAACCAAGCTGTTGAATACCTGAGCTATGATATCGCCCCTCTTTGGAGGAAGACTTGTGCACTGATTTTTGGATTCAGAGGTCGCCATTGGTGGATCTTTGATCTGCAAATAAGACAGAGAAGGAAATTAGAGATGGAGAGAGAGAGAGAGAGAGAGAGAGAGAGAGAGATTGAAATTAAGGAAAGTGAAAAAGCATTGTGTGTATGTATGTATATAAATATATACTTATATATTAACTCTCTGTATACTTACCAAGAAGAAGGGAAAGGTGCAAAAAAGGAGCAGATGTTACTCTGTTTCTGCACCAAAAAGGGGGGAAAGATGAGTGCTTGTAGGAGCCATAATTGGGGGTATATATACATATTCGAATTACCCATCAAATGGATTATTGGGGGGCTTATTTATCACTTTTATCAACTTTTTAACTTATTTTACAAATTGATCAACGAAAAAAAAATTTGGACTGAAGTATCTCATTTTGAAGGAGTGTCTCAATAGTCAAAATATGTACAGTGCTTTGGAGGATAAGAACAATTTGGCTTACTTACCTTGCAACTTCCCCTATTCACAGAGGAGTCTTATATTCGCATGGTGACAGAAAATAATGGCTAATGCTACAACAAAGCCTTAATGTTTGTTTGTTAACTAATTATTTAATATTGTTAAAAAAAAAAAAAAAAAGGTTAGAGTCTATTTGATAATCAATTTTTTTTTATTGAAAATTAGATATTTTTTAAAAAAATTTTTTTGATAAAAATGTTAATTTAAAAAAAATTTGAATGTGGCCAAAAAGATAAAAAAAAAATAATAATAATAATAATAATAATAATAATAATAATAAATAAATAAATAATTGAAGGTTTTTTATTTTTTATATCAAGAAAACTTTAGTCAAAAGACCTATAAATAGTCTATTTTGGTCTTAGATCCAATCATTTTTTATTTTAGTAAAAAAAGTCCCTCAAATGGGTTGTCCTTAAAACTCAAATAATCTAATATGAGAGACTTTTACCCAATTTTTTTGAAAGCTGGCAAATCTCTAAATTCAACAACAATATTAAATGCTAAACAGCCTTTTTAAAAATCTCTATGTTATAAAATCTCTAATTTCATAGATCGAAAATAGGCTCTTAATATATAGTACTCCCCCAAAAAGAAAGCCTCAAATTATCAGTATATATATAACGGTGAATTTTAGAATAACATTTTTTTGGATTTATTCTCTCCAATTGCAATAACATTACAAATTTCATTTTTCAACTTATGTTATTTAAAACTGTAATCTAAAACAATTTTTCGAAAAAAGAAGTCCTCTAGGGCTTTTTTTCTAGAAGAGAAGAAAAAACTTTGAAACATTCCCACTAAGTTAGTCAATAATGTGAATTGATTGGCCATTTAATTCAGACTCTTGAGTCCTGCAATTTCCAACGAAACTCAAAATTCCTATGTACTTTCAACTTCATGAAAGCAAATGGCAAAGGGCCCCTTCAATTATTTCTGGGAGATTGCAGAGGATCTATGAGGAGTGGACATTTGTATTAGTTACACTACATTAAATTCATAGCATTAAAAGTTGCGCATGTACCATTTATTTTTATTTTTTTTTATTTTATCATTTCACCATGGCAAAAGAAGAAAATTTCTTATTAACAGAAATAAAAGCACTAAAGACAGCCTTAAAATTAAGAACGACACAGATCTTTCCAAAGAGCCGACCGTTTGGACATTGGAGGGTATGGATAGTTTTTCACTCTTTTAAGAATATTGAACCGCTCGCGAACATGGGACAATCTTTAATTAGAAATAAACGAGCACACAATGATGCGTGCAAAAGCCTAAATCAAGTGATAATTATTGAAGAGATTTAGAAGAAATTAGGGTTAGGATTCGGAATTCATGAAAGAGAGCACAAGGCTCAATTCGTAATGACCCAAAATCTATTACAATCATGAAAAGAAGAAGATGAAGAAAAAAAAATTAAAATCTAACAGCCTAGTTAAAATTATTTTCACCCTATTTCAGATATATTAGCCTCATCCGGTGGTGACCAAATGAAAATTAAAACAAAAAAAAAAAAACTGCATCACATGACCTTGGAAGTCGAAATTCACACACATTCTCTAAAGGCACACAACCTTTTGAGGTTGGTGGATATTTCTAAAGACACATAAAAATGTTTTTTTTTTTTCTTTCTAAAGACACATAATATGATCTATTTAAATTAAAGCTTATATATATATATATATATATCTTCCATCTTGTCATTGTTTGTCAAAAAAATGTAGTGCCACGAAGGAGAAGTTTATGTGTACTCTCAAGGTAGCGCCTATGTGGTGCCCCACACCCAATGAAGTAGTGTCACACAGGATTATTGTGGGACTATTTAAATTTTTTGTGATAAATTTCATTGTTCGTGTGGAAGGGTAACAAATGACATGCCACGTGACACCTTAAAGTACCAAAAAATTTCTCTGCCACCAAGAGCCTAGTTGGTGGTAGACGATGTCACGATGAAACTCATAAGGAAACGCGTCCAATGTCACAATCTAAACTATGACAATCTAAACTATGAGAGAGAGAGAGAGAGAGAGAGAGAGAGAGAGAGAGGCCTATCACTAAATTCTGTTATTTAATAATATCATGATCAAATTATAGATTATAATTGGTCTTTATATGTAATCCGGTAGTGACTTCACTAATTGTTTGTACTTTGAAGTGGGATTGAATTATAAATAGTACTGTTTCAACATGTATATATTGACGTAAATGATCATTCTATAAAAGTTTTAAATTTTAAGGGATCAATATTTAAGGCTTAGTTTGGCCCCCAAGTGGTGCTTCTCTTTTTTTAAAGCTCAATTTCATGTTAATTCATTTGGTAACTAGGTTATGAGCTTTGCAAAAATTGAACTTAGGGCTTTTTTGGGGGAGCTTCTCTAGAATGGAGCTTTTAAAAGCTCAAGGTTGCTTTTTGGTTTCATGATGTCTTTTTTGAAGAGTAGTGTGTCACTTGTATTAAATTATCAAACAACTTAGTACGGAGTAATAAATTTCATAAGCTCCTTTTAAAAAGCCACATGGGGGCCAAACTAAGCCTAAGTCAGTTTCAAAATTTTAACAATTAGCATGCATTCCCATTTTATTCAAAAATTTGCAAGGGCAAAATATGCGTAATGTACAAATTTTTAGTTAAATCAGAATTAAGTTTGCAGATTTTTGGGGTGGTCCATGCCCCCTCCCTTGTGGGGTACAAAAGTAATTTTGTAAACAGTATGCTAATTAAAGTATTTGATAGGTACTCAATTACACCTATCTGGATGCATAGGGTTGAACATTAATAACATGAGAAGTGCTACATACACACACTTTTTGACACACTTTTTGACACACAGCTTTAAATGCATATACCTTGTGCTATATAAGTGGTGCACAGAAAAGTGTAAAAAATTCAAACAACACAAAGTACATGTGTATAAAGCGCGCATAGTATGTCAAAAAGTGTGTTAAAAAGTGTGTGTACCAGACATTTCCCTAATAACATTAGTTGTCTAGATGGGTGTGACATGGGGTATTATAGTAACTTTAGATTCTTCGTAAAAATATTTTAATACCATCATCTTAATGAATTAAGTGGTATACACTTTTTTTTGTCCATTTGTAAAGTGCATACTAGTAGGTTAATTAATATTTTGCATATATAATCCTAGCCTAGTAGTATATCCCATTATCTTGTAAAGTGGGAAAAAAAAATAGTTTTAAATAACTTAATGCTAATTCATGTGAGACACGCGCGTGTGCTCTATTACGTTCATGAATTTGGTGAAAAAAAAAAATAGAAAAGAGCAAAATTAATTAATTTTTGGTTTGGTTATAAACGAAAATATTGAAGAAAATTTAATAAAATAAATTGAATATAAATTAAAGTCACTTTTTAAGAATTACTTTCCTCCACTTTTCTTGATTCTATTAAACTTAACCGTTTTTCTTTTCTGAATGTTTAATATTATTAATCTGGAGTTGAACCTTCGAAAAATAATTTTTACTTTTTTTATTTTATTTTTTATTTTTATTTTCTAATTTCACAAACCAAACAAGCCGTGGGTGAGATAATATAATTGACAGTGGGATCACTAGCTTAATCAATGTTGTTAGATTATACGGAGTATTAAAAGAAGAACATACAGCTCTCCTAATAGAGACACACTGATAGTCACAATTCACAAAGCAATACGTACAACGTGACACTCATATAATATTACGAAATCATTGTCGTCATCATATTCTTTTTGAAGTTGGCTTGATTTAATTTCTTATAACTTTATAAGTGAGATAAGATGGAAAGTACTAACAAAAAGTAATAATGAGATTTAAAATTTGTTCTTTTTTGCTTTTGGAAATTATAAACATAAACGTTTATATACATTCATATATGTATATATATATATATATATACAGTAAGGCTCTAAAAAGGGCGTCATCTTTTTATTAAAGAGAGGGCCTCTGTTTTGGCCGTCGGATCGTGTTTTCATTAATGGCAGTTTTGTCATTTCACAGTTTTTAAACACAATCTAACGGCCAAAACAAAGGCCCCCTCTTTAATAAAGAGAGATGGCCTTCTTTAGAGAATCCTTATATATATATATATATATATTAGTTTATATATGTATATCATCACTCACCTCTGGTTGTGTTTCTTTAGTGGGTCTCAGGTGGAGCCCAGCCCCTTGTGCTTGAAAGTTGAAACTCCCTGGATGGACCATATGTTGTGTTTCCATTGAAAAGACTTAGGTTCTGTTTGGTAATGTTGAGAATACATTCAAGTTTCACTTTTATTTATATTTTATAAAATGAAAGAGTTTTGTTAATATGTGTCATTAGGGCATATGTTAAGATTTTAAATGTGGAAAATAAACAAGGGATACAGTGTTGGTATCAGTGTCCGGAGTGGAGTTCAGTGTTTGTCTCCCTTATTTATTTTCATTTTTAGAACCTTAACATGTGCCCTAAGGACACATGTTAACAAAACCCAAAATAAAAATACTGGAAAAAAAAAAATTGGATCATATTCACAAGTCCCACTTTCATCTAGCAATTGTTTTTATAAAAATGAGTATTTTAGGTATTTTAAGCGAGACACGAAGTTCAATATATTTAAATACTTCCTCCGTCTCATTTTTTGAGTCTTATTGTTTATACCATAAAATATAATATCGTTTCTTGTATTATTTATATGTTGCCATGGAAATTTGAAAGATTACTTGAAGTACACTTGGTATTACAAGGGGATATCAAGGTTGGTTACTTGAAGATCAATAGTGATGATGAAGATGGGAGTTACTTGAAGACACTTGTCATCGTAGGAGCATCTCTCACTAGTTGGTAGTTGTAAGAATTTGAATAATTAGTTAATATAGTAGGACGGAAATATTCAAATTCAAATGAGTAGTTATAGGATTTCTCTATAAATAGATGTATTGTACTCCTTTGTAAGGGTCCAGGACCAAACAAACATATCAATACACTATGTAGTTCTTCATTACATTACATTTTGTATTTATCTTTCTTCTTTCTCTTTCGGCCACTATGGTCAACTTAGTTTTTTTTAGTTTAATTACTTTATTTTAGTTAAGTTTAGTTTAATCTAATTTACTTTCTTTGCCTTTAATGCTAATTCCTTTCATCTTTCAGTAAGAATAGTGATAAGTCTATTAAGGGTAATACTTGGGGCACAACCTTCATACAACCTCTCCAAAAGATGTGTCTATCTCTTTCCTGTGTCACTGTGGGGTCCAGTGACATCACAGGAGAGAGATAGACACATCTTTTGAGAAAGTTGTATGAAAATTGTATGAAGGTTGTGTCCCAAATATTACTCGTCTATTAATTAGTTTCAAGTGCTTAGAATAGTTTGTAGTTAATTGGATTCTTTAGTTAATAATTCATTTAGTTTAATCTTACTGTTCGAAGTAGATAGGCCCGGTTTGAGATCGCATTTCATTTTCCTTTATAATTACATGTTCATCAAATCACACTCTATTTCATCTCACACGATAGAAGTCCTTTTAGTTAAGGCATTAAGCGGTCACAATTGGCCTGGTGAGGCGCATTTGGCTTACACAATCACACAATCACATTGGCAACTTGTTTGCCTTGCATGCTTGCACATACAAAATTACACAAATAGCATTCGAAGGATCTATAGTCAAAACATAATTTTGGCACGCCCGGTGGGACACATGTGTCAAGATGAATTTTGAAGAGTTGAATGTTTTACTCTCTTCAACACCATATTTTGATGATAACAATTTCGAATGGTTGTATGTTTTACCACCAACACCATATTATGGTGATAAAAAATGGCTAATTGATTTCATTCCATTATTGGAACAAGTAAATGACTGTCACACCCGTTCCAAAAATTTCATGGTTTATCATGCATTTTTCGTTTTTGTGAACTTATCAATGATATTTGATAATTGGACTGAGGTTGACTGTGAGTCAACAGTAAGGTGTCAGTAAGGACACGGGAAATTCGGTAATCGAGATTGCATTGGCATGAGTAAATGACATTTATGTGATTTAAATGTTATTTGACTTATCTGGTACTTTATGAATAGTAATTATACCTGTGTAGTATGATTTCTGATATTTTGATATTGTTAGATATCATTTTTAGAACTGTGGTGAGAACGTGAGTGCCACGTTATATAAAAGGTAGGATATGTAGAGATTTAACAGAAATTAGTTTTTGGATGTAATTACAGCGACAAACGAAACTTGGACGAAAAGTTTTATAATTTATATTTTTCACTCGTGAAGAGATAAAATGGCCGTGTGCAACGTTACGGAGAATGATTAGCAGTTTTGAAAACTCGTGGGGAGGTAAATATATTTTTCGGAAATGTTGCCTATATATAGTAAGTCCAAGATATTTTTCATTTCAAAATTCTCAAAAACCTTGGAGAGCTTAGGAGAAAAATGGAGATTTAGTTCTCCGGGCTTTGCGACGACGATCGGCGACCTTTCGTCCGTCTGATTTCGACCAAAATTCATATTCGGACTCATCGAGATAAGAGCTTCGTTTTGATACTACTTAGGTCTTGTTTGGCTAAGATTTTTATAAAATCTAATTTCTAGGATTTTGGAAAAAACGTGTAAATACTTGTAGGAATCTTTCGATGTCACGCCCCGGAACGGCAAAAATAGAGAAAAATAAATTTCCTTTTTGGGTCCAAAGGCAGCGACGGGTGAAGTCACATGATTATCCACACCACGCAGTACTAAGCAATAAGAAGTAATAGTGTAACAAAAATGAAGTCTAGGTTCTGATCACAACGTATCACAAAGTCAACAGAAGTTACTAACTATTACATATCAGAGTCTCGAATCAAATATAAGGCAGCGGAAGTACAAATGCCAAGGCAACATATGACTGACTACAAAAAGATTCTAAAACGGTAAAGACGATTAGCTACAATTCTAGTCTAGTCTTCAGTTGGCATAAAGGTAGTCCTCGGCGTAGTAGTCTTCTTCGGTTTGACCTCCGTCACCGGCATAGTGGTCCTCTCCTGCAGGCCCTTCACCTGTATAGTCATAACCAGGGTGCGCTGGAACGTAGAAATGTCCAGCGGCATAAACGCCGTCAGCTTAATGAAAGCTGAGTGAGTTAGATACTAACAGGGTATCAACTATTGAAGTTATTACAAGTTATAAATAATAACCAAATTAGAATTCAGTAAGGGTAACTCCTTTAATCAAACCAATGATCCGATTACTGACGTCCTATTCATTTTAAGATCGACAACGCGACATGATAGGGGAACAGACTCGACAGTAGTTCAACTCTATAACACACCATTGCTCATCCACCGCTTTTAAGAACATATGCACAGTTCATCGCATGTCATGGATACCACGTTAGTCCATCCCCCGCTTTTAAGAACATATGCACAGTCCACCGCATGTCAGGGATATAACGCTTTAAACAACAGTACATCATTCTATGCCACGACTTAGCGACGTCTACCAGTGATCATGGTCCACCGCATGTCATAGACACCTTCGTCTGTCTACCGCTTTTAAGAACATATGATTAGATCATCTGGCTATCTTAGGGCAAATGGTCTAGTTCATCGCAAGTCATAGACACCTTCGTCTGTCTACCGCTTTTAAGAACATATGATCGACCAAAGCCCGCCCACGCAAGGTTCCCGAATCCTAGCAAACCTACTTAAGTTCAACTCTATTTCCGACACATGACAATCCCAATGTGGCCCGACTACTCTGAATGAAATGAACGTCAACTCCAAAGGATTCACGACTATTCCGTTATCTAACGTTATAAACATTATCCATTAATCTTGTTATTACTACGATCCTATGCCGCATTAACTCGTTATCATATCTGTATTACAATAATAAAGCATGCTGGGAAATACTGAACAGTAAATAAACAACTAAACAGTTATTATAAGAAAAACAGTATTCTGAAACTTCCAATCGATTGGCATAGAGGTCAATCGATTGGTATAAAAGTGGCATCAATCGATTGGAAGAAGGTTCAATCGATTGGTATAAAAGTGACATCAATCGATTGATAAAAGATTCAATCGATTGGATCACAATCCATGTCAATCGATTGCATAAAGTGTCAATCGATTGGAACATGAAAGATGTCAATCGATTGGTAAGAGTACCAATCAATTGATACTTCGTCTTCTTCACAGTGAAGACTGCCCAGCAACATATAAACGGGAATACATGGTTTCTTCTCCATTTCTTCATTCAAGCATGTTCTAACACCAATATAAAGCTACCAAGTGAGTTTAAAACTCACCTTAGACGTTAAGGGCGTGTTTGGGAATGTGTTTTGAAGCTTTGGAAGCTCCAATGGTGGTCTCCCTCTCTTTCCTCTGCTGTGTCTTTCCTCTGTCTTCTTCTTTCTTCTTCTTCTTTCTTCTTTGGTCTTCTTCTCTTCTCTCAATCCATCTCTGTGTGTGTGTGAGTGTATGAATATATGTATATATGTGTGTATATATATATATGAGTGTTTATATATACATAACACACACAAACACTCCCTCTCACTCTCTCTGATTTTTCTAAAAAGAAAAACGCAGAAAAATGGCTCATATATATAGGGAGAGAGTGTTCACGTGGACAAACCCCAGCCAGAGCAAAAGAATCTGCCCAGCTGCCTTCAATCGATTGATATAGAGGTCAATCGATTGGTATAACCAATCGATTGGATAAAGTGTCAATCGATTGACATAAGCAATCGATTGGTATACTTGCCAATCGATTAGTACCCAAATTAAGGCAATCGATTGAAAAACTTATCAATCGATTGGTATCCAAATTATACCAAGGGTAAGGCCAAGCTCATACAAGTATAAAAACATACAAGGTCTAGTTTATATAATCACTTTACAAAAATACAGGGTATTACATCATCCACCACTCATAAAAGATTTCGTCCCCGAAATCCGAATTAAACTGGGTTAAAACAAAAATGGAAACTTCTCTTGCATCTCCGACTCCAATTCCCATGAAGCTTCTCCTTCATCGTGGTGCTTCCACTGAACCTTCACTAGCGGAATATCCTTGTTTCTGAGCTTCTTCACTCCTCGGTCTAGAATACGCACTGGTCCTTCGTTGTAGGTTGCGTTCTCGTTCACCTCGATATCTTCAAAACTGATCTCGTGCGTTGGGTTGTGGGCACATTTCCTAAACATGCTGATGTGGAAAACGTTGTGTACCCCTGACATCTTTGGCGGCAACGCAAGTCGATAAGCAACTTTCCTAACACGTTCTAGGATCTCGAACAGTCCGATGAATCGCGGCGACAACTTGCCTCTTTTCTGTCCGAATCTGACGATACCTCGAACTGGCGAGACTTTGAGTAGCACATGATCTCCAACTGCAAACTCTAGATCTTTCTGTCGCTTGTCGACATAGCTCTTGTGTCTGGATTGCGCTGTCTTCATCTTCTCTCGTACAATCTGGATTTTCTCGTTGGTTTCTCGAATCATCTCGGGCCCAAGTAGTTGAGTATCTTCGACTTCGGCCAACATAGCGGCGATCGGCAAGGTCTTCCATACAAGGCTTCAAACGGCGCCATCCCTATGCTCGTGTGGTAGCTATTGTTGTAGGCAAACTCGATCAAAGGTAGATGCGTCTCCCATGAACTCTCGAATTCAATGACACATGCTCGCAACATATCCTCCATCACTTGATTGACTCGTTCTGTCTGACCGTCTGTCTATGGATGAAAGGCTGAACTCAAATTCAATGAAGTTCCCATTGCTGTCTGAAGGCTCTTCCAGAATTCTGCGGTAAAGCGTGAATCTCGATCTGAAACTATTGAGACGGGTACATCGTGCAGTCGCACAACTTGCTGTAGATACATCCGGCTCAATCTTTCAACAGGGTGCGTCATGCTGTAGGCGATAAAATGTGCTGACTTGGTGAGTCGATCCACTATTACCCAAATAGCGTCGTGGTTTTGTTGAGACTTTGGCAATCCAACCACAAAATCCATGGTGATGTGCTCCCATTTCCATTGGGGAATCGGTAGCGGTTGTAGGAGTCCAGGTGGTTTCTGATGCTCCGCCTTCACTTGTTTGCAAATAAGACATTGCGATACATACTCGGCCACTTCTCGCTTCATTCCTTGCCACCAGAAGTTTCTCTTTAAGTCCTTATACATCTTGTTTCCTCCTGGGTGGATAGTCATCCTTGACTTGTGTGCTTCGTCCAGAATGTTCTTCCTGAGACCATCGTCGTTTGGCACACAGAGTTTACCTTTGCATCTCAGTGCTCCGTCCGTACTAATACTCCATATCTCTGGTTCCTTTGCGGACATCTTGGCAAACCATAACTTGAAATCCTCGTTTGACTGTTGAGCTTCCAAGATGCGGCTGATGAGAGTCGGTTGTACAACAAGACATCCAAGGTGTTGTCCTTCTCCTGATTCCACTGGTTGAAGGTCGAATTCGACTAACGTCTCCAATGCTCGCCATTCCTTAATCAAAATCGAAGAAACCAAAAGGCGTGGCCTCCGGCTCAGAGCGTTGGCTACAACATTTGCTTTACCCAGGTGGTATTGCAAAGAGAAGTCGTAGTCCTTGAGTAGTTCCATCCATCTCCATTGTCGCATGTTCAACTCCTTTTGAGAGAACAGGTACCTTAAACTCTTATGATCTGAGAACAAGTCGAACTTTTTTCCATACAAATAGTGTCTCCAAATCTTCAGGGCGAACACGATTGCGGCTAGTTCTAAGTCGTGCGTCGGATAGTTCTTCTCATGCGGCTTCAATTGTCTTGATCCGTATGCGATGACATTCCCCTCTTGTATTAGTACACAACCAAGTCCTTGGTGTGATGCATCACTATAGATTATGAATTGTTCACCACTCTTAGGTATCGCAAGCACGGGTGCTGAGGTTAGTCTCTCTTTCAATTCCCGGAATGCATCCTCATGTTTATCAGTCCATTCGTACTTCATCTCCTTCCTAGTCAGGCTTGTCAACGGTCCTGCGATTCTAGAGAATCCTTCCACAAATTTTCGGTAATACCCAGCCAATCCAAGAAAACTCCTAACTTCGGTCGCGTTGGTTGGCCTGTTCTAGCTCAAGACTGCATCGATCTTAGATGAGTCTACGGAAATCCCATCCTGTGATATCACATATCCCAGGAATTTAACTTCCTGAAGCCAGAATTCACATTTGCTGAATTTCGCATACAGACTATTGTCTCTGAGAGTCTGTAGAGCAATTTGTAGATGCTTCTTATGTTCTTCTTCCGTCCTTGAATAAATTAGAATATCGTCAATGAATACTATAATGAATTGATCCAGATAGGGTCTGAATACTCTATTCATTAGGTCCATGAATACGGCCGGGGCATTAGTCAATCCAAAAGACATCACTAGAAATTCGTAGTGTCCATATCTCGTCCTGAAGGCAATTTTCGGTATATCTTTCGGCCGAACTAGTAATTGATGGTATCCTGAACGCAAATCAATTTTTGAGAATATCCTTGATCCTTGTAGTTGATCGAACAGGTCGTCTATCCGGGGAAGTGGATACCTATTCTTGATCGTGACCTTATTCAGCTCCCTGTAGTCGATACAGAGTCGTAGCTCTCCGTCCTTCTTTTTCACAAATAGAACTGGTGCTCCCTAAGGTGATGTACTCGGGCGAACAAAACCTAAATCTTCAAGTTCTTGAACTTGCTTCTTCAATTCTAGCATTTCTATTGGCGCCATCCGATACGGGGTCTTGGAAATCGGCAACGTTCCAGGTGCTAACTCAATGCAGAAGTCTATCTCTCTCTTTGGCGGAAGTCCTGAGATACTTCGGAACACATCTTCAAAGTCTTGAATAACGGGGATCTGCTTGATAGTAAGCTCCGTGCTTGAAGTCTTAATCGTGGCTAGGCAGCTCGTGATAAACATGTCGCTCAACGGTTGGCACTGAAATCTGATCTGCGGGCAACCAGGCGTTGAAAAGACAATGGTCCGACTAACACAATCCAGGTTAGCGCCATACTTAGTAAGCCAATCCATTCCTAGGATCACGTCGAACTCAGACATTGACAAGACTATCAAGTCTGCTGGGAGATTCCTATCCTCTAGTGTCAAGGGACAATCCTTGCACACCTTACCTAACTTAACGGATACTCCCAAGGGCGAAACGACATTAAGGGTCGGCTCAAGTGCTAGGGGTGACAAACCTAAATCACGCACCATCTTAATAGCTATGAAAGAACGGGTGGCACCGGTATCAAATAAAGCTCTAACTTGACAGTGAAATAAAATGAGTGTACCTTCCAAGTTTTTCTGTTCCTCCGCATTACACCCTGCATTGTCAGGAATGATGGCATTCACCCTAACCTGTCCTTGCTGTCCTTGCTGTCCTTGAGCAGGCGCTCCATAGTAGCCTCCACGTGGTGCTCGACAATCCTTGCTTATGTGACCAGGCTTATTACAGTTGCGGCAGACGAGGTCATTACGGCGGTTGGTCTTGGGGGCTGTGCAATACCTTGCAATATGTCCGGGCACTCCACAGTTGAAACATCCATCAGCGTTCTGTCGCTGGGCGACGGGCTGTGCCTGAGGTGGTCCTCGCTGTTGATTCTGTTGTCGAGGAAAATTAGCTTGGGGCTTCCTTGTCCCATCCCATGTGCGCTTGGTTCCCTGGTAGTTGTTGGTCTGAGGTTTCCATCCTTGATTGTTCCTTGATGATTGCGCAGAAAAGTTCCTTGGTTGGAAGGTCCTGGGTGGAGGTCGATTCACTTATGGTCCTTGCACAGGGTAAGCATCCTTTTCCAAACTTGAAGCAAGAAGAACAATCCCTTCAAATGACTGGCCCAGATGGCCTATCATCATGTGCCGGAGGTGGGGGTTGAGTCCTTGGTGAAATCGCTTGACCTTCTTGGCGGAGGTGTCTATCATATGCGGAGCGAAACGGGAAAGTCGTTCAAATTGTGTAGTATACTCCCTGACTGTCCAGTTTTCTTGGGTTAGACTCAGGAAATTCCTCTCTTGTTGGTCTCTTTCGTCCTCAGGGAAATACTTCTCGAGAAATTGAGTCTTGAATGCTTCCCAAGGCATTCTCCTTGCAGCGTCAATCCCAATCGTGGCTCTCTCGGCCTCCCACCAGTCCGCGGCAGAGTAAGTTAGTTGAAATGCGGCTAGACGTCTCTTGTCAAGCTCACTGCACTCCAGGGCTTCAAAGATTAGCTCCAACTCTCGTATCCATTGCTCTGCTTTCCAGGACTCTGCCATGGCGTCGAACTTTTCGGGTCGCAGGCCACGAAATCGTTCCAACAGTTTATCGCCTGTCTGCCTTGGAGGGACAAAGTGGTTGTTGCCATTGTCGTTGGTGGCATGATCGTAGGTATCGCCGATGTGTTCCATCCGTTGCATGAAAGCTTCGAAGACTCCAGTTGGGTCCATACCCTCGGGAATGGGTGCTCCCAGTCGTGCTTGGTTCCTTGTGGGTCCCACCATTGTGATCCGTGTGAGGTGTACCTATGAAGGATCTAACGATTAGCTGACAATCTCCTTGGGGAAATGATCATACTTAAATAACAGACAGCATAACATGAATCAAAATCACAACCATAACATAATAATGAGATGATAACAGAAATAACCAAGAGAAACGATCTGCCATATATATATACCCAAAAGATGTACAGCGGAGTACACAATAGATCATCTGTGTACCGCGTAGTACATGATCCTATACAAGATCTAAACAAAAGAAAGTTATACACAAAACCACTACTGGTGGCTACCTATACAAAAAGGCTATGGTCAATAGCTGTCTATGTAAGCGTCAAAAGTAAGCGGACAACATGTCCTAAAGTCAGACGTAAAAAGTCTAAGTCCTAAAGGTACTGGACTCAAAAGTTGTCCACATCGGATCCATAGATGGAAGCCTCGTCCTCTGGGGCAACCTCAGACAAAACATCATCCTCATCCATATCATCGTCATCCATCATGTCCTCATCCTCTATCACAACATCCTCGATCAGCTCGGGGCCATCATGTTCCACAACAGCTCCCAAATCTCCTACATCAGCGGCCATGTCAGCCTGGGCTGCATCAAATGCGGCCGCAAGTGCCTCAGCCTGTATCATAGCCTGTGCCAACTCCGGTGCTCCAATCTCAAATCCATAGGGATGTGCAGCCATCTCTGCGGCCCACTCAGCTGCCAGTTGTGCTATAACTCCTCCTGGTAAGACTGGTACTACTGCATCATCACCTGCATCATCGTCTGCGGCTACCTCCTCTTCCTCTATCGGATAACCCTCTGCAACTACAATATCTACGCCAACTGGCACGTCCATACCGGCTGGGTCTACGGGGTCCTCCTCCTCTGGATCATACTCCGGCTCCTCGTCATCGGTGTCCTCGTCCTCCTCATCCTCCATCTCCTCATCGTCATCCTCTGGCTCATCGTCGCCATCGCTCTCATCACCACCCTCCGGATCCTCATCTACTGGGAGTGCATCAGCCATGTCCTCTTCTGGTGGGGGTGGAGGTGCTGCTCTAACCTCTGCAAGTAGAACCTGGTACGAAGAACGGTCTCGTAACATCAGTAGAGAATCCTCCTCGATGCGTTTGAAGGTTTCCTTGCGGTAGATCATCTCCCGACGCATCACTTCTGGGTCATGGGTCCCAAATCTCTGCTGCTCGATCTGTATGTCTCGCTCTGTCTCTGCAATAGCTCTCTGTCTAACCTTCCAGGCATAGTACTCTGGATCTGCTGGCGCAATACTTCTCTCATACACTTAGTGTCCTCCAAACTCGTCTGGAACGAACAGCGGCGGTGCCATGCTACCTGAAAAGGGACTATCTTAAGTAAGAACTAATCTTAATACTCATCTATAGAATCTCAAGGTTCTAGGACCAGATGGTGTGGGACAATCTGTGAGCGAAAAGGTATAAAACCTAGGCTCTGATACCAAAAATCCTGTCACGCCCCGGAACGGCAAAAATAGAGAAAAATAAATTTCCTTTTTGGGTCCAAAGGCAGCGACGAGTGAAGTCACATGATTGTCCACACCACGCAGTACTAAGCAATAAGAAGTAATAGTGTAATAAGAATGAAGTCTAGGTTCTGATCACAACGTATTACAAAGTCAACAGAAGTTACTAACTATTACATATCAGAGTCTCGAATCAAACATAAGGCAGCGGAAGTACAAATGCCAAGGCAACATATGCCTGACTACAAAAAGATTCTAAAACAATAAAAACGATTAGCTACAATTCTAGTCTAGTCTTCAGTTGGCATAAAGGTAGTCCTCGGCGTAGTAGTCTTCTTTGGTCTGACCTCCGTCACCGGCATAGTGGTCCTCTCCTGCAGGCCCTTCACCTGTATAGTCATAACCAGGGTGCGCTGGAACGTAGAAATGTCTAGCGGCATAAACGCCGTCAGCTTAATGAAAGCTGAGTGAGTTAGATACTAACAGGGTATCAACTATTGAAGTTATTACAAGTTATAAATAATAACCAAATTAGAATTCAGTAAGGGTAACTCCTTTAATCAAACCAATGATCCGATTACTGACGTCCTATTCATTTTAAGATCGACAACGCGACATGATAGGGGAATAGACTCGACAGTAGTTCAACTCTATAACACACCATTGCTCATCCACCGCTTTTAAGAACATATGCACAGTTCACCGCATGTCATGGATACCACGTTAGTCCATCCCCCGCTTTTAAGAACATATGCACAGTCCACCGCATGTCAGGGATATAACGCTTTAAACAACAGTACATCATTCTATGCCATGACTTAGCGACGTCTACCAGTGATCACGGTCCACCGCATGTCATAGACACCTTCGTCTGTCTACCGCTTTTAAGAACATATGATTAGATCATCTGGCTATCTTAGGGCAAATGGTCCGGTTCACCGCAAGTCATAGACACCTTCGTCTGTCTACCGCTTTTAAGAACATATGATCGACCAAAGCCCGCCCACGCAAGGTTCCCGAATCCTAGCAAACCTACTTAAGTTCAACTCTATTTCCGACACATGATAATCCCAATGTGGCCCGACTACTCTGAATGAAATGAACGTCAACTCCAAAGGATTCACGACTATTCCGTTATCTAACGTTATAAACATTATCCATTAATCTTGTTATTACTACGATCCTACGTCACATTAACTCGTTATCATGTCTGTATTACAATAATAAAGCATGCTGGGAAATACTGAACAGTAAATAAACAACTAAACAGTTATTATAAGAAAAACTTTATTCTGAAACTTCCAATCGATTGGCATAGAGGTCAATCGATTGGTATAAAAGTGGCATCAATCGATTGGAAGAAGGTTCAATCGATTGGTATAAAAGTGACATCAATCGATTGATAAAAGATTCAATCGATTGGATCACAATCCATGTCAATCGATTGCATAAAGTGTCAATCGATTGGAACATGAAAGATGTCAATCGATTGGTAAGAGTACCAATCGATTGATACTTCGTCTTCTTCACAGTGAAGACTGCCCAGCAACATATAAACGGGAATACATGGTTTCTTCTCCATTTCTTCATTCAAGCATGTTCTAACACCAATATAAAGCTACCAAGTGAGTTTAAAACTCACCTTAGACGTTAAGGGCGTGTTTGGGAATGTGTTTTGAAGCTTTGGAAGCTCCAATGGTGGTCTCCCTCTCTTTCCTCTGCTGTGTCTTTCCTCTGTCTTCTTCTTTCTTCTTCTTCTTTCTTCTCTGGTCTTCTTCTCTTCTCTCAATCCATCTCTGTGTGTGTGTGAGTGTATGAATATATGTATATATGTGTGTATATATATATATATGAGTGTTTATATATACATAACACACACAAACACTCCCTCTCACTCTCTCTGATTTTTCTAAAAAGAAAAACGCAGGAAAAGGGCTCATATATATAGGGAGAGAGTGTTCACGTGGACAAACCCCATCCAGAGCAAAAGAATCTGCCCAGCTGCCTTCAATCGATTGATATAGAGGTCAATCGATTGGTATAACCAATCGATTGGATAAAGTGTCAATCGATTGACATAAGCAATCGATTGGTATACTTGCCAATCGATTGGTACCCAAATTAAGGCAATCGATTGGAAAACTTATCAATCGATTGGTATCCAAATTATACCAAGGGTAAGGCCAAGCTCATACAAGTATAAAAACATACAATGTCTAGTTTATATAATCACTTAACAAAAATGCAGGGTATTACATTCGAAATCAGAGATCCGACATTTATTCGGGCCTCTAGTCGATCCTTCAAAGTTAGGGGGAAATCGCACGAGGTATGAATTCTAAGCCTTTGAATTATATGAAATTTACATGTTTTGAATATCGAATTGATATTTTTGGATCCGGGCAAAATTCATGTATTAATTAGGCTCGTTAATTATGCACATGAAAATGCAATAAAAGCACGTACAAATGTTTATGTGAGCATGTTATGTGTTATGTGGGTCAAAGGGGGGTTTAGTGCAATTCCAGCCGGGCGTAAGGTCCTCGAAGTTTGAGGATTGTAACATTGATTGTGGTTGTGTCTGGTATGGAGGAAGGCCCAACCAGGACACGGTACCTGGTATAGAGGAAGGCTCAACCAGTGTACGGGATGCGTGGAAGAGGTGTGCCTTCCAAGGCATCGGTTTCATTTACCGGATGGAAGCGTACTACTCACCCTAGCGACTATTTTGATGTGTTTTAAATGTTTAGAACATGAATTGTAATATAAGCATATGTTTAGAATTGTACACTCAGCATATAGCTGAGCAATGGAGGTTTACTCCATTGCAGGTATGAAGAAAGGAAAGGAGAAGCGTGAAGAGTGAGGCTGTGGGAATGCCGGGGATCACCTTTTTGTTTACGTTGATTTCCTTTCCAAATGTTGTAATAATGAAAGTGTAGAACTAGAACTATGTTTTACTCTTAACTTGAAAAGCCATGGAATGGTTATGAACTGTTGTAATAGTTAGTGGAATTCTTTTGGTTATGTTTAAAACAATTTAGAACATATGGATTCATGTTTTGTAAACTTAACTTGTCAAATTCAGATTTTGAATGAATGAGATTTGTACTTTTGTAATTAATCCAAACAAGCTTTAGCTTACTCCGTTGTTTGTGTTCTTTTCATGGATTAGTTAGTCTAAACTCTGATTTGGATAGTACGTTGCAACTCGCGAAGTTTGGAATAATGTGTACGAGGTTGGAGTATCGGATCGACGGCGGTTGTTTGATCCTTAGCAAAATTCTGCAGCTTTGTGCAGGATTCTGCTAAAGGGTCATTCGACCGGTTGAAAGGGGTCGTTCGACCGGTCGAAATACCCCCTGCTAGAAATCTTTTTATACACCTTCCGGAAATAATTTCAATGTTTTGTTTGGTTCTTAGGGTACCTTTGGGACCCCTTTCAATATAAACCATTCGATTCGAAATATAATTGTGTTTTCAATTTTATACGGATTTTACAAGTCAAAAGGTATCGTTTCCAAACGTCTTAATTATTTAAGGTTGGGTTGAAGTTTTTTTCCGTTGCGTATAGTTATTTAATGAATTGGATGAGCCTTGGTGGCGTGCCACGTGTCCTATTTCCACACGTAGTGGGATGGGTCGTGACAATGACCAATTGTTTATTTTAGAAAATGAATTTCACAAAATGGCTCGGGGAGTGCCAACTCTTCTTCAAAATTATGAGCCAATTAATGAAAATAAATTGATTATGAAGAATTTTCAAAGTCCTTTAATGCTGGAAATAAGAAATTCGCAATCACCCTCATTACCCATATTGGTTAATCAATTAAGTAATTGTGGTGAAAATCCACTCAAGGGGTCCAATTTACAACCAAGTATGGTTGAGAATCATGAACCCACTTTGGCTTGTGAAGCTCATCAAAATTGTGTTCTGACCATTTGGTTTTTCCTTTGGCAGTATTATTATGAAGAAAGGGAAAATTTTATTGATCAAATTTGATTATGTATTCGGTCAATGCTTTAGTCGGACTAAATGACCGAACAAAAAATGTTTGAGTTTAGGGTAATGCTAGCTATGTGCACATAAAGATCTGGGTCATTCATTTTGGTGGAGTCTATGCCTGCATACATGGGATCCACCGAAATGAATGGCTCGGATCATTATGTGCACATTTTATGTGCATAAATCATTACTTTTGAGTTTATCTTTGGAAAAGTGGGTTTGGAGTATAAGCCAAATAGGTGGTTCTATTTGTTGAAGTCTGTGACTCACATGTGTTGTGGTATAAAGCTGCTGAGGAATGGTCACTGGTTACTTGGGTCAAAGTTTGACAATCTATATCAGTACTTGAGAATATTATAGATTTGATCCAAAGTCTCAATAGTTTGATTGTGGCAATGACTGTTATACTAGATGATCAAGAAATACACAGCATTAATGAAGATGTTGCAAAAAAAAAAAAATGCAGGATCATCCCGTATTCGGGTCCAAAAATGATGCCTTCGAACAAACAAATGAAGAGTTTGAATTGACAAATAATGTCTTCGAACCTATCCACTGTTAGGTGGTTGTCCAATCCATGTGGAAGCGACCCACAATTGTTGAAAAAAAAAATAATGATAAAATACCAAAACCTTACCTACTCAGTTTGACAAAGAAAAAAAAAAGGGGGGGCATCACACTTTGTGAGTATTTAAGGCATCCAACATGGAGCCTTTTGGAGTGCCCATTGAGGGCGTGGGTCTTCGAAGGGCTGTTTCGTTATTGTTTTTGAAAACAGAAAATGCTAAATTCCAACCATTTTTATTATTTAGATCATCACTTGTGGATCATGAGTTAAAATGACGGTTAGATGGCATTGGATAATCAATGTATAGTAAAATCATTTTCATCGACCAATTGGTTGAAAAAATGAAGCCATGGTAAAGAAAAAGAGAGAGAGAGAAAAAAAAAAATCTAAAAGTTGGGCAATAACCAGTGAGTTGTTGGTTCATTATAATTTGAAATTAAATTACATCAGTGAAAGCAAATATGATGAGGTTCCATGAACCTTTAAAATATTAGTTTTTAAAGCAGTTCGAAGTATCAAATTTAGTAGTTTTTATACCTTCGAAATTGTGGATTTTGTGACACTTCAAATTGAAGTGTTTATTTTTATTGTTTTTTAGACCTTCAGAATTGTTTGTTTTGAGGCTATTTGAAATGCTAAAATTGGTAGTTTTACAAACTTCCTTTGTATTGGCTTCGAAGCCACTTTGAAGTACTTAAATTTTTTTTTGTTAGATGTTAATCAAGTATGGTTGAGAATCATGAATAAATTCTTGTTCATAAATTTGAGTTTTTCAACATTATACTAAGTGTTGAAACTCTTGAATTATTTAAGCCAATTTATATCATGGCTTTAGTTGGTCAATATCCACTTTGACTTTGTGGTACCCATAAAAAATGAGTTATGATCTTATGGATTAGTCTATGGTAATATTATTATGAAAGGAAAAAAAATTATTAACCAAAATATAAATATTAATTCGATTATCAAATTGATTCCAGTTGCCACGTAATGATGATGACACCATTTATGACAATCCATCATGTTGATTTCAAAATCAAACCGATTTGGTTTTTTCTTGGATGATGATTAAGTAGTGTGGCTTTTATGATTTGACCAATAGTACAATGATCAAGCACATGATGAGGACTAGTGCATGTAGTAGAGGTATTTCAAAGTACCTTCGAAGTAGTGCATGTAGTGGTATATTTTTCAAATAATATGGCCATTAGTGGTGCACTTCGAATAATATATTAGTGAAATACCTCTGAAGGAATGCATGTGGTTGTATATTTTTCGAATAATATGGCAATTAGTGGTGCATTTCGAATAATATATTAGAGTGATACCCTTCGAAGTAGTACATTGTGGCTTTTGTCCACTTCGAATAATTGTTTGGTGTCATATTATTTTAGGGAAAAATACACTGACACCCCCTGAGGTTTCGCCCTTTGTCACTCACACCCCTTGAGGTTTCTGACATGACACTGACACCCCTTGAGGTTTTATATCCACTTACACAGACACCCCCTGCCGTTAGTGACCGTGAAAAGTGTGGATGGATAATGCTGATGTCAGCCCCAAAAGTAAAAATATCCCCATTTTACCCTTAACTACTTCTTCTTCTTCCTCCTCTCTCTCTCTCTCCCCCCCCCCCCCCCCCCCTCTCTCTCTCTCTCTGCAACTCCTCCTTGCAACACACACACACACACACACACACATCTAATAAATCCATATATCTATACAACATCACCACGTACCTTGCCTTGAATTTTTTTTTTGGGCGATAGAACATCACCACCACAACCACTGCCAAACACACGCACACACACACAAATATGTATATATATATATATATATATCAATCTATCGGACTGAAAGTTTTCTCCAGTTCAGATCGAGAGAGAGAGAGAGATAGAGAGAGAGAGAGAGAGAGGAGTGCTATTGATTTTGAGATGAAATCTTAGATTTGGTTACTAATTATATATATAAATATATATCGTTATATATAAATACCATATGGGTTTCAATTTTTTTGTGGTGGTGATGGCGAACAGTGGTGGCGGCAGCTGCGACGACGACCCGAATTGGTGGTGGTGGTGGTGGTGGTGGTGGCCCAAAGTGGTGGTGGAGGGTTAGGGTTTGGGAGAAAGGGGGATCTGGAGAGAGAAGAGATGGGATTGGGATTGTTGGTGGTGGCGGCCCAAAGTGGTGGTGGAGGGTTAAGGTTTGGGAGAAAGAGGGATCTGGAGAGAGAAGAGATGAGATTAGGATTGGTGGTGGTGGTGGTGGTAACGGCCCAAAGTGGTGGTGGAGGGTTAGGGTTTAGGAGAAAGAGGGATCTGGAGAGAGAAGAGATGGGATTAGGATTGTTGTTGTTGTTGGTGGTGGTGGTGGTAGTGGTGGTGGCGGCCCAAAGTGGTGGTGGAGGGTTAGGGTTTGGGAGAAAGAGGGATCTGGAGAAAGAAGAGATGGGATTAGGATGGTTGATGGTGGTGGTGGTGGTAGTGGAGGCGGCGGCCCAAAGTGGTGGTGGAGGTTTAGGGTTTGGGAGAAAGAGGGGTCTGGAGAGAGAAGAGATGGGATTGGGATTGGTGGTGGTGGTGGTGCCCAAAGTGGTGGTGGAGGGTTAGGGTTTGGGAGAAAGAGGGATATGGAGAGAGAAGAGATGGGATTAGGATGGTTGGTGGTGGTGGTGGTGGTGGTGGCGGCGGCGGCCCAAAGTGGTGGTGGAGGTTTAGGGTTTGGGAGAAAGAGGGGTCTGGAGAGAGAAGAGATGGGATTGGGATTGTTGGTGGTGGTGGTGGTGGTGGCGGTGGTGCCCAAAGTGGTGGTGGAGGGTTAGGGTTTGGGAGAAAGAGGGATATGGAGAGAGAAGAGATGGGGTTGGGATTGGATTTAGGAGGGAGGGAGGGAGGGAGGGAGGGAGGGAGGGTAATATAGTCTTTTTACAATAGAAGTTAACCCTGTTAAGCAGACAACTCTGACAGGGGGTGTCAGTGTCATGTCAGAAACCTCAGGGGGTGTGAGTGACAAAGGGCGAAACCTCAGGGGGTGTCAGTGTAATTTTCCCATTATTTTATAATATGAAGCAAAAATGTGATATGGCGCTAGAAAGAGTGCGTTTGCAAGTTTAAAGCTATTTTTTGAGTTCGAAGTTCAGCCATTTTTCGTGTTTAAAGTTTTTGTGTTGGTTTAATTCGAAGCAAGTTATGTTATTTTATGAAAATCAAGAAATTGGTTCTTTAAAAATTACGCATGCTTCATTTTCAAAGAACTAGGGGCTATGTTTATACTATAAAATATAATATAGTCTCTTGTATTATTATTTTTATTATTATTATATGTTGCCATGGAAATTTGGAAGATTATTTTAAGGACACTTGGCATTACAAATGGATATCACGGTTGGTCACCTGAAGATCAGTGGTGATGATGAAGATGTGAGTTTCTTAAAGACACTTGTCATCGTAGAAGCATCTCCCACTAGTTGGTAGCTGTAGAAATTTGAATTATTAGTTAATATAGTAGGAGGGAAATATTCAAATTCAAAGTAGTTGTATAGTACTTTTCGTATAAATACTTGTATTATACTACTTTGTAATAGTTCTTGAATAACATCAACTACATCAATATATCAATATCATTATATTGTTTTTCTTTTCTTTAGACCACCATTGCCACTTTAGTTTACATTTAGTTTAGTTTTTAGCGCTAGATTAGATTCTAATTAATTAGTTTCTTAGCCTACAATTTTCTTTACTTTTTTTCATAGTTTAATCAACACTTCAAAGCCATCCTTCGAACTCTACCATCTTCTTCTTCTTTCCATCATCTTTGTTTTTTGTTTTTACATGATAAAAAGTCCACTTAATTGTGGCAATAGAACCTACACTACATTTTCTCGCGATATTTTGAGCCAATTTATGTGTGTTTTGAAATATCAAACACCTATATTCTATTTTGGAATGTCCCAAAATTAGTGTCCACTTTCCTAAATTAGTGTATAATTTTTACTTACTTTTCCAAAACTACCATTCCTTGAAATCTACACTAAGATAAAATTAAAAAAATTATTATAATGATTAAGGACAATTATGAAAAATATGTGTAAATTCTTTTTAGAAAAATTTAGTGGGAAATCCCATTCTACCAATGTTTGTTATAATAGACCCACCAATTGGTACTTCCCAATGAAAGACCCTATAATTGTGAATGTTGTTAGAGATTAGTCCACAATCCCCAATTATAGATAGTTTTAGTGACTTTTTTACCCCTATACATATACACAGGCATACATATATAGAAATATATATATATATATATATATGGTAATAACTCTATTTTTAAAGATCCCATTGATTTGCATATCAAATATATGGAAATAAAATCCCATAACTTTAGCCTTGTACATTATGGGTCTTTTGATTATTTCTAACGCCATTTTTATGTGGGTATCCCATTTTTGTATGTTCTACCAATAATCATTGATCACATAACATATTAATCTGTTACTATGCACCATACATTTATGCGAGTATTGAATTTTATACTGCAACTAGTTCATTTTACACTGCAATTGGTTCATTAGTGTAAAATTTTACACTGCAACTGGTTTGTTTTTACATTGCAACTAGTTCATTAGTGTGAAATTTTATACTCCAATTGGTCAAACTCAATCCCATAATCTTGCATATATTTTGGGAAGTTACCAAACTTATTTTATACTGTAATTGGTCAAACTCAATCCCATAATCTTGCATATATTTTGGGAAGTTACCAAACTTATTTTATACTGTAATTGGTCAAACTCAATCCCATCATTTTGGGAAGTTACTAAATCTTGCATATATTTTAGGAATTAAGTTACTAAATGCCATAATTGTAGGGCTTTATACGTTAGAATCTGTTTAATATTACACATATCTTTTTTAATTTCGTATTTCACCATTCTTGGGTGAGATCTAACAGTCATTCATCACCATCACAAAAAAAAAAAATTGTGTTAAATTTCACACTAGAATGAATATAAGTGTTAAATTTCACACTCATATTCGAGTTATTCAACAAAGGAACACTGTCTTATCACAAATTCATTTGCACATGAGTGTTAAATTTTATACTACAACCTTTTGAACCATATCATTTGAACTACAACATAGTATACAGTTACACATCACAACTTTTGAAGCAAGAACAAGAGTGTTAAATTTTACACTACAACCTTTTGGACCACAACCTTTGAACCACAACATAATATACAATCGGGTTCCATTGTATAGCTTGAGAGAGAGAAAATCCGGTATTGCCATTGTTGTTGAAACCCAGAAAGCTTCCAAGCATCATAAGTCAAAACATCAACCGGGTTCGAAACAATCACCAACACCGAATCGGGCGAGTACTTCGCAAGTTGGGGCACAATAATCAAGAACACCCTTGTTCCTCTGTATCAATTCAGCCTGGACTCGCCGGGGTTCTGCCTAGCGCCGGTGATGACGATACAGAGAGCGGATCCGACGATGATCTTGGTCCACGTCGGCCATGATCTTGGTCCCCGGGAGGAGCGCGGCGGCGTATTCAAGACTGAGCATCTCGCCATGGAGTTTATTAGTCTTGCGTCGACTAGCGTGAGGTCGCCGGAGAGGTCCTGTGTGAGGATGGTCTGAGCTATGGCCTGAGCTTTCTCTCTCTAAACAGGGAGAGAGAGAGAGAGAGAGAGAGAGAGAGAGAGAGAGAGAGAGCTTGTTGATGCATATATAATGTGATTTATTCTCATTTAGGTATTTGGGATTTGAATTTTGAAAACCCCTAAAATAGTTGGGGTTATTAATTGCAATTTTGAATGAGAAATGGAAAGGGTAGTTTGGTCCAAATTTTGTGGTGTGGACTTCAGACGAAATTGTTTCATACGTTGGGCCTATTGCAAGAAACCTAGAGTAAAATGGACATTATACTAATTAACTCTTCTTCTTATCTCCTTAACAATAACAAGTTGAGTTCCCGCGAGAGAGGACTCAGTTTGGCCCCCACGTGGCTTTTTAAAAGGAGCTTATGAAATTTATTACTAAGTTCTTTGATAATTTTATACAAGTGACACACTACTCTTCAAAAAGATATCATGAAACCAAAAAGCAATCTCAAGCTTTTAAAAGCTCCATTCTAGAGCTTTTAAAAGCTCCCTCCAAAAAAGCCCTAAGTTCATTTTTTGCAAAGCTCATAAATTAGTTATCAAATGAATTAACATGAAATTGGGCTTTAAAAAAAGAGAAGCACCACGTGGGGGCCAAACTAAGCCTAGAAGTTATAGAGCCCAATGATTTCAAGTGTCTGCTGGTAGCCAAATCCTGGTACAGCATTACATTTTAATGGTTTGTAACTTGATAGAACATAATAGTATAAAAATGTACTATCCGTGTGTATAAATGTAGAGAGAGAGAGAGAGTTGATCTCATATTAGATTTTCCAAATGCATTTTGGGCCACTGATGCTTTTCCATAATTAGACATATAATTATATGTACATGGAGTCATTGCACATAATTACGGAGTATTAGTTTTCTTCGATTTTTAAAATTTCCTAACTTACAATTTTTAACCCTTGTCTTTTATAAAATTTATATTTATGGAATTTTGAAGTAGAGATCTTTAAAACAAGATCCATATTAGATATTAGTTATGAATCAATTTTTTTAGCTGTTGCCTAGTAATTTTATCTGTTGTACATGACTTAATTAATACATAAAATTATTCGATATAAATGTCCACTAAAATGGTCATCGTTTTATTTTTGAGTATGCTTTTTTTGTTTCATTATTTTTCTAGATCTTGCGTGGGACTTGCCAACTGTATCTTTTTAGGTTCGACGACAAAAGCAAATAAAATATTTACTTTATAGTTTATACATGTTTTTGACATCAACTTTTAAACGGCCAACATTTCTCATTTTTTTTCCTATCATTTTTGGTGAATGATTTTTTATTTCATGTTCTTTTTTGAAATCTATACACTGACCCTATCAATTTTCCGAAAACATCTCATATTCTGCCACAACTTGAGATTTTGTTTTTACGTTCAGAAAGAACAGATATATACAATCTCCAAATCTTTACCTATTTTGACATTTGACTTCTTTTTTTTCTTTTCTTTTTCTTTTTTTCTTTTGAGCAGCAAAAGATTTTATAAATCAATGGAGAGTGTTACAAAGCGCAGGATGCTCTTGATTTGCCGGATATTTTGTGCAGATGATATAAACTAATAATATAAAAATCATCACAAAAACATAAGAGAGAGTGGCTTTTATATAATTAGCATAAAAATATAAGATAGATGGAAATTTAATATGATAAATTTATAATGTCAAGGAGGCTTAACTAAAAATAAATAAATAAATAAATTTTATAATAAATTTGATATTTTTCAGAAACCTAGAGAGGGCTTGAGCCTCCTTTATCCCTTGATCAGTCCGCCCCTGCATCAATAGACATCCGAAACCCAAAAGCAAATGCAAGAAAATTCTCTCTCTCTACCCCATGACAGAACAGACAATGAATCATATACACATAAGCCAATACATTATTATAAATTTATAACCTCAAATCTACAAGAAGGCTACCATATCCACAAGTCTATTTACAGTACCCCCTTTAGCCAGTTGATCTGCAAATAAATTCCTACATCTCTGGAGTATGCGAAGCACCAACATTTCGTCCAAAATAATACATCTGCATAGTACTTGGTTATAGCGTACTAATAGATTTAGGATTTGTACTTTTTAATGTTAATGAGAATTTCCCTAGAAATAAGGGGTGCAGATGTATAATAAAAAGTTGTGATTGAATTGTGATAACTTGTCAGCAAAATAACTATTATAATGAATGTTTTCTCATGTCGTGGGCTGTTTTTGTTAAAACTAACTCAAATTCTTTTACAGTCCGTTTGGTTCATGGATTATTTTAGGTGGATTCTGATTACCAAGAATCAAAATACTACTAATCAATTTACTAGGAATCTGGATCTCTGCAAAGTGTTTGGTTCACGTGCGGAATCCTAGCTGGATTTAGAATCCAGTGTTTGGTTGGGTCAAACAAAATGAAAAATGAATGATATTAAATACCTAAGCTATCTTTGAAAACTATCTATAATAGGAATGATGTTAACTTATATCTTCCACAAATATGAGGGCTAATTTAGGCAGTATGAAATTAGGAAACCGAAACTCCAGTAATCTTTGAGAATACCACCTCTAAGCTAGGATTTAGAACTCATCCTATTTTCCACATTTGGGTGGATTCTAAATCCAATGAGACCACAATTCAATGAATAATCCATGAACCAAACAAGGATAAATTTTAAGATTACTAGTAATCTTAGGGTGGAATCAAAATCCACCCTAAGAATCCATGAACTAAACTGGCCGTTACATCAAAATATAATTTTATCTTGCCATTCTAATATGTGTACATATAACTATTTTGCCCAAATTATTGAAAAATAAAAAGAGTAGATAGATATTCTGTTTGTTAATTAGTGGTGGATCTACAATTAAGTACTAAAATAAAAAAAGTCTTTATTATTTGAAGGGTAAATTACACAGACCTCCATGAAGTAATGTCAAAACACAGTGAAATTTCTCATGGTACAAAAAATTACAATGGGATACCACCGCATAAAAAATAACATACTAATAGATTTAGAATTTGTGCTTATGTGAATAAAATTTTTTCTATAAATAGAGAATGCAGATAGATAAATAAAGAGTTATGATTGGATTGTGACACCATATCGGCAAAATAACTACAATGAATATTTTCTCGTGTGGAACTTAATTTGGAACATAAAACTAAACAAATTTATGTCTTAAACATAAAAAATAAAATAAAATAACATATTGACGAATGCTCTAAATAGATTAATATAAAGGTAATTATACACACGTCTAATAATAAGTGCATGAGTTCTCTTTGCAAATTGAAAAATTGTGTGGGAATATCCATGTTCCCACGTGATGTGGAGGCTCCCCAAAATTTAACGACACATTCAAATAATCGATGTCTTAAGAGTTATATTTGGGGCACAATCAAAGCTACAACTTTTTGCCCACAACTTCTATTTTGTGTCTATCTCTCTCTTGATGGGTCCCACAGTGTCGTGACCCCACAGTGCCCACTAGGAGAGAGATAGACACAAAATGGAGGTTGTGGGCAAAATGTTGTGGCTTTGGTTGTGTCCCAAATATTACTCATGTCTTAATTAAGTTATGGGGTAATTAGGACTTAATCCAATTTAATGAAAGTATAGTGGTTTTGGTATAACTAGCAAAAATATTTGAGAGAGGTCCACTCCTTTATATTTTGACAAATTTATCCCTAATATTGGTCTACATCAAGTGTTTTACCCTCTGCACCTCCGGCGACCTCGCCTGAGCACCACCACCATCACCTCGACTGACCTTCAGTGACCTTGCCTGACCTCCGGCGACCTCGTCTAAGCTCCGACGACCACCATCACAACCTTCCTTGCCTCCACCGACCACCACCACTAGTAGCGATCACCACCACAACCTCACCTTACTTCCGACGACCACCATGACCTCACTTGATCGACCTCCTTCACAACCAAACCATCAGATCAACATATAATGATCAGAAACATGTTTTCTCATATCATACTACCGAAAAGTTGTGAAATTTATCATAAAAAAAGTTGTGAAATTTTTCAAAAAACTCCATAACCTTAACACGTTTTTTTTCAGTAGAATTTTTTTTTTTTTTTGAAAACTCAGATCAAGTTAATAGAGCATTCACAACCTGGAAACAAACCAAATTAAAGCTACATTGATTCCCAAAAAAAAAAATTGTGAAAATTTTTCATACAATGATCACAAATCAAATTTCTCAAACCACCGAAAAGTTGTGAAATTTCACAAAGTTCGTGAAAATTCACAGAAAAGTGAAAATACTTGCTGTGTATTGGCTTGTGGTGATTTGGTGGTCCCTGTGGTGGTAGATCTGGTCACAGCGGTGGTGGATCTGAAATTGGTGGTGGTCGAAGAAGACATATCTCCAAGTTTTATCCAACACTTCAACCTCTCTCTCCATTGCCTCTACTACTTGTTTCTCAACTATAACTCTTTTCTGATCAGCTTCATTCTCAACATCACCTCCATTAACCAAATCATCCTCTAATTCGACCATCTTCAAGCCGGGTTATAGTGGCGATGAGGTGATAGTGGTCAGTGCTAAGAGAGAGAGAGAGAGAGAGAGAGAGAGAGAGAGAGAGAGAGAGAGAGGTGGTCGATGTGGTGGTGGCGACGGAGGTGATAGTGGTCGGCAGTGATGGTGGTTGGTGGTCCACTGAGAGAGAGAGAGAGAGAGAGAGAGAGAGGGAGAGGTGGTTGGTGGTCCACTGAGATAGAGAGAAATGGAAGAGAGATGAAAATGAAAAATGCAAATGAGGGTAAAGTATGTCCAAAAAATATGTGATCAACTGGTCAAAAGAGTTAATTCTAATACTATTACTGAATAATGTCCTTATTGCTAAAAAAGCTTCTCTTGTGTCTCATAACCAAATAATTCTCTTAATGTGTAATTTAATACCAAATTTCTATTAAGTTATTTTTCTAAACAAACAAATAAGTAATTAAATGGATAATTTTCGGATGTACATGTAATTTGATCAAAACATTTGTTTGCTAAGGACATTTTTGAAGAGGTTCAAAATGTTACAGGTGTATTAGAATCAAGGCCGACCTAGAGCAAAATATGTCAGGATTTGATAAAATTTAAGGATCTCAAACTCGAAGTCATTGCTCAATATTCCAGCCCAAAAACACAACTGAAATCAGAAGTTTTACTCATTTAAATGCTGTGCCCGGGACACCAAAAATTTAGGACTAACCCTGGTTAGGAGTGTTAAAAAAAATTTTAAAAAAAAAAGGAAAAAAAAAAGAAAGAAACTTTGGTTGTACATGTTTGATAATCCAATTAAGTGCTAAAAATAAAAAGTTTTAGCACTTATTTTTTTTTTTTAGAAAATTGTTGGAAAATCCCTACAAATAATCCTCATAAGTTTAAAACTCCAATTGGTTGACCATTTTCTAAAAAGGACAAAAGGAATCTAAGTCAGTGCTTATACGGTATAAGTGCACGCACCATAGAAGATCCCATGTGACCATCGCCTGCCCCTCCCCTCACGCCTGCGTTCTTGGTTTCACCCACTCACACCGTGTGAGTGGCTGTACCGTATGATATCCATTTCAAAAATGTTTATTTTAAACTTTAAACCTCCATAACTTTTGATCTACAACATTTTTTTTTTTACAAATTGTATACTGTTGGAACCGTGTCGACGAGAGCTACAAAACTAGTACCACTGTTGATACCTTTTGACCAAAAGAAAAAAAACTCTTATTTTTACATACCATGTTTTAGACGAACTTAACAGAATTTTCACATAGTATTCGTGTATGGGTTATTGATTTTTCACGTAATATTCACATATGCCAAGTTGATATATTGTGAGAAAAAAAAAACGAATGTTCACTTTGTTCTTAAGGAGAGTTTTAGTGAAATTTCACAAGATTTTTGCATTTGTTTGGGTTGAAAAACTATGTTTTATAATTGATTTGTGAAATTTGATTTTTTTTTAAACGAAATATGCATTGTTTAATATGAAAGAGAAAAAAAAAATGAAATTTCACTTGGCAATTATGAATATTAAGTGAAATTTCACTGAACTTGTACATGAATATTAAGTGAAATTTTACTTAAATTGACACTTGAGCGACTTTTTAACAAAGTAAGTATCAAATTAGATCTTAAACTCTAGAGAGTTACTTCTAGCTACTTTTGGAATAGTTAGTGAATTTTCACTTGACCTACTAAGTGAAATCTCACTGAACGAGTACACGAATGTTAAGTTTAACTTTAAGTTTTTCAGGAAGAAGGCATATACGGGTTCAGTGAATTTTCACTTAATATTTATGTATGCCAAATTTATATGTTTTGAGAAAAAAAAATAAAAAAAAGGACGAATATCAATAAAGCCATTGCTATCTCATTAAGGCTTAGTTTGGCCCCCATTTTGGTGCTTCTCCTTTTCTAAAGCACAATTTCATGTTAATTCATTTGGTAACTAGTTTATGAGCTTTGCAAAAATCGAACTTAGGATTTTTTTTGGGGAGAGCTTTTAACATTTTTCATGTATTCAGTGAAATTTCACTTAACATTTTATGTATATCAAGTAAAATTTCACTTATTATTCATGTATGTAAAAGCAAGAAATTTCATTTAATATTTTTCATGTATTCAGTGAAATTTCACTTAATATTTTATGTATATCAATTGAAATTTCACTTATTATTCTGTAGGTAAAAACATGAAGAAAAAAAAAATTCTCAAAACATATCAACAATGGTACTAGTTTTGTAGCTCTCGTCGACACGATTCCAACGGTATAAAATTTGTGAAAAATGGAGTTGTAGGTCAAAAGTTATGGATGTTTAAAGTTTAAAAATATTTTTCGAAATTGAAAATGATACGGTATAATGCTCGCACGGTGCGAGCAGTCTGCAAAGGAAGCCGCGCGCGTAGCGCGTGTCGAAGTGACTTCGGATGAGGGAATTGTGCATGGAAGATTCTATGGTGCGCGCACTTATACTGTGCGAGCACCAGCTGCCAACTTTTTGTCCTTTTTGTTAAGTCACTCTTTAATTTGTACTTTAACTTAATAAATGGTGTACTGAGATCCTTTTTGATAAATGCCCTTTTTTCCGATCTGTTTGATAATGTATACTTAATTGAAAAAATAGTCAAAAATCAATTGAAAACTTTTAGTGAAATTTTTTTACAGAAAATAATCACTAAATACAATCTATTTTAGTCCTTGAAACATTATTTCAGTTTTGCAAATACAGTAAGTTAAAATTTTCAATATATACAATTCAATATTAATTTTTAGTTTTCTCAAAGTGGCCAAAAATTAAATGCAGGTCAAGTGTGCTTAGTGCCTTTATGAACTGTACCTAAATTAAGTTAGATTTGGTTAGGTAATTAAAAAGATCTTATCTCTGGGCATAAGGCCAACGACCTTTCTTATTGTAGTTTCTTTGGTCAAATCCTTTTGGGTAAATTACACAAACCTCCCCTGAGGTTTGTCTTAATTACACGGACCTCCCCTCTTGTTTCAAAAATTACACAGACCTCCTTCGAGGTTTGTAATTAGGTAACAAAACGCCCCCTCCTCTAACGGTCTGTTAATTTTTTTTTTTACATTAACCTCCCCTGAAAATTACAATTAGTCGCCCTAATATTATAAAATTGTCATACTAAGCCCCCTTTCTCTTATATTTTTGTTCTAATTATAAAATCCCTACTCCCTCCTATATTTTTGGGTTAATTTTTTTAGCATTAATTTATATCATCTACACAAAATACATATAAATAGGTCCAAAAATTTTTTTTTTCCCCCAAACAAACTTCTATCAAGTCCCCCATGTATTAATTTTCTAGATCCGCCCCTCTCCCTATGCTTCAAAAGTGGACACTTAACCCCCTGTGATTGTGGACTAAAATGGAATTGTTATGATTTCACTCAAAACTGACAAAAATTCTAAGATTGGTTGAAAATATAAACAATTAACCCATTTTGTGATGTTAATTTTGGGGTTAACACTATTTGAGTGAAATCATAACAGTTCTATTTTAGTCCACAATCACAGGGGGTTAAGTGTCCACTTTTGAAGCATAGGGACAGGGGCGGATCTAGAAAATTAATACAAGGGGGGCTTGATAGAGGTTTGTTCAGGGGAAAAAAAATTTTGGACCTATTTATATATGTTTTGTGTATATTTTGTGTAGATGATATAAATTAATGCTAAAAAAATTAACCCAAAAACATAGGAGGGATGAAGGATTTTATAATTAGCACAAAAATATAAGAGAAATGGGGTTTTAGTATGACAATTTTATAATATTAGGGGGGCTAATTGTAATTTTCAGGGGAGGCTAATGTAAAAAAAACTAACTGACCATTAAGAGAGGGGGGCGTTTTGTTACCTAATTCAAACCTCGAGGGAGGTCTGTGTAATTTTTAAAACAAGAGGGGAGGTCCGTGTAATTAAGGCAAACCTCAGGGGAGATTTGTGTAATTTACCCAATCCTTTTTTGTTCCCCAAAAGAAAAAGGGACTTTGTTACAGTAATTGGCAACAAATATTGAACTGACAATCACCAGTACGACAAGAATCTTATTTCTTAGTACTTTTTAGAATGTGAAAAGAACAAAGAACTGACAAAGAGAAGGTTTATTTTTCTCTTTTTATTCTCTTTCCCTTTTTTTTTTTTCGTATCCAAAAATGACAAAACAAAATGCAAAATTAAAACTCAAATCACATATAAACCCCCACATTGTCCCCCTTACTTTCTTTAAATCTTTGTATTTTTACATCCAAAATTCTAAGAATTTTCTTATATAACCTCACTAGCGGATGAAAAAAAAATTCTATTTTTATATGGAATCCACCTCCCTTATTCTTTATTAACCAAACCAAAAATAAAACAAAATTATTTTTCAATATTATATTTTCCTGATTAAATTCACGAACCTGTTCAGGCATCAACCAGATGGCAAAATAGTGCAATGGAACAAAATCAGTTATATTCAGAAACATTTAAATCATATACCATTATATCACAAATGAGAGGACTTAGGAGTACTAGTCAAATTACATGGAGCAAAATAGAAAAAAATACAAACGCTAAATAATTATAAAAAAAAAAAAAAAAAACCCCATCTCTAAAACTGATGAGCTTCAACAACTTAATAAAAACAGGATTCAACTGGGTACTATGAAAATACCCAAATTGTACAGAAAATAATATTTATCCTTTTCTATCTGTAAAAAGGAATGAACTATCATACAAGTTGAAAGAAAATTTTCTACATATTTAAACAACAGATGGGGCCAGCTTCGATCAGACACTAGTGAATTCAGATGAACCACATAAAAAAAAAATAGTGAATTCACTAATTTTTTGAAAAAAATCATGGATCAGAATGACCTTCTGAGTTGGAACCACTTGAGATTTCAGGTGAGGTCGTGGAGGTTGAGCTAAGGCACCCTCCATTTCCTCCATTTTTTTGGGTTCCCAACTTTCCCAACATCGACGCCGCCCAGACAGCTGATTCGCCGATTTTCTTGATTGAATTGATCGTGATCTGCCCTCTCTGTGGAGGTAGTCTCGCTTTTTTATTGTTGTTGGTTTTGGGATTGGTGGTTTCCATTTCTGGGAATTGGGTTTAAACAATTTGGATAAAACAGAGGAAAAAGGGCAAGAACAGAGTTTCTGAGTCTCTGTTTCTAGAGAGAGAGAGAGAGAGAGTTTTTGAAGAGCTCTGAATTCGGAGATGGGTGAGTGGAGACGAAAGAAACAGAGGAAACAGTAAAGAAACAGAGGTTTTAGAAGAGATTAGGATTTGGAAATGGCCAAATGGGTGAATGGTGAGGAAAGAAATAGAGGAAACAGAGTAGAAGCAGGGGTTTGAGTCTCTGTTTCTAGAGAGAGAGAGAGAGAGAGAGAGAGAGACAGAGAGAGAGGGGCACTAAAGAAGAAAGACTGAAGCAGTTACTTTACTTGTGGATATGATTAGTGAGAATAAATTGGAAAAGTGAAATTCTATGTACGCCCCATATTTTTCTCTATTCACCTCTATGTATAACATAGGATCCAACATGTACATCTCAATACTGCATTTAGAATTCTCCATTAGAAACTCAGTAACTTGGTGGCCAAGGTTCCGAGTTATACAAACATGAACTCAGGCTCGACTGAGAAAAAAATCAGGTGTAATGGGACTCACTGAATGAGGATGATGAGACTGCTCTAGTCTGTATTGGGCGGATCTAGAATTTTTAAGTAGGGGGTTTAGAAATAGAGGAAATAGAAAGCTGAACATTGGGTGATCGAATATTTGTGGATTGGAGGGGCCTAAGGAGTGTATACGAACCGAGTCGAGCATACTCGCAATATTTCTCACTCATGATCTCGTGGGCTTGCTCATGAGCTCAAATGAGCCGAACTTTCAAGTGATCACAAGCTTTCTCTCATACTTTTTAAGTTCTAACGAACATTTTCATGTGTCCTTTTAAACTATATAGTTTAATAATAAAACAATCATTTTTCAAGCAGATGTGTCATATTTTCTCTAATAGTATATAATTTTATAATAAATATATATATAAGTCACTGCACAAGCTTTTTATTAAACCTATTAACGAGCTTTTCACGAACCTTAATTAATCATGTTCACGAGCTCAAATGAGTGAGCCGAGCCTAGCCTTTATCGAGCCGAACTTCGAGCCCTTGTTGAGCGGTTCAACTCATTTACACCCCTATTTGCGGGATTCAGCTAGAGGTTTTTTTTTTTTTTTTTTGGGTTTATTTATATATTTTCCTTGTAAATGATATAATCTAATGCCAAAAAACTTGCACAAACACTCAACTACTAATACATAATGTATTGAAACCCGAACCGTTCATCAAATCAGAAAAATATTTAGGTCACGGGTTAGTGGTTCAACCGTCGGATGAATCGAATCGTGATGTCACAATTACGTAATTAATATATTTATTTTTAAACATTAATAATATAATATGTAATTAAAAAAATTAAAATCATATACAATCAAATGTCAGTAGCCAAACAGTCCCTTAGTATAGCTGCTAATATGTAAAGTTGAATCGATTCCAATATGGAATATTCTAGAGAATCATTCTCTCTTAGTCATTGTCTTCATCATTCCTTTCCTATATATATACACACACGTTTAGTTCAAGGATATCTCTAAAATTAGGAAACATGCCAAGAAATTCTAGAATCATATAAACTCCATAGTTCATACCCAAGATTCAAGAAACTTAGGAAGAGAGAAAAAAAGGGAAAAGATGATACCTCATAAATACAGGTGATCGACGGCATGTCAAGGAGACAGCAACGGCGATGGTGCGACATCGGCAGCAACAAGGAGATGAAACGATGAGGGGACTGCACATAAGAGAGAGAAGTGTAGCCTTTTAGTCTAATTTGCAGAAGAGAGAGAGAAGAGGAAGAGAGAGAAGAGGGGGAAAAATAGGGAATACCTTCTCAATTGACAGAAGGTGACGGTGGTAGAAAGGGACGGCGTCGGCAGTACAAGGAAAGGGAGAGGGGCTATGCACTGATGGAAGGGGCACTGCTGAGGTACTTTGGGGTGAAACTCATTTTCGTGACCTAAATATATATTTTTAAAATATATATACTAAAAGTGACCAGCCTAGTTTAATCAAACCGGCAACGATTTTTCAAAGTAACGGTTCGACCGAGAGGTCCATCCGGTTCTTCAATTTTGGTCCAGTTTTGTAATCAATGACGGTTTCCGCTTTAAACCGGACCGTTGTAAGTACCGATTCCCGATTTTTTTGGTCGAATTGTCCACTCCAGTCCGTTTCGTTTTCACAACCATGCTAATACAATATATGAGTGTTTCGATTTTTTTAAGGAGGGATTAAGTGTAAAACAATAGTCTTTTTAAGGGGAGTTCTATAAAATTTTAAATCCAGGCATGTCACAGCTCGGTCCCACAATAGCAAAACTGAAGCCCGTGGCACGCCACCGAGGCTAAATCAATTTATTAACATTCTCAAAAGACTTAGTTTAAGAATACGCAGCAGAAAAAAAAAGAAGCAATTCATTTTAAAACAAGAAATCCAATCGATTGGTTTTCATGCCTAGTCGACTGAGCCTTGGTCAAGCAGGGCGTCTGATTTTGAAACATGATCCAGTCTACTGCTTTGAGTCCCATGGAGTCCCAATTTTCCCAGTTACTCACTCCAGTCGACTGCCTCTAATGTCCAGTCGACTGGGATGCAAAATTCCCAATCGATTGTACCATCCAGTCGACTGAATTCCTGTCCAAGCAGAAATATCTGATTCTGAAACACAATCCAGTCGACTGTGTCAGAGAACCCGGTCAATTGTTTTTCACAAAATGATGCAGTGAATTGCTCAACAAAAGGATCCAGTCGACTATCCAGTCGATTGTTTTCATAAACAAGTCGACTGGTTTCATTACAACAGCACAATCTGCAGAATTCCAAGTTAAAAGTTTTTCTGAATTTAACCAGGGACCAAACACACACTCTAAACTCATTTCAAAGTGATCCTAACTGGATTATGACATTACCAAAACCTAATTACAAAAGATTACTATCTATTACAACATCACGAATTCGTTCTAAGATACCAAGTTAAACATAATAAAAAAGTCATGAAATTCTTATTACAACATTTCGATTCAAAAACTACGAGGTGCATCTACTCCATCACCTTCTAAATGAATTCCCAATACCTTGCGATCACTTTCCTGATTCCTCGCCGATATTAACACCTGAAATGGTTATTTGAATAACCACACATTTTTTGATTCGTATAAGCTAACGCTTAGTAAATAAAGCAACAATGCACATGAGTGATAAACATGCTCGCATTCACATTCTCTACATTTCATACTAGTCTCTTGAGTCTCACGTGTACGTTCCACACTCCTAGTCTGCGACTTCTCGCCAATAAGTCCCCGCGACAAGGTAAGACCCAAGTTTCTTTTCTTCAAATGTGCAACTTTATGCCTATAACGGCTCCACAAAAGGGCTTGGAACCACGTGCTCCTTTGGCCTAAATAACAACTAAACTTGCTAAAATACATTTCACTGTGCTTTTGACATAATCAAAATATGTCACCGTATAATTAGGCCTACTTATCAATATAGTCGCCCAATATGACAATATATATCAATGAGCTAACACATGCTTTTCATACCAAACATGAGTACATGCTAAGAAATCATTCGAAAAGATATAGTTGAATCACTCACCTCTGATTAACGCTTCTATAGTTCGTTCCAAAGAAAACCCGAGTATAAAGATCGTGCAGAAATCCGTCTAGTATAATTCCTATCGATCAAAAGTCCGATTATCAACTTTTTATGAAAATTCTAGAAAACAAGTTTTCAAAAACTTAGGCAAACAAGTCCTAGTAGATATCAAAACGAAGCTCTTACCTTTATGAATTCAAATATGAAATTTAGAAGAAAATATATGGACAGAAGTCCGCCGATTGTCCTCGTGAAGGTCAAAGAACCAAAATCTCTCTTTTCCTCCTCTTTTATTTAGATTTAGAAAAGTTTGAAAAATATCTAAGTCACCTCTATCTATATATAGGCACAACTCTCAAAAATTGTATTTACTCCCCGCGAGTTCTCAAAACTCCTAATTATTCTCTGAAACTTCTTACACGCCTAATTCATTGCTTCACGAGAGAAAACTAAAAATTATAAAAGTTTTCGTCTAAGTTCCGTTTGGTTGCTAAAATGCGATTCCACATGATTTTACGAAATTGCTAGTTAGCCTACCAATTATGTAGCGTGTTCATTCGTCCTCACAATGATACTAAAATTAACAACATAAATAAATTATAAACCAAAAAATAATACAGATAATGAAATACACAAGTAAACATTTTTTTTTCCAGATAAACATTTAAGGTATTCCATAATGACCATTTCAATCTCGGAGAGACGTCACAACATCAAAACACTCATTTCACACAGTCTCAAAGGGTTCTCTTACACAGACACCCAAATCAACTCGTGAGTCACAACTCACTCACGCATGTGAATGCATATCACATCACATTATCATGCATGACAATGTAATGAAATGCAACAATACGCATACGGGTGTTATATTTGTCATTGAATGAATCCGCCCCTATATAGGACCCAAAAATGATTTGCATACAATTTAGGCAAGCCAAATTGAATGACCATTTACACTAAACTTGATTTTTTTTTGGTGCAAAGGAAAAAGAACAAAAGCACTAACTTCCACGCTAAAAGCAAGTGCCAGAAAGTTCAGCCATAAGTGGTGTACCTAACTCCCGAGTGGGAGTGTCTAACAAAACAAAAGGATTATCTTGGTTCACCCCAAAGTTAGCTAAGATATCCGCACAACAGTTTCCTTCTCTTTTAAGATGGGAGATAGTGTCATTACATCTAATTAACAGAAATTTGTAGTCCTCAATGTAGACACCCCATTTTCTCCCAACCCAATCATTTTTAAAAAAAAGTACTTGTTGACATGAGCCTGTCATTTTTTGAATCATCCTAATCTGACCTCAAATGGAAGAGATATTGCAAGTCAAAAGCTATGGGGTCAAAAGGTCAAAAATTCCACATGCACCTACCACACATGATTGGAGACATTCCCCCGGTGGAATCAAACAAAAGAAAAGCAAATAAAAAAAACAAAGGAAGAAAAAAAGAAAAACAAAAAGAGGGCAAGTCCCCATTTGATGGCCTATAAATGTAAGCCATTCGGCAGAGAAAATATGGGGAGGAAACCATGGAAAAAAATTATCTCTACACCTCCCCCAATATCTCCCACATCTTCCTCTCCACCTCTCTCATTTCATACAAAAAAAATCACAAAAAAAAGGGTTTCCATTTTCTCCACCATTATATCACACCACCACCATCAAGGCCATCGCTACAATCATATTACCACAATTCTCATCAACATACCTCATTGTCACCTCACCGTCATCATGCCACCTCAAATCACCCTCCAACACCCAGTCACTTACCATCAATGTTAGAGCCGATTTCTCGAATTCCTTTATTAACTCAGGTTTTTATTCAAACTTTTCTTTTATCTAATGCATATCATCTTTTTCTTGCTTGATAATCAAAAAAATAAATAAATAATAAATGAATAAAGAAATCTGCGTCCTACTCGAAATTACTTGGTTTATAATACAAAAATCACGCCCGACTCGGGATTATATGGTTCCCAATAAAGAGATCCTACGTGGTTTCTAATACAGATAGCCATGTTCTACTGGGAATGACGCGGTTGTTAATATGGAGACCTATGTATTATCGGGGAATACGAGGTTTTCTAATACGGAAATCCATGCCTAAATAAGAGGAGTGCCTAACTCATATAAATGGAATAATAAAAGAAAGAGAGGACTAATCACAGTCAACAGCCGCCTTTGCATTCGGAGACCTTCACAGGTAAGTCTTCTTACTCTACACACACTTCACATTCTTTTTCTTTCTCTTGGGTGCCTATTCCAGAGGGTATTGACCGAAACGGTGTCTTCAAAGCATTCATGCAACAGATGGAGTATGTTGGAGATACCTATAACCATGCCACTCACCATCATCCTGTCCATCACCCTGTAGTACCACCATCGCCGAGACAGACTGTTGATATGTTGTTAGAACATTTTCGTGTACTGCACCCGAAGAAGTTCGATGGACTGACAGAGCCATGGAAGGCGGAATAATGGTTACGAGAGATGGAACTAATATTTGAAGCCATGGAGTGCAATGAACTGATAAGGGAGCTACTATAGGAGTGGCAACTGCAAGAAGGATGCCTCGGGAGACATTTAAAGGCAGATATTTGGAGAAGTATTTTCCTAAGAATGAGAAGGATCAACAGGAAAAGAATTTCTTAAACTTAGTCCAAGGAGGTTGGACAGTGAAAGAGTATACGACCCAGTTTGAGCGGTTGTCCCATTTCACAAAACATATGATTGACACGCTTCAGGAGAAGATGAAACGATTTCACCAAGGACTTAACCCCTATCTTTGACATATGATGATTGGGCATCTTAACCAATCGTTTGAAGGACTAGTAAGATTTGCTGTAAGTCTGGAGAAGGATGCATCCCCAGTACACCAATAACTGATGAATCGACCACCGCCGCTAAGGAACTTTCAACAGAGGAGTTTCCAAGCCCCACCACCGAGAAATGCCCAAGGTTGGAGACCTCAGGCAAATTATCAGTGGAATAAGTCAACCTGGGATGGAACTAGGAAGCTCCAATTGAATTTTCCTCAACCTCAGCAGTATCAACAATGAGGACCACCACCTCAAGCACTACTTGCTACCCCCACAATCAAGCAATAGGGGATGTTTTAATGTGGAGTGTCTGAATATATTACGAAGTTCTGTACAGCTCCCTAAGCTAATCGCTGGTTAGACATCGACTGTCGTAAGTGTAATAAGCCTGGTCACATGGGGAAAGACTGTCGCGCATCTCACAGAGGATATTACGGGGCACCAACCCAAGGACTAAAGGACCTCCAGATCAGGTTCGGATGAATTTCATCATCCTAGAAGAAGTAGGCTTTAACGCCGACGAACAACATAATCCGGAAGGTGCACTTGTACTTTTCATAGTCAAGTTAGAACTTTATTTGTTACTGGTGTTCCACGTTCTTTATTGCTGTTAAGATTGTGCACCAGTTGGGTTTAGTACCCATACACTTAAGGCAGCCCTTAATGTTGTGTCACCGTTGGGAGTGACTGTAATGTTGGGTAAGGTGTGCAATGATTGTCCCCTGACCCTAGAAGATCGGAATCTTTCAGCAGACTTGGTAGCTCTGTCAATATCTGAGTTCGACATCATCCTAGGAATGGATTGGGTTACCAAGTACGGTCCAACTTGGATTGCACTACAAGGATGATTGTTTTTACAATACCAGGATGTTCTACGGTCAGATTACAATGTTAGCCGACAAGTGGCATGTTTCTTACGAGTTGTTTAACTGTGATTGAGAGTACGAGTACAGAACCTACTATAAACCAGATCCCTACCGTACAAGATTTTGCAAATGTGTTCCAGGATGTTTCAGGACTTCCACCGAAGAGAGAAATAAATTTTTGTCTAGAATTAGTAGCTGGAACATTACCGATTTCCAGGACTCTATATCGGATGTCGCCAACTGAGATGTTGGAGCTGAAAAAGCAAGTTCAGGAGCTTGAAGATTTAGGATTTTTTTTGCCCGAGTACGTCACCTTGGGGAGCACCAGTAATATTTGTGAAGAAGAGAGATGGGACGCTTCGACTTTGTATCGACTACAAAGAATTGAATAAGGTTATGATTAAGAATAGATATCCACTTCCTCGGATGGACGACCTACATTCAGGATATTACCAGCTTTTAGGTCGTCCAAGAAGAAAGATGGGACGCTTCGACTCTGTATCGACTACAGAGAAATGAATAAGGTTATGATTAAGAATAGATATCCACTTCCTCGGATGGACGACCTAAAAGCTGGTAATATCCTGAATGTAGGTCGTCCATCCGAGGAAGTGGATATCTATTCTTAATCATAACCTTATTCATTTCTCTGTAGTCGATACAGAGTCGAAGCGTCCCATCTTTCTTCTTCACAAATATTACCGGTGCTCCCCAAGGTGACGTACTCGGGTAAAAAATCCTATATCTTCAAGTTCCTGAACTTGCTTCTTCAGCTCCAACATCTTAGTTGGCGACATCTGATTTGGAGTCTTTGAAATTGGCAATGTTCCAGCTACTAATTCCATACAAAAGTTTATTTCTCTCTTTGGTGGAAGTCCTGAAACATTCTGGAATACATTTACAAAATCTTGTATAGTAGGGATCTGGTTTATAGTAGGTTCCGTACTCGTACTCTTGATCACAGTTAAACAACTCGTAAGAAATATGTCACTTGTTGGCTGACAATGTAATCTGACCGTAGAACATCCTATTATTGTAAAAACGATCGTCCTAGTAGTGTAATCCAAGTTGGACCGTACTTGGTAAGCCAATCCATTCCTAAGATGATGTCGAACTCATATATTGACAGAACTACCAAATCTGCTGAAAGATTTTGATCTTCTAGGGTCAGGGGACAATCATTGCACACCTTGCCCAACATAACAGTCACTCCCAATGGTGACACAACATTAAGTGCTGGCTTAAGTGTCTGGGTACTAAACCCAACTGGCACACAATCTTAACAGCAATAAAAGAACGTGGAGCACCAGTAACAAATAAAGCTCTAACTTGACTATGAAAAGTACACGCGCACCTTTCAGATTATGTTATTCCTCAGCATTAAAGCCTGCTTCTTCTAGGATGATGACATTCATCCGAGCCTGAACTGGGGGTCCTTGTAGTCCTTGGGTTGGTGCCCCGTAATATCCTCTGCAAGGTGCGCGACAGTCCTTTCCTATATGACCAGGCTTGTTACAGTTACGACAGTCGATGTCTGACCGACGATTAGCTTAGGGAGCTGTGCAGAACTTTGCAATATATTTAGACACTCCACAATTAAAACATTCCCCATTGCTTGATTGTGGGGTAGCAAGCGATGCTTGAGGTGGTGGTCCTCGCTATTAATACTGCTGAGGTCGAGGAAAATTCGATTGGAGCTTCCTAGTTCCATCCCAGGTTGACTTATTCCCCTGATAATTTGCCTGAGGTCTCTAACCTTGGGCATTTCTCAGTGGTGGGGCTTGGAAACTCCTCTGTTGAATGTTCCTTGGCGGCGGTGGTCGATTCATCAATTGTCGCTGTACTGGGGATGCGTCCTTCTCCAAACTTACAGCAAATCTTACTAGTCCTTTAAACGATTGGTTAAGATGCACAATCATCATAATTCAAAGATGGGGGTTAAGTCCTTGGTGAAATCGTTTCACCTTCTTCTGAGGCGTGTCAATCATATGTTGAGTGAAATGGGATAACCGCTCAAACTCGGTGGTATACTATCTCACTGTCTAACCTCCTTGGACTAAGTTCAAGAAATTCTTTTCCTATTGATCCGTCTCATCCTTAGGAAAATACTTCTCCAAAAATCTGCCTTTAAATGTCTCCCAAGGCATCCTTCTTGTAGCTTCCACTCCTATAGTAGCTCCCTTATCAGTTCGTTGCACTCCACGACTTCAAATATTAGTTCCATCTCTCGCAACCATTATTCCACCTTCCATGGCTCCGTCAGTCCATCGAACTTCTTCGGGTGCAGCATACAGAAATGTTCTAACAACATATCAGCAGTCTGTCTCGGCGATGGTGGTACGGCAGGGGTGATGGACAGGATGATGGTGAGTGGCATGGTTATAGGTATCTCCAACATACTCTATCTGTTTCATGAATGCTTTGAAGACACCGTTTCGGTCAATACCCTCTGGACAGGGTGATGGACAACATAGTTCTCATGGCTTGATTTCAATGATTTTTGAGTATGTCATGCCTCTGCATGTCTAGTTTCTAATCCAAAAAGAAAATCAAAGATCAAATGTTCCAATCTTTGGGAATTGGACAATGACCAGACACTACTCATAATTTATCAACTCTCTGTCTAGAGATCTTTTATGATTTTCTAAAAATAGTAAACGAATCTGAATCACTTCAATATTTTTAGAGAATCTTACTAACACATTTAATTGCATGAAAAAAATTATTTGAAGTCTAATATGCTTATTTAAGGCTCTGATCTAACCAATTTAAGACTGACTTACTGTTCTGTAAATTTGGACAGAGAGTAATTGAGTTGCAAAACCCATGACCAAGCCATGTTAATCATAGAATCTCATCAAAGCAAAAATTGCAATGATATATCAATAAATTAAGGACATATTCAAATTGGTCTCATCCAATTTCAACGGATCATGATTTATCTAAAAATCTTTGATCACAGATCATCGTTGGAATCACTGCACCATTGTTGAATTGTCATTTCATTTGCGAACCCTAACATCTAAGCCATGTAAATTGGCTTCTCCTAAGCCTAATCCCCCTCTCAAGTTAATGATCCTTAAGGGATTTGAAACCTAACTCATCCATTCATTTTCTCAAATCAATGGTCCTTGAAGGTTGTATATACTAATCCTTGTAAGTTTCAATGAAACGTGAGATAGCTTCATGAAACTTAAATATGATGAACCTAAGTCATGGATATGGACTTTGATACATCATTTATTTAAACACATAACTAATATCAATCTCAACTTTCATGTAAATCATAATTTTATAAAATTAAGAGATCAAAATCAAGTTATCTCAATGAGATATGGAAGATCTCATGAGTTTTCCAAAGAAGAGCATGAATAAGAGAAATAAAATCTAAGCCAATTGATGATCCAAAGTTTAATCCCTCTTTGAAAATATATTTATTTCAAATCTAGAGCTATTTAGATCCAAATCAATAAACACATGAAGAAATTCAATCACAATTTAAGTGGTGTGTGATGAAATCGGGGTAGGAATAGACTTTTTGAAAATTGTGTAAAAGTTCCTAGAATTCTATGAATTGTAATTGAATTAGGGATAAACTAAATTAAGATTAGAAGATTACCTCTAGAAATCCTTAGATTTTCTCTTATTTTTTGATGAATACCTTCAAAGTCTACAAACTTTCCTTCAAGTTCTTCTCATGGCTTCCTTCACCAATTCTCTCTCTTACTTCTCTTTCTCTCTCTCTCTCTCTCTATATATATATATGTATATATATATCAAAATTGCTCAACCTTTTCTCAATAGAGATATACATCTCCTTATATAGACTAATTGAGGGAGATAACAGAACGATGAGACGAGTAGCTGCTTTCTAAATTTAGTAAATTCGAGATGATCTCTCATGTGCAATGGCATCTTTGGGTGTTAAATACATATTTTAAAGAAATAGTCTGTTACAGCAGGTGACACTCGCTAAGTTGTCCGTGGCACTCAGTGAGTACCGGTCCGGCACTCACGAACTGTCGGCGCGTTACTCAGTGATTGCCACGAGCTTCGCCACGTGCTGCCTCGTCTTTATATATATATATATATACTTTTTCTTTTAAAATTCTTTTTATTTTCCTTTTTCATTTTCTGTTCTTTTTTTTCTTTTGAAATTTTTTTTTCTTTTTCTTTTTCATTTTCTTTTATGAAAATAACAATCCTTGTTTATTACATTTTTCAGACTGATTTTATTTTTCTCTGACGTATTCTATACCTAAGAATTCCCCTCTCCCTCTCTCTCTCTCTTTCTCTCTCTCTCTCTCTCTCTCTCTCTTCTTGAAAATTTTATCAAGACTGAAGAACCTTTCGAAGAACTTGAATCACTTTAAAGATCTTCGAATTCCATCGAACATTGTCGTCATCGATTTTAGAGAAAATCATCCCCTGAATTCAACGGTCGGTCAAAATTGGGGTGTCTACAGAAGGTACCATGTGATACGTGGTAACCCTCAAGATACCCAAAACTTCTTGTGAAAATGGTGAGACCACTCCAACTTCCTCCAATGAAAATTCAGCAGACTAACTAGGAGAGTACATGAAGAGATGAGATCAATGTTTAGAATATACATTTGGGAAGCATATCATTACTCTTTGATAAAAGTGAAATAGGAGAGTACATGAAGAGATGAGAAAGAGCTCACATTTGCCAATCCTCCCAAAATTGATATCTTTCTTTGCTACTTTTTTTTTTTTTTTTTTGGCTCGAACTTTCTTTGCTACTTTAGTTTGCAAATTTGTAGAAGAAAAAGAGAGAGCATTCAACTCAAAGAACATGAAGAGTTTCAGCCAAAAAAAAAAAAAAGAACATGAAGGGAGAGCATTTTTGCTCACCAATTTTTGGTCCATCATTATTGACCCATATTTCATTGGGTGACACGTGTCCCATTTTATTCCCTTTTGCCCCTATACTATCAACATAATTACTAAAATGGGACACATGTCACCCAGTGAAGGTTTGTGGACCAAAAATGGGTGAGCAAAAATGCTCTCGAAGAAGATAGTCCCTAATGGTTTCTTGTGCAAAGTTCATTTTAGTTCGAATTTTGATGACACATTTGCCTCTTTTGGAAGAGTAATGCTATACTTTTCAAATCTAAATCTCAAATTTCCATCTCAAATGATGTGGCAGTAGGCCTATTGGATTTTTTAATTGGAGGATTTTTAAGTGACGCCACAATAATCAACGGACTCACTGAATTTTGATTAGTGCCACATCATTTGGGATAAGTGGGACCACTTGTAATAATGATAGGACCACTCTAATATCATCCAATCAAAATTCAGTGGATCCACTGCCACATCGTTTAGAATAGAAATTTGGGATTAGAAATTGCAAAGCATAGTATTTCTCTTTGAAAAAGTGTTACATCAGTAACAAATTTAAATTTTTTCTGTTCAAAAACATGGGCAGATCAGAAATGTTATGTAACACACATTAGTCTACCAAGTAATCGATGAACAAGCAATGTTTACATTTAGTTTAATTAATATGAGTACGTTTAATAGATATAGGTTGAGGCTAAGAATGTCCATAAGTTGGAATTCATCTACAAATGTCGGTGCTTATAATAAAGGGTTAATTACAGAAACACTCCCCGTGGTTAGGCATTTTATCAAATATTTCTGTACTTTAAATTTTATCACTAATACCCCTGTGGTTTGGACTAAAGTGAAACAGTCACTTTTTCCGTTAAAGTTAACCGAAAATTGATAAAAGTACAAAATTACCCCTATTACATGCTAATAATAATACATTTATATGCCTAAATGTTTATTTAGGCATAAGTGGTACATTATTATATTATTTTGATATTACATTTGTTGTTAAAGACCATTATGTGGTCCCTTAGGGGTACCTTTGTGAGAACGGATTTGACACACAGACACACAAAATTTTGGGGCTAAATTTTTTTTAGATCTTAGTACATCACTACACTGGATTTCACTGTGTGTGTGGTCAAGAGTAGATTAAAAAAAAACTAACATATCACCAAAATTGTGTGTGTCTAAGAGTAGATAAAAAAATAAATAAATAAAAAATATATCGCCAAGACTGTGTGTGATGTGTGTGTGTGTCCAAGGGTAGATCAAAAATAAAATAAATAATTAAATAAATTTGCTCTCATGAATGTAGCTCAAAGTGACTACAGAATGGTCTCTAACAATAAATATAATATCAAAATAATATAATAGTATACCACATATGCCTAAATAAACATTTAAGCATATAAGGGTGTTCTTATTAGCATGTAATAGGGGTAATTTCGTATTTTTACCCATTTTCCGTTAACTTTAACGGAAAAAATGACTATTTCACTTTAGTCCAGACCACAGGGGTATTAGTGATAAAATTTAAAGTATAGGGGGGTAACTCATAAAAGGCCTAACCACATGGGGTGTTTTTGTAATTAACCCTATAATAAACCACGTAGATATGTGTGTAATATAATTTTGGGTAAATTACAATAACACCCCCTCAACTATGATTCTTTTTCAAATACCCCCAACTATAAAACTCGATAAATTGACCCCCTCAACTATTGCAAAAAAAAAATTCATTCGCACTCCCATTAAGATTTCGTCCAAAAACTGACGTTTTTGTATCATGTAAGCAACATATGATACAAAAATATTAATAAGATAGTATTTATTTATCCCTACTTTGAGTCATTGGAAATTTTATGACAAAATTATCTTTTGTTGCACACATAATTATCCTTTGTTTTACACAAAATTTAGGTAATATTGTTATAAAATTTTCAACGACTCATAGGAAAGGCAAAAATATCATGTTAACACTTTTATATCATGTGTTGGTACCAATACCATGATCTAAAAGTATTTTTTTTTTGGACAACCACCTAATTAACCGAAAGGGAGTTAGTGAAAAGGAGTAGTAGTTAAGGAAGTTAATTTGTTGAATTTTATAGTTGAGGGGTATTTGAAATTATAGTTGCCGGGGTGTTAGTGTAATTTACCCTATATGTTTTTGAAGAAATTAAAGAAGCTTTGCTGCAATTTCTTGATGATAATATGCCATATGTGATATGTGAGATCTCTTTGCCAATGCAATTTCTTGATGATGATATGCCATATGTGATTTGTGAGATCTCTTTGACAATGCAATCTCTCAGAAATCATCACATATACGTGTGGGGTCTCACCAAACGCGTAAGACACATATTCTACCATCATGTAAATATAAGATATAACATTATATATATATAATACATGTATCACAGAATCTGGTGGGAAACCAAAACTTGAGAAAGAATTTGAATTGAAGGGGTTTTATTTTGGAAAATGTTCGTCTACTGTTCAGTCTGTTCACCCTAGTGGACCCCTAAGCTTTGATTGGTTCTTGCATTAATAAGAGAAAGAAAAGAGGTCACTTTTTTTTTTTTCCGCAAGGGATAAAAAGGAAAATAGTAAATAAAAAAAGAGAGAAAAAGAAAATACAAATTGAAAAGTTGTGAACGTTATGTTCTCTGTTCTTTCCCAAGTAAATAAAGACAATGGCCAATGTTCAAGGGATTAACAACAAGAAGCCCCACAACACAATGATTGATCGTTCTAAGACTTTCCATATAACCACATCTTTATTCATGATATTGAGAGGGGGGGTGGACTGTAACTCCCCTACTGTAGAAGATGATGAATTTGATATAGTGTGTGAGGATGTGTCCGTGATGCTTGATAGCTCTACCTCCTCTAAACAAAGGAAAAAAGAAGCTAAAAAAAACTTCAGAGGTAGTCACCATAAGAGTCATCGTCGAAGATAAATTTTCTTTGATTTTTGTTTTGGCTTGCTTTAGCTGACATGTTTTGACTCTTGTTGGTGCAGTTGGGCTTTCCTTGGTTTGTTGTTTTTGATTTTGAGCCTTTTAGCTTTGGAACAGAAAGCACTTAGGTAAAGTTCAAACTCATATTGTTGTCTCGAGAAAGGCCATTGAAGCCATTCAAGCCATGGATCCTATTGAGGAGAACATGAGAATAATGGATGCTCTGAACTTGACCTGGGGGAAAACTTGAGACGAGAGGAAACCATGTGGAAGCAAAATTTCATAATATAGTGGCTGGAAGAGGGGGACAGAAGTACTTGTTTTTTTTCCACCTTTCCACTATTATCAGACGTAGAAGGAATGCTATTGATCTCCTGAAGTTGGACAATGGCACTTGGATAAAGGACTTAGTCGAAATCAGTAAGGCATTCATATCGAAACTATAATATAACTTCCTGTCTTCCCTACCAGATTTTCCAGCCGATCTGGAAGGGCTACTTCAAAGGGTCATCACCGCAGAAGACAATGAATTGATCAGCTCAATCCCAGATAAAGACGAGGTGAAGACGGCTATGTTCTAGATAGGGTTCCACAAAGGCCCTATGCCCGAATGGTATGTCCTCTGTTTTCTACAAAACCTTTTGGGAGATTCTCAAAAAAGATGTGGTTGGCACTGTTTGTAGTTTTTTCAAAAGTGGTTTCATTCTAAGAGACCTTAATCACACCAACATCTCCTTGATCCCCATAGTGAACAATGCCTCTTGCCCTAATCATTTTTGGCCAATAAGCCTATATAATGTGATTTACAAAGTGATTTCTAAAATCTTATCCAATAGGCTTAAACCTTTGCTCGATAAAATTCTCTCTCCCATTCAATCAGCCTTTGTCCTTAGAAGGCTTATCCATAATAACTGAATGTGTTGGGTTTTCCAATGTTTGGTGTAATTGGATTGAACAATGTATTTCATCTTCTCTTTCTTGGTCCTCATCAATGGTCACCTCAATGGATATTTTAAACCTGAAAGGGAGCTCCCTCAAGGAGATCCCCTTTCTCTGTTCTTATTCATTATTTGCTATGAGGTTTTGTCTAGGTTGATCCAAAGGGAGGCAGATCTCGACCTTATTGGAGGAATCAAAACTTCTAGAACGACCTCTCTTTTAACCACTTGATGTTCGCGGATGATCTTATTATTTTTGGAAATGCTATCCCCGATGAGGCGATGAACATTTTAGATTGCATCAATAAATTCGGGGATTGGTTGGGTCAGAAAATCAACCATTTAAAATCCAAAATTTGCTTCAGAAGGAATGTATGTCCAGACATTGCGAAGTCCATCAAAAGAGAATTAGGCTTAAAGAAAGCACTTCCAGACATCAAATATCTAGGACTCCCGTTGGTCGCACGGGATACGAGAAACAAAATGTTTAAGGATGTCCTCAACAAAATCCAAATAGGCTACAGGATTGGAAAGCATCTTTGCTTTCACAAGCGAGCAGGGCTACCTTCATCAAAACTGTTACTCAAGCCATTCCTGCCTACCCGATGTATGTCTTCTCTTTTTCGACGATGTTATGCATCAGAATGGACAATTGTATGAGGAATTTTTGGTGGGGACACAAAGATGACGATGGGAAGAGGAGGTTCCACATCAAATCTTGGGATTCTAATTGTGTAATACCTTGTACTTTTGTAATGTTTTATATGAATAAGACCTTGTATTCCTCTGTGAGATACTTGGATGAGTTTAGCTTTACCTTTGGTGTAATCTGTGTCCCAATCGATTGGACTAGTTTTGCAATCGATTACCTTATCTTGGATACCAATCGATTGGCATCTTATACCAATTGATTGGATTATTTAATACCTAACCCCAATCGATTGGCACCCTTGCTAATCGATTGGTAGTAGCTTGACAGATTCTCTTGCTTTTCCTAGGGATTGGCCACGTGAAAACTTTTCCCTTATATATGTGATCATTTTCTACGTATTTGGGGTTCCAAAAACTAGTTTTAGAGAGAGTGTGTGTCTTGTATGTGTTTATATGTATATATACACTCATATACATATATATATATACACACATATACATCCACACTCATACACACATACACACACACAGATAGACTAAAGAAAGAAGAGAAGGAAGAAGACCAGGAGAAAGAGAGAAAGAAGAAAGACAGAGAAGAAGAAGACAGAGGAAGAAGAAAGAGTGTGAAGCCACCATTAAAGCTCCAAGCTTCAAATACACCAACCAAACATATCCTCTGATCTCATCAAAATCAAGATATAAAAGTATACTTTACTTTTTTAAAGATTTGCAGTGTGGAAGTAAAGGTCGAACCCACAGAGATTGAATACTACGCACTTTAATTTTTAAAACCTAAATTTAGTTAATTAAGAAAAATAGATTTTGGATTTAATTTTTTAATTAAACTAATAACAATAAAAGTAAATCTAAATTATGAAAGCAATTAAATATTTGTTTTTATATTAAGTTTAAGGAACCTAGGATTGCAAATCCACCACTAGTTTCATAATAAGGGTATTTACGAATTACTTTAGCTTATTAAGTTGGATGATAATGGGAAATTGTAGCTACAAGCCCAATTCATCCGTCAAGAAAATAACTATGGTTCAAGCACCAACATAATCCATCTTCGATTAGCACGAATTATCCCACACTAAACTAGGGTTATGGTATAATCCGTCTAATCTAGGCATGGACTATTCGGATACTTGATAGCACAATTCAATTTAAGCACCATTACATGTAAATAATCTAAACAAGCACAGCAAGCATAGATCATTGAGCACACTACCATCAAAATAGATCTAAGACAAGAGTAAACTTTGAAAGTAACGATTTAATCAATAAAAGCACGATTTATTTATAAAAATCCTCAAAACATGTAACTGTCATCCATACATAATAAAACTAAAATAAAAACATAAAATACACCCTATTACTTGGCTAGGGTTTCATTGAAACCCTAGATCTAGAGTCTAGTTGTCCATAGAAGCGGCGGATGGCAAGTAGTTGATGGAGGAGGCCATCAAAACCCTTGGTCTTCTTCTTCTTCTCCTAGCTTCCCTCCTTTCAATGGCTGAAAGTGTGGTTGTATATTGTGTGTATAACAATTGCCAACCCCTAAATTGAAGTAAAATACGGTATATATAGATTTATAACATGTTTTGGAAGCTTTCCTAATCCAATTCGCACTAAAACTGCTGTATTTAGCTTTCCATACGTAATTAGGCAGTTTCGTTCACGTAGGAGTCTTCAGAATACTGAATTACACGTATTTGATTTACACAGGTTGCGCGAGCGCGATATTCGGAGGTCACGCGAGCAATTTTTGGACTTCCGCGCGCGCGAGGTGTTTTTTTCAGCTTCTTTCTTCCTGCTTTTTCTCCCTATTTAACCTTGATTAGTGTTTTCTTCCAAAACCTGCTCTAAAACAGAAAACGAAATAAAAATACATAAAAACAGGATAAAATATGCTAACAAATGTGAATTAAGGCATGTAATTAGAATCTGTTCTCTCCCGATCACCCTCTAATCCTAAGGTGAGTTCTAAACTCACTTGGTAGCCTAGTAGTGATGTTAGAACTTGTTTTGATGAAGTTAAGAAGCATGGATCATGTTTTCCCGTATTTATGTTGCTGGACTATCTTCACTGTGAAGAAGATGAAGTCCCAATCGATTAAAACTTTTCCCAATCGATTGTAATCTTCCATAACCCAATCTATTGCCAATTTATACAATTTATTTCCATTTAAGATACCCTAATCGAATGCCAAAGTTAGCAATCAATTTGCATGGATTGTGATCCAATCGATTAGACTTTTTCACAATCGATTGTTACTATTTTTATACTAATCGATTGGACCTTTGTCCCAATCGATTAACAGTTTCAAAATGTTGTTATTCTTGCTTAATTTATATACTGTTCTGAATCACCCACTTGTATTACATGTGTGATAATGAGATAGTGTGACATAGGATCGTAGTGACGATAAGATTAACGAATAATGGTTCTGAAGTTAGATAACATATCATTATGAATCCTTTGTAGTAATCATTTGTTTCATTCAATGTAGTCAGGCCACATAGGATTTTCATGTATCGATGTTAGAGTTGAACTTAAGTAGGTTTGTTAAGATTCGGGGATCTTTCATGAGCGGGCCTTGGTCGATCATATGTTCTTAAAAGCAGTAGACAGACGAAGGTGTCTATGACTTACGATGGACTGGACCAAGTAGCCCTAAGATAGCCAGATGATCTAATCATATGTTCTTAAAAATGGTAGACAGACGAAGGTATCTATTAATTGCGGTGGACCGTGATCAGTGGTAGACGTCGCTAAGTTGTGGCATTAGAATGATGTACTATTACTTAAAGCACTATATCCTTGTAGTGCAGTGAACTGGGCATATATTCTTAAAAGCTAGGGATGGACTGACGTGGTGTCCATGACATGCGGTTGACTGTGCATATGTTCTTAAAAGCGGTGGACAAAGTAATGGTGTATCTATAGAAGTGAACTACTGTCGAGTCTGTTCTTCTATCAGAATATGTTGTCAGTCTTAATTTAGTAAGACGTTAGCAATCAGATAATCGGTTTGATTAAAGAGAAGATACCCTCAATGAAATTTAATTGTTTATTTTTCATAACTCATTAGAACTTAAATAGTTGATACCCTATTAGTATCTAATTTACTTAGCTTTCATTAAGCTCATAGTGTTTATGCCGTTGGATTTCTACATTCCAGCGCACCCTGGTTATGACTATACTGGTGAAGGACCTGCATGCGAGGACTACTATGCCGGTGGCGATGTCCCTGTGGAGGATTATCCCGACGGATGTCAGACAGAAGAGGACTATTACGCCGAGCACTACCTCTACGCCAATTGAAGATTAGGCTAGATAATAGTTTAATTGTCCTTATTGTTTTCAGACCTCTTTGTAATCAGGCATATGTTGCCTTGACGTTTGTAATTTGTTACGTTCTATTTGATTCAAGACTCTGATTGTAATAGTTAGTAACTTTTTTTTTTACTTTAACTTACATTGTTATCCAGAACCTATATTATATTCTCGTGATCTTTAATCCTTTCTGTTGCCTAGTACTGCATGGTGTGGACAATCATGTGACTTCACCAGTCGCTGCCTTTGGACCCAAAAAGGAAATTGATTTTTCTCTATTTGTGCCTTTTCGGGGGCGTGACAATTTGCCTTCCAAAAAGTTTCGATGGCTTGGGTTTTCGGAGAATGAAGGATTACAACAAAGCTTTATTTACCAAACTTGGTTGGCAACTCCGAATCCAAGTTGATAAGTTATGGTTTAAGCTCATCAATCATAAATATCTCCAACGAAATGATGGTTCCCAAGTCTGCAAAAAGAGTAACACTTTGTGGGTTTGGCAAGGGATCTCCTCATCTTCCTTGATTATTGACAAGGGAGCTTGTTACCTTATTGGCACAGGTTTGTCCATTCATATTTGGAAGGACCTTGGATCCCTACCCTCCCTAATTTCAAGCCCACATATTTCTTGGCCACTAAACCTTCCCTTACCCATGTCCAAGGGCTCATAATTCCTACAAGGGGAGGTTAGAACCTCCAACTATTAAGAGGGTTGTTCACATCAGATTGTGTGGCTATTTGTCGTATCGAGTTGCCAACTCGAAGGGTCATCGACAAAATCTTCTGGACAGTAGGGTATTTTTTTTCGTCAAATCCGCGTATCTCATGGATAAAAAATCTAGGATGTTTCCATCTTTAGATTTTCCTCCTCAGAGTTGGAATCAACTTTGGAATGCAATGTTATACCACTGTCTGAAGATCTTCCTTTGAAAAATTGTGGCTAATGCGGTCCCTACAAAGTCCACCCTTGTCTTTCGATTCCCTATTGAAAGTAGTTCTTGCCCTCTCTGTGATCATTTTGGAGAAACCTTGGAAAATTTATTCCTGAATTGCCCCAGAGCCAGAGTCACTTGGAGATCTTCTAAATGGCCCCTTGATCTGTCTTCCTTTTCTAATGCCGGCATTAAAAACTGGATCAAGGTCGTCATCAAATCGGCTGCTATGATGGGTCTTACGCATGAAAAGGCTAGGGAATTCACCATCTTTGTAGCCACGATTATGTACCAAACCTGGCTCTTAAGAAACCAGGTGATGTTCCAAGGTGTGATTGTTGATATCCATCCTTGGATCCACCAAACCTTTTCCATTGCTTTGGAACACCAAATAGCCCAAAAGAAGTGCTGCCAATCTTCCAGAACCCTGAAAGAGGGATGGACTCCTCCGCCTCAGGACTAGGTCAAAGCAAATTTTGACGTCGCCATTAGAGACCATGCATTGGTTCTTGCTGTTGTTTTAAGGGATCACCTTGTGAACGTTCTATGGGCTAAAACCAATTTGGTGGACGCCATGGATCCGACTGCTGCTGAAGCAAAGGCTGCCCTCCTGGCAATCTCTGAAGCTGAGTTCCAAGTTATTCAGAACATTATTTTTTAAGGTGACTCCTGTCTGGTTTGCTCTCCTTTTCAAGACTAGAACTGCACCCCCAACTGGGCTATTGAGAACTCTATTTTGGAAGGAAGAAGGATTATTGCTTCTGCCTTTTCTTTTTGGAAGTTTGCCAAGATCCCTAGATAAGCTAACTTTGTAGCTCACAACCTGGCCCAATGGGCTATGAACTGTAATTTTTCGGGGCATTTCCTGGTTGATGATATTCCTCCCTCTGTGTTCCAGGTGGATCATCAAGGGGGTTAATGGCCCTTTTTTTGTTTTGTTCTGTTTTTATTGGTAATGAATTCTAGACTTTCAAAAAAAAAAAAAAAAAAGCCTCCCATTGTTGGTTTTGTTTCAGATTTGAACTTTGCCATCCTTTTGAGTTTGTTGAATATCTTGAGGTATGCCCCTTGTACATTTGTAGTCATTTTTTTTGGATTCAATTAACCATTTTTTTCGAGGAAATGAAAAGTGAATTTTATTTTTATTTAGTTCCTCTTGTCTTCATTTACAATTATATTTGAAAATATTTGAATTTCATATGGATGTAGAGAAAAAGTAGGAAATTAGTTTTTTTTTCTTTTCTTTTTAATTTGCTTTTCATTTTCTGAATTCGCGAATCTCATAGTATTCAATTGCTGGTGAATTTCAAGCATGTGATGGTCACTGCGATTTCATTTATAGAAATCGTTATACTCACGTAATACAATAAAATCAATGTCATTATCACATACTTTTTTATGATGGGGTTAATGAATTTCTTCTAATATACTAATTTAGAAAACTACTAACAAAAATGAGATTTAAAGACTTTTCTTTATTATAATTATATATACATATTCAATCAAAAATAACAATTTGTATATTGATATTTTAGTCTAACCATCTATATAATAAGCGAGAACGGTTTGTCTTCAATCGAGGAGTAATGAACGGCCGAGATTGGATTTTTGTGGGTTTGTCTTCAAAGACAAACAACGGTCCAAATTGACTTGAATTTCAAAATTCATAAGACCCACCCAGTGGTAGTTTCCCTCTCTCCCTCTTTTGACGAACAAAGAACTAAACATGACAAAAAAAACACTTATCACTTTTGCTCTCTTCTCTCTTTCTACTCTCAGTTTCACTCCTCCTTCAATAGTCTCTCTCTCTCTCTCTCTCTCTCTCTCTCTCTCTCTCTCTCCACCGAACTGCCATAGCTACCGCACTACCACCACCACAGCTACTGAACCACCGTATTCCATCTTCTTCACTCACGGCAACCAACATCTCGCCGCCGATTAGCTCCATCCCCTTGCAAGTAAGCTCTATTTCCCTAATACTTTCCATCTTCTAGAACCTTATTGGGCTCCAACCCCCAGATCTATGTGATTGGGTTTGGTCTTCTATCTCTCTGACACACACACACACACACACACACACACACACACACATGGACAGATCTGAAATCTGATGGGTCGAACTTTGGCTCAAAAAGCTGAAATTTTCTTTCTAAAGGACCGTTTGAATGCACCATTTTATTTAATCATGTATCTTTGTTCAATTTTTTTTTCCAATTTTTTTTCTTTGATAAATTTTTTTTATTATTAACTAACATAATTTTTTTTTGATGAATCTGCAGTCCATAGGATAGCTCTCAACAATGGTGATAAAGGTATATCTAGAGAAAAATAGCTTATGCATTGACATTAGGCTAGAGAAAAATACTTGAATTGTATGATTGTCCATACCCACTCTTTTGGTGCGCTCTCTCTCTCTCTCTCTCTCTCTCTCTCTCTCTCTCTCCATGTGGTAATTTCTATTGATCTATTTTAGTTTTGCTGACAGTAGGCTGATAATACTTAAATCATGGTCTCCTTTAATTTTTGACAATAGTATTGGTATGAGGCTTTTGTTGTTCTCCATTGTGATGGTTTTTGTTTTTTTTTTTTTTGTTAACAATATCATAAGTTTGTTTCTTCGGGTGGACATTTATTAGTAAAAAGAAATCAGTCATTCTAGCTGAGCTTTGTAATATGTACTCATGATGCAAAAACAACCTTGGTTATTACAACTGGTGGAGTTGAATTTACTATTCCAAAGTTCCAGCCTTTTTTTTTATTTGTACAAATTTGAAAGCATGTCCTCAAAGCTCTTTTAGTTGATTAGGAATGGTTGGTCACATGTAACCATGTTTCAAATTGAGCACAAAGATTTAGAGCCATTAGGTTAGGCGTAATTCAAGATTTTTTTATTTTTTATTCTTTATTACACTTTTTTTTTTGCAAGAGTCACCCACCCAAACAGCCCCTTATGGAGTCTTGTCAACTAGGTTAGGTGAACAGTCCCTTACTATTTGCTTTTGCTGATTTTTTTTTCTTGCAGGTTTACGATGTCTGTTCTTCGAGATTCCTCAAGGTCTATGTTGTAATTTCTTTCTCAAACCTTTGATTATCCAATTGTATATGACAACAAAGGTTGTTTGGTCCTCCAAGTTTACATATATGTCTTCCTCAAGCCCACTCTTCGAGATTGTTCAAGGTTTGATTAAATTTTCCCCCAAATTTTTGCAGTTATTTTTTTATTTTTTTTGGGCTTCTTAATATTTGAGTTTTTCATTTAGGGCTTCTAAGTGTTTGAGTGTTAATTTCAAATCAACATTTTCAAAAAATAATTCCATAACATTTTCTAGCTAATGCAAGTGGGTATCACTTTTACTCTCAAAAGCTCAAATGGGAATTAACGTAATTTTTCCAAATTAAACAACTAAGAAAGAAGCGTACAATCAGTACTTTAGTACTTTGTCATTATGCATGCCTTTGCTTTCCCATATCCTGCACTCTAGCTCTCCTAAATACTTTTGATGTATTCCTATTGTCTCTGATTTCATATGTTCTTCATGATAGTGTGTTTTCATTTGGTTTTGTGACTCCAACTTAGTGTGAATCTTTACTGTTGAGTTGGGAAGTCTCAATCTTACTTTTGAGTTGGATATCTTAAACTTTTTTTTTTAATTTTTTGCAGGAAGTCCACTTGGAAACAATTGATGGCAAAGGAATATATATATATATATATATTTGCTTTAGGGCATCTCCAACGGAGTTGTCTATATAGTAAGTTAAGTTAGGTTTGTGAAAAAAAAAAAAAAAAAAACAGCCCCAATGGTGTTATCTGTATGGTAACATACGTAGCTGTATAGTATAGGAACCTAAGTTTACCCTTCAACCATTTGGGAATTATGATGTATTTGATGGCTGATTAGGATTTCAGTAATGACTTGAACCATGTTTTGATTATTGCCTATTGTGTGGTGTTGGGTACTTCATCTGTTTATAGAGTGTTTTCTAAATCACTTTGTTAAAGGTTTGAACTTAGTCGTGTGTCTATGCACCTTTTCACAGTGATGACAAATTATGGGCATCTCTTCTCTCTCACTTTGTAAGTCGATTGGCAATGTTCAGCTTTGCAAAGCACTAAATTGGTTCCATTTTTGTTTTAGGCACATATGTTGTGCTTTGAGCATGATGCAGACTTCTATGCTTTCGATAAACAGGTAGACTTCTATGCTTTAGTTTAGTTTGATGATATTAGGAATTCTTAACCTTGAGGTTTCACTTTAATTGCTTAAGAAGCTAGAGACTAATTTTCAGGTTGCCTAAATTAATGGTTTCAGTACGGATTTTAAGTTATATACTTTGTGCTCAAGATGTTCTAAAAACTTGAACTTGAACTTCTTGATGATGTTACACAAAAATATGTCATATTTTATATTCATATGTTTATGTAATTACTTTATGAAAACATGCCTCATTTTTGGGTTTTAGCTTTCTTATCCTTCTTCTTCTTCTTCTCCTCTCTCTCTCTCTCTCTCTTCCCCCCTAATATTTTCACATCAATACACTCTTTCCTAAAACTGGGTCTTTCATTTGCTTCTTTTACAGAATTGTTGTCCTTAATTGTGCCATTTAGAGCTTAAATGGGTCTTTCATTCAACAAAAAATACTTGAATTGCATTTGGAATACCCATTGGTGGAAGGAAAAGCATAACAGTTGCTTTCATAACAAGGCCAATTCAGAGAATAGGATATTAATACCTAATCCACTACAAGGGCTAGGACCAAATCTTAGTACGTATAAGTGCTTAGGTGAGATTTCATTTTGGTGTATAAATTCTCTACCATTTACAAAACAGAGAGTTGTGTTTGAATTGGTATGTATTTTGTATAATTGTTAGCTTTTGAAAACTAACAGAATTAGAACAGAGTGCTTTGTGTTTATTTTAACAAAGTTTGATTGCATGAATGAAAATGAGGTTTTTCTATGTTTTGTATATCTTTTTTTTTTCTTTTCTTTTTTCTTTGGCACTTGATAACTTTACCTTTAAGCACGCATGGTTAGAATTGTTCGAAAGTGTCTTTAGGTACGAGTTATAGTTAGGCACACATGGTTAGAATTCTACGGTAGTGGCTTTAGCCACGGGTAATATCTAGTCTATCTATAATGTTTCACTCACTTTTGTACTTTTTCCTTTTTTCATTCTACAGTTGTGTTTCCCTGTGCATGAACCTCCCCAGACCGACCATATGACCATATGATGGGAATTGCGGCATTTATGGTCAGGTGCTCATCCAATGGTTAAATTCGCCTTCTCATATAAGAAACTGCTCACTATAGACTTGTCCTTTTGAAATAACTTTAAGTGTTTGCTAGCAGCAATATCATGATTTCTACTGCCTGCTCTTAGATGTTGCTTAGAGGAGTAAATAATTTTTTGGATAAAATTCACGCACAATTTTCACACTTTTTTTGTGCACAACCCACAAAAGTGTGTCTATTTCTCACCTGTGTCATTATAGAGTCCATTGACATCATATGACACAGGAGAGAGATAGACACATTTTTTGTGATTTGTGAACAAAAAGTTGTGTGAATATTGTGTGTGAAGCATTACTCGTCTTTTTTTTTTTGTAGAAACATAATCCATACATCATTTGTTATGTTCATATATTGATTTATTATTATATTATAATTAGTTTAAGAGTTTGTTATTTTTTAGTGGATAAAATAGTAATTTGATTGGTTGTAGTTAGTGGGTTAGTGGGTAATTTGTGGTGATTACTTATGGTAATGTAATAGTGGGTGCTTATGGTTGGTTATGTAAACTCCTATATAAGTAGATATGTGATTAATAAAAAGTCATCTGACTATTTTCCTAACACTTGTGTGTTATCTTTTGGAGTTTTGGTTCTTGTCAATTTGAACCAACGACGATTTTGATTCCCTCGAAGTATGCCTATTTTCTGTTCCTTTCCCTATTTCTATTTCTTTTTTTTAAGACTTCTAAAAGTGGGTTTTCCCTCTCATTCTATTCTTTTCCATTTTGTTTCATTCTCCAAAAAATAGGCACGTAACATTAGGGGTGAAACAAAAACTGAACAAACCGAACCACCGAACCGAACCGATCGGTTCGGTCAATTTTCATAAGAATGGTGCAATGTAAAACTGAAAGCCGAAGAAAATTAAGCCTAAAACCGACAAAATCGAGCCGAACCGAACCGTTCGGTCGGTGGAAAAACTCCCCCAAAACCGACCGAACCAAACCAATTTCACCCTTACGTAACATAATTGTATATCTATTTAGAGCAACAAATAGTGGTGTTAACCACTTCTCTTGTGGCTGGATGGCAAGGCCTCTGGGGGTTATACCCAGAAGTCTCAAGCTCGAATCTTAAGGGTGTGGCCACAGGTGATTCACCCAGTCACCCTGGCCTCGTGGGATTAGTCGAGGTGCGCGCAAGCTGGACCGGACTACCACGGTTATAAAAAAAATAGTGGTGTTGTATATGTAGGGAAAATTAGGCCAGTTACCTTATAGAAGTTCACAGTGGTATAGGTTAAAGTGAAAACTAGGGTAAGATAGGATAGGGAAACTTACATTTAGCTGTCCACTAATTTTTTGACCATACAGGCAGACAGCAGAGTCTCTGCCCTTAGAGTCACAAGCCGACAAAGACAATGTCGACTGATGTTTTTATTATTATTATTATTTTTATCCAATCAAGTCACCAAAAGAAAAGACAAGAAAAAAAATCACCAAACGGCAAATTAGTGACTGCCCGTTTAGCCCCGGGCAGTCAGTCACTTTGCCATTAGGATCCACTACAACATAACAGACTTTTTATGGTGCGCATTCACACCACAAATACTTTCGTTCGCGCCACAAAAAGTCTTTTTCGACGCGTTCAATGCGTCACCCGTGCATCCGTTATTCCCGCGTCTTTGATAGTTATTCGTGGCACAGTCAATGTGCCAAAAATAATGTCACACCCCCAACTCCCAGGCGAGTTGGAACACTAGTAACAAGCCCACACGTCAAAACACCCTTTAATTCACTAAGAAAAACACAAATTAGACCTCATAAAATAGCTTTAGTGACAAAAAATAGCCTCAAGGGCAAAATTGTCATTAAATAAGTATATCCAAATTTTACACCAAAAGATAGGTCTTTGAGTCCCGGTTCCAACGCAAAAAATGGCGCGCGAATCTAAGTTTTGTAGAAGGAGATATACTAGTTTCCGTAAAAGTCAGCAGCTGCCAGAAACAGAGGCGGATCAATCCGCCCTTTAAAGCCGGATCGATTTGGTTTGCTATTTTTCTGGTAGAATGTCCTCGAGAAAGGGCGGATTGATCCCCCTTTAGGCCGGATCGATTCGGCATTCCCATAATAGTTCCCAACTGCCAAAAATATCATTTTTACATGTCCAAACCAAAATCAAACTTAACCCAAACTTGAGGAAACATCAAGGATCATTTCTAAAACATTTCCAAGTACTTTTAAAACATAAATTCAAGGTACCCAAGAGTATCACAACAATGAAACACTCAAATTCCTCCCCAAGATCATTAAGTAGCATTTAAAATCCACCTTTTCCTAATTACTTGCAACATCACAACAAAGAAAAACTAGTGTGGTTTCCATTCAAAAGTTGCTTATAGTCTTCCAACACACATAACTTGTGAAGTACAATTACAACACACATCACAAGTTATACAAACCACACTAAATCAACTTGGCATATTACGAGTTAACCTCTCAAGTCACAAGTTAACCACGTCCTACTCATTGAGGACTTTCGATCCCTTACATATGGGACCTATAAATGGTGACCACTACTTGACTTCCCTTTGATCCACATAAGCATATAAGCAACTTTGCATATAATCATAACAAATTCACATACTTGACACATGCCTTTTACCCAAATTCATCAATAAACATGTACATAAGCAAGAGTTAAGCATCTACTAACAACATTACCACATAAACATAACTAAACATCCAATTTTTGGATTAGAGCACTCACCTCCTCAAATTGTTAGCAAATTAAGCCTAGAAACCCCAATTTCTTCAATGTTTTAGCTCAATTCTTAACCGGTGATAATCCTACATAAGTTTGGTATCAAAAACATCGTCTATCAAGAACGTTTGCCGTAAAAATGTTGTCAAAAATGAAAATAAATTACATGCATGTGATCCTCTTACCTCCACGAGTCCAAAAATGGTATAGGATCGTAAATCCGGAGTCGGGCAGCGAAGGAATGGCAAGAAACATCTCAGGAATTTCCGTCGCCGACCAGAGAGCTCTTCGTCCTCTCTAAATCCTGTAAACCTAGCTATGTATTGTGTCTTTGAGACACATATCAACACATGCATATGTGTTGTGACAAGTTTCCTTTATTTATGTTTACCTCCCCTGACTTTCTTTAAGCTTAATTATGAAACCCCCATGTTAATTACATTAACTACCCATCTTTTCCAAAAGGATTTAATTTAAGTCTCGCGCGGGTCCCAATTGTGGTCCCACATAAATTATGAGGTTGCTATTAATCCAACCATTTATAAATTGTTTTCAAATACGCTCACACATGGGTACCCAAATTGGTCCCCTTACCCTAGCATAAGACATAGCAATATTTTTAAACATTTAAACAAGTATTCATCTAAGCAAGTATTCTCTCTCTCTCTCTCTCTTCTCCTCTGCTCTTTCTGTCTGTCTCTTCTCTCTCTCTCTCTGGTCTCTTCTTCTTCTTCTTCTTCTTCTTCCTCTCTTTCTTACCTGAGAGTGTGTGTGTGTGTGTGTGTGTATATATGCAATATGTGTGTGTGTATATATATAAGAGTATATAACTCTCACTCTCTCTCAAACACGCACACAACAAACATATATATATAAGGAGAGGGTATATATAGGGAGAGGAAAACAATCACAACCACGCAAAACAAACGAGGTGGCCAAGTCCAACTACTCTCAATCGATTGGTTCCAGGTGCCAATCGATTGGTATTGCCACGTCATGGATCAAAGTCAGCAGCAAGGCAATCGATTGGTAAAACATCCACTCGATTGGAATAGCAATCGATTGGGAATAAGATCAATCGATTGGGCTCTCAAAAGTGGCAATCAATTGGTATATGATGCCAATCGATTTGGATGCAAACCTACACAAAGGCTAGGCAAAGTAATAAGAATATATACATATATATACCTGAAAATACGGGGTATTACATAGACCCTCATTGGTCCCCACATTCTTATACCAGTCCTGTCTTTTACAGAACTTTCATTTGTGTCCGCATTTGAACACCTTTTTACCCGTGGGTTCAAAACCCCACCTTAAATCATCTTATGCATTAATTATCACTAATTAACACGTATTATTCTGACATTAATCTTCTTTTTCGAGTACGGGTGTTACATTTCTCTCTCCTTTTTAAGATGTTTGTCCCCAAACTTATTCTTACCTCATCAGTCGAACAAGTGCGGGTACTTCTCCTTGATCTCATCTTCTCGCTCCCAAGTTGTCTCTTCAATGCTATGATTACGCTAGAGGACCATGATTAACGGAATTGTCTTTATTCTTAACACTTGATCTTTCCTATCCAGAATCCGTACCAGATTTTCAACATACGTCATATCTTCTCAGACTTCCAACGGTTCTAGTTCAAGGATATGACTCGAATCTGACACATAACGTCTAAGCATAGATACGTGGAACACGTTATGAACATGTGCTAACTCTTGTGGCAAATTCAATCTGTAATCTATCGGTCCCACTCTATTCATAATTGGAAAATGTCCAACATACCTTGGACTTAACTTACCCTTCTTACCAAATCGAGTAATGCCTTTTGAAGGTGAAACTTTTAAGAACACATAATTACCAACTTCAAACTCTAATGGTCTTCTACCCGTATCAGCATAACTTTTGTAGCGACTGTGTGCGACTTGTAACCGTTGCTTAATCAACTTAACTTTATCGGAGGTAATTTGAACTATCTCCGGCCCTAGAAGTTGCTTTTCCCCAATCTCTGTTCAACACACGGGCGATTTGCATTTTCTACCATACAATGCCTCACAAGGCGCCATTCCAATACTCGTCTAGAAACTATTGTTATAGGAAAACTCAATTAACGGCAAATGAGTTTCCCAATCAGCCTTGAAATCCATAACACAAACTCTAAGCATATCCTCTAGAATCTGAATAACCCGTTCCGACTGCCCATCAGTTTGTGGGTGGAAAGCAGTACTAAAATGCAAAGCTGTTCCCATTTCTCTTTGTAGCCCTTCCCAAAATCTAGATACAAAACGTGTATCACGATCCGAAATAATAGATATCGGTGCCCCGTGCAATCTTACAATCTCTTTAACACAAAGTTCTGCTAACTTTGTCGGTTCTGTGGTCTTTATTGGCAAAAAGTGGGTTAACTTAGTCAACCGATCAACAATCACCCAAATGCTATCATTTGATCTAGGAGATCTCAGTAACCCAGACATAAAATCCATTGTAATGTGCTCCCATTTCCATTCTGGTATTTCTAATGGTTGTATCTCCCCAGTGGGTCGTTGATGCTCAAGCTTTACCAATTGACATGTCATATATTTGGCTACATACTCAGCGACTTCACGTTTCATACCACTCCACCAATAAACCCCCCTCTAATCTCTATACATTTTTGTACAACCCGGATGTACGGAATATCGAGTACTATGAGCTTCTTCCAAAATTCTTTCTTTTAAGTTGCCAGCACCTGGCACATATAGCCGATTAATGTACCACAATACCCCATCAGGCAAACTGAACTCTGGTCGTTTACCCTCAGGTAGTTTATCTACAACTTTCTTCAAGTTTGGATCTAGAAGTTGATTTGCTTTAATCTCTCCAATCAAATCAGGTTGTGCTATGATTGCAGCCATTAACCCTACTTCAACTCTAGGAATAACTTCCAACCCCAATCGTTCAAACTCTTTCACCAACCCTTCTTATGTCGTTAAAACACATGCCAAACTTTTTGATGATTTCTTACTCAAAGCATCAGCCACCACATTTGCTATACCTGGATGATATTGAATTTTTAGGTCGTAGTCCTTCATTAATTCTGACCACCTTCGTTGTCGGATATTCAGATCCCTTAGGGTAAAAAAGTACTTCAAGCTCTTGTGGTCAGTGAAAATTTCACAAGTTTACCATGGCAAGTTCCAAATCGTGGGTTGGATAATTCTTCTCATGAGTCTTCAATTGCCTTGAAGCATATGCTAGCACCTGGTCCCCTTGCATAAGGACACATCCCAAGCCTTGATGAGAAGCGTCACTATAAATACTAAATCCTCTGTTGCTTGTCGGAATTGCAAGTATTGGAGCACAAGTCAATTTACTCTTCAATGTCTGGAAGCATTCCTCGCATTCTTTCCCCCATTCAAACGGAACATCTTTTCTCATCAATGTTGTCATTGGAGTAGCAATCTTCGAGAAATCTCAGACGAACCTCCTATAATATCCAGCCAATCCCAAAAAACTACCGATTTCTGACACATTGGTTGATCTCGCCCAATTCATAACGGCTTCTATTTTCTGTGGATCAACTGACACACCTTCTTTAGAAATTACATGACCAAGAAAGGTAACACTTGTTAACCAGAATTCACTTTTCTTCAATTTTTTGAACAATTACTTTTCTCGAAGTCGTTGCAACACCAATCTCAAATGCATGTCATGTTCTTCTGGACTTTTCGAGTAAACAAGAATATCATCTATAAAAATGATAACAAATTCATCTAGATACGTTTTAAAGACCCTATTCATTAAGTCCATAAATGCAGCGGGTGCATTAGTTACTCCAAACGGCATTTCAAGAAACTCATAATGACCATACCGAGTTCTGAAGGCCGTTTTCTCAACATCCTCAGCTTTTACCTTTAACTGATGATACCCCGACCTCAAATTGATCTTTGAAAACACTTGAGCCCCTTGTAGCTGATCAAATAAATCGTCAATCCGTGGCAGTGGGTACTTGTATTTAATAGTCACCTTATTAATCTCATGATAATCAATACACATCCGTATCGTCTCATCTTTCTTTTTCATAAAAAGAACCGGTGCACCCCAAGGTGATACACTAGGCCGAATGAACTCCTTATCTAATAATTCCTGTACCTGAGCCTTTAATTCTTTTAACTCTATTGGAGCCATTCTATATGGTGCCCGTGAAATGTGTTGCATTCTAGGTATCATGTCTATACCAAACTCAATCTCCCTCTCAATAAATACACTTGGCAAATCTTCAGGAAATACATCGGAAAATTCTCTAATCATGGGTATATCTTCCAACTTTAGTTTCGTACTTCTAGTATCTGATATGCTACAAAGAAAACCTTCACATCCCTTTTTCAATAAATGACAAGCCTTGACGGCGAAGACGAGATAAGGTGGTGACACAACACCTATCCCTTGAAAGGAAAAGACTCCACGAGTTGGTGCCTGAAATTCTACCCTTTTATTTCACAATCGATGATCACATAATTTACTGATAACCAATCCATCCCCAATATAACATCAAAATGTTGAATTACTAACGGCACCAGATTAGCGGTTAAAACTTCATCATTAATTTTAACTTTACAATTTCTATAAACTCCCGAACCCATTAAAGACCTCTCCAACGGCACTGACAAACATTGAATATTGCACATTCATGTGCCAATATAATAGACATAATGCTCATTTAATCCCCCAAATTCCTAGTTTTACATGCATATTTGAATTAATATAAATTAACAGTGATGTCACTCAAATGCATGTAATTATTTGTTTTTACACATTTTACATGTTTAGGTAAAAATGAAGTGAAATAAAGGGAAGAAAAGAAATAGCAACCACACCAAAGCTTTGCTCATAAAATATTAGTCAGAACTTGCACAGTGCAAGTTCTGAGCCAAATAAAAAAAAACACAACAAGAATGATAAAAAAAAATAATAATAATAAATCCAAAGTACACAAAAAAAAAACAAAATCGTGGAAGAAAATTCAAAAGCATCACTGTTGAAGACAGTGATACTTTTGATTAGAATTTGTTTCTTTCCTTTTTTTTTCTTTGCTCTCTTTCTCTCTCTCTCTCTCTCTCTCTCTCTCTCTCTCTCACAAATTTTACAGATTTTCAAAGATGTCAGAGAGCGGAGAAAAATAGGAGCTCATGAAGATCACGCGAAGAGAAGAATTGGCAGAGTGACGAAGGCAATGATGATTCTTCCTTCAAAAATCGTCTATAAAAGGAAGAGAACACCACAAGCAAAAAGACACAATTCACACAACACAACAGTTCACAATCACAGTTTGGAGAGAATAGTTTAGGGGAGGTTATTATGTGAGCACTTTATATTGTCCCTAGAAATAGGAAACTTTAGTTTTTCTTTGCCTTTTCTAGTTCTAGTAATTGTAAAATTTTACTTTTATGTAATTGATGATTTTATGTTCAAAAATATGTAGCAAAACTTTATGTACTGTATTTCTTAAATTTAAAATATTTGTTTTCTTGTATGACCTTTGTCACTTTGTAGTAGTAAAAATAGTCCTATTTAAATTTAGATTTAATATTTTTAGTCTAGTAGTACTTGTAGTTGTCCCTTAAAATAGTTAGAAACCCCAAATTTTCAGTTTTTATAGCAATATTTTTATTCACTAGAAGATAGATTTTGCGATTAAATGCCAGATTTCTTAGCCACGTAGTTGTTATAATCACCTACTAAAGTCCAAAAGTACATCATACCCATTTCTCACTCCAAAAGTATATTTGGATTTGGTTTGGCCTTATTTGTGTTCTTGGAGTTCAACCACTGTGACCCCACAAGAATCCAAAGTCAAAGGTTTAGTATTTTATTTTTGGTTCAGTATTTCCATTTATGTATATTTTATTAGTCTAGTTGTACTAAACTTTGCTATTTTGCAGATTCCACAAATTCAACCCCAGTTCATGTTATGTAAAGAAAATAATATAATAATATTAGTTTTTATCCTTACCTTGGTTTTACAACCTTAATTTTAATTGGACGGTGATTGCGTGCATCTATTTAATTTATCTTTTAATTTTATTTCGAAGACAGTTTCAATTCTAAAATGGTAGGCTAAAACTTTAATTGGGGATATGTAATAAAAACTTAGAAACCACAACTTCTGTGCACTAATCTTAAATGGGCAAATTTATCTGGATGAGTTATTTTTCCATTTATGGCCAAAAATATCTATGTATCTATAGTTTATGACCATTTAACATGTTTATATACTATGGCTATAATGGGTTCAAAAGATTATATATATTTGAAATAAAAAGCCTAATTATGTGGATTGTCAAACTATGCCTTTTGTCATAAAAAACACCTAGCATACTCAAACAACTCACATGACAAAGTTAATATTTCAAATATGTGCTTATATATATTTCTATCCAATAATGGATAGGCAATTGTGTAGTGGCAGAGTGGTTGGGACTGGACGCTGAATAACCCACGTCCGCAGCGGGGCACGGTTCGAACCTGGCTACTGCCCAATTGCCTTTTTATTTTTCTTTAAACCAAACGATGTCGTTTCATATCAAACCTGACACACTTGATATGACCCTGACTAGTGAAAGTTTATTTTTAAATAAAGAATGACTCTGCGGTCTTAAATGCCAAATGCTTTTCAAATGCACAAAAGTTGTGGGATCTAGTGTTGGTTTGCATATTCCCAATTCCTTTAAATCATTTCCCCTAGTTAATTAATATTTCCTGTTTTATAATAGTTTTGCTTAAATATCTGTATTATTTCCATCTTTCGCTATTGTTAAATCTAAAAAGTTTATCTTACAAAAATTTAGCTTATATATATTTTTCTTCATTTTCTTACTAGTATGTTAGTTAATTTATTTTGCACTGTTAAAATCTTTACCATAAACTGTTAAGAAAAAAATAGCTTTAATTACTTTTATTGCAAAACTATAAAAATTAGTAGTTTAGTAAAACCCCACAAAAATCCATCATCTTTTATTTTCTTTTTAGTGACAAAATAGTTATCTACTTAACTTAATAAAATTTTATTCCGTTCCCTGTGGGTTCGACCTGGACTTCCAGAACTTTATTACTTGTACGATCACCTACACTTGGGTGTGATAAGAAAACGCGTCAATAGGATGTCGTCAGGCACATCAACAGATAGATTATACTCTAGAAGTTCTAAGGGTACATTCATATTTCTAGCGAATTGATGTGACACAAACGAGTGTGTAGAATCGGAATCCATTAACACATTAGCAGGTGTTGAACAGATAAGAACTTTACCTAACACGACCGTGTTAGCAATGGTGGTCTCCCCTAGATTAAGCTAGAAATAACGACCCTGGCGTTGCTCCCTTCCTTGTGGTTGTTGTTGTTGAGGTGGTCGCAATGCTGGTGCATTACTCACAGTTGCACTAAAACATCCTTGCCCTGGCTTAGGACAATTGCGCATTCAGTGTCCAAGCTCCCCACAATTATGACAAACCATCCCACTATCATCGGTACGTCTCATTGGTGCATTTGTACTTGGCCTTATACCCAGGCAATTCTTCACCACATGTCCCATTTGGCAACAGTTATTACGCACTGTTGTTGGTAGATTGTACACACCCTAGTGAAACTTACCACACGTGTTGTACCGCGGCTTATTAACTCCACCGCCCAAGGAACTCCCAAAACTTTGTCTTTTTGAACTCCCTTGTCCACTATATTGACTTGAACTCGGCCTTTTGTATTGTTGATTTACTGGTGCTTGCGAACCTTGTTGATACCCTATGTCTCTCTCAGCAATTGAAGTCACATCCAATGCCTCTGCAACTTCGTCCAATCATTGTACTGATACTTGTCGTCGGATCTCATCCCTAAGCCCTGTCACAAACTTTCTAGTTCGATCCCCTTCATTTGGTACTATGTTCTCAGCAAATCGTGCCAAACTTGCAAATTTGGCGAAATACTCCCAAACTGTCATCCCTCCTTGCTTTAGTTCCATAAACTCTTGAACCTTCGAATCTTCGAACGATTTCAAAAAAATACTACTGCTTGAAAAGTACTACAAACTCCCCCCCCCCCCCCCAAGTGTTCGGCCTTTCGGGTCCCAATTTTGTACGCCACCAGTACTGTGCTTCTTCTTTTAAAGTATCGACGACAAATAGAACCTGTTGAGCCTCGAAACATAGAAAAACCCTAAATATTCTCTCCATATCAGACAACCAAAAGTCGGCTCTCATTGGATCAGTCTCCCCCCTGAATAATGTCAGTTTCTGCTTGTAGAACTGCAAAATGGTGGTCACCTCCTCCCTCGGATTAGGATTTGGTTGTTCACGTCTTCCCTATATCGCATGAGTTTCAACTACTTGTACCAAACCATCTATAACCCTTTTCCATTCTCTCCATTTGTGTAGCTCAAGCTAGATATTTTTTCTCTGGCATTCACAATATATTTTCATATACACTTTACTTTTAGACTTTTCAATGCATGCTCAACATCATTCAACATGCTAAGTATACGTGTATGCATGATTTTTATACATTCATTAATCATTTATGCTTATGACATGTTGCAATCGTCACTTGTCCCGAAAGGCTCTAATCTATAGCTTTGATGCCAAAAATTGTCATATTCCCAACCCGCCTCGGGCGAGTTGGGACACGTGTAACAAGCCCACACGTCAAAGCACCCTTAATTCACTAAGAAAAACACATATTAGACCTCATAAAACAACTTTAGTGACACAAAATAGCCCTAAGGGCAAACTTGTCGTTAAATAAGTATATCCAAATTTTAGACCAAAATATAGGTCTTTGAGTCCCGGTTCCAACTCAAAAAATGATGCGCGAATACGAGTTTTGTAGAAGGAGATATGCTAGTTTCCGTAAAAGTCAGCAGCTGCCAAAAACAGGGGCGGATTGATCTGGCTTCCCCAGAACAGTTCCCAACTGCTAAAAACATCATTTTTACATGTCCAAACCAAAATCAAACTTAACCCAAACTTGAGAAAATATCAAGGATCATTTCTAAAACATTTTCAAGTACTTTTAAAACATGAATTCAAGGTACCCAAGAGTATCACAACAATGAAACACTCAAATTCCTCTCCAAGATCATTAAGTAGCATTTAAAATCAACCTTTTCCCAATTACTTGGAACATCACAACAAAGAGAAAACAAGTGTGGTTTCCATTAAAAAGTTACTTATAGTCTTCCAACACACATAACTTGTGAAGTACAATTACAACACACATCACAAGCTATGCAAACCATACTAAATCAACTTGGCATATTACAAAGGAAACCTCTCAAGTCACAAGTTAACCAACATCTTCAAAATACAAGATGTTTACAACACTTAAAGTTTATGATTACAAGTTAACCTCAAAACAACTATACATATGCACATATCAACACTTCTCACAACCCCCACGCCTAACTCGTCGAACGAATCATTTTCTCTCCTCTTCCCGTGCCGTACCTGCGATGGTTATTCAATAATCACATCATAAAATATATTTTGGTTTAAGCTTTCGCTTAGTGATTGAACTAATCATGCTAATGCAAAGTTTGTAAATATAACAATCATTATAACAACAAAAAATTGATCTCCGAAAAGTCAAGTCATTCCAGCTACCACCCCCGGGTCCTTCTTACCCCGGATCTTTCTCACTTTTGGTGCATATAGCGCAACACACACTCTCTTGTGACCCCGAAGGCGTCGCCGGCATTTCATTATGGTCATCACCACATCCTACTCATTGAGGACTTCCTATTTCTTACATATGGGACCTATAAATGGTGACCACTACTTGACTTCCCTTTGATCCACATAAGCATATAAGCAACTTTGCATATAAGCATAACAAATTCACATACTTGACATGCTTTTTACCCAAATTCATCAATATACATGTACATAAGCAAGAGTTAAGCATCTACTGGCAACATTACCACATAAACATAACCAAACATCCAATTTCAGGATTAGAGCACTCACCTCCTCAAATTGTTAGCAAATTACGCCTAGAACCCCAATTCCTTCAAAGTTTTAGCTCAATTCTAAACCGGTGAAAATCCTACATAAGTTTGGTATCAAAAACATCGTCTATCAAGAACAGTTGCCGTAAAAATGTTGCCAAAAACGAAAACAAATTATGTGCATGTGATCCTCTTACCTCCACGAGTCCAAAAATGGTATCGGATCGTAAATTCGGCGTCAGGCAACGAACGAACGGCACGAAATGTCTCAGGAATTTCCATCGCCGACTCGAGAGCTCTTCATCCTCTCTAAATCCTATAAACCCAGCTGTGTATTGTGTCTTTGAGACACATATCAACACATGCATATGTGTTGTGACAAGTTTCCTTTATTTATGTTTACCTACCCCGACTTTCTTTAAGCTTTATTATGAAACCTCTATGTTAATTACGTTAACTACCCATCTTTTCTAAAAGGATTTAATTTAAGTCCCGCGTGGGTCCCAATTGTGGTCCCACATAAATTATGAGGTTGCTATTAAACCTACAATTTATAAATTATTTTCAAATACGCTCACACATGGGTACCCAAATTGGTCCCCTTACCCTATCATAAGACATAACAATATTTTTAAACATTAAAACAAGTATTCATCTAAGCATATAATGACATCAGAATGTATATATTTTAATTAAACCTTCATTGGGCCCCACATTTTTATACCAATCCTGTTTTTTACAGAACTTTCATCTGTGTCCGCATTTGAACACCTTTTTACCTGTGGGTTCATAACCCCACCTTAAATCATCTCATGCATTAATTATCTTTAATTAACACGTATTATTATCACATTAATCTTCTTTTCCAGGTACGGGTGTTACAAATAGCGCACCACAAATAAAAGCTATTTACATCGAAAATGGACATCTATTATTGGGTATCAAATTCGCCACAAATAGTATAACTATTTGTGACGCGTGGATTTTGCGTCGCAAATAATTAATATATGTGGCGCGTTGACTGCACCACAAATAGTTATCAGAAATTTAGTGAATTATTGTATTTGCGACGCACATTTTGCGCCATAAATAATGTAATCAAATTTCTCACAAAAGTATTTGTGTTGCGACCTTTGCGCCACACTATAACCAAATTATACATGGTAGCATTTGTGACGCAACAAGTGTGCCACAAATACTACATCAAAAATTTAAAATTTGTAATTTATTTATTTATTTTTTTTGCTTTTTTTTCCCTGTATTGTATACCTGCTATATCAAAGTATTTGCAATCATAAACACAAAATTTATGATCACAAAATAATCATTCACATAAAAGATCCAACAATTCATACAAATTATGTAAATAAAGTTACTTAATAAATCCAAGATCATGTCCATCATGTTTAATTCAGTACAAATTAAGTCACTAAAATTTAAGTGTCTCCGAATTCAATAAAAAAAAAACAAAATCATTCCAAAGTCGACAATCTTCCAATAAAACTCATACCTGAAACACTAAAAAAACAAAAAAAAAGAAGCAATTTAGCATTTACAATCTACAAGTAATAAGAGATTACAAAAACCAAAAAATAAAAACTTATTATTCTCCAATATTTGAAATTCTAAATTTTTTTTGTCAAACTCTCAAACCGGGCATCCGATAAGGGTCCCGTTTGTTCCCACAAGTTTCTTTGGGCGTGTGTGAGGTGTCAGTGAAGTTACGTTGCTTACGGGATGGCGGTTCACCATTTCACCCGACCAAACCCCGAAACCAAGTTTTAGGAAGCTTAGGTGTGTGAAATTCTATTTCTTCGCCTAACTCTCAAACCAGTCATCCAATAAGGGTCCCGTTTGTTCCCACAAGTTTCTTTAGGCGTGTGTGAGGTGTCGTTGAAGTTACGTTGCTTACGGGACAACTGTTCACCATTTCACCCGACCAAACCCCGAACCCAAGTCTTAGGAAGTTTAGGTGTGTGAAATTCTATTTTTTCGCCTCTCAAACAAGGCATCCGATAAGGGTCCCGTTTGTTCCCACAAGTTTCTTTACGCGTGTGTGAGGTGCCGGTGAAGTTACGTTGCTTACAAGATGGTGGTTCACCATTTCACCTGTCCAAACCCCAAAACCAAGTTTTAGGAAGCTTAGGTGTGTAAAATTCTATTTCTTCGCCTAACTCTCAAACTGGGCATCCGATAAGGGTCCCGTTTGTTCCCACAAGTTTCTTTATGCGTGTGTGAGGTGTCAATGAAGTTACGTTGCTTACGGGATGACGGTTCACCATTTCACCCGTCCAAATCCCGAAACCAAGTTTTAGAAAGCTAAGGTACGTGAAATTCTATTTCTTCGCCTAACTCTCAAACCTGGCATCCGATAAGGGTCCTGTTTGTTCCCACAAGTTTCTTTAGGCGTGCGTGAGGTATCGATAAAGTTACGTTGCTTATGGGATGGCAGTTCACCATTTCACCCATTCAAACCCCGAAACTAAGTTTTAGGAAGCTTAGGTGTGTAAAATTCTATCTTCGCCTAACTCTCAAACCGGGCATCCGATAAGGGTACCATTTGTTCCCACAAGTTTCTTTAGGCGTGTGTGAGGTGTCGGTGAAGTTACGTTTCTTACGGAACGGCAATTCACCATTTCACCCGTCCAAACTCTGAAACCAAGTTTTAGGAACCTTAGGTGTGTGAAATTATATTTCTTCGCCTAACTCTCAAACCGGGAATCGGATAAGGGTTTCGTTTGTTCCCACAAGTTTTTTTAGGTATGTGTGAGGTATCGGTGAAGTTACGTTGCTTACAGGATGGCGGTTCACCATTTCATCCATCCAAACCCCGAAACCAAGTTTTAGGAAGATTAGGTGTGTGAAATTCTATTTCTTCGCCTAACTCTCAAACCGGGCATCCGATAAGGGAAAATATCTTTAGTTGTTTTCCGTGACACATACAACCTTTGCAATCTCGATGTCAATGGAAAGTATGTCAAAACTTTATACGGAATTTTCTTACATTTTCCTTCATCGATTTTATACCTCGACTCATTACACTTAGGCACTTCTGCTCTTTCTCAGTTTCTTTCCAAAAAAGCATGCAATCATTTTTACATGCATGGATAGGGATATAGCCAAGGCCTATGTCTCGTATATACTTCTTTGCTTCAAAATATGAATTCAGAAGGGTCTCATCATCGGGAAGTGCTTTTTTTTTTAATCAGTTCAAGAATCATGTTAAATGACTTATTACTCCAAAGGTTAATGGTCTTCAGATGGAGCAACTTGACCAGAAAATTCAACTTCGTCAACTTTGTACAACTCGGATAAAGTCACAATTTTACATCCTTGAAAAGGCGTCCAAATGACCCGGATTCTCTAGGATCAGTAGCACTTGAGGAATCCTCTAGAGGAATGACATTACTCATTGTCACACCCTTATACAAGTCTTCCAATGCCTCTTGTATGCCCTCGGGATAAATTAGTTCATCATCATCATCATCATCATCATCCTCACTCAACACTTCATAATCCTTTTTCCCCTCCCCATGATACCTCCAATGAGTGTATTTTCTAGACATCCCTTTTTTTAGGTCTAAAAGATGCCCTCTGACATCATCTATATGCATATATCCATAGATGCGCGCACAAACTGAATGAATTCTTCAACCCCCCTTCACATACTCGGGCAAATATCTACCCCAAAGCTGCATCCAACTCTTATCCATATATGTCTACATTAACAATTAATTTTTTTTAAATGAAACCCACACAACAATAAAAGATAACCATGAATTATTTAGTTTTTTAGTTCAAAAATTTCTCGCTATCCTTAAATTTTAATTAGGAACAGTGTGGCGCAAAGTGGATATTACTCGACTTCCACAAATGAACCAGTTCTAAAGATTTAAGTATTTGTTAGATGTCATTTTGTTGCTTCAAAGTCCATTTTTCCCGACATTAGAGTTTGTAGGGTTTGACTTATGCGCTTAGACTCTCTAAGATATCAATCACTAAACTAAGCAAAGTAGCATGATAATGATCTTAAAATTTGGATAGAAAAATAAAAATAGAGCTAAATGTGAGAACTTGTGAAGCCCATAAATAGTTGTAAAATGTAAAAAATAAACAAAAAATAAACAAAAAAGGAAGAAGAAGAAGAAGTTAAAATTGAACTATTTGGCAAACCAATTTCTATGAGTCAATCGCCAAAATTTACAACTGCCAAGCTACTTTGGATAACTTTTGACACACTGCATATTTTTGTGGTTGAATCGCAAAAATAAAAGATGTTGCCCAAGGTTGGAGGAGAGAGAAAGCCAAAAATAAAGTGACAATTTGAGCAAAATATATTAGGAGCAAAGAGACACGCATGATGTTGGAATTAAATGGTAAAATGAACTCTTGCAATCACAAAACTCATGCGGCATGCCACGCAGATTGCCTTAGGTCTTGTTTGGAGGTGATGTCAACAACAATCTTCTTTGCTTCATCTCAAAACAAGGTTTGGATAGGACATTTCCTTGAAGTAATCATTAGGTCTTTATTTATTTTTATTTTTTTGCTGAAAAATTCCTTTAGAAACCAATTTTATAGACATGTCGGTTAGATTTTATTCTAGTCAAACATGAACTGATATAATAAGATATAACTATGAAATTGAACTATATAGATTTCTTCCACATTCTTATCATGAATTTGCAAAATCATCAAAATGAAAGCTCAAGTGAACCAACCTCAAGTAGAGCAGGTTAGTCCCAGTTTGGCTCCTTTTTCAAACTCACGGACTTGCAAACAAGACATACTAAGATTTTCATTTTCAACTTAAACAAGAGCTACTTTTGTACATATATCCAAAGCAAGTAACCCAAATGAACCCCCCTCCCCCCAAAAAAAAAAAAAAAAAAAAGAAGACCCATTGAAGCTTTAAGAAGACTTTCATTAGAGAGCTCCAAAGCAAACCATTTAGCAATGAAGATATTATGAGGGACATGATCAAAAGTACAAACACTATTGCTAAAAAACGAATAAAGTGAGGAGAACAATACATTAGCTTGAGCCCTGGGAATAGGGATTTGCTCTTCCATTATTCATATACAATTTCCCCAACCAATCAAAGCTATTATTTGGAATTTCACCAAACAATCGATTGTAATAAACATCCATTAGTCAAGATTGTCAGCCAATGACCCCATTATTCATCATATAGACAACATAGCAACCCAAACTTCTCATAAATTGGCCATAAATTAGCATAGCAACCCAAACTTTTCAAGAATTTGCCCTAAATTTGTTGAAAGGTAATTTGGAATTTTCAAAATAGTTGTTTTTAGTAGAATAATATGGAATTCTAGTCTCTAGAAATATCAATCTTGGTTTTGTGTTCCAATGTGCCTTTTTATCTCCCAATGTCCTAGGGAATTAAGGAAGTAGTACTGCAAATGTTTTCTAGAATTATCAGCAGGTTCTATAAATTGCTATGTGTATTTTGCAATGTAGTAGTAATAAAAAAAATATCAGAAAGCAGTTTCAGCAGTGCTATGCACACTGTTTTCTGCATAAATTTAAACATTGGCTGCTTTGTTGTTTTTTCATTTCTTTTATGCAACAAGTAAAGTTTGCACTAAATCCTTCAAGCATTCTTATTTTTCATTCACACTTCCGCTGCCCCCAACAAATTTGGTATCAGAGCCCTGATATCCAGCCTTGAACTTTCATTTTCTGCATCTTAATCTTTCTATCTCAATCCAAATGGCAGCCACTTCTATTTCAATCCAAATGTTTACATACTCTCCAAATCAAATTCCTATTTTTGTAGGAGAGCACTATGATTATTGGAGCAGTCAAATGAAGACAATTCATCTCTCAAGATCTGTGGTAAGTTGTAGAAAACACTTATCCAGAACCACCTCCAGCAGGGAGCTCTTCAAATTGGTCAGATGTACAACAAAGTCAATACAAGAAAGACGTCAAGAAAGATGCAAGTGCACTTCGGTGTATCCAACAAGGGGTAAGCAAATCTATCTACCCTCGAATCTTTGGTGCTACTAAAGCAAAAGAAGCTTGGGATATCTTGAAAAATGAATTTCAAGGAAATGATAAAGTGATCTCAATAAAGCTACAATCCCTTTGGAAGGACTTCGATAATATGGCAATGAAGGAAAGTGAAAGCATTCAAGAATTTCTTTCCAAGGTTGTAGAAATTGTTAATCAAATTCGAAGCTATGGAGACACTCTTCAAGACAAAAAGATAGTCCAAAAAGTTCTCCATAGCCTTTCCCCAAAATTCGATCATGTTGCTGCAGCCTTTGAAGAATCGAAAGACCTTCAGTCTTATACTTTGCATGAACTAATGTATTCACTCCAAGCACGCGAGCAAAGAATAAACAGGTCAACAAGCCAACCTTTGGAGCAAGCATTTCAATCTAAAGTAAACTTCTCAGATAGAAATGCATTCAAATTGCAGCAATGGAAAAAAGGTGACTCATTCCAAAACAAGGGAAAAGGCCAGTACAACCGAAATAAAGGCGATGGAAAAGCAAAGGAATTGAGGGGAAATTTACAACAAAGACCCAGTAACTTCTCCAACTCTCGCTACCGCATTTGCAAAAAGCATAATCATGAGACAAAAGATTGTCGATATAAATGTAAAAGTTGCAAAAATCCTAATCATTCTCGAAGAGATTGTTGGTTTCAAGGGAAAAAGGATAGTGATGAAGCAAATTTTGTGGAAGATGAGGAGGAGCATTTATTCTCTTGCATGAGTGTTTGCCATGAATCACAACATGTTTGGTATTTGGATAGTGGTTGTAGTAACCACATGACGGGGAATCGAGATATCTTTGTGGAGCTTGATCAAAGTTTTACTTCTCAAGTAAGGCTTGGAGATGGAAAGCTACAAGGAGTTGAAGGAAAGGGAGTAATTTCTGTCCACACAAAGGGATGTAACCAAAAACTGATTAGTGATGTTTTGTATGTTCCAAATTTCGCTCAGAACCTCTTAAGTGTTGGACAGCTCATTCAAAAAGGTTATTCGATAATTTTTGAAGATGAAAAATGCAGAATTTTTGATAAGAAAAATAATCTCACAATGGCTATAGTTGAGATGAGCCAAAATAAAGTATTTCCTCTTTTTATGCCACTTGATGAGAATGTTGCATTGAAAATTGTAAACATTGATAAAACCTTCCTGTGGAATTTAAGATATGGTCACTTAAACAATAAAAGGCTGCAATTGCTCAAGCAAAAGAGCATGGTGGTCGGACTCCCTGCAATTGAAAGAAAAAAATCAAGTTTTGTGAAGGTTGCATTTACGGGAAGATTCATAGACTTCCATTCCCCAAAACCTCTTGAAGAGCTACTGCTCCATTAGAGCTGGTGCATTTTGATATATGTGGTCCTATGAGGACTCCATCTCTTAATAATAAGAGATACTTCATTCTATTTGTTGATGATTATACAAGGATGATGTAGATTTTCTTTCTTAATCAAAAGTCCGAAGCATTTTCAGCTTTTCTCCAGTTCAAAGCCTACGTAGAAATATATAGTGGCCACCAAATAAAGACTCTACGGACGGATCGAGGAGGAGAGTACATCTATACTCCATTCATGGAGTATTGAAAAGAAAATGGAATTCGAAGGTAGCTCACTATTAGAATAAGCCCACAACAAAATGGCGTAGCCGAGAGGAAGAACCGAACCATTGTTGAGATGGCTCGGAGTATGTTAAAGGGAAAAAATCTTTCTAACAGGTTTTGGGCTAAAGCTGTTAACACAACAATCTATATTCTCAATCGATCTCCCACAAAAGCTGTGCGAAACAAGACTCCATTTGAAGCTTGGAACAAAAGGAAGCCGGTCGTAGATCATTCCAAAGTATTTGGCTACATAGCATATGCTTTAATTCCTTCTCAAAATAGGGACAAATTTGATAAGAAGGGTGAAAGATATATATTCCTTGGCTATTGTGATGAATTTAAAGGATATCGCTTGTTTAATCCAAAGACTAGCAAGCTGGAAGCTTCAAGAGATGTGGTATTTGATGAAATGGCAGCTTGGAGCTGGGAAAAAAACTCCTCCGAAGAACAGATAAGATATGAGCTTTTGGAACCGACATCAAATCAGGAAGAACCTCATCACACTTCAAATGCAAATCCGCATCAAAGTCCAGCAAGATCATCATCCTCGAGTCCTTCAAGTGAAGAAACTTTAGATTCACCTCCAAGGAAGTTGCGTTCTATAACAGAAATTTATGAAGCAAGTGATGTTGCTTTCTTTGCTTGTGAACCACAAAATTTTGAAGAAGCATCTAATGAAAAGGTGTGGAGAAAGGCAATGGATGAAGAAATTGCCACCATAGAAAAGAACAAAACATGGAAGCTTGTGGACTTGCCAAAAGCTAAAGAAGTGATTGGATTAAAATGGATTTATAAGATAAAATTCAAAGAAGATGTCTCCATCCAAAAGCATAAAGCACGGCTGGTTGCGAAGGGATGTTCTCAACAGGCCGGAATTGATTTCAACGAAACTTTTGCCCATGTTGCTCGAATGGAGACAATACAGGTTGTTCTTGCACTAGCAGCACAATTGGAGTTGAATGTCTAGTAAATGGATGTCAAATCAACCTTATTCAATGGAGAGCTTGAAGAAGAAGTATACGTGGAGCAACCACAAGGTTATGAAGTGAAAGGAAATGAAGACAAAGTATATCGACTTCAAAAGGCACTCTATGGCTTAAAGCAAGCACCTAGAGCATGGAATAGCAAGATTGATGGATACTTCTATCAAAATGGATTCAAAAGAAGCCCAAGTGAACCATCACTTTATGTGAAAAAGGAAGGTATGAATGAATTTCTCATAGTTTGCCTCTATGTTGATGATTGGATTTATATGGGCACAAGTATGAAAATAGTAGAAGTTTTTAAAAGGAAAATGATGGAAGAATTTGAAATGACTGAGTTGGGTCTAATGAAATATTTTCTTGGAATCCAAGTGAAGCAATCTAAAGGTAAGATTTTTATCTCTCAAGAAAAGTATATGGAAGATTTGCTGAAAAGGTTCCAGATGAACAAGTGTAAACCGGTGTCAACACCTATGGCATTGAATGAAAAGTTGCAGCAAATTGATGGTGCAACAAAGGTGGATGCAAAATCTTTTAGAAGTCTTGTTGGTTCTTTGATTTATCTCTCAAATACAAGGTCGGACATTGTACATTCTGTAAGTTTAATATCCAGATTTATGAGTGAGTCAAGCATGATTCATTATGCAGCAGCTAAAAGGGTGCTAAGGTATCTTCAAGGGTCTAAGGATCATGGCCTCTTATATGTGAAGGAAGAAGACAATAAGCTAGCTAGTTTTACTGATAGTGATTGGGTTGGTTCGTTGGATGATGGAAAGAGCATATTTGGCTACTTTTTTTTTCCTTGGAACAAAGTTGATATCTTGGAGTTCAAAGAAGCAAAAAACAGTGGCATTATCCTTAGCAGAAGCTGAGTACATTGCTGCCACAGATGTAGCGTGTGCAGAAATTTGGCTAAGGAGAATGCTTTCTGATTTGCAAGTAGTGCATGAGCAACCAACTACCATATGTTGCAACAATATGTCCGCAATTGCTATGACCAAAAATCCTGTGTTTCATGCTTGAACAAAGCACATTGAGCTTCGACATCATTTCATTAGAGATTTGGTGAGCAAAGGAGAAATTGGATTGGAGTTCATTAACACCAATGAACATCCAGCAGATATTCTGACAAAGGCTATCACTACAGAAAAGTTTGAGAGGTTCAAGAAGCAAATGAAAATTACAAATTAAGAGGGGGTGTTGAAAGATAATTTGGAATTTTCAAAATAGTTGTTTTTGGTAAAATAATCTGGAATTCTAGTCTCTAGAAATATCAGTCTTGGTTTTGTGTTCCAATATGTCTTTTTATCTCCCAATGTCCTAGGGAATTAAGGAAGTATTTACAGCAGATGTTTTCTAGAATTATCAGCAGGTTCTATAAATTGCTATGTGTATTTTGCAAATGTAGTAGTAATAAAAAAAATATATCAGAAACCAGTTTTAGCAATGTTATGCACACTGTTTTCTGCAGAAATTTAAACATTGGCTGCTTTGTTGTTTTTTCATTTCTTTTATGCAACAAGTAAAGTTTGCACTAAATCCTTCAAGCATTCTTATTTTTCATTCACACTTCCGCTGCCCCCAACAAAATTAGCATAGCAACCCAAACTTCTCAGAAATTGACACACATGAATATATATACACTTGAAATTACACACACAAAATAGACAGACACACACGCAATCACGCACGCCCACTGTGTGTATGTGTGTGTGTGTGTGTGTGTGTGTGTGTGTGTGTGTGTACGTGTGTGAGATAGAGGGAGAGGGAGAGGAAAAGAGACTGATGAGAGAGATAGAGAGGGAAAGAGACTGATGAGAGAGAGAGAGAGAACGCACAGTACACACACACGCACGCACAAACGTCAAAGAGAGAGAAAGAGAGAGACTAAGACTAGAAGGCATACCTGAAATAGTCAGCGTCGGCGGCCGGAGGCAGCTGCGGCGTGATCCGGCGGCAATGACATAGTGAGATTGAGAGAGAGACTGAGAGGGCGTACAGAGATTGGGAAAATTTTGGGAAAGTTAATTAGTTTTACCTTTTTGCCCTTTTGGAACCAAAAACATGCGGGGCTCAATTTTCGGCACAAATAAATTTTGGTCACTTGACTATTTTTGGCATGCATATTGCGCCATAAATAACCACAAAATTATTTTCGGCGCTAATATTGCGCCACAAATAACCACTAAACTATTTTCAGCACAACTATTGCGCCACAAATAACGACTTGACTATTTGTGGCGTACGTGTGCGTCGCAAATACAAAAATTTGACTAGTTTTTGCTATTTTATTTATGACCTAGAACTTAACGTCGCAAAAAGAAAAGTACGTTGGAAATAAGTAGAGTGTTTGTGGCTCGTATCGTGCGCCACAAATACTGTGCGCCACAAAAAGTCCTGTTGTTGTAGTGATCATACACCACTGTGTCCCTCCACAAATTTGTATGAAAAATTAGTCTAAATGTATCATACATTTATCTACACCGCTGAAGTTGCTTTATAGAGAGTTAAGAGAGGGAAAAACAATAGGAACCACAAAAAAGCAAGAACAATGAGTAGTCAATGAAATAAAATGACCCACTCTTGTATGATTCAAATGGGTTTGGTAATACCAGAACTGATTTATAGTTCAAAAAATAAGTTCTAAATAATTTGATTTTTGTATAGCTGCTTTCTTGTTACATACAGGTCTTTATTTCGATTTTAAAATACCTCAAGATCTATTTCTATTTTTAGTATTCTCAAACAACTCTGGAGTTTACTTGTATCATAGAAATGCAAAATAGTATCCGAAAATCGACCATTTCTTGAGAGTGCGATTTACCTATTTGGCTATACATCCAAAACTTTGATCTCAATAAATACTGATGCATCATTAAATTCTTGTGGGTGTATGAATGTATAAAATGGTGTGAGTTAGATTAAATGACGATCTAACGGTCACAACGAAACTCTTCACTTTATTGAAATGAGGATCCCTCGTCAGAAGAATTTTGTATATATATATATATATATATAATACACACATATTTTTCATGCTTGCATACGTATATGCGGATATGCAAAGATGCGTCAGCAAAACATTTTTGAGCGTCTTGTTGTGTGAACACATTTTAATACTTGTGCATTAAAAAAAAAAAATCAAATGTTCTTTTTCAATGAAGTTACCTTTTCAAATGCTGTATCCAGCATTCCAGCCAAACTTTTCAACGCCTATGGCCCTTCGGGTAAGATCCATTATTGGTCTTGCCCGTGAGGCCATGACCCTTGAAAATGGAAAGGTCCATCTGAATAAGTACAACCAAACAAGCAACATCAAACATATATACACACATGTATATGTGTGTGTATATACATAGGGAGAGAAACAAAGGTAGGGGTATTCTTGGTGATTGGCTTGTCTGGGCTGTCGTTCGTTACAATAATGATACATTCATATTTTTAAGCACACCTCTAATCACATATTTGCTTTAAATGTGTGTACCATATGATGTGTATATACGTAGTGCACAAAAAAATATAAAAAATCATACAACACAAAGTACATACATTTAAAGCATAAGATGTGATTGGAGGCCGATGTAATTAGAGATATAAGTATATCATTGTTAATTCCGTTATGTTACGTGAATGAAAAGCAGGGCTAAACATAGTAGTACAACTCTGATAAAATGGACTTGCAAACACTAGGGGAAATAAGAAAATTTGTAACTTTTTTTTTTTTTTTTCATAACAATCGTCATATGAAATTTTTTCCCCTGTCATCGTGTGGCTTAGTTTGCTTAATTTGAGCTTGGATATTCTTCAATAAACATGATACAATGATTATTTGATGAGTAATGATATACCCACACTTTCATCCACACCACCAACCACATTCAACACATTCTGATCTTTAATTATCCTTAATTCTGATAGGTTCCACTTCCACATGAGCTCCATATAGAATCAAGGGATAAAATGTGCTGAATATGGGTTCCACTAACCATATTGGACTTACATCTTTTAGTTAAAAGTGCAAGCAATGTGATTATTTTAGTCAATTTAGTTAACAAAGCATATCTTCTTTATGATTTGATTATAGAACCTTCATTCTTGTCAAAACTATTACTCGTATAAGCAATGCATTCTTTTATGCCGTAGACATATTAAATCCATATCCCTACTCTCTCTAGTTAGTGGGTGGATATCATATGGAGTTTCATACAGTTAGTGGATATATACCACTTGTCAGTACTATAACTTTTCTCATTTTCCAACTAATTTTATAGTGATAGGTCCCATTTGGTACATTTACTATTTGCCCAAAGTTTCTTCTTTCTTCCGATTTATGGATCCCACTTTGGTATATATATATATATATATATTGTAAATAAGAATGAATTTTTTTTTAATTACTCCTATTTTCTACTTTGCATAGCTAGTTTATAAGAATAAGTCACAAGATTACAATACAGATTATTAAAAGATTAATTACATTTTATTCTCTTTGTTTATACTCATTTTCACTTTATCATGGCTCCAGTGCTTCAAAAGTGGATATTAACTCGTTGTGGTTTCGGACTAAAGTGAAACTTTAAGGATTTTTCACAAAATTAATGAAAATTCTATAATTGGCCAAAAAAATTTACACTTAAGCCTAATGCTTCCATTGAATGGGAGGGGCTCTTAGGTGCACTGGGTAAGTACTAAGTGCAGTGTACTGGACTTTTAAGCCTAAAAAACCCGCGAGCTGCTCTACTGACCCGCGTCCCGTCCCGTCACCCCGCTGATCCGCGGATTTTTTAAACTTAAAAGCCCAGTGCACTGGATCAGTGCACTTAATTACCAATGCACCTAAGAGCCTTTCTCTCTATACCAACGTAGGCTATTTTTTAACACTTAAACCTTTTCTGAGACTAAATCTGCGGTTAATTGTCTATGTGAGGTTATTCGCACTCCATAAAATGAATTGATTGTATGTATTACAAGGTGTGTCAATAATATTATGGAGTACATTAGTTCAATTTTGGAGTGAGAATAACAATTCTCCATGTATATAGACTTATACATATACGTGTTAATTACACTAACAACTTCTATAAGACAAGGCGGGTGTACAAATCTCTCATGTAGTATGTGTGAAGTTAAAATGACTTCCATCACAAAGATGGAAAGTTTAACAGTACTGTTAATGGAACAGTCTAAAGTACCAATAAGTCTAAAGCTTATATATAAATAAAGACCTTACTCTCGTTACTCATTACATATACTTTAACAAAAAAAAAAATTAATGACAATTAATTAGCGAAAGGAAGTTGTTTCTCAACTACAAAACATAAGGGAGGTATATGTAAATTTCTAATACTGTGTTAATCTGATGTATAAGAGAGAGAGAGAGAGAGAGAGAGAGAGAGAATGAATGTGAAGTGTGAACGAAGAAAAAAACAAGAAAAGGCCCACAGAGATCGATGCCTGGTTTTTGGAACTGAATTGGACAAAAAAAAAAAAAAGTGGTCATCCTTGACCCATAGTGATCTTTTTCTACATTGATTTTTGATTTTTTTATTTTTTTTTGATAGCCACCACAAAACATATTCGATCCCACGTGTTTTTATTTTTTTGGATGCCCACCCATTTCTAGCTGGCAGCTGCACATATTAATTGTTCCGTCGTACATAATTTCCAAACAATTGTGGTGTTGGTGTGAACATATTTTACTTCACAATAGTCAGCCACTCCCACACTACTTTGTGTGACAGTGTGTGTGAAAGAGAGATGAGGAATATTTTCCATTCGAGATAGTGGGGTCGTTGTCATTAATTAGCTGGGACTACTTGTGTATAACATCAAAAATACTAAATGTTTTCATGCTTTGCGATTAAAAATGCTAAATTATTTTTTTCTTGTTATATTTTTAGGGTAAATATTACTTACCATCCTCGAGGTTTAGCCTAATTACACTCGCCTCCCCTGACATTTCACGAGTAACACTTACCTCCCTTAGTTTTGAATTTCAGTAACACGTACCTCCCATCCATTAACAAACCGTTAGAAAATTAACACAATGATTATCACATCACTTAATAATAATCTAAAATACCAAAATTACCCTCCATTACTGTTCATCTTCTTCTTTTTACCTCTATTCATTCTTCTTACCCATTTCTCTCTCTAAAAGTTAGACCAAATTAAAACTGAAACATATTATCAACACAGTGATTGCAACAATGGATTTGTACAGATATACAAATGGATGGTACATAGACCAATTTGTTTGTGGTGGTACTTCGTCATCCTCTCGCCACATATACATAAATATACACACATATATACATATTGTATGGATATACATACATATATACACAGAGATATACATATTGTACAGATATACATATTTTTGTGCTTTGAATAACCCACACCACACGAACCCTTCCGTTTTTGATTGCGCCTCATCCCCACTGAAACTCACTTTAATTCTCTTCCTCTCATTGCTAAACTTCCACTTCACTTTAATTATCTTCCTCCCCTGTTTTTCAAGTATAAGGGATTGCAATTGTCTCCCCTGTTTTTCGAGTATAAGGGATTGCAATTGTTGTTGCAAACGTGTGAGATTGAAGGAGAAGAGTTGGGCAGATTTAATTTTGTGAGTAAGAGGGTTACAATTGTTGGTACGGATCGAGGTGTGAGATTGAAGGAGAATTAGAGATGGGCAGATTTGGTGGAGTTGTAGGACGGAGGTAGAGAGAGAAGCCATTGTCAACAGATTCTTAGATTTAGAGTGAATGTTGTGAAATCAAAACCCTTTACTAGGCTCATCTCTCTCCTCCTCTAGTTACTCATCCTCGTCCTTTTTCATGGCGGCGGCGGTGAATTTGTGGTGGTCTTGTGGGTTTGCAATCTGGCATATGGAGGATAGATTGGGAATGGATTATGCATTTGTTTGTGGAGGAAATTAATAGTGGAGAGAGATGAAATCAAATACACACATAAAAAACAGGGAGAAGAGAATGAAGGAGAAGAGAAAATAGGATTTAAATTTGATTTTTTTTTTATTTGAACAAAGTGTAAGGGCAAAATAGTAAAAAGATCACCTTTATTAACGGCGTCTACTGAGAGGGGAGGTAAATGTTACCTTTGAAATGTGGAGTGAGGTAAGTGTTATTAAGCCGAACCTCGAGGGAGGTAAGTGATATTTACCCTATCTTTTAAGTTAGTTGGATTTTTAAATTTAAAAAAAAATTATGACATGTATAAAGGGGAAAAAAGAGACTAAGAAATTCAATTTTTTTCATCACTACTGTACAACCCTAATCACTACTCCGTAGTATATATAATTCAAATAGCAAAAGCAATACAAACTCACAAAGATATATGCGTATATATACAAACATGCATATGCATATATATATATATATATATTATGGGGAGGGCGCTCTCTCTTTAATAAAGAGATGGCCTCTGTTTTGGCCATTGGATCATGTTTAAAAACTGTGAAGTGACAAAACTGTCCTTAATAAAAACACAATTTAACGGTCAAAACAGAGACACTATCTTTATTAAAGAGAGTACGCCCTCTCCATAGCCTGAGTGTGTATATATATATATATAGGGAGATATATGGCATGAGCTTCTGAGCACTTTCTTCTACCGTATAGGCCAGTTGGAGGCAAAATAAGTCTTGAAGTCACAATTTTAAATGGGGGCTTTGGACATAGCCTCTCAAATAAACCCTTGCAACTTACAAGAGGTACTTTTCTTTTTATTAGATCATTTTTATACTATGAAATACTGGGGAAAAAAAAATGAGATCTATCAAAGATATCAATATTGACTATAACATACTGAGAAAAAAAAGCTAAAAATTAAAAACAAGTATAGAAAATTACATTTTTAGTACAAATATAATAAAAATATATTCCTTTCGTTAAATTTGCACCATAGATGCATATAGATCTTGAAAAAAAATATAGAAAAAAAAATCACCAAAAAAGTCCAAGAATTGAGAAAGTTATGATAGTTTAAGTTGACAGATAATATTATGTCTACAAATAGATAATATTACCTGTTAGATAGATAAAATCTCAAAATTAGGCTGTAACTTATCTTTTTTTTGTAAAATTTTCAAGTCCAATACATAGATCTCAAAGAAATACATGATTTACAAAAAATAAATAAATAAATAACAATAATAATAATAATAATAAATAAATCATCGCAAAAGGCCAAAAAAATGAAGAAATGGTGATCTTCATGAATATTATATGTTTACGAACATGTAATATTATCTGTTTAATATCATATATTTTCTATTTAGTATTATCTGTTTTTAACTGTTAGAGGGGCTTTTCGTAGGAAAAAAAAAAGAGTAGCGAAAGGGCTTTATAAAAAATGACCAAATCGTGTGAATTTTTTTTTAGCTAATACACTTAATTTTTTTAGGGGTCTTTGACCTAATATCTCTTTTAAATACAGTTTCTTAAGATGTTATTTTAAAATTTTAACTTCACTTATTTATTGCATTTTTTTAATGCAAAAATTACTAATGAAATTATTACATTCGAAACTATGCTAGCATTTGTTTTTGGGCTCCCAAAAATTAAGCCCCTATATATAACAATGCAAGTCTCTTAGAGCCCGTTTAATTTAGTTAAAATTTGAAGTGCAGATTAATTCTACATAATTCTTGGAGAAAAAGAGACCTAATCCAGAATGGAAATCATTTCCACTGAAGAACACAGGAATCATTTCTAGCAATTGGGAATCTGTACTAGAGTCAAGAAATTTCTTCTTCTTCTTTTCTTTTTTTTTCTTTTTTTTTTGGGAGGGGGGGGGGGGGGGGGGGGGGGGGGGGGGGGGGGGGGGGGTAATCTTAAAGGAATTAATACCTAAACCAAAAACAAAGAAACGATTACAGATTTTCTTAATAAGTCTCGTGGACCAACCAACACTTCAAGTCCAAATATCCAGAAGAGGATACTATTGTGATTTGAAAATTGCGCGCAATTACCAAATACCACATCATTACAGTAGAATAACATTTTTCCTTTCTTATAATTTAGCATCCATATCCCAAAATCAGAGAGTAACCAAAGATTATTATTATGTCATATGGTGGAAATTCCATTATTGCCCAACAAAATATAAAAGAAAATTTTATTGAGACAATAACAACTATTACAACTAATATCCATATAAAAACACCCTCTTTTTAAGTACGAACCTCCTCTTCCAAGCATGACATCTCCTCTCACTAAAAGTGTCCAAATACATGGACCCCTTTCAAAATCGACCAAAGAATCAGGTAAGTCCCGAATATTCACAATTTATGGTAAGAGATGACACATAACCAACACACATATCCTAATACATATGACATGACATTCCTAGGACCATACCCAAATTATAGAATGGCACCAAAATTCTAGTTTATTAGACAACCTTTTAAAAGAAAAAAAAAGTTATTAGCTAGCTAGGAATATACCTAAATCAACTAGAAATAAAGCTTCATGATGTGAGTGTGTAAAACGACACCGTTTTCCATAGCTTATGATTCCAATTAAGGTGCAGCTTAGCTTCATATGATTCTACTGTAAGAGTCTTGCAATTGGGAGATCATGACAAGAAATTTTGAGCAATCTCTCTCCAGATAAAACCCAATGATTCCCATGCTTTTGAGGCCACAGAGACAATTGTTTTAATCAAGTTCTTCAATATCTCAGCTGTGACATTGCCCCTTTTGGGGGGAAGTACTGAAGTTCTCTGTTTTTGAGAGGCCACGGTTGATGGATCTGGGATCTGCAAAGAAGACAAAGAAGGAAATTAGAGAGCGAGAGAGAGAGAGAGTTGAAAGTCCAAACAGCAGAGAAAACAGAGGATTTGAGTGGGTATGACTTCAAAAATTTGAAAGTACAAAGCAAAGCAGAGCAGAGTTTGTGTACAAAGAATTCTTTACGCCCAATTCTTTAGAGTATTTGTATTTAACTCCCTAAAAATATCAAATTTTCGAACCGCAACTATCAAATAAGAGTAATGCCACTACACCCACAACCAAAACCACAAACCACACAATCATGTCCCTATATTTAGCACTCAAAAACTGGAGGCTGCACAACAAAAATATGAGTGGGACCACTCATTTTGAGTTTATATTTTGACATAAATATTACCATTACAAGTAACAAAAATACTGCAGTCAAACCATTACAACTTCATATTTCAATATCTCTCTATAGATCTAATAGATATGTGTGGCCTGTGGAAAAATGTGAAAATGTATCTTGACCTCCCAAAGTCGACTGAACTGAAAAGTGTAGTTGTTGCATCGGTCTTTGAAAACTTGGTTGAATTACTCCCTATCAAGTTAATATTTCAATAATGATTCAATACACGGTTAAATAATATACAAATGAAAATAAGAAAAGTGCAAAAAAATGTAGAACCCGTGCTAATCCAACTGGCCTCTATAACACAAACACAAAAAATATACTCCCTCCGTCCCATAATAAGTGTCCACATTTCCTTTTTTGGATGTCCCACAATAAGTGTCCACTTTTCTAAATTGGTATATAGCTTTTACTTACTTTCCAAAACTACCCTTATAGTAAAGACAAAGTAGCATTTATTTGTGGTCCCAAAACAAACAAAAAGTCAAACACCCATCACATCTAAGGGTAAAATTGGAAAGTGACTCTTTAATGAACCAAAAAAATTAATATAATACAACTTTCTTAAACATTGTGCAAAAAGGAAGTGGACACTTATTATGGGACGGAGGGAGTATGTTTTATTAGAGAAGTAATAAAGATATTTTAATTAAGTGAAGCTATAACTATCATTACATTCTAACCTGAATGAGTGCATTAACATTTGATGAAGGGCCTCCAATAAATCCACGTGCACTAGTATCTATTCATGTAATGCAATTTTTTGATAAATTTTTTTTTTTTAACAATAAAAACTTTATTAGTATTGCTAGATTCTAGCGAATGTAAATACACGAACAGATACTAATGCACGTGAATTTATTGGAGGCCCTTCATCAAATGTTAATGCACTCATTCAGGTTAGAATATAATGATAATTATAGCTTCACTTAATTAAAATTTCTTTATTACTTCTCTAATAAAAAATACATTTTTTTTGTGTTTGTGTTATAGGGGCCATTTGGATTACCATATGTATTACCATATGATTGTCATGAGGCTTATAACTTTTGTGGTTTTGATGGGTATCAGATGCCATCAATGACCTATCCCTCGTATATGTATCCACAGGTTCTACATTTTTTTGCACTTTTCCTCTTTTCATTTGTACATTATTTAACCGTGTATTGAATTATTATTGAAATATTAACTTGATAGGGAGTAATTCAACCAAGTTCACAAGGACCGGAGCGACAATTATACTTTTCAGATCAATCGACTTTGGGAGGTCAAGATATATTTTCTCAGTTTTCCACAGGCTACACATATCTATTATTTGATAGCTGTGCATGGTTTGAAAGTTTGATATATTTTGGGAGTTAAATATAAATACACAAGGTTGGGTGTAAAGAATTGGGCGTAAAAAATTCGTCCTAGAGGACCCACTGATATTTTATTGACACAAATTTACACAATCGACAAATGAGGGGGACACTTGTCCAATTTATGTGCCTCCTTAAACAAACCGTGAGCAACCCATCGTGAGCAAAATCGCTCCCCCCGTATGTGTGTATGTATGTATGTGTGTGTGTATTTACCAAGAAGAAGGGAATGGAGAGAAAGATGAGAGCTTGGAGGAGTGAGAATTGGGGGTGTTATATATATATATATATATATAATATACATATATATATATAGGTGCTGAGATGGGTAGGAACGCAATTACCAATAAATTGGAGCCCAGTTATGAAAACTTTTCCAATGCCCAGTTATGAAAACTTTTCCAATTTTGTGATGTGAAAATAGAAGAGTCATTCCATGTGTGGTTTGTAGAGGAGTGTCTCAATTGTCAAAAAATGTACAGGGCTTTGTAGGATAAGAACAACTTGTTTGACGTACTTTTCACTTTTCAAGTTCCACAAACTTGGTTTACTTTACATAGGATAGGAGTCATTCGACTCATACAATCTCATGCAGGTGCCTGGAAAAAAAAAAAAAAAAAACAATGGCTAATGCTATAGCAATGTCTCAATGCTCAGTTTGGTAAGTAATTATTTAACATTATCGAAAAACTAGAACCTATTTGGTAATTACCTTTTATAACTTTTTATTAAAAATCAGTGTTCATTTTTTTAATAAATTAATTTTAAAGCAAGAAATTAAAGTTTATTTATTTTTTTGAAAAGCTGAAATATCCCTAATTCGATCAGCAACACCAAATGCCAAACAACTTTTAAAATCTTTACGGTTAATAAAAAAATATAAATATAATAAAAATTAGAAAAAAAAAAAAAGGGTCTCTAATTCCATAGATCCCAAATGGGTTCTTAATGTACTTCCCCATAAGAAAGACTTCATTATTAGTATACAATGGTAAATTTTGGAATAACATTTTTCAGATTCATTCTCTCCTATTTGCAATGACATCAATAATGTTATTGTGTTACTTAACCTAAGGTGTGTGTGTTTTTTTTTTTTTTTTTTTATATTGGAAAGGGGGATGAAGTTCGAACCCTAAATTACTTAACCTAAATTGGATATAGAAAAAATAAAATTATATTAAACTAAGTTGAATATGAAATTGGTGATATTATCAGAAATATCATCACCAATTCCATCTTATAGAGTAGCACAATTTTACTTTGGACTTCTTTCTACAAGAAAAGACCACGAAACAAGCCCACTAAGTTAGTCATAAATTTCAAGTAGTTGCCACTTTCACACCTTTGAATCATGCAATTTCAAGGAGGCTCATTATCTATGAACTTTCAACCTCATGAAAGCAATAGTAATAATGGGTCCCTTCAATAATTTCTGAGTGATTGCAGAGGGTCCATGATTAATTGGACTTTTGTAATTGTAACACTACATTAATTTCATAGCATAAAAAGTTGAACATTCACCATTTCTCTATAATTGCACCATGGTAAAAGAAAAAACTATCTTAATAATCAGAAAAAAAAAAAAAACCTCATAAACACCACCTTCACAAATCTTTTTTTTTTTTACTAGTGTCTCAGAAATGAACCACCTCTATGACATAAGTGGGATTAGTTGTTAGTGTTAGTAACACATGCACACCATTGGGGGTGGGGGGGATGTGCTATATCCCACTTTAAATAAATTATCTCTCTTGCTTCTCCCTAAAGAGGTTCAAACCCACAACCACCCCATTAGGGGGAGGGGCCTGGCCATCTCATCTAAGTGAAATGGTTACCTTCACAAATCCAAACTACATATATATCTTTCATATATGAGTCGAATATTTAGATACTATTTAATTTATGGGGCAATCGGTGATAAATTAATTTTAGGGTAATGTTTTAGTATTAGGTCCAAAAAGCAAAAAGTTTAGTTACAAGTCCTCTCTCCCTTCAATTGACTAAAATACCCTCACTATTTGCTAAAATTGCTATACAATAGACGCGACACTACCATGAACTCCGACGACCTCGTCACACCTCCGTCGACCACCACCAAGACCTCGCCTGACCTCCGGCGACATCGTCGGAGCTTCGGCAACCACAAACACTACTTTGTTTGATCTTTCCAATGACCACAATCACAACCCCTCCTGACCTCCTGCAATCACCACCACAAACCCATCTAGCCTCCGACGACCTCCACCATGGCCTCACTTGATTAATTTCTTCACAACCAAAAGCCACAAACATCCAGATTAGGGGCAACACCACTACATTTCCATCACCTCTATCACAAAAGTTTGATAAATTTCTCACAAAAATTTTGAGACATTTCTCGAACTTTTTTTAAGAAATTTATCAAACTTTTTTATACTAAATTTCTCAAGTCTGGTCTAGAAAAAAAAAACAAAAACACAGAGAGAGAGAGAGAGAGAGAGAGAGAGAGAGAGAGAGAGAGAGAGAGAGGCGTGCAGAAGAACAAGAACTACGACCTTAACTGATTAATCTCTTCACAACCAAGCAACAAACATCCAGATTGGGGGCAACATGTACCTCAGCAACTCCGTTACCTCTGTCAAAAAAAGTTGATAAATTTCTCAAACTATTTTTGAGAAATTTATCAGTCTTTTTTGTATTAAAATTTCTCAAGGTTGGTCTTGAAAAAAAAACTAAGAGAGAGAGAGAGAGAGAGAGAGAGAAAGAGAGAAGTGCAGAAGAAGAAGGAGGCATCGCGGAGGGTGAATCTAGATCTAGATCTCAGATCTTGCGGTGGTGGTCGTGATGTTGATGGCGATGACGATCATCGGCGATGGTGGTGGTGGAGACGTCAATGGCAATGGTTGTCACGACCCATCCCGCTTACGTGCGGAAACAGGACACGTGGCACGCCACCAAGGCTCATCCAACCATCAAATAACTATACATAGCGGAAAAGAACTTTAAAACGACCTTGAATATACAAAAAGAACTTTAAAACAACTTTGAGTATATAAAACTTTTGAAAACATCATAATAAAATTCGAGTTGTAAAATCCGAATAAAATTGAAAACATAATTATATTTCGAAATGAATGATTTTATAATGAAAGGAGTCCCAAAGGTACCTTAAGAACCAATCAAAACCTTTTAAAAAATTTTGGAAGAGGTAGAAAAAGATTTCTTGCAGGGGGTATTTCGACCAGTCGAACGACCCCCTTCGACCGGTCGAATAACCCTTTAGCAGAATCCTGCACAATGCTGCAGAATTTTGCCTAAGGCACCAAACAACCTTCATTTAAAACCCTTTCATGACTTCCGCTCTTCAATCCAAAATCCCCAACTCAAACAGGGTTGCAAGAACAAATAAACAACTTACTAATCATTGAAAAAAAAGATAACAAAACAAGTTAAGGCTTGTTTGGATTAAAAACACAAAAGAACTATTATAATCCTCCAAAATCCGAGTTCGACAATTTAAGTATTCAAAACATGCATCTATGAGTTCGGATCCGTTCCAACATAACCAAAAGTAGTTTTATGACATATTACAACATCCTAAGTCATTACAAAATCTCCCAAGTTGAAGTTAACTATTCTAACTTCTCAAAATTTCATTTACAACATTTGGAATTGAAAACTCGCGGTCTCACTCCTCACGCTTCTTCTTTCCTTTCTTCTTTTCACCTGCAATGGAATAAATCTCCACTGTTCAACTATATACTGAGTGTACAATTTCTAACTATGCATATATGATAAATCATGCCTTAACCTCATAATTCATATCAAAATAGTCTCTAGGGAGGAAATACGCGTTCATCCGGGAGCGGCAAGTCCAAGCCTTAAACCGCGATGCCAACGGCTAGTTCAAGCCAACAACCATTGCATCCCCAAGTGCCATGGTAAGTCCACGCCTTAAACCATGCACAGTAGCCATCGCTACTACAATTCTCCAACATCGAAAAGCTTCCCTTGGCATGAATTTGTATTAACTCCCCTTTAACCCACATAAACAACTCAACGTGCTCGCGTAAAAGTAGACATGCTTTTTACATTCAAGCTCGTGCATAATTAACGGGCCTAAGATTAACACATGAATTTTACCTGAATCACAATTTCGTCGTCGAAATATAAAACATGTATTTCACCTATATAACATAGGCTAAAAATTCATACCTCGAGCTATCGTCGTATAACTTTGAGGGAACGACTAGAAGTCCGAAAAAACGCCAAATTTCCGATCCTACGCAAAACCTACAAGTTTATAAGTGGTTTCCCCAAATTCCTAGATTTACAAATTTATAAAAACTTAGCCAAACGTGGCCTAAAGACTATCAAAACGTAGCCTTTACCTGGGGGAGTTCAAATACGAATTTTGGTGAAATTCAAATAGACGAAAGGCCGCCGATCATCGTCGCAAAGCCCGTAGGATCAAATCTCCTTTTCTCTCTCCTCTCTCAAGATAGTATATGAGTTTTTATCACTAATGACAAATTCATACTCTTTCGATATATAGGAAAACTTTCTAGAAATCGCGTTTACCGCCCTGCGAGTTTCTCAAACTTCTAATTAACTCCTGAAACGTCGCGCATGTCCATTTTATGCCTTTTCGAGTGAAAACTACAAATTGCAATAGTTTTTGACTAAGTCTCGTTTGGGTCCAAAATTACGTCCAAAAATTAAATTCTGTGGAATCTCTACACAACCTATCTTTTATATAACGTGACACTCGCGTTCTCACCACAGTTCTCAAAATGATATTTAACAATACCAAAATTACCAGAAATTATACTACACAGGTATAATTTATTATTCATAAAGAACCATATAAGTCAAATAACATTTAAATCACATAAATGTCATTTACTCATGCCAATGCAATCTCGATTACCAAATTCTCGTGTCCTTACTGACACCTTACTGTTGACTCACAGTCAATCTCAATCCAATTATCAAATAACATTGATAATTCACAAAACCAAATATGCATGATGAACTATGGAATTTTGGGACGGGTGTGACAATGGTAGTGGTGGCGATCCACGATGATAGTTGTAGTGGAAAAGTCAATGGCGATGCTAGTGGTGGCGATCCACGACGATGGTTATGGTGGAGACGCGATGGCAATAGTAGTGGTGGTGGCGGCGGCGGCGACTGCGATGGTGATGGTAGCGATCGACGACGATAATGGTGTTGGCTGGCGATCAATGCCGATGGCGATGGTGATCGTCTCTGATCATATTCTCTCTCTCTCTCTCTCTCTCTCTCTCTCTCTCTCTCTAACTGGAAATGAATGAAAGGGGTATATTAGTCAGAACTAGAAATAGTTGAGTTTATCCCCAACAACTTCCACCAAACATATCCTTGTCCCCAAATACTTTTCCCTTGTGTCTTATAACAAAATAATTCTCTTAATTTATTATTTAATACCAAATTTCTATTCATTTAACTCTTTAATGAACACTATACCGTGGCACATGTAAATTTTTAATCGATTAGAAATAATGGTGCACACGTTGTTGATGCAGCATTTGGGGGTTAAGTTTACAATCTGTAGGTCTCTTGATAAAAGGCCCAAATGGCCGGCCTGCCCAAAGGAAATTTTTTTTTTTGGTATATTTGTATATATTATCACTTTTTGAGATGCTAAAGTTTGATCATATATTGTAATTAATTTGTAATGTTTGGACTCTTTAAAAAAAATGTGGGTTAAAAATTGAGAAGAAAAAAAAAATGCGTTTGGACCAAATATTATGTTGAGTAGGCTTATAATTGGGCAAATGTTAATTCACCTGCCCGATCTTTATTTGAAATCTATTCCTTGATTAATGGTCAAGAGTAGATTGAATTATGAATAGTATTGCAATAAGTATATTGGCATGGACCATTCTGTACGTAAAAGTTGTGAATTTTAAGGGGCCAATATTTAAGGTTTTTTTTTTTTTTTTTTTGGTTTTTTTTGGTAACTGTGGGTGTCTGAGTCAGTTTACGCGCACCTCGACTAATCCCACGAGGCCAGGGCATCCAGGTGAATCACATATGACCACCTTCTTGAGATTCAAACTTAAGACCTCTGGGTATAACACCCAAAGGCCTTGCCATTCGGCCTCAAGGAAGTAGTTGCCAATATTTAAGTTAATTTCAAAATTTTATAAATAAACATGCATAACAATTTATTAAAAAAAAAAAAAAACTGAGAGGGCCAAAGTATGTGCAATCTATAAAATGATTGAAAATTTACCGTTAAAATCATAGCTAATCATTCCACATATCTGATGCATATAGGAGTTGAATATTCAGCATCATTAGGGCTTAGTTTGACCCCATTTTAGTGCTTCTCCTTTTTTAAAGCATAATTTCATGTTAATTCATTTAGTAACTAGTTTATGAGCTTTGCAAAAATTGAACTTAGGCTTTTTTTGGGGAGCTTTTAAAAGCTCTAGAATGGAGCTTTTAAAAGCTCAAGGTTGCTTTTTGGATTCATGATATCTTTTTGAAAAGTAGTGTGTCACTTGTATATAATTATCAAGCAACTTAGTAATAAATTTCATAAGCTCCTTTTAAAAAGCCACATGGGGGCCAAACTAAGCCTAGATATCTAAGAGGGTGTCGTGTGTATACAGTAACTTTTAGAATCCTATATAATCACCTTTAATAGATAATTGTTGGAAAACCCCTCAATTAACTCTCAAAAGTTTTAAACTCCAATTGATTTGACCATTTTTTAAAAAGGACAAAAGGAATCTAATCCAGTGCTCACACGGTACAAGTGCATGCACTATAGAAAATCCAACACGTCCCCCATTTTCTTTCAGCCACTCACACTCACAAGTGCTGTACCATATGATATCCATTTCGAAAATATTTTTTTAACCTTTAAACCTCCATAACTTTTGATCTACAATTCTGTTTCATACAAATTTTATACCGTTGGAATCGTGTCGACGAGAGCTACAAAACTAGTACCATTGTTGATACCTTTTGAGCAAAAGAAAAAAACTCTTATTTTTACATATCATGTTCCAGACTAACCTAATAGAATTTTCACATAATATTCGTGTATGAGTTATTGAATTTTCACGTGATATTCATGTATGCCAAGTTGATATGTTGTGAGAAAAAAAAAAACCGATTGTTCACTTTGTTCTTAATGAGAGTTTTAGTGAAATTTCACAAGAATTTTGTATTTGTTGGGATTGAAAAACTATGTTTTATAATTGATTTGTGAAATTTGATTTTTTTTTATTTAAACGAAATATGCATTGTATAATATGAAAGAGAAAAAAAATATAGTGAAATTTCACTTGGCATATATGAATATTAAGTGAAATTTCACTGAACTTGTACATGATTATTAAGTGAAATTTTACTTAAATTGACATTTGAGTGACTTTTTAACAAAGTAAGTATCAAAGTAGACCTTAAACTCTAGAGAGTTACTTCTAGCGACTTTTGGGATAGTTAGTGAAATTTCACTTAACATACTAATTGAAATCTCACTGAACGAGTACACGAATGTTAAGTTTAACTTCAAGTTTTTCATGAAGAATGCATGTACTGTTTCTGTGAATTTTCACTTAATATTTATGTATGCCAAATTTATATGTTTTGAGAAAAAAGATTTAAAAAAAGACGAATTTTAACAAGAATTCCTGCATTTGTTTTGGTTGAAAATTTGTGTTTTATAATTGATTATGAAATTTGCTTATTTTTAACAAAATATGCATTGTTTAAAAAAAACAAATCACCATGCCTACATGAATATTTAGTGAAATTTCACTTAACTTGTACATGAACATTAAAGCTTAGTTTGACCCCCATTTTGGTGCTTCTCCTGTTTTAAAGCACAATTTCATGTTAATTCATTTGGTAACTAGTTTATGAGCTTTGCAAAACTTGAACCTAGAGAGCTTTTAAAAGCTCTAGAATTGGGTGAAATTTCACTTAATATTTTATGTATATCAAGTGAAATTTCACTTATTATTTATGTATGTAAAAACATGAAATTTGTATGTTTTGAGAAGAAAAAACAAAGGGCGAATTTTAACAAGACTTCCTACACTTGTTTTGGTTGAAAATTGGTATTTTATAATTGATTGTGAAATTTATTTCTTTTAACAAAATATGCATTGTTTAATATGCAAAAAGAATAAGAAGAAGAAGAAGTGAAATTTCACCATGCATATATGAATATTTAGTGAAATTTCGCTTAACTCATACATGAATATTAAGTGAAATTTCACTTAACTTTGCATTTAAGATCTCATATGGTACAGTCACTCACACGGTGTGAGTGGCTGAAGCAAGGAGACGCGCGCGTGAGTGCTGGGAGTTACATGGGATTTTCTATGGTACTTGCATTTATACCGTGTGAGCACTGATTTAGATTCTTTTTGTCTTTTTTAGAAAATGGTCAAACCAATTAGAGTTTTAAACTTATGAGAGTTACTTTTAGGATTTTCCAATAATTTCCCCTAGTTTAGTGGTTATTCAAGTGAGACCCTTGTGGTTTGTGTTGTTCTTGAATAGTTTAGTGGTTTCGTTATAAACGAAAATAGGGAACAGGAGAAAATAAAATGAGTACAAATTGAATTCATAAACCTTTTCTTTCTTTTCTTTTCTTTTCCTTTTTTTTGTGTGTGTGTGTGAATGTTTAATGGAGTATTTTTTACGCATGGAATTGAACACTAGAATATTAGTTTTTAATTCTACTTTTTCATTTTCTATATTGGCAAACCAAACAAGCCCTGAGTGAGTTGCATTGAACAGAGCCACAGTGGGATCTTTAATTTAACGTTGTTGGAACATAATATCTCTAATTCAAGATAGAGCTGGGCCAGCTGGCCCAATAGATACACCTCGCTGAAAGTATGAATTTCCAAGCACGTGATGGTCATAGTAATTAAGCATTCATATACAAAAAAAAAACTCAACACGACTCTCCCATAATATTATAAAAATTGTCGCCATCATAAGCTTTTTGAAGTTCAGTTGATTTGATTTCTTATAAGATAAGATAGAAAGGAGATGCCTTCGGTACGTACAGGCTGTTTGGTTGTATATACAACCAAACAGTCCCAGCCTTTAGATGGACATAAAAACTCATCCCAGCCATTCACGTGTACTACCATTTATAAAGCAAAACCAAATCTGGTTTTGTACCCACATCCCACACCCCACCTATTTTACCGGTAACAATTCTCTCTCTCTCTCTCTCTCCTCAATCTTTTTGCTGAAAATCTAAGGCACATGTGGGGTTGGATTATTACACTTGTGGACTGTTTGGTTATTATACTTGTGTTCTTATTTTTGTAATTTGTTACTCCCTCTATTTCATTTTAAGAGTTTTTAATATAATTTTTTTGATATTCCATTTTAAGAGTCTTCTTCGAAAAGTCAAAATACTTTAATACACACCTTTCAAACTTGCCCTTTATTGCATATAACTTTTCCCTCTCTTTCATTGGTGAGACACTAGAATTTTAAATTTTAAAAAAAGGTAATATTAGAAAGTTAGAAAATCTCACAAAAATAAAAGTGGCCCCTTAATTCCCAAAAGGGACTCATAAAATGGGACGAAAAGAGTACATTATAGGAAAATATTTTTGCTCACTCTTTGCTCACTCATGTCTCTATTATGTGGCATAAGTCACATTTTATTCTCATTTTGCCACTGTACTAATAACATAATTACTGGAATAGAACACATGTCGCCTAGTAGAGGCATTGGTGAGCAAAAGTCAGGGCCTGTCCTGGGAGTAGGCCGACAAGGCAAACCGCCTTGGGCCACCATTTTTTTTTTTGTTATTTAAAGGGCCCCATTTTTCAGTCTAACATTTATAATCCTATGTCCATTTGTTTATACTGCAGTTAAAAAACAAACTTATACGAGCACTTGTTTAAATAGAGGGCCCCAACCCAAATCTAAAGGGCCCAAGTCTTACTTAAAAAATAGAATAATACTACGATTCCCAACAAATCTGGTTCCCAAATACTTTGGTAGTTGTACACTTAAAACAACTAATTCAATGAAAATTCATTGGTCTCCATTGCTATTATATGTATTACCAATGTCAATTTATTACACGTTTGTTCCTTTGTCATATTTATTAATTCCAGTCTCATATATTTTTGTGCCATGGTCATAATTTTTTGTTCCTTTCTCATTTAAATTTAGTTCCACTTTTCACAACTTTTGTTCCTTTGTCATATTTATTAGTTCTAATCTCATCTATTTTTGTTTCATGCTCATAATGTTTTGTTCCTTTCTCATTTAGTTTTAGTTCCACTGTTCAAAACTTTTATTCCTTTATCATGTTTATTAGTTCCACTTGCATATATTTTTGTTCCATGCTCATAATTTTTTGTTCCTTTATCATTTAGTTTTAGTTTCACTTTTCACAACCTTTGTTTCTTTGTCATATTTATTAGTTTCAATATCAAATATTTTTGTTCCACCCTCATAATTTTTTATTCCTTTCTCATTTAGTTTAATTCCTCATTCACAACTTTTTTTCCTACGTCATATTTATTAGTTCCACTCACATATATTTTTGTTCCGCGCTCATAATATTATGTTCCATTATCATTTAGTTTTAGTTTCACATTTCTCAACTTTTGCTCCTTTAGCATATTTAATAGTTTCACTCTCATTTATTTTTGTTCCATGGTCATAATTTATTGTTTCTTTGTCATTTGGTTTTAGTTACGCTTTTCACAACTTTTGTTCCTTTGTCTTCTAATTATCCTACGAAACGTTGCACACGTCAACTCATTACTCTGCGAGTAAAAACTATAAAATACAAACGTTTCCGACTAAGTTCCGTTTGTCGTCGTAATTACGTCCAAAACTAATTCCCGTGAAATCTCTAGATAACCTACCTTTTTATGCAACACATCCTATCGGCCGTTATCATCAAAATCATTCAACTGATCCTAGACAGGATTAAAACTATCAGAAATTATGCTACACAAGTAATATCACTATTCACAATTTACCAGATAGCCAAATAACATTTAATCACACGAATGTCTTAATGATTACCGAATCACCGTGTTCTTACTTGACACCTTCCGTTGACCACAGTCAACCAATACCATAATTATCAAATAACATTGAAAATTTTAAAAATTTCGAATACGCATTTAAAAGAATATATTTCCGGGACGGGTGTGACAACGTTACTAAAACTTTTAACTAAACTCATCCATTACTTCACGTCTTTCGAAGCATTGGGCAGTTTTTTACTCACAGGACGTTCGGGCACAGTACTCATCGCACGGTCGATCTACGCCAAACTTCTACTCAAAACACTTTCTAAAACATACGACTCTTTCAAACGTTAAAGCCTAGGACTACACTGTACATGTTAAAGCTCCTAACTACTTCGACTTTACTAAAAAGTACTATTTCAAACACTCACGGTCTAGATCAACCAACTTTTAAAAACACTTGCACACACTCACACACATACAAGCACAGAACTATTCTCTTTCAAACTATCTCATATCTAGATACGTACGTAGACTATTCTTGTTCCTTTGTCATACTTAATGGTTCCAGTCTCATATATTTTTGTTCCATGCTCATAATTTTTGGTTCCTTTTTTATTTAGTTTTAGTTTCACTTTTCACAACTTTGTTCATTTGTCATATTTATTAGTTCGACTCTCTTATATTTTTGTTCCATGTTCATAATTTGTTTTTATTTTCTCATTTAGTTTTAATTCCAATTTTCACAACTTTTGTTCCTTTGTCATATTTATTAGTTCCAGTATCATATATTTTTGCTCCACGCTCATAATTTTTTGTTCCTTTCTCATTTAGTTTAATTCCTTATTTCACAGCATTTTTCTTATGTCATATTTATTAGTTCTACTCTTATATATTTTTGTTCCAGGCTCATAATTTTTTGTTTCTTTGTCAGTTAGTTTTAGTTTCACATTTCACAACTTTTGCTCTTTTGTCATATTTATTAGTTCCACTGTAATATATTTTTGTTCACGCTCATAATTTTTTGTTCCTTACCCATTTAGTTTTAGTTCCACATTTCACAACCTTTGCTCCTTTGTCATATTTATTAGTTTCACTCTCATTTATTTTTGTTCTATGGACATAATTTTTTGTTCGTTCGTCATTTGGTTTTAGTTCTGCTTTTCACAACTTTTGTTCCTTTGTCATATTTATTTGTTCCAGCTTCTTACATTTTTGCTCCACGCTCATAATATTTTGTTCCTTTCTCATTTAGTTTAAGTTACACTAGTCGATTACTCCGCCGTTTTTTTTTCTTTATTTACTTATGTTCTTTTAGTGGTGTGGTCTCCCTATAAATCCACTGGTCGGTTACTCCGCAGTTTTCTTTTATTTACTTATGTTTTTTAGTGGTGTGGCCTCCCTAAAAATCCACTGGTCGGTCTATCCGCCTTTACTGCTTTCCCTAACTTTACTAACTCCAGACTTACTAACTCTTTACTTTACTATTTACGTTGCTAAACTCGTTACTTTACTGTCTACGTTACTAAAACTTTTAACTAAACTCATCTCTTACTTCACGTTTTTGGAAGCACTGGGCACCGACCCTTATTTCCGGCACTTTTTTACTCACTTGGGCGCCGACACTTCCTTCTGGTTACTTTTACGTCACTGGGCATTGACTCTTACTTCCGGCACATAAAACAAAAGGACAAAAGAAATCATAAAATATAAACTTCAAAAGACGATTGTGTCAATTGTCTTTGCGGGGATCCTAACTCCCGAATAATGTTAGGTGGTGACTATTAACTTTTACTTGTCCCTATTCCTACTTTCACGTACTTTCACGCTTCTCGAAGTAACACGTTGCGATCCTCGAAGGAATCGCCTCCCACTTTTGGGGCGGGCGCGACACCACGCTCATTATTTTTTGTTTCTTTATCATTTAGTTTTTATTCTACATTTTCACAACTTTTGTTCTTTTGTCATATTTATTAGTTCCACTCTCATAATATTTTGTTCCTTTCTCATTTAGTTTTAGTTCCACATTTCCCAAATTTTGTTCCAATGTCATATTTATTCATTCCCGTCTCACATATTTTTGTTCCACGCTCATAATTTTTTGTTCCTTACCCATTTAGTTTTAGTTCCACATTTCACAACCTTTGCTCCTTTGTCATATTTATTAGTTTCACTCTCATTTATTTTTGTTCTATGGACATAATTTTTTGTTCGTTCGTCATTTGGTTTTAGTTCTGCTTTTCACAACTTTTGTTCCTTTGTCATATTTATTTGTTCCAGCTTCTTACATTTTTGCTCCACGCTCATAATATTTTGTTCCTTTCTCATTTAGTTTAAGTTACACTAGTCGATTACTCCGCCGTTTTTTTTTCTTTATTTACTTATGTTCTTTTAGTGGTGTGGTCTCCCTATAAATCCACTGGTCGGTTACTCCGCAGTTTTCTTTTATTTACTTATGTTTTTTAGTGGTGTGGCCTCCCTAAAAATCCACTGGTCGGTCTATCCGCCTTTACTGCTTTCCCTAACTTTACTAACTCCAGACTTACTAACTCTTTACTTTACTATTTACGTTGCTAAACTCGTTACTTTACTGTCTACGTTACTAAAACTTTTAACTAAACTCATCTCTTACTTCACGTTTTTGGAAGCACTGGGCACCGACCCTTATTTCCGGCACTTTTTTACTCACTTGGGCGCCGACACTTCCTTCTGGTTACTTTTACGTCACTGGGCATTGACTCTTACTTCCGGCACATAAAACAAAAGGACAAAAGAAATCATAAAATATAAACTTCAAAAGACGATTGTGTCAATTGTCTTTGCGGGGATCCTAACTCCCGAATAATGTTAGGTGGTGACTATTAACTTTTACTTGTCCCTATTCCTACTTTCACGTACTTTCACGCTTCTCGAAGTAACACGTTGCGATCCTCGAAGGAATCGCCTCCCACTTTTGGGGCGGGCGCGACACCACGCTCATTATTTTTTGTTTCTTTATCATTTAGTTTTTATTCTACATTTTCACAACTTTTGTTCTTTTGTCATATTTATTAGTTCCACTCTCATAATATTTTGTTCCTTTCTCATTTAGTTTTAGTTCCACATTTCCCAAATTTTGTTCCAATGTCATATTTATTAATTCCCGTCTCACATATTTTTGTTTCACGCTCATAATTTTTTGTTCCTTACCCATTTAGTTTTAGTTCCACATTTCACAACCTTTGCTCCTTTGTCATATTTATTAGTTTCACTCTCATTTATTTTTGTTCTATGGACATAATTTTTTGTTCGTTTGTCATTTGGTTTTAGTTCTGCTTTTCACAACTTTTGTTCCTTTGTCATATTTATTTGTTCCAGCTTCTTACATTTTTGCTCCACGCTCATAATATTTTGTTCCTTTCTCATTTAGTTTAAGTTACACTAGTCGATTACTCCGCCGTTTTTTTTTCTTTATTTACTTATGTTCTTTTAGTGGTGTGGTCTCCCTATAAATCCACTGGTCGGTTACTCCGCAGTTTTCTTTTATTTACTTATGTTTTTTAGTGGTGTGGCCTCCCTAAAAATCCACTGGTCGGTCTATCCGCCTTTACTGCTTTCCCTAACTTTACTAACTCCAGACTTACTAACTCTTTACTTTACTATTTACGTTGCTAAACTCGTTACTTTACTGTCTACGTTACTAAAACTTTTAACTAAACTCATCTCTTACTTCACGTTTTTGGAAGCACTGGGCACCGACCCTTATTTCCGGCACTTTTTTACTCACTTGGGCGCCGACACTTCCTTCTGGTTACTTTTACGTCACTGGGCATTGACTCTTACTTCCGGCACATAAAACAAAAGGACAAAAGAAATCATAAAATATAAACTTCAAAAGACGATTGTGTCAATTGTCTTTGCGGGGATCCTAACTCCCGAATAATGTTAGGTGGTGACTATTAACTTTTACTTGTCCCTATTCCTACTTTCACGTACTTTCACGCTTCTCGAAGTAACACGTTGCGATCCTCGAAGGAATCGCCTCCCACTTTTGGGGCGGGCGCGACACCACGCTCATTATTTTTTGTTTCTTTATCATTTAGTTTTTATTCTACATTTTCACAACTTTTGTTCTTTTGTCATATTTATTAGTTCCACTCTCATAATATTTTGTTCCTTTCTCATTTAGTTTTAGTTCCACATTTCCCAAATTTTGTTCCAATGTCATATTTATTCATTCCCGTCTCACATATTTTTGTTCCACGCTCATAATTTTTTGTTCCTTACCCATTTAGTTTTAGTTCCACATTTCACAACCTTTGCTCCTTTGTCATATTTATTAGTTTCACTCTCATTTATTTTTGTTCTATGGACATAATTTTTTGTTCGTTCGTCATTTGGTTTTAGTTCTGCTTTTCACAACTTTTGTTCCTTTGTCATATTTATTTGTTCCAGCTTCTTACATTTTTGCTCCACGCTCATAATATTTTGTTCCTTTCTCATTTAGTTTAAGTTACACTAGTCGATTACTCCGCCGTTTTTTTTTCTTTATTTACTTATGTTCTTTTAGTGGTGTGGTCTCCCTATAAATCCACTGGTCGGTTACTCCGCAGTTTTCTTTTATTTACTTATGTTTTTTAGTGGTGTGGCCTCCCTAAAAATCCACTGGTCGGTCTATCCGCCTTTACTGCTTTCCCTAACTTTACTAACTCCAGACTTACTAACTCTTTACTTTACTATTTACGTTGCTAAACTCGTTACTTTACTGTCTACGTTACTAAAACTTTTAACTAAACTCATCTCTTACTTCACGTTTTTGGAAGCACTGGGCACCGACCCTTATTTCCGGCACTTTTTTACTCACTTGGGCGCCGACACTTCCTTCTGGTTACTTTTACGTCACTGGGCATTGACTCTTACTTCCGGCACATAAAACAAAAGGACAAAAGAAATCATAAAATATAAACTTCAAAAGACGATTGTGTCAATTGTCTTTGCGGGGATCCTAACTCCCGAATAATGTTAGGTGGTGACTATTAACTTTTACTTGTCCCTATTCCTACTTTCACGTACTTTCACGCTTCTCGAAGTAACACGTTGCGATCCTCGAAGGAATCGCCTCCCACTTTTGGGGCGGGCGCGACACCACGCTCATTATTTTTTGTTTCTTTATCATTTAGTTTTTATTCTACATTTTCACAACTTTTGTTCTTTTGTCATATTTATTAGTTCCACTCTCATAATATTTTGTTCCTTTCTCATTTAGTTTTAGTTCCACATTTCCCAAATTTTGTTCCAATGTCATATTTATTAATTCCCGTCTCACATATTTTTGTTTCACGCTCATAATTTTTTGTTCCTTACCCATTTAGTTTTAGTTCCACATTTCACAACCTTTGCTCCTTTGTCATATTTATTAGTTTCACTCTCATTTATTTTTGTTCTATGGACATAATTTTTTGTTCGTTTGTCATTTGGTTTTAGTTCTGCTTTTCACAACTTTTGTTCCTTTGTCATATTTATTTGTTCCAGCTTCTTACATTTTTGCTCCACGCTCATAATATTTTGTTCCTTTCTCATTTAGTTTAAGTTACACTAGTCGATTACTCCGCCGTTTTTTTTTCTTTATTTACTTATGTTCTTTTAGTGGTGTGGTCTCCCTATAAATCCACTGGTCGGTTACTCCGCAGTTTTCTTTTATTTACTTATGTTTTTTAGTGGTGTGGCCTCCCTAAAAATCCACTGGTCGGTCTATCCGCCTTTACTGCTTTCCCTAACTTTACTAACTCCAGACTTACTAACTCTTTACTTTACTATTTACGTTGCTAAACTCGTTACTTTACTGTCTACGTTACTAAAACTTTTAACTAAACTCATCTCTTACTTCACGTTTTTGGAAGCACTGGGCACCGACCCTTATTTCCGGCACTTTTTTACTCACTTGGGCGCCGACACTTACTTCTGGTTACTTTTACGTCACTGGGCATTGACTCTTACTTCCGGCACATAAAACAAAAGGACAAAAGAAATCATAAAATATAAACTTCAAAAGACGATTGTGTCAATTGTCTTTGCGGGGATCCTAACTCCCGAATAATGTTAGGTGGCGACTATTAACTTTTACTTGTCCCTATTCCTACTTTCACGTACTTTCACGCTTCTCGAAGTAACACGTTGCGATCCTCGAAGGAATCGCCTCCCACTTTTGGGGCGGGCGCGACACCACGCTCATTATTTTTTGTTTCTTTATCATTTAGTTTTTATTCTACATTTTCACAACTTTTGTTCTTTTGTCATATTTATTAGTTCCACTCTCATAATATTTTGTTCCTTTCTCATTTAATTTTAGTTCCACATTTCCCAAATTTTGTTCCTATGTCATATTTATTAATTCCTGTCTCACATATTTTTGTTCCACGCTCATAATTTTTTGTTCCTTACCCATTTAGTTTTAGTTCCACATTTCACAACCTTTGCTCCTTTGTCATATTTATTAGTTTCAATCTCATTTATTTTTGTTCTATGGACATAATTTTTTGTTCGTTTGTCATTTGGTTTTAGTTCTGCTTTTCACAACTTTTGTTCCTTTGTCATATTTATTTGTTCCAGCTTCTTACATTTTTGCTCCACGCTCATAATATTTTGTTCCTTTCTCATTTAGTTTAAGTTACACTAGTCGGTTACTCTGCCGTTTTTTTCTTTTCTTTATTTACTTATGTTATTTTAGTAGTGTGGTCTCCCTATAAATCCACTGGTCAGTTGCTCTGCCGTTTTCTTTTATTTACTTATGTTCTTTTAGTGGTGTGGCCTCCGAATAAATCCACTGGTCGGTTTATTCGCCTTTACTACTTTCCCTAACTTTACTATTTACGTTACTAAACTCGTCACTTTACTGTCTACGTTACTAAAACTTTTAACTAAAATCATCTCTTACTTCACATCTTTGGAAGCACTGGGCACCGACCCTTACTTCCGGCACTTTTTTACTCACTTGGGCGCCGACACTTACTTCCGGTTACTTTCACGTCACTGGGCATCGACTCTTACTTCCGGCACGTAAAACAAAAAGACAAAAGAAATCATAAAATGTAAACTTCAAAAGACGATTGTGTCATTGTCTTTGCAGGGATCATAACTCCCGAATAATGTTAGGTGGCGACTATTAACTTTTACTTGTCCCTACTCCTACTTTCACGCTTCTCGACGTAACACGTTGCGATCCTCGAAGGGATCGCCTCCCACTTTTGGGGCGGGCGTGACACCACGCTCATTATTTTTTGTTTATTTGCCATTTAGTTTTTATTCTACATTTCACAACTTTTGTTCTTTTGTCTTATTTATTAGTTTCATTCTCATATATTTTTGTTCCACGCTCATAATTTTTTGTTCCTTTCTCATTTAGCTTTAGTTCCATGTTTTTCAAATTTTGTCCCTATGTCATATTTATTAATTCCTGTCTCACATATTTTTGTTCCACGCTCATAATTTTTTGATCCTTTCTCATTTGGTTTTGGGTTCACTTTTCACTACTTTTGTTCATTTGTCATATTTATTAGTTCCAGTTTCATAAGTTTTTATTCCACGATCATAATTTTTTGTTCCTTTCTCATAGTAGTTTTAGTTCCACATTTCACAACTTTTGTTCATTTGTCATATTTATTAGTTCCACTCTCATTTATATTTGTTCCATGCTCATAATATTTTGTTTCTTTGTCATTTAGTTTTAGTTTCACATTTCACAACTTTTGTTCCTTTGTCATATTTATTTGTTCCACTCTCATATATTTTTGTTTCATGCTCATAATTTTTTGTTTCTTTCCCATTTAGTTTTAATTTCATATTGCACAACTTTTGTTCCTTTGTCCCATTTATTAGTTCCACTCTCTTATTTTTTTGTTCTATACTCATAATTTTGTGTTCCTTTTCTTTTTAGTTTTAGTTCCGTATTTCACAACTTTTGTTCCTTTGTCATATTTATTGATTGTTGATCATAAATACTTGTTTCATGATCACTGAGTCTTAGTCTCATAATTCACAAGTTTGTTCCTTAATCATAACTCTTTATTCTTTGAACACAACAACTTGTTACAAGATCACTTAAGTTTGTTTCTTGTTCATAAGTAATTACTCCAAAGACCAGAATGTTTCGGCTCAGCCTTTTTTTCATTAACTAAGTTTTCGTTCCAGATTTCAACGAATTTTGTTCCTTTATAATAAATATTGGTTCTTTTATCATAAATATTTGTTCTCAGGATCACTGAGTTTAGTTCTAGATATCACAAATTTTGTTCCTTTATCATAATTATTGATTGTTGATCATAAATATTTGTTCCAGGATCACTTAGTTCTGTTTCTTGTTCATAAATAATTGTTCTAAATACCATAAAGTTTAGTGGCTTTTTTTTTTCTTTCATAAACTAAGTTTTAGTTCCAGATTTCAACAAATTTTGTTCCTTGTTAATAAATATTGGTTTCTTTATCATAAATATTTGTTCCCAGGACCACTAAGTTTAGTTCCAGATTTCACAAATTTTGTTCCTTAATCATAACTATTGATCATTGATCATAAATATTTGTTCCATGATCACTGAGTCTTAGTCCCATAATTCACATGTTTTGTTTCTTAATTATAACTATTTATTCCTTGAACACAACAACTTGTTGCAGGATTACTTAGTTCTGTTTCCTGTTCAAAAATAATTGTTTCAAAAACCAGAAAGTTTAGTGATGACAGAATAATAAGTTATTAAGAAGGAACAACTATAAACTACAAGAACTAAAGTTAGTGAGAAAGGAATAATCAAATATTAGAAAGGAGCAAACATAAGCTAGAAGGTAAGAGTACCGGTGATAACCGGTTACTCCTCAATTAATGCTCCCTTACACTTCAATTAATTCTCCATGAAAAGTCAAAAAAGTTGTCTGAACAACCAATAGAAGCATGACACGTGGCAAGTGGTTTGGTTGTATATACAACCAAACCACTTGGTTGTACCGAAGAGGCTTCCAAATAGAAAAATTGAGACTTAAAAAGGGCTCTTTCTTGTTTTTAATATATATATATATGTACATATTTTTTCGTCACTCACTTTCACTCGAAGAACACTTTGGTACGTTTGGTGGTTTTGGGTGTATATACCTCAAACCATTTTGCCACTTATCAAGCTTGGAGTGGAGGGAAAAGAAAAAAGCTGGGAATGAAGTGATGGCTGTCTGACGCAGTGATGGCTGTCTGACACGCAATAAATACGAGGGAAACCTACTATAGCCGGTTCTAAAGTAATGCTTGTTTCTTGATCAGGAACGATTGTTCCATCCCATGAAATGTTGTTCCATTTTACATGTTTGTTATGTGGTGAGAAATAATTGTTCCATGTTACAAATAGTTGTTCTCCGTGGATTGATTTGTGTGCCAATAATGCAAGAGATTTACATTTATGTATTAAATCTTGTACAATATCATAAAATTTTATTTTTGATGTATGAGCATGAGTGATTTATTATGGGTATGTAGTTGCATAAATTATTTTAAATCGCAACCATATTAATTCCCCAATACAACTTTGTTCCAAGGACCATAAAGAGTTGTTCAAAAAACATGTTAAGCTTGTTCCAACAATCAAGAAACTTGTTCCCTCCATAAAATTAATGTTGGAAGCTTTCAGTTCGTATACCTACTTGATGTAATACTTAATAATTACAAGATTTAAGGTAGAAAGTTGTTTTAATTACATTAAATCTCAGTCATATTAATCTCCAACACTACTTCAACTTCAATTAAGAGAAACTTGTCCCCTCCACAAGGCACAAAGTTAAGAAATTTACATTTATGTATAAAATCTTTGACAATATCAGCAATTTGACTTTTGATGTATAAGTACGAGTGATTAATTATGGGTAGGGAGTTTCTTTAATTACATTAAATCTCAGTCATATCTAATCCTCAACACAACTTTGTTCTTGAAACCATTAAGAGTTGTTCCAAAGGCAAGTTATGTTTGTTCTAGCAATAGATAAACTTGTTCCCTCCATAAAATTAATGTTGAAAGCTTTCAGTTGGTGTACCTACTTGGTACTTAATAATGAGATTTAAGGCAGGTAGTTGCTTTAATTACGTAAAATCTGAGTCACTGCAGGTACAACCAAAAAACATATTACATCGCATTGATCATATAACTTTCCTTGCCTGCTCATCTCATCATCAACCTGCATACATGAAATATAATCCACTTATCAAAATTCAATGACATTGCCCAGGAAAGCCAGAACAACATTTGATTTGCACGGAATAACATTTGATGCAAATGGAACAACATTTGACGATCCATAGAACAACATTTGATTTGCACGGAACAACATTTGATGCTCTGGAACAACGTTAGACGGTCTATGGAACAACATTTGATTTGCACGGAACAACATTTGATGATCTGGAACAACATTTGACAATCCATGGAACAACATTTGATTAAAATAGAACAACATTTTACGATCGATAGAACAACATTTGACGATGCATGGAACAACATTTGATTTGCACGGAAAGTGTCAATAACTCAAAGTTCTAATGGGAAAGTGAAACCAATGGGAAAGTGTCAATAACTCAAAGTTCTACCACTGTATTTTTGTTTTAAGGAGATTTCATGTCTAAAGTGGTTTGTTATGAGTTTTGCAAAGTCACTACAATCTGCCCAGAGTTTCAGCACAGTAACATTCTTTTGAAATAAGTAAATCGGAGTTCTAATAAAGGGTTTGTAACCCAAAATAATTGTTTCTAAGTAGATTAATGTGTTAGGAAGTCACCCTAAAAAGAACAAAGTATTTTTGATCGTTTTGCTATTTTTAGAAAATCGTGCAAGAACTCTGAACAATATTTGATGCTCTGGAACAACGTTTGACGGTCCATGGAACAACATTTGATTTGCACGGAACAACATTTGATGATCTGGAACAACATTTGACGGTCCATGGAACAACATTTGATTCAAATAGAACAACATTTTACGTTTGATAGAACAACATTTGACGATGCATGGAACAACATTTGATTTGTACGGAACAACATTTGATGCTATGGAACAACATTTGACGGTCCATGGAACAACATTTGATGATCTGGAACAACATTTGATGGTCTATGGAACAAAATTTGATTAAAATAGAACAACATTTTACGATCGATAGAACAACATTTGACGATGCATGGAACAACATTTGATTTACACGGAACAACATTTGATGCAAATGGAACAACATTTGACGATGCATGGAACAACATTTGATTTGCACGGAACAACATTTGATGCTATGGAACAATATTTGACGGTGCATGGAACAATATTTGATTTGCATGGAACAACATTTGATGATCTGGAACAACATTTGACGATCCATGGAACAACATTTGATTAAAATAGAACAACATTTTACGATCGATAGAACAACATTTGACAATGTATGGAACAATATTTGATTTGCACGGAACAACATTTGATGCAAACGGAACAACATTTGACGGTCCATGGAACAACATTTGATTAAAATAGAACAATATTTTATGATCGATAGAACAACATTTGACGATGCATGGAACAACATTTGATTTGCACGGAACAACATTTGATGCTATGGAACAACATTTGACGGTCAATGGAACAATATTTGATTTGCACGGAACAACATTTGATAATCTGGAACAACATTTGACGGTCCATGGAACAACATTTGATTAAAATAGAACAATAATTTACGATCTATCGAACAACATTTGACGATGCATGGAAATTTTATAAAGTATAGCAAATGGTCATTAATAAAGTATAGCAAATTTTATACCAAAAGATAGGTCTTTGAGTCCCGACTCCAACACAAAAAATGGCGCAAGAATCCGAATTTTTTGGAGAGAGTTATGTCTGTTTCCGTAAAAGTCGTCGGGATGGAAACAGAAAAGCGGATCGATCCGCCCAAAACCGGATCGATCCGGATTTAGCAGAATCTCATTTTCTGCTCCCCGGATTTAGCAGAATCCCATTAACATCTTATAGATTATAAACTCAACCTCATTTGGACAAATCAAGCAACCAAATTCTTACTTTTGTCAAAAACTAGTATGAGCATATAGAAACTAGTTGCAAATGAATTCAATACCCTATCAAAACACTTATTCAAACCAAAATACAACTCTTTTGCAATTCAAGTTGAAAACAAGTCCCATTTTACAAGCACAACATTCTCTAACATGACTCCTAACTCAATCTCAAGTTCGTATCACACACAAGAGTCCAATAGCTCAACACTTACACTAAATGGGAGAACACCCGACATATTAACAAGTTCCCAAACCACATTCTAAAGCATTAAAAGCAACACAACGATAAAACTAGTCGCCGGTATGCCAAGTACTTAATCACCATCGCATCGGGCCCAATATTCTGGGCCTTTTCTCACTTCAACGTCGCATATAGCGAAAACACACACTCACGTGACCGTAGTCAATCATTGTGGAGGCACTTCCAGACTGTGAATCCTGCTTGGAAGGTAAAATGACCAAGAGGCCATTCTCGGCCAAGTGCTATAGAGCAAAAGAGTCGTTAGAACTGGTTCACTCTGATTTGTGTGGTCCTATGAATCCTGTGTGTACAAGAAACATGATAGAAGTGTGGTGGTGTTCTTAGTACTATATGTGGATGATATCTTGTTAATCGAAAACGATGTGGGGGTATTATCTTCTGTGGGACTAGTCCGGGAGATTATAGATTCGGGACTCAAATACACTACTACAGTAACTAAAAAGAAGGAAAAGATAGTTGTTTTGAGGGTATCAAACTCTAAGACTAGAACTAACATGCACTTGAACTAAAGTAAGAACGGTAACTAATTAAGTTAACTAATAAAACAGCGAGTGAAAATTAACTATAGCGAGCAAGCTAGAACAATGAGTTTGATTTACTAAAGAGGTAAAGGGCTAGGGGTCATGCTACCAACCTTGGGTCACACAAGGATAAGTCTTGGGGATTTGGAGGAGGCTTCTCAAGTGAACAAAGTTCCTTGGGGGCTAACAATCAAACATGTGGGTTGTCAACCCCACTATGAAAGATGAAAGCTTGAGAAGACTAAGGGCAAATGTTGGATTGGTAATATAGATTCAATGACCCCGATTACATGACAATGGAAGTAAAGAAACAAACATATTACAAACCCAACATTCTTCAATCACTCAAGAAGATCCAAAAAACTTTTAGACTCTCAAGAAACACAAGGATCCATAGGTGGGTTCATGACCCCTAACCTAGAAAACTAGCTACACATGGATCTAACTATGTAAACATTAATAATAATATCAAAGGAGTAGAAGGACATCACCACTAATGCAAGCAACTACTTCAAGAGAGAGAGAGAGACCAATAAAAACTTCAATAAATGCTCCAATAAGGCTAACCACACATGAAAGTTGAAGAGTCTCTCACAATCTCACTTACAAGCCCTAAATCTAACTAGTCTATGAACAAACTAAAACAAAGAGACCTAGAGAAATACAAAGAGGCCAAGAGAGACTATCTAAGCTGCTGTAATTTTAGGTCTCCCCCTCCAAAACGAGTTATAATGGGATATTTATACAAAAAAACCTTCAGAGTGGCAAACTTGTAAAACAAAGGATGCAGAAACAGTGTCATTCGACCAGTCGAGCGGGCCCGTTCGACCGGTCGAATGCCCCTCTGCATTGAAGCTTAAAAAGAACACATAAAGTGGACCGGTCGAATGGGGCATTTCGACCGGTCGAATGCCCCTCTGCATTAATTCTTCACAGCTTCTCAACAGGTTTATGTACTATAGTATGAGGCAAACTGGACATTCCCTGGTACCCTTGTACTATAGTATGGTCACCTTAGTATTTCAAGATACTGGAGTGAGAGAGTTGGATGATGTGTTGTCGAGAGAAAAGAGTCGGTGAGACGAGAATAATAAGTCAAAAAGAACGACTCTATAGTATTAGTAATCAAACTTATTCCCAAAGGGATTTATCAATAATCAAATGGTCAAGGTACGTACAGAAGAATTGATGACTGGGGAATTTCCTAAAATTCAAGGAAATTGAATTACTCACCAATGAGTGTATCACAATAATTATTGATAGTAATCGGAGCCACTTTTCAAAAGACATGGATACATTCTTCAGAAAAAAATTGAAGAAAAGGCATAGATTTACTCACAGGGAGTTGAATGAGTAGAAGGAATATGATTACTTACTATGGTACTCGTCCACAATTACTACGGCAAAGTTTGTCTCTAATCCTTAGCTAGACCTTTCTTATCATCTATAGCAGGTCCTTGCTAACTCGTCACTACTCCGGCTAGATTTGTCCGAGGTGTTAGACAATCTTTATATGGTTTGCCTATGTAATACAATATTTGTACTAACTTGATTGAATTGGCTATCTTACATTAGTACTAATTCACGAGTTCGTCGAGGGTTCTTGAACACAGAGAAATTAAAGAGAGAGAGAGAGAGAGAGAGAGATTGGTACATATATACACCACACACATCCATACATATATATACATATACACACACATATCTATATATATACAGTGAAGAAGGAGAAGATCAGAGATAGAGATAGAAAGGAGGCAAAGACAGAGGAGGGAGAAGAGGCCATTGGAGAAGCTCGGAGCTCGCGCTTTTCCAAACACGCCCTTATGATCTTTCGGTGAGTCCCAAACTCACTCGGTAGTATTAGTGTAATGCTTTGCAAGCTTTTAGACGTAAATATTGACCCTAAACACACCCTAACACCTCTGGACGTTCACTGTCCAGAACTGCTGAAGAATACGACTCTCGAGCGATTGAACTGAGTTCAATCGATGGAACCTTTAATCGATCGAATGGACTTCAATCGCTCGAAGCTCACTTTTCTTAATCGATTGAAAGGTTTTTAATCGATCGAACTTTAACAGAACATGGTTGTTTCCCTTTTTCTTCTCACCTGCAATGGAGTAAAGCTCCACTGCTCAGCTACATGCTGAGTTTACAATTCTAACAAATGCAGGTATGGCAATTCATGCTTTAATATCATCAAAACACATCAACTAGTCTCTAGGAAGAGAGATACGCATTCATCCGGTATACCGGCAAGTCCAAGCCTTAATCCGCAACGCTAATGAAAAGTCCAAGCCTAAAACTATTGCATCCAAGTGCATTGGCAGGGCCAGTTCCCAAATCATGCACAGTAGCCGTCACTACTAAAATTATCAAATATCGAGAAGCTTACACATAGACATACTTTTCACAATTATTCACGATCATAATTAACGGGCCTAATCTAACACATGAATTTTGCTCGAATCACAATATCACATTTGAGATTCAAAACATGGAAATTTCCTATCAACACCTTAAGCGACGCTCCTATAATTCCCAAGTTTAATCTCGACAAGTCCTTTTTATTTACATTTTTCTTAAATCACATAGAAGCATGAATAGGTGGATAGAATCGTATTTCTGATAATAGAACAGTGATTGATCATAGAATAATTTCTAATCATTGAACAACTATTTAAGTTCATAGAACAATAGTTATTGATTATGGATCAACAATTCATGATTATGAAACAATAATTTATGATCAGGAAGCAAGAATTTATGATAATAGAACTATAATTTTTAATCATAGAACAACAATTACTGATCATGGGACAATATTTCTAATAATAGAACAACAGTTATTGATCGTGGAACAAGAATTTCTGATAATGGAACAACAATTTCTAATCATAGAACAACTGTTACTAATCATGGAACTGTTATTTGTGATAATGGAACAATAATTACTGATCATGGAACAATAATTTCAAACAGAAGAACAATTACTGATCAGGGAACAATAATTTGTGTTCATGGAACAACAATTATTGAACATGGAACAACAAGTCATAATCATAGAACAACAATTTCTAATCCTGGAACAATTCATACCATACACATTAATTAAAGTGTTCCATATTATAATATCTCTAACCCATCTTCTTCAATTCGTGCTACTGAAACAGAGACCCCAAATAAGGTCTTATTTTGGGTGTAAGAAATGAAACACTCATAACTAGATCATTTCTCAACGAAATAATGCAAATCCTATATGAAAATTAATCCTCTCAACGAGCCCTATCCATATAAATTGGTTTGGAATCCCAAGTTTTATTAAATAACACGAATTTTGGATAAAACCGCGAAGTGGGTCTATGAAAAAAATTACAAATTCGTGATGATTGCTAAGAATTTTGAAAAGCTGTTCTTAGGGGGTTATAAGGGAAGTAATACAGACCTTTTGACATAAGTTTCATGAGTTTTGGTGGTGGTTGAAAAATCAAGCTTCAATGGAAGCTTTAATGGCAGACGGCCATGGCCAAGCTTAAGGCTCTGTTTTATTTACCTAAATTGTCTGTGTGTTCACAAATAACTTACAGAAAGAGTAAAAATAGAAAGGGTTCAATTGACTCTCTATCTCTCTCACTCTATGTTCTTGCTTGTATGTGTATAGACAAAGGGGTGAGGGTGATATTATGTAGCAGTAGGGATAATTTGGGATGAACCAGTGATGAGAAGGCTTGTTCCTAAAATGTCTAATGCTTGATTGGGTCATGGATGAAATGAGAAATGGGAGGGAAGAGAGAGAATGAAGTTGGGAGGGAAGAGAGAGAGTGAGAGAGAGAATGTTTACCCAGTTACCTGCTATCGGGAGGAAAGAAAGAGAGAGAGAAAAGAGGGTGGTTTTGCTTTTTAAAAAGCTTTGACACATGGACAGTTTAGATGAAGCCAAATTTCATCCAATGGCTGAGATTGGTTTGGGTGTATATACACCCAAACCACCCAAAGTACCAAAGTGGGCGCCCTTTCACTCATTATAGCCAATGATGATTGGCTTTCACCACCAGTCCACCACCAGCTGTATTTCTTTAGAGGGTCCCGAGTGGAGCCCAGACCCCTGAGGCTGAGGTTGAACCTCCCGGATCAGGATGACCATTGTGTTTTTTCCATTTTGAATGACTTTGGGTTTTCCAAGCAAAAAAAAAAAAAGAATGACTTTGGGTCTGTTTGCTAATCAATAGATTACTGTTTACACCATTGTGTCATTTTTATCTAATATTTTTCTGTAAATGAAAATGCTAAAAATACGATTATGTTCCCAAGTCTCACTCTGTTTTTGTTTATATGAAATCAATAATCTATTTATTTGATAAAGAAGTAGTTTTTGGAATTTATTTTATGAGAACTTTAATGTACCTTGAAAAGCTACACAAACATAAATTTATTCAAAATTGATTATTATCTGACACGAAATTTATTCTAGTGTTACACAAACACACAACACAACCATCGAATGCTTTTAAAAATTTTGGGTTCATTTATGCGTATTTTCTTAATTTTTGCATCAGAAATAGTATAATCTAACTTCGATTCTTGTCGTTTGATAGTTTACATAAACATTTAATGAATTACATCACAAGTAAAGAGAAGAAATTTTGAAAAAAAAAAGGAAAAAGAAAATAAATGGCTTGCAAATATGGGTTGGGCTAGAACATTTTTGAAATAACAAACACATCATAAATCTTGGCTGGGTTAGAAGTGAGCTAGACTGAACTAGGGCTAATGGATTGGGCTTGAATACAAAATACTGCTATACTGAACTAGGAATATAGACTGGTCTTAAGAATGATTAATGCTACTGGACTGAGCTTTTTTTTTTTTTTTTTTTTTTTGTGAAAAAAACAAGAAAAATACCGCACCACTAAGATTCGAGAGAAAATTAGTGGAAAATCCCTCAAATTGACTCTTAAGAGTTCAGAGTCCAAAAGATTTCTTAGTTTGTTCAAAAGTCCCTCTAGTTGAAACTTGTATTTGGTAAACATCCATAGCATAAATATTCTCTCTCTCTCTCTCTCTCTAACCACCATTACCACCACCCCTACTACCTCCAACCACCACCCCTACCATCTCCGGTGACCACCCCACCACCACCTCCGCCGACTAAAAAAAATAAGTGAAATTTCATTTGTTACAGCCAAAGTTAAGTGAAATTTCAAGAGACCGCCGACTAAAAAAAACAAGTGAAATTTCACTTGTTACAACCAAAGTTAAGTGAAATTTCAAGAGATGGTGGGGTAGTTGCCGGAGATAGTGGGGGTAGTAGTCGGAGGTGGTAGGGGTGGTAGGTAGAGTTAGATGATAAAATGAATGCATTTTGGTCTAAGAAATAGAGGTGAGGACGTATCCTTAATGACAGATTTAAGTTGTCCTTGCTATTAAAAAATCTTATGCATTAGTCATTTCCACTAACTGTCCCAAAATTCGAACCTAAGACATTTCACTTTGGAATCACAAGACATATCCACTGAGCTACACCACAAGCCTGGGCTATAGTATGTAGTAAAATGTTTTGTTTTGAACTTTACCTGGACTATAGCCTAGATCAGCCTAGGGCTAGATACACCCTTGGACACCATACCTTGTTAATAAATAGACCCCAAAATGTATAGTTATAACCCCAAAAGATAATATAATTCTTAAATAGACTCAATTCGACATCATATCTCATTATCAAATATATATGTATATATAATAGACCCCAAATATTTTTTTGATAGGGCCATTAGCCTCCTCCAAAAAAAAAATACTGACTCTGCCCTTGCTTTCAAGTGTATGCCCCTACAGTCTTTGCATACTACTATTTGTATATTTACAGAACGTAACATACAAATAATATATATATATATATACACAGAGAGGCGGAGGGGAGAGAGAGAGAGAGAAAGAGAGAGAGAGGAAAAAACTGTGTGAACTGCAAAAAAAGTGAGTGTAAGAAGTTTAAAATATAATAAGCTTTTTTTTTCCCCAAAAAAAGGGTAAATAATTTCCAAAAAAAGATGTGTACAAATGTAAAAGGGGCATACCCCAGGATATTACAACAAAATCAAAAACCATGCTCAAAAGAAGTAACAGGAAGCCAAAGCAAACCTCAAGAAAGGGAAGGAAGGCTATCTGTTCCTAGAGAGAGAGAGACACCCTTCTCAACCAATGAACACAAGCGAAAAACAAACGCACACAAACTAAATAAAGGCCTAGCAACAGAAAAGATAAACAAGTTTCAAAACCCAAGAAAAGCCAAAACAATGGGCCACGAGACCAGACCAAACCAAAAGTCAATATCTATGCCTTCCCTTAGGACGACTTTCACTAAACTTGATCTTGGCTTCCCGTTTTCTCTATCTATTAGATATAGAGCTTTTAGTAACCGGGGAACCTTCCTCGAAAACATCATCACCAAAATCATCCTCCTTTGCAGGGAGGGGGTTGGGTTCCTCACCTCCCACATGATCAAACGAGTGGAGAATGACCAACCTCAGAAGATTCTCTAACGGGGAGAGAATTCACAGCTTCGACCTGAGCAGACAAGGTCAACCTTATCCATATCATGGGAAAGTGTAGAAAAATGGAATTGCAATACAGAATTTTTTTTTTTTTTTTTAACTAGATCCAACAATTAATTAAAGCTAGTAGTGCATCATTCTTGATCTCTGATGTTAGATTCTCGAAATGCATTTTTTTTGCATTTTGGCTGAAATTTTTTATTTTCTTTTTCAAATTTCATGTAAATTTTCAAGGGAAATATAATCTATTTTTCAAATTTGTAAATAATAATAATAATAATCAATCAATAAATAAAAACGACCTTTGTGAGTGAATTTTATGTCTTAAAATAATTTTTTCTCCCTCCCCTATATTTAAAACATTTGTAGTGGGAACATATTTAATACTTCTACCAGAATATATATATATATATTTTATGAACACCCGAAAATATTTTACCATGCATAAAAATCAACATCTTTCCTTTATTTGTATTTTTTTTTTACTTCCATGGATTATGGCTTGACACACACACCTTAAACCAACCCCAAAGCCTCATAATGACCCACAACTAAGGGTGTAGGCCCGAAAAATAGGCCTGCTCGGCCCTAGGCCCTAGCATCTTGGGTTGGGCTTGGGTCTATCTCTTGAAATCCAAGCCCAGCCCGAGGCCCGCATAAAAGCCCAATTAAAGCTTCCCACTAATAAAAAATATTGATTGTTTTCAAGTATTAAAATAAAAAAAAAATTTGCAAGTTGCTATATTTAAAGTTATTTCTAATCTAAAAAAAATGTCTGGATATATAATACTATTTATACCATTTTAAGATAAATTTAAAGCGTTCACTTATGCTCTTCCTTAGGGCATGGAGCTGGGCCTGGATTGTGAACTCTTAAGCCCAGCTCGAGCTCGATTCGGCACAAAAAGAGATGAGCCCATGGGCAAAAGCCCAAACACGCCCACGCCAAATCAATGTCGGGCCGGTATGGCCCGACGGGCCATTTTGAAATCCCTACCCACAACAAAGCCCAATAAGGGCCACTCATTCCGACTGAAAAACAAACAAGAACGCAAGCAAAGACTCCCCTAAGGGGAGTTAAACCCTCAATCTCCCCACTGAGGAGAAAGAGGTAATGCCATTTGGACAAGGCCGGCTTAATAATTCAAAATCCTTCCTAAATTGTATTACTTCCTTCGTCCCTTAAAAATTTCTCCTTAAAAATAGTCAACATTTCCTTTTTAAGATGTCCCATAATTTTTGTCCAAAGTGAAAAGCCAGTTAATATATTTAGATAAATTTCCATTACTACCCTTTCAACACTTGAGAGACAAACATCACATTAAATACGATATCATTCCTTAAGAGTATTTTCACTTTGAGAAATGCTAGGTACACATTCTAAATCACACTCCAAATTATACCCTTATTTTAAATACATGTACTCTATGCTGTGTAAGTCGTGCATAGAAAAGTGTAAAAAGTTCAAATAGTATAGAATACATACATTTAAAGCATAAGATGTAAAAAGTTCAAATACTATAAAGTACATGCATTCGATAAGATGTTAATTAAGATGCAGACGTGGCAGCATTTAAGTGTGCGGATCAGCCGTATCAAATTTGCACTTTTCAATTCAACCAAAAGAACAACAACAATTGAAAGATATTGGTTGAGGTTTTTTATATGGAGTAATATTTGGGATGCTAACAACTTTCATTAACACTTATTAACACTTTATCTCTCTTCTAGTGGTATTGTGATACTAACAACTTTCATTAACACTTATTAACACACTCTATCTCTCTTCTAGTGGTACTGTGGGCTCTACAGTACGACTAAGAGAGAGATAGAGTGTGTTAGTAAGTGTTAGTGAAAGTTGTTAGTGCCCCTTAGCATTGCCCTTTTATATAGAGTAATATTTAGGGCACTAACAACTTCCACTAACACTTACTAACTGTAACACCCGTACCCGGGAAACGGGTTAATTATCATTTTTATGTGCATTAATTAATATAATTAGTGTATAAAATGAATTAAGGGGAGGCTTGGACTCACCCGTGAAAAAGTGTTCAGTAAAGGAACACAGTTGGAAAAGTCCCCAGTGAGGTGGGACAGGTTTGGAAGTGGGACCCAGTGAAGGGCCCGAATGAAAATATTTGCATTTTATGTGATTAAATGCATTTATGTGATTACTTGATTATTTGTTTAAATGCTTTCATATTATATGATGATATATGTGTAGCATTTGGTATTAGTTTGGACACCTAAATAAGGGTATAATTGAAAAAGATTTAAATTGGTAGGTACGATAGCAACTTCACAAAATATATGGGACCCACGTTGGAACCCATACGAAACTTAGACAAACACTCATTTGATAATTGGGTAGTTAATGGAATGTTTGGGGGGATTTCATAATAAGAACTTAGAAAGTTCCGGGGGTGCAATTGGAAGAAAAACCAAAATTTGATGACAACTCAAAGCATGAGTTGCTATGTGTCATAGGGAGGAGCTTTGTCTCCAAAACTCCACAGAAATTAAAACAAAAATAGAGAGAGAGCTCACCGAGAGAGAAGACGGACCGTCACCGACGACGTTTTTCGCCGTTCCGTCGCCGTCGTTCGCCGGATTCACGATCCGAGACCACTTTTGGACTCGTGGAGGTAAGAGGATCACATGCACGTAATTTGTTTTCATTTTCGGTGACGTTTTTTCGGTAATCATTCTTGATAGTCGATGTTTGTTGTACCAAAACCATGTAGGATTTACTTTGGGTAAGAATTGAGCAAGATTTGTGAAGGAATTCTTCATTTCTAGCTTGAATTTGGGTAGATCTTGCTAAGGTGAGTTTTCTACACTAAAGAATGGTTGTGTTTGACTATGTTCAATACATCAATGATGTTAGAGATGATAGTTTATGCTTGGAAACCAAGAGATTGTTCTTATGGTGTTGATTATTCATGTTTAGAAAACATGTGGTTATTAAATTGTAAATTGCATGTCAATTCTATGAAGATTGTATGTGCCTCCATGTTTATGTGCTTATATGTCTATGTGGTATTCAATGGGCACCGGGAAAATGATTCATGGTTGGGAGTAATAAGGGTGGTGAAGAGGAAGAATCCGAGAAATACGGAAGTCCAAGGAATAGAAGTGGCCACGGGACCAAGGGAGGTCCCGGGTCTGAATGAATCATTGAACCGGTGACTCGGCGATTACAAATATGATTTATATGTTTATTGTTGCATTGCACATGTTAAAAATTCAGCCATGTTTAGATTACTCACTAAGCGTAATGCTTAAAAAAAACCGTTTTCTGTTTCTGTTGTGGTAAATAACAACCACCGCAGGTACGGAGCAATATCCGGAGAGGAAATAGCGTGCTCGGGAGTGGGGTCGAGAGTTGGGTCTTGTAAATATGGTCATAACTTGTAATATAATGTAACTAGTGGATTAGCATCCTTAACTTGTGGCTTGGAGACCTAACTCATGTGTTTAATGTCAACATGAAAGAACTCATGTAAATTTTCCATGTTAATGTTCATATTGGGTACGTTGTATGTTTGGATCATTCCGACGAGTTCGGATACATGGGTTGTAGACTTTAGTCAGGTTTCTTTTTGTAACCAAATGTTTTGAATGGTTTATAATCACGTTCCGGAGAAGTTATGTAAATGGTGGTTCTTAAAGTTAACTTGGTTTTGATTACTTACATAACTCATTTGAAGTTGTATACATTTGTTTTGAAAGAGAGATAAAACCTTGTATAGATTATTAATATGTTTCTCAAAGGTTTGCAAAGTTTGGAGAAGTATTGAATTGGCTTGAATCCATTCCTAACAAGTTCATGTAAAAGAGTTGTCATGGGTTAATTTGATCCAATTGTAGTTGTGGATATGTGGTACATGCTTGGTTGATGTTTGAAAATGTGTGGGAATGTTTAATTACGTTTGTGGACATGTTGTGGAAGTTTTGGAGGTGTTCTCAAGTGATTTAGACATGTTTTGGTGGGGTTTAAACTTGCAAAACAGGTTGGGGAGTTGCTGCAGAATTTTCTGCAAAAGAGCTCTCTGTCCGGTCAACCGGATATTTTAAAGGTCTCTGTCCGGTCAACCGGATATTTTAAAGGTCTCTGTCCGGTCAACCGGATATTTTAAGGTCTCTGTCCGGTCAACCGGACTGATGTGTTTTCCAAATAACCATGCTTTGTCATCATAACTTGAGCTAGGAAGCTCGGATTCGCGAGCCGTTTTCACCGTTGGTTTTTAAATGAAAAGTACTGTATTTTGACATTGGGGTTGACTAAAATTTCAAAATGACCATTTTATCCTTGGGGTTAGTTACATACAAATGAGCTTATAAAGAGTTTAAAATAGAGTTTAAGACTTGTTTTATGTTATATGTTTTGGGGACGTACCTTGGTAGCATTGTTACACGTGTCCTAATCCGCACGAGGCGGGTTGGGGTGTGACAATTTTTGGTATCAGAGCATTAGGTTAGAGCCTTTGGGGACGAGAGACGTATACGACGCGTAGTGTACATATAACGGCACGTAGTTGCACGAACATGCATACACGTTTATTTAGCATGCTTAAAAAGTTGTTTAGCATGCATAGCATGTTATTTATAGTAGCATGCATGGGAATGATCTGGTGGATGCTAGGCATCATTGTCTAGTAATGGATCCGGAAAAGAGATAAATATCTCCGGTAAGAATGGACCAAGTGGAATGAGTTTTTGAAATAGTAGTAAGGGCAGTGGAAATCAGAGCATCCTTGGTTGAGAAAGAACATAAAAAAACCCAAATCCTGAGGTAAGAATGAAAAACCCGATCACAGAGAAGTTTCCAATAGAGTTCTGGCAACATCAAGAAGGTAAGAAATCAGGAGAAAATGTATTTGAAAGCCCAGGTAAATGTAAAAGAGCAAATGTAGAAAGTTCATCTACAAGTAGTACGCCGAGGGAGAGAAAGTCCCGTCGTTCAAATGTGTAATAGGCAGTATTGGGGTGAATGTCGCTACATTATATCATGTTATGTTTGTAGATGGGTCGGGCATATTGCAAGGAATAATCCGAGCGTGAGTACAAAGTTTAAGGGTAGGTGTAATAAATGTGGTCGATCAGGTCACCGGGCATACAACTATTCTAATAGACGACAGAAGGTCCAAATTCTTCGATACCTAAGGCTACTCCAGGATCTGTTCGACCATTAAAAGGAAAAGAACAACAAGAGGATAGAAGCTCCTAACTTATGTTTGAGTTGCCACGTACTTCAAGTAACAGGTAAAATTATTACTTATTGTCTTATGAGTAATTCTATTTTTCACAAGGGGTACAGATTTATTATATCCTAGCAGTTCTTGAGTAATCAAGGATAATATTGGGGAAATCTCTAGACCTAAGATTTGGCTTCAGTCTGCAAGGGATAAGTGAGATAAGTACTGGAATGGTGCTTGTGCAGTATTGGTTACAAGGGCAGCGTTACTGGGTGGAGTCTTGAGTTGAGTATTGTGTATGGTATGGGTACGGACTTCTTTCTATATATGATGTATTATCAGGTGTTGTATTGAAGAAGATTCTTTCTGTTTAAATTTAGGTGCATTATTTCAAAGGCTCTTCTATTATTGATGGAATTCTGGAATTCTTACAGTGTTCGTACATGATATCTATGATTATGGTATTCTGGAATTCTTATAGTATCAATATTATGGTTATTTGGTTGTACTCGGGCATTCTATTTCTATATTCTGGGAACATCTATCACATTACGGATATTTCTCTTCTATTGTGTATATGGTGATGTACTGATTATCATCAATGGAGAGTGTTATTCTTCAGTTCGAAGACATGCTATAGTTTGTATGAATCATCTGGAAATATTGGAAAGTATCGAAAATCTGTAAACAGAGGAAAGGAAATGTGCAGTGTTATGGGAGATATATGTATATTCTTGGATTGGAGTGGTAATTCGGACATCTACGAATTACGGTTTAATGGAAAGATATTCAGAGGTTACATGGGTGCGTATATATAGAGTGTTGAGGAATCTCTCAACTCGATATGTTACGCTTCTATTTGGGTATTCTTATTATCCTTCTCCAGAGTCTTTCTTCTTTCTCCAGAGTTTTTTTTTTCTTCGGGAGGAGACATGAATGAGTATGGGTTCGGTAAGAGATTTCCATGCCGTGCATGATCATAATACATATGAAGCATAGCCGCAGTTCATGTATGATGGAATCAATTGTAGCCACAGAACCATGTTCAAGGAGATAAGTATGGTTGTAATCGAAGTAAGATTGTGTATCATAATTTAGTGTACTAAATCGTGGAGTCGACGAATCGTTTTTAGTTAGATTAGATAGTGTTGAGTAATAGGCTTAACTTTTACCTTGGAAGATCTTACATGTGTACTAATGGTGGAGTTTAATTCTATCAGTTCCAAATTTTAAAAGAAAGTGTTATAGCTTTGATTTGTAAATGGGTGGGATGTTTTAAAAAAAAAAAAAAAAAAAAAACAAAAAACAAAAGTGTTTAAATGGTTTTAAAAAGGGTTGAGAACTATCTCCAACTGAGTTAGAATGACCTGAAAATGTTTGGAGTTTACCCAATTTGAGAAGGGAATCTTGAAATCATTTTATTAAACAAAAGGAAAGGCATGATCCAAAATTCCTCTAACCTGGTGACAATTCTGCAAATATATATATATATAATTTCAAGTTTTAATTTGGCCATGGCATGGTTTAGGAAGTTCGTTTCCATCCATCATTTTCACTGATAGGTTTCTAATTTGAAAAGCTATGTTTTGACATACAGTTAAGTCAAATGTAACATAATTATTTACCTTGAAATTAGTTAACGAGGAAAAAAAAAATGTAAAGGAGAATGTTAATATCTCATATGTAGTTTAACGGTATCGAGGAAATTGAAATGTTGCATTGGTAATAATGGAATCATCATCAAAGGTTTTAATTGAATAGCATCAGTGAAGTTAGAAGAATTGGAAATCCGTTGGTAAGAAGTATTTAGTGAGGGAATACGTGCAATCAACCATGTCACTAGGGGAGCACTGCTATGAGTATATATCATACATTTGTGAATAAATAAACTGTGGTGGGTAACTATTTTGTGAATAGATAATGGGTTTGATGGGTGACAGGTGGCAGCAATATTTTTCTCCCAGAAATGAATTGAAATCTATTAGTTGAAAAGAAGGGACCAGCAGAAAGATAGAGCTTAACATCTGATAGGGTGAGTATGAACTTCTTGAGATATGTATAAGGGTAAGTTCAGACTATATTCAGGTATGTATGGGGTCACAACTAACAATGTGTTGGGATGAGTATCGTGTTCTCGAAAGTACTACGTGGGAGAACGGAGTTTCTATGGGTATTGATAAGAAGTAAAATGATGACTCCACTAGTATTATGGGCACCGAAGAATTTATTCGCTACAATGGGGTTCATTATGGAAAAAAAATGGGTATATACTGAAGTGATATTTATTTATTCTTGCAGGAGATTGGAATTCTATGAAAAGAATTATCGTACACATAATCTAATATTTCTGGCATATCTTAGTGCTTGGAGTTTGACAATGTTCTTCTTATGAACAAGAAACAGGTATGGTATGCAGAATTTGGAAAATTTATTTACAGAATTGAATACATGATGAAGAAAATAGTGGAAGCTCATAGTAGAGTACTGTTTGGGAATTCAATAACGTGAAGTTAATAATTATGATAAATCAAGATCAATGGAGTTTGGTATATGTGTTTCATGCTTTGATGCTTTGATATTGTATATCGGATTCAAGCCATGTTATTGTTATAGAATCATTGTTAATTCGGGAAGATCTAACGTGTGTGAACATCCGGTACGAATCCTTGATATGAAGAATCAAATTAGTGCAAACCAAGGTAATACTTCTTGTGATGGTGCAATGGCGAAGCCATTCAATTAAAGAAGCTACTAGGGAACGAGAGGATGAAATTCGAGTCAAGTACTCGTACTTATTTGATTTTCGAGGCAAGAGTAAGTTTGGGGACCAAACTTCCTATTAGGGAGGGAGAAATGTAACACCCGTACCCGGAAAACGGGTTAATTATCATTTTTATGTGCATTAATTAATATAATTAGTGTACAAAATGGATTAAGGGGAGGCTTGGACTCACCCGTGAAAAAGTGTTCAGTAAAGGAACACAGTTGGAAAAGTCCCCAGTGAGGTGGGACAGGTTTGGAAGTGGGACCCAGTGAAGGGCCCGAATGAAAATATTTGCATTTTATGTGATTAAATGCATTTATGTGATTACTTGATTATTTGTTTAAATGCTTTCATATTATATGATGATATATGTGTAGCATTTGGTATTAGTTTGGACACCTAAATAAGGGTATAATTGAAAAAGATTTAAATTGGTAGGTACGATAGCAACTTCACAAAATATATGGGACCCACGTTGGAACCCATACGAAACTTAGACAAACACTCATTTGATAATTGGGTAGTTAATGGAATGTTTGGGGGGATTTCATAATAAGAACTTAGAAAGTTCCGGGGGTGCAATTGGAAGAAAAACCAAAATTTGATGACAACTCAAAGCATGAGTTGCTATGTGTCATAGGGAGGAGCTTTGTCTCCAAAATTCCACAGAAATTAAAACAAAAATAGAGAGAGAGCTCACCGAGAGAGAAGACGGACCGTCACCGACGACGTTTTTCGCCGTTCCGTCGCCGTCGTTCGCCGGATTCACGATCCGAGACCACTTTTGGACTCGTGGAGGTAAGAGGATCACATGCACGTAATTTGTTTTCATTTTCGGCGACGTTTTTTCGGTAATCATTCTTGATAGTCGATGTTTGTTGTACCAAAACCATGTAGGATTTACTTTGGGTAAGAATTGAGCAAGATTTGTGAAGGAATTCTTCATTTCTAGCTTGAATTTGGGTAGATCTTGCTAAGGTGAGTTTTCTACACTAAAGAATGGTTGTGTTTGACTATGTTCAATACATCAATGATGTTAGAGATGATAGTTTATGCTTGGAAACCAAGAGATTGTTCTTATGGTGTTGATTATTCATGTTTAGAAAACATGTGGTTATTAAATTGTAAATTGCATGTCAATTCTATGAAGATTGTATGTGCCTCCATGTTTATGTGCTTATATGTCTATGTGGTATTCAATGGGCACCGGGAAAATGATTCATGGTTGGGAGTAATAAGGGTGGTGAAGAGGAAGAATCCGAGAAATACGGAAGTCCAAGGAATAGAAGTGGCCACGGGACCAAGGGAGGTCCCGGGTCTGAATGAATCATTGAACCGGTGACTCGGCGATTACAAATATGATTTATATGTTTATTGTTGCATTGCACATGTTAAACATTCAGCCATGTTTAGATTACTCACTAAGCGTAATGCTTAAAAAAAACCGTTTTCTGTTTCTGTTGTGGTAAATAACAACCACCGCAGGTACGGAGCAATATCCGGAGAGGAAATAGCGTGCTCGGGAGTGGGGTCGAGAGTTGGGTCTTGTAAATATGGTCATAACTTGTAATATAATGTAACTAGTGGATTAACATCCTTAACTTGTGGCTTGGAGACCTAACTCATGTGTTTAATGTCAACATGAAAGAACTCATGTAAATTTTCCATGGTAATGTTCATATTGGGTACGTTGTATGTTTGGATCATTCCGACGAGTTCGGATACATGGGTTGTAGACTTTAGTCAGGTTTCTTTTTGTAACCAAATGTTTTGAATGGTTTATAATCACGTTCCGGAGAAGTTATGTAAATGGTGGTTCTTAAAGTTAACTTGGTTTTGATTACTTACTTAACTCATTTGAAGTTGTATACATTTGTTTTGAAAGAGAGATAAAACCTTGTATAGATTATTAATATGTTTCTCAAAGGTTTGCAAAGTTTGGAGAAGTATTGAATTGGCTTGAATCCATTCCTAACAAGTTCATGTAAAAGAGTTGTCATGGGTTAATTTGATCCAATTGTAGTTGTGGATATGTGGTACATGCTTGGTTGATGTTTGAAAATGTGTGGGAATGTTTAATTACGTTTGTGGACATGTTGTGGAAGTTTTGGAGGTCTTCTCAAGTGATTTAGACATGTTTTGGTGGGGTTTAAACTTGCAAAACAGGTTGGGGAGTTGCAGCAGAATTTTCTGCAAAAGAGTTCTCTGTCCGGTCAACCGGATATTTTAAAGGTCTCTGTCCGGTCAACCGGATATTTTAAAGGTCTCTGTCCGGTCAACCGGATATTTTAAGGTCTCTGTCCGGTCAACCGGACTGGTGTGTTTTCCAAATAACCATGCTTTGTCATCATAACTTGAGCTAGGAAGCTCGGATTCGCGAGCCGTTTTCACCGTTGGTTTTTAAATGAAAAGTACTGTATTTTGACATTGGGGTTGACTAAAATTTCAAAATGACCATTTTATCCTTGGGAGCCCTTTTATATAAGCCCAAGTTTATAATTAACCCATTGAGAGCCCGTCTTTTACCAAAGAGGCTTGGCCTGTGGAGACATTATTTATAGTCGGCTAAATTATATTTTAGTCCATTAAACTATAACATGTTTTAATTGGTTCCATAAACTTTTTTTTTTTAGTTGGGTACTTGAACTTTAAAAATTCATTCAATCAGACCCAAATTCTGGTACTGTTAGCTTAAACTATTAGAAATTGTCACATACGTTGCGCAAAATGCTTACCTGTCACATGTTAAGTTAAGACAAACACGGGAGATTGTGAATAGTACAAAAAATCGCATTCAATCAGATCCAAAATTGCGTTCAATCAAATTTGAAACACATTCAACTAGATCCAAAATTGCATTCAATCATACCCAAAATCACATTATTTTTTAGCCATTCACAGTCTCCCGTATTTGTCTTAACCTAATATGTGACGAGTAAGTATTACACATAACGTACGTGACAATTTCTAATAATTTAAGCTAACTGTGTCAGAATTTGGGTTTGATTGAATAAAATTTTGAAGTTTAAGGACCCAATTGCAAAAAAAAAAAAAAAATTTATGGACTCAATTGAAAACAAATGTATAGTTTAATGGACTAAAGTGTAATTTGCCCTACATAGTCTGAAACAGGGAAAAATATTCAATACCCCGGTTATATCGATGACACGGTAGCAAAATTTGAAAATATGTGAGTGAGGAAAAATAATGGCGTGGCATCCCCATTGCATTCAATAATTACTATCAAAAGAGGTTTATTCATGTTTTAGTTTTCTATTCAATTGGCTGCTCTGTTGATTGGTCTTGGGCTTTCTCATCCCCAAAAGCTAGCTCATGAGCTGAGACCTTCCTCACACTTATAAACCGACCACCAACTCCTTCCACATTCGATGTGGGAAACCCTAACAATCTCCCACTCACACATTAGGCCTCTGATCGGTAAACCCTCGACTAGTCTCTCGCTTGTGATTGTTGGGCTGAGATGTTGTAATCTGGACTCTGATACTAGTGTTGGGTGGTCTTGGGTATTCTTAACCCTAAAAACTAACTTTTGAGGTGAAACTTTCCCTCTCACTAATAAACCGACCATCTAATTTTTCCACATCTAATGTGAAAAACCCCAACATGCTCCAACAAAATTAAAATGTAGAGCTGATCAATCATGAAATGGTGCTGATAGAAGGCAAATTCGTGGTGAAAGAATACACGTGAGACTGAGAGTACTAGACTATACAGGTGAAGGAAATATTCAGTGTAACAGTTTTTTTCTGATGATGAGGAATAACAATTTAATAAATAAGATATCTTTGCTTAAACATTTGTTTATCCTAAATTTAAGAAGAAAAAAACCTTAAACTATTTTACGTAAGAACTAGACCCTTGTGTTAGAGTAAAGTGATACGGCTGAGATGTTATCACTGTTATATTAAATATTGCTCGTACATGTGAGATTACAAAGTGATATATAGTAACATGTGCAAAATATGTTTAAAAGTAGGGTTAATTACATTTACTCTCTTGTAGTTAGGGTTACTATCACTTTATTTTACTGTGTTTCAAAAGTGGACACTTAAACCCTTATACTTTCCGACTAAAGTGAAACTATTAAGGGTTTCCTCAAAATTGATAAAAATTCTTGTATTGGCCAAAAAATTTAACGCTTGACCGCCCCTGTGTGAGGTTAATTTTGTGATTAACCCTCTATGTGGGACTAATTTTAGACACGTACGTAATCGCTTGTGGGGCTAATTTTGGGGTTAAGTGCCTATGTGAGGTTAATTTTAACACATAACTCTCCTCTGTGGGGCTACTTTTAATAATTAATCCCTATATGAGGCTATTTTTGACAAAAATCTTAACAGTTTTACTTTAGTTCAAAACTTAGGGTAGGTGGGTGGGTGTGTGTGTGTTAAGTGTCCATTTTTTAAGTACATGGGGCAAAGTGATAATGAGCCTAACCACAAATGAGTAAATGCAATTACCCTAAAAGGCTAAAAGTATTTGAGAAACTAAATATTAGTTTGCTAAAATTAATCAATCATATAATTAGTCTTTCATATATTCATTGATAATTATATATATATATATATATATAACCCCTTTCTGGGTTCTTGTACGTTATACATCCAACAATTCTTTCAAAAGAAATCTCATTTTATATTTTCTTCACAACAATAAAGTAGTCTTGCAATTAAAGAACTAAAATAATTTACTTTAACTCCTTTGTATATTTGTTAGTGTTGTTTTTTGTAAAGTAGTAATTCATATTTTAATCGTTGGAGTTCTTTGATCGATTTAATTTAGTCCACTTATTGATAATCTACAAGACATTAGAAAGAAGTCCGCGATTTGTATAAATTAATGTTTTTAATGTTTAACTCTTAACTGGTCTACGGTTCATTGGTTCAATCATTGAGCGAATTGGTTAAAACACTTAATAATTTTCGTACCACAATTATAGATAATTTTTTTGAATATATATATATATATATATATTTTACATATTTCACTTTTGTTTGCAAATAGATATTGTACTAACAAAATTCAACAAATTCATAGTAATTTAACAAACCGTATTAACTTATATCACATTAATATAAAATTCTTTTCTAATACTCCCTCCGTCCCATTTTATGTGTCCATTTTGGGGAATCCAACTATTTAAGCGGACAAAAAGAATCTCCACCAACTTTCCACAATTGCCCATAATCATTACACTTTTTTTTTGTTTTGGTGTTGATTGCAAGGAAAGGTAGTTTGGGAAACTAAGTAAAATTTGCATACTATTTAGGAAAGTGGACAATAATTTTGGGACATCCCCAAAAAAGGAAAGATTGACACATAAAATGGGACGGAGGTAGTATAAATATTCCACGTAAATTTTTAGATAAGTAATGTTACGAAAATTCTATAGAGAGGGCGTCATCTCTTTAATAAAGAGAGGCCTCTGTTTTGACCCTCAGATCGTGTTTAAAAACTGTGAAATAACAAAACTGTCCTTAATGAAAACACGATCCGACAGTCAAAACAAAGGTCCTTTCTTTATTAAAAAGAGTGCGCCCTCCTCTCCATCTCTCCATAGCATGACTTAGTAATGTTACTTAACCGATTCAGTCACAATTTGTCCAACTGATTAATCAGTTTACATTAAATTTTATGAGTTTAATTTCACAAACACTTCATTCAATTACAAAACAAAATCCAATGATCTATCAATTCACGATCAACTCGGTCGATGATGCAAATGCAAACGTAAGAGCAAAAGAGAAAACGCGTAATTTGGATAAAGTTTCAATCAATCTTTCTTGTCCAAAAACAAAGATTGATGTGGTTGAAACAATGAAGATTAATTAATAGTTACAAAGTAAGCCACAGATTGTGGTCTTTTACTTCGACAGCAAAGGAAAGAGAGAGAGAGAGAGAGAGAGAGAGAGAGAGAGAGAGAGAGAGAGACACAAATTTGTGTCATTATATGTGGGTGGTGTGTGGACTTAATGGCATTGAATGTCAACAATTACTTTTATAAGTGACTCAAGGTCAAGGGCATTAGTCTAGTAAAAAAATATTTTAAAAAAATTACGTCATTATTTCATTCATTCAAAAAAAAAATTCATTCCAATTTTTTTTTTAATGTGAAATTTTGCAACTTTTCATTAGTTCCTTTTAACTTTTACATTTTATTGTCACAAAAAAAAATGAAAAGTGAGAAAGGGTGTGTTTGTTTATTCGGTTAAAAGCTGTGTGATAATATATAGTGGTTTACCATTTAACTAAAAAATATCTGAAAATTTACTAAAAGTTTTAAGTAAAAATTTTATTTTCAACACTATAAATTCAAAAGATTTAGCACTAAAAACTTAGTACTTACTTTTCAATTTTATTAGTGAGGAAAGTTTCGTACATATTTGAAGGATAAATTTAAAAAGTGTTGATTTAAAAGTAGAATAACTTTTCGTGATATAATAATCCTATAAAACTTCCCAAATTCGAATAAAGAAGAGTAATGTTATTCTTTATTTTAAATCACAAATGAGTCTCAAATATTTTATTGATTGCACCACATGTTATGATATGTGATACAATCAATAATTATCGTAATATATAATATGATTGTTAAGTCATCTTAAAATCAAATTTAAAAATCATAAGATTACTCAAAAAAAAAATGAGAATGGATTATCATTAAAAAGAAGTTCGGAAATTTTACCCACTGTGATGGACTGATGTGGCCCTCCAACAGCCACCACTTGTGGCTCGTTAAATGGGGCCCAGCGGAGCAGAACCTTTGGAGTTTGGGCCAACCAGTCAACCGCCAACCATGAAATTTACTTATTTTTGGCAATATTTAGACTCTTTAGTAGCAGGCTTGCAGCCATCAAAATGACTTTATTGATTGAAGAGTACTCTTGGCACTCTTACGCCATGTTTGACTCAAGTGGGTCGAATTGGATAAAATTATTCAATTCAATGTTTGGTGCACACTTAGATAAGGAGTGTTTTATTCCAACTTTTATTTTATTCCAACTTTTATTTTATTCCATGGAGTTTGGGATAACTCTATACCAAAGGGGGCTAGTATTAGGTGGAATGAGGAATTTGGGATAATTTTTTGGAGATTTTTTTTTCCAATTTTTTTGCATAATTTTTTTTTCATAATTTTTTTTTTTCCTTTCAGATCCCTTTTTTCCCAGATTTACTTCTTTTTTTTTTTTTTTTCATATTTGCTTCTTTTTAAAGAAAAAAATCCCATCTTTGTAATTTTTTTTCCCTTTCAGCTCCATTTTTTCTCAGATTTACTTTTCTTTTAGATTTGTTTCTTTTAAAAAAAAAACTTTAAGTCAACTCTTTTTTTCCCTTTTTTCCAGATTTCTTTTTTAATGTTAAAAAACATAATTTAGTTATTATCTGGAACTTATATCTCGACACGACCAAACACATGATTAGGATAAAACATCTTATCCGACAGTTTTATCCAGCATGTTTCAAACGCAGGACAACATAACAATTTATCCGACAAAATTGCTAATCCAGGCTGATCCTGTCTTATCCTGTCCAATCTGACAGTTTTATCCGATCCTGCCTTAGAGTACACACATTGAAGTATAACATTTCTTCTTTTTTTCTTTTTTCTCTTTTTGTTTTGTTTTGTTTTTTTTTTTTTTTTTTTTTTTTTAATTTTAGGGTCAAACATTGTCACATTGATGTAGAACATGGAGAAGAGTCTTTTATTTTTTTTTGGACCAAGATCACCATCCTTATAAGGTAAAAATGAGTAATATTTGAGACACAACCTTCATACAACTTTCATACAACCTCCCTAAAAGATGTGTCTATCTCTCTCATGTGATGTCACTGGACCCCACAGTGACACAGGAAAGAGATAGACACATCTTTTGGGGAGGTTGTATGAAAGTTGTATGAAGGTTGTGTCCCAAGTATTACCCGGTAAAAATTACAAGTTCGTTTTCAGGCAAATTCATTCATTTATGCTCCCTAAAAGGACTGTTTTTTTTTTTTTTTTCTTCGTTTTTGACAACTCTAATTTCGCCAATAACTTAACGTAGCAGACCCGTATTAAAGGTCATTTGCAGCATTAGTTTTTTCTTATTTTCTAGTATTCTAAATTTGAGCCTTACATTAATACTACTATTTTTAATAATTTTCATAAATTTTTTAAATTTCATAATTTAATTAGGATGGATCTTGCGCTATTATATAATGAAATGTAATTAAGCATCAGGTTCAGGGCAAATCATCTCAAGTAATAAAATTACTTTTCTTTTACACTCCGTTTGTTTTGATGTAAAATATTTTTCAAAAAATACTTTCATGCAATAATTATAAGGTGAAAGCATTTTCTGAAAAACATTTTACATCAAAACAAACGGAGCTTAATTCCCTCGAAAATTATGTTTTCTTTCATTCTTTAGTTGGTGAAGCACATTCAAACACACAATCCAAATAATGTGTCTCTCTCTCATGTTATGTCACTGGACTCTACAGTGACACAGGGAAAAAATAAATACATTAATTGAGTTGTGTCTCAAAAGTTATCTATTCGGGTGGGCCCCAAGTATTACCCACCAAAAACATACCCCAGGGGATATATATAAACAGTCATATACATATATTTGTATCATTGTGTGTGTATATATATATATATGTAGATTATATATATATATATAGAGAGAGAGAGAGAGAGAGAGAGAGAGTATGAGTGTGAACGGAGGAAGAAAACAAGGATAAGAGTCCACCACCCTTTTGAAGAAATTGGCAGTAGAGTGTGTGACCCATACAAAGTTTTCTAGCCGGCCATTACACGGATGACTTGGCATCTAGAACAAAATTGGACAAAACAAACTAGTTTCCTTCTTTCTTTCTTTTTTCTTTTTTTTTTTTTATTGGTAACTAGTTTCCTTCTTGAGCAGGGGATGTAAGAAATTGGAATTTGGGGCTTGGTAGGACGAAAGGATAGCGAGTTTTCGGATATTGGGGGTAGTGTTTCAGGGCCGGCCTTGGGCCTATTTTTCAAAGTAATCGCATGGGGCCTTGACTTTAGGCCTCATTTTTAGGCCTATTTTTTTCTTAATTTTTTTTTTAATTTTTATGAAATTTATCATTTTTAGGCTTATTTTCTTCTAATTTCTATTAAATTTCTATAAAACTTATCATTTTTAGGCCTATTTTCTTTCTAATTTCTATGAAACTTATCATTTTTAGGCCTATTTTTTTTATAATTTCAATGAAACTTAGTATAGAGGCCTTATTTTTTTGACCCCTTTGAAAATTCGCTTGAGGCCTCGGCCAATTTTGGTCATCTCAGGGCCGGCCCTGTAGTGTTTTTGAGGAGATTTTTTTTTTGTCTATTTATACATATTTTTGTACGGATGAAGGAATTAGAAAGCATAATACTGATTGACACCAAATGTATAATAAAATGACATATTATTAATACAAATTGAGATCAAGAAGTTAAATGTTTCATACTTGTAAATGAGGTTTAAGTATAAAATAGAGAATTTTTTAATTTAAAAAGAGGAGCGTAACTATAAAAATATACTTTTTTAGGCTATATATGGTATTTTGCACAAATAAAGGAAGGGACCGTCCATGTTTTTGACCTATATTGGTATTTTTCATCCGTCACATATACTATATCATGTATATAGAGCGAAGGCTCTCCGACTGTAATACCCTGTATTTCTGTAATGTATTATATGAATCAAACCTTGTATTATTCTTTTAAATGCTTGTATGAGTTTTGCTTTACTTTTGGTGTAATCTGTGTCCCAATCGATTAAACTGATTTTTCGATCGATTGTCTTATTTTGGACACCAATCGATTGACATTTTATACCAATCGATTGCCACTTTTGTACCTACCACCTAGACCCAATCCGTTGGACTTCATCACAATTGATTGGGGTCACTAATACCAAACACCAATCGATTGGACCCTTGTCCCAATCGATTGGAGCATCAACTACCTATCCCAATCGATTGCCACCTTTGACAATCGATTGGCAGCAACAGTTAGATTCTTTTGCTCTAGCTGGGGAGAGGCCACATGAACTCTAATCCCTCTATATATATGAGCCCATTTTGGGCAATTGTCTATTTCAGAAAATCAGAGAGTAAGAGAGGGAGAGTTTGTGTGTTATATATATGCACTTACATATATACACCCATACACACATACACAGATCCATGGACTGAGAAAAAAAGAAAGAGAAGGAGACTAGAGAGAGAAAGAAGAAAGAAAGAGAAGAGACAAACAGAGAAGACAAAAGAATGAGAGGACCACCATTGGAAAAGCTCCAAGTTTCAAATACACCAACCAAACATGCCCTTATCACCTAAGGTGAGTTCTAAACTCATTGGGTATCCATATATTGATGTTAGGACTTGTTTAGATGAAGAAAAGACATTCAATATGTCTTTCCCCGAATATATATTATTGGATTGTCATCTCTGTGAAGAAGATGAAGTCCCAATCGATTGCCATCATTGTTAACTCAATCAATTGCCATTTTATGCAATTGATTGCCACTGTAGTTATCCAATCGATTGCCAAAGTTAGCAATCGATTGGTATGGATTGTGATCCAATCGATTATTACTATTTTTATACCAATCAATTGTTACTATTTTTATACCAATCGATTGGACCTCTGTCCCAATCGATTGGCAGCTACAAAATGTTGATTTTTCTATTTAGTTTATATTATAACTGTTTAGTTGTTTATATATATACTATTTTGAAACTTCTGCATGTAGTACAGACATGATAATAAGATAATGCGACGTAGGATCGTAGTAACGTTAAGATTAACAGACGATGTTTGTAATGTTAGACAACATATTAGTCGTGAATCATTTGGAGCTATCGTTCATTTCATTCGATGTAGTCAGGCCATATGGGATTTGTCATGTATCGATGTTAAAGTGAACTTAAGTAGGTTTGTTTAGGATTCGGGAATCTTACGTGGATTGGCCTTGGTCATGATATGTTCTTAAAAGCGGTGAACTCTGTATATGTTCTTAAAAGCGGTGGACTAGACCAAGTAGCCCTAAGATATATTGCTTGTTGATCCAATGATATGTTCTTAAAAGCGATGAACTGTGCATATGTTCTTAAAAGCGATGAACTGGGATCACTAGTAGATGACGTTAAGTTGTGGCATTAGAATGATGTATTGTTGTTTAAAGCGTTATATCACTACAGTGCGGTGAACTGGGCATATGTTCTTAAAAGCTGGGGATAGACTGACGTAGTGTCCATGACATGCGGTGGACTGTGCATATATTCTTAAAAGCGGTGGACAGAGCAATGGTGTATCTTTAGGAGTAAACTACTGTTGAGTCTGTTCTTCTATCAGAATGTGTTATCGGTCTTAAATTAGTAAGACGTTAGTAATTGAATAATCAGTTTGATTAAAGAGAAGACATCCTCGATGGAATCTAATTGTTTATCGTTCATAACTTGTAATAACTTCAATAATTAATACCATATTAGTATCTAACTCATTCAACTTTCATTAAGCTGATGGCATTTATGCCACTGGACATTTATACGTTCCAGCGCACCCTATCTATGACTATATTTCTTCCTACAAGTTTATTTAAGCGAGTAGAAGCTGTAGGTTCCATTCATGTTCCGCTCCAAGTGCCAAAATTCATTTTAGCCTCTCAAAGCGTAAAAAACTTAGTTTTAAAGGTCTAACTCTATAAATTTGTGTATTTGCGTCTAACTTGCAATTTGTGAATCGAAAATTGAGTGCCATTTCTTTCTATAAGTGTATTTAGGTGAGTAGGAGGTGCGGTTCCATTCCCGTTCCGTTACGAGTGCCAGAACCTAATTTGGTCTCTCAAAGCGTCAAAAACTTAGTTTTAAAGGCCTAACTCTACGAATCGGAATTGTGTGTAGCTTCTTCCTACAAGTCTATTTAGGTGAGTATGATGTTTAGGTTTCGGTCCCGTGTCATTCCCAGTGTCGAAACCCATTTTGGTCTCTGAAAACCCCAATACTTTTAGAAGGCTTAAGTCTATGAATTTGCGTATTCACGTCTAACTTGCAATCCGTAAATCGGAATTGCATGCCATTTCTTCCTACAAGTCTATTTAGGTGAGTATGAAGTGTAGGTTCAGCTCCCGTGTCATTTTGAGTGGTGAAACCTATTTTGGTCTCTGAAAACATCACAACTTAGTTTAGAAGGCTTAAGTCTGTGAATTTGCGTATTCGCGTCTAACTTGCAATCCGTGAATCAGAATTGTATGTCATTTCTTCCTATAAGTCTATTTAGATGAGTATGAAGTATAGGTTCTCGTCCTGTGTCATTCCGAGTGCTGAAACCCATTTTGGTCTCTCAAAACCCCAAAACTTAGTTTTAGAAGGCCGAAGATCTATGAATTTGTGTATTCGCGTCTAACTTGCAATCCGTGAATCGAAATTGTGTGTCGTTTCTTCCTACAAGTCTATTTAGTTTAGTAGAAAGTGTAGCTTCTGGTCCCGTGTAGTTCCAATTGTTGGAACCCATTTTGGTCTTTCAAAACCCTAAAACTTAGTTTTAGAAAGCCTAAGTCTATGAATTTGTGTATTCGCGTTTTACTTACAATTCGTGAATCGGAAAACATAGTTTCTCTTTTATTATTTATATATACAACTAATTCATGAAAGATTTTTCTCTTTTGTAGGTATAAAGTTTCACATTTAGATAGAAGGTTCTAACAAGCAAACCACTTTTTTTGTTGGGCTAATTTTTTTTGTTGCTTCCATAGTTTTGTTAGTAGTTTTTGATTAATATAACATGCATATGTTATTAGTTTAGTTCTCGTACATGGATCGACCATATATATTATTTGTTGATTCCAATTGGTTGATATTGAGATGAATCGATGAAATTTATGGGTTGGAATAGATTATTGAGTTGGATTAATTTTGTATAGGGTGATATTGTTTGTACAAGGGTGATATTGTTTTTAGAGGGTGATATTGAATCATTATTATTTAGAAAATTTATGTTGTTTTTATAAAGTGTTTATGTCTTTTAAAGTATTTATATCACTTTTAAGACTTTAATGTAATATTTTTGTTTGGTATTTATGTCACTTTTTTACTTTTATGTCACTTTAAGTTAAAAGTGATATAAATAAAATGATATTTATGTCGCTTTTAAGTATTTATATCACTTTTTATGAACATATATTTTGGTTTTAAGAAACATTTATGTCACTTTTATAAAAATATTTATATCACTTTTAAGTACATTTATATCGCTGCCATTTATGTCACTATGTCACTTTCTACTAGAAAAAATGACATAAATGCTTATTTATGTAACTTTTTAAGTAACATAAATAGCATTTTTTTCTTGTAGTGCAGTCATTTCTTTATGGACAAAAAAAAAATACTACGTATCTATTTTTCTCTATTTTTGCTGTTTCGAGCCGTGACACCGACGGATTAGTTCATTTACGGATTATTTTTTAGTAACGAAATTTCGTCACTAAAGCTCAACGTTTTTGTCGCTACAAGTACAAACACTTTAAACGACAAAATTTCGTCGTTAAAGAGAGATTCGTAAACGAACCATCCGCTTTAGAGACGCTCCGTGTGTGTGTATATATATATATATATATATGTGTGTGTGTGTGTTTGTAATGATCCATATCCATGTGTTTTGACTTTTTTGATATCTACTCAACTGACGAAAATTCTTTTCATACAATCAAGTGGTTTGTTGTATAGTATAATCAAATAATTGGTAAGAAATATTTATACTAAGGTAGAAAATATTTGTACATTTTATAACAAATGTTTGTACCAATATAAGAAATTTTGTACTCTTTTAAAAAATGTTTGTACCTGAAAGGAAAACGTTGTACTCTTGTAAGAAATATTTGTACCAAAGTAACAAAATGTTATACCCTTATAAAAAAATATTTGTACCAAATCAAAACGACTTGTGGTTTTCCGTGTAAGAAATCTTTGTACTTATAATAAGGGAGCTTTGTACACATGATAAGGAAACTTTGTATACGTGACATTTTGTACCTATGATAAGAGAGTTTTGTACCCATAATAAGAAACCTTAGTACCTATAATAAGAAATTTTTATACCTATGATACAAATATTTCTTACCATTATATATCAAGTGATTCAGTTATAGCATACAACCAAACCACTTGATTGTATGATAGCATTCGCCCCAAACTGCACAATTTTCCATAAAAAATTGCGAAACAATTAACAATATAGCATTGTAAACGTGTCATTCTCATTCACAATAGTCACATACTCACACACTACTATATCAACGTGTACTGTATGGAGAAATTTTTGGGTACTCCAAAAGTACCACGTGGCATGGTACTTGGTACCCCGTATCTAATACTAGTACGCCACACAAATAATGGTATCCACTACAAAAAGTTTAAATGGTCTAATAATTCTGTGTGGCGCCACCTCATTAGATGTGGGACACCGTATAAGCATTACCTTAAGGGTACACAAAAACTTCTCGTAGTATATATGTGTCTGTGTGAGAGAGATTCTGTTTATTTTTCTTTTTGAATATTGTGGTGGTCCCCTTCTGTTTTATGAAGTAGCTGGCACAACTAATGAATAACGTCAAGACAAATACTCCCTCCGTTCTATAATAAGTGTCCACTTCTTTTTTGCACAATGTTTAAGAAAGTTGTATTATATTAATTTATTTGGTTCATTAAAGGGCCACTTTTCAATTTTACCCTTAGATGTGATGGGTGTTTAACTTTTTGCTTATTTTGGGATCACAATTAAATGATTCTTTGTCTTTATTATAAGGGTAGTTTTGGAAAGTAAGTAAAAGATATATACCAATTTAGGAAACTGGGCACTTATTGTGGGACATCCAAAAAAGGAAATGTGGACACTTATTATGAGACGGAGGGAGTACTATTTTCTTCTGATTCTCTTTTGCTTTCTTTTTTCTTCAATTTTTAATAGAAAAATTTAGTGGGAAATCCCATTCTACCAATGTTTGTTATAATAGACCCACCAATTGGTACTTTCCAATGAAAGACCCTATAATTGTGAATGTTGTTAGAGATTAGTCCACAATCCCCAATTATAGATAGTTTTAGTGACTTTTTTACCCCTATACATATACACAGGCATACATATATAGAAATATATATATATGGTAATAACTCTATTTTTAAAGATCCCATTGATTTGCATATCAAATATATGGAAATAAAATCCCATAACTTTAGCCTTGTACATTATGGGTCTTTTGATTATTTCTAACGCCATTTTTATGTGGGTATCCCATTTTTGTATGTTCTACCAATAATCATTGATCACATAACATATTAATCTGTTATTATACACCATACATTTATGCGAGTATTGAATTTTACACTGCAACTAGTTCATTTTACACTGCAATTGGTTCATTAGTGTAAAATTTTACACTGCAACTGGTTTGTTTTTACATTGCAACTAGTTCATTAGTGTGAAATTTTATACTTCAATTGGTCAAACTCAATCCCATAATCTTGCATATATTTTGGGAAGTTACCAAACTTATTTTATACTGTAATTGGTCAAACTCAATCCCATAATTTTGCATATATTTTGGGAAGTTACCAAACTTATTTTATACTGTAATTGGTCAAACTCAATCCCATAATTTTGGGAAGTTACTAAATCTTGCATATATTTTAGGAATTAAGTTACTAAATGCCATAATTGTAGGACTTTATACGTTAGAATCTGTTTAATATTACACATATCTTTTTTAATTTCGTATTTCACCATTCTTGGGTGATCTAACAGTCATTCATCACCATCACAAAAAAAAATTGTGTTAAATTTCACACTAGAATGAATATAAGTGTTAAATTTCACACTCATATTCGAGTTATTCAACAAAGGAACACTGTCTTATCACAAATTCATTTGCACATGAGTGTTAAATTTTATACTACAACCTTTTGAACCATATCATTTGAACTACAACATAGTATACAGTTACACATCACAACTTTTGAAGCAAGAGCAAAAGTGTTAAATTTTACACTACAACCTTTTGGACCACAACCTTCGAACCACAACATAATATACAATCGGATTCCATTGTATAGCTTGAGAGATCAGAGCAAATCCGGTATTGCCATTGTTGTTGAAACCCAGAAAGCTTCCAAGCATCATAAGTCAAAACATCAACCGGGTTCGAAACAACCACCAACATCGAATCGGGCGAGTACTTCGCAAGTTGGGGCACAATAATCAAGAACACCCTTGTTCCTCTGTATCAATTCAGCCTGGACTCGCCGGGGTTCTGCCTAGCGCCGGCGATGACGATACAGAGAGCGGATCCGACGATGATCTTGGTCCTTGAGTAGTCCACGTCGGCCATGATCTTGGTCCCCGGGAGGAGCGCGGCGGCGTATTTGAGACTGAGCATCTCGCCATGGAGTTTATCTGGCTTGCGTCGACTAGCGTGAGGTCGCCGGAGAGGTCCTGTGTGAGGATGGTCTGAGCTATGGCCTGAGCTTTCTCTCTCTAAACAGGGAGAGAGAGAGAGAGAGAGAGAGAGAGAGAGAGAGAGAGAGAGACTTTGTTGATGCATATATAATGTGATTTATTCTCATTTAGGTATTTGGGATTTGAATTTTGAAAACCCCTAAAATAGTTGGGGTTATTAATTGCAGTTTTGAATGAGAAATAGAAAGGGTAGTTTGGTCCAAATTTTGTGGTGTGAACTTCAGACGAAATTGTTTCATACGTTGGGCCTATTGCAAGAAACCTAGAGTAAAATGGACATTATACTAATTAACTCTTTTTAATATATACTCCGTATGTTGTATTTGACTAAAAAATAAAAATAAAAATAAATATATCCTGTATCTTTTAGTAACATGAAAAGGAGAAAAGGATTCAAAGATAAGTATCATCAGGGGGCGGACTCATGTGGACACCAAAGAGGGCTATGGCCTCCAAAATTTTTGAAAATTTATGGGATATTAATAGGGGTGTCATTTGGAACAGAATTTCCGATTCCGAGCCGAAAAATTCCGATTTTGGAAGCAAAATTTGTATTCCGAATTCCGAAATTCCGAATTCCAAAAATTCCGAAAAAAATTGGAACGGAATTGGAATTGTTTTTAGAATTCCGAAAATTCCGAATTTCCGATCCGAAAATTCCGAAAATATTCCGAAAGAATTCCGAATAGAATTTCTAAAAATATTCCGATAATATTCTGAGTTCTTATATTATACAATGTAAATATGTAATACATATATACTATGTAACCATGTTTGATATTTTTTTAGGTGTTGATATGATGGACTTAATGTGTTTTAAGTGTTAGTTGTTGCTTTAAAAAAAATGTGTTGTATTTTATGTTGGAAATTTGTAATAGCTGTGTAGATTATTTTTATTGTGTAGGCAGTGGTTGGAATATTCCGAAAAATTCCGAAAATATCCGAAAATTTCAGATTCCGAAAATTTCCCAAAATTCCGAAAATTCGGAATCGGAAATGCTTTTTAGAATTCCGAAATTTTGGAATGGAATTCGGAAAGCATAAGTAGATTCCAAAAATTTTGGAATTTTTTCCGAAATAGCCTATTCCGTTCCGTTCCGTCCGAATGACACCCCTAGATATTAATCTTTCTAAATTTTTATCATTTAGAAATAAATCATTCATTAAAAGCCAATTTAAAATCAAAAGTCTCACAGGCCACAATTTGTTTCGCATGACTAATTCAAGCACACAAGAAACATGACTAATATTTCTTTTTAATTTAATAATTCGTTGTTTAATAGATTAAATAGTGCAAAATTAATTGTGAATATCGGCTTAATTGTTAATATCAATTTTTTTGAAAACTAAGCATAATAAACAATTATAATCAGATACACAACATACCAACCAAACACTCAAACTTACTTATTGTAACTCTGATAATATAGAATGCATATCCAAATTCCAAAAGAAACAAAGAATCAAAGACCATACCTAAGAATAAGATAGTGGAAATTACATTATAGCCCAATAATAAATAAAAGAAATTTTATGACACAAAACATGCAATTACAAAAAGCTTATATATCTATATCAAGTCAACGGCCTCTTCCAAGCATATCATCACCTCTCTCTGAATCTTCTTCAATGATGAGGGAACCGCTTCGGTGAAGGATCAAAGAATCGGACTCTGTAGGATAACAATAATGTTAGATTCATACAAAATTTTATCTAAAATAATTTTAATCCTTAATTTCAGTGGCCACTATATGGGGAATATATGGGGTCTTACATAGGACCTATTGAAATCAAGAATCAAAATTGTTTTGTATGATATTTTGTGTGAAATATTATGGTGGTCGAACATTACTAGTAGGATAAACCTCGGATACACCCATAACCATCAACCACTATCTATACACACACACACACAAAGAGAGAGAGAGAGAGAGAGAGAGAGAGGAGGAGGAAAAAGAAAAGAAAAAAAGAAAGAAAAGAAAATGAAAGACAAAAAGATCGCATAAACTAATACATACTAACATTCCTAGGAACACACCTAAATATTGAATGCTACCATAATTCTAATTTTCTCTCTCTATACATATATATATATATATATATATAATAAAAAATGAAAAAAATAAATAAATAAAAAGAAGAAGAAGATACTAGGAATATTATATATATATATAGTTAATCAACAAGAAATAACCTGTAATCTGAATTCAAAATGACATCATGCTCATATCTTCTGATTCCAAGCCTCTGTATTTGTAAACATTTCTCTCCAGATCAAACCCAATGATTCCCATGTTATCAAGGCCACGTAGACGATTGTTTCGAGCAAGCTCTTGAATATTTGAGCTTTGATATTGCCCCTTTTTGGAGGAAGGCTTGTGTTCATTTTCTTTGAGGGATTGGAGGGAGAGATTGCCATGAATGGACTAGTGATCTGAAAAGAAAACAGATTCTGGGGACTTCCTAAAGAGGAAGAAGAGAAAACAGAGGATTTTTGGAGGAGATGAGCTCAAAATTTAAGGTTGAGAACAAAGCAGAGCCTACAATTGTATTTGACTATAATTGAAAGGTTTAAAAAAGAAGGTCTGTGGGTGTATGTGTAAATGTATATAGACATATACATACAGTTTTTGTATTTGAATAAGAAGGGGAGAAAGAGGCAGAGAACAAACGGAGTAGGATACTCTGTTTCTGTGCAAAAAAAAGAATAGAGAGATGAGTGCCAAGAGAGGTGAGAAGGAAATGGTATTTATAGGCCCTGTTAAGGGGGTGGAAAAAATCCATTTGGCTAAACACAATTTTTGGATATAATTTAAAAGATGTGTCTATCTCTCTCTCTTGTGATGTCACTGGACTCTACAATGGTACAGAAGAGAGATAGACACATTTCTTAAGTTGTGTCTCAAAAAAATTGTGTGAATTAGTGTGTCCCAAGTATTACCCAATCCATTTTCCCATGAACTGGAGCCTCAGTTTATACAAGAAGATAATTGTTTTCCACCCTTTTTAGTAATGAGTAATATTTGGGACACTAATAAATTTCACTAATACTTACTAATACACTCTATTTCTCTCTTAGTGGTACTATGAGATCCACAGTAGATTCTATAGTACCACTAAAAAAAATAGAGTATATTAATAAGTGTTAGTGAGATTTGTTAGTGTATCTAACATTGTCTTTTAGTAATCTACAAAAAAAAAAAAAAAAAAAAAAAAAAAAAGAAAAGAAAAGAAAAATTGGCTAAATTGGCCATTCTACCTAAGACTGATGACGCCTTTTCCCAAATCCCAATTGTCAAAGAATGGGGCCCTCCCAATTGTCAAAGAATGTCCCTATTTACGATAAGTTTTTGGGTATGAAATGGCATAATTACGTAGTATTTAAAGCAAAAAACAAATTTAATAATAATAATTACGTAAGTATCCTTTGACCAATGAGTGTGAAATTTTTTGGTAGAATCCAAACTATTTACATGAAAGGGTTTCAATTTGGGTGAGTCCTACTCCAAATATCTAGTTTCATTAATTACAGGATACGTTCAATGTATCCAAAAATTTATCCTTAATTACAATGTTTTTATAGATAAGAACTATGTACTGTCTAAGATTCTACTTTTAAATTATGAGTAATATTATGCTATTTTTTTAATATAGTTTAGTGGAGTCACTTCAACATCTTTCAATAAAAATTCAGTAAAATTACTACCACATGTATTGAAACCGTATTTGGGGTATAAAATTTTGGTAGCATAAAATTACTCTAATTTTGTCTCTGTGCACATATGTTCCACATAGACTCACTTGTGCATATAGAAAAAGTAGCCAAAGAAAATGCATAAGCCTTTTCTCTAAGGAGTAATATGTTCTACAAAAATAGTGTTATGCTTTCTAAATTTAAATTTCAAATGATGTAATGTTGTACCACATATTATGACAGTGATCGGTAATATTTCACATGTCACTCCATGTGATACAACTGACAAATTTATGGGTACCATTTTTTTTTTCTTGTATGCAAAGATACATGTGGTACAACTGACAAACTTATGGGTACCATTTTTTTTTTGTATGCAAAGATACCATATCATAGGCTTAAGTTGTAGCACATGGTGAATTGGGATTGCAATTTTGGAATGTCTCTCACTATTGTAATTACATGGTCTACTTAGTTCATTCATGAAAATTCTAAATAAAGTTTAGGGTAAATTACACAAACCTCTCCTGAGGTTTGCCTTAATTATAGGGACCTCCCCTGAGGTTTCAAAAATTACACGGACCTCTCTCGAGGTTTGTAATTAGATAACAAAATGCCTCATCCCCTAACGGTCCGTTAGTTTAGTAGACATTAGTGGCAAATGTAATAAACTGTGACTTTTATATTTCCCTTTTTACTCTTTTATTTAAAAGCAAACCTTTCCAAAATTGCTCACTATGTGGAGGTCTTTGTCTACTTGTCTTTTATTATTATTATTTTTTGGGTTTATCTTATACTCCCTTGTGAATAGTATATTTTGTTCACCCTAAAATTATTCACTATTTGTTCACATTTCTTTCTTATTGATTAATGCAGTATGGTTCAATATTAAATGAGAATTAATTAATGGTGTAAAGTACTGGGCCCCACTGCATTAACCAACGAGAGAGGAAGAGCAAAATGTGAGCAATTTTGGGTGAGCAAAACTGCACTCCTCCATTGTGTTTAGTTTCATTTTCACCGTACCCTCTATGCTTCAAAAGCGGACACTTAACCCCCTGTGATTGCGAACTAAAATGGAACTGTTATGATTTCACACAAAACTGACGAAAATTCTAAAATTGGATAAAAATATAAACACTTAACCCCTTTTGTGATGTTAATTTTGGGGTTAACACTCTTTAAGGGAGCAATGATGTCCTTTAACCCACCTATGTGAGGCTAATTTTGAACACTAAACCTCTTTTTTGCCACTAATGTTGACTAAACTAACAGACCGTTAAGGGAGGGGGTGTTTTGTTACCTAATTACAAACCTCGAGGGAGGTTCGTGTAATTTTCAAAACCTTGAGGGAGGTCCATGTAATTAAGACAAACCTCAGGGAAGGTTTGTGTAATTTACCCTAAAGTTTATTTATTTAAAAACAAGTTTTATTTGCGAAAAATTGTGCTGCTTTCAGTGAGTATTTAGCAATCTCTCCTTTTAAAGCATTCACAACACATACAATAAACTTAAGTCAAATATTTGTTAAGTTTAGGGCTCGTTTGTTTACCGGATAGGATAAAGGGATACTATATAAAAGTATAGTTAATTATCATGGGATATGTAACCACAGGATAAAACAGTGCAGTATTATTTTTATACTGTGTTTGATTAGTGTCGGATTATACTAGATATAAAATTAAAATAGTCCAATACTGATTGGGACCATGGTACAAGGCTTGATGAATCTTCAACTTTAACAAAATACCATTTAAGTGGGAAAAAAATACCTTCAATCTGTGTTGATGTTTTGAAAAAAAAAAATCTACAAAAGTTGAGGGGGGATTAATCTACAACTTTGCCAAAACAAGAGTTGATCTTATTCCATTTAAGGGGAAGAAGAACATGTTTTGCAAAAAAATATGATACCAAAAAAAAAATCAAAATCAAAATCAAAATCGAAACAGAATTATGCAAACATGTTTCTGATAAATTGTTGGGGTTCTATCACATGTGGGTCAATCCCATTAATTTAGGGATTGTGATTTGGCTAGATTCCTATTATGAGTTGGTTAATTTCCTTGATAGAGTTGTATTACTTATCCAACAAGTAATAGGTCTTAAACTCTATATAGAGGGATGTTGTATAGGAATTTAGGAACCCTTGGTGTACCAAGTTGGGTGGGGGGGGGGGGGGGGGGGGGGGGGGGCTCTCTCTCATGGGGAGCATGGTCTAGGGTGAGAGAGATATTAATCACTCGGATTTTCTGTGAGGGTTGTTCACAATGATAGGGATATGAGGTAGGGATGTGCATTTCTTTATCGCTGTGATTTCTCTTTGTTACATTGATTAATTATGTCAGGTTCTTTGGAGTATTCAGTGAGGAGAGTACAAGGGTCTTGTATTTGGGTTATGGGATTTAATTCAAGTAACTTGCACCATGTTTTACTCAATAGTGAAAGAATGGATCTCTCGAGTGTGGACGTAGGCAGCTGTTTGGCTAAACCACGTAGAAATCTCTGTGTCATTTCTTTGGTGTGCATGTTTACTTACTGCTCATGTGTGTGTGTTTATTTTGGGGGAATTTGGTTCTGCGTGTTAAATTCCCAACAAGTGGTATCAGAGCTATGGTGGTCAGATTATGGTGACAGAGGCGCACTGTGACAGTGGAGATTAGCGACATGGTGGTTAAAAGATAACACAGGAAGAAGAAAAATAAAAGGAACTGGTAAACATGTTAGTAACGTGGTGACGGTGGTCGAGATCATGGTCATGGTCATGGTCCCGTGGATGATAGGCTTCAGATTTGTTTTTTAAAGTTTGTTATGGTAAATTATTCCATGTGGCATGGTGTAGTGAAACTTGAATCATGATTGGTTGGAATTTCAAGAAGTTTATGGGGATAAGCTATGTTGCTTGGAATTTGGGTCAGAGATAGTTCCTAAGGTTTTTGGGCGCTGTAGATTCATCTATTGGTGCGGATTTATGAAATCCTGCACGGGTTGAAATTTATTTTTCTTGGTGATAAATTCTATATATATTACAGCAGGTTGGGATCTAGGGTAGAAAAATAATTTTGATGCTGCTGTGATTGTAGCATGTTGCGTATGGTGGAGAGGTTCTCACATTCCACTCATATGGGCATTTCTCTTGAGCTGTTAGATTCTGGGTACGGTAAGTATGGGATTCTGGAGAAAATAATTTGATGGGTTCCAAGAAGATGTGGCAGACACAGGCGCAATTATCCAACAGAGGTAATTGTTAGGATATTGCACGTAGGAACGTTGATCAAATATTTTTGGAACATGTTCGCTATTTGGACGGTGTGATATTGATCCCAAAGTTGCGGAGGAATCTAATATTGTTGCTGAAATCACACTCGACGGTTGAGAGAAGTATGGATGGTTTGTGTCGTCTGGTTGGTAGAATTGTACTCCCAAGTCCTCAATGAAAAATTCTTATATAAATGAGTACGTAGATGGTTTGTTCACGGTTCAGACGATGGTGAGGGGAAATCCTGCTTTGGGAGAAGGAGATGTTGATGCTCTTCTCTGGTGGAGCTAATGCGTATAATTAACGTTGGGCAGCAACACATATATTGGTCGTGTTGATCGAATCAGACGTGTCTGTGTTGATTCGAGAGTGTGCAGACTGATATTATGATGACCAATGGATTTGTTTGCGGGTTGGTAAGCGGTGGCAAAGTGGTTTGCTTTGTAGGTGCTCCGGTTGAGGGGGTGCTGATCATGTGTGATAAATGGATTAAGCAGTTTTCCCACAAGTGATAGAGGGGGTGATTGTTGGGGTTATATCACATGTGGGTCAATCCTATTAATTTAGGGATTATGATTTGGCTAGATTCCTATTATGAGTTGGTTTCCTTGATTGAGTTGTATCACTTATCCAACAAGTAATGGGTCTTAAATTCTATATAGAGGGATGCTGTATAGGAATTTAGGAAGCCCTTGGTGTACCAAGTTGGGGGGGGGGGGGGGGGTCTTCCCTCATGGGGAGCATGGTCTAGGGTGAGAGATATATTAATCACTGGGGTTTTCTGTGAGGGTTGTTCACAATGATAGGGATGTGAGGTAGGGATGGGCATTTCTTTATCGCTGTGATTTCTCTATGTTACAATGATTAATTGTGTCAGGTTCTTTGGAGTATTCAGTGAGGAGAGTACAAGGGTCTTGTATTTGGGTTATGGGATTTAATCCATGTAACTTGTACCATGTTTTACTTAATAGTGAAAGAATGGATCTCTCGAGTGTGGACATAGGCAGGTGTTGGCCGAACCACGTAGAAATCTATGTGTCTTTTCTTTGGTGTGCATGTCTAATTACTGCTCATGTGTGTGTGTTTATTTTTGGTGGAATTTGATTCCGCGTGTTAAATTCCCAACATAAATGTGATACAAAAAAGAGAGAGAGAGAGAGAGAGAGAGAGAGAGAGAGAGAGAGGAAAGAAATCGCCTTTAAGTTGCAAGGCTTTAACCTTGACCCAGAAGCTCTTGAAGTTCTTGCTCGGCTTTAAGTTGCAAGGCTTCGGCTGTTTCTTCTGCCGGTTGAACTGTCCTTAGATTACCTTTGAGCTGGTTCGTCAAATCGCCTTCTGGGCCCTTTCGGTGGTCTTCGGACTCGTCGATTTGCTCCCCATTTTTATGACGGAGCTCGTCGGTGAGTTTGGCTGCTGAGTTGTGTGCTGTCCGGGCAGGGGGGTCATCTTCTTTTTGTTCCTTATGGGGATCGAGCTGACTGCCCATCAACTGGGACATAGAATGCTGCTGTTGGACCAGTGCCTGCACTATATCTGTCAGATTCTTGATTTGCTGCATCATTTGATCTACCGCAGCTCGCTGGGCGGGCGGGCGGGCGCTCCGGGTTTGTCCCAACAGACGTCTCCGGAGCGATAGGATTCAGGTTTTCTTGCCGAGGATCCTGATTACTCAGGCGTGAAGGTCGGGATGAGGTAGATCTTGTAGAAACCACCATCGTGCTTAGATTAGGAGAGGAAAGAAAAAAGGAAACTGATGTCGTTTCCCGCAGACGGCGCCAATTGATGTTGATCGATTTTAGGTAGGTTGATGTAAGGCAAGAGCGGGGACAACTGATGATGATCCCTTTGAAGATAAATCCTGCGCACAAGGAAAAGGAAAGACACAAGGGGGGTTAGGTTCCCTGAGCCTCCTCCTCCAACTAAGTTAGTTATCAGGAAAAGGAGTGAGCAATACTCTTTGTTGCCAAGGAAAGACTGTGTACCTCATTTGTTTGCTTGCAATGGTATAAATAGGGAGTGATATTAATGAACTGTGATATTAATGAACTGCTGCCTTTGCGGCGTAGTCTCTCACTAGCTCGTTGTGTTGGGCCGTTGTAGAGCCTGCCACCTATCCCATACCTTCGCATTATGGGCTACCAGCTTCCTATCTTTCTGCAATGAAGCTGACCATGTCTTCTTGGTCCAACGGTCATGTGGATTTTTTCAAAATAGATGGTATTCCCATGCGACCGGCCCATGACTCTCTTGCCACGTGTCATACTTTGATGGAGGGTAAACGATGCCGTATCAAGTACTATATATATCATTAGATACATAGATATACAATAGCATAGTATACCATTTTCCTTTCATTTCATCATGGTAAAAGATCCATTTTTCCACATTCACAATGGTAAAAGATCAAATTCAAGTAGAAAAATTGACGCACAATTAAACAAGGTCTTAACACTCGAAACTCGCACACATTCTCTAAACACCACGACAACATGTTATGTGAAAATAGTTTTTATCAATTGAAAATAAATGCGGACAAATGACCCAATTAGCAATTGAAATTCGCGCACGTTCTCCAAAAGTGCCTACGTTTTGGAGGGTGATCGATGGATCCTTTAACACTTCAAAGGTATGTAAAAATGTGATTTCTTTTTCTTTATTGTATCTCTCTCCTTTCATTTTTGTTTCAATTTATCCGAAGCTTCGCTCTCTATCTTGTCATTGTTTGTAGGAGAAGAGCCTAATTAGTAGTTTGCAGGTGATTTCGCATATCCAGAATTTACTCAACTACACTTTGACAACTGAGGATTAGCTCGTGAGGACTTCCCGATCTAGTCACCCAAGAAATAACGTAGGTTTGAAACTTTACAAATATTCTACTCTCTGCGTCCCTTAAAAAGTGCCCACTACACAAGTTTTCACACTGTTTAAGTAAAATATACTAAATAACAAATTTTCTACTTAACCTTTGGATGTAATGAGTGTTTGACTTTTTTACTTATTTCTAGACCACACATAAATGCCACTTGTCTTCTATAGGAAGTTCATGTAGAATTTAGAGTTGATTTTTAAAAGTAGATACTTATTTTTAGACATCCAAAAAAAGAAAAGTGGGCCCTTATTTTGAGACAGGGGAGAAATATTATTAGATTTGTTTTCAGTGTTATTTTTGCTTAATTCTATCTCTATATAATTCAATTAACACTTATTTATTCTTTGAAAAAAAAAAAAAGTGCCATCAACTATTGCTTCAATCAAACTATCCCAATGCTCAATGCCACAATCAATTGCTTTTAGTTTCTTAACTTGTATAATTATCACTTTGGAGGCAGATAATGATATACAATCAAATTCTCAATTTTCAGTAATTAGAAATTTTCATGTTGAATTTTAGAAAGGCTAAAATTGATGCAAGTTTTACTTATCAATTGATGTATCTGTAGATATACATGTATAAATATGAATTGATCTATGTATGTATGTATATATTGTACTTGTATTCAATGGAAGCAACATATTGTAGTGGCTAGACTTGCATTTCAGTATTTTACATAGCTTTCACTCTTTGTCCTTGTCATTATTTTGTATTTTACATTTTCCTACATTGTTTGAATTAAATTTTTTTTTTTTTTTTATAAACATTGGACGTAATTGTGTGTTGGTACGAATCGTCCAAAACAAATCCTTACAGAACCCAAACGTGTGGGGACAATGATAGTTACTCTAAACGCGCCAAACAAACAGAGGAATTTAATATTTAAATATTGTATGGATTAGCAATTTGAATTTAAGATTCGGATTTCTATTTTGACATAGATGCACAGAAACACAAATACATATATACATATATATTATGTTTATGTATATGTATATGTTTATGTATGTGTATATATATATATATAGAGAGAGAGAGAGAGAGAGAGAGAGAGAGTGGAGCACGCATTGTTGCACGGCACAACTCCAAGTCAAATATTAAAACGAAGAGTAATGCTAGATGCATTCTCAAATGCACAATCAAATGCACAACTCTACTAAAAAATATTGAACTTTGTGCTGAAAAGCTTGTATATCCTGCACACCTCTTTTTTTGTGTATAGATTTTTCAGCACGAGGTCCAATATTTTTAAGAAGGGTTATGCATTTAGTTGTGCATTTGAGAGTGCATCTAGCATTACTCTAAAACAAATAAGCGATTAATGACAGGTCATTTGAGAATATGACTCCAGAAGGCATGCCAATTTTGTGTCCTCTTAAAGAACTTTTTTCTTTCTTTCAAAAAAATAAATTAAATAAAGGAATTGACATTTTGCCCTCGTTTTTATTGACCTTTTTTTTTTCTTTCTTTCTTTTTTTTTTTTTTTTCTGCTGAGCTAAGTGTGGAAGGGCGACCAACGTAGTGATCTTCTCTGGGCATGATCAATTGAGTGTTCCAAACTCAATTTGACACTATGCTTTGTTGATAAATAGATCCCAAACTGTATAATATTACCCCAAATGATAATATTGCTCTTAAATAGACCTAATTTGACACCATATCTTATTATCAGATTTAAATAAATAGACCCCAAAATTTTAGTTTTAAAGTTAAAGGAAGAAGAGTTTAATCATATCTCAACTTTTCTATAAGTGGTTAATTTGGTTTTGTAATATCAAATAATTTACTGTAAAATGCTCACTTAAACAGATACACGAGCTTGTAAATTATGTAAAAAAAAAAAATTCTTTAGGTTAAAGAAGAAGAAATTTGGGGACAGAAGTAAATTTCCAATCAAACTAAAATATGTTTGGCTTTGATATATAACCTTCATTTCCACCACAACATTAATATACATAGTGATTAGAACAATTTAGAAGGTAAGGTGCACTCTACAACAAAGCTATTTTTTTGTGGCACAGGAACGCGTCACAAAAACCTATTCTTTGTGGCGCATATTTGTTTTTGTAATGCACATTCAAGCGACACAAAAATTTGAAGTTAACCAGAATTAGACATAGCAAAATGATTATTTGTGGCACGTACTGTGTGCAACAAATTATAGAATGATTATCTGTGGCGCGTATTGTGCGCCACAGATAGTACACCTTTATTTGTGGAGCCTTTTATGTGCCCTATGTAGTAGTTACGCATGGTCCTTCTGAAAATTTCCCAAATTTTCCCCCTTTCTCTAATACTTTGTAGCCCTTGTTTGAAGACGATGATAACTATTCTTCATTGTTGCTGTTGCTGTTACTGGTAGGGCTTTCACTCTCTCCCCCTTTTTTTACTAGTCTCTTCCTTCATCTCTCTTTCCCCCACACACCAGTACTAGACTACGAGTCACACACACCGCCGCCTCCGATCATGATAAAGCTGTGAGGTGAGGACTATGGATGCCTTAAAACTGCTTTATATTTACTTCAACCTTTCCTTCTTTCTTAGAAAATTTAGGAACGTTTTGTTACTAAACTTAAATATCTGACTATCCATGTAAACTTGAATCTGTGGTTGAGTGCTGAAGTGTATGGATTGTGTATGAGTTTGTTTAAATTATGTATTCAGTAAGCATTGTCCAAATAAGGATAAATAAATTTAGACGCTTTTTAAATCCCAGATTTATTGAAATTTGAAATGTTGTTGATGCGGAGCAATACGCTTTTCAAGTATTTATTATTTAGCAAACTCTCCATCTCACACTTCACATGTATATACGTGGGTATATATTGTTGTTGAACAGAATTTTTGGCAAAATTCTCTATAACTATGCCGTTGTTTGTCTCAGGCCTAAAACTTGAACGAGATGGAACTAACGGCCCGTTTGGTTCATGGATTCTTAGTGTGAATTTTGATTTCACCCTAAGATTACTAGTAATCTTAAAGTTTATCCTTGTTTTGTTCATGGATTATTCATTAAATTATGGGTCCCACTGGATTTAGATTCCACCCAAAGGTGGAAAATATGATAGATTCTAATTCTTAGCTTAGAGGTGGAATCCTCAAAAAATTATTAGGGTTTTGGTTTTATAATTTCATACTACCTAATTAAATTAGATCTTATATTTGTGGAAGGTATAAGTTGGCATCATTCCTATTAAGGATAGCCTTCAAGGGTAGCTTAGGTGTTTAACATCTTTCTTATTTCATTTTTCTTGACCCAACGAAACACTGGATTCTAAATCCAACTAGGATTTCACTCGTGAATCAAACACTTTGCAGGGGTTCAGATTCCTAATAAATTGTAGAAGCTATCGAGTCCACTCTATATTTAGTTTTCTAATTCATTTGGATAACTCAACTTTGGGTCTTCTATAAACAAAATGGTGAATGTTTCTAATCGCAATTTTTCTTCAATACGTCGGATATATTAAACTCCTCCTTTTTGACAATTAATTAACTTTTTTAGTTTGTTTAATTTTGCAGGGTGTTGATCAATAACTTCAGCACTTATTGGGGAACTACGTGGAGTTGTTTATTTTTGTAGGTGATTAGGAATTTGGGATTACATTGTTACTTTGGACATGTTTGAACTTTATAGTGACATTTTTGGACAAATTTAAATGCATTATTTTTATGATTTTATACTCATACGTTGTATGAATTAAACTTTTTGTTTGTTTATTTGTTGTACTTGAATTTCTTAAATTTTATGTGGATGGGCTTCATGGTCATTTCGTGTGTATGTGTATCGCAGTTGTGTTCTTTAATATATAGATTGATATTATCGCATGTATATGACACATAAAAATTCCAAAATTGGCCAAAAAAGAAATGTTAATTTGTAGGGACTATTTGTGGCGCACTTGTATGAGTCACAAATACTAGTTATAGTGGATTCAAAGTATTTGTGATGCACCTACAGGCGTCACATAAATTACGTCACGCCTAATTGAAAGCATGAATATTTATATTATGTACTTAGTGGTGGATTTGCAATTGTAGATCACATCTCTCATACTTTCCAAACTCTTTTTAAAACTGCTTTATTAGTTTAATTGTTTTCTATTTAGATAGTTAGTTTAAATCACTTGATTAATTAGAATTCAAAACCATCAAAATGTGTTTTTTTCGAAATCAATTAAAGTTAGAGTTTAAAGAATTAAAGTGAATCTTATCGCGGCCCTTGTGGATTTCGACCTCTGCTTGCCATTAACTCGTTATTTTTAGTAGGTTATTTTTACATTGATTTTGACACTATCAATCGCGCGTCACAAAAAAAAATCAAAATTGCTGTAGTGGCAATAGGTTCAAATACTTAGATAACACATAGTCCTCTTTGGTCCGTTATACTTATGTATGGTTCGTAGATTCAGTGAACGACAAGAAAAGGAGAGAAGAGAGAAAATCATCAAAGTATTTTCGTTCACGGTAAAGTAAAATTTCAAAGTTGAAATGCTGGAAATATAGTAGTAAAACAAGAAAAAGAGAGAAGAGAAAGGACCTAAAAAAAATATAAATAAATAAATAATGTAACTAATTTTCCTATTGCTCTCTTTTTCTTTCATTCACTAAATAGTTTAACCTAACATGCTCTTTCTTTTTTCTTTTTTCCTCTTTCACATCACAATAGTCATGCAAATCAACATAATGAACCGACACATCTTTACACATAAAAGAGGCTATAACTCCTATGAAAGCATGTCAATTACCAATCATTTTGGCCAATTAGGGTATTAGTCACTTTGTCAAATCCTTTACAATTATGCCCTTCTATGTATTGTTCACTCATCGTAAGGATATAGTATTGATTTGTGTGAGGGTAATTATGTCATTTTAGACAAATAATTACATCCAGGTCAACTTTTAAAATTTTAATTAATATAATAATGATGATTCAATCAACTTTGGCAACCATAATTACAATTGGCTATAAAAAAAAGTCAACAAAGACGGTTAGTCGGCTACTTACATAATATTTACATATACATCAATTTTTGTAAGAAAATTTGCAGAATGGTCATCTTTTGGCACAACCTTTTTTTTTTTAATATGACGCCTAATTCCATGTTGGTCAACTTTTAATTACATTCCAGTCAACTTTATTACCACTATTTACATTTAAGTCAAGTTTTTACATGTTGATCCAAATTGAAAATCAAAATAGGCCAAAATGGATTAGTTTATACCAAAAAATACACTCAAATGGTGAATTTAAACGGGAACCATTTAACAAGATCATAGTTTGAGGATCCAAGCTAACAGCCTTTGGAGAGAGAAAGTGGTTTTATGATTAAACTAATAGTTGGAGTAGATCAATGGTTAAAATATTTTAAATATTAAAATAGATACTCATTGTGGATACTATAATTGGAGGGTTTTTTGAAAAAAAAAAAACATTTAAGTGTTCAAAAACGCTATTGAATGATCCAAATGAAAATAGTAACTTACTACCATAGGAGTAGAATAACCAAAAAGCCATACAATAATTACAAAAAGTCAATAACATTTGCAAAGATTTATTTCAGACTAATTAATCCTATGGAGGATGTGGTGTTATTAGTCCCATTAATAGTAAAGGATGTAAGCAATACTCCACAACTTCATGGAAAAATTCACGTTTTTATGATAACAAAAGTGGTTATGGTGACAAAATTGATTACATAAATATAATTAAATTGTCAAATAATGTATTAGTCACACATATATCACTAATTTTTCTTCAATTTACACAAACCGGGCATATATTACTAGGGGTGGGCAAATAGTTCAGTTAACCGAAATTCGAACCGAACCGAACTAAAATTTTCATTTCAGTTCAGTTAATTCAGTTAAAAATTTCAATTCAGTTTCAAACCGAACCATATTTTTTTTTTTTTCAGTTCGGTTTTCAGTTCCACTCTCCCAAACCGAACCGAACCGAAAAACCGAATTTTTTTTTTGTTTATATATTATTAATATTTATTTATACACAACTATATATATTACAAAAATATAAGTATAATATATATAAGTAAATATAAACATATGTTTTCTTTGTAATATGAAAGAAAATAGGACAAGAAACATATAAAAAAGTTGTGAAAATGAAAAAAAAAAAAAAAAAAAAAAAGAAAAGAAAAGAAAGTATAGTTTTTTTCAAAATTCGGTTAACCGAATTTCCAAACCGAACTAAACCGAACCGAATTGACCAAAACCGAACCAAACCGAAATATAATTCAGTTCAGTTTCAGTTTCCATTTCTCCAAACCGAACCGAATTTCTCCAAACCGAACCGAACCGACCGAATGCCCACCCTAATATATTACAAACTCCAACCACATTTACCGATGGGACAGGAGGCCCAATCATGTTTTGTGGGACAGGATGTTTTATCGACTGGGTTTAACTAGGGCCCAGATTTTTGGACCCCTAACTCTCCCTAATGCATGAGCTAGCTTCAGGTGGCTACCTTGTGAAAAATTAATTGGGTCCAACCCAAACGAGTTTATCAGCCCATCCTCATCTAGGAGAAAAGAGACTTTTCCACATGTTGAATTTGGCTCAAAATTTTCTTTGTTAAGCTAAAAGTGTTGGGATTTTTTTTTGGAGATGCTCTATGTACCACACTTGGGATTTCTCTCAAACTATGAAATATTTTTTATTTCTTTAATAGAGGGCCTTTTCTAATTCAATTTTCATATATCTTCTCCAAAACTAAATACGAAAACTAAATCTCTACGTACATAGATGATTATAGAGACTCGCTAAATTTAACCGTGGAATATTAATAAAAGTTTTGGACTTAACTCATCATCATCTTGAACGAAAGACCAGACATAGATTTTTCTGGACTTATCAAATTACAATTCCAACACTAAGCAGTCTAATTAAGACTACATGAAAAACAACTCCTAGGGGTTAGCCTAGTGAATGTTTCGAGTTCGCGTGACTCCGTGAGTATAAAATATTGAGTTTTTGAGTCCGCGTGACTCCGTGTGGAGAAGTGATAAGTGCTTTAATATGGAATATGAGACCCCTGACGTTCGAATCTCTATAGGCGTGAATACCACTTTCGAGCCACCGACCTCAGACTTCCCCATTTTCTGCGCTGAGCTGGGCTTTATACGAACTTCCAGCATTAGTCCAATGAGGAGCGCAATTAATGTAGAGTAGTAATGCACTTGAGCTTATTTGAAAAACAAAGCATTCTATGCAATTACATTAATCAGGTTGAAATTGGCTTGTGCTAAAAAAAAAAAAAAAAAAAGGCCAAGCTTAATTAATCATAATGGAACTTGTTAGTTTGAGAATTTTACAGATTTATTTAGTAGTTTTAAAATTATTTTCAAAAACAGTGGACATATATAGGTCGTTTCAAATCTGAGTAACCTTTGTTCCGAGCTTAATTCTGGGAGTTTGCACCGTATGATCAGAGATTAGTTTTTTGATTATGAAACTAGACATGTAAGAGTATGTTGTATGTGAAAAATCATTCAAATCAAATTATGAGAACGCACATTTTCATATTTTTTTTGAAGTGCTTCATTGTTCTTAAATTTTTGAGTTTCTGGACTGTTTTCAATATGCTTTCAAAATATTTTTGTTAGACAATATGCCCACATTGAATAAACATGGGTTGTCTAAGGCTAGATATTTATCTTGGGCCTATCCACCTAATAGCTTAAACTTTTAGGTTAGATCCAAAGTTTCTTCACTGTATCATAGTCTTCCCAATATGTATATCTAGTTATAGTCAACCCATGCATGTTTAATCAATACGGGACATATTATCCAACAATTTTTGGTAGGAAACAGAACCCAATCTGCCTATATGGGCTGACCCAAACTAGTTTTCATTCAGTATCGTTTTGCCCATGCAAAGGCAACAAGAAGTCATTTGCACCATATATTGCAAAGTAAGATATGGAGAGACCTATGAAACGGACCCAAACAACTCAAACAATGTTTTTGGACAACTATAGAACCTATATCTAGTAGTTCTAAATTTTTAAAATTACACTGACCTCTAGGGTTTGCTTTCGTGTAATAGTTAGAGCTTTCGTTAACAGTTAATTATGGTCGAGCACATAGAAATATATTTTGGAAAATTCAAAAATTGTTCCTATAGACTTTCCAATAATAAAAATACGTAAACACAAGTTAAGGGTAAATACTAATGTTTTCTTTTAACCACGGTCTATGACGCGGGTGATAAATGTAATTCTATACGGGAGGTTGTTGATAATTACAGAAATTTCAGGGAAAGTATGTGTTATAATTTAACCCCAAAAAAACTCTTAAATGATGTATTTTTCGTTGTAACGCACTAAAAGGGTGAAAGATTTTTAAAGAAATTTAAAGTAGCACTGTATATGTGCCAGTGAATCATGTTTGATGAGGAAGTGATTTGTAAAATTAGTTTGTTGAAGTGAATTTCCACATCAAGAAAAAAATAAATTGAGAAATCAATAAGTGGTTATTGTATGACGCGCAATATAATACGAGTATTCTGTGAGTCCCATAGACATATTGAAATTACTCCTCAGATGGAAATAAGTGTCCCGTTTGGGGACAACTTGGAGCCCATAAGTGATTATAAAACTCCAAAAGTTGAGCTTTTGCAATTCAATCACGAATTATTGTGAATCAATTGTAGAAATTGTTCCAAACATGCCTTACTCTTAGATAGGTATAAATCCCATATTCTTTCTTTATCCCTTATTGGAAAGTAAAATGAGGATAATCCAATCACGGTTCGCCAAAAAAAAAAAAAGGAAAAGAGAGAACACATTTTGAGAGTTGAAAAAGCATTTGTTCCCCCTTTTTTTGTTGTCTTTTGACACAATGTTTTGATTTGTTCTAACTATTTGGGCCTGCTTAGATTAAATTTATAATTAACGTTAGCTCAAAGCACTTAAGTAACTAGGTAGCTTATTATGAGTTTACTTTGTTATCATAACCTAGTTTTTTTTTTTTTTTTTGAATGACCTAGTTAAACTGCAATCAATTTTGTGCTCCCTTTATAGTGATGTTAATGTGACTGCATTGGCCGATTAAAAGTTTATATTCTTTTGGAGATGCATAAAATACGATCAAATTTCTTGTAATTTTTTTTATCTAATTTTTACAAATATTAGCATCATGTTGGTAAATTTGTTTTAACATATTTTTGAATTTATATCAAAACACTTAGGCCACGTTTTGTTGTGCAGAGAAAAAGAGGCCGGGGACATAAAGGATTGGATTATTAGTCTATTTTAGTTGAAATAGTATGTCGCTTGGATCGACATACAATATGGAGATCCAACATGGCATGGGATTATTGATCCATTTTAACAAAATAGTCTTGAATTTTGGCCTTTAATTGTCCCAATGGGTTAGGGTATATTTATTCCAAATTTAGTTGAATTAAAATGGACTAATTGTGCAACCCGCCCCAGCCCCTTTGCATCCAAAGCCTTATGACACAAATTTTTTCCCGAGAATTTTGAGATTTTAATGTCACAGGCCATATAATTCTTTTTTTTTTTTTTGGTAATCGGGGGTGTTTGGGTCAGCTTGCGCGCACCTCGACTAGTCCCCCGAGGCCTGGAGGCGCCGGGTGAATACTCCAGTGGCCACTCCCCCCATGACTTGAACACTAAACCTCTTGGGTAGTACACCCAAGAAGCTTACCACTCGGCCACAAGGGACTTGGTTAAGCCATATAATTCTTGGGCCCAACTTCTAGACTATTTATTTAAAGTGAACAGTCAATCCCATAGTATCTATTGTACCCGAATGGCAAATATTCAACTAAAATGAATTATTAGTCCAATCCATAGTCTCAGTCCTACTAAACGAACGTATCCTCGAGTTTGCATAATAGGTTCTCTCACTTCCCAAACAGTCCCTTGATTCAGACTCCATGATCATCCATCGTCTAATAGATACAAGTCAACATTTCAAACCTAATTAAGCTATTAATTATTCCAAAAAAAAAAACTATTCCAAAAATAAATATATATATATATATATATATATTCGTGTAATCTTTTGAGTCACATATTTATTATTATTTATTATTATTTTGTACATCTTGTCAGAGATTAACATAAATTGTAGTAAAAGTGTATGATTGTCAACGTATATAAGGTCTAGTTTGTTTGTATATATGATATCCTTTTATTAAAGGCATCACTGTCTTTTGAATAATTTACTCCAGTTTTTAGTCATATCTCTGGGACAAGAATACCTTAACATGCACTCCATCAAGATTCAACACAATTTGGTTCTTTTTTATTGTTTGTTGAAACCGAGGAAAATGTTTTTTTTTTTTTTTACTACTACATTAAATATAAACTATAATGTGTATTGCCTTGCTTATTCTTTGCTAAAAAATTAAAAATACATAACATGAGACAACTGGTGAGATTGAGAGAGGAGCAGCCAAAGATTGACTGATATTTAAGGTTTCTTTTCTCTCTCTAGAGTCTAGACTTTTGAATTTTATGACATAACACTATCATTTAGGGGCAGTTTGGGAAGGCGTGAGCTTAAATTTAGCTTTAGCACAACTCTCATTTTCTTATCTGGCTTTTGTGAGCGACCATGTTGATTTGATTTCAACCAAATTTAAGAGTGTCTTTTGATTTGGAACAAAATTCTGAAAAAGAACATCCACCAAACACTTTTGTATTTAGAATCAGTATACTCAACAATTGAACAAGTTCTATCTTTATAGGCAACCAAAGAACCATGTATTCTTCTAAAAGTTTAAAGAATTTGCTCAGTTTTTGCACTCACCCCTGTACTTGTTAGAATTAGTTTTATTAGTTTTAGGGTAGTTTAGTCTTTTCTTTTATATTAGGGTAATACGGCATACCTAGATATTCTATTATTATTGCCTCTTTTTTTCCATTGCATTCATTCATTCAGTTTTAGTGTTATGAAAAACTCTAGCTCTCTTTTCTCTTTCCCTTTGTTGTTTTCTTGATTATTTAATATATTCACAGTACTGACATGGATTCTTTTGGCTATTTGTTCTATTTTGGGTGTGTTTGATAACCTAAATAAGTGCTGAAATTGAAACTTTTTAGCACTTTTTTTTTTCTTCAGTGTGTTTGATAATGCATCGCCTAATTGAAAAGGTAGTAAAAAATTCACTAAAATTTAAGTAAAAAATTCTACTAAAAACAATCACTGAATGCTGTCTATATCAATATTTGAATTATTGTTTTCATTATTGCAACTTCAGTCAACTAAAATTTTCAGTACGTAAAACTCATCGATTAATTTTCAGTTTTATCAAACATGTCCTTTGTTTTTTTGTATCTAACGGAGAGTGTTAAGTCCTTAAAATTAGTGACCACTTTACTTCTTGTGGTTTGTCCGATGAAACTTTACCCTCCTATAGTTTGACCTGATGACACTTTAAGAAGTAAAGTATCAACTAAACACTTTCCGTTAAATTCTGTAACGGTGACGCTTTAGCTAAAAGTATTGGGGATTAAGTGGTCACTTTTTAACCACATAGAGTAAAGTGTCATCGAGCCAACAGCTAGCCTAACTAATCTCTCTCTCTCTCTTCGATATACTAAAAAGACATTCACCAATTAAACACTTGTGTATTGAAAATTGGTTTATTTATGCACAATAGAATCAGGTCTAGATCTTCCAGATAAACTATTTCTCTCTCTTGTAGGTGTTGTGTGAATCATACACCCAGCCAACAGCCTGATTTTGTGCATAAAACAAACATGAAAATATATTCAAACATTAGATATTTTGCTGTCGCACAATGCATTTTTAGACCTTTTTAATATATATATATATATATATATAGTCAGGCTCTAAAGAGGGCCTCTGTTTTGATCGTCTGATCCAATTTTTAAACACGATCCGACGGTCAAAACAATGACATTTTCTTTATTAAAGAGATGGTACCCTCTCTAAAAAAAAATTCGTGTATCAGTCAGACTCTAAAGAGTACCGGAGTATGTTTCTTATATATATAAACCAATCTGGACTATGTTCTCATTCAACTATAATGATTTGGCGTGCTTTTGTTTATTATAGTATGGGCATCTTAACCTCCTCGAAGTTTTGTTGTGCTTTATACATAATGTATATGAAAGAATATAATAATCAGACACCATGTGCAATTAATATTTGGTTTTTGACATTGTAAGCTGTGGCCATGATCAGCAATTTGGTATTATTTAATAGTTTATGGTATTGTTTTTTTCCAAGATGTTTAAAACTTTCATCTAGTATTATGCGGATGTTTTAGTACTCTATTATTAAACTAGAGACATTGGCTGGTGTGTTTGCTCCCACCAAATAATTTTTTTGGTTCTCGATCTAGATACATAATACTAGAACATTGTAGATACATTTTACCCTACTTTTAAATTATTGTTCCAAGAAAATAATCTCGTATGCATTCGTACATACAGGACAAATACACACACCTATGTATGTGCATATAAATATATATATATATATATTCGGAATAAGGACAAATTTTTCAACTTCTGAGATCCATCTTTATAACTAACTAATACAATTTTTGGGGGGGTTTCGAACCTCTGACATCCCTTTAGGAGGCCAAAAAAACCTTAATAATCTCTTGTATTTTTTCATGAGAAATCTCGAACTCAAGACCAAGGGGTAGAACACTCCCTGTCTTGGTCCGTCTACCATTGGGTTACAGGGGATTTGGTTTATACAGTCAGGTCTGACTTTGGATTTTTCCTCTCTTTCACTTTGTAGAACTACCCCATGTTCCTCAATCTGAATGTATATCTTAGGCTCTGACCGCTTATTTTGGATTGTGTGTGTGTGTGACGTGCGTTCATCCAGAAAAGTATAAAAAAAAAAAAAATTATTTACGGAGGCTTTATGTAAAAATAAGGCTTAATGCAAATTCAAAAAATAAAAAAATAAAAAATAAAAAATAAAAAGCTTTTCTTTAGCCATCATTAAGTTTTCACTTATTCAAACTAATACAATTCTTTTGAAATATCATTCTAGTCTTAACAAAAAAAAGTCGAGTATAAACTCTCTCTCTCTCTCTCTCTCTCTCTGTTTACTGCATCTCTCTCATCTTTTTTCAGTCTTAGTAAAACTTGACTTTAGAAACATAATTCGTAATTTTGTATTAAAAAAATTAGAAAATAATTTTTTTTAATAAGGCCCGTTTACATTGTCCCGAGACAGCCTGTATGTACGTAAATTTGTGTTGGGTATCTATGTAATCTTATTAATGTACTCTAATCGTTCTAGTAGCATTAGAGATCTTGCTTTATTCTTAATCATAATATGATACATGTTTAACTATGTTTAGAAATTAGATTTATACTAGGACAACATTAGAAAAAGAATGAATATATATGTCCCCAATGGTCCACTTGTGAGCCCTTACATGGCCCCCAAAAGTTGAAAATGACTTTTAATTTTTCAAAGAGGTGCCTTTGAAGTTTGGGCATTGTCTTGTTTTGCTTTACAAATATACTTGTTTATAAGGCTTTGGTTGATAATGATCTTTCCCTTTTTAATTTTTCCAGACAAGGTGCATTTTAATTGCTGTGACATAATGCTTCTGATGTTACATATTTGGTGTGATTTATGCGAGTTCAACCTTATCTTATGAAAGGAGAAAAAAAGTAAGTCGACATTATTTATAATATTCACAAAAATCACAACCCACCATGGTTCGTCCACATATATAATCTTTTCTAATCTTTATATAATTATTATTAAAATGATAGTAAATTTACTAATAGCTAGAAAGAAGTTCGCACAAACTAATTAAGGGTGTGTTTGACAATCCAATAAAATGTTGAAATTAAAATTTTTAGCACTTATTTGTTTTCAGTGCGTTTAATAATGTATCATGCACGTACTTAATTGAAAAAAGAATAAAGATTGGGGCACAAACAAAATCCACAAACATATTAATGTGTCTATCTCTCTCCTGATGGGGCCCATTGATAATGTGGGATCCACTGACCCAATCGGGTCCACATAGGAGAGAGATAGACATATTTGTGTTTGTGGGTTTTGTTTGTGCTCGTAGAACTACCCTTGAAAAAGTAGTCAAAATTCTACTGAAAACTTTTAGTGAAAAAATTCTACTGAAAATATTCATTAAATGCAATCTATTTTATTACTTGAAAAACTGTTTTTAGTATTGCAAACTCATTCGCTTAAATTTTTAACACTTAGGGCTCGTTTGGTAACGTTGTCGTTTTCTGTTTTCTGTTTTTATTTTCGTTTTTTAAAAAACGGAAATTGAAAACACGTTTGGTAACGTTTTTTGTTTTTTGTTTTTAAAAAACGTTTTCAAATTGTAAAAAATGAAAACAGCAAAAAGTCGTTTTGAGTTTCCTGTTTTTATTTTTAAAAAAAAAAATCAACAATGTTACCAAACAAGTTTTTGTTTTTTTTTTCAAAAAAAAAAACACAAACAAGTTTTTGTTTTTTTTTTCGTTTCCTGTTTTGAGTTTTCAGTTTTTTAAAAACGAAAACCAGTTTTGGTTTTTTTTAATTTAAAAAAAATCAAAACTGGTTTTCGTTTTTAAAAAATTGAAAACTCAAAACAGGAAACGTTACCATGCAAGCCCTTAATTTTTGGTTTTATCAAACAGGCCCTAAGTATTATTTCGTGTTAGATAAACATAAATGGATGCAAAAGCAAAATATATTTGTATAAATCCTCTTTTATTCGTGGTAGTCCATTAGGACTAATTTGGGAACAACATTCGGAGTGAATCGTAGTATAAAAATTGTTAGAAAAATCAAAATTCACGCTGCAATTTGAGAAATTTTTGGTGACAACCGTAGAATTTCCACAATCACCACTTACTTTTCCAAACAATTCCTTAATCTTTACACGACGATAGAGTGCATAAATGAATGCTAGCAAAGATTCCTTCTAGATTAGTTTGTTTAGCGGTGAGTAATTCATAGGGATTTGTCGTAATACTCATCCCCTGCACTTGGCCTACCCAGTGGAGTTTATTATTGTTATCGTCCTGAGTAATGTTAGAGTCACAAAAGAGTTATAATGAGATGTTTATAAAAGGATGTGATAGTAGAATTCATCACACTTAACTCTAGCACATGGGGTGCTATATGAGATGTCACATTCTTTTGTGAGCATCTCTTTATGACTCTTTTGTGCCTCTAGCATTACTCTTATTAAACATAGGGGCATTCTTCAAATGTAAAAGCAACTAGTTTTATTTTTACTTGGATTTCTAATATTGTGAAGGTAACTCTTCTTTTTTAAAAGATACATTGTACTTGTAGATATTTTCTCACAGGGCAGTTTTTAATCACTGTTTAACATGTCAATCTCATTATGTATAAAACATTTTGGGAGGATCGGCCATAACCCCCTCAAATAAAATTTTTCAAACTTAAAATATATGCTACTTTTCTTTATCGTATTAGGCTATTTTTACACTCAAATTTCTATAACTTTTGTTATACAAGTCCGTTTTTCGTAAAATTTGATGTTTTAGAATCAGCAAAATGAGATCTATCAAACGAATTCAGTATTGACCATGAAATATTTGGGAAAAAAAAAAACCTAAACATCAAACAAATATGGATATTGCATTTTTTTTTCACATACATATAATAAAAAAATTCTTCTTTCGTACAATTGGCACTATAGATGCATAGATCTTGAAAAAATACATGAAAAAAAAAAATCACCCAAAAAATCCAAGAATTGAGAAAGTTATGGTAATTTAAAGTTGACAGATATTATTATCTGTTACACACACAGATAACAGATAATATAATCTGTAAGATAGATAAAACCTCAAAATCAGGCTGCAACTTAACTTTTTTTTCTTTTTTCTTTTTGTAAAATTTCCACGCCCATTGTGTAGATCTCAAAGAACTACATGAAATTAAAAAAATAAAATCACCCAAAACGCCCAAGAATTGAGAAAGTTATGGTGGTTTAAAGTTGACAAATAATATTATTAGTCAGTGTCAACAAATAATATCTGTCTGAAAGATGAAAATGAAAAACGAAGTTCCAAATTACTATTTTTTTTGTATAATTTTCAAGCCAAATGCGTAAATCTCGAAAAAATACATGATATCAAAAAAAAAAAAAATCAACCAAAAAGACCAAAAAATAAGTGAGTTATGGTAGTTTAAAGTTCACAGATAACATTACATATAATATTATCTGTGAGCGGAAGCGCTTTTTACCAAATACGAAAAGTAGCGAGAGCTTTTCACAAAATTGTAAAAAAAAAAAAAAAATTGTGAATTTTTTTACTAAAACACATCATTTTAAGGGGCCTATGACCTAATATCCCAAACATTTTAGTTATGCAAAACAAGAAGAAAAAAATATATATCACACACCCTAATTCCTAAAAAAAAAAAGAGGAAGAAGAAGAAGAAGAAGAAAGAAAGAAGAGAAAAAAAAAATAAACAAAACAAAACAAAAATTAAATACTTGAATAATCTCAATGCATAAACCTTAATAAATACTTTAAGAACTTTAGCGGATTAATCAAAACCATTCAACCGATGATAACTATGAGTAGTAAAATTTGATTGGGGCTTTGCACCACTCATGAATATGATGTAATTGTTGGGAAAAATACCACATTTTCCATGCAACGGAAGTTTGTAAAACAACGGGAATATCTGAAATCAAAGTTTAATTGGAAAGATATTCCAAACATTCAAAAGACACACAGAGTATTTAATAGACACACACCAAAGAAAAATAAACACTGATTTGTACAGGTTTGGCCAAACATTACCTATATACGTCCATATCTGAGAGATCCGTTCTTTCATTATGAGAGAATAACTGGTACAAGATACAACTGAGTTAAATGACATAACACACTCAAAGACCACTGTACATCCTCATTCATAATACAAAAAGAACATGACATAATCACTGTCAACATAGAGAAATCACAAAAGTAAAGAAATACCCTCTCTACCACACATCCCTAACACTGTAAACAACCCTCACGCAAATCTAAAAATGAAAAAAGACTTGTCGGAAATCGCCGGTTGGGCCCCATCATTACCCATATATAATGATCTCACATGCATATATGTGCATGCCAACCCATGCCTTGAGAATTTCGTACAAATCAAGGGGAATTTACCACTGTGAGCAAGGGGAATTTACCATCTTCACTGTTCTTGTGATGGTTCAGATTTGGTCATTGAGAAATAAGGTCCTCCATGATCATTGTGAGGTGAATCAACCAGTGTTGACCCGACAGATTTCTTCGTCCTATGCAGAGTTGTGGAAGACCTTCAAAAGTCGCGGTAAGTCGGCCCCATCTCCATTCCCCGTTGGAAGCCGCCTCCCTCTGGTTGGGTTAAGGCCAACTTTGATGTGGCTGTTCGTCCCGATTTCACTACTTTGGCTGTCTTGTTTCGAGATGAGTCCAACCTCATCCATGCGGCTACTTGCAAGGATTGTGCGATGTCCCCTTTGGTAGCTGGGGCTACTGCGACCTTATTTTCTATTAAAGTGGCTCTGAACTTGGGTCTCAAGCAAGTTTTGTTTGAAGGCGATTCTAGTATTGTGAGCTCTTTGCTCGCCGATTCTTCTGCAGTTCCTGAGTGGTCCTTTGACCACATCATTCTGGAAGGGCGGCACCTTTTAGATTCCTGCTTTGATTCCGTTTCTGTTTCTTTTGTTCCTAGAATTGCTAATTTTGTGGCCCATAATTTGGCTCAGTGGGCAGCCTCTGTTTTGTTCTTTGGGCCGGTTCCAATTGAGAGTTTTTGTTCCCTTTTTTTAAATGCATCGCCTTTTTAGCAAAAAAAAAAAAAAACAATTAAAATTGAGTAATGCTAGATGCACTCCCAAATGCACAACTAAATGCACAATTCTACTTAAAAATGTTGGATCTCGTGCTGAAAAGTCGGTACACAAAAAAGAGGGTTTGTAGGGTGTGCAAGTTTTTTCAGCACGAAATCCAATATTTTAAAACAGGATTGTGTATTTAATTGTCCATTTGGGAGTACATCTAGCATTACTCATTAAAACTCCACAATGATTTAGTTTAACCAATCACAAGCCTAACAAAAACTAAACCAATCCTGGTTGGTTTCAAATTTTCAGTGAAGTCAATCACCCGCCCGACTCACCCGACCACCCTATCCTAATAGGTAGGGCTGTTCAAAAACCACCCGCCCACCCGACCACCCGACTCACCCGTAGCCTTTTTTTTTTTTTTTTGGTTTTTAAACAATGTGGGAGTACATCTAGCATTACTCATTAAAACTCCACAATGATTTAGTCACGGCAATGATTAGTAAAACCTATCCTATCCTAATAGGTAGGGCTGTTCAAAAACCACCCTCCCACCCGACTCATCCGACTCACCCGTAGCCTTTTTTTTGGTTTTTAAACAATGTGGGTGGAGTCACGGGTCTTGGGGGTGGAAACCCGACAGTTTCAGGTGAAGTCACGGGTCTAGGGGGGTGAAAACCCGATTCACCCGACCCGACTCGAAACACACTTAATTTTTTAAAAATATATATGTAATATGCTTATATCAATATATGCATTATGTATTATATAGTCTTTAATATATATATACTAGTAATAACCTGTGCCCGTGGGCACAAAGCAAAAAAAAAAAAGAAGAAGAAGAAGAAGAAGAAGAAGAAGAAAAAAGGGGAAAAAAAATGCAACTTTAAAATTTTCAAATCTTTTGCGTAAAATTGTACAGGTCATTCGAACCCACATGAGATTTAGCACTAATCCGTGCTCGTGGGCACGAAGCGGGAAAAAAAAAATTCAATACTTTAAAAGATCTGAGATATGGTTGGAATGTTAAGTGAAGAAGACATTGGTTCCAATATTAAATATGTCATTAACTCAATTTAGTTAAATATATTTAGTCCAACATTGGATGAATATTTTAAGTATAATTAATGTTTATTCGTAGGGACTTCCCCCGTGCCCGAGGGCACGAAGTGAAAAAAAACAAAAAACAAAAAACAAAAAAACAAAGGCTTTTTCTAAGCTTTTGGAAAGAAATAGAAAAGGAAAGTAAAACTTTTGTGATTATTTATAATTAGCCCATATTTGAGAAGCAGCATTACTCATTTCACTAATTAGCCCTATAGACTATATCAAACTGATAGAACTAATCAAATGACCTATAAAAAGGGTGGAACTAATCAAACTGGTAGCAAAATTTACAACCATAGTGCTGGAAAAATCCATTTTCTAGATAGACAATAGAATATAACAAATACGCTTCCTAGATTTTAAAAAAAGTACAAGTGAGAATAAATTTCTTGAGACTTGAATTATGAAATCCATTGTTAAAATCCACTTCCTAAACTTCAACTTTATGTGATTTTCACTCATATTATATCAGTTTGATTAGTTTTATGAAAGTCATTTGATCAGAGTCCCGGAATGGAAAAAAGAAAAACCTATAAAAAAAAATAAACTCTATGAATATATGTATGATATGGGAAGTTTTTATTCCAATATTTCTATTTTGAAAAAATCAGTCCACTGATTTAGTTTATCTCCCAAGATTTGTGTTTTGTATTTACTATTAGATATGTATATATTCAAATTCAAATTAATTTAGGGAATTCCTTTTTTGCTATAAAAAAAAAACAGTCTAATGATTTAGTTTGACCCAAGATTTGTGTTTTGTATTTACTGAAGTTGACAATTTGGATATTGACATGTATTTATTCAAATTCAAATTAATTTAGAAAATTCCTTTTTAATTTAGAGTTTTAATAGGATACAATGCAATATTTAATGGGATTAACTATTTTTTGTGGACAATCAATCCGACGGTCTGAAATATCTAAACCTGTCTCAATGGTCAAGATTAAAAGTTGTTAACTTGAAAGGGACCCACACCGCTCTATCTTATTATATAGATATATATGTAATATGCTTATATCAATATATGCATTATGTATTATATAGTCTTTAATATATATATATATATATAATATGCTTATATTAGTATATGTATTATGTATTAAAAAGTCTTTAAATATATATATATATACTAGTAATAACCCGTGCCCGTGGGCACGAAGCAAAAAAAAAAAAAAAAAAAAAAGAAGAAGAAGAAGAAAGGGGAAAAAAAATTGCAATATACTATAAAAATTCAAATCTTTTGCGTAAAATTGTACCGGTCATTCAAACCTACATGCTATTTAGTAATAACCCGTGCCCATGGGCACGAAGCGGGAAAATAAAATTCAATACTTTAAAAGATCTGAGATATGGTTGGATTTTTAAGTGAAGAAGACATTGGTTCCAATATTATATATATTAACTCAATTTAGTTAAATTTATTTAGTCCAATATTTGACGAATATTTTAAGTATGATTAATGTTTATTCGTAGAGACTTCTCCCTTCTAATTACTTCTTGCAACAATCAGATTGAGCATTTGAAGGAGTATTCAATTTAAATTTGTCTCATTGGCAACTTTTAACGTATGTGGAAAGTCTAAGAATTTATTATTGACTACATTTATGCAATTTTTTGAAATGTGTGATTTTATTTACATATTTTTGCTGCATAGTATAAACTTTTAAATGTTTTAATATTTTAAACATTTAATTTTGAATATTAAATATACTATTAACTAATTTTAGTTAAATATTTTTAGTCCAATCTTTGATGAATATTTTAAGTATGATTAATGTTTATTCGTAGAGACTTCCCCCGTGCCCGGGGGCAAAAAGTGAAAAAACAAAAAAAACAAAAAAAAAAAACAAAATAAATAAAGGCTTTTTCTAAGCTTTTGGAAAGAAACAGAAAAAGAAAGTGAAACTTTTGTGATTATTTATAATTAGCCCATATTTGGGAAGCAGCATTAATCATTTCACTGATTGGCCCTATGGACTATATCAAACTGATAGAACTAATCAAATGACCTATAAAAAGGATGGAACTAATCAAACTGATAGCACAATTTACAACCATAGTGATGGAAAAACCCATTTTCTAGATAGGCAATGAAATATAACAAATACGCTTCCTAGATTTTAAAAAAGTGCAAGTGAGAATATATTTCTTGAGACTTGAATTATGAAGTCTACTATTGAAATCCACTTCCTAAACTTCAACTTTCTATGATTTTTACTCATATTATATCAGTTTGATTAGTTATATGAAAGTCATTTGATCAGAGTCACGGAAAGGAAAAAACAAAATCCTATAAAAAATAAACTCTATGAATATATGTATGATATGGGAAGTTTATATTCCAATATTTCTATTTTGAAAAATCAATCCAATGATTTAGTTTATCTCCCAAGATTTGTGTTTTGTATTTACTATAGATATGTATATATTCAAATTCAAATTAATTTAGGGAATTCTTTTTTTGCTAAAAAATCAGTCCAATGATTTAGTTTACCCAAGATTTGTGTTTTGTATTACCTGAAGTTGACAATTTTGGATATAGACATGTATTTATTCAAATTCAAATTAATTTAGGGAATTCCTTTTTAATGGGGTTAACTATTTTTGGTGGACAATCAATCCGACGGTCTGAAATATCTAAACTTGTCTCAATGGTCAAAATTAAAAGTTGCTAACTTGAGAGGGACCCACACCGCTCTATCTTATTATATAGATATATGTTATATTCTTATATCAATAAAATATATATATCACTAGCGGAGATATAAAAATCTTAAAACCATTAAACTAGCACGTGATTATATTTTTATTTTTTGTTTGGTCAGAGCTTTGGTTAGCCCATAAATATCTAAACAAATACATTCAAAGCAAAAAAAAAAAAAAAAAAATGTAGACAAAGTCATGTGTAAAGCAAATACTTGATTGAGACAAATGAGACAGTCGGGTTTCACCCGACCACCCGATGAGTCGGGTGCACCCGACAAAGTGAGTGGATGACAGGTGAAAAGAGGGTAAACCCGACTATGTTCGGATGAATGAGCGGATGAAGGTCAAACCCGACTCGTGAACACACCTACTAATAGGTTTTCTATGAGTAAAAGGATATGCACTCTACAATAATGATAGTACATTTTCTCCTTAATTTCTAGCCACACTTTCTTTGTAAGTAAAAGGAACCAACCTTTTTTTTTTTTTCCTATTAATGAGGACAAATGTCCAATCTGTTCTCCGCGATTTTCGAATTCCTGTTACTCCCTCCGTCCCATTTTATGTGTCATTTTTTGGAAATCCAACTATTTAAGGGGACAAAAAGAATCTACACCTACTTTCCACAATTGCCCATAATCATTACACTTTCTTTTTTTGTTTTGTTTTGGTTGTAATTGCAAGGAAGGGTAGTTTGGGAAACTAAGTAAAAATTTGCATGCTAATTTAAGAAAGTGGACAACAATTTTGGAACAAACCAAAATAGAAAGGGGGACACATAAAATGGAACAGAGGAAGTATTATTTAAGACCATTTAACTATAATCCTTTTTATCATAGTAGAACATGTGCAACATCTCGAGTATGTGTACCGATCGCCGAGCAAACACACTAATTAAGTTAGGGAATTAAGCTAGCAAAAGATCCAATATGCACAAAATTGTAAACTTTTTATCCATCTTAAGGTCCATTTCTCTTAACTATGTTACTTCCGCCCCTGGAGACTTTTGACCACTCACTGTCATAGGAAGCCAAATAAAATGTGCTAAAATATATACCATGTCCAAAGTTAGCTCAATTGCCAGAGTAGTAATGACTAATGCCAGAGTAGTAATGACTAATGCTAAAAGTTTTAGCAACACTTTTACTTTTTTGCTAAAAATTATAGTGACAGTTTTTGCTCTGAAATTAGTCATTGATGCTCTGACAATAGCATTGCCTCATATCCAATTGTCCTTTTTTCAATGTTTGGTAACTTGTGACTTGTGAATGATGATGGCACACACACCCCTCTCAAAATCGGTAGTACAAAAAAAAAGGGTTAATTATATTTTACCCCCTTGTGGTTACGTTTAGTAGCACTTTACCCCCCTGTGGTTTAAAAGTGGACACTTAACCCTCTTGTAGTTTTAGACTAAAGTGAAATTATTAAAATTTTCTCAAAATTAATAATTTTTTTTTTAAATTGGCGAAAATATTAACACTACCCCCTTTGTGAGATTAATTTTAGAATTAATTCCTTACATGGGGACAATGCTTCCATTTAACCCTTCTATGTGGGATTTTTAACGCTTTACCTCTTGTGGGGTTAATTTTGCGTTTAACTGCCTATGTGGGTTAATTTTGACAAGACCCATGTGGGGCTAATTTTAATGCTTTAATTCTCATGTGGGGCCAATTTGAGAGAAATCTTAGTAATTTCACTTTAGTTGGAAACCACAAGGGATTAAGTGTCAACTTTAAAGCGCATAGGGTAAAGTGAAACTGAATAACCACAGGGGGTAAAATGTAATTAACCAAAAAAAAAGAGTAGTACAATAGTAAGTCATAGGCACCATTTGGCGATGGCTTATAAAGGTCGTAAGTGATTATAAAAAAATTAAAATTAAAATCAAATTGTTTAAAAACCAATTTTCGATGATTTAATAAGGAAAAATAAAAAATTATTCAGTTATAGAAATTTACAATTGCATTGGTTAAAAGTTAATTATATTAAATTTTTTAAACTAAAAGCAATTTTTTTTCCGATAAAAAAGAAAAGCGAAAGTTATTGCCAAACAGAACCATAGCATGAAAGGACACAAGTAGGGTGGTTTGGTAAGAGTTACAACAGCGGTGTTAAATCATAGGATAAATTAGGTTAGTTAGCCTACAAATGTCCATAGTGGTGTAGCTTAAAGGGAAAACTAGGCTAACAAATGGTAGTGAAAGCTAAGTTTATCATAATACTAATTTTCTTAGCATACGGGCAGATGACAGAGAGAGAGCCAGTTGGGAAGCAGACCGACAAAGGCAATGTCAGCTAGTGTTTTTGTTTTTAACAACAGACATGAAGTATACATCACTGTCCCAGCCGACAAACACAATTCCAATTCAATGGTGGCCGGCAAAAGCTCTATCGCCTCCCAACTATACCACTGTGTCCCTCCCACAACTCGTACCAAAAACTAGCCTAAATTTAACTTATATATATAACTACACCAGTGTAGTTGCTCTAACAGGAATTCCAAAGGATTGATAGTATAATGGAATTTTTTTTAAGTAAACTATATGGACACCACCTAATGTATTACACTTTTTTACTAACATCTCCTAAACTATAAAAAAAAAAAAAAAAAACTTCATCAAACTGACCCCCTAGACTATCAGTGAAGGGTACTAGTTGAGGGGCTCAACTTGTGAAGAAAAGTAATAATTTAGGGGGTTAATTTATTGAATTTTTAGTTTAGGGGGTGTTACTGTAAAAGAGCAATACAAGAGGTATGTCTTTATAATTTACCCAATTTTTTGTTTATTTATTTATTTATTTATTTATCAAGCTTTCCTTTTCAAACAAAGCAATTATTGTAGAGCAAGAGAGAGAAAGAAACACAAAATAAAAGCATTATAATATAAAAATGGAAAGAAATATAACAATATAAAAATGGAAAGTCATGAGTAAAATAATGGAAAGAGAGATGATAAGAAGACTTTGAGCGAATGGAGAGGAAGCATCCACGTCTCCCTAGGTGTAAAACCTCGTACACCTCCTTGCCGACAGTATACCCACCAGAAAAGGCGCCTGCGCACACTTAATTGTACTTCTTTTCTTTTTATTTTATTTAATTTGTGCTGTATACAATAATATACTACGTATATATATATAGGAGTATATAATAGTAATATATTATGCATATTTTATCTTAGGGGATCAATTTGGGACAGTTCATCTCGAGGGGGAAATTCGGATACATGCGAACATATAAAAGTACATATAATGCGATGGTTGGTGGTTACATTGATAGCTATTTTTTACTATAATTAGGCAAAAGTAAAAATGGATTTGACTTAATTAGAAACCAACTTCTATATATGTTTCAAACTTTCAGGTGCTAAAAAAAGTAGTTGCAGGAATTTGCAATTGATCAAGAAATTATCTTGAACAACTTTTGCTCAAAGGCAATTTTTTTGCAATTAAATGACGAAATGATAAATTTTTGCCAAATAGGCCCCAACAAGATTTGATGTTGAATTCAATCAGAGCAAATGATAAGAGAATTAGTTTGATTATCTCCCGGAATTATCTGTCCTATTGTATATATAACCTTTTTTTTTATGACTAAATCTTTACATTAATTATGACAACATCCACAATGGTGGAGTTAATTGGTAGGATAACTTGGTGCTTATTTAAGTTTGGATGCTTGCAACAGTGGGCAGTGTTGATCATACGCCTAAATTCTTTATTGTACGTAGTGGCAAACGGTAAAGATAAAACTGTTTAAGAGGGAAACATGTAAGCGCAAATGTTTTAAGAATCAAACGGTTTAAACAAAACCGTTTAAAGCTAGAAAAACAAAAGGTGCACTTAAAATCATTTGGTCTGATGATGTCAAAATTTGGTTAAAGTAAATTAAAGTAATTTAAGGAGAGATAGAGTGAGAGATTGGTTTTTTGTATGTGGTTCAGCCCTGTTAATGAAGGTACCTACGTCCAAGTGTGTGTTTGAGCACGTTCACTATACTGTAAAAAGCAGGGGACCTATGGTGAACCAACAATATTTTGGTGCTACCGTAGGTTGGCCGGGCGTGTTGGTGACCACTATAGAGGTGCTGTAGAGACTGAAAAGACGGTCCCTTTGAAGGGGGGTGAGTGGTCTCTTTTATCGATGCAAGAGACCTACTCATACATGGATAAGGAAATATAATTCAATTGAGCTTGATTGACATTAATTGTGGGGGTTTCCTAATTGGATTAGAAAACAATGTCCACTTTCCATAAATCTTCTATCTTGAGTAGGAAACTGTCTGAAATATTCTGGGGCATGTGTTGTGGGACTAGTTGGCCTGTGCCTGTACGGACTGTGCCAGTGTGATCTTCCTGACCTATTGGTCTGGTCGTGAATGAACCGCTTGGGATGGTAAGTCTCGGGCAGACTAGACCGCTCGGGCTGATGCTTGTCCGAGGATGTGTGCATAATTTGACCGTGACATGGACCGACTGCTGAGTTGAACAGCTCGGTCATAGGATAGAGCAAATTTTTGGGTATATCAGCTGCCCCCCATTTCTAAGGTTGGCTTGATGCTATATCGGGGCAAGTTTGAAAATATGTTTGATGCCACCTGTCACTGTCTGAGTGCTTAGGGAAGCTGCCTTGGAGCTTCTGAGTCTTGTGAGTGATCGGGAACTGGCTAAGAGTTGAGACTTAGCCTAGCTCGGAGTCTTTAAGTGCTCGGGAATTGACCGGGAGTTGAGACTTGGCCTAATTTGGAGTCTTTTTCTTAAGTTAAGCTCTCAGGATAGTTATCTTCTACCCGTAAACCTTCGTCAAGGTTGTGGGTAAAAGAATTTGACCATGTTGGAAAAGTCGACCTAAAGTGTGTTACTTTAGGGTCCTTTTGTGTTAACTCCCCAGGATGGTTATCTTTCGTCCAGCCAGCATTCGTCAAGACCGTTGAGAGAAGAGTTTGACCATGTTGGTGGAGCCGACCTAAATCAAGTTGCTTTAGGGTCTTTTTACTCCTCTATCGTCGGCCAACCTAAGAGATTTTAGTCATCTCTGTTAGGAAACTGCGTTCCCAGAATCCGTTGACAGCGCGTATAAGTTGGTACTGTAAAAATTAAGTGAAAACTACAATGACCCTATAAGGGCGGAACTAGGGTTACCTTAAATTGCTAAAACGGATTGCTGTAGTAGACGAATCGTGAATACGGGCTCGATAACAGCTCACGATATTCTACCGTATTCCTTTGCTGCCAGAATATCGAACTGAGTGTGGGCTCCTTCGAAATCCTTTATGTTTCTGCTCTCTCTTTTTACGCTCTCTTTTCTATTCCGAGTTATAATGCTCTTGATGAAAAAATGCAAATTGAGGAAAGAGCCAAAGCAGTATATATATATATAGGCTATGATAGGGACCATAAGAAGTCAATAAGAAATATGCTTTCTTATGAAATTAGGAAACTCTAATTCGACCTGAATCAGATTCATATTTTCATAAATTATAATTCATACCACTAAAGAATTATAATTGCACTCCTACCCTTATCTCAAAAATATATTTTGAGCTCCATGTTATTAAATGCTTATTATCTCTCAATGTTAAGATTACAGATATCCATTAATTAAACATAATTACTGACAATCATATATAATTAATCTCTTAAAATTCCTTGAGATCCTCTGCTTAACTTATTTGATATGTCGTGTAGCAACCTGAACTTTCGCGTCCCTAATAATAAATAAAATGCCATTTTCTATTTTATTAATGTGTACTATTTGTAGTTATGGTATTATTTTTAATAAATAAATAATATTTGTGTTAACATTTAATAATGCAATGCCTTTAATTTTACAACCCTTAGTAATTTTAATTTTGTTATTACTACTTAAGACTGCGCCCCTAAGTTACCCTATGATTTGGGATTAGAACCATTAATAAAATATAATATCACGTCGCCTACATTTTTGTCCCAAATAATTTTATTTGGGACATTTTAATTAGCTAACTGACCAAACTGGACTAACTGGACTGAATTGACTAACATAACTAATCAATTGACTGATTGATGTTCAATCATCAAAATCATGTGGATATAAATTATGACCTGTGTGTTTATGTATCAACCCACATGCCTTACTTACCTCTTTGATGTTTAAACCACAAGTTAGTTATTGATTGAGATCTTTACATGGCTTAGATTTAGACTAGTGTGTGCTTGATTTTTTACCACAAGCCTAATTTGCATGGTTCAAATTATGTATGTGGTGTGCTTGCATTTTAACCACATGCCTTACCAAACTCTTCACCATTGAAATCCTATATAAACACATTTTAGTAGTAAATACATACACACTCTCTAGAGCTCTCTCTCTCTCTCTCTCTCTCTCTCTCTCTCTCATTTACTCTCAATCACACACACACACAATCGCATTTTTATTCTAGAGATTTAAGAAAGGAAATATAGAAAGGATAATATCACTATATAGAAGGGGAGTCCAAAGCTCAAAGCCATAGCTTTTATTACGGATATTTACGGAATCTCTCGCTCTCTTAGTCCAGCCACTACGAAGAACGGTGAGTCTTTTGAACCCACTCTTAATGTACTTTAAGTCATTACGTGCTATCCGTAGGTTTCGAAAATAAGTGAATATGTATAGATATGTATATATAGCCATGAAAGTACAAAATTAGCGGTACCAAAAATGTTAACGAAAACTCATTCTGTAAATTAACAATGAAATATTAGGATCCCAATTAGTCCCCCTTGAAATAGTTTGTTGATTGGTTAGTTCCTTGATCCCAAGGTTGGGAGTTTAATACTTGCTACTTACATATAAGTTTGTAAATTATTATTTTTATCATAAAAATAAATAGTAAATATATTAGTATTGTTAACATGTTAGAGGTCATTTTTTTTATATATAGTTTTGTAATTTATCAAATTATAAAACTAGGACTTGATGTTGTTAATAAATAAATTAGTGGTCGTTTAACTAATATTTTAATTATTTCAAAATACATTTGGTACTTCTAAATTTATGGAAAAATAGTAGAATTGTATTTCAATGCCTTGTTTTTTTTTATTAAAAATAATGTCAAAGCATATACCCTCTACTTTTATATATTTATGTCATTAAGAAGGGCCTTGTGACTAAATTTATATATTATTTTATCTTCTAAAAATTGTAATAAAAATTCTATGACACCGAAAATTACGCCGTCAGTTTTCTAAAATCAAATTAAGCTAAATTGGTTCACTTGATAATAATCACATGTTTAAAACAATCACTGTCATGTTAAAGAAAATCGTAAATGGAATAAGTCATACACGTGCATAGTCGAGTTGGCATGTTGGAAAGGGGTCGTTTGGGTCGACATATATGTCTTGTGAGAAGTAAGTAATGAAAGGGCATTTTGAGTTGTGTCACCTTAATTATTCTAGGCCGATTCGAATACGGCAGATTAATTAGGAAGGATTGAGCCCAGGCCGATTCGGATACGGTAGGTCAATCAAAGTCTTGTGTTACCTTAATTATTCCAGGCCGACTCGGATACGGTAGATTAATTAGGAAGGATTGAGCCCAGGTCGATTCGGATACGGCAGGCCAATCAGGTCGTGTCCAGGCCGACTCGGATACGGTAGACCGATCTAAAACAACGACCTCGTGTTGTATGGTTCTGGCGAACCGAATGAGTCGAGAGGTTGTGGTCGAGATAAAAGAGTCAGTAAGATGAGATGATTATATTGTTCATGCACGGTCTTATATAATTGATTTAATTATTCATTTATTGTTTATATGTGACGACTAGAATAATGGACTAACAGTACTGTAAAATACTAAATGCAAAGACAGTTAATGTGCTTTTATATACATTACTTGTATGTTCATTATGCTCACTCGGCTTTCATTAGCTGATGACTTTATTTTGTCCTGGACACCCAAAATGTCCAGGAGATGGCTATGCAGGGTTATATGATTATGCCAGCTAGAGAAGTTTGCAGAACTGCTTTTATAATTTATTAAAGTTGTAATAAAATATATGAATAATGTTTTAATTTGAATAAGGCGACTTGTGCCTTAAGAAATACTTTTATTTGAGACAATGTAATATTAATTAAGTTTGTAATGTTGATCTATATTTTATTCCTTACTGCTTTATATACTCTGTTTTCTGGTATATGTTAAACTAAGTACAGGACAAGCGATCCTTCACCTGTCATGACCTACGGGTCCAAAATGGAAATGAAAATTTTTTCTTATTTTGCTACGCTGGGGCGTGACATGTCGGATACAAAATCCACTTACGGATTTGACATAATCAAAACTTATAAGCTTTCTCAAGGGGATATCATAAATCCCAAAATTGAGACATGGATTCCATCATTAATTAATATCCACCACACAATTACTATTGTCACCCAATCCAATGAGATATTGACCCATTTAAGGATCTCACCTTTTTAGGGATCAAAGTGTAAATATCAAATGTACGTGTCTATAAATTAACTTAGGATTTAGAGTATAAGCACTCATAATAGTTATGAGGTATTAATTATCTTATAAGTCAGTATAAAGATAATTACTCCAAGTCGGTCCCGTTTAATACATAAAGTGTATCAGCATGGTGAGTTGAAACTATACCATTTTCCGTAGCCAAGACAAACCTACTACAATATCATGCTGCAGTCCTACCAATGGTGTGTCCAATCTATCTAAGACTAGAAACCAAAATATTGCATTCTACAAGATCCGATGATCTGATCTTCTGTGTGTAAGCCGAACTCTACACACCAAACCACCTACTAATGAAAGACACACATGCATAATATTAAATAAACAATATAATACAAATATTGCCCACACAGATTCTCATAAAAATGGATTAACTGATTTTATTAAATGAATAATAAATTAACTACATAAAGCATGACTTTTAGTATATATCCCTAACAACCTCTATCGTCGGTTTGGACCTAAGAGGAGTTATTGCCTCTGAGTACTATAGGCGCCTGGGTTGTCTAAGAGTTTGACTTAATTATCGCAAGGCTTGTAAGTACTTGGTGTGATTGCCTATTTAGTCCATCGTACCTTTCTGCTACCCAAGCTTTCGCTAATACGAGGGTCTTGTGGAGGCTAGGACTGTAGGTAACCGACCTGGAACATGGGTGGTTGCAGAGTCTTTTGAAAGTTGCCATCATCAGCCACCTAGGGAGATTTTCCCCCATCGTAGGTTGGACCTAAGCGAAGCTGATGCCTTGGGCGTGACCCTGAGGTCTTTTGCCTCGGGTGTGCCTGAGGTCTTTTGCCTCGGGTATGATCCCGGGGTCTTTAGTGCTTGGGTTCGGAGCCCGAGGTCTTTTGTGCCTGGGTTCGGAGCCCGAGGTCTTTTGATGTGACTCGGGTGTGGTCCGAGGTCTTTTCAAGAACTCTTTGACAGTCTGTGGAGTCTCATGCGATGATCGGGCAAGTACCACCGTAGTTGGATTAGTCGAGACTGTTAAAGATAGGAGGTCAGGCCGGGATCACCGAACTCCTGATTACTCTGAGCTGGATTCAAGGTCGGGATCATTGGATCCTGACTGCTGCGAACTAGAGGTCGGGTCGGGGCTGCCGGACTCAGACCGCTGTGAACTAGAGGTCGGGTCGAGACTGCCGAACCATGCCTGCTGTGAGCTGAAGGTCGGGTCGAGACTGCCGGACGCTGACTGCTGTGAACTGGAAAAACTGTCAGAACTCCTGGGCTGATCTCGCTTTCGCTTACTTCTGGAAGACTCGTTGCTTACGTGCATGGGGTCTTTGGTCTTTAGAATTTTTCAGTATCAATGTATTTTCCAACCCTCTCTGTGAGTTCAACCAAGGTTATCTGCCGATTTCTGTGAAGAGACGTGGCGCACTTAGTGTGTTGAACTCCTGAACAGGAGGCTATAATAGCGGCGGTTTTATCAAGATCATAGATGCCGAGCTCCTCTTGATTAAATTGGTCGGTGAATTCCTTGAGGGTCTCATTATTCCTTTGTATGACTGTCAGTAGCTGCATGTCGGGCTTTGGCCGTTCATGCATACCGATGAGCTGGTTGATGAATTGCTTGCTGAGTTGCTTGAAACTGCGGACTGATCGGAGCTTCAAGGAGTAGACCTATTGTGCGGCCGAGCCTTGTAGGTCCGGAGTTGGTGGCTAGGGCCATCCGAGCCGTGTAGGTCCGGACTTGGTCGATTGGGCTTCCCGAGCCGTTATAGGGATCTAGGCGAGGCTGCTTAAATTTGCGCGGGATGCCAAACCTCGTGATCTGGCTAGAGAATGGTGACTCTGTCTCGGTATTGGCGTGATTCTGAGTAGGATTTTGGCCCAGCCTTTTGGCCACCCTATCAATCTGTTTCTACAAGTCCTTGATATGTGCCACCACACCTTCCCGACCGGGATCCGGAATGTAGGTCAGGTTAGTGGAAAATGCTTCCTTCTCATGGCGGTGTATTGTCTCTTGGGATCGGGCTCGGTTATGACTCCGGTTCATCATGTGCCTAAGGACACCTCGGCTCTTGACCGAGTGACCCTGGACTGGTTCCCGAGCCATATGCTCTTGCCTTTCTTCTCGGGCAGCACGCTTACTGCTGATGCCTCTGGCATCCTCAACAAGGGACGGGTTGGCTCGGGCACGTTGTCTGGTCAAAATCGATTCCCGGGTCATTTTTCGGCCATTGGAGTACTGCTTTGCTGGGCCAGCAAGGCTTCGATTTGTTACTGGATTAGACGCTGGCCCTCCAAGAGTTGTGTGAAGGTCGCGGTGATTTGCTCAGATGTCATGACTGCCACAGCCGGCGCCGGGGCCGGCGGAACATCCCGATTGGCCTGCTGTGCAGTATTCTCACTCTTCTTCGGAGGCATGGCTATTAGCCACGAGATTTGTTGATGAAGAACTTATCGTTTCCACAGACGGGGCCAAGCTGATGATGTCAAAATTTGGTTAAAGTTAATTAAAGCAATTTAAGGAGAGAGAGAGAGAGAGTGAGAGACTGGTTTTTTGTATGTGGTTCGGCCCTGTTAATGAAGGTACCTACGTCCACGTGTGTGTCTGAGCACGTTCACTATACTGTAAAAAGTCGAAGACCTGTGGTGAACCAACAATATTTTGGAACTACCGTAGGTCGGCCGGGCGTGTTGGTGACCGCTATAGAGGTACTGTAAAGACTGAAAAATCGATCCCTTTGAAGGGGGGTGAGTGGTCTCTTTTATAGATGCAAGAGACCTACTCATACATGGATAAGGAAATATAATCCAATTGAGCTTGATTGACATTAATTGTGGGGGTTTCCTAATTAGATTAGGAAACAATGTCCACATTCCATAAGTCTTTTATCTTGAGTAGAAAACTGTCTGGAATATTCTGGCGCATGTGTTGAGGGCCCAGCTGGCCTGCGCCTGTACGGACATGTCAGTGTGGTCTTCCCGACCTGTTGGTGTAGTCGTGAATAAACCGCTCGGGATGGTGAGTCTCGGGCAGACTAGACCGCTCGTGCTGATGCTTGTCCGAGGAGTTGTGCATAATTTGACCGGAACAGAGAACAACTGCTGAGTTGAACCGCTCTATCATAAGATAGAGCCAATTTTGAGTGTATCAGGTTCCAAAATGGTTTTCTTTCAACCGTTTGAGTTCCAAACGGTTTTCTTGATTATGCCGTCTTGTCTAATTTCGTTTTAAACGGTTCACTATCAACCGTTTACACGGTTACACCATTATATCACTGCACAATTCTAAATTCCCATATCGATCATTACTTAAGCTAAGTTTGTCCTAAATTCCATCCACCATTGTGGATGCTCATCTTATATAAAAACTTAGGGACATTGTCTACAATGTATTGTCAGGTGTGCCTTTCGTATTAAAAATGAAGTATCATAGACTATTATTGTGTGCGTGTATATATATAGCTACATATAGATAGTGCATAAGTTTTGTCACTCTGCAACTTGGCTTAAGGATATATGCTGTCTTCTAGAAATAATTTATCACTCTTTAATAAAAAAAAAGTGTTTCGTATATCTAATCACATGTCGAACTATGATTTGCTTGCTCTCGTAGTGTTTGTTGTGGGGATATATTTTTGGAATAACGGTTTTAGAATGCATTCTTACAAATTATAATTACGTAAACCATTTCACTAATTACTTATTTTAAAGATGTATTCTAATTCAATTTTTGCTCTTTTTTTTTCCATCAAAGTAAGTATTACTCGTAATTACTTGCTAGCTTCTGTATTTAGGTTGGAGATAATGTTTTATGTACACAAGATGACATGAGTTGGAAGTTAACGAAACCTGATACTGCTAAACTTATACAATAAATTAATATCACTTTATAATGTTTCTATCTCCATTTGTATTCTTCTTTTGGCTTTTCTCTCTCTACGCATAAAATATACCAATATTGGTACATGAAATTTAGAGGGGAAAAAAATCACTTAATTCGTGCCACACAGAGCATAATTTGTAGTTGACACATAAATTATTGGATGGTAATAATGGTTAGTAACATCTGTTATTGCTTTATTATTTTATATAAACTTAGATAGTGGAGTATATTGATTCTCGGCAGCACCAATGAGTGCTTGCCGGCATCACAAAATTGATTTTTTTTTAGTACAAAATGAAAAAGTCAAAAATTGGTGTGCTGCACACAATTGGTCCTGTCGAGTTGGCATCACCAAATAGGCTACCGATGATCTCTAGCCGATAGTGGGAGGAGATCGATATTTGTCATGGAGAGTTCCACCAATTACCTATAGAAGCACTAAAATACACTCATCCAATTTCTCTCTACACACCCATCTCATGCATTGAAGAAGCAGATGGGTGTAGCGAGAATTTATTTATTAAATTTTTTTTTTTTTAGAGGGGATAAACTGAAGGGTGAGATAAAAATTTGTGGGTTGGAAAAAAAATTGGCAATATGTCAAGGAGGGTTGAACTGAAAGTAAGAAGATCATGTGAGGGCTGAATTAAAATTGGGTAAATATTACATGCAATAAAAATTGTCCAAAATTTAGCACATTCCTAGCTAGGTTCGCTCTTGTATGTAGCATTTACTGTTATACAAGTGGTGTTGAGAGAAATTTCATAAGTTTATTTAATAACTCCCATGTCCATTCGTGAGTGTATTTAGTAACTCCCATATCCAATTACTAATTCTTTCAACTACAAAGTTACTAAATTTCCACTTCAATTTTTTTTTTTTTTTTTTTTTTTGGGATGTCAAGATGCTTTACAAAAGAGATTACTTGATTTGTTGGAAGGATAGGTGTTGCTGGTCAATTGGTTTAGTTTGTGCTTCTACCGACAATAGTTTTAGACCACTTAATTAGCTTACTTACCTTTATAAGATATTTTAATGCCTCACAAAGTTTGATCAAACTCATCTATTGAAGCTTATCGGATGGGTATACTTTAGCACAATTTATCTACCGACAGAATTTGGGTGCTGTTCTTTGTGTCTTTTATGCGTTTGTTTTTTAAATGTTATTGGTCTTAACAATGTTCACATAAACAATATTTGTATACATTCAAGTGTTATCCTTTATTAAGATAAGCATAGTCTATCATGTGATTCTTTTTATCTTCTACATTCGCAATAATAGTAAGGGTCTGTTTGATAGTCCAATTAAGTGTTAAAGATTAAATATTGTATTTGATTATGATCGAATGATAACACACCACTTTACTATATAAAAATAAATAAAAAATAGTCGTCGAAAACTTACTAAAAATTTAAGTAAAAAATTCTACTAAATATGGTAAGTAAAACTTGAATTTCTATACCCCTAAACTCAGTAGCTTAAAATTTTCAGCATTGAAAATTTAATAATTAATTTTCAATTTTATCAAACAGCCTATCTGGAAATATATATATATATATATATAGTGTTATCTAAAGCCAATTTGACAATTATGTTTTTCGTGAGTAGAGGATTTAAAAGGTAGCAATTACATTCTTCACTATTCTGTTTTGGAAGCTAATTATATATATATATATATATATAATGGCAAATTAACACAATTTTCTTTTGCATTAATTTAAATGTAAATGTAAATGTATAGACTTTAATCAAAATTGCAAGTTACAATTTAAAAATGAAAATTGAAGAGAAAAATCATCATACTTTGTAATTTTTGCTAAGTAAAGGTTGATTTTTTTTTTTTTTAGCAATGTAAATATATTCTTGGCTCTAAACCATTTTGGAGTATTTCCTTCTACTCCATATTGTGTTCCCACCAAAGCTTGCAACATTAAGAGTGGTCATGGGTCGGGCCGGGCTTACACTCTATACTAAGGGTAAATACCTTTGCCCAAGTCCGGCCCGGTCCGTGGTGGGCCTACAATTGGTTGTCCAAGCCCGGCCCGGCACCAACCACTAAAATCCCAAGCCCGGCCTGCTGGCCGGCCTATTGCTATTTTTAATTTTATATTTTTAAAAACTTAGAACTAAAAAAAATAAAAAATAAAAAAATTACCAGAAATAATGTTTAGAATGATTATTTAGACACATTATTCACAAAAATGCAATAAAAACTCTTGTGATAATATATATACATTGAATATCTTATATAAAATTATATTAATTTATATATTACATAATAGAAAATACAAAAAATAAATATATTTTACTAATAGTTGGGCCGGACTGGGCCAAAGCGGGCATCATTTGCTTTGTCTAAGCCCGACCCTAAAATTGATTGCCCAAGCCCGCTTGAACGAGCCAATGTCTTTGCCCAAACCCGAAAAAATTAGGGCCGAACTGGACGGGCCAAGCGGACCACGAGCCGTTTGCCCACCCCTATGCAAAATATAAGTCGATTATCATGAGTCACATAATAATCATGTAACATGTGCATATGAGAAGCTATATTGTGAAAAATCATCTGGTATGAATAATAAGTTTAACGAATTAATGAGTCCCACTATAATTATATTGAACGCATGACTTTTAGGTTTCTAAGTAAGTCTTTGAGCATAAATAAACCTTACAAACACAATGTATAAATACCACATACAATGTGTCTATCTTTCTCTTTTGTGAATCCCACAGTATCAGTAGACCCTACAATATTAGTAGACCCCATAAAAAAAGAGATAGACATATTATAAGTATTTATAGATTGTGTTTGTGAGATTTATTTGAACCCAAAGACTTAATTACTCTCTGTTCCATGAGAAGCACCTTAAAATGGTTGAGAAGACTTAGTATTCGAATTTGTAGCTCCTAAGCGAATCGATTTTTTATTTTACAAGTTTTGCCCTGATGTAACTTTATTTACTCTGTTTTTTTTTCTTTTCGTTTTTTTCTTTTTTTTTACTCGTAATAGCAAATACTTTGTCAAACGAATATGAGACTGCTTTTATATAATAAAATTGAACCTTATCCTATTTTATAATTTTCAAACATAATCTTTGCTTACTTTAGAAATTGTGCTAGATAGCATCTTAAAACAAAAAAAATTACTTTTTTAGTTTATGAAATATAGCTTTAAAAGGTCGCAAGGTCCCGTTTGGTAACAACTTCTGGTTCAGTAATTCAATAAAATAAAAAATAAAAATACTACTACTACTTTTATTTAACCATAAGCTGTCCAAGGTTATTTTTTGCCATTGTAAATTTTTACACTTGAAATACATTTTCTTTTCTTTTCTTTTTTTGTGATTTAATTGTAAAAATTAATTTGCCAAATAATTTAACTTTATCATTTAAATACTATAGTCACTTAGAAAACTGTAGCCAAACAGGGCCCAAGACGACTCTAGAAGCGAGAACGTGGCAGGTGAATACTTTGTGATACGGTTTAGTTAATTAATTCGTACAAAACAGGCTACAGCCGGTGGTACCAGTCTTAATCAAGGTGAGAATTTACCAAATTTGGATAAATAGGTTTAGTGAGAAAAGGTGTTTAAGGTTGGAGGATTTACCCTAAGTGGTAAGGTCCTAATTTGGTCACTAACAAACTCTCTGTCTCTAACTTTTTTGTTTCAGAAAAATGAAAAGAGGCTACACGTGTAATAAGACGGTTGGGCACTGTATGTCTTTTTTGCTTTCATATAGAAGAAGACAAGCAGTAACACAAAGTCACATTTGCCCATCTAGAATTCAAATGCAATTATGTTAAAATTAATGGGTAATTTCGAATTTTTCAATGGGATTTCTTTAATGGTAAAAGGCAGGTGGATGCAGAAATTTGAAATTGGGACTTGTCAGGGGGGGACCGAATTAGAAGGTTGCACTAGGTGTGACCGAAGTTTTTCGGGTAGGGCCCCAAGGTGATTTTCTTTTTGGTTCACTTATACATTTTTGTTGTACAAATGATATAAACTAATGCTACAATATTAACACAAAAATTGAAATACTAATAAAAAATGAGATTTTTTGGATTTTTTTTTCTTCTTTAGGGTTAATTGAAAAAAATATATTTTAGAGGGTAAATTTAAAAATAATTAATTAATTAATTTGCCCTCGTCCCTTAATAGATGACCCTTGTGCATGCCCTGGGTAAAGGTGAGTTCCATTATCACAACATAACTAAGAATAGTAACATTAATACTACCCAATGCTATGTGGACTCATTTAATGTAATTTAGAGCCTCTTTGGGGTAGTTTGTGTTTTGCAATTGCGATAGCTTTTGTCATAATAGATTATGGTCAGAATTGATTTGAATAGTTGTACTATGTGGGTAATGTATTTTAAAAGTGGTTATGGTGTGATTTTAATGTCTAAAACACAATTGTGCCCTTGTACTATATTACAAATACAATTATATTTTTATATTGATTACATACTTAATTAATTTTACTAGTTGTAAATAAAAATCCATAGGTTTTACCTATTTAACTTATGAAATATATTAGATAAATAATATTTATATTAATTTATTGCTACTTTATATTAACTTGTATCATATAAAATTAATTGTCTGTGAGTAACAAATAATTAGTTGGTCATCAAATAAATTTATGTAATTAACAGGGAAGGAAAAGCTGGTAGAACATGGACTTGGGCGGCACATATTTGTCTTTAGCGGAACATACTTGAAATTGATTTTCATTATTGAGGGGCATGGAGACCATTTAGTGCGAGCATTGACCGCTTGTTGAACACGATGGCAAGAAGTTGGGGAAGGCCTGCTTCAACCAATTGAGTTTTAATCGCTATGGTCTTGCGTTCACGATTGGATTTTGCTGCACTCAAACAGTTTGCGCATCACGATGGATAGCCCAATCAGGCGATTGACAGTCCAAATCGTGGTGCCAAACAGCCTCTTAATCAGACATATTATAGCTTTTAGCTTTTCAGAAATATCTTCAACCCATTAGCTTCACATAAATTAACTTTTAGACTTAAATCAGTTGAGAAAAAGCTGAAGCTCTATCTATAAGTCACATTAAATACTATGTTTTTAGCTTTTTCTGAGTTATAAACTATAATTTGCAACATATTTCCAATGCCAAATGGCCCAAATGGCACCAATAACACTAATAAGAAAGTTATATAATGGGGAAGAAGAGTTTAAGGTTCAAGTCTCTCAGTTATTTGGACAAACAACAATCCTACGGGCCTAACAAATCTCATTAACACTCATACTCACACTCTATCGATCTCTCTCCTAAATCTCACTAACACTCAGAGTGTTAGTGAGATTTAGGAGAGAGATAGAGTGTGGGTATGAAAGCTAGTGTGATTTGTTAGTGCCCCAAATATTACTCTTGGACAAATAATATCCCATAATAATATGACAAGAAATGTAGTAATTTTTCGGATGGGAATTTATTCAACACAACCCAAGTTCCTCAAATATATATATATATATATATATGGCCAGGCTCTAGAGTGGACATATTCAGTGAACATTTTTTTTTTGCCTAAAAAAATCCGCGGGTCAGTGGGGCGCACGCGTGTCAGCAGGGTAGCCTGTGCAGTTTTTCAGGCAAAAAAAAATATTTACTGGGTATGTTCATTCTACCCTGTTCACTCTAGAGCTTGGCCGTATATATATATATATATATATGAGTAATATTTGGGGCACTAACAACTTCCACTAACTCTTACTAACACACTCTATCTCTCTCCTAGAGGTACTGCGGGACCCACTGCGAATCCCACAGTACCACTAAGAGAGAGATAGAGTGTGTTAGTAAGTGTTAGTGGAAATTGTTAGTGCCCCTAACATTGCCCTATATATATATATATTGATAGGGATATGACTCAAGTTCTTGGTGTCACTTAAATTGAATAATTGTTTTCGTGATTTTTTGTACATTTAAAGTAAGAGACTACGTATTGTAGTTTTTGAGCAAAAAAAAAAAAAAAAGTAAGAGACTACGTGTCTAAAATTGCTTATTTCAACAACTTTCTCTTTTTCTTTGGCAAAAGAGATAGTTACAAAATTAAACAGACCAAAAAGAGCAGAAAAAGAAAAAGAAAATCAAAACAATTTTCATTAAAAGAATTAAGAAACGCATTTTGTTACAACAAAAAAAATGAAAAGCATACACAATACATAAAAGTATAGTAAAATATCATGTTGTTTTATAGGGGCTTTATTTAAGATGACCTTTCGCTTTAAGACAGCAAATTGCAATTATGAGCATTCTCAAAAATACCTACCCTAATGACAAAGCGTTAAAATCCTACTGACATCTAATTAATGCCACCCTTTTTAGTTTCTTTAGCAAAACGGTAAAAATTGATATATCGAAATGGTGTACCGAATAATCGGTATCATCTATTTTTATAAAAGAGTAATACTCCCTCTGTCCCATAATAAGTGTCCACATTTCTTTTTTTGGATGTCCCACAATAAGTGTCCACTTTCCTAAATTGGCATATAGCTTTTACTTACTTTCCAAAACTACCCTTACAATAAAGACAAAGAAGCATTTATTTGTGGTCCCAAAACAAGCAAAAAGTCAAACACCCATCACATCTAAGGGTAAAATTAGAAAGTGACTTTTTAATGAACCAAATAAATTAATATAATACAACTTTCTTAAACATTGTGCAAAAAGGAAGTGGACACTTATTATGGGACGGAGGGAGTACTTGGGACATAACCAAAAGACACAATCTTGGGACACAACTTCTATTTTGTGTCTATCTCTCTCCTAGTGGTCCTAGTGGGTACTGTGGGGTCCACTGGCACTGTGGAGCACATCAAGAGAGAGATAGACACAAAATGAAGGTTGTGTCCCAAGATTGTGTCTATTGGTTGTGTCCCAAGTATTACTGTTTATGAAATTCACGTCCTGAACGTGTAGGATTCACCAAAATTAGCAGCACCAATCATTCAATTCACCATTTTGGTGCCTCTAGCAGGATTCTTACCAAAAATGCTCTTGTAGAACAAATACATATAACAGGAACATAAATTATACTTATAAAATTATTTAAATAGACATACATTTATCCACAAAACAAAAAAGAAAAGAAAAACAAGAAACACACAACCACACAGTGGCGGATGTAAAGAAGGAAGGGTGAGGGAGGCTCAAGCCCCCCCAAAGTTTTGGTATTGTTTTGACATAACCCTAGAAAAAAATAAATATACTTTCAAGCAGGGGCGGAGGTAAAGAGGTACAAAGGGCCTCAAGAAACCTCCCCCCCCTTAGGTTTTAAAAAAATTCTACATTGCACAATTTTTTTTTTACAATTAGCCCCCTGAAAATTATAATTAGACCCCCCTAATATTATAAAATTGTTATATTAAGCCCCTTTCTCTTATATTTTTGTGCCAATTATAAAATCCCTCATCCCTCTTATATTTTTGGGTTAATTTTTTTAGTATTAATTTACACCATCTACACAAAATACCTATAAATAGGTCCAAAATTTTTTTTTTCGGAGGCACTATCCCCGAACCCCCGAACAATCCTCTATCAAGTCCCCCCAAATTATTTTCTAGATCCGCCCCTGCTTTTAAGCCCTTATCTTATGAGTTTTGTGATAATTTTTATAGCACTACCTTATATCTTCTTTTATCATTTTTGGTCACGAGAAACACAAACACACACATATATATATATATATGTATATATATATAATTAAAGAGTTTGTAACCTTAAACCCACGCCACTTTGAAAAAATGCATAACAGATTTGATTGGATTGCAATACTAAATGCAATCAATTAATCCAACTTAAACCATGTGTTATAAGTACGTCATAGTGTTTGCAGGTAAAATTTGGTGTGGTGTGCATCGGGCGTGCCAGAGTCCTCGTGGACTCAACGAGGTTGTGATTACCGAATCTGACTTTCTAATTCAAACGATGATTGTTAAATAAACATTAATGGGTCTCAGCTCTATTCTGATGCAAGTAAGCATATACAAATGGAAATTGAAAAAAGGAAACAAATCAAACACTAAGATTTAGAATACCTCCACAGACATCATCTTCATTGATTGCATTCAAGTAGTGATTACAAACGCTCAAAGAATAATTACCCACACTCAAAAGAGAACAATGAGAACTCACAGATCACTCAAGAACAAGAACAGTATTGTTATGAGGAGAAACTAAAGTCTGGTAGAGCAGAAGCGGCGTGTGTGTTAGCCCCCTCTAATGTTGCCCCCTCTGCTCTATTTATAGACTTGAGTACATAACCGTTCATATTAGTGGGATTAGTGGGGTTAGTGGCCCCTGATTTCTAGGTGTGGACAAGTTACTGCTCCCACTATGTCCTATGACCAACGCCCATGATCTATTTGATGATCCTACTTATGCCACGTTCCTTTTTCATGTAACTACTTCCTCTCCAGCTCAGCATCTCCTAGAACACACGTTCTCGTCCCCGCTTAACTGCCTAACAGTCTTGTGAGTAGGTTCTAAGTGACCGATAGCACCCCTCTCTTAGTAGCTTGATCCTTGTTGGTTAACGGATCTCGGTCTTATTCTCCGTAAGAAGTCTAATAGTGACCATCGGTCTCGTTTGACCGATGTCTTCTTAACTATAGATTATTTACCAATTATTTTCCAAGCCCGATATTACATTTCTTTTTATACCTCTTTCAGCACAACCCTTTAGGACCTTCATTGGTTGGTCATCGGTCTTGTTTGACCGATGTTATGACTATCACCGAGCCTGCTTTGCAATTTTGACCTTGCTTGTTAAGGCCGAGGTATTTCTTTGAGAACCATGTATCATCCCGACCTCGGTCTTAACACCGATATTCACATATGGGATGTACCATCCTTACCTGAAGCTAGCTTTGAGATCACTTTCCTCCGCCATCGGCCTTATCACCTATTCATCTGCTTATCTGCTCATGTGATGACATCATCAAGCCACATGATTGTCATGTGCCTGGGAAATCCCAAATTAGGGTGTAAACAATGCCCCCCAAACGTCTTCTCAAACGACGTGCAATTAGTTTGATGAGACGTTTGAAATTCAAATTAAATGCCAACTCTGCAACTGACGGCGTAGAGCTCCACGTGTCCTCTCCCCAGTAGCTCTTTCTGCTTCGTTTTCAGAATCGAGGCGTACCTTTTGGGAACCTGTTCCTTGGGTCATGATTAGCCTTTTCTCTTTCCCTATATAAGCCATATCAATCACCCTTCTTTTCACTTTCTTTTGCCTTCTAACTTTCCCGAAAAATTTTTCTTTTCTCAAATCTCCATGGCTTCCTCCTCTGCAACTAGCGCTTCTCAAATTGCCGGTGCCTCTTCTCCTTCCCCTGCTGTTACTGGTACAGCGCCGGTGGCCAAAACTAATGCCATTGCTGTTAAACATGCCACTGACGCCACTCCAGGGTTGATAAACCCTCAGGTATTGATTTCGATGCCTTCTGGTTCTTCTATGGGGCTTGGTCCTTTTCTTACTTCCTTTCCTTCTGCCTTCTCTGGACCCCTATTTCCCCTTAATTGTAGAAGACAATGAGTTACTTTATTAATCACCTGATTTTGAATGGGGTTCCCAGTATGCCCCTTCAAATCCTTTAAGAAATTGGCTTATCCTTTCTGCCGATTGGATTTCTTGGGTAGACCGAGTATCCGTGGTGAAAAAAGACCTTTGGAGGGCCTTGGACATATATGACGCAGTTATGCTTAGCCGAGAAAAATTCTTTCTTTACAAGCCTCTTTTCTTTTCCTACCTCTTTTTCTGGTCGATCTTGGCCAATGCCTTTTTCTTTCGTTGTGGCCCGATGAGCCCAACAATCCAAGATGTCTGCTTCCTCACCGGTCTACCAGCCCATGGTGAAGAGATCACTCCCAACCTTTCTTCCACCCTTGAATTTGAACACCCTAGGACCAATACGGGTAAGGGTTCTCAGGTTATCACTGGCTTTGGTCCTTTTATCTCAGCTAGCATAGGACAAGAGGAGGTCACTGAGCAAGAGCACGTTGCCTTCTTGATCTACTGGCTGAACCAGTTTGTCTTTTGCTCGGCCTCGTATGGCATAACCAAGGAGTATCATCACATTGCCCTTGCTTTGGCCGAGGGCCGAAGACTTGCCCTTGCTCCTCTTGTCCTTTCACATCTTTACCGTGGCATCCTTGAACTCATTTTTTTAGGTTTCAAAACCTCAGGGGGAGTCCTCTGGCTCCTCCAATGCTGGCTTCAATCTAATTTCTCCGAGAAGTGTTTGGTTGATAACTTTGACCCCACCACTCTGCCAGAACATTCCTCGGCCTTTGCTTTCCATTTTTCCGGATTTGGCCTGAAAGGTCTTTCTTTTGATAATCTTTTTTCTTTCTTTTATGAGCATATGGGCAACCAGTTGCCCCAACAATTCCTTCCTTTTCACCCTCGGCTTCGATGTCTGAGCTGGCTTCTTCATAATCCAGGCCACGCTCCTGAGGCCGAGCGGGATGAACATGAAGCCATCTGGGCCAGTTTTCTAGTTGGCCGAGATCTATTGTACAACCCTACCATCCCTCAACATAACAACAAGTGTGGGGTGGAATATTTCAATGTTCCGGCGTTAGCCCGACAATTCGGGCTTAGGCAGTTAATCCCTCTTCCTCCATTCAGAACCTTTAACCGATCCATGGTCGGACAATCTCTTTTTTTTGATCTGGCCAGGATTGAGAAATATGCGTCAAACAATGAGGCTGCTTGGGCTGGCTTGGAATTTATTCCATTTCGAGAGCTGCCTTCAACATCCACCGAGTTTGACACCTGGTGGTCCAAAATTATTTCGAGCTTGAGATCTGAGCCCGTTTTTTCTATTCTTAAACGTGTTTATCCTCCAGTTGCCGAGAAGCCTTCCCGTTCCACTAACCCCTCTTTGGTTCAGGCTGCAGGTTAGAAGAGGAAAACCCAAGCATCCAAAGGTAAAACTGCCTATCAAGCAATTCTTGCCTTCGAAAATTTTATCAAATTCAAGTTCGATCCCAGACAGCCCGAGATCATGCGGTCTGATATGAAGTGGCATTTGAGGGCGCTTAAAAAGGAACATAGGGAGAAAATAGCAAGAGCTTATAGAAAGTACCTGCAGACGGCTGATTATTCATCCGTCATTTCTTATGAGCAGTTCTTCAAGCCTTTTGAATGCCGGCCTCCTCCCTTACCCGAGGCCGATTTCGCCATTGCCTTGTCGATGGTGAATAAGCAATCATCGTCCACGATGGAACCTTAGGAAAGAGTCACTTATACCAGGCTGCATGATTTGGGGACGACCGATCACTCATCAGCCATCTGGGTTGTAAAAATTGGAGCACCAGTTTTAGGTATTTCCTGCTTTATGTTTCTTTATAATTTCCACTTCTCTAACTGATTTTATTTCCATTTCTTATTCAGAGGCCCTTCCACGGGAGACTCCTTCTGGTGTGGCCGATGTGGAGTTGGACAAAGATGTCCCTCTCTCCACTTATCAACCCCGAAATCTTACCACAGCCACCCTCAAAATGGGCAAGGTATCGGTTTTCCTTTCGATTTATTTTTCCTTTCTATGAATGGGGTTGAGGCTGATCTCTCTTTTGCATAGAAATAGGGGGCCAGTGGTGCTGCTCCCAAGAAGACTGGACAGGCAGTAATGAAGCCTCCATCTTTTCGGGCAAAGATGCCACCGCCTCCAAAATCTCCTCTTAAGCCTCCTGCTTCAGCTTCTTCCCCAGCCGCCCCAACTGAGGTCGCTCCTCAGATGACTTACGAACAACTGATGGCCAAGCTTCATCGGATAAGAGGGCTGGATGAAGCTAGGCAGGCTATCCTAAAAGGTACGGTCGAGGTATTGTCACCTATTACTAACAATACCAGCAATGGTGACACCTCAAGAACTGCTGAGGACGAGAGGCCCTTTGAATCAGATCACAATGATCCCATTGATCTTAGTGTCCCTGGATCCCCTCGAGACACCGAGATCATGGGTGAGAAAGAAGTCCCCGATCAACCTCCTTCTACCGATGGTTCTCACACCAAAACATCGGTCTCACCGCCAATTCAGACGCAGGCGCAAACTACACCGCCACCTGCGACTTCTTCGACCAGTTCCCCCTCGGTCCAGGTAATCTGGCTCGTCCGTTTGATTTTTCTTGCATGCCTTCTCTTATTGTCTTTTTGCTTATTGGATCTTCCCTTGTAGGTTTCCAGCTCTCTCCCTATTCCCGACTTCACCTCGGTCTCTTCGTCGAGGCCTTTTTTGCTTTCTTCAACCGAGCAGCTCCTTCATACCGAACCGATGGTGGATCAAACCAGTGCTGCTTCCTCTGTTGCTGAGTATCCAAGGGCTGAGGAGTGGTTTCAGACTACGGTCCAGCGTAAACTCTCCCAACTCCCAGATTTTGATGAGTTTCACTCTGCCATGGGCCTCTTGCTTTCCTGGATGGACATATCTGAAGAAATGAAAGCCGATCCTCGGGATCTGCAAGTGAGGCTGCCAAATTATTTGAACCAACATCGGTCTGCCACCAAACTTGTCTCCGAGATTAAAGAAAAGTCCAGGGAACGCAAAGCCCGAGTCGAGCATCTAGGCGCTTGCAAGTAGCAATATGAAGCTTCCAAGGCCATGAAGGAGCGCCTTCTGCAAGAGAAGGCTAGGCTTGAGGCTGAGATGGCCAAGCTCCAGGCTATGCTGAAGAATACTGATGCAAGCCTTGCACTTTCTGAAAAGGCCATCCTCGATGTTGGACGCACTGCGTAGGAATATGTGGAGGCTTTGATTGGAACTGCAGCAGCTGCAAGCAGGTGGGAGGCCGACAAAGCTACTACTAAAAAGGAGCTGGATTACTTGGACCAGGCTTGGGAGGAGCTTAGGTTGAGATTTGCAAAGAAATAATGGTGTATTTTTTTTAGCCGTTTTAGAGGTATACGGCTGATACGATGTAAAATCTTTTGAAAATCAATGAAAATGAAATTTTGCTATTATTTATCTATTCTCACTGATTCCCAAAGAGATGGTACATATTGCTTTAAATATTTTCCATTTATCGGTCTAGCATGCATCTCACCATCTAAATCCATTAACCGATACGCACCCCCTGTGATGACCGACATAACTTGATATGGTCCTTCCCACTTAGCTGACCATTTTCCATATCAGCCATCCTTTTCACCTAACGGCGATACGGCTTTCCAAACTAGGTCTCCTTCACTAAAAGACTTGTGCTTGACCCTTTTGTTGTATGCCCGAGTTACTCTATTTTTCTGTGCCTTAATGCAATCTAAAGCTTTAAGACGAACGTCATCAGTTCTTCTAACTCAGCCAACATTGCCTCGGTGTGTTCAGCTGAGTCAAGGCTGAGTTGGAAAGCTCGTCTTGCTGACTAGACAGTGACTTCTATAGGTAGCATTACATCATGACCATAAGTTAGCATGAATGGTGTAATGTTTGTTACCGATCTTTTTGATGTCCGATATGCCCACAACGCTTCAAACAACAAATCGTGACATACCATAGGGTTGCGCACCACCATCTTCTATATTATTCCTTTGATTGTTTTGTTTGAGGATTCAGCCTGCCCATTTCCTTGGGCAAAATATGGAGTTGAATTTAGAATTTTAATACCTCGGCTTTCCGCAAATGCCTTTACCTCATCTCTAGTGAAGACCGATCCTTAATCTGCCATGATCGTTTCTGGAAGCCCGAATCGGTGAATTATGTGCTCGTTAATGAACTTAATTACATATGCCTGATTTACCGATTTGGCTGGTACTACCTCCACCCATTTTGTGAAGTAATCAGTGGCCACCACAATGAAGCAGTGTTGGCCCGAGGATGGTGGGTAGATTTTTCCAATTAAATCCATGGCCCATCCTCGAAACGGCCATGGCCTTATGATCACCTGCATCTCGGTAGCTGGTAGTCGTTGTATTGGCCCATGCCTCTGGCACGCCTGGAATCCTTTTGCATAATCAATGCAGTCTTTTAGCATGCTCGGCAAATAGTAATTATGTCTTCTAAGAAGCCATTTCATATTTGTACCTGGCTGGTGGGCTCCACAAATACTTAGTGTACTTCGGCCATTACTTTTATGGCCTCGAGCTTGTCCAGGCATCTCAATAAAACTTTATCCTTGAGGCTTTTCTTAAATAATTCCCCATCCAGTAAGACATAATTGACTGAAGATAACTTTGTTTTCTTCTTGGTCTTACCGCTCGGATGTAGGAGGCACCTAATTATTGGGACCCTCCAGTCCTGCTCGTCCATGATTACCGAGAACGCTTCTGTTGCCATTTCTCGTTGTCTTACCAACGGCAAGATTCTTCTTTGCACTCTTATCAACTTTTCATTATCAGTGATTTCCAATTTGGTTTCTGAAGCAACCTGTGCTGAATTGTTGGCCTCAAAATTATAGGCTCGAGCGACGTGCTGGACCCTAACGTTGTCAAACTCGTGTAATAATTGAAGGCAACAATTCCCAACTCTTGCATCGATACTCACCACTGAGCTGGTTAATAACAAGGTTTGAGTCACCAATAATATGGATCGCCGATACGTCCAACTCGGCCATTATTTCGAGACCGATGATTAACGCTTCATATTCAGCTTGATTACTAGAACACTCAAATTCTAATTTAAACGAGAAAATAGTCTTTCTTTTTCTCGGTGATATCACAATTATTCCCGCCCCTGCTCCGTCATCATTTGTTGATTCGTAAAATATTAACATCCAAGGGGATAGAGAAATTGTTGATAGTAGAGTGGAATCAATTGCTTCATTTAATTCTGGGCCGACATCCAAACAAGGATGATCGGCCAAGAAATCGACGAGGGCTTGTCCTTTCACCGATCTCTATGTAACGAATTGAAATATGAACTCCGTCATAGCGAGAGTCCATTTTCCTATGCGTCCACGCATTATCGGTCTTGATAGCATGTATTTGATGACGTCAGTTTGGAAAATTAAGTAGACCAAAACAGGAAGCATATATACCCTTAACTTTTGTGAATCAAAGTACAAGGCTAAACATAATTTTTTTATCGGCGTATATCTACGCTTGACAGAAGTAAGAATTCTACTTAGATAATACACTACTTGTTCCTTTCCCCACTCGTTATCCTGTGCTAGCATACATGCTATTGATTCATCTGAGGCTGATAAATACAGCTTTAACGGCCTTTTCTTCCTCGGTGGCATGATTATAGGTGGTTCAGATAAATATTGCTTGATAGATTCAAAGGCCTTTTGATGCTAATTCTCCCATTTGAATTCTTCCTCGGCCTTCAGATTGAGTAACGGGGACCAAACATGTGTCCATCCTGCGTAGTTTGAAATGAACCTCAGCAGAAAGTTGATTTGCCCGAGGAGTCTTTGTAGTTCTTTCTTGTTATTCGAGGGCTCCGCTGATTGAATGGATTGGACTTTGTTTTTATCAACCTCAATGCCTCTTTGGTGTACTAGGAAACCCAGAAAGTTCCCTCTCGATACTCCAAAAGCACACTTCAAGGGATTCATCTTCAGCCCATGGGTCCTCATCCTCTTAAATGATCTTCGTAAATCGGCCAAATACTTCTCCCGTGTCGCTGATTTTACGACCACATCATCGATGTATACCTCCATGATTTTCCCTATCATATCATGGAAAATTACATTCATAGCCCGTTGATACGTTGTTCCAGCGTTCTTCAATCCGAATGGCATTACCACCCACTCAAACGCTTCAATTGTTCCTGGACATCTAAATGCGGTCTTGGGGACATCATCCTCTGCGATATATATCTGATTATATCCTGAATGCCCGTCCATGAAGGATAAGATTTTATGTTTGGCCGCAACGTCAATAAGTTGATCGGCCTTCGGCATTGGGTATTCATCCTTCGGAGTTGCCATGTTCAGATTTCTAAAGTTTATCGTTTTTCTTGACTACTGGTACAATATTGGAAATCCAATCGACGTACCTAGTTGTTCTTATGAAGCTAGCCTTCAACAGTCTTTCTATTTCTTCTTTGACTTGGAGAACTATCTCTGGGGACATTCTTCTGGGTAACTGCTTGAATGGCCTGCACCCTTCCTTGATAGGTAAGCGGTGTTGCACCAGCTCCCTCGCCAACCCTGGCATTTCATGATAATTCAGGCAAAGCAATCCTTAAATTCTCTGAGAAGAGAGATCAACAAAGCTTGGAAATTGGGCTCGAGTAACTGATTTATGTAGGTAGGTTGGTATTCACCGCTTGACTCCAAATTAACCTCAAGGAGAGGATCTTGTACATCGGCCTTTAAGTCGTCGAGCTTTGCAGGCACCGAAGATAACTCCTCTAGCTTTATGCAGTCTTCCATCATTTCTTCTTGACAATCTTTGATAATATTGTCCAAATTGGCTGATGAGATCTGTGCTTGCTTTTCTGCTTGAAAACATGCATCCTAGCCACACTGGCATGTACGGCCAGTGCCCTTCTAAGCTTCACTGACGATGGGTTCTGGTCCATTGGGAATGTTGAGGTCTACGTCGACGTCGATCGGCATAATCACGATTAATGGCCTCATAATAGTGAACCTTGGCAACAAAAGGCTTGTGATCAGCCCAAACGATTTCTACCTCATCACCATTCTAGAAAATTAGGAACTGATGCAATGTCGAAGGAATACACCAACTGGTGTGAATACAATCCCTATCGAGCAAGGCATTGTATGATGCTCTGGAATCCACCACAAAGAAAGCTGTCATGGTGGTCTTCTTTCCCATAGTAAGTTCTACTAGGAGGATCCCTTTTGTCTTAGCAGGTGTCCCTGTGAATCGGCAGACTGTGAGCTCAATTGGGATCAACTCCTTCTCGTCACGTTGCAGTTTCAACAACATAATTGATGGCAGGATGTTCATCACAGCTCCATTATTGATCAATACCCTTGAGTATGACACTCCATCAATAGCCGTATTAATGTATAACGGCTTCAGCTGTTGTGACATTCCTTCCGCTGGTTTTTCAAAAATAACTTTCGCTGGTTTCTTTCCTTTTTCATCTTCGGTCTTCAGCCTGATTACCGATACCTTTGGCTTCTCTGTTTTTACTTCTTGGTTAACAAATACGGGCATTGACGGACCCCTATCCTCATGCACATCACCCTCTATTGATGTTAGGGGATCATTCGATCGATCATTCGAGTCGCTTGACCTTAGGCAATATCCTAGTGCAAGAAGGATTGCTGTTAGGGGGTCATTCGATCGGTCGAAGGGGACAGTTCGACCGGTCGAAGTGCCCTCTGCTGTGAAGGATTATTGCCGAGGAGTCATCCGACCGGTCGAATGGGACATCTCGACCGGTCGAAATGACCTCTGCATGAAAATGTTTTATACCCCTTCCGCAACTTATTAAAATGTTTAAATTGGTTCTTAGGGCACCTTTGGGACCACTTTGAATATGAATTCATTCGTTTCAAAATAAAATTACATTTTCAAATTTATACGGATTTTACCAACTTTGGGTGTATTGTTTCAAAAGGACGACTACTCATTGTTATCTTAAAAGTTCTTTTTCTGCTGTTACAACTTTGAAATGAGTAGGAAGAGCCTTGGTGGTGTGCCATGGGTTCCAGTTTTGCTATTGTGGGACCAGGCTGTGACAGTAATGTAAAAGTGGCATTGTTGATTTCTATCTGCTCTGGAAATGTGCCAAATTTGATGTGCATATTCTCATTCTTGACAATTTCACCATCATGCTTAATCTCAGTATTTCCCAAAACTTGGGATTCCACTGCTATCATTTATTCATCGCCTCCATCAATACTCATGGCTCTTTCCAGTTCTATAACTTTGGTGTAGACACCCCATTTTGTCGGCTATCAGATATAGGAGACCCATAGCTTGGCGGTTCACAATGATCGAAAAAGACTCAAAAAGGACTCCTGGAAGTTAGTTCTATCTCCCAAAATACTTAGAATGACCCAAATGCCCCTGAAAGCCCAAACGCTCCCAAATTTGGACCGAAAATTTCGAAAACATGCTATGTCATGAGAAAAGTCATAAAATGAGTTTTTAAGAAAATTTAAATGAAATCGTCTGCACCCAGAGACCCTTGGAGGTCCTGGAAGTTCCCGGAAAGTCCCCGTTAACCGGTTTGACCAAAGTTTGACCAGGTATAACCCGGTTTGACCAAGGTTTGACCAAAATTGTCCAAATTCGCTGAAAAGCTTTGAGATCATTCTAGATCATGTAAAAAGTACTAAAATAAGTTTTAAATGAAAATCGAACAAAAACATTAGCTCCCAGGAGCTCCCAGAAGTTCCCAGAACTTCCCGGAGGTCCCTGTTTGACCAGTTTGACCAAAAGTTGACTTTAAAACTAGAGCACTGTATCATTTTTTAAATATTTTTCATGGATACTAGAGGTCAATAGCTTTCCAACGGTATATCGCACATAATTCCTGGATTTAAAACAAATTTATTATGAATTTCTGAAGGTGAAAAAGGCGATCAAATCGGCTTTTATTGCGAATACCTCAAAACTCTTCAAAGTGACCTATCTCCAAACTATTGTTTATGTAAATTAAACTCCATTACCTTTCCAACGGTATATCACAACTTCAGTTTGGAGTTCATACACATTTTCTGTGAATTTTGGACGAAATATGGCCTTTTTGTAAATACCGGAACCTCTGGGGGGCCTAAATGCAAATTTTTGGACGTCTGAGGAGCAGTGCTGCGGCGGTACTGGGCCAGTGCTGTGGTGGCACTCAACCCCCACATAGTCCATTTTTGTAATTTATTTTGGGGGTCCAAATTGAATAATTGAAGACCAAAACGATGTAGTTTTATGTTCACAGATGTTTGGGACCAATGGGAGCACTTTCTAAATCCCAAAACCACCCCAAATTGGCCTATATAAACCCCCCTTTGCTCTTCATTTTGGGGGGGGGGGGGGGGGGGCAAGTGCAAAGTTCATAGAAGTTGTAAAGAGAAAGAGAGATAGAGATAGGTTTAGAAGAAGGAAAGGGAGCTTCTCCCACTGATTTTCTACAAGAAAGTGAGTTTCAATCTTGTTTTCTTCCATTACCCCTCTTATATCTCACATTCAAGTCTTTCCCAACCACCATTTTTGAGCAATCTTGAGTTAGGAAGCTACTTCCATGTCCAAATGTCAATATCTATGAGTGAAACACCAATCTACAAGTCCAAAATCACATTGATTATCATCTATTGATTGCTATTACTTGCTTGTTTATATTAATGTTCATCTCTTCTCACCTCATTTCTTTTTTATTTTTCTTTGATTACTTACATACTTATCATCATCTAGATGACATGTTGTTTGAGGAGTAGTGAATCCTTATGGATAGTAGCTCTTGACCTCAAAGACATGTTTGATGGATGATGGTTTTATCTTCAATACATTAATATGTATTTTTGAAGTCATACTCTCAAACAAAACTATGTTTGTGCAAGAAATATTGGGTGTTCTTAATATGAGTTTGATGTTGCTATTCCAAGAGGGTATAATCTCTATTTGATGTTGAAAAAATGCCTTCAAAACCCCTATTTCAAAACCCCTCTAAAACCCCAACATTTGGATTCCAAGAAATAAACTTTGTTTTCTCAAGAAATCTTCAAAACAGTAAATGATTTGAGTTCAAAGATTTCTCTAGAACTCAATACTCAATGTATGGATGCAAGACCACTTGGAAAGTCTTCCTAACTCATTAGAGAATACCCTTGATTTTTGGTTTGGTTTGGAAACACATGGGAAGGGTTCCATTTTGGCCCAAACATTCATTCCAGACATTCTGTTTTTACTGTCACAGCAGCTTGGTTGATTTTCAACTTGTTTTACAGAAAACTTTTCCAAAAGGAGTGGTCCCAACTTATTTGTCCCTTGAACTTCAGTGTCTTAGGGAACTTTCTGTATAATATGGGCCTCTAGATGTTTTGTTTTCATTTTCTAAGATTTTTTTGGCATTTCAGTCGATAGTACGGACTCTGTTTCTGAGTAACCTCTATTGTTTATATGATTTCTCTCAATATGCAATAGTTATTGAGGATTGGCCTTTTGATATGTGTTCTAGACACAATAAGGATGATCTCCATAAAAAATCATGAATTGAAAAAAATTTTAACCCTACTTTTCAATTTTCACAAAATCAAGTCACTGTTCTGTCCACTATTATAGCAAGTATACTTTTACTTCCATCCCTTGATTTAATGCTTATATGTACTTTAAATTAGTTCATATCCTAGGAAGTGGTCCATACCATATTTGTACATATCCGATGATGATTTTCCCCATGCATTCATTCATCTTCTAGACTTCTAAGTCACTTTAGAAAACCCATGTACACAAACACACTACAACCTTTGCACATTCTAAGATCATACATTACATCCATGCAAGATTTGGGATTTTTGTGACCCCTAATCTAAGAAGATTATAAGGAATGAACTAGATCATACGTCCATGCTCCCGCTCGATTAATTCTTCCTTTCTCATCCATCCTTGGGATTGAGAGATCTTCTTTTCTCAAAGATTAACATGCACCATATTAGCTTGCTAAGCATTTTTTTTATAATTTCTTTGATTAATTTGTTTCAAGAACAATTCATGTCCCCTTAGATTAGGAAAACTTGATTACTTGATATATGATTAGACGATTTTTCCTAGGTTTATTCGTGTGATCTTTCACTTTTGCATTGCATGATATTTGGCTAAGATCTTATGAACGAGATCTTATCTTTTAATCTTCAATTTCAAAATTCTTGTGTGATGTAATATACTATCATAGTATTAATTGTCGAACCATACATAGTATAAGATTATTATTTGGATGCTAATTTAGGCCCGTCAAAATATGGGGGCAAATTGAGGGTGTTTTAGTTGTGACAAAGGCTCCTTCCTCTCTCGTACCAAAACCCCAAGCCAAGTTTTTTGGTTATGAAAGGCCGGTGCCCTTTATCCATTTGGGTGAGTTAAAATTAGGTTTCTTGGTTCCTTAAGGACCAAGTGGCGACTCTGTATCTGTTTTCAACAGACCTCTTGTTTTCTTTCAAATCAATTTCAAAACAAAGAAAAATCAATTCCGAAACCCCGAAAACAGAAACGGGAGTGGACGACGGATTCCGCATGTCCACAATCTGGCGACTTTGCTGGGGATATTTATTTTAAAAGAAAATAATACAGAGGTTTGACTCTTAAGAAGCATCCTTAAAATCATCTTTTCATTGTGTCTGGTTCACTGCATTACACTTTTCTGCATTTTCCCCTCCAACTGTGTCTGAAACGCGACGCTGACATTGTCCGGGTCTTGCTGTGCCAGGGCACAAGTCACCGTTGATACTGTACATTCTAAGGTATATCAAAAAGAGTAACAACTTCCATACTATCTCCCTGATGGTATATTGGAATTCTTGTCAATGGACCCTCTTTGACTAAACCCAGCCTTTGCATATAGATTCCTGTAGAGTCATTCATAGGACTGTTCATTTATCTTTTTAGATAGGACAATATCATATAACTATTGTATGCCCTGGTGGATTTACCTACGCGGTGTAGATTCTTATGTGGCATAGAACAAAACCTCTTTCTTATGATTCCCAAGGCAATCACTCACATATGATTACATTGAGTTGACATGCCTAGGCACCATGACAAGGATGCCTGCTCCATGTTTACAAAGATATACACCGCAAACCTTGTTTGTTGGTCCTAAGACATACGAGTATGAAAACTTGCTAGACACTATGATCACCGTCATCACTCGCTCCCGTCATATTTACCAGTTTCTCCCAGAAACTCTGTCTAAATCTCCCAGATATACCAGTTTTTTCCAGAAACTCAGAAACTCAGTCTAAATCACCTAGATTTCCCAAAAAATCCTATTTCTCCCTGAAACTCTGTCTAAATCTCCCAGATTTCCCAAATATACCTATTTTCCCAAAAACTTACCCAAATGTACCTGTTTCTCCCAAAATACTGCCCGAACTATCTAGATATCCCTGCTTCTCTTAGCAACTCTATCCAAATCACCCAGAAACCCCTGTTTCACCCAAAAACTCTAAAATCCCCGTTTCTCCCAGAAACTCTCGTATGTACCTGTTTCTTTCGAAAACTCTGCCCAATTTATCTAGATTTTCCAGAAATTCTAGTTTCACCCAGAAATCCCTGTTTCTCCCAGATTAACCAGAAATCTCAGTTTCTCCCAGAAACCCCAATATACTTGTTTCTCCCAGAAACTTTGTCCAACTTACCCAAATGTACCTGTTTTCCCAGAAGCTCTGTCCAAATCTCCCAGATTTATCAAAAATCCCAGCAACTCCGTGCAAACTTCCCAGAAATGTCTAGATTTACCAATTTCTCCCAGAAATTCTGATTTCCCAGTTTCTCCCAGAAGCTCTATCCAATCCGCCTAGATTTCCCAAAAATCCCCGTTTATCCCAGAAACCTTGGAATCCCTGCTTGTCCCAGAAACCTTTCCCAAATTACCAATTTCTCCCAGAAATTCTGATTTCCCAGTTTCTCCCAGAAGCTCTATCCAATCCGCCTAGATTTTCCAGAAATCCCTGCTTATCCCAGAAACCTTAGAATCCCCACTTTTCCTAGAAACCTTTCCCATTTACCTCGTTTCTCCCAGAAACTCTGGTTTTGCAGTTCCCCCTAGAAACTCTGCCCAACTCACCCAGAAATACCTGTTTCTTTCAGAAACTTTGTTCAAATCACCTAGATTTCCTAGAAATCCCTGTTTCCTAGAGACACTGCCAAAATTCACCCAGATTTCCCAAAAATCTCTACTTATAAAATTTCCCAGATTCTCATTCCTCAAAGAGCAAACCTGTCCTTTTCAGCCCTCTAGATTAAGGCAAATCTATCATTGTCAGCCCTCTAGATTGAGGTAAATCTGTTATCAACAGCCCTCTAGATTGAGGCAAATCCTTCGTTGTCAGCCCTCTAGATTGAGGCAAATGTTTCATTGTCAGCCCTCTAGTTTGAGGCAAATCTATCATTGCCAGCCCTCTAGATTGAGGCAAATCCTTCATTGTCATCCCTCTAGATTGAGGCAAATCTATCGTTGTTAGCCCTCTAGATTGAGGCAAATCTGTTATCATTAGCCTTTTAGATTGAGGCAAATGCTTCATTGTTAGCCCTTTAGTTTGAGGCAAATCTATCATTGTCAGCCCTCTAGATTGAGGCAAATCTGTTGTCTTCAGCCCTCTATATTGAGACAAATGCTTCGTTGTCAGCCCTCTAGTTTGAGGCAAATCTATTGTCATCAGCCCTCTAGATTGAGGCAAATCCTTCGTTGTCAGCCCTCTAGATTAAGGCAAATCTATCGTTGTCAGCCCTCTAGATTGAGGCAAATCTGTTGTCATCAGCCTTCTAGATTGAGGCAAATGCTTAGTTGTCAGCCCTCTAGTTTGAGGCAAATCTATCATTGTCTGTCCTCTAGATTAAGGCAAATGTGTTGTCATCATCCCTCTAGATTAAGGCAAATCCTTCGTTATCAGCCCTCTAAATTGAGGCAAATCTTTTATTGTAGACCCTCTGGATTAAGGTAGGACTTTCGCGTCCACCAGTTATCTCAGGCTACCCCATTTACTCTTTGCTATCTAGGACTTCCACATCCGTCAATCATCTTAGAGGCCTGAATAGGCTTTTCGGACTGACCATTGCAAGATTGGATTAACCGTGAGAGATTCGGATTTGAATCCTGGTTCTCGGTCAAGAATTTAAAATAGTTAAGAGAGATTCTCAAAGAATCCTCTACCATCCCCAGCAGAAGTTTAAACCAAATTTCCGGATTGGTCATCATAAAAATTGGCCAACAATTGAAAAACCCGCCTGCAGTCAAAAGACGCTGACTCCTAGGGCAAGCATTGTTTATTCATAATCCAAGGCTCCGTGTCCATTGGTTATCATGAGCTTCTTCACTTATCGTGAACTTCCTCGCTTATCGTGAGCTTCCTCACTCCTTTGTCCAAAATCATGAGCTTCTTCACTTATCGTGAGCTTCCTCGCTTATCGTGAGCTTCTTCACTCCTTTGTCCCAAATCGTGAGCTTTCTCACTTATCATGAACTTCCTCACTCCTTTGTTTAAAATTGTGAGCTTTCTCACTTATCATGAGCTTCCTCACTCCTTTATCCAAAATCGTGAGCTTTTCTCACTTATCGTGAGCTTCCTCACTCCTTTGTCCAAAATCATGAGCTTTCTCACTGATCGTGAACTTCCTCACTCCTTTGTCTGAAATCGTGAGCTTTCTCACTTATCATGAGCTTCCTCATTCCTTCATCAAAATCGTGAGCTTTCTCACTTATCGTGAGATTCCTCGCTCCTTTGTCCAAAACCATGAGCTTTCTCACTTATTATGAGCTTCCTCATTCCTTCGTCCAAAATTTTAAGCTTCCTCACTTATCGTGAGCTTTTTCACTTATCGTGAGCTTCCTCACTCCTTTGTCCAAAATCGTGAGCTTTCTCACTTATCGTGAGATTCCTCACTCCTCTGTCCAAAATCGTGAGCTTTCTCACTTATCATGAGCTTCCTCATTCCTTTGTCCAAAATTGTGAGCTTCTTCACTTATCGTGAGCTTCCTCGCTTATCGTGAGCTTCCTCACTCCTTCGTCCAAATCATGAGCTTTCTCACTTATCGTGAGCATCGTCACTCCTTTTTTCCAAAATCGTGAGCTTTCTCACTTATCGTAAGCTTCTTCACTTATCGTGAGCTTCCTCACTCCTTTGTCCAAAATCGTGAGCTTCTTCACTTATTATGAGCTTCTTCACTTATTATGAGCTTCCTCGCTTATCATGAGCTTCCTCACTCCTTTGTCCCAAATTGTGAGCTTTCTCACTTATCATGAGCTTCCTCACTCCTTTGTCCAAAAACGTGAGCTTTCTTACTTATCGTGAGCTTTCTCACTCCTCTGTCCAAAATTGTGAGCCCCTCACCTACCCATCGGTTATCGTGAGCTTCCTAAAAAAAGATCATGAGCTTCCTCAGCAAACAAAAATCGTGAGCTTCTCACTTATTGTGAGCTTCCTCACTCCCTTGTCAAAAATTGTGAGCCCCCTCACCTATCCATCAGCTATTATGAGCTTTCTCACTTGTCGGTTATCGCAAAATCTTTCTCCGATTGGCTTTCTTGAACTTTCTCATCCATCGCTTGGTATCCAGGACTTCCATGTCTGTCGATTATCTTTAATTGTCATCCTTAAGGACCCCACATCCAATTCTATTCACTCGCAAAGCACACTTCCCGTAATTTGAAAAGTTTGCCCTGATGCCCAGAGTCTTCAAATACTTTGATATCTTTATCAGAATCGACCGCTGCTTAAGAGTCAGATGAACTCTAGCACAATACTCGCCCACTCGGAGTAGCACAACTCACAACACCTGCTCATACTAGGATCAGAACACTAGACACGATTGGACTCATTGACACGACTAAAAAGTTGTGCGCTCTTGTGCAACACCCAAGTGTAGGTGATCGTGCAAGTAATATAGTACTGGAAGTCCAGGTCGATCCCACAGGGAAGGAATAGGAAGAAAATATACTAAGTTACAACCTAAAGAAAAGAAAATAAAAATGAAGGATTGGAGGTTCTAACGAATCCTAATTAATTAACTTAAACTAAATAGCAAACTAAAGCATAAAGAAACATAACTAATTAAACATATAAATTAAAAGTGTTGGAAATACGTGAATCCACATTGATCCTAACCATCTACTATACATACTCATTAATGTTCTATGGAGTTCATTCCTCTTCAGTATTCCATATTTTTCTAAAGATATAGAATCAATAGCCCTTTCATGACCGGGACTACATCATCACAACTGATTTAAAATACTTGAAAGACGGTTTAAAACAATGGTTATTACTTGCACTCTAAATGGTGTTAGCATTCAAAGTGGTTTTCAAAAGTCATTGAAGAAAATAGCCTTAAGGCTTTAAGTTCTAAAAACTATTGTGACAAACTGAGCTTATAGGGACAATTTGATGACAGATTTCTAAAACAGAAAGTCATAGAATACTTAAAAGAATCATCTCAGGATTTAACATGTTCGATCGATCGAAGCACTCTCGATCGATCGGACAACCTCATCCTTCAATCGATCGAAATGCCTTTGATCGCTTGACTATGGCTCTGGTTCGATCGATCGAAATACCTTCGATCGATCGAGCCCAGGTTTTCTAAAGATTGCATGGCAGAGGTTAAGAATCAATATTTTATCACATAATTCCAACGTCTAAACTACGGAAACATAAATAAACTAGCGCAGAAACAGTAAAACATAACAATCATAACTACTAGATTCATAAACAATCAAATAAGATAAAGGAAAGGAAAAACCTGGAATAAATCTGAAAATAACTTGTAAATAACTTGAATCTTCAATAATCTTCAGTATAATAATGAAAAAGAGGAAGAAAAATAAGAATCTAACCTAATCTACTCCTAATCTAACCCTAAAACTATCCTAAACTGCTGTTTTCTGCGTTCTGGAGCGTCCTCCCTTCGTCTGGCGTCAAAATGACTTATATATAGGGTTCCTGTAGAGTTTACGCAACTTTTGGGTGAATATGAAGTTCAATCGATCGAGCTTAGTTCGATCGATTCGATCGATTGAACTCTCCTCAATCGATTGAACTGTCTGATTTTGACAGCTCTGCGCACCGATGGAAAAATGACCATAACATTTCACTCAGACCTCGGATTGACCTCCCGTTTGCGGCCACACGACCATAACTCAAAGATCTACATTTTTTATTTGTAGGACAATCTTCCAAATCTGAAGTCTTCATTATCAAAATTGGCGTTTTCCCAGCTGCTTTCGTTGTTCTATTCACCAGAATCACTTTTCTTTAGCTCCACTTCATTGATTTACATCCTAATATCTATAAAATAATGCAAAAATATATATTTTAGCATTAACACAATAAAAAGAACATTGTTATTAGAATGCACCTAAATATAGGGCCTTTGGGGATAAAAGTATGCATAAAAGACCATGTAATACGCTATGAACATGCACTTTTCACCTTGAATCACACCCCCCAACTAGCTCGTTGCCAGTTCCTAGCAATGAAGCGAACTACAACAACGTTTTTTTGAACTCTAAAAATTGAAAACAAAGAAAGTAAAAATCCTAAATCATTTTCATAGGAATCGCGATTGCATTTAGTCTATGCAACAAGCCTTTAAACCCCTAGATTCCCCCTAGTGGACGAGTGTTGTCTCGTGAGGGTTTGCAGTGAATTTACCCACAAAATTCATATTTATGGTAATGGTTCCCATTTAAATATTTTCAAGAAATTTTTTTCCTCTCATTTAGTAATGTGGTTAAGCTCAACAATCTCATGAAACTCTCCAGTATGCCATAGCCATGCAACACACATTACAGTTAATCTACTATCAAAGTCATTAGAATATTCCATAGCTATTAATCTTCAAGTGTGTGTGTGTGAATGGACAACCAAAATACAAAACATTAATTTCAAAGCTCACATAACCTAAGACACTATCAAGACGTTTATTTTGACTCAACTTTTACCGCGATTACACTCTCACGATGAAATCACTCCGAATTGGGTGTAATAATTATCACTCATGATATGGAAGCTATAAAGAGTAAATGTAAATGGAAACAAAGGCTTCTCATATCTAAATAGAAAAACGGACATTTTAGTGCATAAAGTCTCATGAAAGGATACTTTTCACTAGAAGAGCGAGATACCGTGGAGAACTCTCTCATTACCTTAACTTCAAATCCAATCTACTTAAAATCATTAGGACTTTGAAAAAGAAGTGTTTGATTGAAAAGAAAGAGGCTTGTTATTTTCAATTGGGTCCAAGGATGTGATTGGAATGTCTACTATAACTTTTCAAACTTCCCACATCTCCAATCTCTCTCTCTTTTTTTTTTTTTTTTTTTCTTTCTTCTTTTTTTTTTCACTCTTCTTTTTATTATTATTTTTTTCTTTTGTAACAACCATTGGCATTTTTTTTCTTTTTATTTTCATGCTTTTCTTTTTTTTTTCGTCATTCTTTTTTCTTTGCCAACTTTCCCTTATTCACACTAACCAACTTCTTGTCAATGCAACACATCCCAATCATTCCTAAGTAGAGAAAAGAAACTTAAACTCGTATTTTGGAGTTGGACACAGATTTTTGGATTGTAACGACAAGGCGATTATGATAAGCTCAAGAGGTGAAGTAAAAGGAATAGCATAGAGGTTGGCCAAAGGCTGTATTATGCGTGTATGGTCAAAAGATGGCCTAAATCATCTTCTAAGTTCATAGGATTATTCATTTTAGTAAATTCAAGAGCCCTAAAGTTTGGTAAATCCTGAACGTTCTCTTTTAGTGATCAGTCAAAATGAAGAAGAAAAATGAGACTTACAACAAATTAATACGCTTTTCAAAAAGTAAGAGTAATTTTATAAAACCCTCAAAAACAAAGAATGGCACAAAAGCTCACTTGGGTTATTTGTCTCCACTACAGTCTCTCAAGACACCTAAGCTATGCTTACTAATCCATTTTAGCTAAGTACAAGGTTGTCACAACGTGCTCAAAGTTGTTTGAAGATTAAAATGCATAAAACATACTATAACTAAGATAGTAAACAAACTATCATAGTATATTACATAGTAATAACATACAGAAAATAGCACTAATGCATCATAACTAACTACATTGACTAAGAGAGAAATGCAAGCACCATCTTATTATCTTTAAAAATAAAATTAAAAATTTTAAAATTTTTGACAATTTTAATTTACTGAGTTTGAGTTTCATGTTGCTAAGCAGGTGTATTGACACGAAAGCACAAAAAGAAATAAACGAGGCATGCAATGACTCACTCCCCCCAACTAAAACTAAACATTGTCCTCAATATTCTAAACTAAGCATATGGACATGTAAAGTAAAGCGAGAGAAGGAAGGATGTTACCTCGAGACGTTAATATCTAGATTTTTTTTTATTTATTTATTTCTTTGTTAAGTTACCTGCAAAATCATTAGTAGCAACAAAGAAAAATACAGAATATAATACAACTACTCAGTTAATAAATTCGGTTAATCAAGATTTTTATCATACAGTATTAACCGAAATTTTTGAGGATCCTCCCAATGAAATAATTTAATAGTGAGAAGACTTTTTGGATCCTCATAAAAATGCAACTCCCCCCAACTAATGTTAGGCTCAAGGTCAGAGGAGATGATGCAAAACCTATGGCCTCTAAATTTGTTAGAGACAATTATAAGAGGTATACCACTATTTTTATGAATTATACTCAAAAAATGATCGTTGGTGTTGGTATTTTCTATAATAGTCTCTATTTTAATACAAGGTGGTGGCCACGGTTCGATAAAAGGGGCAGGGTCTAAGTAATATTCTAATTTAGCTTTATTACTCTCCTCTTGTTCTAGAACAGAATCTATGGATATATGATCATAGGAATTTAATTTCTATTCTATGCACATGGTTTTGGACTGGACTTGGATAAAGCTATCTATTTGGGCCTCAATATCATTATTACTCAAGAAGGTCAAGCAGTCTAGCAGATTACTAGCTTCTTGTTGAAGTTTAAGATCATCTAACGTGGGCCTAATATTTTCCAAGTCCTCTGTCACAGAATTTTGAAATTTAAAATTTGGTGAAGTACATGTGCTAGAATCCTTATCATCCTCTTCTACAACGCATTCTTTTTGTTCAAGATTGGGGTACACATAACTTTCAAGCTTGGGATGAGAGCTTCTATTGATAGTGTGGATAGGTGATGGACAACTTGGTGACCCCACCTATTCGGCCGAAAAAGGTGAGGGTTCATGAATATCATATGAATCTAAATCGAATTTAGAATTTTTAATAACGTCCTCCCTAGGGTCACTATTAAAGGTATTGGTAGAGTCAACAGAGGACTCATCCTTTCCTAGTTGCGTGTAATCACCTAAACTCTTATCATCTTTTAAATCCTCAGTCTCATCCTTATAACTCTCCTCACTATATATGTCATCTATTGAGGTGCTTTGGACCAAGAGACTGTGCAATTTTATCCAGGCAGTGAAGGAGTTGATATCTGGGGTTGTGTATTGAGGAGAAGATGATTCTACAACTTCATGTTCAATGGTTTGGTTTTGGAGTTCTTGTTGGGTTATCACTTTCTCGAGTGAGTTATTGACCTCATTCAGTATAAACCCGTCATTGTCCTCTAATTCCATTCCATTGTTAATGTCTTGAAATTTAGGTTGTAGTGTTGAAAGACTGGTATAGTCTTCTAAAGGTTGGCTATCATATGCTTGTTGATATCTAGTTTCTAATATATCAAGTGCACTATCTAGCCTTTTCATTTCACTAAGCAGCAATTTTAACATACCATTATCCTCAACTTGGTTATTCTCCTCATTATTACTATATGAAGTTTTGCCCCATTGTTGTTGATTGTAATTCCCATCCCAATGTGTTTGTGGACAAGACTCGCCAAAGAGAAAGTCTTGGTGTGTTTGGTAATCGTGGGAACTACTACTATATCCTACATTATTATTATAACACCCACATTTGTGTTATTTCATTTGCATTACATTGTCATGCATGATAATGTGATATGGCGTGTCTTATGACACATGGTTGAATGAGTTTTGACTCACGAGTTGATTTGGGTGTCTGTATTAGAGAACCCTTTGAAACTGTTGTGATTGAGGATTTATTGTTTGTGAAGTCTCTCCGAGTATGAGACGGTCACTGTAGAACATTTTAAATGTTTATCTGAAAATAAATGTTTACCTGTGTATTGCAATATCTGTATTATTTTCTGGCCTAGAATTTATTTCTGTTGTTAGATTTAGTATCCTGGTGAGGACGAATGAACACGCTATTAATTTGGTAGGCTAATTAGCAACTTCGGAAACGTCATGTAGAAATTCGTGTTTTAGCGACCAAACGAAACTTAGTCGAAAACTTTTATAATTTTGAGGTTTCACTCGTAAAGCTATGAATAAGCTGTATAGAAAGTTTCAGAGACTAATTAGGAGTTTTGAAAACTCGTGGGGAGGTAAACGTAATTCCCAATAGTTTTGCCTATATATAGATAGAGATGAGTTGAGATATTTCACAAAGCTTAACCTAAAGCTTAAGAAAGGAGGCCAAAAGGGGGCTAGAGGGAGATTTTGTTGCTTCAAGCTTTGCGACGCCAAACGACGACCTTCCGTCAGTTTGTTTTCTCCCAGATTTCATATTCGAGCTCCTCGAGGTAAGAGCTTCGTTTTGATACCTATTAGGGCCTGTTTGGCTAAGTGTTCTGAAAAGTTATTTTCTAGAATTTTTCATAAAAGTTGATAAATGGAATTCTGATCCATAGGAATTGTACTAGACGGACTTCTGCACGTTCTTTGTGCACAGGTTTTCTTCAGATTGAATTATAGGAGCGTTATTTGGAGGTGAATGATTCAACTATGTTTTGGAATGATTTCTTGGCATGTATTCATGTTATGTTTGAATAGCATGTATTAATTCTTAGAGATATATTGTGTAGTTCATATTGGGCATTTATATTAATAAGTAGGCTCAATAGCACGGTGATATGTTTTGATTACCACGAGCATGGTGATATGTATTTGAGCATGTTAAGTTGCTTATTTGGGTCAGAAGGAGCACGTGGTCACCGTGCCATTTTGTGGAGCCGATATAGGCATTAAGGTCGCACGATTGAAGAGAAGAATCGTGGGTCTTACCCTTTCGCGTGGACTTATTGGCGAGGAGTCGCGGATTGGGAGTATGGACGGGCACGTGAGTCTCCGGCGACTAGTATGAATTGTAGAGACGTGAATGCGGACATGTTTATCATTCATATGCATATGTTGTTTTATTCACTAAGCATTAGCTTAAACAAATCAAAATATGTGTGGTTATTCAAATAACCATTTCAGGTGTAAATGCTGGCGAGGAATCGCAGAAGTGAGTACGTGGGTTGAGAGTTCTCTTGGAATGCAACTTGAATGTAAATCTTGTAGTTTTGGGATAATAGGAATGTTGTAATAAGAATTTGGTTGTTTTAACCCATGTTTAATTTGGTATGTTAGAATGGATTTTAAACCGTTGTAATAGTTAGTAACATGTTGTAATCCTGCTTTAGAAATGTTTTAATACAGCTAGGATTACTTTGGGTTGAGTTTGGATGAAGTGGTTGATCATTGGTGAAAGTTAGAAAGCTTTTAAACTTGAAATTCTGCAGATTGGGCTGCTGCCAGGGGAGCAGTCGACTGGTCCTGTGTTCAGTCGACTGGACCCCTGTATCTGTTAGCTACTGCTTCTTATTATAGCAAAAGCAGTCGACTGGGCCCCGCCTCAGTCGACTGGAATTGCTATTAAACATTGTGAAAACTCCCTGCCTTCTCCCGTCGACTGAGCAGTCGACTGAGCAGTCGACTGAACCTCTGGTTTTAAAATGTGTTTTGTTTTCCGCTGGTGTGTTCTTCAAACCTAATTTTTGGGAACGTTAATGAATTGGTTTAGCCTCGGTGGCGTGCCACGGGCTCCGGTTCCGCTATTGTGGGACCGGGCTGTGACATTTAGTGGTATCAGAGCATAAGTTTAGAGCCTTGGGAACGAGTGACGTTATATATGCTGAGTGACGTCGAGTGGAGTGTGTAATTGTGAAGATAATGGTTATCATTGTATAAATGCTTCATGCATTAGCATTTGTTGATTGTGATGAACTGTGCACATATATCTATATTGTGGCATAGCATGCATGGTCATTATGCATTGAACTCAACAGGGGAATATTTGAAACGTTATGGCTGATCCACCAAGAGAATTGTCACCGCATTCGCGGATGGACCAAATAGTGAATATGGTGGGAAATTTCATACAAGCGGTAAGTGAAAGAGAACAAATGAACGTTCAGCCTCCACAAGTGGAAATTCGTTATGTCAATGCACCATCGGCACCGCGACCTCAACACATAATCGTGGAACAGTTTCATAAATGGAAACCGACGTTGTATCATAGACAGGTTGACATAGACTTGGCCGATCATTGGATGATGGACATGGAAAGACACTTCCGTCAGGTAATATGTACCGATGAGGAGAAAATTTTATGCGCATCCGATACGTTGATGGGCGAAGCATTGGATTGGTGGAATAATGTGCTTGAACAAGGGAAACCAACCACGTGGGAAGCATTTAAAAAGGTGTAGACACCCCATTTTGTCGGCTAACAGATTTAGGAGACCCATAGCTTGGTGGTTCACAATGATCGTAAAAGACTCAAAAGGACTCCTGGAAGTCAGCTCTATCTCTCAGAATGCTCAGATTGACCAAAATGCCCCTGAAAGCCCGAAGACTCCCAGGTTTGGTCCCGAAGTTTTGAAAACATGCTATGTCGTAAGAAAAATGATAAAATGAGTTTTTAAGTAAAACTGGATAAAATCATCAGCTCCCAGAGACCCCCGGAAGTCCCGGAAGTTCCCCGAAAGTCCCCGTTGACCGGTTTGACCGAGGTTTGACCAAGTTTGACCGAAATCGTCCGAATTCACTAGAATCATTCTAAATCATGAGAAAAGTATTAAAACAAGTTCCAAAAGAAAATCGAGCGAAAACATTAGCTCCCGGGAACTCCCGGAGGTTTCCAGAACTTCCCGGGAATCCCAGGTTTGACCAGTTTGACCGGAATTTGACTTTAGAACCGGGGCACCGTGACAATTTTCAAATATTTTTCATGGATACTAGAGGTCAATAGCTTTCCAACGGTATATCGCACATAATTCCTGGATTTAAAACGAATTTATTTTGAATTTCCGAAGGCGAAAAAGGCGATCAAATCAGCATTTATCGCGAATACCGCAAAACTTTTCAAAGTGACCTATCCCCGAACTATTTTTTATGTAAAGTAGACTCCATTACCTTTCCAACGGTATATCACAACCTCAATTTGGAGTTCGTATGTATTTTCTGTGAATTTCGGACAAAATAGGGCCTTTTCGCGAATACCGGAACCTCTGGGGGCCTAAACGTAATTTTCTGGGCTTCTGAGGAGCAGTGCCGCCGCGGCACTGGCCCACTGCCGCCGCGGCACTGAACCCTCGCAGAGTCCATTTTTGTAATTTTTTTGGGGGTCCATTTTGATTAATTAAAAACCAAAACGACATAGTTTTATGTTTTCAGATGTTTGGGACCAATGGGAACACTTCTAAAATCCCAAAACCACCCCAAATTGGCCTATATAAACCCCCCATTGCTCTTCATTTTAGGGGGGCCAAGTGCAAAGCTTGAAAAGTTGTAGAGAAGAAGAGAGATAGAGATAGGTTTAGAAGAGAGAAAGGGAGCTTCTCCCATTGATTTTCCATAAGAAAGTGAGTTTTATTCTTGTTTTATTCCATCATCCTTCTATATACTTCACATTCAAAGTCCACTCCAACCCTCAATCTTGAGCATTCATGAGATAGGAAGCTACTTCCATGTCCAAATGTCAAAATCTATGAGTGAAACACCAAGCTACAAGTTCAAAATCACATTGATTATCATCTATTGATTGCTATTTACTTGCTTTGATTATATATATGTTCATCTCTCCTTATCTCATTTCTTTTTATTTTCTTTATTTACTTACTAGTTCATCATCATCTAAGTGATGACATGAAGTTTGGGGTGAGTGAATCCTTATGGATAGTAGCTCTTGACCTCAAAAACATGTTTGATAGATGATGATCATAACCTCAATACTTCCAAGGTATTCTTGAAATGTATTGAAGTTATGTTCAAAAATAAAATAAATCTCTCCAACAATCTTGGAGGTTCTTAAATGATGAGTTTGATGTAGGTATTCTAAGTGGCTATGATCCTTATTGGGTGTTGAAAACATGTTTTCAAAACATCTATTTCAAAACCCCTCTCAATCCCCCTCTCATTTGGTTTCAAGAAACAAAACTTTGTTTTCTCCAAAATCTTCAAAACAATGAGTCAAAACAGTGAGTGAGTTGAGTTCAAAGATTTTTCTAGAACACAATACTCAACATATGGATACAAGGCCACTTGGAAAGTCTTCCTAACTCATTGGGGAACACCCATGATTTTTGGTTTGACTTGGAAGTACTTGGAAATGGTCCATTTGGGTCCCAACATTCCTTCCAAACATTCTGTTTTTTGCTGTCACAGCAGCTAGGTCAACTTACGACCTCTTTTCCAGAAAACTTTTCCAAAAGGGGTGGTCCTAACTTATTTTTCCCTTAAAATTCAATGTCTTAGGAAACTTTCTGTATAAAATGGGCCTCTAGATCATTCTTTTTCATTTTCTAAGATTTTCTAACATTTCAGTCGATGGTACGGACTCTGTTTCTGAGTGATCTTCATTGTTTATATGATTTCTCTCAATCTGTGATAGCTATCCAAGATTGGCCTTTTGGGTTGTGTTCTAGACACAACAAGGAAGATCTCCATAAAAAATCATGCATTTAAAACACTCTTAACCCCTCTTTTCAATTTCCTAAAGATCATGCTACTGTTCTGTCCACTATTCACAGCAAGTATACTTTAACTTTCATTCTTTGATTTGATGCTTATATGCATTCCAAATTAGTTCATATCTTAGGAAGTAGTTCATACTACATTTGTACACATCCCATGTTAATTTAATTCATTCATTCATACACATTTTAGACTTCTAAGTCATTCTAGAAATCCATGTACACAAAACACACTACAACCTTTGCACATTTTAGAAATATACATTGCATTCATGCAAGATTTGGGGTTTTTGTAACTCTTAATCTAAGAAGATTATAAGGAATGATCACGATCACACGTTCATGCTTCCCCTTGATCTAATCATCCTTTCTCATCCGTCCCGGGGATTGAGAGATCTTCTATTCTACGGCAAAAGTTATCGCAATTCTACGAAAGTCGCGCAGAGCAACGAAAAATCTGAGAAAATTCTGGAAAATGCCCAGGTCGCTGGAGCGACCCACGCGTGCGACCCTTTGAAAAAGTCAAAGTTGTGTATTTTGAAGCCCTGAAGAGCCCTGTGCGATCCGAATTGGTTAAATACGTCCAGAAACGTAAAAACAGCAGTTTTAGTGCGAATTGACTTAGGAAAGCTTCCTAAATCCTTCCAAACTCTATATAAATCCTATTCTAAATCAAATTTAGATATACAAATCATTACACATCATTATACACATCAATATACAGCCATATTATACATTATTTTCAGCCATTGAAGAGAGAAAAGCAAGGAGAAGAAGAAGAAGACTATTTGTTTCAAGAACAATTCATGTCCCCCTTTAGATTAGGAAGTCTTGATTATTTGATACATGATTAGACTATTTTTCCTAAGTTTATTTGTGTGATCTTTCACTTTACATTGTATGATATTTGACTTAGATCTTATGAATGATATCTTATCTTTAGATCTTCCATTTCAAGTTTCTTATGTGATGTAATATACTATCATAGTATTAATTGCCGAACCATACATAGTATAAGATGATTATTTGGATGTTAATTGAGGCCCGTCGAAAGATGGGGCGAGTTGAGGGTGTTTTAGTCGCGACAAAGGCTCCTTCCTCTCTCGTACCAAAACCCCGAACCAAGTTCTTTGGTTATGAAGGGCCGGTGCCCTTATCCGCTTGGGTGAGTCAAAATTAGGTTTCTTGGTTCCTTAAAGACCAAGTGGCGACTCTGTATCTGTTTTCAACAGACCTATTTTCTTTCTTTGATTCAAATCAATTTCAAAATAATCTCAAACAAGAGAAGTGGTCCACTTCCGGTGTCCACAAGAGGAATTCAACAAACGTTTCTTTCCACAATCTGGTTATACTCAGAAACGTCAAGAGTTTGCGAGTTTGGTTCAGGGAGATATGACCGTGGGTGAGTATGTTTCTCGTTTCAATGCCTTGTTACGATTTGGGAAAACTACCGTTCCGACTGATAGGGATAAAGCTCGTAAGTTTGAGGAAGGGCTTAGAGAGAATATCCGTGGCCGTGTGGACATGTTGCAACACCCGACCGTTTCTCTAGTCGAGGAAGCCGCCCGTATAGCTGAGAAGAGTGTCGACCGATATCGACAAGGACAACAAGGAAAGAGACCCAATGACAATAGGGGCAAGAGCCAAGGGAATGCGAAGAAACCGTTCACGCAAGGTTCAGGATCGAATATGGGTAGTCAAGGAGGAAGTGTGCTTGTTGGAGATTCGAGACCGTTGTGCCCGACATGCAACCTGCGACACAGAGGAACCTGCTATCTATTGATCACTTGCTATTTGTAAATAATTGGGGCATGTGTCTAGAAATTGTCCTTTGAACGCAAATTCGACTACACCAAACACAACCTCGAACGCCAAGAGCTATAATCCAGAGATAAGAGGGAAATGTTTTGAGTGTGGCCAACCGGGGCATATAGCGAAGAATTGCCCAAGTAAGAGACAACCGGGAATGAGTACTGGGGCATCGAGTGTGTCAAGCGGATCAAGGGTAGAACCTCGTGTAGATAAAGGGAAAGGAGTCGCGCAACAACAAGGACGATGTCACGCCCCGACGTAGCATAAATAAGGAAAGCGTTTAATTTCCTTTATGGACCCGTAGGTCGCGACAGTTTGAAGGATCGATTCCGTCCCAAACGTCAAACAACAAAACATAATAATCAGAGTAAAGCAATCAAGGCTTACAAAAATTTTCTATCTTATTACATCTTATAAACCGGGGTCAACTAAGGCACAAACCGCCTTGAAAATAAAATAATAACTTAGAGTCTGTTACAGTCATCCTTAAAACAAAACAGTTTAAAAACTCAAACAACTAAACTTAATGCATAAAATAAACAGTTTCTTTATTCCAACAGCAGCCACCTCAATTAGCGTAGTCATATGTTTCCTCCTGGTTAAAACCTGAAAAGCCTAAACACGAATGTCCAGGACGCATCAACGTCGTCAGCTTCAAGAAGCTGGTGAGTATTAAAAACATGACTTTGAATGTAAAGCATACCCATTTACCTTTTTCCATTATTAAAATACTGAAAGAATTTATTTTATAACACAACAAGGAATATAATAAAAGTCTTTCATTCATAAATACAGATACTCGTGAAATGGGACGATGCACCACACTCATCTCGCCGACTCTTTTCCCTCGACATCCACAACAACCCACTATCCTACTCCTGGTATCTTTGAAACACTCAGATAGCCACACTTTAGCAACGGGGTGCCAGGGAGTGTCCAGTTTGCCTCACACTTTGGTCCGGGGTACCAGGGAGTGTCCAATGCCTCACACTTTGAATACCCTAACCGCCATGCAAATACCGGGGCAACCCCTCACACAGTATCCAGACTTGAGTTATCAGGGAGTGTCCGTAGGCCACACTTTAGCACTACCATGGGTGCCAGGGAATGTCCGAGTTCGGCTTCACACACTTTAACGCTTCCATGGGCGTCAGGGAGTGTCCTTATTTGCCACCGTCGCATTTCAAAGATACCCTCTTCCACAAACTCAACCACATCCACAACCACAACCACGACCACAACCACGACCACAACCACAAACTCATACTCAACCACAACCACGACCACAAACACAATCTTATACCCTTTCCACACTACCATTACTCTTTTCCACACAGACTGTGTCACGCCCCGGAGCAGCATAAATAGAGAAAAAATAAATTTCCTTTATGGGTCCATAAGGAATGACAGGTGAAAGTCACTAATAATCCACACCACACAGTACTAGTCCAAAAGAAAAGCAACAGTAACCAACTGAGAATAACACACAGTGTTAACTATTACAAAAATATCAGAGTATGGTCCACAGGATCATAACAGGTCTGAAGACAACAAATGCCCAAGTACCCATTAACAAAAGTTTAACAGAACAACTGAAATTAAATCTAATTATAACATCTTCAGTCTTCAACTGGCATAAGGATAATCCTTCCTGGTGTAATCGTCATCGGTGGGGCCTTCCTCTAGATAACACTCATCAGTGTACTGGTCATTACCTGTAAAACAAGGGGCAGGATATTCTGGACGGGGAATGTCCAGGCAATAAAAAGGCCGTCAGCTTACTGAGAGCTGAGTGAGCACAAACTAACGAGGTACCAGTTATCTGAAGTAAACACAAGCTTATAAAAACAAGAGTTAACATTCTATTATAAACTAGCATTATCTTGTTCTTCTATTCATTCTTATAAACCGACCCTTATCGTCTTATTACTCAAATACCGAACTCAACGTATTCAGATGTCATGAACAGACTCAATCGTTTAACTCTAGGGATACACCCTTATTCTGTCCATCGCTTTTAAGAGCAATGGTCCTGCTCACCGCATGTCATGGACTTCACGTCAGTCTGTCCCCAGCTTTTAAGAACAATGGTCCTGTTCACCGCATTTCAGGGATATAACGTTTCGAACAAGGCATATCAATCTATTGCCACGACTTAACGTCATCTACTAGTGATCCCAGCTCACCGCTTTTAAGAACCATGGTCCGGTTCACCGCTTTTAAGAGCATATCATAGATCATCCAGTCTATCTTAAGACTTCTTGGTCCAGCTCACCGCTTTTAAGAACCATGGTCCGGTTCACCGCTTTTAAGAGCATATCATGACCAATCATCCATCCACGTACCATTCCCGGAACTTACCAAACCTACTTACGTTCCATTCTATATCGACACATGACAATTCCCAATGTGGCCTGACTACTCGGATTAAAAGAAACGGATATCGAACTCATATCAGAAACAACACGTCAACCCACGACTTCATATTACTTTTTATTCATTATCCATAAATCTTTGGTGTCACATTTCTCCTATCTACCCCATAATCGCATAATGAAATTCCAATTCAGGAATCGAACAACTAAACCTCTTATATAATAAATAGGCAAAAGAATCCATGTTCTGATCATGTCAATCGATTGGTACTAAGTTCAATCGATTGGTATCAAAAATCATGTCAATCGATTGGGATCATGTCAATCGATTGGTATCTAAAAAGTGTCAATCGATTGAAGTTCTATTCAATCGATTGGGATACAACTAATGTTAATCGATTGAGATCATGTCAATCGATTGGTACTACGTCTTCTCCAGCAGATTGTAAAAACAGCATATATAAACGTACACAACATGCATGTAACCCATCTAAACATCATAATAGCTTATATAAACTTCATATAAAGAGACCAAGTGAGTTAGAAACTCACTTAGGGTGCGTTTGGGTGTGTTTAAGTTTGAAAACTTCAAACTCTCTCTCTCTTTCTCCTCTTCTCTGTCTCTGTCTTCCCTCTCTGTCTCCTCCTTTCTTCTTTCTTCTTCTTTCTGTCTTCTTTCTTCTTCTTCTCCCAGCTGCCGAAGGAGTGAGTGTGTGTGAGGGTGTGTATATATGTATAGATATAGATATATGTATGTATAACTCAAGAGGTATGTATATTTCTCTCCCAAGGTCTGAAAAACAGCCCCAAGGCCATGAAATGAAACATATATATAGTGGTAAGGGAGTGCCACGCGTTTAAAGCTGAAGGAAAGAAGAAAACATTTCTCAGGTTATGTCAATCGATTGAGACACCAGTCAATCGATTGGTAACAGATATTTGTAGTCAATCGATTGGAAACAATGTCAATCGATTGGGATCATGTCAATCGATTGGAAATGTTGACACGTAATCACTTTTAGTCGGTTGAATGTAAATCGATTGGGAATAACTTATCAATCGATTGGTATCAGAAAAGTGTCAATCGATTGGGAATATGTCAATCGATTGGTATCAAAAATCACCAGAAGGAAGAGAAAGTTTATACGAGTATAGAAATGAAATACCGGGTCTTATTAATATACCAAAATACAGGGTATTACATCATCCACCACTCAACAAAAGATTTCGTCCTCGAAATCAAAAGCAACAAGGTCTAAAACAAAAACGAAAACTTCTCGCGCATCTCTGACTCTAGTTCCCACGAAGCTTCTCCTTCATCATGATGTTTCCACTGAATCTTGACTAACGGAATCTCTTTGTTCCTGAGTTTCTTGATTCCTCGATCTAGAATGCGAACAGGTCCTTCATTGAACGTAACGTCGCTGTTGACTTCGATATCCTCAAAGTTGATCTCGTGCGCTGGGTTGTGAACACACTTCCTCAGCATACTGATGTGAAAAACGTTGTGCACTCCTGACATCTTTGGTGGTAACGCAAGGCGATAAGCAACTTTTCCAACACGCTCCAGAATCTCGAATGGTCCGATGAAATTTGGCGATAATTTGCCCCTTTTCTGACCAAATCTGACGATTCCTCGAACAGGTGAAACTTTGAGTAATACGTGATCTCCAATGGCAAACTCCAAGTCTTTGCGTCGCTTGTCAGCATAACTCTTGTATCTGGTCTGGGCTGTCTTCATCTTCTCACGTACAACTTGAATCTTCTCACTGGTTTCTCGTACCATCTCTGGGCCAAGAAGTTGACTATCTCCGACTTCGGTCCAACATAGCGGCGATCGGCAAGGTCTTCCGTACAAAGCTTCGAATGGCGCCATATCGATACTCGAATGATAACTATTATTATAGGCGAACTCAATCAGAGGTAAGTGCATCTCCCAAGAACTCTCAAAATCAATGACACAAGCTCGTAACATATCTTCCATCACTTGATTAACTCGTTCCGTCTGTCCATCTGTCTGTGGATGAAAAGCTGAACTCAAGTTCAATGTCGTTCCCATCGCTGTCTGGAGACTCTTCCAGAATTCTGCAGTAAAGCGCGAATCTCGGTCTGACACAATAGATACAGGCACTCCATGTAATCGTACAACGTGTTGTAGATACATTCGGCTCAAACGTTCTACTGAGTATGTCATGCTATAGGCAATAAAATGTGCCGTCTTAGTAAGTCGATCCACGATTACCCATATAGCATCGTGATTCTGCTGTGACTTCGGCAATCCTACCACAAAATCCATGGTTATGTGTTCCCATTTCCATTGAGGAATAGGTAACGGCTGTAACAATCCAGGTGGTCTCTGATGTTCTGCCTTTACTTGTTTACAAGTAAGACACTGAGCTACATACTCTGCCACATCTCTCTTCATTCCTTCCCACCAAAAATTTCTCTTCAGATCCTTGTACATCTTTGTACTTCCGGGATGAATAGTCATTCGTGACTTATGAGCTTCATCCAATATGTCTTTTCGAAGACTTCCTTCATCAGGTACACAGAGTCTACCTTTACATCGTAAGGCTCCGTCTGTACTTATACTCCAGACTTCTGGTTCCTTGGCTGACATCTTGGCGAACCATAACTTCAAATCTTCTGTTGTCTGTTGAGCCTCCATGATACGACTGATCAAAGTCGGTTGTACCATCAGACATCCAAAATGTTGTCCTTTCATTGGCTCCATTGGCTGAAGATCAAATTCAGCAATTTCTTCCAATGCTCTCCATTCTCTAATTAGTAATGCAGCGATCACTAATCGAGGTTTACGGCTCAAAGCATCTGCTACTACGTTTGCTTTGCCGGGATGGTATTGCAAAGAAAAGTCATAGTCTTTGAGTAACTCCATCCATCTCCGCTGTCGCATATTCAACTCCTTTTGAGAGAACAAATACTTCAGACTCTTATGATCGGAAAATAAGTCAAACTTTTCTCCATAGAGATAGTGTCTCCAAATTTTCAATGCAAACACTATTGCTGCTAATTCCAGATCATGCGTCGGATAATTCTTCTCGTGTACCTTCAATTGTCTTGATCCATATGCGATAACATTCCCATCTTGCATAAGCACACATCCAAGTCCTTGGTACGATGCGTCACTGTAGATCACATACTTTTCTCCACTCTTAGGTAATGCAAGTACTGGTGCAGAAGTCAATCTTTCTTTTAACTCCTGAAATGCACCCTCATGCTTGTCTGTCCATTCATACTTCGTCTCCTTCCTTGTTAAATTTGTCAATGGTCCTGCTAACTTGGAAAATCCTTCGACAAATCTTCGGTAATATCCCGCTAAACCCAGAAAACTTCTGACTTCGGTTGCATTCGTCGGCCTGTTCCAGCTTAAGACTGTATCAATCTTAGATGAGTCTACCGAAATACCTTCCTGAGATATAACGTGTCCCAAGAACTTGACTTCCTGTAGCCAAAACTCACACTTGCTGAACTTTGCATACAACTTACTATCTCGAAGTGTCTGCAAGGCAACCTGTAAATGCTCCTTGTGATCCTCTTCTGTCTTTGAGTAGATCAGTATGTCATCAATGAACACTATAATGAATTTATCCAGATATAGTCTGAATACTCTATTCATCAAGTCCATAAATACTGCTGGCGCATTTGTCAATCCGAAAGGCATAACTAAAAACTCGTAATGCCCGTATCTTGTCCTGAATGCAGTCTTCGATACATCCTCTGGTCGAACTAACAATTGGTGGTATCCTGAACGCAGATCGATTTTAGAAAAGATCCTTGATCCTTGTAACTGGTCGAATAGATCATCTATCCGAGGTAACGGATATCTATTCTTAATCGTAACCTTGTTCAACTCCCTGTAGTCTATACAGAGTCGAAGTGTTCCGTCCTTCTTCTTCACAAACAGAACTGGTGCTCCCCAAGGTGACGTACTCGGACGAACAAATCCTAGGTCTTCAAGCTCTTGAACTTGCTTCTTCAGTTCTAACATCTCAGTTGGTGCCATCCTATATGGAGTCTTAGAAATAGGCAATGTACCAGGTACTAATTCCATACAGAAGTCTATTTCTCTTTTTGGTGGAAGTCCTTTAATATCCTGAAATACATCCTGAAAGTCTCGTACAATAGGAATTTGATCCATCGTAAGCTCCGTACTTGTACTAATGATCGTAGCCAAACTACTCGTAAGAAACAGGTCGCTTGTCGGTTGACAATGAAATCTGATCGTCAGCTTTCCTCGTATTGGAAATACAATCGTCCTAGTAGGGCAATCCAAATTGGCACTGTACTTAGTTAACCAATCCATCCCTAGGATAACATCAAATCCTGACATTGACAGAACGACTAAGTCTGCTGGCAGATTCCTATCTCCCAAAGTCAAAGGGCAATCTTTACACACTTTACTCAACTTAACTGTCACTCCTAATGGTGACACAGCATTCAGTGTTGACTCAAGTGTCTGGGGTTCTAAACCCAACTGACGCACAATCTTAACAGCAATAAAAGAACGTGCGGCTCCAGTATCAAATAAAGCTTTAACTGGACTATGAAAGAGTACAAGTGTACCTTCCAAATGTTGCTGCTCATCAGCATTAAAGCCTGCTCCTTCCGGAATAATAGCATTCATCCTCGTCTGATCAGGAGGTCCTTGAATTCCTTGCACTGGTGCCCCGTAGTATCCTCCTCGTGGCGCATGACAATCCTTGCTCACGTGCCCTGGTTTGTTGCAGTTGCGACAGACGATATCTGGCCTGCGATTAGGTCTGTAGACGGTGCAGTTCCTTGCAATATGTCCAGGCTTTCCACAGTTAAAACATCCTCCACTATTGCTGGGTGGGGCTGTTAGTAATGCCTGTGGCTGTGACCCCTGCTGGCGATATTGTTGAGGTCGATTATAACTCTGCTGCGGTTTCCTGGTTCCTTCCCAGGTTCTCTTGTTTCCTTGAAAATTTTCCTGAGGTCTCCATCCTTGGGTATTTCTCGGTGGTCGATTATGGAAATTCCTCTGTTGAAACCCTCGTGACGACTGAGGTCGATTTGTCTGGGGTTGCTGTACTGGATTAGCATCCTTTTCTAACCCTGTAGCAAATCTAACAATTTCCTCATACGACTGGTTCAGATGTCCAACCATCATATGTCTAAGGTGGGGGTTCAGTCCTTGGTGAAATCTCTTAACCTTCTTTTGCGGCGTGTCTATCATGTGCTGAGCAAATCTGGATAAACGCTCGAATTGTGTTGTGTATTCCCGTACATTCCATCCTCCTTGGATCAAATTGAGAAAGTTCCTTTCCTGTTGATCTCTCTCATCTTCTGGAAAATACTTCTCCAAAAATCTGCCTTTGAATGTCTCCCACGACATAGCTCTAGCGGCATCGATCCCAACAGTGGCTTGCTCAGCTTCCCACCAATCTGCGGCGGCATAGGTGAGCTGAAACGTAGCAAGGCGACGTTTCTCTTGTTCATTGCATTCCAATGCTCCAAATATTAACTCCATTTCTCTTATCCATTGTTCCGCTTTCCATGGTTCTGTTAGTCCATCGAACTTCTCTGGACGTAACCCACGAAAATTTGCTAACAACTTATCTCCAGTCTGTCTTGGTGGCGGGGGTGCAAAAGGTCTCTGGTGGGTAGAGTGATTATATGTATCCCCCACATGCTCCATCCTCTGCATAAATGCTTCAAAAATTCCCGTTGGATCCATCCCTTCCGGTATAGGTGCTCCATTACGTGCTTGGTGATTTCTCAAGGGTCCTACCATGATGATAACGAGTATCGCCTTCAAACGACATATTGATCAGCTGAAAGTCTTCACGTAGAAACGAACTCAAGATAGAATAAGAAACAGCTAGACTAACAATTCTACTAAACAACACAGCACAACGCAATAACCAAAAGTACTGCTCGCATATATAGATCAAAAGATGTACCGTATAGTACACACTAGTCAAACTGTGTACCATATGGGACAAGAGTTACAACAACTAAAGTCAGCTAATACTATACAAAGCTATGGTCAATAGCTATCTCTCAAGCTCCCAAAAATCTAGTGGACAACATGTCCTGGTAAAACTAACAAAACTAAGCCCTGCAGGTCCTGACTCAAAAGTCGTCAGCATCTGATCCTGCTGGTGGTGCCTCGTCCTCTGGGTCCATATCCATCTCTTCGAGTGGAGCATCCTCAACTGGTGCGACAAGATCTCCAACTACTACCCCTATATCCCAATCCTCTATCATCTCTGCATCATCGTCCTCCATCACGTCTGCTATCGCCTGGTTAGCGACATCAACAGCTACTGCAGCAAAACCATCAGCTATGTCAAGAGCTCCTGCTATAGCCACCTCTCCCATAACAAAATCTGCTGGCTGTGCTATCATCTGAGCTATCCATCCTACTGCCATATCGGCCATGGCTGCCATATACATAATCGGTCCAGCTGGTATCTGAAGCACAACGGGTACCTCTGGCACAACTATCTCCTCGGGGTCATCCTCCTCATCTACTACTACGTCTGCCTCAATAGCCTCTGGGTCTGGCACTGGATCCTCTGGCTCAAACTCTGGTTCCTCGGGGTCATCCTCAGGTTCATCATCATCTGCATCGTCTGCATGCTCATCCTCTACTGGATCCTCGTCATCTATCGGCTCCTCCTCTCCATCTCCGTCCATGTCCTCATCGGGATGCTCATCCTCAGGCTCTAGCTCTGGCTCTGGGACGGGTACTGGTGATGGTGGGGCTGCTGGAGCTGCTGCTGGTGCAACTACGGGCTCTGGTGGACCGGCTACAATAGCTCTCAACTCAATCTCATCCATCTCTGGCTTACTCAAAACTAGTCGTAACATCTCCTGGCAAATGTCTCTGCCAACTCTCGCTAAGTGGTAAGCATCCATGCGCATCTGGGTCGGGTGAGTACTCCTGGTCACATAAAGTGCTCTCCACATGTCCTCCTCTAAATGTCGACTAGCTATCTGGCGTACACGCTCACGATAAAACTCTGGGTCAGCTGGCTCCACGGTATCTCCATGGATAATATGTCCTCCATAAGCATCAGTCACAAACTGGTGAAACTCCGGATCCATGCTATCCTGCAAAGGAAACTATCTATCGTCAGGAAGACGAACTTATCTTATACTCATATCTCATCTCAAAGAATCTTAATACACTAGGACCAGATGGTGTGGAATGATCGGTGAACGACAGTATCACTCCCCTAGAGTACCAAACTCAGGCTCTGATACCAAAAATCCTGTCACGCCCCGGAGCAGCATAAATAGAGAAAAAATAAATTTCCTTTATGGGTCCATAAGGAATGACAGGTGAAAGTCACTAATAATCCACACCACACAGTACTAGTCCAAAAGAAAAGCAACAGTAACCAACTGAGAATAACACACAGTGTTAACTATTACAAAAATATCAGAGTATGGTCCACAGGATCATAACAGGTCTGAAGACAACAAATGCCCAAGTACCCATTAACAAAAGTTTAACAGAACAACTGAAATTAAATCTAATTATAACATCTTCAGTCTTCAACTGGCATAAGGATAATCCTTCCTGGTGTAATCGTCATCGGTGGGGCCTTCCTCTAGATAACACTCATCAGTGTACTGGTCATTACCTGTAAAACAAGGGGCAGGATATTCTGGACGGGGAATGTCCAGGCAATAAAAAGGCCGTCAGCTTACTGAGAGCTGAGTGAGCACAAACTAACGAGGTACCAGTTATCTGAAGTAAACACAAGCTTATAAAAACAAGAGTTAACATTCTATTATAAACTAGCATTATCTTGTTCTTCTATTCATTCTTATAAACCGACCCTTATCGTCTTATTACTCAAATACCGAACTCAACGTATTCAGATGTCATGAACAGACTCAATCGTTTAACTCTAGGGATACACCCTTATTCTGTCCATCGCTTTTAAGAGCAATGGTCCTGCTCACCGCATGTCATGGACTTCACGTCAGTCTGTCCCCAGCTTTTAAGAACAATGGTCCTGTTCACCGCATTTCAGGGATATAACGTTTCGAACAAGGCATATCAATCTATTGCCACGACTTAACGTCATCTACTAGTGATCCCAGCTCACCGCTTTTAAGAACCATGGTCCGGTTCACCGCTTTTAAGAGCATATCATAGATCATCCAGTCTATCTTAAGACTTCTTGGTCCAGCTCACCGCTTTTAAGAACCATGGTCCGGTTCACCGCTTTTAAGAGCATATCATGACCAATCATCCATCCACGTACCATTCCCGGAACTTACCAAACCTACTTACGTTCCATTCTATATCGACACATGACAATTCCCAATGTGGCCTGACTACTCGGATTAAAAGAAACGGATATCGAACTCATATCAGAAACAACACGTCAACCCACGACTTCATATTACTTTTTATTCATTATCCATAAATCTTTGGTGTCACATTTCTCCTATCTACCCCATAATCGCATAATGAAATTCCAATTCAGGAATCGAACAACTAAACCTCTTATATAATAAATAGGCAAAAGAATCCATGTTCTGATCATGTCAATCGATTGGTACTAAGTTCAATCGATTGGTATCAAAAATCATGTCAATCGATTGGGATCATGTCAATCGATTGGTATCTAAAAAGTGTCAATCGATTGAAGTTCTATTCAATCGATTGGGATACAACTAATGTTAATCGATTGAGATCATGTCAATCGATTGGTACTACGTCTTCTCCAGCAGATTGTAAAAACAGCATATATAAACGTACACAACATGCATGTAACCCATCTAAACATCATAATAGCTTATATAAACTTCATATAAAGAGACCAAGTGAGTTAGAAACTCACTTAGGGTGCGTTTGGGTGTGTTTAAGTTTGAAAACTTCAAACTCTCTCTCTCTTTCTCCTCTTCTCTGTCTCTGTCTTCCCTCTCTGTCTCCTCCTTTCTTCTTTCTTCTTCTTTCTGTCTTCTTTCTTCTTCTTCTCCCAGCTGCCGAAGGAGTGAGTGTGTGTGAGGGTGTGTATATATGTATAGATATAGATATATGTATGTATAACTCAAGAGGTATGTATATTTCTCTCCCAAGGTCTGAAAAACAGCCCCAAGGCCATGAAATGAAACATATATATAGTGGTAAGGGAGTGCCACGCGTTTAAAGCTGAAGGAAAGAAGAAAACATTTCTCAGGTTATGTCAATCGATTGAGACACCAGTCAATCGATTGGTAACAGATATTTGTAGTCAATCGATTGGAAACAATGTCAATCGATTGGGATCATGTCAATCGATTGGAAATGTTGACACGTAATCACTTTTAGTTGGTTGAATGTAAATCGATTGGGAATAACTTATCAATCGATTGGTATCAGAAAAGTGTCAATCGATTGGGAATATGTCAATCGATTGGTATCAAAAATCACCAGAAGGAAGAGAAAGTTTATACGAGTATAGAAATGAAATACCGGGTCTTATTAATATACCAAAATACAGGGTATTACAGACTGACACCCATATGCATGTACTACTGACCCACATGAATGATATGCACTTAAACAATAATGCTGAATTAAGGAACAACACGCGTACGGGAATTAATGAGTTATACTACAATGTTTAGATCACTTAAACATAACCAAATAGAGTTCTGATCAACTAAATTCCCAAACATAGCCTTAACAGTATATAAATTTCATCCAAACAGTCACTTAACAGAAAAACAGACAAAAACAGAAACTGCACTACCTCGCGCGCGCGGGCCGCTCGCGCGAAGGGTCGCTCGCGCGGGCCGCTCGCGCGATAAGCCCATTTTTCCTTTATTAATAACCTTTTCTGACTGCCTGAGGAAAGCAAGGTCGCGCGCGCGGATCGCTCGCGCGAAGGGGTTCTCGCGCGACCCTCGCTAGCGCGACCAGCCAATTTCCAAATATATATATAAACTCTTACGTCTGCCTGGGGAAGCCTACCTCGCGCGCGCGGGCCGCTCGCGCGAGGGGTCGCTCGCGCGGGCCGCTCGCGCGATTATCGCGCGCGCGATCGTGGCGCGAGATGAAGCTGAGGCTTCGTCTTCTTCGCAGAAACTGCCCTGTTTCAGCTTAAGGGGTCCAAAATGACCCATTTTGGAATTCTAAAGTATATAGGGCATATAATATATGGTTCTCTTCGGTTTTTCACAAGGATTAAGAATCTAAAGTCAATTTAACACCATTTGATTCATAGCTCTCCAATTTTAGGAAAAACTAAAACATGTCAAAATTTCATTTTCTATATACTTTCTTATATGAACGAATTAGGCTCTATAACTTCAAACATGGCATATATGATGTATAATCTTCCATATTCATCTATAAAAACGAAATATGATTGAGTTTGGAAAATGGTGATTTTTGAAGCTCAAGCTTCCATGGACGAATTTTAGCAATGGTGCTTCATTATACATACACATGCTCAGTAAATAAGTATAGAATTACATTGGGAGTGAGTTAATAATACTCACTGTGATTAAGAGTGTAGAGATAAGTGTTGAGAAAGAGAGGCCAAATAAGAATCCAATTACAAGCTAGGCTATGGAGAACAAGAGCTTTCCCTCTCTCTATATTTCAGTGGTTTAAACTCTCAAGCTCACTCTAAACTCTCTGTGTTTATAATGCAGAATAAGAGTGTATGTGAGATAGTGTATAGCATACATATAGAAATTCAATTTGGGAAATCTTGGGGACCAAGTCCCTTCATCCTCACACTACAAATGAAATGGATTTTCAATTTCTGAAAATACACAATACATATACGTATATAAGTCTGCAGATTAATTCTACAGATTGTGAAGAGGCAATATAGGTTTGTAGGGGGTCAAGTTGAGTTGTTTGGGAATAACAACTTATGGCCTTAGGAGCACATGCACAAACAAAGCATTCCCAAACAAGCCCAACCCAATGATCACTTGCCATTAATGGAAATAAAGCATATATCATGTCCAACTTTACGTCACTTCCAAAATCTGGGGAAGTTTAGTACAGCGCAGACAGTTTTGGACATAAACTGGTATTTTCGGGGCGCGGTGGTTATCACAAAAATACAGAAAATTCATTTTAACGTAGGAAGTGATTTTCTGGTTTCATAAAAATACTGATTGAGTCTGTAGAGGTTACTTTCACCGTTTTGAAATACAGATTTTGAAATCCACACAGGTATTACTAACTTTTGTAAAATTGCAGTTTGGCCCCCAATAGAATTTAAATATGAATTAGATAAGACATTAATATTCCAAACAAGTGACTGGAATTAAAATAAAAGCAGACCATGCTAATAGAATTTAAATATGCCAATGCAAATACACATAAATTAAATATGGGCATGACTTTTAAATTAAATGGAAATGCAGGTTATTACACCCTTCCTCCCTTAAACAGGATTTCGCCCCCGAAATCAAGACTGACTAGTCCTGAAATAACTCTGGGTACTTCTTCCTCATATCAGCTTCAACTTCCCACGAGGCTTCGTTCTCGTCATGGTGATTCCACTGAACCTTCACCAACGGGATATCTTTATTCCTCAACTTCTTGATACTCTGATCCAAAATCTTCACGGGCCTTTCCTTGTAAGAAACGTTATGACTTGTCTCAATGTCGTCATAACTAACCACATGTGAGGGGTGTCGTATGTATTTCCTCAACATACTCACGTGAAACACGTTGTGAACCCCAGACATCTTCGGTGGTAGTGCCAGTCGATAAGCTACTTTCCCGACACGTTCCAAAATCTCGAACGGTCCGATAAAACGCGGAGCTAACTTTCCTCTCTTGAGACCAAAACGTACCACTCCTCGGGTTGGTGAAACCTTAAGGAGTACGTGATCTCCAACACTAAACTCCAAATCCTTCCGGCGTCGATCAGCATAACTCTTATATCGGCTTTGACCGGTTCTCATCCTCTCCTTGACCAAAGTAATCTTCTCATTGGTTTCTCTTACCAAATCTGGTCCCAGCAACTCTGTATCCCCAACTTCAGCCCAACACAAAGGGGAACGACATGGTCGTCCGTACAGTGCTTCGAACGGAGCCATACCGATACTCGCGTGATAACTGTTGTTATAGGCGAATTCAACCAATGGCAAGTGTGTCTCCCAAGATTCTTCAAAATCGATCACACAAGCCCTGAGCATATCTTCCATGATCTGATTAACACGCTCAGTCTGCCCATCTATCTGAGGGTGAAAAGCAGTACTCATCTTGAGCGAAGTTCCCATAGCTTCTTGCAGACTTTCCCAAAATCCAGAAGTAAAACGCGCGTCACGGTCTGACACTATTGACACAGGTGCACCGTGAAGTCGCACAACTTGTTGTATGTACATCCGGCTCATCTTCTCTACCGGGTATGTCATACTATAAGCGATAAAATGAGCGGATTTCGTCAATCGATCCACGATTACCCAAATGGCGTCATGATTTTGCTGCGATCGAGGTAATCCTACTACAAAATCCATCGTAATGTGTTCCCACTTCCAACCAGGGATAGGTAGCGGTTGCAACAATCCTGACGGTCTCTGATGTTCAGCTTTGACTTGCTGACACGTCAAACACTTGGATACGAATTCGGCCACATCTTTCTTCATACCTTCCCACCAGAAATTTCTCTTCAGATCTTTATACATCTTCGTTCCTCCCGGGTGAACTGTATATCTCGACTTATGTGCTTCTTCCAGGATATCCTTCCTTAACTCTTCATTACCTGGCACATATAATCTATTCCTGCACCGATATCCTCCATCGACTCCCACTTTCCATTCTGTCGGGTCTTTTTCTGATATCTTCACGAACCATGCCTGAAACTTCTCATCTTCTTTCTGAGCTCCAATAATGCGGTCGATAAGAACAGGCTGTAGGATAAGACATCCGAACAATTGTCCTTCTCCTTCTTCAGCACCCTGTACATCGAATTCCGCCAAGGTCTCCAATGCTCGCCACTCTCTAACCATCAAGGAGGCAATCGTCTCACGAGTCTGTCGACTCAGGGCATCAGCAACCACATTAGCTTTACCCGGGTGGTATTCTAACGTGAAGTCATAATCTTTAATCAGCTCCATCCATCTGCGCTGCCTCATGTTCAACTCTTTCTGTGTGAACAAGTACTTTAGGCTCTTGTGATCAGAGAACAAATCAAACTTCTCACCGTAGAGATAGTGTCTCCAAATCTTGAGTGCGAAAACTACTGCTGCCAACTCCAAATCATGAATGGGATAGTTCAACTCATTCGGCTTCAGCTGTCTGGATCCATAGGCGATCACCCTGCCATCTTGCATAAGTACACACCCTAACCCTTGATATGATGCGTCACTAAAGATAGTGAACTTCTCATCAGGCTTGGGTATTGCTAGTACCGGTGCGGTTGTGAGTCTCTCTTTCAACTCTAGAAAGGCTCGCTCATGCTTCTCTGTCCATTCAAACTTCAAATTCTTCTTCGTCAACCCAGTTAAAGGCGCTGCTATCTTCGAGAATCCCTCAACGAATCTCCTGTAATAGCCTGCGAGTCCAAGAAAACTCTGAACTTCCGTAGGGTTGCTCGGTCTAACCCAATTTGATACAGCATCGGTCTTGGACGAATCCACTGAAATTCCTTGAGATGATACCTTGTGTCCCAGAAATTTCACTTCTTGTAACCAGAACTCACACTTACTGAACTTGGCATACAACTGATGGTCTTTGAGCGTCTGCATCGCAATCCGTAGATGTTGCTCGTGTTCTTCTCCTGACTTAGAATAGATCAAAATATCATCAATAAAGACGATGACAAACTGATCTAAATAAGGCTTGAACACTCTGTTCATCAAATCCATGAATACTGCCGGGGCATTCGTCATTCCAAACGGCATCACCAGAAATTCATAATGACCATATCGGGTTCTGAAAGCAGTCTTAGGTATGTCTTCTTTTCGTACCCTCAACTGATGATATCCCGACCTTAGGTCTATCTTGGAAAATGTCGTAGCTCCTTGTAGTTGATCAAACAAATCATCAATCCGAGGCAAGGGATACTTGTTCTTGATAGTCACACGGTTCAGTTCTCTGTAGTCGATACACAATCTGAGTGTCCCGTCCTTCTTCTTTACAAATAACACCGGTGCTCCCCAAGGCGATGTACTTGGGCGTACAAAACCTAGGTTCTCGAGCTCTTGAACTTGTTCCTTCAATTCCAACAGTTCTGTGGAGGCCATTCTGTAGGGAACCTTGGTGATTGGTACGGTACCCGGTATAAGTTCAATGCAGAACTCTATACTTCTCTCGGGCGGTAGACCAGAAACATCTTCAAACACTTCTTCGAAGTCCTTGACTACAGGTATAGATGACGCTGTCACCTCTGTACTGACGACTTCGATGTTGGCTAAGCATCTCGTGAGGAACATATCTCCCGTAGGGTTACATTGAAAATCAAAGGGTTGATTCTCATTGTCGGGGAATGTAATTCTCTTCCTCGCACAATCCAGCTTCACTTGATTCTGAGAGAGCCAATCCATTCCTAGGATTATGTCAAACTCCTTCATTGATAGGACAATCAACCTAGCAGGGATTTCACGGTCTCCTAACCATAAGGGACAATCCTTGCACACGTGTCCTAATCTGACCGCAGCTCCTAATGGCGAAGTAGCCTTCAAAGCTTTCTCTAAGCGATGAGGTAAAATACCCAATCTTCGAATTGTATTAACAGATATGAACGAAAGAGCAGCACCCGTATCAAATAACACTTTAACATGGGAGTTAAACAGAGTTAATGTACCTTCTACTGCTTGCTGATCAGGTTGAGATTCTCTATAATTTCCTTCTTCATACGCAGTTCCATCATATCCAGCGGCATCAGGGATAACAGCATTCAAGCGAGTCTGACCCTGTTGACCATAAGTCACCTGCTTAGGAGCAGTACAGAACCTGCTGATGTGACCTGGTTCACCACAGTTGAAGCAGACTATCCCTTGCTGAGTAGCACGCCTTGGTGCCTTACAATCACGAGCCAAATGACCAGGGTTGCCACAGTTGAAACACTTTCCACTACTACTTCCTTCTCCTACTCGAGGTTGAGTCGGATAGGTAATAGCCTGAGTCTTCTTGCTTCCATCAAAATTCCTCTTCTGCCCTTGGGTACGGTTCATTGGTGGTTTATTCCCAAAATTACCCCTTTGAGGCGGTCGGAATTCAAATTGTTTTCGGCTCACTCGAGCATCCTCTTCCAGATCGGTACCCAAACCAACAAGTCCTTCAAACGATTTATCCAAGTGGCCGAGAGTCAAGCGGCGAATCTGCGGTGTCAGCCCTTGATTAAACTTCCGGATCTTCTTCTCCTCGGTATCAACCAAGTGTGGGGCAAACCGAGACAGTCTTTCGAACTGTGTGGTGTACTCTTGCACCGACTTGGTTCCTTGCGTCAGATCCATGAATTCCTTCTCTCTTCTGTGCCTCTCCGTAGCCGGGAAGTACTTCTCCAAAAATCTCCCCTTGAACGCAGTCCACGTCATTCCCGTTGCAGCTCCATTCCCGATAGTAGCTATGACCGAATCCCACCAATCTACGGCAGCATCGGTCAACTGAAATGTAGCCAATCTTCTCTTGTCTATCTCGTTGCATTGGACAGCTTCAAACATCCGGTCCATCTGTCTCAACCACTGTTCCGCTTTCCAGGGTTCCGCGGTACCCGCAAACTGTTCGGGCCTCAGAGCACGGAATCTTTCTAGCAACTTATCTCCCGTTTGACGGTCTCTTCGGTTGTCGTTCGTATTACCGATTCTTTCTAGCCGTCTGATAAACGCTTCAAACATTCCTGTAGGATCAGCAGCCTCGGGCGCTCCTTCGATCAGGTTCCTGTTTCTCCTGACTCCTCCAGCCATTCTATGCATGATAGTGGTAGTAGAATGAGAAACATGCATGCAACAGTGCAACAACATTCAAAAGAGTATATCTTATATATATAACTTCTGCCAAGTAGATACAAAAAGCATGTATGGTCAGATCAATGCCTACCCTATCTGCATGGGTTAGGACGCATGCAAGAGTTAATGCTACAAAAATGGGGTCATTGCCCTACACTCTAATGCATGTAATTACAGCTTGCAAAAAGAGATAGAGCTAATAGTCAAAACAGTCCATATGTACAATGCGATATCTAAATAATCAGTCATCGCCGTAAGTAGCCATCAACAGGTCAAGCGAGTCGGCCTGATGCAGTCGCTGAACATGGGAGGGGCCTGCCCCAAAGTTACAGCTGTGAGAGGTCATCAGTGAAGCAGGTCCAGGGACATCTGCCTCAGGCAAGGCTGGCTCAAGTGCAAGCGCCTCCTCAAGGTCGACCGCAAAGTCGTCCCATCCTAAGCCATCCTCCTCGGAAATGGAAGCGAGCACAATATCAACGTCCCCGTCATCCTCAACAGCAGGGACGACCGGTGGAGGTACCTCCAGCTGTGCAAGGTGGGCCTGCACAACCTGAACCTCAAGGGGAAGATAGAAGGTATCGCTATTAACCAAGCGAACCATCTCAACGAGTACTAAGCGCTGAATCTCTATGAAGTAAAGAATCTCGAGGCGAGCACGAGATAGGTCGACCAGTCCTAAAATATGAATCTGATGCCAGAGGTCTAGCTCGACGGTAGCAGCTGCACGCTGCCCAACAGCAGTGAAATAAAGGGTCGCCGAGGCCGGTACTATAGCTCCTACCGTAACCCAATGCCCTCCAAAAGGATCAGGTACAAACAGGGGCTGAGCTGGATCCATACCTGAAAAGGTACTACTTAAAGTCAGAACAGAATAATCTTAGGCGTTTGGGTTCTGAGTCTATCCTCCCTGTCGTATCATCGGGTGTGTAACACTTAATGGAATGTGGAATCGGGTCTATACTGGTAAACCCTAACCTGGCTAAACTATCTTGTGATAAATAATAACCTGGCTCTGATACCACTAAATCCTGTCACGCCCCGACGTAGCATAAATAAGGAAAGCGTTTAATTTCCTTTATGGACCCGTAGGTCGCGACAGTTTGAAGGATCGATTCCGTCCCAAACGTCAAACAACAAAACATAATAATCAGAGTAAAGCAATCAAGGCTTACAAAAATTTTCTATCTTATTACATCTTATAAACCGGGGTCAACTAAGGCACAAACCGCCTTGAAAATAAAATAATAACTTAGAGTCTGTTACAGTCATCCTTAAAACAAAACAGTTTAAAAACTCAAACAACTAAACTTAATGCATAAAATAAACAGTTTCTTTATTCCAACAGCAGCCACCTCAATTAGCGTAGTCATATGTTTCCTCCTGGTTAAAACCTGAAAAGCCTGAACACGAATGTCCAGGACGCATCAACGTCGTCAGCTTCAAGAAGCTGGTGAGTATTAAAAACATGACTTTGAATGTAAAGCATACCCATTTACCTTTTTCCATTATTAAAATACTGAAAGAATTTATTTTATAACACAACAAGGAATATAATAAAAGTCTTTCATTCATAAATACAGATACTCGTGAAATGGGACGATGCACCACACTCATCTCGCCGACTCTTTTCCCTCGACATCCACAACAACCCACTATCCTACTCCTGGTATCTTTGAAACACTCAGATAGCCACACTTTAGCAACGGGGCGCCAGGGAGTGTCCAGTTTGCCTCACACTTTGGTCCGGGGTACCAGGGAGTGTCCAATGCCTCACACTTTGAATACCCTAACCGCCATGCAAATACCGGGGCAACCCCTCACACAGTATCCAGACTTGAGTTATCAGGGAGTGTCCGTAGGCCACACTTTAGCACTACCATGGGTGCCAGGGAATGTCCGAGTTCGGCTTCACACACTTTAACGCTTCCATGGGCGTCAGGGAGTGTCCTTATTTGCCACCGTCGCATTTCAAAGATACCCTCTTCCACAAACTCAACCACATCCACAACCACAACCACGACCACAACCACAAACTCATACTCAACCACAACCACGACCACAAACACAATCTCATACCCTTTCCACACTACCATTACTCTTTTCCACACAGACTGACACCCATATGCATGTACTACTGACCCACATGAATGATATGCACTTAAACAATAATGCTGAATTAAGGAACAACACGCGTACGGGAATTAATGAGTTATACTACAATGTTTAGATCACTTAAACATAACCAAATAGAGTTCTGATCAACTAAATTCCCAAACAGAGCCTTAACAGTATATAAATTTCATCCAAACAGTCCCTTAACAGAAAAACAGACAAAAACAGAAACTGCACTACCTCGCGCGCGCGGGCCGCTCGCGCGAAGGGTCGCTCGCGCGGGCCGCTCGCGCGATAAGCCCATTTTTCCTTTATTAATAACCTTTTCTGACTGCCTGAGGAAAGCAAGGTCGCGCGCGCGGATCGCTCGCGCGAAGGGGTTCTCGCGCGACCCTCGCTCGCGCGACCAGCCAATTTCCAAATATATATATATATAAACTCTTACGTCTGCCTGGGGAAGCCTACCTCGCGCGCGCGGGCCGCTCGGGCGAGGGGTCGCTCGCGCGGGCCGTTCGCGCGATTATCGCGCGCGCGATCGTGGCGCGAGATGAAGCTGAGGCTTCGTCTTCTTCGCAGAAACTGCCCTGTTTCAGCTTAAGGGGTCCAAAATGACCCATTTTGGAATTCTAAAGTATATAGGGCATATAATATATGGTTCTCTTCGGTTTTTCACAAGGATTAAGAATCTAAAGTCAATTTAACACCATTTGATTCATAGCTCTCCAATTTTAGGAAAAACTAAAACATGTCAAAATTTCATTTTCTATATACTTTCTTATATGAACGAATTAGGCTCTATAACTTCAAACATGGCATATATGATGTATAATCTTCCATATTCATCTATAAAAACGAAATATGATTGAGTTTGGAAAATGGTGATTTTTGAAGCTCAAGCTTCCATGGACGAATTTTAGCAATGGTGCTTCATTATACTTACACATGCTCAGTAAATAAGTATAGAATTACATTGGGAGTGAGTTAATAATACTCACTGTGATTAAGAGTGTAGAGATAAGTGTTGAGAAAGAGAGGCCAAATAAGAATCCAATTACAAGCTAGGCTATGGAGAACAAGAGCTTTCCCTCTCTCTATATTTCAGTGGTTTAAACTCTCAAGCTCACTCTAAACTCTCTGTGTTTATAATGCAGAATAAGAGTGTATGTGAGATAGTGTATAGCATACATATAGAAATTCAATTTGGGAAATCTTGGGGACCAAGTCCCTTCATCCTCACACTACAAATGAAATGGATTTTCAATTTCTGAAAATACACAATACATATACGTATATAAGTCTGCAGATTAATTCTACAGATTGTGAAGAGGCAATATAGGTTTGTAGGGGGTCAAGTTGAGTTGTTTGGGAATAACAACTTATGGCCTTAGGAGCACATGCACAAACAAAGCATTCCCAAACAAGCCCAACCCAATGATCACTTGCCATTAATGGAAATAAAGCATATATCATGTCCAACTTTACGTCACTTCCAAAATCTGGGGAAGTTTAGTACAGCGCAGACAGTTTTGGACATAAACTGGTATTTTCGGGGCGCGGTGGTTATCACAAAAATACAGAAAATTCATTTTAACGTAGGAAGTGATTTTCTGGTTTCATAAAAATACTGATTGAGTCTGTAGAGGTTACTTTCACCGTTTTGAAATACAGATTTTGAAATCCACACAGGTATTACTAACTTTTGTAAAATTGCAGTTTGGCCCCCAATAGAATTTAAATATGAATTAGATAAGACATTAATATTCCAAACAAGTGACTGGAATTAAAATAAAAGCAGACCATGCTAATAGAATTTAAATATGCCAATGCAAATACACATAAATTAAATATGGGCATGACTTTTAAATTAAATGGAAATGCAGGTTATTACAGACGATACTTCCAGCTCAGGCCGAGGAATACGGATGATACCGTCGTATCAGGTATTCTTCCTATTTGTTCGTATCCTGCACGTATACTTATGGATTCTGGTTCGACGCATTCATTTGTATCACGTGATTTTGTTAAGCATTTAACTGTTAAGTCAGAACCGCTAGGATATGACTTGTGTGTATCATTGCCTAGTAGTGAACCGCTAGTTACTTCTTCGATATTCAAGTCATGTGAGATCAAGATAGGTGATAAAGTCTTGAGCGTTGATTTGATTCCGTTGATGGTGAATTACTTTGATGTTATCTTGGGTATGGATTGGTTGTCGGTTAATCAAGCCAAAATCGATTGTGAATAGAAACGGGCTAGTTTCTATCCGTCAGGACAAGAAGAGTTTACTTTTCAGGGTAAGGGAGTGATCGTACCGCCGTACTTGATATCGGTGATTCAAGCAAGTAAGATGTTGAAGAAGGGTTGTTCGGGTTTCTTATGTTCAATTGTCAACACGCGAGTTCTTGGGCCACTAATAGAAGACATTTCAGTAGTTCAAGAATTTCCAGATGTTTTTCCCGATGAGTTACCTGACGTATTGATTGAAAGAGAGCTTGAGTTCACAATAGAAGTAGTACCAGGGTCACAACCGGTATCCAAAGCACCGTACAGAATGGCACCGATAGAGTTGAAAGAATTGAAAGTTCAGTTAGAAGAACTGTTGGAGAAGGGTTTTATCTGACCGAGTGTTTCGCCGTGGGGAGCTCCAGTTTTGTTTGTGAAGAAGAAAGATGGAACGATGCGTATGTGCATCGACTACCGAGAGTTAAGTAAGTTGACCGTCAAGAACAAGTATCCGTTGCCGCGAATAGATGACTTGTTTGATCAGTTACAAGGGGCTCAGGTATTTTCGAAGATCGACTTGAGATCCGGTTACCATCAGTTGAAAGTCAAAGAGGAAGATGTTGAGAAGACAGCTTTCAGGACTCGATATGGTCACTTTGAATTTTTGGTTATGCCGTTTGGAGTGACTAATGCACCAGCTGCTTTCATGGACTTGACGAACCGAGTTTTCAAGGATTATTTAGATGAGTTCGTTATCGTGTTCATAGATGACATCCTAATCTACTCCAAAAGCGTAGAAGATCACGAGTATCATTTGCGATTAGCTTTACAACGATTGCGTGAAAAGAGATTATTCGGCAAATTAAAGAAGTGTGAGTTTTGGTTGACCGAGATAGCTTTTCTTGGACATATAGTGTCAGCAAAGGGAATTTCTGTAGACCCTCAGAAGATAGAAGCAGTTACCAACTGGGCAAGACCAACGAATGTGACAGACATCAGAAGTTTCCTAGGATTAGCTGGGTATTATCGAAGATTTGTAAAAGACTTTTCGCGTATAGCAATGCCGATGACACAGTTAATGAGGAAAGATATTGCTTTTGTTTGGAGTCCAGAATGTGAAGAAAGTTTTCAAGAGTTGAAAGGTTTACTAGTGAAAGCACCAATTTTAGCCGTTCCGTCAGGGACCGAAGGGTTTATCATTTACAGTGATACTTCATATAGAGGTTTAGGTTGTGTTCTTATGCAAGGTGATAAAGTCATTGCGTATGCGTCGAGACAACTTAGACCGCACGAGAAGAATTATCCAACACATGATCTAGAATTGGCCGCCGTGATTTTTGCATTGAAGATTTGGCATCATTATCTATACGGAGAGAAATGTGAGATCTATACGGATCACAAGAGTTTGAAGTACTTGTTTACACAACGAGATTTGAACATGAGGCAAAGGAGATGGTTAGAGTTGATGAAGGACTATGACTTGTCAATTCAGTATCATCCGGGCAAGGCGAATGTTGTCGCCGATGCTCTTAGCCGTAAGGTACCAACCAACACCGCATCAGATTTGACTTCTCAGAAAGAATTGATACGAGATATGGAGAATTTGGAGCTTGAAGTGATACCGAGGATTGAAAGTGGCTTGATGTCGACAATGGTGGCACAACCACTCTTGATTCACGAGATCGCAGAGAAACAACTTCAAGATGTGGCTTTGAAGAAGATTTGTAATGAGATTTCAATGGGCAAATAACCGGGATTCACGTTTGAGAACAATGTGTTGAGATTGAGGGGTAGAATTTGTGTACCTAGTAAGAAAGATTTGAAGCGAAACATCCTAGAGGAAGCACACAACACAAAGTATACCGTTCACCCGGGAAGCACCAAGATGTATAGAGACTTGAGACATGTTTATTGGTGGCCGAGAATGAAGAGAGAAATAGCACGTTACGTTTCCCGTTGTACTAGTTGTCAACAAGTAAAGGCCGAACGCCAAGTACCCTCAGGATTGTTACAACCGTTACCGATAGCCGAGTGGAAATGGGAGCACATAACAATGGATTTTGTTAGTGGGTTTCCGAGATCGAACACTATTATTTGGGTGATTGTTGATCGTTTGACGAAGTTGTTGCACTTCCTACCGCTTCGAACAACTAAGCCAATGACGTTAGCTAAGTTGTATATTCGCGAAATTGTTAGACTACATGGTATCCCAATTTCTATCGTTTCGGATAGGGATAGTAGTTTTACGTCGAAGTTTTGGAGAGCCATGCAAGAAGCAATGGGTACCAAATTGCACTTTAGTACAACTTTTCATCCTCAGACTGATGGTCAATCAGAGAGAGTAATCCAGATTTTGGAAGACATGCTTCGGTTATGTGTACTTGATTTTCAGGGTGATTGGGAAGACCACCGGCCGTTAATTGAGTTCGCATATAACAACAGTTTTCAGTCGAGTATTGGGATGGCTCCTGATAAAGCTTTATATGGTCGTGTATGTCGTTCACCGATTAGTTGGACAGAAGTCGGAGAAAGAAGGATTGAAGGGCCGAAAATTGTACAAGAGACGACGGATAAGATAAAGGTGATTAGACAACGATTACTGACAGCCCAGAGTAGGTATAAGAGTTATGCCGACAAGCGCAGACGGCCGTTGGAATTCGATGTAGGAGACTTAGTGTATTTGAAGGTGTCACCTTCAAAGGGAATAACCAGATTTGGTAGATACGGGAAACTCAATCCGAGATATGTAGGACCTTTTGAAATCATTGGAAAGGTTGGACCCGTAGCTTATCGTTTGAACTTGCCGAGCGAGTATGCTCAAGTTCATAACGTGTTTCATGTATCGTTGTTACGCAAACAATTAGTGGAAGATAGAGATCAAGTGATGACTCCGACATCGAATGAGATTCAGAGTGATTTAACGTATGTTGCGTATCCGGTAGAGATCTTGGATCGGAAGGATCAAGTCTTACGGAACAAAGTAATACCGAAAGTGAAAGTGTTATGGCGTAGCCAAACTACGGAAGATATGACGTGGGAGATAGAAGATGAGATGCGTACCCAGTATCCGCACCTTTTCAAGACTTGAGGTATATGTTTGGGGACAAACTTCGTTTAAGGGGGAGAGTATTATAACACCCACATTTGTGTTATTTCATTTGCATTACATTGTCATGGGTGATAATGTGATGTGGCGTGTCTTATGACACATGGTTGAGTGAGTTTTGACTCACGAGTTGATTTGGGTGTCTGTATTAGAGAACCCTTTGAAACTGTTGTGATTGAGGATTTATTGTTTATGAAGTCTCTCCGAGTATGAGACGGTCACTGTAGAACATTTTAAATGTTTATCTGAAAATAAATGTTTACCTGTGTATTGCAATATCTGTATTATTTTCTGGCCTAGAATTTATTTCTGTTGTTAGATTTAGTATCCTGGTGAGGACGAATGAACACGCTATTAATTTGGTAGGCTAATTAGCAACTTCGGAAACATCATGTAGAAATTCGTGTTTTAGCAACCAAACGAAACTTAGTCGAAAACTTTTATAATTTTGAGGTTTCACTCGTAAAGCTATGAATAAGCTGTATAGAAAGTTTCAGAGACTAATTAGGAGTTTTGAAAACTCGTGGGGAGGTAAACGTAATTCCCAATAGTTTTGCCTATATATAGATAGAGATGAGTTGAGATATTTCACAAAGCTTAACCTAAAGCTTAAGAAAGGAGGCCAAAAGGGGGCTAGAGGGAGATTTTGTTGCTTCAAGCTTTGAGACGCCAAACGACGACCTTCCGTCAGTTTGTTTTCTCCCAGATTTCATATTCGAGCTCCTCGAGGTAAGAGCTTCGTTTTGATACCTATTAGGGCCTGTTTGGCTAAGTGTTCTGAAAAGTTATTTTCTAGAATTTTTCATAAAAGTTGATAAATGGAATTCTGATCCATAGGAATTGTACTAGACGGACTTCTGCACGTTCTTTGTGCACGGGTTTTCTTCAGATTGAATTATAGGAGCGTTATTTGGAGGTGAGTGATTCAACTATGTTTTGGAATGATTTCTTGGCATGTATTCATGTTATGTTTGAATAGCATGTATTAATTCTTAGAGATATATTGTGTAGTTCATATTGGGCATTTATATTAATAAGTAGGCTCAATAGTACGGTGATATGTTTTGATTACCGCGAGCATGGTGATATGTATTTGAGCATGTTAAGTTGCTTATTTGGGTCAGAAGGAGCACGTGGTCACTGTGCCATTTTGTGGAGCCGATATAGGCATTAAGGTCGCACGATTGAAGAGAAGAATCGTGGGTCTTACCCTTTCGCATGGACTTATTGGCGAGGAGTCGCGGATTGGGAGTATGGACGGGCACGTGAGTCTCCGGCGACTAGTATGAATTGTAGAGACGTGAATGCGGACATGTTTATCATTCATGTGCATATATTGTTTTATTCACTAAGCATTAGCTTAAACAAATCGAAATATGTGTGGTTATTCAAATAACCATTTCAGGTGTAAATGCTGGCGAGGAATCGCAGAAGTGAGTACGTGGGTTGGGAGTTCTCTTGGAAGGCAACTTGAATGTAAATCTTGTAGTTTTGGGATAATAGGAATGTTGTAATAAGAATTTGGTTGTTTTAACCCATGTTTAATTTGGTATGTTAGAATGGATTTTAAACCGTTGTAATAGTTAGTAACATGTTGTAATCCTGCTTTAGAAATGTTTTAATACAGCTAGGATTACTTTGGGTTGAGTTTGGATGAAGTGGTTGATCATTGGTGAAAGTTAGAAAGCTTTTAAACTTGAAATTCTGCAGATTGGGCTGCTGCCAGGGGAGCAGTCGACTGGTCCTGTGTTCAGTCGACTGAACCTCTGTATCTGTTAGCTACTGCTTCTTATTATAGCAAAAGCAGTCGACTGGGCCCCGCCTCAGTCGACTGGACCCCCAGCCTCAGTCGACTGGAATTGCTATTAAACATTGTGAAAACTCCCTGCCTTCTCCCGTCGACTGAGCAGTCGACTGAACCTCTGGTTTTAAAATGTGTTTTGTTTTCCGCTGCGTGTGTTCTTCAAACCTAATTTTTGGGAACGTTAATGAATTGGTTTAGCCTCGGTGGCGTGCCACGGGCTCCGGTTCCGCTATTGTGGGACCGGACTGTGACAATTATTTTGGTTATATCCCCATTGCGATTGATAGAACTCTTCATGTGGAGGTTCTTGATATGTTTGATAATATGGTTGGTAGCACTCGGGTTGATAATGCGCATCATATGTGGGTGCTTGCCAACTCGGGCGATAACTATTTTGATTTTCAAGTGTGTACCTATTATTGGTGCTTGTGTTGTATGGAGGGTAATATGGATAAGACATATTTATCCAAAATTTTTAAACAATTAAAATTTTTTTTATTTACTTGTGAGAGAAAAAGTCCAACAATTTTTATTTGTATTATATATTTATTTTTTTTTATTATTTTAAAAAAAAAATTTAAGAAAAAGAAAAAATGGAAATAACTTAGTAAAATCCTAACCTAGTTGCCTTCCCCGGCAACGGCGCCAAAAACTTGACACGACTAAAAAGTTGTGCGCTCTTGTGTAACACCCAAGTGTAGGTGATCGTGCAAGTAATATAGTACTGGAAGTCCAGGTCGATCCCACAGGGAAGGAATAGGAAGAAAATATACTAAGTTACAACCTAAAGAAAAGAAAATAAAAATGAAGGATTGGAGGTTCTAACGAATCCTAATTAATTAACTTAAACTAAATAGCAAACTAAAGCATAAAGAAACATAACTAATTAAACATATAAATTAAAAGTGTTGGAAATACGTGAATCCACATTGATCCTAACCATCTACCATGCATACTCATTAATGTTCTATGGAGTTCATTCCTCTTCAGTATTCCGTATTTTTCTAAAGATATAGAATCAATAGCCCTTTCATGACCAGGACTACATCATCACAACTGATTTAAAATACTTGGAAGACGGTTTAAAACAATGGTTATTACTTGCACTCTAAATGGTGTTAGCATTCAAAGTGGTTTTCAAAAGTCATTAAAGAAAATAGCCTTAAGGCTTTAAGTTCTAAAAACTGTTGTGACAAACTGAGCTTATAGGGACAATTTGATGACAGATTTCTAAAACAGAAAGTCATAGAATACTTAAAAGAATCATCTCAGGATTTAACATGTTCGATCGATCGAAGCGCTCTCGATCGATCGGACAACCTCATCCTTCAATCGATCGAAATGCCTTCGATCGCTTGACTATGGCTCTGGTTCGATCGATCGAAATACCTTCGATCGATCGAGCCCAGGTTTTCTAAAGATTGCATGGCAGAGGTTAAGAATCAATATTTCATCACATAATTCCAACGTCTAAACTACGGAAACATAAATAAACTAGCGCAGAAACAGTAAAACATAACAATCATAACTACTAGATTCATAAACAATCAACTAAGATAAAGGAAAGGAAAAACCTGGAATAAATCTGAAAATAACTTGTAAATAACTTGAATCTTCAATAATCTTCAGTATAATAATGAAAAAGAGGAAGAAAAATAATAATCTAACCTAATCTACTCCTAATCTAACCCTAAAACTACCCTAAACTGCTGTTTTCTGCGTTCTGGAGCGTCCTCCCTTCGTCTGGTGTCAAAACGACTTATATATAGGGTTCTTGCAGAGTTTACGCAACTTTTGGGTGAATATGAAGTTCAATCGATCGAGCTTAGTTTGATCGATCGAAGGTTCGATCGATTGAACTCTCCTCAATCGATTGAACTCTCTGATTTTGACAACTCTGCGCACCGATGGGAGAATGGCCATAACTTTTCACTCAGACCTCGGAGTGACCTCCCGTTTGCCGCCACATGACTGTAACTCAAAGATCTGCATTTTTTATTTCTAGGACAATCTTCCAAATCTGAAGTCTTCATTGTCAAAATTGGCATTTTCCCAGCTGCTTCCGTTGTTCTATTCACCAGAATCACTTTTCTTTAGCTCCACATCATTGATTTACATCCTAATATCTATAAAACAATGCAAAAACATATATTTTAGCATTAATACAATAAAAAGAACATTGTTATTAGAATGCACCTAAATGTAGGGACTTTGGGGATAAAAGTATGCATAAAAGACCATGTAATACGCTATGAACATGCACTTTTCACCTTGAATCAGTCATGAAACAACTCATATCACGTCCATGCACTGCATATTATCCTCATAGCATAACATCTATATGTCTTGTTGTGCATGTGTGATTTGTTCTTTTGTGCCCTGAACTACGTCCTGGTCTGATCCCCTTTGGGATACGTAGGCAGCTCATGCAGAGCACGACCAACACCAGCCTCAGCGTTCTTGTTTTCATCATTGCATCTTTGCAACACTTTTATCCTAAATCTATAGCCTCCAAAAAGACCTGTCTCTTCAAAACTTTGGCACTCATTTGCGACATGCGTTGCCTCGCAAGTTAATGCCAAAGAGGGGCAAACTGTAGACACCCCATTTTGTCAGCTATCATATTTAGGAGACCTATAGCTTGGCGGTTCACAATGATAAAAAAAGACTCAAAAGGACTCTTGGAAGGTAGTTCTATCTCCCAAAATGCTCAGAATGACCAAAATATCGCTGAAAGCCCAAACGCTCACAGATTTGGACCGAAAGTTCTGAAAACATGCTATGTCATGAAAAAAGTCATAAAATGAGTTTTTAAGAAAAATCAAATGAAATTGTCAGCTCCCAGAGACCCCTGGAGGTTCTGGAAGTTCTCGAAAAGTCCACATTGACCGATTTGACCAAGGTTTGACCAGGTATGACTAGGTTTGACCAAGGTTTGACCGAAATTGTCCAAATTCGTCGAAAAGATCCGAGATCATTCTAGATCATGTGGAAAATACTAAAACAAGTTTTAAAAGAAAATCGAACAAAAACGTCAGCTCCCGGGAGCTTCCAGAGGTTCCCAAAACTTCCTGAAGGTCCCTAGTTTGACCAGTTTGACCAAAAGTTGACTTTAAAACTGGAGCACTGTATTATTTTTCAAACATTTTCATGGATACTAGAGGTCAATAGCTTTCCAACGGTATATCACACATAATTCCTGGATTTAAAACAAATTTATTATGAATTTCCGAAGGTGAAAAAGGCGATCAAATCGACTTTTATCGTGAATACTGCAAAACTTTTCAAAGTGACCTATCTCGGAACTATTTTTTTATATAAATTAGACTCCATTACCTTTCCAACAGTATATCACAACCTCAGTTTGAAGTTAATACGCATTTTTTGTGAATTTTGGACGAAATAGGGCCTTTTCGCGAATACCGGAACCTCTGGGGGCCTAAATACAAATTTCTGGGCGTCTGAGGAGCAGTGCCGCGGTGGCACTGGGCCATTTCCGCGGTGGCACATGGCTAGTGCCACGGCGGCACTCAACCCCCACAGAGTCCATTTTTGTAATTTATTTTGGGGGTCCAAATTGAACAATTGAAGACCAAAACGATGTAGTTTTATGTTCACAGATGTTTGGGACCAATGGGAGCACTTTCCAAATCCCAAAACCACCCCAAATTGGCCTATATAAACCCCCCCTTTGCTCTTCATTTTGGGGTTGGGGTTGGGGTTGGGGGGGGGGGGGGGGGGGGGGGGGGACATGTGCAAAGTTCATAGAAGTTGTAGAGAGAAAGAGAGAGGTTTAGAAGAAGGAAAGGGAGCTTCTCCCACTGATTTTCTACAAGAAAGTGAGTTTCAATCTTATTTTCTTCCATTACCCCTCTTATATCTCACATTCAAGTCTTTCCCAACCACCATTTTTGAGCAATCTTGAGTTAAGAAGCTACTTCCATGTCCAAATGTCAATATCTATGAGTGAAACACCAATCTACAAGTCCAAAATCACATTGATTATCATCTATTGATTGCTATTACTTACTTGTTTACATTAATGTTCATCTCTTCTCACCTCATTTCTTTTTTATTTTTCTTTGATTACTTACATGCTTATCATCATCTAGATGACATGTTATTTGAGGAGGGTGAATCCTTATGGATAGTAGCTCTTGACCTCAAGGACATGTTTGATGGATGATGGTTTTATCTTCAATACATTAATATGTATTTTTGAAGTCATACTCTCAAACAAAACTATGTTTGTGCAAGAAATATTGGGTGTTCTTAATATGAGTTTGATGTTGCTATTCCAAGAGGTTATAATCTCTATTTGATGTTGAAAATACGCCTTCAAAACCCCTCTAAAATCCCAACATTTGGATTCCAAGAAACAAACCTTGTTTTCTCAAGAAATCTTCAAAACAGTAAATGATTTGAGTTCAAAGATTTCTCTAGAACTCAATACTCAATGTATGGATGCAAGACCACTTGGAAAGTCTTCCTAACTCATTAGAGAATACCCATGATTTTTGGTTTGGTTTGGAAACACTTGGAAGGGTTCCATTTTGGCCCAAACATTCATTCCAGACATTCTGTTTTTACTGTCACGACAGCTTGGTTGATTTTCAACTTGTTTTACAGAAAACTTTTCCAAAAGGAGTGGTCCCAACTTATTTTTCCCTTGAACTTCAGTGTCTTAGGGAACTTTCTGTATAATATGAGCCTCTAGATGTTTTGTTTTCATTTTCTAAGATTGTTTTGGCATTTCAGTCGATAGTACGGACTCTGTTTCTGAGTAACCTCTATTGTTTATATGATTTCTCTCAATATGTAATAGTTATTGAGGATTGGCCTTTTGATATGTGTTCTAGACACAATAAGGATGATCTCCATAAAAAATCATGAATTGAAAACATTTTTAACCCTACTTTTCAATTTTCACAAAATCAAGTCACTGTTCTGTCCACTATTACAGCAAGTATACTTTACTTTCATCCCTTGATTTAATGCTTATATGTACTTTAAATTAGTTCATATCCTAGGAAGTGGTCCATACCATATTTGTACATATCCCATGATGATTTCCCCCATGCATTCATTCATCTTCTAGACTTCTAAGTCACTTTAGAAAACCCATGTACACAAACACACTACAACCTTTGCACATTCTAAGATCATACATTGCATCCATGCAAGATTTGGGGTTTTTGTGACCCCTAATCTAAGAAGATTATAAGGAATGAACTAGATCATACGTTCATGCTCCCGCTCGATTAATTCTTCCTTTCTCATCCATCCTTGGGATTGAGAGGTCTTCTTTTCTCAAAGATTAACATGCACCATATTAGCTTGCTAAGCATTTTTTTTTATTTCTTTGATTAATTTGTTTCAAGAACAATTCATGTCCCCTTAGATTAGGAAAACTTGATTACTTGATATATGATTAGACGATTTTTCCTAGATTTATTCGTGTGATCTTTCACTTTTTCATTGCATGATATTTGACTAAGATCTTATGAACGATATCTGATCTTTTGATCTTCCATTTTAAAATTCTTGTGTGATGTAATATACTATCATAGTATTAATTGTCGAACCATACATAGTATAAGATGATTATTTGGATGCTAATTGAGGCCCGTCGAAAGATGGGGCGAGTTGAGGGTGTTTTAGTTGTGACAAAGGCTCCTTCCTCTCTCGTACCAAAATTAGGTTATGAAAGGTCGGTGCCCTTTATCCATTTGGGTGAGTCAAAATTAGGTTTCTTGGTTCCTTAAAGAACAAGTGGCGACTCTGTATCTGTTTTCAACAGACCTCTTATTTTATTTCAAATCAATTTCAAAATAAAGGAAAATCAATTTTGAAACCCCGGAAATAGAAATGGGAGTGGACGACGGATTCCGCATGTCTACATTTGGCTTTAATGATACTTTCCTCAGACATAGTATCATTGTCTGCCTTAACATTTTGATCGAATCTAGGATTGGGCTTCGAAATACCACCTGAATCTTTCTCAATCCTACTTTCCAACTCTTGACCTTGAGTTTTCATGTTGGAAAATTCTTTCCACGGGGTATATTTCCTCTGAAGTCTTCTTTGTTGAGTCCTATTAATCATAGGAACTACCTTTTGGTTCTTTTCTTTAGGATGCTGAAGTACACGACATGTATCCATCTCGACCTGTGGAGGTTTGATCATCCTATTTTTATTTTGAGATCCTTGTTGATCCATCATGTTTTTGATCCTATCATCTTGCATGACAAACCAATTTGGTACTCTTGGTACAAATGTATGCATATCCGATTGTGATGTTTCACCAACTTTTGGTGATGAATTCGAGGTTGCCATATTCATCTCAGTTTGTACCATATTGGCTGGTACTAATTTTGATAGTATGAATTGGGCTTGTCTTTCTCTTTACACTATATGATATTTCTTTGGTACATGAGATGTAACTGGCCTCACATACTGCATGTTCCTTGATGGATGAACAGAATTACCAGGATAAAAATTCCTCGAATAACTGGCTTTGAAATGAGCCATTGGTCTTGGAGAATACCTTTTTGTCACGGGTTCAACGTACATCGAAGCTTGGTAAATTGGACCTTTGAATTGTCCTCTCCCAACATTCATAATTAGCTGAAGTGGAAGTTCATACGAAGCATTCATTCTCTTTTGTTCGAATGAAGGTTGTTTGTTCTTTCTGTCTGTTTTAGCACCAACCCTTTTATCATAGATCTCAGCATATCTTTTTCTACAACCAATGCATAGGTTTTTTTGCATACTCTTGGTTGAAAGTGGGAGATTTAAGACTCTTTTTTGCCATCTCTTGAAGCATTTTCTTTGGTCCTCTCCCTTTGTGTTTTCTTTCTTTGACAAGAGTTTCGAGGGAAACGTTATAAACATTGATGGACACTTCTTATACTGCTGGGAATGGATCTTCGTCGACCCCCATTTGTTTTTCAGGGAACTTCAACTTCCCTTTCTTGATTAAGTTTTGGATCCTGTCTCAAAAAACAGTATAATTATTAGTTGAGTGAGTCCAAAAATTGTGCCATTTGTAATATTTTTTACCTTTTAATTCATCATTAGAAGGTAATTTTATTTCATCAGACAACTTGATTATTTTTCCCTTTAGCAAATGATAAAAAATTTCATCGAGTTTATAAACATCAAATGAATATTTCTTGAATGATCCTTTAGATTTATATGACTCAGCAGAGATATTTTTCTTCACAAGACTTTTGCATGTGAAAGGCTATTTTCTATTATTTCTGCAGCATCTATTTCATAATTAGGATCTTTATAATATGTTTTTAATGAAGAAGCATTCCTTTCATTTTCTTCTTCTAGCAAAGCTTCATATCTAGATACTCGATCAATTAATTCGACGAAATCTCTAAATTCTAATGCATTAAACTTCCTAAATTTGAGGCCATTTAGAGCTAGTTTAACAAATTTAGGCTCTGGCAGAATGATTTTACACTTTGTTCTAGCCCTCTTGAACCTATTTATGAACCGAGTTGCCTTTTCATCAGGTTTTTGACAGAGCCTGGCTAAGTCAGCTATAGAAACTTCTGGTTCTGTTTGGAAAAACTGAGTATGGAAAGATTCTTCCATTTGTGTCCAATTATGAATTGAATTAGGAGCCAAATTGACAAACCATGTGAATGATGTATCTGTTAATGAATTGAAAAATATACGAAGTCTAAGATATTCATTATTTCCTGCATCAGCACACAGACTGATGAATTTTGCTATATGTTCAACTGTAGATTGACTCCCATCTCTAGCAAACATAGTAAAAGTAGGGAATTTGAATCCTCTAGGGAATTGGATCCTATAATCCAGTCAGGATATGCTTCCTATATACTGGAGTTTGTACCCCCCGAGCCATGGGTCCACAAACTTCATGGATTAAATTGATTATGTCATTTCTATCAACCATATTGGGTGTTTATTGATGACCTGGTTGACCCATAGGAGGGTTAATTGCTGGTATTAGAGGTGGTTGAGGAACATTATCCACCTTTCTTGGATTTTCATTTCTTCGACCAACACCTATTCCAGTAGGGTCTGGTTCGAATATATGATTGTTATTTACTCTTCTATTTTAGCCTATTATGTTTTCCCTTGGCCTAGGTTCTTCGACATTCACTGGTCTATAGATCTGATCTTGACCATGTCCTATATGATATCCTTGCATCCCTTCGAACATTGAAGTAGTAGGAATAGGGACAGGCATACAGAAGCTTTCTTGTGAATTAGGCCTAAAAGGAGTCCCATTTGCTTGAATCGAAGGATTTGGCAAAAATAAACCATGAGTATGATTTCTCCCATTCTGTCGAATCACAGAAGGATTTCCACTTGACACCATTACTAGTGTAAAGTGTGGTATGTTGTTGTTAAGGGAAGTGATCAGAGTGTTAACATTCTGAATCATGTTTCCCAAATGATCAAACACTGGTGTCAACTGATTCACCAAATCATGTTGAACTCCTGAACCACCATTTCCATTGTTTGGAATTGGATTCAAATTTTCAACTCCTATTTCTAAGTTTTCATCATTCACATGATCCCCAGTGTTACTACTTTGTGGGTCTTGGTGTGAAGGACTACCAATTTCAGGATTATTAACACCAATATTGGCGTTATCCACAGACCTACTGCTTCGAAGGTTTCTTTTTGTTATCTTTTGACACTAAAGTCCTACCGGGCATGCCAAAAATGTTTGGTTGGTAAATTCCTCTAAGGATATAAGTGGAATTATATAAGTGCGAGCGTGTCAGTCAAGCAAATTGCCAATGTGTGTGATGCAATGAATTTCCAAACTGCACCTCACCAGGGAGATTGTGGTGACGTTCGATGCCTTATCAAGGACTTTAAACGTGTAAAGATATGACTAATTAAAAACTTCGAACTAAGCTATATAACTACTCCTATGAAAGAACAGTAAAGGGAAATAGTAAAATGACAGACTATTTGTTAAGTAAAGTAAACTACAATCTAACCTTGAAGATAACTTCAAAGGTGTCCTAATTTGATAAAAGTACAATATTTGTAAAGATACAGAAGTGTATTGATTGATGTTGATCGAGAGATCTCCTTCTTGATAACAGACTCCCTTTATTTATAATTGTTGAGGCCTCACAGTAACCTCTCCGTGAAATGATCCTTCTCTTAACTGATAACTGCTCAATCACGTGGCACTGCCACGGGTTGACACCTGTCTTCAGTTTTCTTCATTGATCAGCACGTGTCCCATAGTAGTTATTCTTTTAAATAGAGTAAAGTGGCAAACTGCTAGTAACTACCCTCGCGTTACTTCCCACTCAGTTAACTGTCCTGCCATGTCAAATCCCTCGTGGCACTTTCTCATTGGCTGTATAAATTTATCACAAACAGGTAGTTAAAAGATAACATAGGATGAAGAAAAAAAAAAAGACGAAACAAGTGAACATGTTAGTAACATGGTGACGGTGGTAATGGTCGTGGTCCCGTGAATGATAGGCTTCAGATTTGTTTTTTGAAGTTTATCATGGTAAATTATTCCATGTGACATGGTGTAGCAAAACTTGAATCATGATTGGTTGGAATTTGGGGATAAGCTTGTGGGGATAAGCTATGTTGCTTGGAATTTGGGTCAAAGATGGTTCCTAAGATTTTTGGGTGCTGCATATTCATCTATTGGTGTAGATTTATGAAATCCTGCACGGATTGAAATTTATTTTTTCTTGGTGATAGATCCTATATAGTAGCAGATAGGTATCAAGGGTTGAAAATTAATTTTGATACTACTGTGATTGTAGCAGGTTGCGTATGGTGGAGAGGTTCTCACATTCCACTCATACAGGCATTTCTCTTGGGTTGTTAGATTCCGGTTACAGTAAGTATGTGCTTCTGGAGAAAATAGTTGATGGGTTCCAAGATGGCAGGGGCAGACACAAGCGCAATCACCCAACAGAGGTAATTGTTAGGATACTGCACGTAAGAACGTTGATCAAATATTTTTGGAGCAGGTTCGCTATTTGGGTAGTGTGATATTGATCCCAAAGTTGCGGAGGAATATAATATTTTTTGCTGAAATCACACACGACGATTGAGAGAAGTGTGGATAGTTTGTGTCGTCTGGTTGGTTGAGTGGAGACTCCCAAGTACTCGATGAAAAATTCTTATATAAGTGAGTGCGTGGATGGTTTGTTCACGGTTCAAACAATGGTGAGGGAAAATTCTGCTTTGGGAGAAGGAGAGGTCGAGGCTCTTCTCATGTGGAGTTGATGTGTATAATTAACTCGGGGCAATTGCACATGCATTGGTCGTATTGTTCGAATCGGGGGTATCGAGACCGTGTGGATTCGAGGTATGTGCAATTTGGCATTGCTTATGACCAATGGTGAAGTGTTTGCGGTTTGTCAAACAGATACAAAGCAGTGGGCTTTTTGGACACTTTAGTTGAGGGGGGTGCGAGCACACCGGTTAGGGGTGCTGGTGATGTGTGGCGGAGTAATTACCCCATATGTGATATAGGAGTGATTGTTGGGATAATACATTTATCACATGTGGGACAATCCCATTAATTTAGGAATTGTGATTTGACTATATTCTTATTGTGATTTGGTTTTCTTTATGATGGAGTTGTATTACTTGTCCAATAAGTAATGGGTTGCAAACTCTATATATAGGGATGTTGTATGGGAATTTAGGAAGCCCTTGGTGTACAAGTTGGGGGTCTCCCCTCATGGGGGTGCATGGTCTAGGGTGAAAAAGATATTAATCACTGAGATTTTCTGTGAGGGTTGTTCACAATGATAGGGATGTGAGGTAGGGATGGATATTTATTTATCTTTGTGATTTCTCTAGGTTACAATGATTATGTCGGATTCTTGTGGGTATTGAGAGTGGGTATTGAGAGTGGGTATATAAAGGGTGTGAGGGTTGGGTTATGAGATTTAATCCAAAGTGTCTTGTACCAATTGTTTATTCTCAATAGTGAAGGAACGGGTCTCTCGGGTGTGGATGTAGGCAGTTTTGCCAAACCACGTAGAAATTTGTGTTTTTCTTTCGTGTGCATGTTTATTACTGTTGATGTGTTTTTATGTATTATTGAAGAAATTTGATTCCGCGTTTAAAATTCCCAACATAAAGCCAATTCAAAACATAGTATTAAGCCTCCTAACACACTTTTCAACACGAAATACGAATATACTAGAAATTTTAATTAAAAATTTGATTAAAACAAACTGAAATATGATTTAATCCTCATATTACTTTGATGCAATTACTGCAAACATTCCAATATCTATTCTTATTATGTAATATGGAAGACATGCCACGTGGCACAAGGATATGCAAGCTTCAAAATTTTATCTCATAACAAATCAAGGAAATCTAGAATACAAAAAACATGTACAAGGTATATGCCAAAAACACTAATCCTCACCCCTCAAGTATGGTCAAATCTATTAAATACACTAAATCATATCCAAAAATTGATGAGTCATACACCAACACTCAATACACATCTACCTACCCAATAATTTTTCCTCTTACTCATATTCCCACGATTAAACCCAAGAAATCTCTTTTTTTTTTTTTTTTTAAGAAACCAAGGAAATATAGGGTATAACATACTTATACAAGAAATATACATTTAACACTAATCCTCACCCTCAAGTATGGTCAACCAATTAAATATACTACATTATGCCACATGGCCAAAAGTTGATGAGTCATACACTAACACTCAATACACCCTACCTACCCAGTCTAATTCTTCCTTTTCTGTTTTATCCTAAAAATAAGCCCCAATTTCTTTTTAATTTTTTGACTAAGAGAAACAAGCCCCAATTTTACTCTCTCATAATTAGCATATTATCTCTATCAATCAGCATTGAAGATTAAAATATGTTACATGTTCAATGCCTCCCCATCATATTTTTCTTAATTATAGACATTAAGTCCATATGGGAGCAATAATGATTCACATTACCTTTAAGAGAGGGGCACTCAATCATCCCTAATGTCACCACCCTTATCAATTTCATATTTTTTTTATCTGGTCCATATACATCTGCAAGCTCCAGCTCATTTAAAGGTTTCACTCAAGTTATTGTGTAAGTTTTTTCACCCATGGCACGCATAAAGGCAATGATTGCAAACATATGTAATCCTTGGACTGTTACAAAGAAATGGAGAGAACTTCTCTGCTAAATATAGTGCAAATCTAACTAATTACCCATGCGTTATCAGTTATGGTATGTTCGTATTGGTTACATACTTCCATATATGCACACCTACATATTTGGTATTCATCTCTTTGTAATTTTTATTTTTTTCTTGCATCTCTTAGTTTAAACCCTCCATTTGCCTCTTTCCCTCTCTATATTGTTGATTCATGAACCCAATTTTAATCAGGACAACATTAATCCGTCTCCGTCCACCTAATTTCAAGCCCCGTCATTAGCATATTTTGATCTTCATCTTAAATGGACTGTTACAAAAAGAATAGAGAGACTTTCTCTGCCAATTTTAATGCAAATTCCATTAATTACCTGTGTGCTACGCATATGGTATTGGATACTTTTAAGAAGGGCATTACTCAATTGGTCCCTAATTTACACAATCCTTTTAGAGATGCTTTTTGGGTGCAGTTTTGTGTTTCATCTAGATCTCTAGTTTTGGGATTGACTTTCAAGTTGGAAGCTCTTCTATTTTATTTTTTATTTTTTTTATACCTTGTAGCACTTTTATTGTGTTTGGCTTTATTGTTTGATTGATATGTTTAACTTGAACTTAGAACTGGAAATGAGCTTTAGCTTCCATCTGTGTATCTTATTATCGTTCCTTGAAAATCTATATCATATCCATATATATAAACATACATTGCATACTTATTTCCTATATTTGAAGTATTTAGTTTCAATGATAACAAATAGTTGCAAATGGTTGTAGTGGTAGTGTTTCTTGGATGACATGGCGGGGCAATGAATACTTCCGGACATGAAGATGCAATAACATGAATGACATGGGTGGATTTTGTAAGGGTGAGGTCTGACTTTTATAGTGACAGTAGTAATATGCTTTTAGAAAATATTTAGCACCTAAGTTTTTTTCCAATAGGATGGTAAGGGAGACTAAAATCAAATCATTTGACAGCTTAGGATTGTACTGACCAATTCTTTTTTCCTTTTTTTTTAACACACACTGTAATGTGAATAATTTATCGAGAATTTCAATACAAAGTTAATTCATAGAAATCTGAATTTAACAGTTATATACTTTTTATATTCTTATAATGTGGTCTTTCTTCTTAGAATTCGTGTATATGTTAGACAAATATTTAATCTTTTAAACCATCACATTTTAATAAAGTTCTCCGGTGCATTGCATGGATTTTAAATCTAGTTGATAAATAAAACCAAAGAATAGACAAATGAAATCACTTCGCTAAAAGTTACAATGAAAAAAATAATAAATAAATAAATAAATTCCACATGTACTTTGAATTGGCCTTAAAAGCATCACATATCATAATTATTTTCACATTTTAGTGGGAGGGTGGAAAAGTGGAAAACACTTTCGAATCCAACAAGAAGGAAAAAGTTGGAAGAAACATTGTATAGTTTATGGTAGCCAACTAATTATTCCAAATTCGTCCTTTTGGACATTGTTGAAATTTTCTGGAAAATACATTATTTTTAGAGCCTAAATTAAAGGAAACAACTTTGACATTCAAAGATTTTATTGGTTGAGAAAATCTAAATAGTCCAAACTTGCGACAAATGCAATTACAAAATTTGGTCAAGTGACGTGGTAACTTTTCTTCCTAGGAACTAATTAGTTTTTTATTAGCAATGTAGTACGTTGATTATAATAGTGCTTAATTAATGAGAAAGCCAATTAATGTAACATTTCAAAATCCTATAACTCTGTCTCTTCGGCTTAATTTGTTTGGTTTGCAGATTTGAAAAACTAAGAAGAAAACCACTCTGTCTCGTTATTGATTTCAGTAGATCTCACATGGATCCCACACGGAAGTATATGGGGTCCACTGAAGTCAATGGTCAAGATTGTGTGGTGTGGAATTGTGTGTGAGTGTGTATCATTATTGAAATTAGTACCCTTATGTAGCTTGTTTTTTACATCATACATAAATAACATTAAAAATATACTAATTTTCATATATATATTCGAAAATTCTATGGAGAGGGCGTCCTCACTTTAATAAAGAGAGGGCCTTTGTTTTGACCGTCAGATAATATTTAAAAACTGTGAAGTGACAAAATTGCCCTTAATGAAAACATGATTTGACGGTCAAAACAGTAACAAAGTTACCCTTAATAAAAACACGATCTGACGGTCAAAACAGATACCCTCTCTTTATTAAAGAGAATGCGTCCCCTCCATAGCCTGACTATATATATATATATATATATAAATGAAGAGAAATGACTTCATCATTCAAAATGATTACTTTATTTCTCAACTTATTATTTTTTCTTTTTCCTTTTTTTCTCATTATTTTCCATTAACTTCTTCTTCTTTTTTTATTCCCTCAATCCAGGAATCGACAAAGCCTTAGACGTTGTTTGGTTTACAAATTTATTAAAAGAAAACTAGTTGTCTAGTGTTTCCCTTATATTTTCCTAGCGTTCTCCTCAATATCTATATAACATTCGAATATAATTTTTTTTTTTTGAATATGATTATAACTTAACAAAAAAAGGGTGGAGTGTGTCTCACAGGGTAATGCATGGGTTACAAAAGGGTCACAAAGATACTATCAAAATGATGCGGCATCTCACGTCCACCACACTTAACTCAATATATGAAATGTCATATCCGAATATCTCTTTGTAACCCTTTTATGTCTCAAATACTATTCGTCTCATAAACGGCTGGGCGGTGTTTTCACATTCAGCTCTTTGCATTTTACATGAGTTGATTGCAAACAATAAACAAAATAAAATAATAAAATAAAACAACTTTTTTTAAGGAAAGAAAAAAAAGAAAGAAGAAGTTGAACGCAAATAGTACCTTTTTTAGAAGGTACCTAAGGTCCAAAACAGTACTTGGTCATGAAACACATGAATGAGGCACATTAATTGTGAGAAATAGAAAGTGTAACCACCATTATCGATATAAAATCTTAGAGATTTATGTAACATGCATATATATGGTGGTGTTGTACATATTGTGCTCAACTTCTGTTAGCATATATGCTATTATTACTGTGCACAATAAGTTTGCACTCACAGGTTGAGTTATTATTGTTAGTCTACTTCAGAGAGAGAGAAATATATATATATATATATATAGAGAGAGAGAGAGAGAGAGAGAGGGAATCGTAACAAACTGCCAGAAGGGCAATGGAGCACGTGTTGTTCGTCGTTGCAGTGCCGACTGAAGAGGGCTGGACGCATTGGGCATTTTAGCCCTTCACAAGGACAAGAAGTTACACACGCACGCGCACACACACACTCATATATATATATATGAGTGTGTGTGTGTAAAGTGTAAACACACTAAATTGTATCTTCTGCGTGTATGAATTATGATTTGTTATTTGGTCGCCTCTCAATTGCTGGAGAATTTTTGTTTGTATAGTACAATTAAACAGTTAGTAAGAAATATATGTCTTTTGATAATAAATATTTGTACCAATGTTAGAAATATTGTACCTTTTTAAGAAACGTTTGTACATAGTAAAAAAAATGTAGTATTCTTATAAGAAATGTTTGTATAAGGTAACAAAATATTTTTTCCTTATAAGAAATATTGTACCAAATCAAAACTACTTGTGGTTTTACTTTTACTTGTGTAAGAAATCTTTATACTTATGGTAAGGAAGCTTAGTATGCATAATAAATAAACTTTGTACCTGTGACCTTTTGTATTTGTAGTAAGGGAGCTTTGCACCCATGATTAAAAAAAAAAAAAAACCTTAGTACCGGTGGAAAGGAACCTTTATACCTATAGTACAAATATATTTTACCATTACATGTCAAATAGTTTGATTGAACGATTGTACCATACAACCAAACACTTGATTGTATGATTGTATTCGCATCATTTGCATTTTTTTTTTTTTTTTTTTTTTGTATTTTTTTTTTAGTGTGTGTGCTAGAAACTTTCATTTGCATCTCATTGTCGTTTACTTCGTCTCTTTCTTATTCTTTCCAAAAACATATTAAGTAATTTTTATAAAGTATATGTAAAAAAAGGCAAGGGCAGTCTCAGACTCTCAGACAGCTGTCAGAGTTGGGGCAGCCTAACAATAATTTTTTATGTTTCCATAATTCCATACCAAATTTATATTTTAAATAATGTACTCTCTCCGTCCTATTTTGTGAGTCCAATATTCCATTTTGAGATGTCCCAAAATTGTGTCCACTTTCCTAAATTTTATGTACAATTTTTACTTATTTTCCAAAATTATCCCTCATTGAATTCTACACCAAGACAAAATTTTAAAAGTTGTTGTAATGATTAGGGGTAATTGTGAAAAGTAGGTGTAGATTCTTTTTGTCCCCTTAATAAGTTGAGTTCCCAAAGATGGACTCACAAAATGGGACAGAGGGAGTACCACAAAAATCACCTAATTTTTTTTTTTACTAAAAATGCACAATGATTTATAATCTTTGGAGTCTTCACAGATCGATCGGAACCGAACCAAACCGAATTGAATGATCGATTTTTTAAAATTTACTTTAAGCTGAAAACTGAACCAAATCGACCGATGACAAAAAATAGACCAAAAAGTCAACAAATGATCAACCGAACCGACCGATGAATACTCTTAATTGATGTCATTTCTAAAATTGGTTATAAGGTTCAACCTAAAATCGCTTTTGTACTATCTGGGAAGGTACTGAACCAATTTTAAGTGTCATAAGAGAACTGGTTCTAAAACTCAAGTGTATGCTTGGTAGATTTATCCTTTTGTTTGCACGAGATTATGTAGTCAACCTAAAATCACTTCTAAAAGAGCTTCTTTATCGAACCTTTATGATTATGATGATTAATTTGAATAAGAACCAATTGAAAATAAGAGATGAATCGGATGGAATTTCGCTCTATGCATTCCCAAACAAGTCCTAAGTAGTATGACAATCCCCAATAAGTCCACTTCAACAAAAACATGCCGTGATCATTTTAACAAGAATCATTAATGATTTTTTTTTAAATGTAATAAATAAAATACCAAATATCAAACTCAGAGATATGTAGGACCCAACTTGATCTTATGTAGACGAGATTAACTATGCCATATGACATGGGTTAACCCTAGCCTTTGGATTTTGGACCACATGCAACACATTAATCAAGAAAGACAGGTTGGTATCAATTATATGGTGCATGAAACAAAATAGTCCATCCAGATTTTATTGATACATCAATAGTACTAGTGTACTATACATATGATGGTTTTGTATTATTATTATTATTATTTTTTTCTATGATGGTTTTGTAACCACTATATATTGTCAGCTGTGTGGTACTCCTTTAATATGAACTTCTTGACAAGTTGGTCTAGGTTTTCACATCATGTATACATGTATTAATGTATATGTATAATACTCAAATCAGAGGTTGTTTTGTACAAAACTTAATTTAGACTAAAAAGAAATGGCCAACAATTATCCCCAGATAGAAATCTCAAACTAACCTAATTTTGATATATCTATGTGTATATATATGCACAGAATTATTATGTTGTGACTGTTGGATCGTCTTTTAATCTAAATCACGCTAGTGAAATGACATATGTATCCTTAATGAAAACACAATCCAACGGCCGAGAACAGAAACCATCACTTTATTACAATAAGGGATCCCTTATTAGAAGGGCTATATATACATATACATGTACATATATAGGGAGAGGCTGTTAGGTGTACTAGGTAAGTGCACTGGGCTTAGAGCATCCGTAGTGGTGTATGAAAAACTTAGGTAAACTTAAGCTAAATTCTTGTATATGTTTGGTGCGCATTGTAGTGGTGTAAAATGGGGGACGACACTCACAAAGCCGTGAGAATGGTAGACGGCACAGTATGTGCCTTGAGGATGGTGGTCGGCACACATTATGCCGTGAAGTTTTGTATGTAAAGAGTAGAAGGCACAGTGTGTGTCGTGAGATGGTGGTCGGCATACACTGTGCCGTGAGGTTTTGTCATAAAATGGTAGACGGCACACACTGTGCTGTTTTGCTGAACTTAAGCGTACAACAAAATTAGGTTTCCTTAAGTTTAACTAATGTATACACTAAATATATCTACACTACTGTGGAACATAATGTAGCGAAAACCTTAAGTTTAGCTAAATTTGGCTGCCTCAACTACACCACTGTGGAAGCTCTTATAAACCTAAAAAAACTCGCGGATCAGCGAGGCGGCGAGACGGGGCACGGGTCAGTGGGACAGCCCATGGGTTTTTTAGGCTTACAAGTCAAATGCACTTACTCAGTGCACCTAAGAGTCTTCCCCTATATATATATATATATATATATATGTATTCATGTATCTTCATTCATGGATGTTGCCAATGGATCTAGGAGTAGACATTCAGTCGGTTCGGTTCAGTTTGGGCAATTTCGATTCGGTTTTGTTCGGCTCGATTTGGAGATTTAGGAACTGAAATTGAACTGAATTATAATTCGGTTCGGTGACTGAAATTTCGGTTCGGCTCGGTTTTTTAATTCGGTTAACTGAATTGTAAAAACCAATATTATTATACATATATTTTTTTTTTCATAACTTTTTTTATGAATTTTTTTTATTTCATATTGCAAAAAAAACAAATTTTCCTTTATTTTCAATTGTAAAAATACTTATATTTTTGTTGTATATAAAGTATTTTAATAATTTAGAAGGAAAAAAAAATTCCAATTCGGTTTTTCGGTTCAGTTCGATTTGGAGAAGTGCAACTGAAAACCGAACTGAAAAAAAATTTAGTTCGGTTTGAAACTGAACTGAAAATTTTAACTGAATTAACTAAACTAAAATGAAAATTTTAGTTCAATTCGGTTCGAATTTCGATTAACTGAACCCTTTGACTAACCCTAAATGGAGCCATGCCACCAGATTGTTCTTTATAGTATTTGCCATTTGGTGTCTTGGACTGTTTTCTAGGACTTAGTTAAAACTAACTCAAATTCCTTTATTACATCAACTACAATTTTGTCTTGCCATTAACTGTTTTGCCCAAATCATTGAAAAATAAAAAGTGTAGATATATGCTCTGTTTGTTAATTCGTGGTGGATCTACAATTAAGTACTAAAATAAGATATCTTCATTACTTTAAGAATAAATTACACGGATTTCCCCTAAAATAAGGTCAAAAAATATACAGAGACCTTTCTCATGGTACAAAAAATTACAATGATCTCCTTTCAGTGGCAGATTTAGAACTTTAATTCAGTGGGGGTGAAGTTTTTACGGGGGTTCAGGGGCGGCGCCCCGACCGCCTTTTTGTTTTGTTTTGTTTTTTGTTTTTTGTAGAAATAGTATAATTTTATGTGATTTTTTCTATAAATTTTGTGTATATATAGGGGGTGAGAAATTTTTTGTGTTTTTTTTGTCTATCTCAGAGGAGGTTGTTTTTTTTCACTAAACAGGAGCAAGGTCGAGGAAGTTAATGGTGGATATGGGGTGTTTGAGTCTTTCGAGAGCTTCTGCGAAACAACTTGATCATCTGCGTGGGAACATTTTTTATTTTTATTTTTTAGAAAATGCCCTGTGAGACACTAACTCTAGGTGGTTTTTGTTTTGCCTTTTGGTATTTTATTATATAATATATACATATATACACACAATATATAATACTATAAAATTTAGAGTGGGAACAAGTTGCCAAATAAACTGTGTCAAAGTTCTAAAAGTTACAAAAGAGTAATGCTATGCTTCCCAAATTTCTATTTCAAAAGTGCTTCCCAAATGACCTAGCGTGGGGTGAGGTAAACAACTTTCAATCAAAATTCAACTGGTCCCACTGTATTTGACCTAGTTCCATTGCCACATCATTTGAAAAACACTTTTGGGATAGAAATTTGGGAAGCATATCATTAGTCTTTACAAAAAGTCTCCGAATTAACATAAAATCTTAATAAACGTCCACATATTTTTTTAAACTATCATATATAACCTGTTTTTTTTTTTCGAAAGTTCAGTGAGGAGAGCCCTCTCGCCCCCACTATGGGTCTGCCCCTACCTCCTTTGAGGTTTAGGATTGAGCAACACTTTACACTGTTTGTCTTGTCAGGGTTCATCTCTGATGAGGGAGACTAGATGTAATTTTCATGTTATAAGGGAAGTCACTGTATTTTAACCTTATTTTAGAGGACGTAAATATAATTGTCCCAAATTAATTTATAGTGTTAAAGAATCAAGTTTATGAAGAATTCTTGTTTCAAACGAAAATATAGACTGCATTAGGGCATTTCCAAGGTTTTCTCTGTTGAAAATTCCTACGCTTTCTATACCTTTTTGGGAAAGCTTGAAAAAACATGCCAAACACATGTTTGAACTGACAGACATTGCTTGCAAACAAATTTGACTCAAAACTCTTTTATTTATCTTTGTTCATGGTTATCTTATTATCTACACTACAAAATATATATATATACATATATATATATATAACTTAACAATAATGTTTGGGGACACAAAAGGCCACAAAAAACTTCCACAAAATGAGTGGAAAGTCTACTTGGCATAATAGGGCCCACCAACAACTAACCACAAGTAGACTTCCACCTATTTATACCAAATAGACTTTTCACTCATTTTGTGGAAGTATTTTGTGGCCTTTGGTGCCCCAAGCATTATTGATATATATATATATATATATATATGTGTGTGTGCAGGGTTGGATCTATTGCGACAAAGGGGCTCATTTTGAATTTTTTTTTTTTAAAAAATTACATTTAAGTTCTCCCAGAAAAATAGTCAGAATACTTATGTTAGTATTTGATTTTTTGTGAATATTTATAGCATTAGCTTATATTTACACAAAAATATGCACAAATAATCGGAAAAAAAAAAATAGCTTCGGGGGGCTTCCCCCAAATTTCTGTATAATCGTCTACTCTCATATTTAACTTTCTGCAGATTTTGCCCGGCTAACTTCCCCCCACTTCAAATTTATGCATCCACCCATATGTGTGTGGATACAATATATCAATACAAGTGAGGCAAAAAGAAAATTTTGAACGCTTTATACACTAAAAAAGTGTACAACGTTACTATTTTGATGTCATTAACTTTCTATAATTTCTTATGTTAATTAAATGCTGCAACATGGCCTATTTGGGAGTTCAATATATAGTTTTTGTACATTTGGGTACATGACTAGCTACTAATAATTGGGTGTGTTGGATAACTTTTTTTTTTTTTTTTGGTAATCGGGGGTGTCCGGGCCAGCTTGCACGCACCTCGACTAATCCCCCGAGGTCTGGAGGCGCCGGGTGAATACTCCAGTGACCACGCTCCCATGACTCGAACAATGTGTTGGATAACTTGGATGCAATAGACCTATTTTGTTGGTGACAAGTGACAACAAACGAGCTACATAAAGACTCAAAACAATTAAATGAAACAATAATTTCCATCTTAATAGAGATAAACTGTAATTACAAATAATTAACCCACCATAAATATTGCTGAAAGCATCTTCTAAAAATCATACACTACTACTTAAATGTACCTTACATAAATAGCAAATAAATATAGTATACTACGCTTATGTGAAATAAACATAAGTACTCGCTAGCTAGAAGAATCACGTAGTACTACATCGGAAAATACAAAACTCTACGTGCATATTGCTGTTTTCGTTGTCCTCATCGTTGTAATTACTCAAACTCAAACCTAGTATCAAATCCAAGTTTGTTACAGTACCTTAAAAACAAAAAACCGAAAGCTATGGCCGAGAATAAAATTTGTTAATCAAATTTGTTAATCAAAAAGAGACAAAAATTTGACAATTTGGAAGTAGAAACGGCAAAAAAAGAAAAAAGAAAGACGTACAAAGACAAACAATTGTTTAAATAAACACTTTCCCTTCATTTTACTAATCCTAAAGTTGGAAAATTACAAATATAAAAGTACATATATAAAGCTCCAAGAAAACTCGATTTCTCCTATGAGAATATAACTTATAATCTTCCAACGTATCTTTTTAGAGATTAATAAACTATGTACATATTTTATAGGGGGAAAAAATATGACATGAGATCTACGACTAAATTGCTAAATAAAACTTGGGAAAATATCTAACTCAAGCATATTTAAGGAAATTTTGGTTCAACGTCCTCTAAAATAGATTTTTTTGGTGTTAGGGGTGTTAGGTCAACTCGTTTTTTTATTTTAATAAAAAGTCCATCAACAAAAAATAGTTGTGTGAAATTTTAAAACATAAGAATTTGATTTGATTAAGTTTTATAAATCAACAACAACTCTGACCCCAAAAAAAAAGAGTTAGTCTTTTAAACTGAATTAATATAATATGAAATATTTTTTTACCAATCCATTTCTTTAATTCTTGGATTATCATTCTCTAATTGAACACAATGCTCTATCTATCTGCAATTTTTTTCCTACACTTTTTATTTGAATTTTTTTTAAAATTAATATAAATAAAAAATGAATAATGCTACACCTACATCTAAATTCACATCCTGACATTTGATTTCGATGGATCCCGTATATAATTCATGTGAGACTCACTAGAATTAAGGGTCAAGATGATTGAATGTGAAATTCATGTTGTACGCTTTGTTTTTTAAAATTTTCACATTTTTGTATACACTTGCATAACACATGATACATATATTTAAAACATAATTATAAAATGTATTGTGTGTTTAAAAAAAAAAAAGGGAGGGCAAATGATTGGCACTGACCTTTGAGATACACATGGTGGTATATTGATACGGGTAGGTTATCGACGGGTGGTCTAAGAGACAAAACTAATTGTTCGTTGATAAAATATCTGTCGAGTCTTGACAATATCAAGAAACCGGGAACCGAATAAACCGGTTTCCACTGGCACAGACCAAAAATATTTTACTCTTTAAATGGGGCCGAAATGTTCCCTTCTCTCAAGTCCCTTCTTCCTTCTTTCCCCTCTCTCTCTCTCTCTCTCTGTACTCTCTCTCTCTCTCTACAATGGAATCAGGCGCTCGTCGATGATACAACTAAGTAGACGAGGCGTTTCTGTAATGCAACTTCACAGACCTTTGTTTCTCTCTCTATAGAAATCTCCGACTAAGCTCACTTCTTAATTTACCGGTCGTCGGAGATTTTCCCGGTGATTATATAGATATATACAATATTGTGTGTGTGTGTGTGAGAGAGAGAGAGAGAGAGAAAGCTTATCTAAGTTCTGAATCTCTCTCTATATCTGGATTATCGTTTTTTCGATCATCAATCTTTCACTTCATAGCTTGCTTTCTCTCTCTCTTCATTCAAAATTCGAGTTCCGATTCCTTTTTGGATATAGTGTTTGATCGCTTCGGATTCTCAATTTTTTGATCCGATCGATCTTTATTGTTCACTATTTTGTTTGTTGAATTTTCTGATCGATGCGAAGTGAAATTGTTGGCGTAGTATACAGAAATTGAAATTATATATATATATATATATATATACATTAGAGACGAATTTGAAGCTTATAGAGTCATGTTGGATCTTAATCTGAGTGTTGTGTACAACGAAGGCTCGACCACGATGGCAGAGAAGTTCTCAGAAGGATCTGGAGGAGGCCAAATGGACGAATCAGGCACCTCGAATTCATCAATCGTGAATACGGAAGCTTCGAGTAATGCCGGTGACGATGACTCGTCGTCGACGCGCGCCGGAAGTGGCGACGTCTTCGCCTTCAACTTTGATATATTGAAGGTCGGCGACCTCAGCAACAACAGTGCCGATGAAGGAGATTGCAGGATGAATCGGTCTGAGTTTGTGACTCAACAGCTCTTCCCGGTGAGTGGAGATGACGGATTAACTCAGGGACATGGTTTGGCATCATCGTCAACATCACAGCGCCCTAATTTGGTTGATCTGTCTTTCAATCAAGCTGGTTCAGGTGGCTTACAAGAGATCAGAGTCGTACAACAACCACCACCACCACCGGTGAAGAAGAGTAGACGGGGCCCAAGGTCTCGGAGCTCGCAGTACCGTGGAGTCACATTCTATCGGAGAACTGGAAGATGGGAATCGCATATCTGGTAGTTTCTCGGTGGATTACATATATATTTTATCATATCATATAATTAAATCTCTAATTTGATTTGATCATCAATGTCTCCATTATGTGAACCATATCATAATAATAATATTATTAACATATTTATATTATTAATTTCGTGCAGGGACTGTGGGAAACAAGTGTATTTGGGTATGGACACGATTGTATAATTTTGTTGGTTTGATCGATTTTTAGTGCTAATGTATAGGATTAAATTAAATATGCTGTATTGATGTTGGGTTGTTTTAGGTGGATTTGACACTGCTCATGCTGCCGCCAGGTAGTAATTATAATTAATGCTATATGAGAATTTTAGTCTAGGGTTTTAGCTTAATTTATAAGCTGTTTTTGATCAATTCTCATAAATATGTATTTGTGGTATCAGAGCCTATGATCGAGCTGCGATTAAGTTCCGGGGTGTAGATGCTGATATCAATTTTAATTTGAGTGATTATGAGGAGGATCTGACACAGGTTAGATTATGCACATATTATCATTTATCTGCAATTTATTTATGATTTTATTTACACCCGAAAATGTGAATGTCCCTGTTGCTATTAGTAGTGGACGTGATTAGGTTATCATCTTGTCTTGAATAATTAGCAGATGAAGAATCTGAGCAAAGAAGAATTTGTGCACATACTTCGTCGGCAGAGCACGGGTTTCTCAAGGGGGAGCTCGAAATACAGAGGGGTGACACTGCACAAATGTGGCAGATGGGAAGCTCGAATGGGACAGTTTCTCGGCAAAAAGTAAGAAGCCATGTCATTGAAATTAATAATTCCATGTTTCTGTGCTTATGAGTTGCTATGGGTGTAGAAACATTAGCTAAATGTTTGTGTAAATGAGAATTGATTTCAAATACACTCTCAACTGCATTTGTTATGCTTGTTTGGGAAAAAAAATTTCTACGATGCCTATTTGAAAAAAGAAATGATTGGGGACCCAATTTTTATCATGGGGATTACGATGCTTGCATTGCAGGTATATATATCTTGGATTATTCGACAACGAAGTAGAAGCTGCAAGGTCCTAATGATCACAAAATACACTCTCCCTCATACTGAATTATTACCCTTAATTCTCAACTCCAATAGGGTATCAAAAACCAACATGTATCTGCCTTTTGATTGTCTGGATATTAGGGCTTATGACAAGGCAGCTATCAAATGTAATGGAAGGGAGGCAGTCACCAATTTTGAGCCAAGAACTTATGAAGGGGAGATAATATCTGAGGCCAATAATGGAGGTATTACTTGATACTTCATTCGAGGGACCTTTTTATTGTGATATACAGTAGTATGTATCAGTTTCTTAATGCCTTATATGCAGGTGGCAGCCACAATCTAGATCTAAACTTGGGGATTTCGATGACTTCTGGAGAAAGTCCAAAAGAAATTCAAAGTTTGGGGCATTTCCAGTACCACCCATATGGTCTGCATGACGCAAGGGGATCAAAGGTAATGTCGACTGAGCCAAAACTTAATTATCTTTTACTATTTTCTTAATTGGCAATTGTCACTTACCGAGCGGAATGGAGAAAAGGAATTTATGTAGCAGACCCCAAATAATTTGCAATAAAGACTTATGCTTAGTTTGGCCCCCACGTGGCTTTTTAAAAGGAGCTTATGAAATTTATTACTAAGTTGTTTGATAATTTTATGCAAGTGACACACTACTCTTCAAAAAAACATCATGAAACCAAAACGCAACCTAGAGCTTTTAAAAGCTCCATTCTAGAGCTTTTAAAAGCTCCTCCCAAAAAAGCTCTAAGTTCAATTTTTGCAAAGCTGATAAACTAGTTACCAGATGAATTAACATGAAATTGTGCTTTAAAAAAGGAGAAGCACCAAAATGGGGGCCAAACTAAGCCTTAGTCGAGTGGAGTTTACCCTCATTTTTTCAATTGCAATATGTACCTGTCAAGCCTCAAGCTCTTTCTGTTTTTCAATTCCATTTCAAACTCTGGAGAATTTATTGGCGGTCAATCTTTTTGCTAATTCAACCAGTTAGAACACATATGGTTTGTCTTCTTCTGATGATGGATGATTCAGAGCATACAATCCACATCTTCTATTATGAAGCTGTTGATAATCTCTGTCCATTGTGTTCCACTATTACAGGCGGCGAACCCTGCTATTATGACATATCCGCCTCTTAAAGCTCCAGAAACATCAGAGCACCGTCCCCCCTTATGGAGTGATGTGTGTTCTAACTTCTTTCCCAACTTTGAGGTAAAACCTTTTGCCTGTGTTTTGTAATTCTGTTACTTCATTAGATGAATTCATCATTCTAGCTGGGCTGTTTTTCCTTCTCCTTTTTTTTCTTTTCTTTTCTTCTTTTTCTGGTTCTTTTCTTTTTTTTTTTTTTTTTTTGCTCTCTTACCTTTCCATACTTAATGTCGTTTTGCAGTTGCTAAAATGTGTTGAGTCGCATTGTTTGGTAGTTGCATTCCTCCTAAAATTCATCTTCTTAGAAAAACACTTGGATACTAGGATGAACTTACAGATCATCCTTTGTCTTTTCTTTTCTCTTTCTTTTTCTTCTTCTTTTGACTATTGTGACAAACATGAAAATGTTGCGGCTATAGTGTTAGCTCCAGAAATGGTTAGATTGGTCATCCAACTTGTGATTACTAGTTTTGGTATTGGCTATGGACTGTTTTACTTTCATGAAACAGTATGCCTACATAAGGGCATCTCTTACTCAAAACACATACCAAATTTTTATTTTTGTAAAAACATCAACCAACCCTTGACCTAATCCCATGCCACAATTTGAGTTATACTCGAACTTGAACCAAAATCTGCAGCTGTTGATATGAGTATGAGTAGATGGTTAGATGGGTTTGTTTGTAAAGATTTTTTCTCCGACTAAATATGGTTTGGATTTGATGTTATGGGATCTCTCAATCAGATTCTATAAGCAGTATAGGGAAAGTGGGAATTTTATAAGAATAATTGAGAGAAATTTGAAGTGACCCTTGGGAGGGATTCATACTTTTACTCGAATTTCCAGTCAAATATGAATAAGGGTTGGAGATAGCCTAACACAGTCAAGATCTATATCCATGGAGTGTAAACCATGATAATGGCAACTTTGGAAGCCTGCCTTTATTAAAGGGGAGGGAAAAGTTTCATTAAAGGAGAGGGAAAAGTTTCCATTTTTAAAAAAAAAAAATTTATTTGTGCAAATTGTTTGACAGGAACGAGCAACTGAACAACGAAGAACTGAAATAGGTTCTTCTTCACAAGGACTCCCACATTGGGTGGGGCAAATGCATGGTCAGGTCAAGGCTACCCCAATGACACTGTTCTCCGCTGCAGCATCATCAGGATTCTCATCTCCGGCTCTCTCGGCTGCCATTTATCCATCGAAACTTCCCAATCCAACGGCTCTCAATCTGTGTTTTTCGTCATCTTCCATGCCTACCTCCAACACCTCTCCATACTATTATCAGATGAAGCCACCACCACCGCCGCCATGAACTGTTGCCTTGTCTGTATCAGAATTTGGATAGGCAGGTATAACAAAATTGATTTTTGAATTCAATTGTATGTTTCATTACACACCAAGACCTGGCTTTTTGTTGCTTTTTGTGGTAACGACTTTGCACTCTGTTGAAAATACTAATCTCTTTGGCCTGTACTTCGTTGCATTACGGCATGGCTATATACAAGTTTTGTTTGTTGCAGTCTCTCTCGCTTTTTTTTTTTTTTAAAAGGAAGTGTTAAAAGTCTGCTGTGGTTTTTGCTCAAAACTGCGGTGGGGGTATATGAAAATGCTTGGTTTGTCAAATAAGGAAAGTCACATTTTTCATGAATACTCCATCTTTTGATCTATCACAAATAAATAAATAAATAAAAATTTGCATTCGTGATTCTAACACGTGACAAATGTCACAATGAATCAACTTTGCCGTTGCACCCTGACTCGCTTCATATCAATTACGGAGTAATAAAAAAAAATGAAATAAACGAGAAGAGTTAAAAGAGTTGTCATGAACTATAACGACAATGGCCCTCCTTTTGTCCTGAAGGGAAAAAGAGCAAGAGTCATGCCATTCAAGTGATCCATTGCTTTTCAGCAACAAAAAAAAAAGTGATCCATTGAAAGATGGGTCAATGTCTCTTACTTTGAGAATGAAACAATGATTCTTTTGTTGTACTGTAATATATTTTTGGATTTGCTTTGCCTGTTTTACCTAAATACATGTGGTTGCAAATAGTTATTGGTGGTTCATGGATTTTTTTTTTTTTTTTTTTTTTTTGGGGATACTATGACTTCGGAACCAATATTTGTTGACGTTTATTAGAGTAGAACAGAAAAGATAAACTCTAAACACGTACAGCAATCCTACATCATGTACCAATTTAAGTCAGGAGGTAGGTTGACTGCTAAATTTGAATCCTTGCCAAAGATCTAAAGTTGGTATGCCAGAGCTTTGAGGAGCTATGATTACCACATGTGAGGGTGTGTCCGGGAGTTTTACCATCTGGGTTTGAGTTGGTGGCATCACTTATTCAGTATAGACTATGTATTTACTCCAAAAATTATTACCTGATTTAGACGATGTAAAAGATACTGCCTTATAGCCAAATTGTTGACTAATGGGGAGATAATTTAACCATATGACAGTTCGCTCTCGGTTGAAACCACCACATGGCCCGTGGTCCAACCTAGTAATGGTTTCTCAAGTAATTCCCATGTTTATGAGCAGCCGCTATGCGCGCACCTTCCAGCATGTGAGAGAAAGAGAGAGAGAAATGTGAGGTGGTTAGGCAGTCACAGCCACGTATCAGTTTGATGAGAAAAATTATAATCACCATGCCGAAAAATTGTAATCAATGACAAAAATTGTAACCATTATAATTTTTTAAAAAAATGAAACAAATGTGCTTTTTGTAACTACCCTAATAAAAAAGTGTAACCACTGATAAAATAAGAAATTATAACTACTGTGTCAAAAAAATTATACTCTCTACGTCCCATATTAAGAGTCTCTTTTGGGAATTCCAACTTATTAAGGGGACAATCTTGATTTTGGTGATATTTTTAACTTTCTAACATTGCCCTTTTAAAATTCAAAATTATAGTGTCGCATCAAAAAAAAAAAAAGAGGGAAGAGTTGGATATAATAAATGACAAACTTGGAAATTGTGTATTAAAGTACTTTTGACTTTTCAAAGAGGACTCTTAAAATGGGACATCAAAAAATGGCATTAAGGACTCTTAATATGGGATAGAGGGAGTAATTAACAAAGATGAATGCTATGTTTTTCAAATTTATATTTCAAAAGTGCTTTCCAAATGATGTGACTATGGGATCAGGTCTAATATAGTGGTACCAGTTAAGTTCTGACACATCATTTGGAAAGCAATTTTAGAAAAAGAAATTTGGGATGCATAACATTACTCAGCGAGTCTAGGTCTAATACAGTGGAACCAGTTACATTTTAAAGAAGTTGTTCATCTGATCCCACTACTACATCATTTGAAACACTTTTAAGATAAAAATTTGAGAACCATACCATTACTCTAACAAAAATACCATACAAAACCACTACTAGGAGTATGATTTTTCATTCAAAATGTCTCTCCCCTGCGCACAAATCACCATGCACCCCCACTACAAAAGTTCCCCAATGATTTTGGGCCGCAGGGGAATTAGCAGCCAGGTCACCTGAGCAATTGGATTGGGAAAGATGCCAAAAACCGAAGTACAGACAAGAGAAGTGCCACGTCACCCGTGAAGTCATTTTCCAACTATGAGGCGGACGAATCACATGAATATGATGCTAGTAGTGTTCATAGGCTCAAATGTTTTCAGTGTACCATCAAATCAATCGCCACCCTCTCTCTCTTTAGACTGGCACTTGCCGGTGCACTCTCTCTCTTTCTTTCTCTCTTACAAGTTACAACTAACCTCTTTGTGGATCATTTAATGGGTTTGGCTTTGATTGTTGTAGCTGGCAATGGGTCGGGTAGACTGACTTGGGGACAGCTCAAATTTAATTCATCTACTAGCTAGCCTTAATGGGGATATTGCAGGCTTAGTTTGAGGGTACAAAATATAATTTATTAGCTAGTCTTAATGTAGTGTAAATTGCATATACGCATTAAAGATGAAGAGTAATGATATACCCATACCCCCAATCACATTCAGCACATTTTGCCCCTTGATTCTAGTGGATTCTATGTGGAGCTCATGTGGAACCCACCAGAATTAAGGACACAATCACATTTAGCACATCTTGACCCTTGATTGTCCTTAATTCTGGTGAATTCCACATGAGCTCCACATAGAATCCACCAGAATCAAGGGACAAGATGTGCTGAATGTGGTTAGGAGTGTGGTTGAGAAAGTGAGTATATCATTATTGAAAGATGAAATGTACACGCAAACATGAACAATAGGGAATAATGTTCAAAGAACAATGTTCAAAGAATCACTCAAAGAACAATGTTCAAAAAATTAGAGTTGTGATCTTTAGTATGTTGTGATTGCCTCACGAATGAATCACTCAAAGAACAATGTTCAAATAATAATAATAATAATAATAATAATGTTCAAAAATTTAAAGTGGAACACATGAAATTCATTAATTTAATTGCAAGATTAACTGCAAGTCTTATGACCCATTTTTAGACATTTGCAATTCACTCCACTACAAATTAAAAATCGAAAGCACAAGTCTTTATTGATGATAAAGCAGAGAGATTTTGTAATATCTAGTATTGTTGCTCAAGAAAAGGACAATAAACACTTGCCGTGGAGGCCTACCTCCATTGGTTGAAGATAAGTGGGGCCTCTTTCATATAAATGCTTGAACTACCAGGAGCATATACTGCTTTGATATCTTTTACTATTAGTTTTTTGATTTATTTACTTTATCTTTGAATTTAAGCCCTGTTTGGGAATGTTGAAAATAAAACCATGCTAAGACTAGGGTTTAGTTTGACCCCCACGTGGTGCTTCTCCTTTTTTAAAGCTCAATTTTATGTTAATTCATTTGGTAACTAGTTTATGAGTTTTGAAAAAATTAAACTTAGGGCTTTTTTGGAGGGAGCTTTTAAAAGCTCTATAATGGAGCTTTTAAAAGCTCTATAATGTTGCTTTTTGGTTTCATGATGTATTTTTGAAGAGTAGTGTGTCACTTGTATAAAATTATCAAAGAACTTAGTAATAAATTTCATAAGCTCCTTTTAAAAAGCCACATGGGGGCCAAACTAAGCCTAGGTCTCACGACTCTCGCTTAACATGATTTTTGAAATCAATCTTTTGTTAGTTTTTGCTAAAGAAGTAGTTATTGTGTATTTTTAAGCCAGACACGGGCTCATATATATGTAACTGTCACGTCTCATCCCGCTACGCGCGAAAATAGGACATGTGGTATACCACCGAGACTCATCCAAAACAATTACAATATCCTAGCAGCGAAATAACTTGAGTAGGATCCATAAAATCAGAGTTATAAAACGTAGAAACCACTTATAGAAACAATCCATTTTGAAGGTAGCAATTCAGTCGACTGTGTCGAGGATCCAGTCGAGTGCTTTGGAAATTACTGAGAGCATACAACTTCAGCGACCCAATCCAGTCGACTGTGTTGGGAACTCTGTCGACTGTTGTGAGATCCCGTCCCACATCGGATAAATATAAAAAGTTAGTCTGATATATGTAGAACCAAGGGGCTACTACTAACAACTTGGGCTCAAGCATTTTTAAGGGCCAATGTGGCAGGCCCGTCAAGTTATTGGGCTAGTGGACCACTTGGGGCGTCACAACTGTGGCGTCCAATCCTCAGCCGACTGGACGGGATCCAGCAGAATGTCATGATTTTAGAACACAATACAGTCGACTGTTTTCTACCCCAGTCGACTGGTTTCCGAAAATTGAAAAAGATATTTTGTTTTAAAAGGTATTCCAGTCGATTGATGTAATACCCGTACACGAAAAATGGAAGTAATATTTATTTTGTATGGATTAATTAGTATAATTAATTGCATGTGATGATTTAGATAAGTTCTAATTACTCCAATGTGATAAGTGCTTGATAAAGGGCACAAGTGGACAGATGTAAAACGGGGCCCACGGGAGGTTTAGATTGGATAAATTGCATTTAGTTGCATTTATGTAATTAAATGGTAGACATGTAAATGTAAATGTGTACATTATAATACATGTTGATGCCATGTGATTATTTAATTGATAAAATATTAAGTGCTTTAATATTCTATTATTGTTTATGTTTATTTATGGGATCAGTTTGGGTACTCTTGTAAGGGCGTAATTGAACACGTGGCATAATTAGTAGACTAATTAATAACTTTATAAAATATTTGAGACCATATTTGAGACTCATACATGACATAGACTAAGCTCACTTAGATACTGAGTAGCTAATATAAATATTTAAGGGGTTTCATAATAAAATCTAAAAAATATTTGAGAGTGTAAGTGGAATAAAGCTAAAATTAACTTTATGGGCTAAGAGGTTGACACCTCTTACCTTGTTAGTTGTCATCATCATCTCATAAAAAAAATAATAAATAAATAAATTAGATTAAAGATCAAAAAAAAAAAGGAAAAAAAACGTGAATGTATATATTAGTGTAGGGGGGCAGAGTGGTGAATGTGGATTGTACATATTATATATATATATATATATTATATACATATTAGTTTGTAAGAAAAGAAAAAAAGAAAAAAGAAAACAAAGAGTGAGAGAACAGACAATGAGCCGAGAAAGAAGATAGAGAAAGGGAGGGTTTCACTTTCCCCATGCTATAGTTTTGTCATATGTTGTTTAAATCGCGATACGAAACTATATTTGATTCATGGAGGTAAGACCTATACGTAATTATCTTTTAATTTGAGTTTAATCAATAGATTTTCCGTGACCCAAATGGGTTGGTAACATTTAGTTTACCAAAAATTGTGTAGGATTAACTACAGGTTTATATTTGGGTTGAATCTAGGAAAAATTCGGAGTTTCTAGGATTATTTGATTATTCGTGTAATGACCCACCTCCCCGTCTAGTAACAATATTGTCCGCTTTAAGCCTAAACACAAGGAACTTCCCAGGGGGTCACTCATCCCTGGTACAGCTCTGGTAGCAGCACGCTTAACTGTGAAGTTCTTTCATGTTTAGCTCCCTCACGATTTTAAAAGGTCTTGTTGCATATAGAAGGACGATTAATCCTTATAAACTAGTCTAGGAGCTTCACCCCAGGCGATGTGGGACAAGCCCCCACACTCAACCTCACCTTATCCATCTTGGTCATCCTACCTCAGGAGTATTGGTTCATGGTCGTCACAATTCGTAGATGTGAGTGCTCTAATCTCAAAATTTGATGTTTAATGTTGTTTATGTGATATTATTAGTTTTAAAATGCTTAATTATTGATTTATTAGAAAAGCATGTGTTAATCTAGAAACTATGTCACACTCGTTTCGAAAAAATCAAATGTTTTAACATGTATATTTGAATTTCGTGAATTATCAATGTTATTTGATAATTGGGAATGAGGTTGACTGGAGGTCAACGGAAAGTGTCAAATGAGAACACGGTAATTCAACAATTAATAAGGCATTCGTATGATTTAAATGACATTTATGTGATTAAACATTGTTTGAGATATCTGGTATTTTATGAATAGTAAATTTATCTGTGTAGAGTAAATCTCTGGTAGTTTTGATCTCGGTTTAAATCGTTTCGAATACTGTGGTAAGAGCGTGAGTGATATGTTGCATAAAAAGTAGGCGTTACAGAGATTAGTTTTGGATTCTTATTTTGGACCCAAACAGAACTTAGACGAAAACTTTTATAATTTTTATCTTTCACTCATGAAATAATAAAATGGACGCGTGCAACGTTTTAGGAATTAATTAGAAGTTTTGAGAACTCGTGGGGAGTTAAACATAATTCCCGAGAGTTGTGCCTATATATAGACAAACTCAATATATTTTCATAAATATCCAAATCTCAAAATATCTAGAGAGAGGGAGAAGGGAGATTTTGTCCTACATCTTCCCAACGACATACGATGATCGTTCGTCCGTCAGTTTTCGACCAGATTTCATATTCGAACTCTTCGAGGTAAGAGTTATGTTTTGATATCTCTTAGGCAATGTATGGAAAATTATTTCCAAAAAGCTAATTTAAGATTTTGAGAAAAACATGTAAATACTTGTAGGAATCATTTGAGATCGGAGATCCGATGTTTAATCGGTCGCCTAGTACTTTCGTTGAAGTTATAGAGTTATAGCTTAAGGTATGAATTCCGAACCAATGCAATATAGACAATTTTGGATGTTTTGAAAATTGTGTATGAAATTGTGATCCGGGCAAACTTCATGTGTTAAATTAGGCCTGTTAATTTGAGCGAATACATATAGAAAAGCATGGTGATATGATTATGTGAGTATGCTAAATGATTATATGGGTCAAATGGGAGTTTAGTATAATTTCATGCCAGGTACGCCTCTCGGTGTTTGAGAGTTATAGTAGTGACGACTACTTGCTTGATTTGGGAACCGAACCAGCCAGAGCAAAAGGATGCAATGGTTGAGTAATCTTTGACTAGCCATCCACATCAAGTTCTTTTGTTAGCCTTATTAAAAATATAGTACAGTGGAAATAGGGAGTCGATTCCACAGGGATTGGAATGCAACAATGCTTGGTGGGCGCTTAATAGCCAATTACAATGCAAGAAGTAATTAACAAACTAAGAAGCAAAAATAAGTCTTTTCGACTATTCTGGATTGATTCAATTAGTCCTAAGATATAATATAATAACAATTTACAAATTGGAAATGAGCTTTAATCTAAGGCAAATTTTAGTAAGAGATTTGGGGTTTGCAAATGGAGAAATTGAGGTTGGGGAGCATCCCCCACCTTGGACCAACCAACACGTGGATCTCATGCTTGTAGCACATTCAAGAGTAAGAATTCCATTGTGACAAATTATCAAACATGTGATAGTCAACCTACATGCAAGATAAATGTTGCAATGCATTACATGATTCTAGGTTTGAAATCTAGAGTTATAACAACTTATAATACTTGACATTGTAAGTGGAGTCTCAAGAAATCAAACTTTGCACACATGAACTCTATATATGCTACAAAGTATGAGAATCGTACATTAAAACACACATGGGTCCAATGGTGAGTTTATGATTCCAACCTATATGATTTAGCTACTCATAACTACAAAAACATTAACATTAAATAGAGGGAAATAGAGATAGTACCTACTAGAAAAATTCATCATGAATGCCATAGAAAATCCAATAAAAATCCAAGAAAAGCTTCAAGGTATTCAATACACAAGCTATCTTCTCTCTCTTAGACTTTAGTACAACTAAAATGAGGTAGGAGGAGTAAATGAGATGGAGAGAAGGAGACCTAAGAGAGAGATAGAGAGTTTACTACTACCAACTAACAAAGAAAAATAAAAGCTAACCCTAACAAAATCCATCTCTAACTATTTATATTTTTTGTAGAAAATAGCAAACTTGTAATTAAAGAAGACACCCTTTAGAAGGCACGGATCAATCCAAGTGAAAATGGTGGATCGATCCGCTTGTTCTACTTGTCCGCAGATTGTCCATCAAAATACGCAAATCAATCCATGGGTTAAATCGGGATCGATCTGACTTGCATTTTCTGGGCAGTAAACTTCTTCAGAACGAGCGGATTGATCTGCCTTATGAACCTGGATCGATCCGCCTGGGCAACTTCTTGATTTTAACTTCCTTCTGACGTCTAATCCCAAAACTTCGGTTCCAATCTTTTACCAAATGTAACAACCCTAATTTTCTAAGTGCTTTTAGTAAAATTTTATATTATTATTTTCAAGTATTAGACATTAACTATGTGTATGTATCTTAGTGACACTTAATAAAAATGTTGAAGTAGCGTGTAATGGTCGTTAGTATGTTAAGTAGTATGCTCAACATAGAAATTTAGTGCCCGGAGTCATAGGTACCCATTGGGCTAATCATTTGTCACTTTAGAATGCATTTTTGGACCTATATAAAGCCTTTTTGTGAGGCCCTTAGACAAAAAATGGGATTTACATGTTTGTGTGTGTTTTACTGATTAGTGTTGTATGTATAATATATATATATATACACACACATATTAAACCCTAGCCCCATTTAACAAAAAAAGGAAGAAAAGGCAAGAAAAGAGAGAACAAACGTAGAGAGAGAGAGAAGAAGAAGAAGAGAATAAGAAGAAAAAAAAAAAGAAAAAAAAAAGAGAGGAACCCCGAACTTATGTTTTGCGTAATCATCATCAACCTTGAAGCCCTAAATCGGTGAGTTAAACTTTTGTTTTGAATATATTTATATATATATATATGTATTTGAATCCATGTGTAAACTAGGATTTACAATTAAGATTGATCGTTGTGATCTTAATGTTGTAGTTATGAATATGTGACTATTTTGATTAATCTAAATTTACGGTGGCTGAAAGTGAAAATAATTCATATAAAATCATGGTTATAGAATGTTGGAATTCTGCCCGAGTGTCCTATGTAAAACGCAATTCTGCACGTGTTTTGTCTAATGGTATTTTTCCCGATTCTGCACCGTTTGGGCAGAAAATTAATACTCCCTCCGTCCCATTTTATGTGTTCATCTTTCCTTTTTGGGATGTCCCAAAATTGTTGTTCACTTTCCTAAATTAATATGTAAATTTTACTTAGTTTTCCTAACTACTCTACCTTACAATCAACACTAAAACAAAACAAAAAAAAGAAAGTGCAATGATTATGGGCAATTGTGGAAAGTAGGTGTAGATTCTTTTTGTCCCCTTAAATAGTTGGATTTCCCAATATGGACACATAAAATGGGATGGAGGGAGCATTACAGTAGCAGTTTTATGCGGTAAAAAAAGTGTTTATTTACGTAATTGTGTGCTTGGGTGATTTCGTACTCATTAATACGAATTAATATATTTATATTTGGAGATATATGAGTTCTCATGTATAATGGATTTCGTGAAATCGTGACTGTGTGAAGGCCTAAGTTGATTATGTTTTTGTGTGAACCCGTACCCGTTAATATGTTTTAACATAAATTTAGTTTGAGATATATGAAATTTCTCATGATGTTGGGCTTTGTGAAAACGTTGCTTTGTGATGGTCTGTGTGAAGTCTTTAAACGGAATTTAAATGGTAGAAAAATCCTTAGAGTTCACCACTACTCCATTCTGTGTGGTTTGACCACCGGTGCTAAGTGATTTTCGGAATTATTACTGTGTGTATTTGGCCTTTACTGTGTGATTTTAATAGCCTTGCGGTTATAATTGTTTGTCAACAAAGATTATTTTCGACGTCGTTAACATAATGTCTAACCTTTCGGTATAAAGCTAAAGTCTTGTGATGCCCCTAGGGAATTTGGTGCCGAAGTGGACGTTAGAATTATGTTAGGAGACACACAAGATATATGTGTAGGATGAACCGTGGTTGGATGGCCGAGGTGGTGAACATGAGGTATTAAATTCAAAATTGGAGTTATTAAAATTCTAAAGTATTGTTGGACTCTGAAATTTTGTGTAGCACTTTTAAATTATGAAAATTCAATACGATGTATTAAACATGATTCTGAGTAACTTTTGGGTTTTAGTTTAATCATACACTGTGTGTCTTAAGTTTTGAATTATGTTTGGCGGATTATTATATGAGAACTTATTTTAATTTATAGTGTAGCTAAATTATGTGGTGGAGGGTATTATAATTAGCTCTTAGAATTTTAATTTAGAAAGTAGGGATATGTATGATTAGAACTATGGTAATCTGTTTTGCAGGATGGTAGGCCCACTAAATTTTATGTAGGGCTGGCTCACCATTGATTTCCAATGGGTAAGTATTCACTTGGTATTATTCGGGTTTAGAACCACTGCCACCACTTTAAAGGAAACTACACATTTGTCCTGAAATGTATGTGGAACTACTGTTCTAACCCGACAGGGATTCTGTGTGTGATAGCGTTATTTATTTCCTGTGTGACGATAATGCATGATGTGATGTGATTATATTTTCTTTGTGAGTATTTTTGCCAGTCTATGGGACATCGTTGTTCCCTAGACTTGTTTTATATTTTTGGTTAACTCACACCAGTCATGTGACTGACCCGAGTGTGTTATGCATTCGGGGGCGTTTCTATATAAAACGTAGTCGAATGTATTTGCAGGTTTAGTAATTGGAGATTTTCTGTGGAGCTTCTGTTTGGGTCAAGAGATTGTCGTTGTGTTGTTTTTTATTAGAATTGTACTTATTTTGTTGTACATGATTTTATTTCTGGCAGTGTGGGCCACATATGTATAATTGTAATTAAGATTGTATATTGAGTATTGAGAACGTTGTAGTTGCTCTGACCAATAGATGTATAGATGTTATTTTTCTCTCCGTTGAACTCTGTGAAGAGATTTTTATTTAATGAAAATGATATTTCTTTTGTTAATTGAAATGATATAATATTTGTAATAGAACTTTATTATTATTATTTTTAATGAAATGCATGTTTGAAACTATAGGTTTGTTATTCAATGAGTTTTTCTTTAAAAACAAGATCACGTGTCCTTATTTAATGAGTATTAAATTTTTATTTTTAAATAAATTATCTATTAGCCTGTGTGGGAGTGTCACTCTCGGGGTTGTGGCAATTGAATATTAGCCCGGATACATGCTCTGGATTGATTATTTGGTTGTCCAAAAATCGGGATGTGACACCAAACCTCAAAGCATCACAAGAAAGAGATTTTTGTTAGTTAAATGACCATAAAAAAGAGGATTAACAATGGTACAATTTATCCATTAAATCTCCCGAATTATGTGATATGCTGTGTCCAATAGGGGCAAATCATGCGTGCACAACTGCAATATTGAACACTAATCACACCCCCCAACTAGCATGTTGCTAGTCTCTTAGCAACAACGCGGAGTACCATGAGAATTAAGAATAATCTTGCACCAAGTTTTTATTTGAAGTACAAGATAAATCATTTTCGTGGGGAACACGATTACATTTAGCAAATGCAACAAGCCGTTAAACCTCTAAGTTACCCTTAGAGGCGGAGTGTTGTCTCCGGAGAGTTCTCAGCGTGATACCCACAAACACAAACTTTCCCCATGATAGTTGCCCACTATCTAACACCAACACTTGATATAGTTCCAAGAATTTTCAAACGATTTTAGCATATGACACGCAAATCCAAAAAGTTTTCAAACTATCAAGGTTAGTAGATAAAATTCATTAAACACAATCTTGGATGCGTGTGTGATTTGAAGTGCATAACTACAACTATCAAGAAGATGGCAATGCTTTCATAATCCGACTTTCATTCAAAACGCGCTTCAACTCAATTCTCACCTGTATTACACTAAAAAAAAAAAAGGAATCACTCAAACTGGGTAATACACTGGGGGCATGCAGGCAAAAATTGAGTAATAGAAATGGATACCAAAGACACACACATGCCAATGATGAAAAACATAAGCGTGAAAAACGAGTAAAAACTAATCTCATGAAAGATACCATTCACTAGAGGATGTGAAATAACTCAAACTACTTGTCATGATCATCTCAAACTCCGAATCACAAAAGACCTTGAGGGGATTGTAAAGTGGGAAAGGGTTATGTGGTGAAGGACAAGGGAAAAGTAAGTGAAATGTGTTTGGGTACAAACTTGGGATTCATTGGAATGCATGGATACAAATGGCCACAAGAGGTGAATCATCCACAAATATTTTTTTGAAGCTCACAAAGAGAAGTACAATTGATTATGAAGCTCTTTTTTTTTCTTTTTTTTTTGTAGCTTTATTTCTTTTCTTCTTTCTTTGTACTCTCACAACAACACGATTCAATCTCTTTTTTAACCCTATAAACACGATCTCATGCAAAGATATCCCACAAATGTAATTCAACCGCAGATATGGAAGGTGTATGGGTAAGTGAAGGAAGGGTATATGTGGTTGAGGCTAGAAATGATGAAAAGAAGGACCTAAAACTATTTCCTCGGACTATGTGATTCTTTGTTCTCCACTACAATGACAAGCAAGCACGAGTTTTGCATTCCATAAAAGGATTCCTCTAATGAACAATCAAAACAAGAAGATAAGATTATCTACAACTTTTGTATATTTTTCAAAAAGAGAGAATTGAAGTATGCAGCACTCAACAATGGAGAAAATGATCTAAACCTCACAAGGGTAAAGTCTCTACAAATGTTTTAAACGATTTTTGAGTAACAATTACATTAAACATCATCTTAACACAACTAGTCATGCAACGTGCTCAATAATCCAAGATTTGAAATTCATGAAATTCACCATAAGTGAGAGAGTTATGACTAATGGGATTCAACAAGTGTCGAATACTAAAATCGAAAGAAAATTCGAGACAAACATCATGCTCTACATTAGAACGGGGCAACTATACTAAAATCAGTTTTTTTTTTTTTTAAGAAGAGACTGAAAATACAATGAGAGAGATAGCTCTCACACCCCCGAACTAAGACCGAACATTGGCCTCAATGAAATTAGAAAATGCAAAAGAGGAACAATATTACTGGAAACAAGCGAAGCGAGCGACTAGTAATGAATTGTACCTGCATTGTTAGTGGCAACCACAATAAAATGATAGGAATTTGCGATTGCTCATTCACAATGGGTTGTGTGTCAAGCACAATAAAATCCACCGGATAGTAAAAATTACCAACTTGGATAATAACATCTTCTATTATACCCCGTGGCATCTTGACTGATCTATCGGCCATTTGTAAAGTGACACGAGTCTCTTTAAGCTCTCCGAGGCCTAATTGGATGTACAGCGAATAAGGAAGTAGATTCACACTAGCACCCAAATCAAGGAGCACTCTATCGATATGGTATTGTCCGATCACACATGCTATGGTAGGACAATCGGGGTCCTTGTATTTTGGAGGAACTTCGTTAAGGATAACGGAGCTCGTATATGCAGTCATGTAGGCACTTTTCTTGACATTGAGTTTTCTTTTGACAGTGCAGAGATCTTAGAGAAATTTTGCGTAGGCCGGAACTTGTTTAATGGCCTCCAAAAGAGGAATATTGATTTCAACTTTGTTAAACAATTCCAAAAATTCATGATTTTTGTTATTCTCAGCCTTCTTTTTGAGCCTTTGAGGAAACAGAGGAGCAAGATTCAAAAATTCTTGATCCGTGAAGTCGGGGACTTTAGGTAAGTCCTCTACCAAATCCATGTCATTAGGGGGCAATGAGTCCCCATCATCGAGTTCGGCCTCAACTCTAACCGGATTATTATTGATTTGTGGTTCTTGAGAAGGCTTTTGGACCTTGTTGTCCACGATTTTTCCACTACGAAGAGAAGTGATTCCATTTAAATGTTCAATGGGACCATTGGAGTTTGAGGCTCCTCTATTCACTTGACCTTTAGGATTTTGAAATGGTTGTGCGGTAAGCTTTCCCTTATCAACAACTTGTTGATTCTGGAGCAATTGAGCCAATTGAGCTTGTAAAGCTTGCATGGATTGAGCGTGTACCGATTGCATCGCTTGTATGGATTGCTCAAGTTGGCTCATTATTTGGGACAAGCCATGATTAGGGTCCTCGAAGTTCTTTTTGTGAGGGGGCACATAAGGGGGTGGAGGATGTTGTGCCCCTTGATTTTGGACGAAAGGGGATACTTGAGGTTAAGTTGCGAGTGGACCAAAGTTCGGAGGTGCATAAGGTGGTGGGGGTGGCTGATGCGGGTAGTATGGTTGTGGGGGAACATTGGGAGCTACAATCAACCCTTTGTTATTGTGGTAGTTATGTCCCGGTGCACTCTACCTCCCGGGAGGATTGTAGGCATCATTTTGGGAAGGATTATACATGGGCCTAATGTTCATCCCAAGTGCACATGCTTGCTCCAAAGCTTGATTTTGAAGGAAAGGCAAGACAGGGCACTCATTGGTTGAGTGCTCTGAATCATAGCAAAGGTAGCAATATGACGGATTGATCGAAGCAAGGACCAGGGGAGGAGTGGTGGACATGGTGACTGTGGATATCGCAATTTTCTTACCCATAGCCTTTTTATTTTAAAGCAATTTTTCAATTCAAAACGTAAAGAGTTGCCACTTAATTTTTTAAAAGGAAAATTAAGAAACCATTTTAAAGCAAACTGATCTTTTAAGAAACCAGAGACTTTCTAAGTCCGGGGATTATGGAATGAAAGGGGAAGGAGCCCGGCGGACTAAAATACCCCCTCTCATCCTATCTCGCGATAGGCCTCTACTTGACATCCTTTTAACCGAATTAATAATCTAAGCGTGTCCTCAGCTAATACATATGTATAAATATACATCACAAAAGCATGTCTAAATGGTGTAAGATTGCTAATGACAAAATATCATTCAAAAATCACATAATTTCATTTAGCAAGCAACATGATATGCAATAGGGAACAAGGGAACTTACCCGGGATCCAGCCGCGATATTAAACGTGCAATGCATACAAATGAAAGAAAATCCTAGAAAAAGACTCTCTAATTCAAATATACAAATAAAGCAAGACTTATTTCTAAGGTGTCGTTCATGGGGTTGAAAAATCAATAAAAATCAAGAAATTAAAATAAACTAAAGAGGAGTTCAAGAAATCATACCTTGATAGCGCTACAAAACAAAAGGTTTAGTCGACATATTTTAAACAAAACACATCATTGAACTCCCAAGTAACAAATCCTAACACAAGGTGAATTCTATATACAAGTATCAATCTACATAAATGAATGCACACGAACACATGAGTATGAATGAAATAAAGCTATGAACATTTCATTGATTTGGATCATTTAGCCTCTGGTTTTAAGCTTAACTAATCACTATTAACACATAGTTTAAGCCTTAGGTCATGAAAAGATCATTGGGACCATTGTTTGCAAGATATATCAAAATCATGATAGAATTCTGAAATTGCTGAGAGCAGATCAGAACTTTAAAGAAATAAAAAAGCATGCTTAATGTGGTTTGATCTTGATGATTTTTAGACACAAGATGCCTCTATGTGTCTAGCTTCTCTCCCAAAAAGAAAATCAAAGTTTCGACGGTTAGATCTCTGGTAATTAGACAAACACTAGACATCACTCAGGGACTTACAACTCTCTGCCTAGAGTTTTTGTATGATTTTCTAAAAATAGTAATAAAAAAAATCAGAAATGCTTTGGTCTTTTTAACACATTAAACTATCTAGAAAAATTTATTTTGGGCCAAGAACACTTGATTAAGGTTCTGATATGCTTATTTCAAAAGAGTATTACTGTTTTGAATCTCTGGACAGATTATAGTTGTTCCACAAAACCCTTGACCAAACCACCCTAAACATGAAACTTCCTTAAAACAAAAATTACAGTGGTAGAACTTTGAGTTATAAACACTTTCCCGTTGGTTTTATTCAATTCCAACGGTCTGATATTGAACTGAAAATCCTTGATCAAAGGTGGTCATTGAATTCACTGCACCGTTTGTTCAAGTTCAACTTAGTTGATTAATTCCAACTACTAAACCATGAAGTTGGGCTTAATCCAAACTACTTCTCCTACCATTTGATGGTCATTGGAGACTAAAGACATACATGCTTGTAGATTTTGATGAAGTATGAAATGAACTTCACAAAATCCCAAAATAATGAACTCAAACTTATTGACTAAAGCTTGGATTCATATTATTACTCCTACCACTTGATGGTCATTGGAGGCTAAAGACACACACATATGTAGATTTTAATGAAGTATGAATAGCTTCACGAAACCTAAGAAAAGGATTAGCCTAAGCCATAGAGATGGACTTAAACTCAGCTACTTCTCCTACCATTTGATGGTCATTGGAGATTAATAACACTTGAACTTACGGGTTTTAATGAAGTATGAGGAACTTCACAAAACCTCAAAATAATAAGCTCAAACTATGGATGAAGTTTGGACTCATTGACTCGACATACTAAAATCAACCTCAATCCCTTCATGAATCATAAGTTCATAAGAATATTGAGGGATTCTAAACACAAAGATTCAAGTAAGGCATTGAAAGTCTCATGAATCTAGGAAATAAACATAATCAAAGAAAAGGGACCAAGGTTTTATTTCAAGATTTATTAAGCTTTAAACACAAAACCATTTTGATCCAAACTAATGAGATGAAAGCTCAATCACAATATATATGTGGTGTGTGATGAGATGAGGTGGGAAGAGAGTTTTTGAAAATGTGTAAAAGGTCCTAGGTATCTAAATATTGTGATTGAGCTACTAATAAATTAATTAGTTTAGAGTTTTACCTCTAAGTATCCTCAACTTCTTGGCTTCTTTAAGACCTTCCAAGTGATGATCAAACTCTTCTTCCAACTCTGCTACTCTTTCTCTATTTAGAAAATTTTGAAGGAGAATCAATATTGGGATGCTAACATTCTAATATTCCACCTTTAATAATGGGATATACACCTTCTATATATAAGCAATAATTAGGGGGTCGTTTTGGGAAATTCGCAGCCAAAACCCTAATTCTCGCCGCCTTTTGATGGTATAAACCGACCTACTTTTGGACAAACTGTCACAAAAATGCGGCATTCCCTGGAGATGGAAGCGACACTCACTGAATGCCGTCTCGGCACTCACTGGCTTCCGGAGTGGCACTGATCAATGAAAGCCAATGCGGCACTCACAGAATGCCGCAGGCAACTCCTTGGACTGCCATTTTTTTTATGAAACTTCAAATTTTGCAGCACTTAGTAAAATTCGCGATATTCACAGAGTGCCATTCCAACACTTAGCAGAGTGCCGTACGGTATCCCGTGACTGCCGCAGAACTTGTCCTATGTCGTTTTCTTCTATTTTCTCTTTTCCTCTCTTTTTTATTTTGTTTTAAATTGAAAGAGCCTTTGGAAGAGCTTGAATCACCTTTAGAAGTCTTGGATTAGTCGGACGCTTATCATCATCGGATCTTAGAGGTAGTACTCCCCTTAACTCGCCGTTTGGTCAAATTCGGGGTGTCTACATTGACCTTTTGTGATTCCAGGGCTTCCACTTTTCTAGTGAATTCAGAAATGGGATCGGCCTTACTTGACACTTGATAGAGATTATGATTCAACGAGGCTACAGTGGCAAGCGAAGCTCGGTCATGAGGGTTAGATGTACCCCCAACCGTGAGAGGTCTCATCAACATATTCAAGATGAGCTTCGGATTGCTCGGCCTCAAGAGTCAAGAAACTCCCAGCACACATAGTTTCAACTAATTGTTTAGTGTTGGGTTGTAACCCCATATAACAAATGGAAATTTGATAAAATTTGTCAAAACCATGGTGCGGGCATTTCCAAAGGAGATCCTTAAATCTCAACCAACACTCGGCAAAGGTTTCGTGTTCTCCTTGAGAGAAATTTTGAATTTGTTTGACCAATGCTTGTGTTTTGTGCATGGGGAAAAACTCCTTATAGAATTGATTTTGGAGTTCCGGCCATAAGCCTATGGAGTTTGGAGGAAGAGTCACTAACTAATCTTTAGCCCTATCTTTGAGTGAGAAGGTGAACAACTTGAGCCTTATGAGCTCGGGTGTGCATCTTTGTTGTTCAAACGTCCCACAAATATCCTCATACTCCCTAATATGCTTGTAGGGATCCTCATTTTCTCATCCATGGAAGTTGGTCAAGAGATTAATCATGCTGGGCTTGAAACGAAACACTCTCACATTGTATGGGAATGTTATGCAAGATGGGGAAAACACGATCTCGGGTTAAAGATAACCCCCGATCGTTCTCCGAAAATTTTGATCCATGGGGAGAGGTGGAGGGGGATAATGGTGTTGGAAAGGCGGTTCTGGGTACGTCGGGTAAGCCGCATTGATTGTAGGAGGTTATAACACCCGCATTTGTGTTATTTAATTTCATTACATTGTCATGCATGATAATGTGATGTGTTGTGCTTTTTGGCACATGTTTGAGTGAGTCTTGATTCACGAGTCGATTTGCGTATCTGTATTAGAGAACCTATTGAGATGGTGTTGAATGAGAGTTTGGATATTGTGAAGTCTCTTCGAGTATGAAACGTTCACTGTGGAATACTTAAATGTCTATCTAAAATAAATGTTTACCTGTGTATTTCAATATCTATATTATTTCTGGTTTAGAATTTATTCATGTTGTTAGTTTTAGCATCCTGGTAGGACGAATTAACACGCTATTAATTTGATAGGCTAATTAGTAATTTCGGTAAAGTCATGTAGAAATTTGCATTTTAGCAACCAAACGGAACTTAGTCAGAAACGTTTATAATTTTGAAGTTTCACTTGTAAAGCTATGAATTAGCTGTGTAGAAAGTTTCAGAGGCTGATTAGGAGATTTGAAAACTCATGGGGAGGTAAACATAATTTTCGAAAGTGTTGCCTATATATAGATAGAGATGATCTTGATATTTTTCATAAAGCTTAACCTAAGTATCAAAAAAGGCCAAATGGAGATTTTAGTTGCTTAGAGCTTCTCGACGCCAAACGACGCCCGTTTGTTCGCTGGTTTTTCACCAATTTTCGTAGTTGAACACCTCGAGGTAAGGCCGTCGTTTTGATACCTATTAGGCCATGTTTGGATAAGTTTTTTGAAAAGTCCTTTTCTAGAATTTTTTATAAAAGTTGATATTTGGACTTTTGATCTATAGGAATTTTACTAGACGAACTTCTGCACGTCCTTTGTGCTTGGGTTTTCTTTGGATTGAATTGTAGGAGCGTTATTCGGAGGTGAGTGATTCAACTATGTTATTGGAATGATTTCTTGACATGTATTCATGTTGTGATATAAAAAGCATGTGTTAGTATAGATATATATTGTGAAGTTCATATTGGGTGATTATATTGATAAGTAGGCCCAATAGCATGGTAAAATGTTTTGTTTACCGAAAGCATGGTGATATGTATTGAGCATGTTGAGTTTCTTATTTGGGGGAGCACGTGGTTACTAAGCCATCTTATGGAGCCGATATAGGCATTAAGGTCGCACGATTGAAGAGAAGAATCGTGGGTCTTACCTTTTTGCATGGACTTATTAGCGAGGAGTCGCAGATTAGGAGTATGAAATGTAGAGATGTGAATGCGAGCATGTTTATCATTTATGAGCATTGTTGTTTTATTCGCTAAGCGTTAGCTTAAACAAATCGAAAGATGTGTGGTTATTCAAATAACCATTGCAGGTATTAATGTCAGCGAGGAATTGCAGAAGTGAGCACATGGGTTGGGGAGTTCACAATAGAAGGCGACTTGTCATGTTTATCTCATCGTTTTGTAATAGACTTGTTGTAATAAGGATTTTACAACTTTTGCTTATGTTTAACTCTTCGTATCTTAGAACGGATTAATGATGTTGTAATATATAAGAATCTCTTGTATTTACGCTTTAATAATGTTTTAATCCAGTGGGAATCGTTTGGTATGAGTTTGGATTATGTGTTTAATCCTTGGTTAAAGTTAGGATGCTTTTAGAATTTCTGCAGAATGGGCTGCTGCTAGGGGATCAGTTGATTGGTTCAGTGTTCAGTCGACTGGACCCTTGTGCCTTGCTAGCTACTGCTTTTTAATATGGCAAAACCAGTCGACTGGTCCATGTTTCAGTCGACTGGACCCCTGATGAAAAATATGGTTTTTGTTTCTGTTTGAGCTTCAGTCGACCGGAGGCATTCAGTTGACTGAGAAATTAAAGCCCCAGTCGATTGAGGTCCCGACTCAGTCGACTGGATGGGCTATTAATCCTTTGAACCCTCTCTGCTTCAGGTCTTCAGTCGATCGGACCAAGTTTCAGTCGACTGGACCTCTGGTTTTAAATTTGTTTTGTTTTTCCGCTGTGTGAGTTCTTAAAACTAACTTTTGGGAACGTTAATGAATTGGTTTAGCCTTAGTTCTGCTATTATGGGACCGGGATGTGACAGAGGTATGGGGTTATGTTGACCCCATTGCTCCGACGGAATCGCTCCATGGAAGTTTCGCCCTCCGTGGCATAAGTAGCATGGTCCGAGAATACGTCAACTCCCAGCTCTCGGTAGCTGGAAGTATGAGAATTTTGGGTGAATGATAGTGATGGGGTGGTCGGAGGCTGCCAAAATGATACACTACTACTACTACTAGAACTAGCATTAGTATTGGATGCAAAGGGGTTAGTCATACCCACGTTGCTCGGATTTGACATCGTATAAACTTATCGATTCTCAACTGAAGGCTACTCCTTCAATGACAATCAACAAAAAAGAAAACAAGATTAAAAGCAAAAGCACTATAATTAGAAACTAAGAGACCGAAGGTTGTTGCCAATGCCAATGCCAATCCACGGCAACAACACCATTTTGATGTTGTCAAAATCAAGTTCTTTTGTTAACCCTATTAAAAACATAGCACAGTGGAAATAGGGTGTCAATTCCACAAGGATTGGAATGCAACAATGCTTGGTGGGCGCTTAATAGCCAATTACAATGCAAGAAGTAATTAACAAACAAAGAAGCAAAATTAAGTCTTTTCAACTTTTCTGGATTGATTCAATTAGTCCTATGTTATATTATAATAAGAATTTACAAATTGGAAATGATCTTTAATCTAAGGCAAATTTTAGTAAGAAATTTGGGGTTTGCAAATGGAGAAATCAAGGTTGGGGAACATCCCCCCACCTTGGACCAACCATCACATGGATCTCATGCTTGTAGCATATTCTAGAGTAAAGAATCCCATTGTGACAAATTATCAAACATGTGGAAGTCAACCTACATGTAAGATAAATGTATCAATGCAATACATGAATCTAGATTTGAAATCTAGAGTTTTAACAATTTATAATGCTTGACATTATAAGTGGAGTCTCAAGAAATCAAACCTTGCACACATGAACTCTGTATATGCTACAAAGTATGAAAATCCTACATTAAAGCACACATGGGTCCAATGGTGGGTTTATGATCCCCAACCTACATGATTTAGCTACTCATAACTACAAAAACATTAACATTAAAAAGAGGGAAATAAAGATAGTACCTACTAGAAAAATCCATCATGAATGCCATAGAAAATCCAATAAAAATCCAAGCAAAGCGTCAAGGTATTCAATACACAAGTTATCTTCTCTCTCTTAGACTTTAATACAACTAAAATGAGGTAGAAGGAGTAAATAAGATGGAGAGATGGAGACCAAAGATAGATAGATAGATAGAGAGAGAGAGAGAGAGAGAGAGAGAGAGAGAGAGAGTTTACTACTACCAACTAACAAAGAAAAATAAAAGCTAACCCTAACAAAATCCATCTCTAACTATTTATATTTTTGGTACAAAATGGAAAACTTGTAATTAAAGAAGACACTCTTCAGAAGGCGCCGATCGATCCAAGTGAAAATGGCGGATCGATCCGCTTGTTTTACTTGTTCGCAGATTGTCCATCGAAATATGCGGATCGATCCATGAGTTAAATCCAGATCGCTCTGACAATATCGATCCGACTTGCATTTTCTAGGCAGTAACCTTCTTCAGAACGAGCGGATCGATCCGCCTTATGAACCTGGATCGATCCGCATGGGCAGCTTCTTGATTTTAACTTCCTTCTGACATCCAATCCCAAATCTTCGGTTCCAATCTTTTACCAAACCTGAAAGCATCACAAGAAATAGATCTTGTTAGTAAAATGATAATAAAAAAGGAGGATTAACAAAGGTACACTTTATCCATTAAATCTCCCGGATTATGTGATATGTCGTGTCCAATAGGGGCAAATTGACAAACACTTAATATTGCATATTCATATGCCAATATAATAGATATAGTACTCATTTAATCCCTCAAATTCCTAGTTTTACATGCATATTTGAATTATTATAATTTAATAGTGATGTCACTCAAATGTATGTAATTATGTGATTTTACATATTTTATATGTTTAGTAAAAATAAAGTGAAATAGTAAAATAAAGGGAAGTAAAGAAGTAGCAACCACCCCATAGTATATCTTGGTAGTCAAACACAAATAGTAAAATTCATGTAAATTTCATAAACAAACAAAATGAGAAGCTTAAAAAATAAAAAATAAAAAAAAAAAAAAAAACCAAAGCACTAACGTAAGTAACATACTAGCAATGCTTAGATGTTAATATAGGTATATAATATATTTTTTTTCTTTTTCCTTTCATTATGTATCTCTCTCTCCCTCTGTTCTTTTATTTTTTTTTTTTCTCTTCTCTCTTTGCAGGTTTTCAAATAATGTCAGAAGATGAAGAAAAAAAAAGGCAGAAAAGTTGAAAAATGTGGACGCATGAAGAAAAATTGACAAAATGCACTGCTTTCGTTCATGTTCAGTGACGAACAGGATGATGAAATTTCATCTCCTATCATCTATAAATAGAAAGGAGCAAGAAAGCCAAAGACATCAATAGCACCACTAGGGGTGTTCATCGGTCGGTTTCGGTCGGTTTGAAGGCAAAATCTCCCCCAAACCGAAGCTTTCGGTTTCTCTAAGATGTCAACCGAAACTGACCACTTAAAGGTCGATTTTGGTCGGCTTCGGTTCATTCGGTCGGGTTCGGTCGGTTTCGGGGTGATAATATCGTCTACAAAAACAAAACAGAGGTATGAAAAATCTGATTTGTTTCCTAAAAATAAACCTGATTTGTGTTCACCTTCCTCAATCATAGCAAATCAACTACTAAAAAAAAAAAATTCATAGCAAATCAAAACCAAAAATAATTACTCTTTCAAGTTTCACAACCCAAATCATAGCAAATCAAATGTATGTCATTCAATATTCATAAACATTAAAACCAAACTCAATCAATACTCTTCAAAGAACTAAAAACATTTACAGATTCAAAGTAAAAAATAAAAAAGTCTAGATCTGAAATGAAGAGAGAAAGAGAGAGAAAAGAGAGGGTATCTTGTAGTGGTGGCCGAGATGGGTGATGATGGCAGAAGCAGATCGTGACTGATCATAGTGGCGGTGGTGCTGATGGAGAGTAGCGGCGAGGAGGGTGAGGGGTTTCAAAACCATAGCTTGTTTAGCACATGTACTCCTATATGTTGAGCGAGAGAGAGAGAGAGACAGAAGGGAGAATAGGGAGTATTCTTCTTCAGCTAAAAAAAAAAACAAAGAGACTAAGAGAGTGATTCGTTTCTCATAATTTTTAATAGAGACATCACATGCCAACTTAGTACTTACAGTCACTTTTTTTTTTTTTGAAAATAACAATGTCAGACTTTCACATGGCTCTAGGCTCAAGCATCTAGGGGAACTTATTATATATTTTAAAGTACTCTTTTTGAACTAAATCATTTATGAGGGACTGTGGAGTGCAAAGTTTGGTCGGTTCGGTCGGCTTCGGGGTAACAATTTCTCAAACTGCCACCGAACCGACTGATCGGTTTTTCATTAAAGCTTAACCGACCACTGACCATTACCCTATTAAATTGAAAATTTTGGTCCGGTTTGGTCGGTCGGTTCGGGTAAGCAGTTTTCATGAACAGCCCTAAGCACCACAACAACAGCTTCACACACTGCAAAATAGAGATAATAGTTTAGGAAGGTTATCATGTGAGCACTTCATATTGTCCCTAGAAGTAGGAAACTTTAGTTTAGGGAAATCATAATGCCAGAGCAATTTCCTTTATTGTCAGAGCAGATTCTAACACTTTTTTTATTTGTAACGAAAAAAATTTGTTAATAATGTCAAAAATCCGTTAGAAAAATGGTGGGCTGCTCTGGCAATAAAAGAAATTGCTCTGGCATTATGGGTAGCCTTAGTTTTTCTTTGTTTTTTCTAGTTCTAGTAGTTGTAAAATTTTACTTTTATGTAATTGATGATTGCATGTTCTAAAAATATGTAGCAAAACTTAGTGTACTGTATTTCTCAAAATAAAATATTTATTTTCTTATACAACCTTTGTCACTTTGTAGTAGTAAAATAGTCATATTTAAAATTAGATTTAATATTTTTATTCTAGTAGTACTTGTAGTTGTCCCCTAAAATAGTTTGAAACCCCAAATTTTCAGTTTTTATAGCAATATTTCCATTCACTAGAAGACAGATTTTGTAAGTAAATGCCAGATTTCTTAGCCACGTAGTTGTTATAATCACCTACCAAAGCCCCAAGCATACTCTATCCATATTTCACTCTCAAATTAGATTAGGATTTGGTTTGACCTTACTTGTGTTCTTGAAGTTCAACCATTGTGACCCCACAAGAATCCAATGTCAAATGTTTAGTATTTTATTATTGATTCAGTATTTCCATTTATTTATATTTTATTAGCCTAGTTGTACTAAACTTTGTTATTTTGTAGATTCCACAAATTCAACCCCAACTCATGTTAAGTGAAGAAAAAATATGTTAATATTATATTTCACCCTTACCTTAATTTTATAACTTAAATTTTAATTGAACAATCACTATGTATATATATTTAATCTTTCTTTAAAACGTTATTTGGAAGACAATTTCAATTCCATAATAGTAGGCTAAAACTTTAATTGGGGATATGCAATAAAAACTTAGAAATCACAGCTTCTGTGCACTAATCTTAATTGGGCAAACTTATCTAGATGGTTTGTTTTTCTATTTATGGCCAAAAATATCTATACATCTATAGTTTATGACCATTTAACATGTTTATAGACTATGGCTATATTGTGCTCAAGAGATTATATATTTGAAATAAAAATCTAATTATGTGGATTGTCAAACTATGTCTTTCATCATTAAAAACACCTAGCATACTCAAACAACTCATATGACAAAATTTATATTTCAAATATGTGTTCATATATATTTCTATCCACTAATGGACAGGCAATTGTGTAGTGGCAGAGGGGTGGGGACTAGGCGCCAAATAACCCACATCCGCGGCGGGTCACGGTTCGAACCTGGCTACTGCCCAATTGCCTTTTTATTTTTCTTTAAACCAAACGACGTCGTTTCATATCAAACCTGACACACTTGATATGACCCCGACTAGTGATAGTTTATTTTCAAATAAAGAGTGACTCTGTGGTCTTAAATGTCAAATCATTTTCAAATGCACAAAAGTTGTGGATCTAGTGTTGGTTTTGCATGTTCCCAATTCCTTTAAATCATTTCTCTCAAGTTAATTAATATTTCTTGTTTTTAATAGCTTTGCTTAAATATTTGTATTATTTTCATCTTTTGCTATAATAATATCCATAAAGTCACTTGCTGTAAATTTAGCTTTTATTTATTTTTCTTCCTTTTCTTGCTGGTATCTTAGATAATTTATTTTGCACTGTTAAAATCTTTACAGTAAACTACTTAGAAAAAAAAAAAGCTTTTAATTAGTTTTATTGCAAAAAATATATATAAACTAGTAGTTTAGTAAAACCCCACAAAAATTCATCATCTTTTATTTTCTTTTTAGTGATAAAATAGTTACTGCCTATCTTTATTTTCCGTTCCCTGTGGGTTCGACCTAGACTTCCAGAACTTTATTACTTGTACGATCACCTACACTTGGGTGTGATAAGAAAACGCGTCAATAGGATGTCATCGCAAATCATGCGTGCACAACTGCAATATTGAACACTAATCAGCATCGCAGTTTAAGATTTAAGACTTACCGATATACCGGATAAATGCGTATCTCTCTCCCCAAGGACTAAGTTATTTGATTTAGATATTTAAAGCATGAATTGCCTCATATGCATTTGTTTAGATTTGTACACTCAGCATGTAGCTGAGCAGTGGAGACTTACTCCATTGCAAGTGAGAAGAAGAAAGGTAAGAAAAAGTGAGAGGAGTGAGGTCGAGGAATGCCAGGGGAATCACACTTGTCTATATTTTGTTTCAATCCCAGAACTTATAATTAACATTTGGGGAGTTTGTAAAATGTTGAATAGAATCTTAGCATGGTTTTGTAGTACCGTAATCACTGGTAAAGACTGTATAATTATGGTTAGAAATGATGAAATATAGTTGATGTTATATTGGATTTAGTCTGGGAAATCATGCATTGAGTTACTGCAAGATGCTTAGCAATCTGATAAGAAACAGTCGACTGGGTTATGTTCAGTCGACTAGACCACTATTTTGTTTTAGCCATTGCTCTTATATAGTGCAGAAATAGTCGACTGGGTTCCCGACACAGTCGACTAGACTACTGATGGAATTTTTGTTTTGGGTTCTATGAAAGACACAGTCGACTGGGTGGGAAACCACAGTTGACTGGATCTGGGTTTTAAAAAAATTGGTTTTCTGATTTCGTCGACTGTGAGAATCAGTTGACTCAGAATTTGAGACCCTAGTCGATTGGGTTCCCGACGCAGTCGACTGGACAATTTATGAGATTTTCAAGCTCTTTGTATCTTGCATTTCCAGTCGACCGGACCCCCGATCAGTCGACTGGATTGTTGTTTTCAAGCAGAATGTTTTCTTTAAGTGTTTCAAAGGTGCAAAACTTTTTGTAACTCTAATTTTAATGGATTTTACTTATGTTTTCCACTGTTATTTACTTTAATGGAACTGGATAAGCTTTGGTGGCGTGCCACATGTCCTATTTTCACCCGTACCGAGATGGGTTGTGACAATCTACATGTCCAAATGTTGATATTGCTTGTTGAAATACTTATGTGCTTATTTGGGTCAAAGGGTGTCAAATGATAATCACCATTAATTAGTCCATATTTAACGGACGTCATTCCTCAAAGAAAAAAGGGATGAATTCCTCATAGAAAAGAGGACGGTGGTGATGACCACAATGAATTGACATCGGTCACGTGAGAGTGTGTGATATCGCTTTAAAAGCGATGACAAAGTGAGAAGGTCCAGAATCAGGGGTCCGGAACGATGGTGATTAGTTACTTGACATGCCAGCGACCAATTTTATTGCTGTGAATGCTTAAATATTACATATGCTGCATTTTACACTCTGATAACATGATTAGAATGTTCACTAAGTGAAAGCTTAAACAAATTTTATTTTCTATTGTGGTTATGGAATAACCATCGTAGATGCGAACCGGGAAGAGGAGAGGAAAAGATCAAGACTACAGGACTGGGTCTAGCTTGTTTGTATGTTTATATGTGAGTTTGAATAAACTTGCAATACGCTTGAAGTTTATGCTTTTAAATATGTTTAGAAATAAATGCTAGAAAGAGTTTGTAATATTTATATATTTTAGCTGGGTTTTTGGAATATTTAAGGAAAGAAAATGCAGCAGGAGTTAAAATGTTTTAGTTTATGAAAACAGGGTGAATGGTGCTGTAATATGGGAAACTTTGTCCAAGTACTATCCGACGGTTTTAAAACTTTATTTTGCTGTTATTATTATGCTTGATAAAATAATATTTGATTCCTGGTATTTCAGTCAAAATGTTAACTTTTGGAACGTTAAAAATGATTGTTTGGTTCTTGTTGGCTTTATTACACATGTCCTAGCCTGCGGGGGCGAGTTGGGGTGTGACAACTGAACTCGGGCCCAGTCGACTGTTTTGTCAATTCCTACTCATTCTGCTGAACTTTTGTTACTAAGGTTATCCAATTCATTCCCAAAGTAGTGAAAAGCATTACAACATATTCGAAACATAATTACAAGAGTTTTGCTACCCAGTTACAACTATGAATCCACTCCATGATTTAAGTTAAAAACATAGCTCAAGTTCCTAACAACATAGCTCGAGTTCCTTACAACATATATATTACAACTTGGAATGGAAACCAAAAGTATCTACAAAAGAAAACGAGTTCGATGATTCCCTACACCCTCACTCTTCTCGCTTCTTCTTGCCTTTCTTCCTTTCACTTGCAATGGAGTAAGTCTCCACTGCTCAGCTATATGCTGAGTGTACAATTCTGAACATATGCATATATGGAAATTCATGCTTTAAACATCTTAACCACGTAATTTTGTCTCTAGGGAGAGAGACACGCATTCATCTGGCATATTGGCAAGCCCAAAGTCTTTCAACCGCGATGCAAATGACAAGACCAAAGTCTATCAATCATTTCACCCAATTGCTCTAGTGGGACCGATTCCCAAACTAAGCAAGTAGCCATCGCTACTATAACTCTCAAATATCGAGAGGCGTACCCGGCATGAACTTGTACTAAACTCCCCCTTTGACCCACATAGCCATTTAGCATGCTCACATAGTTATACAAGCATGTCTTTCATACATACTCGTTGAATTTAATGGGTCTAACTTAACACATAAGTTTTGCCTGGATCACAATTTCATACATAATATCTAAAACATCCAAAATTCCTTATATGTCATAAGTCTAGAATTCATACCTTAAGCTACACTCTTAAGATTTCAGGAGAAGTTCTAGGAGATTGATTCTACCCGAATCTCCGATCTCAAGTGATTCTTACAAGTATATACACGTATTTTCCGAATTCCTAAAATTAGAATTTTTTGTAAAACTTAACCAAATGAGGTCTAACAACTATCAAAACTTAGCTCTTACCTCGAGGAGTTCGAATATGAAATTTGGAAGAAAACAAACGAGCAGAAGTCCACCGATTAGCGTCGTGAAGCTCGAAGTTCTAAAATCTCTCTTTTTTCCCCTTTTGGATTTATGTTTAGAAAACTTTGAAAAAATATCTAAGTCACCTCTTTTTATATATAGGCAACGCTTTCTGTATTTGTGTTTACCTCCCCACGAATTCTCAAAACTTCTAATTATTCCCTGAAACATCATACATGACTAATTTATTACTTCATGAGTGAAAACTATAAATTACAAAGTTATAGTCTAAGTTCCGTTTGTCATCGTAATTACGTTCCGAAATCTAATTTCATGGAATTTCTAGATAACCTACCTTTTATGTAACGTATCACTTCCGTTAATACCATATTCCTCAAAATGATCTTAAACAAGATCCGAACTATCAAGAAGTATACAAAACAGATAAAATAACTATTCATAATTACCACAAAAGTCAAATAACATTTAATCACATAAATGTCATTTAAATCAATTCAAAGCCTCATGAATTACCAAATTTTCGTGTCTTCCCTTGACACCTTTTGTTGATCCACAGTCAACCACTTTCATATTTATCAAATAACATTGATAAATTCAACAAAATCACTTATGATATAAAAAGAATGCATTTTCTGGGACGAGTGTGACACTATCTAAAAAGCAACCACATAAACGTGAAACTTCTTAGAACTGGTTCTTTTTAGAGCATCTCCAACAGTTAAATTGTTTATAGCTAGCTATTTTAGAAAGAAAAAAAAATTTATTTTTGTTGTCTACTTTTTACCATCATTTTCAACCAAGGGCGGCGTTACAAGTGGGCTCTATCGTACTGTAGCCCCCCTAATTTTTGAGAAATTTTTTTCCTACATGCAGTATTTTAGCCTAATTGTAGTTTAGCCCACCCTAACATGACAAATTAAATGCCTTATCCTTTCTAGGAGTACTTAAAAAGTCAATCCAATATCGTTCAATCCAAACAAATCATATTACGTTAGTTCAATTGTAATCTTACCCACCCTAAATATTTGGCCCAACTTCTTTTCTTAGTTCAACCCCTCTCAATTTTAAACATATTTGGTCCAACTGTTAATCAACCAACCTAAAATATTTATGCCATCAATATTCCTTAGTACTTCTCAATTTAGGCTAACCGATTTTTCCATCACTCATATAATGGAATTATTTTTCCATCAATATTCATTATGAGAAGCGATAAACCCTTATAATGGAATTTAATAAAATAATAATAATAAATAAATAAATAAATAAATAAATAAGAGGTTATATTAAGAAAATTCAACCTAAAAATAGGAATAAATACACCCAAAAAAAAATTCGATCGGGGACGCTACCCCCAAACTCCCGTATATGCTAACCATTGTTCATACGTACATCCATCACCCCCCCCCCCCCCCCCCCCCCCCCCAAGCTAAAAATCATGGCTTCGCCGTTGTCCTACTGGACCACATAAAACTCTCTTTCATTAACTACTTTGTCTAAAAAGTTAAAATAATTAGTCTACTAGAGATGTTGTTACAATCACAAAGCAATTTTTGTATTTCCCCAAATAGACTCAAAATGTTAGCACTCATGATTAAGGTTTGCCATTGCGTACATCATCAAAATAGGACCTTAAATCTTTATTTTGAACAATGTCTTTAATCCCTTTAATATGTTTTCCCTCTCTTTTAAATTCTTCTCTTGACTTTCCAAAAGGTTTTGTTGGATATTTTAATTAAAAAAACTTAAATAGTACTTCATCATTTTTTGTGATAAACGTTCTTGCGGAATACAGAAAGATTCCGTGGATATTTTAAAGGTAGAGCATTAGCACCACCAAATGCACAATATACATTCTTACACTTGACCTCCTAATCCCGTAAAGACGTTGTTTATTACTGACCAAGTTAGTAAAACATTGGGTCAAAATGTAATAATTTTCTTAACTCGTAGATGGGGGGAAAAGATTTTGAATGTTACGGTTATTTTGTTTTTGTGTTTTTTTTTTCTTTTTTTTTTTTTTTTTTTTTTTGGTGATACGGTTATTTTGTTAATACTATATGTTATTAACTTATTACTAATCACAAATGCTCTTTTATTTATAGAAGAAGATCAGACGTCTCTATTTTCAAGTAAATTCATTCCCTACATAAGTATAATCGTTAAAAGCATTTGCACTTTTCAAAAAGTCGTACAAAAACTAACATTAAAAGGGTAAAAGTTATCTAAATTTCTCAATATATATACACTGTTCGATTCACATGTACAAATATTATTTATTTAAATATTATGTAGTTTAAATCTTCATATAGTATAATATCTATATTATAAATTAGAACTTTGTCCTACTAGGACAAGTGACTAGGATAAGATAATGTGACTAAAATGGTATTTGGCTGAGTTGGATTGTTGAGTTGGAGTAATATTTTGGAACCCTCAACCCCTATCTCACTATTCTGCCTAAATACCCATCTCTCTCTCCCTCTCTCTCTGTCTCTCTCTCACAACCCCCCTCACATTCTGCCTCACAGAATCACACCCAGTCCCGTCTCTCTCTTCTCTCTCTCTCTCTCTACCTCACCTAGAATCACACCACCATCTTTGGGTGAGCAATTTTTGGGTGAGCAAAAATGCATTCTAATTTCAATCTTTTTAATATATATATTTTTTACCACTTTAATGCAATCTTTGTGTGTTTCTCAACAGCCAAGCACACAGAGGTTAGAATTCTGAGATAAATTTTGATCATTGGATTGTTTTGTTAAGGTAAGAGAGATATTTTTTATTACCAGCCCCTACCCAATGCCATTGCAAAGCAACCCGTTAAAGTCATAAATAAATAAATAAAGTCCCCTATTAGTTTGGGTCTCTAAGACGAGAAGCAATTTTCAAAGAAAAAAAAGTTGAATACTATGGTTTAGACTTTTATGATTTTATTTGTGTTAATTTGTGGACGGAACGAAACACTTAGAAAATGAATTTTCTAAAGATTAACTTCAGTGCTTTGTTGTTTTCTTAAATTTATGAGCAATATTGGGATACTTGGAGAAAGATTTGATTTGGTTTCCAAAAGGTGCATTTTTAGATCTTATATCATATGCATATTGATATTATATTTTGCCAAGATCAAGTTAAGTTATTCAGAGGACAATTGAAGTAGCAGAGAGATATTATGGGAACTTTGACGTATTTCTCTGTGACATTATTGTCCTTTTGTAGGCTAATAGCATAATTTCGTTTTAGGTGGTTTTCTTGGTGAGGAACTGTGTCTGTGTGTGTTTTTTTTAAACCTTTTATTTTATGTTCATTGTTGATTGTATCATCTATTGAAAAACTATGTTGTAAGCTTTAATTTTTCAGATTTGAAATGTGATACAAGAGAACAATCGAATTGTTATATTCCTCCTGTTTGCTTCTACTTTCTAGCATTGAAAATCAATTCTGAATTTGCCTTGGTTTAATTAACCCCACACCACCCCCACCCCCACCCCCCTCCTTTTTTTTTTCCCTTCTTTCTACCATGCTCTCACGGTTCGAACTGTTCAGTAGTGGCTTTAGCCACGGACAATACCTAGTGTATATATATATAATAGAATATATTGAAACCACTAAAATCAGCAGTGGGTTGTGATCTCTCTTAGTGGTGAAAAACAATTCACCTAATTTGCTCTTACGGCAGTCACTCTCTTTTTCGTTCCACTAAGGTTCTAAACGTTCCTTTGCTTATATTCTTCCTCAAACATACCCTCTTTTTTTTCTCCCATAAATCCACTTTTAGTCACACTAGGGATATTGGACACGTGGTGGACCCTAGTTCTGTTGCAATTTATGACTCTGTTCATATTCATACACATTAAAAGTGGGCCTCGTCAGTCACCTTTTGATAGATTGGGTTAGGTTTTGGTGAAGTGGAGGGTTGGGATTTTCATTTAGGTACGTGGGGCCCATTTTAGGTTTTTTGTTTTGGCCTTATAAAAATAACATTAAATATGTGGCCAAAAATCAGACAACTCAATTGGTGGAGAAAGTTCTTTTCATATACTTTGTTGAAATAGAGCATCTAACTTAGTAGTGCTCATCGGTCGGTTCAGTCTGTTTTTTTTTTTTCAATTTTTTATCTTTTCCAAAATCGATCGAATCAGTCGGTAGGATCGGTTATAGTCAGATTCGGTTCGGTTCAATTTGATTCAATTTTATTTTCAACTTATATCATTTTTTTAGAAAATCAATCGATCGGATTGGTTCAGGTGGATTCTTAATCTAAGGGTGTGTTTGATAAAACTGAAAATTAAGTGCTGAAAATTAAGTGTTGAAAATTAAGTGCTGAATTTTAAGTACTGAAAATTTTAAGTGATTGAATTTGTAATACTGAAAACAGTGGTTCAACTACTGAAATAGAATGCATTCAGTGATTATTTTCAGTAGAAATTTTTCACTTAAAGTTTTCAGTGATTTTTTGGTTGCTTTTTCAATTAAGTGGTATGTTATCAAACGCACTGAAAAAGAATAAGTGCTGAATCTTTTCATTTTCAGCACTTAATTGGATTATCAAACATACCCTAACCCAAAACTAATTGGTAATAAGTGGAGTAGCTAGGTTATAAGCCCCCGATGTGGGACAATCTCAACTTACTTTATGGACTTTTTTTAGTTGGTTTCCACGTGTTTCAAACTTGAGAGCTATCTAATAGCATATCCAATGCAAAATGACATTTTCTTCATGCCAAATCTAAAATTCGGTATTGCTGCAGTGTCTAAATACTTATTTTGTTATTTCTGTCCCAATATATTCTGAAAAATGTTTTTTTTTTTTGACACAATCGTGGGTGGAGCCAAAGAGAGGCCAAGGGGGCCCTTGGCCCCTGTAAAAATTTTGGGAAAATTTTGGTACCTACATGCAATTTTAAAATTTTCAAATTATTTTACAAATTAACCCCCAAAATTTTTTACTTTTTTCTTGGTACCTCATCCTATAACCAATTTTTAAGATTTTAATCGTGATAACAATGTACCATTTCCTTGTAAACTTCGTGGCACTAAGCAATAACTAGTGACTATGTTAGTGTGCCATTTCAAAGTACAATTGTAACCAATGTCATAATTGGGTCAGGATTCTCGATCGCGCGTGACTGAGGCAGTGCCTACGTGGCGCTGACAGGACTACACGATAATTTTTTTTAAATTTTAAAGATGCGAAAAAAAAAAAACAACAACAACATCGTGTGGTTCTGTCAACGCCACACAAGCGCTGCCCCAGCCATGTGCAGCTGAGGATCCCCACACATCATAAAAGTCTAAAAGATAAGCTAAAAGATTACAGTACATAATAATAGTCACAAACACTAAAGTTTTCAATTCTCAAAACAGGGCAAAAAAACTCACATGTTAAACTATTTGCTTTTATACCCAAAAAAATGTATAAATACACCCAAAAAAAAATCACGTCGTGGGCACTGCCCCCGAACCCATGTGAACAGTTTCAATTAGTAACTGCACCCCCCACCCACTAAGCACAATAGTTATTCTTGTTATACTTTAAGTAATGCATTTCATACACTATTTTATTGGAATAAATGCAAAAACTAAATTATAACATGAATCTAAAAGAAAACCTCTCTAATGTACCTTCTATCACTCATCTCAAACTATAGTAATGTTATTCTTGTTCTCAAATTTGAGAGAAAGAATAGCAGTGCATTTTTTTTAGAGGAGAAATAGAAGTGCATTGAGAGGTGTTTTGGAGCATTCATGCTATAATTTGACCACAACATGAGATTTCAAGCAATATAGATATAGTGTATATATAGTATGTGTGTATATATAACACGCGGTCTGGACGAATGGATTAGAGATGTGTAAACAAGCAAAATATGATAGTTTTTTTCATTTCTTGTATTGTGCTAAATACTTCTATTATTGTGCTAATGAGACAAATTGTTTAAACTTTTTAAAGCCCTCTCACATAAACCCTTCTAAGCTAAAATTTATGCTACTTTTCTTTAATTGATTAGATCTTTTTTATGCCTAAACAACTTCAAATTGACATAGGTTTTGACGTTTTGTTCTACAAGTTAATTCTTTTTTCGTAAAATTTGATATTTTGGAATCAGCACAATGAGATCTATCAACCGATATCAACATTGACCATGAAATACTGGGGAAAAAAAAAACCTAAAAACTAAACTAATATGAAAAACTTTACTTTTTGCATAAATATAACAAAATCATGTTCTTTTCATAAAATTGGTACCATAGATCTCGAAAAGGTACAAGGAATAAAAAAAAAAAAATCACCCAAAAAATCTAAAAATTGAGAAAGGTATCATCGTTAATATAAATAGATAATATTATCTGTCTACACAGATAAGACAAATAAATATTATTTGTTATACAAATAAAATCTCAAAATCATAGTGCAACATATCTTTTTCTTGTAAAATTCTCGCGCCCGTTGTGTAGATTTCGAAGAAATACATGAAATACCAACCAAAAAAAAATCATCCCAGAATGCCAAAAAAAAAAAAAGAAAAAGAAAATTATGGTCTAACTTAATATTACATGTCTGACAACAGATAATATCATCTGTTTTGACAGATGAAATCAAAAAATGAGGTTTAAATTGCTTTCTTTTGTACAATTTTTCAACTCTGTTGCATAGATCTCGAAGAAATACATGAAATTAAAAAAATTTAAAAAAAATACTCAAAAAGGGTTTTTTTTTAAAATGAATGAGTTATGGTTGTTTAAAGTTGAGTTATAATATTGCTATAGCCATTTTTTTTATTCCAACGAGGGACTTTTCACCAAATTCAAAAAGTAGCGAGGGAGTTTAAAAATGGCCAAATTATATGTTGACTGTAAAACTTAATTTTAAAGGGTCTATGACCAAATATCCCCTTTTAAAAATTAAAATAAGTCTCTGCTATTCGTCCAGACCACACGATGTCCCAGACCACTGAATAACTTCTCACGGAACTTTGTCTTTGTGCTATAATGCTATTAAATGGATACAGAAGTGTGTGGTCAGTGGTCACTTTTCAAAGTCCTAAATGCTTTATTTGATGTTGTGATCAGGGGGTACGAGTGATCTCTTTCAAGGAGACCAAAAGCCCCCACCAAACAATGTTAGAGAAATAATAGTGAATAGACCCTGCTATGAACGAAAATACTTATCAATCGGGTTGAAGAGTCTGACTGAGTCGTGTTGGAAAACACTGTCCTTAAGAGTAATTTTCGCCCCTCAGAGTTCTTGCCTCGGTACAGAAAGGTCTCAGCGTTTTACCCTCTAGGATTAAGCAGCCTCGTCCTTGTTATCGTGCACTCGATGAACAAGGGGCATGACGACATCCTATTGACGCGTTTTCTTATCACACCCAAGTGTAGGTGATCGTACAAGTAATAAAGTTCTGGAAGTCCAGGTCGAACCCACAGGGAACGGAATAAAATTTTATAAATTAGGCAGATAACTATTTTGTCACTAAAAAGAAAATAAAAGATGATGGATTTTTGTGGAGTTTTACTAAACTACTAATTTTTATATGTTTGCAATAAAAGTAATTAAAGCTATTTTTTTCTTAACAGTTTATGGTAAGGATTTTCACAGTGCAAAATAAATTAACTAACATACTAGTAAGAAAAGGAAGAAAAAATAAATAAAAGCTAAATTTTTGTGAGATAAACTTTTTTATATTTAATACTAGCGAAAGATGGAAATAATACAGATATTTAAGCAAAATTATTATATTAATTAACTAGGGGAAATGATTTAAAGGAATTGGCAATATGCAAATCAACCCTAGATCCCACAACTTTTGTGCATTTGAAAAGCATTTGGCATTTAAGACCGCAGAGTCATTCTTTATTTAAAAATAAACTTCCACTAGTCAGGGTCATATCAAGTGTGTCAGGTTTGATATGAAACGACGCCGTTTGGTTTAAAGAAAAATAAAAAGGCAATTGGGCAGTAGCCAGGTTCGAACCGTTCCCCGCCGCGGACGTGGGTTATTCAGCGTCCAGTCCCCACCACTCTGCCACTACACAATTGCCTATCCATTATTGGATAGAAATATATATAAACACATATTTGAAATATTAACTTTGTTATGTGAGTTGTTTGAGTATGCTAGGTGTTTTTTATGACAAAAGGCATAGTTTGACAATCCACATAATTAGGCTTTTTATTTCAAATATGTACTCAATATAGCCATAGTATATAAACATGTTAAATGGTCATAAACTATAGATACATAGATATTTTTGGCCATAAATGGAAAAATAACCCATCTAGATAAATTTGCCCATTTAAGTTTAGTGCACAGAAGTTGTGGTTTCTAAGTTTTTATTACATATCCCCAATTAAAGTTTTAGCCTACCATTTTGGAATTGAAACTGTCTTCCAAATAAAATTTAAAGATAAATTAAATAGATGCACGCAATCACCGTTCAATTAAAATTAAAGCTGTAAAACCAAGGTAAGGGTAAGAACTAATATTATTATATTATTTTCTTTACATAACATGAACTGGGGTTGAATTTGTGGAATCTGCAAAATAAGAGAGTTTAGTACAACTAGGCTAATAAAATATACATAAATGGAAATACTGAACCAAAAATAAAATACTAAACCTTTGACTTTGGATTCTGGTGGGGTCACAGTGGTTGAACTCCAAGAACACAAATAAGGTCAAACCAAATCCAAATATACTTTTGGAGTGAGATATGGGTATGATGTACTTTTGGACTTTAGTAGGTGATTACAACAACTACGTGGCTAAGAAATCTGACATTTAATCGCAAAATCTATCTTCTAGTGAATAAAAATATTGCTATAAAAATTAGAAATTTGAATTTTTTAACTATTTTAGGGGACAACTATAAGTACTACTAGACTAGAAATATTAAATCTAATTTTAAATAGGAATATTTTACTACTACAAATTGACAAAGGTCATACAATAAAACAAATATTTTATTTTAAGAAATACAGTACACAAAGTTTTGCTACATATTTTTGAACATAAAATCATCAATTACATAAAAGTAAAATTTTACAACTACTAGAACTAGAAAAGGCAAAGAAAAATTAAAGTTTCCTATTTCTAGGGACAATATAAAGTGCTCACATAATAACCTCCCCTAAACTATTCTCTCCAAACTGTGATTGTGAACTGTTGTGTTGTGTGAATTGTGTAGCTGTCTGCCTTCAGCTCCTCCATTTATAGGCGAAGTGAATGACGATTTTCGTCATTTCGTTCGTCACGTGGTACATTTTTCTTCGCGTGTTTCAATTTTTTTTCTTCCTCCCTCTGACAGTTTGAAAAACTGATCTTCGACTTTCCTGCAGATACTGAGAGAAAGAGAGAGAGAGAAAAGACAAAACAAAAAATAATATAAAAAAATTTAACATCCAAAGCAAATCCAAGCTTTGGATGTCTTTGTCCGAATTTTTTTTTTTTTTTTTGTTTGACCATTTGGTAAGTTTAAGTTATAATAGCCACATGAGAAATAATCTCATGTGGTTGTTACTCATTTTATTCCCTTCGTTTCACTTCATTTTTACCTAAACATATAAAATGTGTAAAAACAAATAATTACATGCATTTGAGTGACATCACTGTTAAATTATATTAATTCAAATATGCGTGTAAAACTATGAATTTGGGGGATTAAATGAGTATTGTGTCTATTATATTGGCACATAAATGTGCAATATTCAGTGTTTGTCAGGGCACAGAACAACCTTGTTTGTATATCAGTGATCGAAGCAGAGAGAAGAACAGACAAGAACCAGAGAGAAGAAGCAGATTGTATTTTTGTGTGTATTCACGAAGAAGACGTGTGTTTATATAAATTTAGAAACCTGACATAATCCCATGGTCAAAGAAAACGTGGGATATAATTTTGGCACAATAGTTTAATTGAGATTTGGGATGAATCTGGACAGAAAATAAAAGGAAAGAATTTCAAAAAAATAATTTGCAAAACTATAGCCCAACCAGGTGAGACCGCGAGGCTTGGAGGTCGGGATTTGCCCCCCCCCCCCCCCCCCCCCCCCCCCCTGCGCGCGAGTAAGATGTGATGCACCCGGTTAAACGATTTCCAGATCGAAACCCAAATTTCTATTGGATTTGGAATTAGCTTGAGCTTGGCTCATGTGCGTGTGAGAGCCCACATTTTCCAACTTATTACTAAGCCCATAATGACAAATCATATATAGACCCTTCCAACTCTCTCACTTCATGGGCAATGTGGGACAAGGGTCCCTATCACACTTTTAGGCAAGACCACAGCCACTAGAGAGATGTAGAGAGAGAAAAAGGTTTGGCTTTGAAAAACACCTAATTTGATTTACAAATTACAACAAACCCCCACATTTTTCAAAGAAAATTTTTAAGAAGTAACGATTGTTCGCTTTAGAATACTGTATCAGTGATGGTGTCTTTTGGACTATGAATCAACACTTTGGGAAATAAGAATTGATTCACAGAACGTTTTTGAAATTAAAATTTATATGAACCTCATTTCTTTCTGTGAATCAAAGTACTTATCACCCACAGTACACTTTGATCAACAAGATTGTTAACGTAGTTTGGCACGTTTCGGCCACACGCCGTACCTGGATTTCATGAGTGCTCTAGAGAACCTACCTAAGTTATCATAGGAAGCGGCCCCACTTCCACACTCATATAGGTGAATTCATCAAGTATGTACTACAACTACACACCACTCAATAAGGACTATGAATTCATTAAGAGTTAAGACTCGACCTCACACGTTGCAGTCTACACTATCTGTACCATAGGGATGGACTATAATTATATAATTGAAAGTGTCTCACCAAATCAACTAGTAGTTTGTTATTACCCATATGAACCTAGTTTGTGGGATCTCCACTCATATAGGCTGGGTTGCCACTACTATTGACCTCTGTTATGGACATAAGTCCCATCCCCCTCGATGTATTGGCCACTAGCTTTCTTGCTAATGGTTTGGTCAGAGGATCCACTAAATTCATCTCTGAGCTCACAAAGTCTAGGGATAGAATCCCATCTTTTAACAGTTGTTTCACAATGTTATGTCTTAGGCGAATATGCATGTTTTCCCATTATAGGCCTTATTTCTTGCTCGGGCTATTGCAGCCTGGCAATCACAATGTAACGACACAGATGGAACTGGTCTCATCCATAAAAGGATATCTGCCAAGAGGTTTCTAAGCCACTTAGCCTCAGAACCTGCCTTCTCTAAGGCGATTAACTCAGATTCCATAGTGGACCGAGCAGTGCATGTTTGTTTGGATGATTTCCAAGAGAGTGCACCTCCTCCAAGGGTAAAAATATACCCACTTGTGGATTTTGTCTCATCTGAATCACAGATCCAGTTAGTATCACTGTACCCTTCTAGTACAGCGGGAATCCACAGTATGTCAAACCAAAATTCATAGTACCTCTGAGATATTTTAGTACTCTACATATAGCAGTCTAATGTTCCTTATTAGGATTGTGAGTGTATCTGCTCAACCTATTAACTGCATAAGCAATGTCAGGTTTGGTATAATTCATAAGATAAGTAAGACTACCAATTATTTGAGCATATTCAGATTGTGATACACTAGTTTCATTATTTTTCTTCAATTGTATGCTCATATCATAAGGAGTACTAACTGGTTTGGTGTCAAAGTGACCAAACTTTTTAAGGATCTTTTCTACAAAGTGTTCTTGAGACATCATAAAACCCTCATTGGTTTTTGTCAATTTTATCCCAAGTATAACATTAGCCTCACCTAGGTCTTTCATATCAAAGCTGGATGATAGCAAATGTTTGTTTCATTTATCACAATCATATCAATGCCTAAAATAAGCATATCATCCGCATATAGGCAAATGATTACACCAACATTATTATCAAATTTATGATACACACATTTATCGGCTTCATTCACAATGTAACCATTAGAGGTCATTATACTATCGAATTTCTCATGCCATTGTTTTGGTGCTTGCTTTAAACCATACAAAGATTTTACTAATTTGCAAACTTTATTTTTGTTTCCAGGAGATACAAAACATTCAAGTTGTTCCATGTAAATTTCTTCTTCTAATTCTCCATTAAGTAACGCAGTTTTAACATCCATTTGATGAATTATGAGTTTATGCAAGGAAGCAAGAGCTACTAGAATTCTTGTCATGACCCGAATAATTGAAAATAAAATTTAGAAAATTTTAGGAAATATCTTTTATATATATATATATGCCTAAATTACGTTTATTATACACTGTGAAATTTATGTGACCACATCTCACACCTTAACTTTACCTGATTTTATGTTTCGCAGTGTAAAAATACCTGAAATTGACACATGTCAAAATCCTTGTAGGAAACAAACATTTGGCCATATCATTTTCATTCACATGGTTTTCAATTCATCCACCTACCACTTTCATTTTAAAAGAAAAAGAAAAGAAAGTGGAACATGATAAATCATATTTTTTTAATAAACTAAAACTCCACTTAATTTAAAAGAAAAACAAATAAGATTTTAAAAGAAAAAGAAAAGAAAGTGGAACATGATAAATCATATCTTTTAATAAACTAAAACTCCACTTAATTTAAAAGAAAAATAAATAAGATTTTAAAAGAAAAAGAAAATAAAGTAGGAGTATCAATGTAATAAATTAAAACTTTACCTAATTAAATTAATGAAGCACTACATCTTTTTCTTGCTATATAAACACACATCCATGAGTTATTTTTCACACCACAAATTCCTCACCACTTCATAAGTTTATGTTTGAAGAAAGAGTTAGGAAGTAAAAGAGTGAGAAGTCTTGTATTTTCCTATCTTCAAATCAAGGTAAGTTCTTTTCTTCCCTATATTTATATAGTTTATAAACATTCACATTTACATTATTTTCAGTAATAATTAGATCCTATTAGCTTAATTTAGGAAGGGTTAAATTAATTATTAATCTAGAATTAAGAACATAACTAGATTTGATCAAAATGGTAAAATTTTTATATCTCTTTACTCCGACCACATTAAATTCTGAAATTTTAGAGGTAGACTCTTTTAATGCCCATGAAACTACCCTTAAAACAGTTTTTGATTTGCTTGTACCGTTTGGATTTTATTTAGGATTCGTCTTAAAGGGTAAATTAGTCATTTCACATTCTGTGATTCGAATTTGCTAAAACCAACTTTAGATTTGGATTCTCCACGAAATTTCACTCAAGATAGACACTGATTTCACTTAAAAAGGTTAAGAAATGAGTGAGTTATGACCATTAGAAGTTTGGAATTACAATCTGCCAAACAAGGCATTCTGCCCAGATTTTTATTCTGAAATTTCACTTACATCCCCTAAAACTTTGAACGAACATATAAAGGTCTACCGATATCGGATTTGATCACGGTTTCGAGCATAGTACTTGTAATATTGTTTATAACAATCTGAGATATAAATTTTACAGTTTTGGAAAATTTTTGTATAATCCCTATATTTTAGTATAATTACATATCAGCCCCAAAACTTTTAAATACATGTTATATTATGTATAAATATTATATTTTAAACATTAATCTTGGACATATTATTTAGACATAAGTATATCATACGAAACTTATTTTTATACATTTTCATATTAATCCTTAATATTAGTTAAATTACATAAGTGACCCGAATTCTTAAATAATAGTATTTATCTACAGGAAAATAATGATTTTCTTTATTATATTGGATACATGTTTATGGATAGAATAATAAATATGAAAAATTCAGTTTAAAGATTTCGATTTAATACTTTACGTGTAAAATAATGTTTTTATCCCTAGACTTTAAACGTGTATATTTAATTGTAACGAACTTATAATCGAGCTTAGTCAATGGCATTAGTCTTAAAACCACACAAGGATCGTATTGATAAGATTAAAATACATATTTAGTAACATTACGAAATTACCCCTATAAAAATAATAATTTACAATTTTGCTCCTACAAGTTAAACTTAGATGTTAGTTCTTTTACATGTATTTATGTAGGATTTGCGAAGTATCATATTCCCAGAAAAATACTAAGATATCAAGGTGAGTGTTCATACCCGGTATTCAGTTCAACTCCATATGTGAGTGTTCATATTCTTTTTGCTGATTCTACTCCTCACGAGTGGATCTGATTCTACCTTCAGTTATTAATAATATTATATAATTGTTATAATTCATTTTTGGAACATTATCGTTTGGTTCCACTGAAAAAGGGATTATGTTAATATTTGTTATGCCATTGTGCAATTCATTCATTGTTCCCAATGTCAATTACCACTACAACGAACTATAAAGTATAGCCCTAAGTGGTTGGTCCTATTGGGCCCATGTAATGAAGCCCAAGTGGCTGGTCCTTTTGGACCCATGAACCCGACTAGCAGGGTTGCCTTTGATCAATGTGCCATGTAATGAAAGGAACGTGTGTGTGAGTGGGTGGTTGGTAATTTGACATTCATGAAAAAATGTCTTTCGCATAAATATTCCTTGAATCTGTTATAATATTTCGTATTCATCATTATTAATATTGTTATCTCTTCTATACAAATCCTCTTTATGATTATTATCCAGGTTTATGTTCATTCACTGAGCCTTCTGCTCACACTCTCCAAATGTTTTAAAAACCCTTTTCAGATGACAATGATATGCTTTACGCTGAACCAAATGAAGAACAAGAGAAGCAATAGAAGGAGAAGACCCTCTCCTAGATGCCCTTGAAGGGTCACTTTCTTAGGAGCTCAAATAATGAATCTAAGTATTCCAATGGATACTTTCTTTTCTTGTACTGGATTTAAAGGCTATGTAAAGCCTTAAACTCTATTTGTAAGTTGTATTGGTGTGATGATTGGGGGTCTTTTCGATCCCATTTAATAAATGAACGTTTTGATTGCTTCCGCTAGATCTCTGTACAAGTTAAAAGGCCTCGTCGGCCGGTCATGATCCCTAAATCTATTATTTGGAATTTGGGGGCGTGACAATTCTAATAGATGAGGGGTCTTTCCTGTTTTCTTAAAAATAATTCTATTTTGAAGGTGACACGCAGAGAGGATAGCTTCCCCCCACAAATTATTAGGTGCTCCTGAACTAATTAACATAGCGTTCATCATTTCCTTTAAAGTTCTATTTTTCCGTTCAGCTACTCCGTTAGATTCTGGTGAGTAGGGTGGAATCAACTCATGTACTATACCATGTTGTTCACAGAATTGGCCTAGGGGGCCAGATTCATGTTCACCTCCCCTATCAGACTTAAGTCTTTTGATCTTTTTATCTAACTTGTTTTCAACCTCAGCTTTGTATTTTATGAATTTTCCTTCTGTCTCATCTTTATTTCTAAGTAAGAATACTCTAGTATATCTCGAGTGATCATATATGAATGTCACATAATATCTCTTTCCTCCTCTAGATTCAGTTGATTTCATGTCTCCTAGATCTGAGTGAATTAAAGTGAGCAATTCTGTTTCTCTTTGTACTATTTGTTTGCAAGGTTTCTTAGTAGCTTGCTTCACTACAAATTTGGCGTTTCTCATTATTAGTGATACTAACATTTTCAAGAATGCCTAATTCTTTCATTTTCTTTATATAAGAAAAGTTCACATGTCCTAATCTAGCATGCCATAAATCATGAGAAGCAATCAAGTAAGCAGATGAAGTAGTAGCATTTCTAGTCAAATTATCAAGAGCATTCAAAACAAACAGACCATTGTTGTAGTACCCTTTTCCCACAAACACCCCATTTTTAGTCATTACAACTTTATCAGAATCAAAAATAACTTTCACCCCCACTTTTTCAAGCAGCGACACAGCACAAGGTTCCAACGAATATCAGGCATGTAGAGAACGTCGGTAAGTGAGAGGATCTTTCTGGAAGTTATCTTGAGAACTACCTTTCATTTCCTGATCACAGGTGAGGGCCTTGAGTCCCCCATGTACACTTGTTCCTCTCATTCCCCTACTAGTGTGTAGAAGGTAAAAGCACTTCTATTGCCATAGATGTGCCCGGTAACCCCAGAGTCTACCACCCAATTTTTCTCCTCTGCCACTAAGTGTACATTAGAAACGACAACTACAATAACATCTGCCTCAACTAGATTAGCTCTAGGGGCAGGTTGGTCGTTTTTTCTTCCTGTGTCTGCATTGAGTAGCTTAGTGACCCGGTTTACCACACACAAAGCATTCCCCTTTCTTTTTGGCAAACTGGTTTTGGGGTTTGAGATTTTTGTTGAAGTTGGTTTTGTTGAAATGGGGTTTGTTATTCTGCCTTTTAAAATTTCCTTGGGTGCGATTACGTTTTTCCTCAACGAGGTTAGCCTTGGAAGCCATAGCTTTGGCTTTCTCATTTCGATCAAGTGAACGGTTCTTTTCTTCAATGTGAACATGAACAACAACTTCTTCCATAGTCATTTCCTTCCTCTTATGTTTCATCATATTTTTATAATTTTTCAAAGACTCCGGAAGTTTTTCAATAAGCGAACCGGCTACAAATGGTTCGGGCAATTTCATTCCTTCATTACTAAGTTCCGAAACAACAAGGTGAAATTTTGTGAATTTGAGTAGAAATATCTATGTCATCGGTCATTTGAAAATTGAGAAAATTTTCGATAGCATATTTTTTAATTCCGGCATCCTCAATAATATATTTGCTGACCAAAGCATCCCAAATTTCAGTTGCCAATTTGAAGGTACAGTAAATGTCAAAAAGTTCATTTGATAGAGCGTTCAAAATAATACTTTTGCAAATCTTATTTGCATTTTCCCAAAGAGGCAATTGGGTTCATAATTTTCAGAACCTTCAACGAATTTTGGTTTAGTCAAAACGAAATCGACTTTTGCAATGTCAAGAACAAGTAGCAATTTGGTTTGTCAGTGCTTAAAGTTATTCCTGTTAAATGATTCAATTTTGGTGACGTCGGGAATAGCTTTAGTCGCCATTAGCATAGCAATATCCATGAGGAATTACTCTTAAGATTGTTAGAAAAATAATAGTGAATAGACACTGCTATGAACGAAAATACTTATCAAATGGGTCGAAGAGTTTAACTGAGTCGTGTTGGAGAACACTGTTCTTAAAAGTAATTTCAACCCCTCGAAGTTCTTGCCTCGGTACAGTACCCTCCAGGATTAAGCAGTCTCGTCATTGTTATCGTGCACTCGATGAACAAGGGGCACAGAACAGCCTTGTATGTATATCAGTGATCGAAGCAGAGAGAAGAACTAGATTGTATTTCTGTGGGTATTCACGAAAAAGACGTGTGTTTATATAATTTTAGAAACCAGGTGAGCCCGCGAGGCTTGGAGGTCGGGATTTGCACACACACCCCCTGCGAGCGAGTAAGATGGGGCACGCCCGGTTAAACGATTCCAGGATCGAAATCCAAATTTCTATTGGATTTGAAATTAGCTTGGGCTTGGCTCATGTGCGCGTGAGAGCCCACATGTTCCAACTTATTACAAAGCCCATAATAACAAATCATATATAGACCCTTCCAACTCTCTCTTCATGAGCAATGTGGGACAAGGGTCCCTATCACACTTTTGGCAAGACCACACCCACTAGAGAGATGTAGAGAGAGAAAAAGGTTTGGCTTTGAAAAACACCTAATTTGATTTACAAATTACAACGAACAAGATAGAGAACTCTTCAGTACTTTCAAGTGGTACGGATGTATCTACGTCGCTTTGTTTTCTGGTTGTAAAAGTTTGTTCTCCGGTCGAAAAAGTTTGTTTTTGGTAGGAAATTTTGTTCCGTGGTTAAAAATATTTGTTTCCATCAAAACTATTTTATTATAATTAAAACTACTTTTGTTTGGACATTCTTACGTCCCTTTGTTCATGGGTCGCAAAAGTTTGTTCTCATGTCGCAAAAGTTTGTTGCGTGGTTAGAAATATTTATTTCAATCAAAATTACTTTGTTCTAACCAAAACCACTTTATTTTCAACCAAGAACAAACTTTTCCAACCTGAGAACAAAATTTTATGACCTATGAGACGTGAACAAAGAAGCGTAAGTAGGTACGTCCAAACCACTTGAACTTATCCGAGAGTTCTCCTGAAGATAAGTTATGATGACCATAAAAGTAGTACTATTTGCTACCAGTTCTAGCCATGACCAAAAGTTATGGTTAGTACAACACTTGGGGTCCGTTTGGGAACCGTGTTGATTAATCAATCGTGCTAATAGTTCTCCAACCTATATTTTAAACTGATTTGCATTTTGCAATGCGATTGAATTATGTTTTGGTGGCAAAACGCAGATTTCTTGTAATTGCCAAAGGCCCAAAAGCAATGGCAATTCGGTGACATATGCGATAGATAGCGTGGTTACCAAGGCCCACACTGTAGTAATGTGAAATTTTGTTCTCATAAATGGGGGCTATGCTGTAAGTCTGTAACCAATTCTCTCTTCTTCTTTTTTTTGGATAAATTACAGCACGACCCCTAAACTATGACTCTTTTTTCACTAACACCCTCTAAACTTTAAAACTGAGCATACTCACTCCTGAACTATCCAACATGAACAAACTCACCTGTGAAGATGGGAGTATTGGTGTCAACAAAGGATAGTTTAGGGGTGAGTTTGTTTAGTTTTAAAATTTAGGGGGTGTTAGTAAAAAATGATCATAGTTCACAGGGTGTAACTGTAATCTACCCTTTTTCTGCTAAAGGAAAAGGGTTGGAGAGGGAAAACCGTACGTGGCCTACTCTCCTACCCTAGCCAAGGTTCTTTGATGGGACGCCCTCCGTAAAAGGCGCACTAACCAAGGAACCTACTTGACAAAGATCCCAACCCCCCACCCCACCCCACCCCACTCCCCAGAGGACCAATCATAAGCCAAATTGGAGTTTAACTCTGTAAGCAGAGTTTGGTAATAACAAATCCACGGATTTGTGTCTCCCACCCCCCCCCCCCCCCCCCCCCCCCCAAATTCAAACGCAAGAGCCCGAGCCACTGGGCCAACCACGGAAGAACTTGTCCATTTTTCGGGGTCTCAATGGGGCATGGAAACACATAAGAACTCTTGAAAAGAAATGGAAAAGAGATGTGATGTAACAACAAATCCACGGATATGCGTCCCCCCCAATTCAAACTCAAGAGCCCGAACCACTGGGCCAACCACCTAGGAACTTGTCCATTTTTCGGGGTCTCAAGGGGCATGGAAACACATAAGAACTCTTGAATGGAAATGGAAAAGAGATGTGATGTTTGACGCAAGAAGAAAGGGTTTGTCCGTATCATCTTGACTTGGTTCTGCTTCCTCGATTTTTTTTAAGAATACCGAGTCAGGTTCTCCAACCTGTATCGAATAGAACATGCTAAGCCAAATCTTCTTCATGTAAAACCTGCTTGATTTAGATCAAAAAAATCATGCGATTTTATGAAACATGTGCCATGGCTCTAATCCGTAGTCGATCATATTTCCGACAGGGGCAGTTAGACAATTGAATCTGAATTTTTCCAAAATTTTATCTCTAACCTATTCAACTCTAATAATAAATGACATTTTTTTATGATACATTCTCTAGTGATTTTGGTTCCATCATTTTTTGTCCCAAATGTTGAAACTTGGTTCCAGGTTCAAATTTCTTGCAACTTCGAAAACAAAATTTCAAACTTGCAACATTTAGAAACCAAATTACTATTATTTCAGTACCAATTTAGGAAGTATAATACTAGCAAAACCAAAGAATTTTTTCAGAATACCACGTGACATACCTACGTGGCCGCCTGCAGCCAGTAGGCGAGTCACTGGGTTACATGTGTCTCATTTCAATAATTTTGTAATAGTAGAGGGACAAAATGAAAATAAAACGGGACACATGTCATCTATAAAAGCCTTAAAAAACAATAATGAACCAAAATTGAATGAACAAAAATGCTCCATTTGTAAATGTCCACCAAAAACACAAGGATATACAAAAAAAAAAAGTTCTATCTTTCCTTCTCACACTTAAGTAGTGGTGACAGTTGTTCTTCACTTCAATCAAATCCCAAGGTTTACCGCATATATGGAAATAACTCCATTCAATTTTTCAAATATAAACCTAAACCTATATCAAGCACTATAATTGCTAGATCTCAAAAAATACACTTCTTTTTTTATAACAAAAGCAATCAAATCAATAGAGAGGAATGCAGTGACAAGAACGACCCACTCGAGACTTGTGAATTATAAATCAGCCAAAACAAGTACAAAAGTGAACCACCAAAAGGCCAAAAAGAACAAAGGACACCTCTCTCTCTCTCTCTCTCTCTCTCTCTCTCTCTCTCTCAACAATCATCTTTTCGAGTCACAATCTCTTCGATCCAACTTCGTGAGCCTTCTACTTGAATGTTCTGGAGGCCTTTTTGCCGGAGAGAGTTATCAAACAAAAAACATTAGATACCTCGTCACTTGACTTAAACCATGATAATCGACATGTTCAAATCATGTCAAAAATAAGTCACAAATCACAAGTCTAACCTATACTCTTTATCTTCTCGAAAACACTTTTGGAATAGTGGTAGAGGCTCACAAGCCACTAGTACACATTAACACACTTTATTGGAATGACTTATCCGAGCAGGGCAAAGACGCATCAAATGTCTTGATGCCTAAATGCTGACTGATGACATGTCGGTTTGAACACAATTAAGCAATATCCAAAGCGACATGAACAAAAGAAGATCAGGACCTAAAATAGCGCTATACTAGTTTTAGAACTATGACACAAAACCGAGAAAAATATTTATCCAAAATAAGACGGATCCTAACAAACCGAAAACCTTTCAGTGATGCGGCTTTTCTCTTCTTTTCTTTTCTTTTTTTCCCTCATTTTCTTCGGGCTTTTTTTTCAGATCATCTATGTCTCGAACTCTCAATTTCCATCCGCTTGAAAACTCCCAAATAGCCACCAACTTGCAATGGGGACCTCCATATGATATCCAAGTATATAGACTAGAATCCATTTCTCAGCACAGAGATTTTGTAGGGCTTCACTTGGGGCACAGACCAGCAAATTTTGCCTGCTAACAGCCTGCAATATACAATTGATTCAGATGTAGTACCATTAAAAATATCTAACCAAAAAAAAAAACTGCAAATATTTAGCTAATACCAACTTATAAACGCACTTTTGGACTTTGTGCCTCAATTCTGTCCATCGTGCGCAGGGCACACAAACAAAGGGCTCGTTCGGTACATCCATGTATCTTTCGCTGAGTGCATATTACCTCCAAATGGACAAATAGTTGGCTTCTCCACTCGAATTTAACAATGACGCTTTTTCAAGATATCTCAACATTTACAGCATACTACACTACATCCCACAGATGGGCCAAACTATTCGCACTTTTCTCTACTGTTGAAATTCAGCTACTGAAACACCTTTCACCCAAGACAAAAAGCCATGTGGTATACAATATAGCATGATTTCAGCCAGTACTGTTTTATCGGTTCGATAAATTATAGCAATCATACTATAACAGAGAACAAAACTTTTCTAGATCCATCAATTAACGTATGATATTCTCCTGATTCTTTTCTCCAATTCCAAGCTACTCAACTTCAAGAGTATCACCAGGGAGAATCCCCATTCAGCCTGGATCTCAGCTTTTTATCTATAAAACACAATGACAATGATATGATATAAGGCCATATATCAATATCCATTCAAGTTTCCTTGCATAGAAAAGAAAAGCAATGATCTGAAACACTGTTCCATGTCCAAGGCAGTGCAACATACGTGTCACATGGTATAAAATGAACACACCACATCTTGACTTCGCACCTGGGCCATTCTTACACTACATGCTTGAATACGTAATTTCACAGCAAGGGAGAGGCGGAAAGAAAGGGAGGAGATGAGAATCTGTGAAGTCGAATAACAAGAGGTGAAATTCTCCACTACTAGTTATTAGTAAAACAGCCGCGTGTGTTTTCAACAGAGCCTTTTTTTCTTTTTCTTTTTCTTTTTTGTGGGGGGCGGGGGAAGCAAAATAAATCAAGGTGTACTTTCATTGTGGTTTTGAACAATATCTACTATAGGGAAGGGGGGGAAAAAAAAAAAAAAAACCCACCCACTATTTTGGCATGCATGGTAGACGACGGGAACATATTAAAGATGCATAATATGTTCATGCAGCAGTGTAAATATGCAAGAACAATGGAACATTTTCCTTTCTTTTTTTTTTTCTACACCCAAAAAAGAAAAAGAAAATGCCATAATACCCTTCTTCGGTAAATTCAGAAAAATCACCAAAAATATCCAATGGCAAATATGTTTCAAGATATCTTACACGCCCATGAGTTACGTGCACATTGTTCACGTTTTGCATTCTTTTCAACTTACTTTTTGACAATTATAATAACGTATTAAGATTCACATAACACTTCTTTTCATCATAGTTGAAACCTGATGTCATTTAATCATGCCCTCTAAAGTAGCCAAACCAGACTAGTGTAAATCTGACTAGGCGTCAAGCATAGATTACTTGAAAGGTGATTGGTCGTCCCACTTATGCAAGCTATGAAGCACAGACACACCCGACACATACGACATGACACGAGCACATCGACAAATCAACATCCTATAAAATTTGCACATTGACACTCCAGGAAAAGTGTCCATGAATTGTCGTGTCTGTGTGTCGGACACGTTACGACACAAGACACGTTACCTTCTTTAGAAGTGTCGGCAAGGTTATTTAAGGCGCACTGAGGCGCAAAGGTCTCCTGGAGCCTAGATGCGAGGCGCACTCCAAGGCGCGCGCCCAGGCGAAGCGAGGCGCACATTTACATGATTTTACATGTTCATAGTTTATCCAAAATATGATTTTAGATGATTATAATCTGGTTTTACATTATTATATACAACTTAAAGAGATTAAATTATCAATAATGAACACTTTAGCCTATAAGCTCAACTGGTTAGAGCGTTGTGTGAAAGCGCAAAGGTTGTAGGTTCGAATCCTACATAATAAAAAATCAAATAAAAAATTTATTAATTGAAAATCCATAGATTCCAATCATCCATAGTCCCTCTATGATATTAATTATAGTAGTATAGTACCATAAAAAAAAATTTAAAAATAAATAGAGAACAGAACAAACAAAATAAATAAATGAATAAAATAGACAGAACACTAACAGAGAGAGAGAGAACACAAATAATAATAATAAAAATAAAAATAAAAATAATAATAATAATAATAATAATAATAATAATAATAATAAAAGAAGAAGAAGATGAAATGAAACTATAAAGGGAAAAAAAAAAAAGGGGAAAAAGTATCACTTTTGTCTTTTGCTTCGCAGACTTGAAGAAGATGAAGAAGAAGAAGAAAAAAAAAAAAAAAAAGGTTGCGAAGAGAAGACAGTCGCGATCGCGAAGAAAGAGCTGACCTGAATCAACTAAGAGGGACTAGTTTGCGACCGGTCTAGGGCTCGCGACTCCTTTCTTCTTTCCTTTCTATCCTTTTTTCCCCCCCAATGTAAACTGAGAGGGATTGCAATTTTTTGGGAGTTAAAATTGTGCTTGGGTCTCACAACACTTGGGCGTGCGCCTCACGAGCCCCGAGCCTCGTGCCTAGGCGTGCCTCGACTGCGCCCAATTGCATGCGCTGCGCCTAGCCTAAGGCAAGGCTCACACCTCGCGCATGCCTGTGCCTCACGCCTAGGCGCACCTTAACAACAGAGAGTGTCGGTGCTTCCTATGGCTCTGCGAGGGACATACCTAAACTTATGCTATTTTTTACACAGCAGCTGCACGATCCCGGACACGTCCATTACATTACATAGTCATGTCTATAGTTCAGAACTTCAATTCTTAAGGCCAGACACTGGCCAACATATAACCAGGAACCTTGGATGTCAAGAATAAAAAATCCTTGTAGCATATTGAAAGAAAGGCAAGGGCAACTGATGGTGGCAGCTAAGAAACACAGACATGAATACGGCAACAAGACACGGCGACACAGCAAATCCTAAAAAAAAAGCGACGCAAAACGGAGGCGATACGGAAAATATTAATTATATATAATATTATATATATACATATATTTTACATGTAACCATGTAACATAATAATAATAATATTCTTAAAATAACTATAAACTAAGAATTACCTCCAAACAACAATACAACATGAAAATATCCTAACAATACTACCACGACTTATTATAAGTCCAACTTTCTAGAATTACTTTTAATTATCATAAAATGTTTTGACTTTTCAAAATAAACCCCTCTTTGGAACCTTATTTTACATATTAAGGCTTTTGCCCCCAAAATTCAATACTTCTCCTAAAAAAATTAATAATAAAACCAAACCGAGTTGGGAAAGTGTTGGAGCCGTATCGATTACGTGTCGAATTTTTAAAAAAATTAAAAAGTTCCAATCACATTTTTGGTGTGTCCGACACGCGGCAGGCTCGCCTGCCTGTCGGTTTAGGAGGTGTGTCGGACACAAATACGGCACTCCATTTGAAGTGTCGTTTCCTAGTTGGCAAGCAAACCATAACAATACAACAAGCATAATCCAACTCTTTCCAAACTAAACATACCCCGAGGAAGGGGAAAAAAAAAACCATAATGGTGGCAAGCAAATTTTGACATTCGCAACTCAAATTGCTTCTCATTCAAAAGGAAAAAGATTCATCCTTACCTGCTGGTTCCGAAAATCCCTGTTTCGGAAGGTTTGTTCCATCACTAAACTGACCGGTCAGACCATCCAGAAAAGTCTTATCCATTGCAGTGCAAGGCTGTTAATCGAAATATGCATGATTGTTTGTTTTCTCCATAAGCACTATAACAAAACAAGCCACATAAGTCACCTAATAACAATCAAATCCCAAAAGTTCTGTTATACAGATTGCCAGATCCGGGCATCCTGTACTTTGAATCCTCGTAACCAGTATAAAACTTGTTAAATCCCAGCCTCTCTGTTCTGAGGAGTTCAGGCATTCCCAAATCATTTCCACTCTGAACCTCATTCCAACCATCCCAGTGACCATTTGACATTAGTGGACTTCTAGACTGGTGAAGAGAGAGTTGCGAATACGGAGATAGAATGTTGGCCTGAGATTGCTCCATAATTCCTATATGTCTTGTAGGAATTCCATAAGTATCATTGACTGGAGCAAAACTATCCCCCGTGTCAGCAAATCTAAGGTTCTGGTTTGGCGAAAATGATCTCTGCATTAATAATTGAAGCCTAGATTCATTTTCAAAAGCACTTAATTGTGAAGGATAACTCGATCTCATGTCTAAGCCTGCATTAGTATGCCCGACTGGAAGTATCCCTTTACCAACTGCCAAAATTGCAGGATCCATGAACTCAATATCCAACGTACTATCAATATTTCCAGTTGGTGGTGGCGTATACGAATTTCTCAATGAGGAACTGTCAAGAAAATGATTCCCTGCAGAGTGGAATAATAAGAGGGAGACCAAATCCTTAGATGAAAATCCAAAGGAGAAAAAAAACAAGGCATAAATTAGTAACCAGACGAAGACAAAATAGCGCTTAAACAACTAACCAGACATGGTGTCGAAAGCTTGCTCAACTCTCTCTGGAGAAGTAAAGCCTGGAGGTGCAGCTCTGCTAAGCGTAGAAAATCCAGGAGGGGCCGACATTTGAGCTCTCGAGACTGTTTAAAGCAGGAAAATAACACTCAGGAAAGTGATGAAGCATCACAATAGTTGTAGCAAGAAGCGGAACGGGGAACCGTAATATAAAATCTCACAAATTACGAAAGAGAGAGAAAAAAAAATATATATATATATATATATATCAGAGAAAGGTGGGAGTGAAGAACGTTTATAGGTGCCATTTACACGGTGGACTCTAAACATTCCAACTTTCCCAGATCAGAAATCCTGTTCCCAACCTATAGGCTATAGTATGATACAACAATGAATTTGAAAGGGGTTTTTCCCAACATCATAAGAATTCAGTTCAAGGAAAAGCCACAGCACACTTGTGATGTCCTTCCAGATACTCCAAACTTAAGAAAGCCACCAAAAAGAAAATGTCAAAACAATACTGTTATCTAACAACACTTCAAGCATGACTAGTCTATGGCAGAGTTACATCTTACAACCAAGATAACAACGCAAAAAACTACTTCCCATTTTTTTCCTGATCGAAAGAACCAGCTACCTGTCTGTTTCACTTTTTTCCATAAAGATTAAAGAAGCATATGCTGATTTATTCAAGTAATTACAAGTACACATGAAGGCTAAGATAAACCAAAACAGTGCAAGAAGAGTGGAAAATAATATTTATGAAGGTCAACCAAATACATAGATAGTGCCCAGCTAGACAGAACTCCTTGTGAATATTTTATATATACCAAATCAACAATAGCCCAAGAAGCACAGAAGTTATCCTCCCAAAAGCAAAACCAACGAATACACAATACATGCAATAACCATGTGGTGATTAAGCATAAGCATGACCTGTTTAGAAGCATAGTATGGTTGAAAATAGAGTATAAATCATTAAGAGAGAGAGAGCGAGAGAGAGATAGAGCGAGAGAGAGAGAGAGAGAGAAGCCCACTAAATTGAAACGAGCTATAACTCACCTGGAAACTTATTCGAGAAGACTTGAGAATTGCAGCTGGCAAAACCATCAGCTTCCTCGACATTAAGGGGAGAGAAACCATTAGAACGGCCAAGATTATCAAAATACGAATCTCTGCAACCGACATTATCATTGTTGAAAGACGGGTTCTTTCTCACATGCTCAATACTACTTAAAAATGGTCCGTCATCAAATAATTGATTTGTAGATTCGTCCTGCCTAGCAAAAGAGAACCTAGACTGGTTACTGTTTTGCACTTTCCGTGAACTTGAAACCTTTAGACATCCCTGTTGTTTATCAGTTTTACCCAACAGTCTAGCCAAATTCTGAGGTGAAGTTAAAGACTCGTCCCATGCATCAAAGTCCATGGATAAAATATTTGATATTATGCTGCTTTCTCCCATATCTACAGCAGCATTTCGGTTGACACTGGCTTGTGCACCTTCAAATCTTCCCAAGTTCATCCCCTTGCGCCCATTTGGAAGCAAATAGGAATCCTCGAAAACCCTCCCGTGGTCCAAAGAGGAAGAACTACTGGCTAAATTCTCGTGGTACCCATTAGGTATTACTGAAACACTAGATGAATGCTGAAGTGAACCATTATCAACATTTTTATTGACAACTTGAGGGTGTACATTTAAATAATTTGACCCATAGTTCTCACTATGAGAAGAATAAACCCTAGAATTGTTTGAAAGATCAAGCGAGTGAGGCGCGTTAAGTAAGAAGCTTGGGCAAGAGACAAGTTCTGGGTCCTTAAGCCTCTGATCATCAAAAGATAGCATATCCTCCTCTTCCACTTGATGAAGTGCACTTGATTTGGTTTCCGAATCTGCCTGACCATACCGTTCTCTTGAAACAAAAAAATCATTAGTGGATGCCGCAGATTTCGCTGCTACCAGTGAATTAGAACGATCCCTAGATTGTTCAGAGGACTGTTGCAACCCTTGATCTCTAGGTGATTTAATCAAGGTAGGACCACAAAGAGAGTAGTCGGGTCTGATAGCATCAAATTGATCATCCCACGAGTGTCTATCTATACTCATTGAAGACATATCAGAGCATAAACTCTGAACCTTTCCATTCACAGATAAATCAAGCTCATTTTCTGAAACAGGACAACAAGCCTGCCCGGACAGGTTAAAAGAATTACTAATATTTGGTGGCATACTTGGTGAGCAATGCAATTGGCTCTTCGTAGTTGAGGTAGCAGAAACTCTTGGTGTGACAAGAGCCTCAGAGGCATTCTGTTTTGCAGGTTCCAGTAATTCAGATGTAACTTTATGTTGCATTGTGCCACTTTCTTCATTGGGAATAAGCTTCTTTCCCACATCACCTTGCAATATAGGAAACTGATTTGAGCTCGCAACCCCCGTTGAAAAAGCCACTGAACCACCACATGTCTCAGCTTGCTGCTTGTGAACGCCATCTGAACATGCTAAACTTGTATGGAGAGGCTGGCTATTCAAGTCACGCATTCCCCTAGAAAAGAGATCAAGTCTAAGAAGTTATAACTGATATTAATTAACAATAGTGCTGCAATGCAGTTAATAATATACCATGACGCTGCTGCTGGAAGTGCGACAGATCTACCAGAGCTGCTATTTGGTGGAGAACCTCTAAGACTTCCCTCTATATTCTGGCAGATAAACGTGACCAAGATACAAGCAAAACAAATTTCAGTTTACTACATTAAAAACTAATCAGTTATTCAACTTCAAGCTGAATACTCAAATGTTCTAGAAAGTTGCAATTATGCTGGAGTTGAAGTTCCAATAAATACTAATCTACTAATTTCGTCGCTTGACAATAAAACATATCTAACCGAAAGAAAATACTCATCCATTCAAAACCATTGCTTGTGGAAAATTATTATTTTTTGGTCGGTATAAAGTAAAAAATCATAAATAAAGGGTTCAACACAAAAAAAATTCTTACATTTATAGCACTTCTACTAATAGGTTTTCCAGAGGACGTAGAGCTGTTATTGCAATAATCATCTGCTGGTGGTGGTAATACATTCCCTGAACGCCTTTGCATATTATTTGTAGCACCAGTAATTTGTTGAACTCTATTCCTTTAAAATCACTATGTAAGTTAATTAGCTATACAATAAAGAGACGCGCAACGTCCAAACAGTAAAAATAACTAGAACAATAAAAAACAAAAAAATAAACATTCCATTTTTTTTGTTAGATGCACACGAAGACAAATGAAGGTTCTAGTTTTTTTACATCGGAACTTTAAGACGACAACAACTCATAGTTAGACGTATAAAACTCCTCAAATGTTTGAAGAAATTCAACATTCTAATTACACCAACATGCTAATAGTTTTTTTTTTATAAGTTCGATATGCTAAAGTTATGAACATAACAACTAACAATCAAAAAATTATCAAAGTTTTTGCACCAATTGCTGTCCCCCCGAATATATCCACATCAAAAAGTTTTAAAGAAAAGAAAAGCACCAAAACAAAAAAAAAAATTAAGAATGAGAAAATTCCAAAGCTTTTAAAACGTGGATGCGGTTTCAGAATTTAAAGTCGAAGTAAACCAAGACCAACACAAAATTGACATCCCAAACTATAGTAGTAGGGAAAAGAAAATACAAAATGAGAGTCCTTTTTTTTGGCATAAGAAGTAGGGGATGCACGTTAGACCACAATGTCACATAAATTTCAAATCAAATTCTACCTTTTAGGACCCTTTTTTCTTTTAACAATTCTAACTATCAAGATTCTACAATAATTTTAGTGCATAAATAAAATGTGAAACATATGCAGAATCACATACTACTTCCAACAAAAATAAGAATTTTCTTTTTCCCTAACTTCAGGACATCGAGCGATGTTAATTTTTGCACAATTGCAACTTTTTCTCTGAACAAAAGAGCATGGCTGAGCTTGGAACCATCAGTTAACCCAACTGGTTTTCAAACCATACTTAGAGGCAACACTAAAATCCCTGAATTTTTGTATAATGCAGACAAAAGAACATGTCAAATTGTCAATTATAGACTCAAAACTAAAAGAGAGAGTATAATGCAACTACAAGCTTCAAAACAACTTCTGGGGCTCAATCACGCTACATGACATAAAGATATACAAGCACTGCATCTTATTTCCATATTCTTATTTGCCTCATCCAACAACAATAATGTTGTGCTATTTCCAGGTTATTCCAAACCCATAACTAGAACATTACTAAATTAATTATGTTGATGGTAACAGTGAGGAGTAATAATTCCATTTTGGGATTTTACAACTCCAAAATCAGAATCTTTCCATGGAACTTTGTGCTCTTACATTTACTCCCACAACTCTTGCACAAGTCTAGTTATAAAAACTCCAGAATATAAAATTTATACATCTATATATATAATACTATATATATAGGAACTGCAATTTAGTTTACACAAAGGAAAAGGAGGTGATTCAAGAAATCGCAACATACCTTGTGTATGCTGATATTGTTTCATCTTTACTGAAGCTATCCTCTTGCGAACCAATCTCGTGCAAATACAGGCAATCAGGGTTGCTGCAAGGCTGGACGAACAGAATCGAAATCGTTAATACAAACAGATATTATTACATCCATTTTCCCTAAAGCTTTCTCTACAAAGGAGGATTTGATAAAACCTAAACCACGTTTTCCATGCATGATAATAATTCGTGCAGAGATCATACCATATTCCTTAGCCATGCATGACAATATTTTGTGGTTCCAAAGCATACCCTGCAACAGATGAACTTGAATCAGTTGACAATCAGAAAGAAAAGAATACACTGTAATCATGAATGTGTAACAATGTGCAGACCTCAAAGCACTACCCTCCAAGACAAACCCATGTACAGATTGAATACATCGAACAGCCTCCTCCTCTTTTGAGTAAGTAATATATCTGAGCCAAACAATCCAAAACAAAATCATTGCTAAAATTGTGTAATAATGGTATCAAATAAGCCAATAGATCAACCACATGATCTCAGAACAAGTGGAGCAAAATAATTGTAGAATATATTTAGACTGCATTTCAGAGAAGGATAGTACTTGATATTTTAATTGCATATATTAAGTTAGAATGGTGAACAAGAGATTCAGCTGAGCAAACAGAATGTTAGTGAGGAATTTAAAGCAACCGACAATCAAAAATATTTTTTCAACAAGATTCTAAAAACATAACGTTTTTGAACTTACACACTACAAGTATTGTTTGGAAATTGTTGAATAGCACCAGCTGCAGTCCGAGAAATTGACACCTTCTGTACCTTACCATACTGACCAAAGTATTCTTTGCGCTGCATAAGCTGATCACAGAAACAGTAACAGTGTTAAACTACTCGAGAGAGAGAGAGAGAGAGAGAGAGAGAGGTGGGGGGAGGAGGTACACACATCTTCGTCGGCTAGATTAAGTGGCAACCCCACAATGTAGACAAGGTTTCGCTGAATTACTCGCACACTGCCAAGTTGTTTCCTTCCTTCAGATGTTTTATTTTTTCCCTTTTGCGTCTTTTGTTTTCTCTCCATATTCAACTCGGCCACCAACCTGTTACAAGGATAATGATAATGACGTCAATAATAAAATAGTTACAAATGAGCAGGAAAAAAGAAAAGAAATTTGCTTGTTTCTATGGCACAGTTTCAAACAAACAGAATGGATTCCCAGAAGAAAGAAAAAAAAAAACCAGAATGGATGGTGTCCAAAAGTATAACCTTCCACAATTTGCTTCCGTCCTTTTAACCTTTTCCTTGTTATAAGGGATGCGGCACGCTGGACACCGCCCTTCTGTCTCATCCTTCTCGGCCATATCAATAATGTGATGCCAGCACCATATACAGATCTGTAAAATTGCAAAAGCATGTTGAAAATAAGAAACAACCAAGTTCACAAAAATATGACCAAGAGAACATCTTTCCTACTGCTAATTCAATACTCTTGGTTGGGCAAGATACCTATATCACTGCCATTTGGTATTATTTCATAATTTTCTTTGAATCTTTTGCTACAACATATTGTGTTTATCAATTTTACGAATCCAGAAGCGGATTGTTTAGCTTACAACTTACTGCATTAGACAGAGCAAGCATGAACAAGATCCTGCTAATCAGATAGACAGAATAAGCCCTACAAACACATAAATTCCTATCAAAAATCCTAAAAAGGTCTTTACTCAACCACTTCAAACAAAAGACTAATAAGAACAGAATTAACCACCGAGGTTGCCCTGGACTATACATGCACTTCTAAGATCTTGTAGCTTTAACAAAATCTAGGTTATTTTTCAGAGTATGTGTCCAACTCGCACCTTTTTGGAAAATAAGGAACTCAAGGGACTAGCCATAGTTGAACCTTATGACTAAAATCATTTACCAAAAGCAACTATTTTCGTAGTGAATCTACAATAAATGTAAAAAGGATGTATTATGGATAAATTTGCCAGAGAAATAGATAAGATAAATTCGGGAATGAAAAATATATGCTTTAGAACATTTAAGCTATGTTACATGGACTCTTCTAAATAGGAGAAGTACCCGTGTCGACACGACTCTTTGCGGACATGGGTATGACACTTGGGTAGGATCCTTCTAGTGTAGTTTAGTGTAATTTTCAGACAAGAAAGGCAAAGTACCCGTGTCGGATATGGAATCCATACCCGTGTCCTCCGAACACTTTGAAGAGTCCGTGTAACATAGCATTTAAGAGATCGATAAGTAAAGAGGACCTCTATCATCTAAAATATACATGCTATAAAATCTAAAGATTAATAAGGATTTCAAACCTCATAGCCACACTTGCAAGGCTTCAATTGCTGATCTGTCAAATCCATCTCTTCTGCACAGAGAGGACAAGTCTTTTCTCCGGCATCACTCATGGTTGCCTTAAATAAATACAAGGAACATATAATAAGATTCTAGCAAAGATATTTTAGTTACCTAATACAAAAATAATTATGACTAGTAGAACACACATGTCCCAAGTTGCCATAAATTCAACATCAATTGGACATAATGAGAAAAGGGGCACAAAGGTGAAAACTTTAAGTCAAAAATTCATTTTTGTTGGCACGCAATAGTCAATTGACAGTGAGCCAACTGCAAAAGGTCTAAACTCACACTGCCAAAGATTACACGAGCACAATAATGCATAAACCCTAAGCATTCCGAATCCTAAAAAAAAAAAACTAACGATTAGATGTATCCGATTGTTAAATCAATCACTTTAAACCCCATCCATCCAACAATCCACAGCTTAACTCAAAACAAATTATAACAAAACTGATCTAACAGAACAGTAATTACAAAGTCAAAATAAGGAGTTTGTAAATCGCACATAGAGGAAAACTGTCTACACGGAACATGTCGGCACCAAATTGAAACTTTTGACTTGACAATCAAAAACAGAATTATCTTAAATCTGCAATCGAAATCGCTCCATTCAACAAAAATAAAAAAAAATAAAAAAAACACACACACACACACACAAGTAACAAACAAATCGTAGAAGATTTCATACATGCAACTAAATCCACAAACCGATAATATGAAAGCAACCAAAGAGCCAAATTTGGGGATCTAAGAGGCAAAGCAAGAAATAATTTAGACAAGATTGATCAAAAAGTTAGGGTTTTGATATTGGAGTTGGAGCACTTACAGTGGTGGTGGATCGAGAAAACGACGATTCGGAGGGGATTAGATTGTAGAGAGAGAGAGAGAGAGAGAGAGAGAGAGACGCACGATAAGGAGCGAGAGAGGCAAAGAGAGAACCACAAGGCTTTTGAGAGAGAGAGAGAGAGAGGGAGGGGCTTTGTTCGTCGATGGATTGGCTTTTTTTAAGCTGCTGCTTTGCTCTGCGTCGCTGTCAATTTGTAATATTTAATATTATATTATATTTATAATTAAGAGAAATGCCCTTGGATTTTAAAATAAACTACGAAAACACGCCTCAGTCCCCCGTTTTGTCGACCTTGAGAGCTGGATGCTATGTGGGTATTGTATTCGAGCCCAACGTTTTGAATTCGAGCAGATATCGAGTCGAGCTTTAAGAATTGGTATTTTTTTATATTTGAGTTTGGCTCGTTTATTATTGAGCCGAGCTGAACCTAGCCTAGTTATTATCGAGTCGAGCCTCGAGCCATTATTGAGTAGTTCAACTCGTGTATACCATTAGTAGCAAGTTTAAGTTGTCAATCAAAATTCACAGACCAAGCTCAATGTTTGACAATTCGTATATATATATATATATATAAATATTACTTAAAAAAATTGATTGACACATGAATTTAGGACTATGCACATTATAATATATCAATATTTTTTCAATTTTAAATACTTTATTTATACATATATTATGTTTTTATAATTATCATATATATATATATAATTCTTTCAATTTCAAATACTTTACATTATACATATATTATATTTCAGTAATGCTACATGCACAGAAAATTGCACAGAATTTGTGCACAGAATTGATCTGGGCCACTCATTTCAGTGGCTCCCACACATTTTGGGATGGGGACCACCGAAATGAGTGGCCCGGATCAATTCTGTGCACAAATTCTGTGCAATTTTCTGTGCATGTATCATTTCTGATTATATTTTTATAATTATCATATATATATATATATATATTTAAACAAGTCATCATCAAACCTATTAAAGAGATTTTTCACGAGCCTTAATTGAACTGTTCACGAGCTTTATGGAGTCGAGCCCATGTGTGCTCAAGTTTGGCTCGTTTATTAAATGAGCTTTGTATTCAAGCTTGAGCTTAGCTCGTTTATTATACAAGCCGAATCGAACCGAGCTGTTATCGAGCCGAGCCGCGAGCCTTTGTTGAACGACTCAGCTGTTATGCATCCCTATATGTGGGGGATCAAATGATGAAATTACCCTCATCCATTACTTTTTCCTTGGCATAGTTTCATGAATTTTAGGAGTATTCTACCTCGAATAAAGTTGATTCAAAACAAGAAGGGGTGGTGATTTTTTATTTTTCTTTTTTTTTTTTTGAAAAAGAACAAGAAGGTTTTTACTTTGAGTAATTCTTTGGTGACAACTTTCATACAACCTCCTAAAAAGATGTGTCTATCTCTCTCGTGTGATACCACTGGACCCCATAATGACACAGGAGAGAGATAGACACATCCTTTAGGAGGTTGTATGAAAGTTGTATAAAAATTGTCACCAAAGAATTGCCCTTTTACTTTTTAGTGATACAACTTTTTATAGAAAAAGTTTAAAATAAAACTTAAGAGAAATTAAACAGTCCAAATCAATGGCGGCGTAGCCAGAAATTTCATCCAGTGGATTCCGAATTTCCAATGTCACAACGGGGGTTTAAGGGCAGAACTCCCAAAAATTTGTTTGGGCCTATTTAATACTTATTTGCGGGTATTTTTACATGTTATAGTTTGATTGGTGAATTTTTTATTTTCTTTTTTGCCATTTTTGAGAATTCAAAGTGCTAGTCTTAAAAATCTGCAAAGTCTATGTATTATATGTAACTAAACCAAAAAAATGTACAAGGGGCTAAAGCTATATATATATATATATATATATATTAATTAAAATGCTATATATAATTTTTTTTTAAAAATCAAAATGCTATATATATTTTTTTAAATTTAGAAATTGAGTGGGTATTTTGGTACCCACTGGCGCCTTCATCCCTACGCCCCTGGACCGAATTATATACGGAGTATGAGCCTGTTTGTCTGTGCTTATGCTTATGCGATCTTGATCGTGATTGGTAGAACTGCTTAAAAGCAGAACTACTTATTATGGTTTGGGTGTTTGGTTAATATGCTGTAAATTGATTAATCATAGAGATAATCTTGAAAAGCACCCCCCCACCTGCTTATTGTCAAACTGCTTTTTGGATCAAATCTGCTTATATTTTTGCTGAAACAAACAGATCAATAAGCAGTTTGGGACATCAGAACTGCTTAAAATGGACAAATAAGCAATGACAAACAGCCTCTATGACACTTCTACTTTCTTTTATTTATGATTTTTTTTTTCTAGTTTCTGCTAATGGTGACTTTGTATTTTGATATATGCAGTTTTGTGTGGATTGTATGGAACCGTTGTATAACTATATGCTTGATAGTTAAAAAGGAAAGAAGGGATCAGCAAACAAATGTAAAGTTTGAGAAACTCGTGGTCGGTTTGTTTTTTTTTTTGTTTTTTTTTTTTTTTTTGGGGTCCAAAAAAAAAAAAAACACTTTTGGTTATTAATGCTTAGGGGCCGTTTGATAAAACTGAAAATTAAGTACTGAAAATTAAGTGCTGAATTTTAAGTACTGAAAATTTTAAGCGATTGAATTTGCAATACTTAAAACAGTGTTTAAAGTATTGAAATTGAATGCATTCAGTGATTATTTTCAGTAGAATTTTTTCATTTAAAGTTTTCAGCAAGTTTTTGGTTAGCTTTTCAATTAAGTGATATGTTATCAAACGCACTGGAAATAAATAAGTACTGAAAGTTTTCATTTTCACCACTTAATTGGGTTTTCAAATACACACTTAGGGTGCGTTTGATAAAACTGAAAATTAAGTGCTGAATTTTAAGTACTGAAAATTTTAAGTGTTTGGAGTTTTATTCCTTAAAATAGTGTTTTAACTATTGAAGTAGACTGTATTCAGTGATTTTTTTCAGCAGAAATTTTTCACTTAAAGTTTTCAGTGGTTTTGGAGCTACTTTTTCAATTAAGTGGTATGTTATCAAACGCACTGAAAAAGAATAAGTGCTGAATCTTTTCATTTTCAGCACTTAATGGGGTTATCAAACACACCCTTAGTTTGGTAAGAAGCATTAGGGGCGCACATCAATCGATTAGGTTGATTTTTTCATTCTTTTTCATTTTTAACAACCTATGAAATGGTCGGTTTCGGCCGGTTCAGATATTTTTTTAGTTGTGGGTAAGTTTTAGAAAATCTACCGAATTAGTCGATTTTGTTCACCTTTCACCCTAAGAAGTAATGAAAAAGTTTGGTGGTAGGGAACGAGAGAGGAGGGAAGATGTGATTGTGTTTTGGTAAATAAAAGGAAAGAAAAAAATAAGGATGGAATGAAATAACATTGACGCAAACCATCTAAAATTATATGATACACAAATGTGGTATTGTAGTTGTGTAAGGGTAAAGAAGTCCTTTTGTGAAAATGTTCAGTTAACTTTCTCAATCCATCTAATGTTGACATAATTAAAATTTTACGGGTTTGGAAGGGAATTTTTTGCTCTCCTTTTTCATTCTTTTCTTTCATTATACATACCAAACAAATCAGCCTTTCAACTTCCCTCTCCCTCATTCCTCCTTTGATTTTCCTTCACCAAACAGATTGTTAAGTGTTACTTGGGGTGTAAAAAAAACGATGAACCAAATTGTCTGAATAATCTAAATGGTTTAGTTGATTTTTCATCAAATGAAGGTCGTGGAAAAATCGAACCGAACCCAATACACACATTAAAACTGACTAAATTGGAAATTTTTAGAGTGAAAGAGACGGATTTCAAAAAATAATGCCAAGGGTAAGAAATAGCAAAAACAAACCAACAAAAATTTAGAATATGGTTTTCAACAAACAAGATCATATCATCATAGAAATCCAGAGAGGAAACAAAGAGGGTTTTTATCATAGCTTGACATTCTATGCAAGATTTGAGAGAGAGAAATCCAGAGGGAAATAACACCTTGGTCTGCAATACAGCGTGTGCGGTCGCCATCGCCAGTCCGGTGGTGCATGAGTCACCCTTTCCTTTTGTTTTCTTTTCTTTTCTTTTCCTTTCTGTGTGATTCGAGCTAGAGAGAGAGAGATCTGGAGATTGAGAGAGGGATCTGGAGATTCGAAGAGTAGAGGGATCAAGAGATTAGATCGCACAGTCACAACCTCGCCGTGGAGTCGTGGACCGTGGTGGTTGAAGATTGAGGGGTGGAGGCTTTGGTTGACTGTGGTGGAGGGTCGGTGTAGCGCCCCGACACGCTGTGGCTGGAACGCTCACAAAAACCCTGCTAAACGCAAATAAAATAAAGACTACTAAATAAAGTATATGCAAAGTTTAATCCCAAGGGCAAAAAGGTCAGTCAAAATTTTTGCCCCAAATTTTATATCAAAAAGAAAATATTTGATATATGGTTCCAACGGTTCGAGCGATGTACGATTCCGAGTTTTTTAGAGAAAATTGTGCCCGTTTTCATAAAAGTCAGCGTATCAATATTTATTATTATTATTATTATTATTATTATTATCATTAGGGTAAAAAGCATTTTGCCCCCTTAAACTATACACGCTTTTGCAATTCACACCCCAAACTTTAAAAAGTTGCAATGTCCCCCTGAACTATCTTTAGAGTTGCAATGTCCCCTAAAGATAGCACGCGCTTTAATTATACACGCGCTTAAATGTGAAAAACATGTCTAAATTTACGCTAGCATGCTGAGTTGTCTATTTGGTTCAAAGGGGTGACTTATACAAATTCATGCTAGAGTAAGCTTCTCAATGTTTGAGAATTTTAGTAGCGACGGCTACTGTGCATGGTTTAAGGTGTGGACTTGCCAGGGCACTTGAGGATGTAATGGTTGTAGGCTTGGACTAGCCATTGACATCGCAGTTTAAGGCTTGGACTTGCCGCTACCGGATGAATGCGTATTTTTCTCGCTAGAGACTATTGATGTGATTTATGAGATTAAAGCATGTTTTGTCATATATGCATATGTTAGAATTTGTACACTCAGCATATAGTTGAGCAGTGGAGCTTTACTCCATTGCAGGTGAGAAGAAAAAAGAAAAAAAGAAGCGTGAGGAGTGACGCCAATGAGACGACGGGTGTCACAATTTTTTATACCTTTTGTTCTCTCTTTCCTAATCTGGTATAGGAATCTGGGAAGCGTAATACGTTGTAATAGGACCATGGGGTAATTTCGTAGTACTATAATTTGTTTCTAAACATCTGTAATTATGTTTTAAAACATTGTTATATCGTTGTATTTGTATTGGTGCTAGTTTGGAAAGCCTTGGGTTGTTGAATTGCACAACTTGTGAACTGACAGGGGATCAGTCGATTGGTCCATGTGTCAGTCGATTGGACGCTGTGCGTTTTTGGTTACTACTTTTAAATGTGGCAAAACCAGTCGACTGGCCCATGTTTCAGTCAACTTGACAACTGACAAGAAATGTTGTTTTTGATTCTGCTAGAGGCACAGTCGACTGGGAGGAGTCAGTCGACTGAGAAATAAAGGCCCCAGTCGACCGGACCCCAATCATAGTTGACTAGGCATGCTGTGGATTCTTTGAAAACCTCACTGCTTAGGTCTTCAGTCGACCGAGTCCCTACCCAGTCGACTGGACCTCTGTTCTTCAAATGTATTATTTGGAAATATTTCAATCAGACAAAACTTTTATGACTCTGACTTTAATGGATTTTACTTATATTTTTTCGCTGCTATTTATTTTAAAGGAACTGGATAAGCCTTGGTGGCGTGCCACGTGTCCTATTCCTGCGCATAGCGGAATGGGTTGTGACATGTGCAACCTTCTTACCCTTCTTCAGGGGCATGACTGTCAATTAAGAGGTTTATGTTTTGAGAAATCTGTCGATTCCCACAGACGACGCTAAGCTGATGATGTAATTTTTGCACAAGATAAATTAGAGTAGATCAAGGAGAGAAAAAGAGAGAGAGTGTGTGATAATAAGAGACTAGGTTTGTATGTGGTTCGGTCCTGTTAATGAAGAAATCTACGTCCACGTGTGTCTGAGCACGTCCACTATACTGTTAAAAAGTCGATGACCTTTGGTGAACCAATAATAGTTTGGAGCTACCAGAGGTTGGCCCGGCACGATTATGATTGCTATAGAGCTACTATGCAGACTAGAAGTGTTCCCCCTTGGAGGAAGTGAGTGGTCTCGATCTTTTATAGATGCAAGAGACCCACTTGTACAAGGAAGCTATTCAGATTAGGTAATGTAATTCAATTAGGATGTGATTGACACAAATCAAGTGAGTTTCCTAAATGTATTAGGAAACTTAACATACATTCCATTATTCTTCTAACTTGAGTAGGAATCTAGCTGGAACGTTCTGGACCATGCCTTGAGGCCTGGATAAGTTGTCCGTGTGACGTACAGTGCCTGTGCGGTCTTCTTGACCTGTTGGTCGGGCATCATGCATGTACCACTCGAGAAGTCTCAAGTAAACCGTACCGCTTGGGATGGTGCTTATCCAAGCAGCAGTTCGTGACATGGTTGAGATAGGGGCCGGTCACTGAGTAGTACCGCTCGGTAATAGAGTATAGCCAATTTCGTGCGTATCAAGCAATATATATATTTGTATTAAGGAGGAGGAAATGGATGTCTAGTGACCCGAGGAAGAAAAAAAAAAAGAGGAAATATGCCGCCCCCCAAACCAAAAAAATAAAAGGAAGAAATTTTATTTTATCTATTTTCTCTCTCTTGGAAAAGAAGAGGGTCTTCATATATGCTTTTACCTTCACTAATGCTATGCTTCCTAAATTTTATAGTATAAATGTGGTTTACAACACATGTAGTAGTCAAATCACCTTCAATAGTAGTGTGACCATTTCAACATCACACAGTAAAAATCAAGTGAGTGTACTGCCACATGTATTAGAATTCACATTTATGATGCAAACTTGGGAAGCATAACATTACTCATATGTTTATGGCCCAACTATTTTTTTTAATCGGATCTACTTATGGTTTTTGCTAAGGGTAATACTTAAGACATACCCAAAGACACAACTTTTGAGATACAAACCAAAAGACGTGTCGACTATATCTCTCCTGTGAATCACAAAAGAGATATATACAGGAGAGATATAGACACATTTTTTGGATTGTATCTCAAAAATTATATCTTTGAATGTGTCCCGATCCTTAATAGTTTGCTAAAGCAAATGTAAAAATAAAAACTAAAAATAAAAAAATAAAAAATAAAAATAAAAAATAGTTTAGGCAACCAAACCTACTTAAAATAGATACTCCGTAATACACATGTTCTTAATATCACGTTCTCACTAAAGTACGTCGCAAACCAAGTCCAAAAGTTCTAAAAAGAAGAAGAAAGGAAAAAAAAAAAAAGACAACATTTGTCCTCGTCTCGTGCACAACCAATAATATTTTAGATAGCTATGAGTTAAGAAAAGGTCGAACATGAACTTGACATGAAATCAGGCAAATTTATGTAATGTTTGGTAGAGATGGAAAAGTTGAGGGAATGGAAGTGAGGAATTGACTACTCCTATTATATGATAGAGTAATGCTAGATGCACAAAAAAAGTGCACAACGAAATGCACAACCTGCTTTAATTTGTTGGACCTCGTGCTGAAAAAGATGTACATTTTTTTTTGTCTTTTTGTGTGTACAAACTTTTCAGCACGAAATCCAATAATTTCGAACTGATTGTGCATTTCATTGTGCACTTTTTTTGTGCATCTAGCATTTTCGTATATGATATCACATTCTGTTTATAAAGTATATAGTTAAAGAGAGGACACACAGTGATACGTACGTGGATGCGCTGCAAATAGTATTTGGTAGATTGGGAAGTCTATAGGGTGTGCACAATTGAACAATTTAGTTAGATTAAAAAAATTTAGAAGGGTAAAATTGTCAGTTAGCTATCTTTAAGCAAAGTCCTCTTCTCGTTTCCCCCTAGCTGTCCACTTTTAGAAGGATTAAAAATTGTGGGTTCAAAGGAAGATGCATTTCTCATTTCTTTCCTCCATCCTAACTTCCATTATGCCAAATAGGTAATTTTGAGCACTTCTCTCCTCCCCTCTCCTTCATTCCACTCTTCCTTTGTACCAAACACAATGTTAATGTAATGAGAGGTGATCTTGGACTTGCTCAAAATGAAATTTTCTATAGCTCGATGCGTTCACTCAGAGATGTTGGACAAAGTCAAACAATATTTTTAGCAACATAACATGACCAAAGAGACCTCAAGACATGCTCCTATCGGCTGGCGCCTTCACTGCCTTGTATAATATAGACATTCCTTCACCGCTAGACAAGTTTTTGACAAGATTAACATCTCAAAACGATGCCTAATTGCTTTTATTTTCGTTTAAATAAGAAATTGGGCCTTGTATACTTTTAAACAAAGCAAGTGTTGATGATTTTTTTAATAGTTAGCTAGTGCTTAATATCAACCTATGAGAATAATCCACCAACTCTGTGATCATATCATAATGTCCAATTACTCTTGTCATGAACTTTGCTCCTCTCTATTCCTGAGTGAATGATATTTGCAAGTGTCAAAATATATTTTGGTACTTTCTAATTTATTCAGTCATGGCATCTGTTAATGATTGTCTTCTCTTAGAATTGACTTATAAATTAAGAGCCTTAAGTAATTCAATTTTTAAAAAAATGAGATGTCATCAGTTCGGTTGGTAATTGAGAGGTTTCAAATCCGACCAAATGACTTCAGTTTGGTTGGTTTCGTCAGTTTTGAGGCATTTTTTTCTGGTTAATTTGATTTCTCACTGCACTATATGGATGAAAACCAGCCAAATCAATCGGTTCGATTGATTGGTTCAGTCCAGTAGACTTTTGTGACACCCTTAATCATAAAGGACCTAATGTGAAAATTGGTAAAACTAGAGGGCCTGGAATACATTTGAGCCCATTTGTAATAAAATGTAAGATGAATGTAGACATTTCAATTTTATGTCATGTATCTTTTGGGGAGGGAGGATTCAAATTTGGTGCCCACCAACTCAGATAGGACCACAATCCTCACTTGAACAAATATTAACATGAACAACATTATTCAAAGATTAATAACTTTGTTGAGAAGATACCAAGTGATGGTCCAGTGGAAACGAATTTCTTTTGACAGTATCAAGTTTAAGTCTTATGGTTTGAAAGATCACTACCTCTCCTTGTGTCGTGTATTTATATATGCAGTCAGGCTATAAAGAGGGCGCCCTTTCTTTATTAAAGAGAGGACCTCTGTTTTGGCCGTCGGATCGTGTTTTCATTAATGACAGTTTTGTCATTTCACAGTTTTTAAACACAATCCAACGGCCAAAACATAGGTCCTCTCTTTAATAAAGAGAGGTGGTCCTCTTTAGAGAATCTTTGTATATATATGAGATAATAGTTTGTTGAGAAGAAGCCAAAAATTAACGGTCCGAGTGTCAGAGATTTTCTTTTAGTGTGGCACATTAAACTAATTCACAGTTTTAAAAATTGGGGAGTGTTCAAGAAAAGTCGAAAATTGAAAATCGATTAAATACTGATTGGTCGGTTTATTAAAGGAATACACATACCAAAAATTAACCGAAAATCGACCAAAATTACCTAAATTGACCTATCGAAACCAAAAGGTCAATTTTAAAACTACTAAAAAAACTGATCGTGAACACTAGGATGCAAGCAAATCAACCAAGATCGATTGAGTCGATTGGTTTCGAAAATATTATCATAGTGTAAAAATCGAATTGGTCCATGAATTGCTCTAAACGAACCGATCTGAATCAAAACGATCAATTTGACTAAAAATTAGGCCGAACCGAATCATTTACATCCTAGTGAACAAGTAAATATTGGGTATCATAGTGTTATTGCGTGAGATTTTTTTTTTTTGGTAATCGGGGGGTGTCTGGGCTAGCTTGCGCGCACCTCGACTAATCCCCCGAGGCCTGGAGGCGCCGGGTGAATACTCCAGTGATCACGTTCCCCATGATTTTGTAACCTCTCTAATAGAGGATATATTATAGGCTTATGTGGATAGAGTTTGGGCAGATGATGGAAGAGATTCCCCTGGAAATGGGAGAGGCCAGATGTTTAAATAAAAGAATTTGATTGGGTTGAGATATCACATCATTCCTATTACCGTGATACATAAATATTTTTTCCTAATGAACACCCCTACTAATTATTCAAAGATTCATATGGTGGGTAAAGGGCATTTTAGTCTTTTTGCTATTTATAATTTCATACTCCTAATCAATATCCCTCTCATTTGAGTCACAATCTCCGACTTTGTTTCATTAAATTAAACCCATTTGATTGTATTTATTTTTTCACGTATTCCACTAGGAATGCATTTTTTTTTTTTGGTCCAATAATGCTAGGCCTACTATATGAATGTATTTTGTATTTTTTTAAAAAGTGTAGGTTTTATATGAAAAATTTACGTATTATAAGATACATACATTTAAAACATACGTTATAATATGTGTTATAATTAGTGTTATGTGCTTAAAATTTTTGTTTTTTGTCTACACAAATTTTGATCACTCATTACTCACTCAAATGCTTGAGTGAGCAAATAAAAAAAATACAAAATAATGGATTCCAGTGCTCATTCAGTGAATGTTTTAGCGGTGAAAAATGCAGTCATTCCACCAAAAACTAAAATCCAACCGTACATGATAGTCTACGTCAATCTCAGCCGTCCAACAATTACCAAACACGATCCGCACGATCACCCCCGAATCCAACGGCTGTCAGTAACTTACCAACAACTTTCTCTCTCTAAAAACCCTTTATTTCCCTCATTTTCCGGATCGTTTCACACTCTTTTAGACTCTGCTTGTGGCCTGCTCGTGCCCCACCTTCAACAATTTCTGTGTGTCAAAGGTTTGCATTTAAATTCATCGTTCCACAGTTCTGTTCATCGTCAATTTAGCTTTGCTTTTGCCTTTTCTGTTTTGATTATCTGCTTTTTTTTTTTATCGCAATTTTGTCGCAATTTTGTCGTCGATCATGTTTTCATAGGTTTGAATTTTGTTTCAAGGACTCTCGAGTGTATAATCTATATCGGCTATAACTGTTAAGACTTATACATATAATAGTATATATTAATACAGATCCCTTCTTGTCTGTGTGTGTGTGTGTGTGTGTGTGTGTGTATTCTCACCATTATAGCAATTTTATATGTGCATCTGGCAATTTTATAGTCGATCATGTTTTCGTAGGTTTGAATTTTGTTTCGTTGACTCTGTATATGTTTTCTCTCCCTTTTTTTTTTTTTTGTAAATTTGTTTTCTTGTGCATGTTTTGATTGTGTAACGTTTTGTATGTGTGCGGTGTATATATACATTATATAGACGCCAAATCAAATAGGAGAATCCAGATATTTTTTTTTTACCCAAGTGAGTGATAGTACATATGTATATACCTATAGGATTATACATAATCCTTCTGAGTTATCCCTCATTTTAATTTTAATAAAGTGAGGACTTCTATTGTGGCCGTTAGATCGTCATTTAATCCAGGTTATGCTAGTGAAATGACAGAAGTACCCTTAACGAAAACACGATCCAACGGCCGAGAATAGAAGTCCTCACTTTATTAAAGTGAGGGATACCTCCTTAGAAGGACTGTGTAGGATTACATATGTGTGTTCTCACATTTTGAATTTAAATTTGTTTTCTTGTTCATGTTTGACAGTGTAATGTTATGTATGTATGTTGTGTATACATAGACACCAAATCAAACAGGAGAATCCAGACTTTAGAACAAAGTGAGTCTTTGCGCCCCCACCCTCCCCAAAAAAAAACAAAAATGAGTGATTGTACACATTTATATTTGTATCTATTACACAACTTTCCTCTTTTGATCTGAATTTTGGTTTTCGTGTATTTGACTGTGTGCGTGTAAGTGTAGGCATGTGTATTTAAAGCGTGTACATGTATATATATATATGTATATCTGTATATATGTATTATAACTCATTTGATCTAAATCTGGAGATTTTGTGTTTGAATCTGCCACAGAACCGTTACTATGGGGAAGTGCTATCCAACTGTTAGCGAGGAGTACAAGAAGGCTGTTGAGAAATCAAAGAGGAAGCTCAGAGGATTCATTGCTGATAAGAGCTGTGCCCCATTGATGCTTCGTCTTGCGTATGCTCTCTCATGATATTGGTTGATTTCTCAGTTATTACGATAATCATTACATACTTAAGGGCCTGTACCATTTGGAAATGCAAGATTATTTAAGGCGCAAGGCGCATTGAGTCGCAACGGTCTCCTGGAGCCTAGGCGCGAGGCGCAAGGCAAGGCGCGCGCCCGAGTGAAGCGAGGCGCACTTTTGTTTATATATATATATATAATTATACATGTGATATCTTCTATCAAATCATAAAATAAAAAAAAAATTATAAGTGATTAAAAAAAAATAAAAACTATTTTTAAAATATACAAATTTAGAAATAGACAAGAAAAAAAAGGCTTTGTTTTTTATTAAATTTAGAGATGCAAATTGGGTATCAAATTTAAAATCCATAGATTCCAATCATTCCATACACAATAAGAATACAATTGGGGTATCAAATTTAAGGCTTTTAAGTTAAATTAACAATTACTATTCAATTGATATGCTAATTGGTAAAAATAATAGAAAAAAAAATAGTCATTACATATAACTATATAGTATAAATAAGAAGGTAAACATAACAGAAATAAAAAAAAATAAAAAGAAAAAGAAGAAGAAAGAAAGACAAAAGAAGAAGAAGAAGAAGAAGAAGAAAGAAGTCGAAGAAGAAGAAGAAGAAGAAGAAGAAAGAAGTCGAAGTCGAAGTCGCAGAAGAAGAAGTCGAAGAAGAAGAAGAAGAAAGAAGAAAGAAGAAGTTGCAGAAGAAGAAGAAGAAAGAAGTCGAAGTCGCAGAAGAAAAAAGTCGAAGAAGAAGAAGTTGAAGCTCGAAAGAAGAAGAAGAAGAAGAAGAAGGAAGGAAGGAAGGAAGGAAGGAAGGAAGGAAAGAAAAAAAATTGAAATGACATACCTGGTTGGTCTCCAAATCGACATAAAATTAGGGCTTGGGCCTCGATTTCAAAAGGCGTCGCCTTTTGCGCCTTGCGCCTCGTCGAAAAACCCTAAAAGGTGCGCCTATAATGCGCCTGGTTGAAGGAGCTGCGCCTTGCCTTAGGCGAGGCTCACTGCCTGCGCCCGCCTCGCGCCTAGGCGTGCCTTTCACAACAGAGTGGAAATGGAAGCTGGTTTTTGTTTTCCTAAAAAAAAAAAAAAAACAAAACCGAAAACTGAAAATCCTTTTTTTTGGCCAAACACATTTTCAGTTTTTCTTTTCAAAAAATTGAAAACAAAAATAGAAAACCTTAATCGCAGCGTTACCATACGAGGACTTAGAAATAAATCGTTTATAAAGATTGTGTGTTGTAATCACAGATGGCACTCTGCTGGTACTTTTGATGTAAAATCTAAGACCGGTGGTCCATTTGGAACAATGAGGTATAAGGCTGAGCAAGGTCACACGGCCAACAACGGCCTCGAGATTGCTATCAGGCTCTTGGAGCCCATCAAGGAGTCATTCCCAATTCTTTCCTATGGTGATTTTTATCAGGTATTTTGCATTTGGGCCTCCTTTTGTTACATACACACATATATATATATATATATACATATATAGAGGTCATCTCTAAAGTGGACGTCCGTTTACGGACTCGCTTTTAGCGACGAAATTTTTGTCGTTAAAGGTATACAAAACCGTCGCTAAAGCCGAAATCACCTTTAGCGGTGGTGTTTTATACCTTTTCAATGAAAATTTCACTGCTAAAAGCGACGTCCGTAAACGGACGTTCGTTGGAGAGCCCGGCCCTACATATATATATATATACATATATTAATACACAGTTTACTTTTACATTGTGATGGTGTTTGCTTGAAATTTTCATTTATCAAAGTTGATATTCCATATAATTTAATGTAGTTGGCTGGGGTTGTCGCTGTTGAAATTACTGGGGGACCTGATGTTCCATTCCATCCAGGTAGAGAGGTTAGTGAAGCTTCATTTCATTTCTTTATTTATTTGAATTTTCTATTTTACGAAACTTCACATTAGTAATAACCAATCAGATTGTATGCCTTGGATTCTGACATTTAAGTCGACAGGAGTATCATGTACAAGTGCACACTCGCACATTGGAAAGTTTGTTGAAAAACAACAATTGGTTTTTGTTGTTTTCTCACATTATTATTAAGTTTGTTAAGTGTCATGTACATGTACAAGTTTGGTTCTTTTTTTCATTCCTTCAGTTATTTTATCCTGCCTTGATGCTGCTTTTAGTAATGCAGTATTATCCTACTTTTTATGAATTGTGGAAGTAATTAGCTACATATGCGGCTTTTCTGTGATTTTCCTTGTTCTTTTGGTGCACCTATGTCTCTAGTTGTACATTCATACGAAACTTGCTATTTTTCTAATTTTTATGATCTTCGTCTCTATGCAAACCCATGGATGCACGTACCTGTAGTTCTGAAGTTGTAAGGCTTTATCTCGATGTGTGTAGACTTTACTGTATTAATCTGATGCTCAAGGAAATCATTGTTAATATCAGGACAAGGCCGAGCCACCCGTTGAAGGTCGCCTACCTGATGCTACAAAGGGTTAGTACGGTTATCACATTCTAGTGATATTTTGTACTTGATAAAAGAAGAGGAAAATTTTGAAAAATATGAACCACTTTATATTTAGTTGCAGCACGTGGATGCCGAGTGTTGTATTTGATTATCAACAGTTGTACTTTGGTTGCAGGGTGTGACCATTTGAGGGATGTGTTTGTTAAAAACATGGGTCTGAGCGACAAAGACATTGTGGCTCTCTCTGGCGGCCACACCCTGGTTTGTGCTAGATTTATTGTTCTCTCTCATTTGGGTATATTGCTTGTGTCAATAGGTTTTTCTATTGACTGCATAATAAGTGATTCTTTGTGAGACATCTTATTGGCTCATGATTATTTATTCAGGGAAGGTGCCACAAGGAACGTTCTGGATTTGAGGGACCCTGGACAGCCAATCCTCTCATTTTCGATAACACTTACTTCACGTATGTTCAATTGAGAGCTCATTTACCATATTGTCTTGTGTTGTTTGTAACCATGTTTATTGTACTATTTGTTTTCTACTGTGGTTGAATTATTGTTTTGAATATTCAATTATAGTTTCACTAGGCGAAAATCACTTGCCATTGTTGATTCTCATATATTATATAATTTCTATATATATATATATATATTTATCTCTCTCTCTATATATATATATAGGGAACTCCTTGCTGGTGAGAAGGAAGGGCTTCTACAGCTTCCATCTGACAAGGCTCTTCTGGCAGATCCTGTCTTCCGCCCTCTCGTTGAGAAATATGCAGCGGTTTGTATTCAATTCCCCATATATGAATTACCATTTTAAATTGTTGTTTCCTTAAGCCCTGTTTAGTTCATGGATTTGGTAAGGAAAAGGAAAGAAATCACTAAGGACAACACATTTTTTCTTTGTTTGGTTAGTAAGGAAAAAGTGTGGAAAATAGTAAAGAATAAATGAAATATGTTTGAGAGATAAATTGAAGATTTTGTGAGTCACTTTCCTCCCTTCTTAAGTTAAAGTTCTCAATTTTCAGTTTTATTTAAGCATGACGGAAAAAAAAAAAGGGAAAACAAATGAAACTAGTTTTCTTTCTTGTTTTCCTTTCCCTCTTTAAATTCACAAACCAAACAGAGCCTTAGATTTTGGGACGTGTGTTAATTTTCATATGAAGCAAAAATTGGTTTATTGCTGATGGCCATGGGGCGTGTTCTCTCTTTAGGATGAAGATGCATTCTTTGCAGATTATGCTGTAGCTCACATGAAGCTCTCTGAACTAGGGTAATGATATAATTAAGCATTTTTATGTATGGTAGTTACATGAGAATTGTGTCATTACAAAATCAAGTCAAGGCTTTATTGATTGATTTTCCTTGTTATCCAGGTTTGCTGACGCCTAATCCATTTGATCTTCTGGAAGAACTTGGTTTTTTAGACAGTTGGTAATATTGGATGGTCTTTTTTTTTTTGGGGCTTATTGGTAGATTTTGCAAATTGGTGGTAGCAAAATATAGTTACCTCCTCCAAATAATTAAGTGAAATTTTTTTTGGTTGCTAAAGACCCCAAATAATTAAGTAAATCCTATAATAAAGATGCTCATTTTGGTTCAGCCATGCTCTCTCTCTCTCTCTCTCTCTCTCTCTCTCTCTCCTCATGTAGCTAAGTAGCTTGCCTATGTGGGACCAACCTTGTCCTTAGATAATAGATATTGTATTTTGAGGAGTAATGCTATGCTACTGGAAGCATCGGTTTTTGGTATTTTGAGACCTCGTTAAAAGTAAAGAGTAATAATTGGGGTACTAACAAATTCCATTAATATATATATTTTTTTTAATACTTACTAACATACTACAGACCCTGCAGTACCATTAGGAGAGAGATAAGAGTGTGTTAGTAAGTGTTAGTGGAATTTGTTTGTGCCCCTAGCATTGTCCAAAAGTTAATTAAAATCTCGACATGTTCCCAATTGAGTAATGTTATGTTTTCCAAACAAATATAGTTGTACGACCACTTAGAATAATGTGGTGGGAGCCTTTTAACATCCTACAAGGAAAATTGAGAGGGCCCAGCCTTAAGCGATCAATTGATTACTTCTTAGTTCCTGTGAGTCTGTGTGCACATCAATGTTGTTCCTTCATGTGGGCCGTACTGGGCCTATTCCTCCAAACCCTGGAAATTGGAACGGTCTTGCGTGGCATGACAAAGATGGCCAATTAGGCGTTTGCAGATTTAGAGAAGGAAAATAAAAATAAAAAGAAAACTAGTTTATCGTATTTTCTCTCATACTTTTCTCAATTCTTAAACAACTTTAAAGGTTAAAAAAATTCAAATTTAATTGTAAATTTAGAAGAAGAAAAAAATTTAAGGAAAATTATTCATGGAGAAGTAGTTTTAACTTTTGTATGACTATATTCTCTTCCTTCGTATTTTCCTAATTACCAAATAAGGCAAAATGTTTTCCTTTCTTTTCTCTCATTAAATTCACAGACCAAACAAAGTCTTGGAATACACTAAGATCTCTTCAGAGTTTTATAACCATTATCAAATAATAAGATTATTAATTATCCACTTCCTATCAAAAAGTAAAAAAATAAAATTATCCACCTCTGAATTAATTAAAAAATTAATGTTATATTTCTATGAACATCTATTGGGAAGTTTATATGTCATTTTAGCAAGAAGTTTCCAATGTCCCGAAGTAATCATGTGGGACTCACCACTGCACATACAATTGTTAAACTAAGACTCTTTTTACTAATCCCATTCCCTTTTCTTTTTCCATCATTTGGCATCGGACATTTGTTTTAAGGGAAAATTGGTAAAAAGGTCATTAAGAGGAGGTTCATTGGAATTAAGGACAATTTAAAATACACAGTGAGAATAAGTCCTCCCAATATCCATAAACCAAAATACCCTCATCTTCAACCTCTAACTCTAACCAAACCCTAGCCACCATTACTACTACTCCATACCACCTCCAACCACCACCCCTGCCACCTTCGGCCTCCACCCTCGCCATCTCCGGCGACCACCACAATGCTTGACTCTCACTTGTTTAAGCATAAACTTATGGCAAAAACTCTATAATAAAGGCAATAATTCATGAGAAAAAGTTTTAAATCACGCACTACACCAAAATGGCCGATTTGTCGCTGGTTTTATAATATGTCAATGGTTTACCAACTTGCTACTTCAGGGTCACGATCTTATACTTGGAAATGTCGGTGACTCAAGAGCTATACTAGCAAGAAGAGATAAAGACGATTCATTGACTGCTGTACAACTGAACGTTGACTTGAAACCCAATCTTCCAACTTACTAGCATGGATAGAGCATAAATTGAGTTTGTTTTGTGTCTAGCTAAAAGGGAAGGTGGCAGATTTTGTTGGCGATATTGTTGTAGAAGAGTGAAATGTATAAATTCTTTTGTTTTTTCTACTCTTCTTTTAATTTCATATTGAGCTTCACTCATGACTCTGTTTTTATTTTTTATTTTTTTTATTTTAATCTTTGCATCATATATTCATTTATGATTGCGCGTCTCATGGATTTGAATGAGCTCGTTTGTAGCTTATAAAGCATTTCAATATAAATTCATCCTCTTGAATTAGGTCGTCTAGAATAATAGTAGTTATACTAAAAGTAATGCTTAAAACCTATCAATAATAGTGGGGCGCGCACGAAACCTTACTCGCACCTAAAACATGTCTAAAGAAACTTGTGGGAACTAACGGAATGTATCACGGAATCACGGTTCACAAATAATGCGAAAAAATGACTTTTTCATCACTTAGGCTTGAAAAACCTTAGTTTTGAGGTTTTGAGAAGTGAAACTGTAAACCGCTTATCCGAATACTACGAAACCTTACTCACACCTAAAACATGCCTAAAGAAACTTGTGGGAACTAACGGAATGCATAACGGAATCACGGTTCACAAATAATGCGAAAAAATGACTTTTTCATCACTTATGCTTGAAAACCCTTAGTTTTTGAGGTTTTGAGTAGTTAAACTGTAAACCGCTTATCCGAATGCTACGAAACCTTACTCACACCTAAAACATGCCTAGAGAAACTTGTGGGAACAAACAGAATGCATAACAGAATCACGGTTCACAAATAATGCGAAAAAAATGACTTTTTCATCACTTAGGCTTGAAAAACCTTAGTTTTTGAGGTTTTGAGTAGTGAAACTGTAAACCGCTTATCCGAATGCTACGAAACCTTACTCGCGCCTCAAACATGCCTAAAGAAACTTGTGGGAACTAACGGAATGCATAACGGAATCACGGTTCAAAAAAATGAGTAGTGAAACTGTAAACCGCTTATCCGAATGCTACGAAACCTTACTCGCACCTCAAACTTGCCTAAAGAAACTTGTGAGAATTAAGGGAATGCATAACGGAATCACGGTTCACGGAATGCACTATTTACCAAAGTTAGTTAAAGATAGGGCAAGTCAACCGTACTGTTGATGATAGTAATTATGTGCTTGAAGATGGTAATACAAATCCAAGAGAGAGAGAGAGAGAGAGAGAGAGAGAGAGAGAGAGAGAGAGAGAGAGAGAAAGAGAAGAAACTCTAGCAAATTATACAAATCCATACTTGCTTACATTTTCTGAAGGATCACTAGATTTCTCATCGTTTCCGGTAGATGTTGTTCTAATGCATGGTGTAATTTGGTAAATACTATGCAATAATGTGTTCAATTTAACTTTTCTAGTGTTTTTTTTTGTACAGCAAATGGAAACTTCAAGTCAACAAAATGGTTCAAGTTTAAATTTGTCATCTACTTCTCCTGAAACCGCACAATCCGGTACCGATCTACGACCAAAGGTGATCTTCAATTTGAGTGGTGGGATTGGATTGCAATTGCATTTTGTGATGAACTAAATACTGTGTTTTGTGATTATCTAGATACTTTATGTTATTTTATGGTGATCTAGTTTGTATCGGATTGGAATTTTTGTTATGGTGTTTATATTGTTTCAGGTACCAAAAATAATAGGGTGGATTCTGGAAAAATTAAGAATTTTTTTTTTTAAAAAAATTCAGATTTGTCACTGTTCTAAGCCGTGACAATTATAAAATACCGTGACATTTTTTCATATATTAGTCACTGAGCTTTGAAACTTTGTCACTGTCCTTAACCGTGACTAACAATAGTGACTAACTAGCATACTTTGTCACGGTCTATAAGCGTGACAAGAATTGTGACTAATTAATATCATAAATTGTCACGGTCTATATGTGTGACAAAGAATGTGATTAGTGTCATAACTTGTCACGGTTCATGAGCGTGACAAAGAATGTGGCTAATTCCATAAATTGTCACAGTTGATGAGCGTGACAAATAATGTGACTAGTGTCATAACTTGTCATGGTTTATGATCGTGACAAAGAATGTGACAATTGAAAGTGATATGCCACTTTGAAAGTGTAACAAAGGAACCGTGACAAAGGCCAATCATCACGGGTTTGGACCGTGACAAAATTTTGTGTCACACTAAAAAATGTCACGGATCTTAACTGTGACAAAGGTCCTTTGTCACTGTCCAAAACCGTGACAAATCGGCCATTTTAGTGTAGTGATGGCTATCCAATGCATAACAGATCAAGCTCAAAGAGATACATACAAGGGAAATTTGACTAAAGATGCTAGAAATCCTAAGTGAAATTTGATTTAGGATATCAAAAATCTTAAGTGAAATTTGACTTAGGATTTCAGACATTAATAGCAAAATTTCACTTCGAATATATTATTTTGTTTCTCACAACACCACCTATGAACTCCTATATTTATAATTGAAAGTGATGAAATGTGTTCAAATCAAAGTTAAGTGAAATTTCACTTCAAATCTTCACTTAAAAAAAAAAAAAAATTCACTTCAAAATATAGTAAGAGAAATTTTACTTACTGTCAAATTTCAAAAAACTGCACAAAAAAATGAAGACAAAAACAGAGACTCTAAATCTGAGCTCGTTTTGACATTGAAGATGGAGATTGAGAATCTAGATCCGAGATCGGAAGTTGATGACGACGGACGACGGCGGTGCTTGCTCGTGATGGTGGTGGTGGTGGCTCGTAGTGGCGCCGGAAGGTGGTGGTGGTGGCTCACAGTGGCATCGGAAGGTGGTGGTGGTGGCTCGCGATGGTGGTCACAACAACTCATAGTGAATGGTAGTTATGGCGGCAGAGGGCAGCGGATATGTGGTGTGGTGGTGGTGGTGGCGGTTCGATGGTGGTGGCGACAATAGATTAGTGGTGGTTGTGGTTAGGAGAGAGAGATCTTAGAGGGAGAGAGATTGTAGAGAGAGAAAGCAGATCTGTGAGACAGAGAGTGAGAGAGAGTCTGTGTTTTTTTTTCTTTGGAAGATGAAGTGAGGGGTGATTTGGTCAGTTGAAAATTTTGAAATGGACCTGAAGAGTGAATTGCTAGTACTGTGGATTGGAGTGAAGAAATGGAGTTAGGCTTTTGTCCTTGTGGGGTTTATTATTAGTGTGGACTATCCTTTATTCCAAGAAACACAGATCAAACCTCCCTTGTTATAATAATCCACCACTAAACTAATTCAAAAATTAATACCATATTTTTTGTGAACACTATTGTGTAGTTTTTTATTTTTATTTATTTATATTTATTTATTGTATTTTTTTTTTAATGTCATTTAGCAAGATTCTTCCAATGTCCAAAGTCATCATGCCCACTCACCACTACACTGGCAATTGTCAAGCAAATAATACCAGATTGACTTTTTCTATGCAATTCCAATGTTCCATTCCTATCCATCATTGGTGTGGTGTTTTTGTTTAAGTTTTAGCGGACTTCTAAGCACACACTTGAAAACAATCCTTGGTCTTTTGTATAGTTGAAAAATGGAAAATATGACCTTCCTAGTACCTACGCATGTTGATATAGTTGAAACCTTTTATTATTATTATTATTATTATTATTTATTTATTTATTTTAGCTTTCATTACAAAACCAGATAATTAAAACATGCCACGTCAAAAAACACAAGTTCATAACAATAATAGTCAGGGTACTTAGTAAGGCCAGGCTCAAAAAATAAAGAATTTCTATTAGATTAGAGTAGTAATAGTAAATAAATTAATTTGTAAGGAATTAACTTTGCTTCAAGTTACAAAATTAATGGTTTTAAATTTGTTTGGCAATTTATATATATGTGCGGGCGTGCCAGACAAATGTTCTCTTTAAAATGAACGATTTGACGAATCAGACGAGTTGAGAAAAACAGAGGAACGAGATTTTTCTAAAATAGGTTTAAACTGCCTTAACCAAAGATTAAGGACTTGGGAGGCGAGATAAACTGAGATTACTAGATTAGCTTGAAGGAAAACAAAGTATGAATTCCTTTAAACCATTTGAAGCACAATCAGAAATGAAATACAGAACTACTCCTAAATAAACTGATAATTAAAGACAAAAGAAAGTACATGATAAAAGATAAAGATAATGCTAAGTGTTCTTGATCTCTGGGGATCCCTTCCTCTTGTTGCTTCGTTCCTTTAAATAGGTACTGGCAATGGTAACTGCTTCTTTCACGCTGAGAAATTGCCCACTATCTCCATGATCTCAGAATAATGGGCCTCATTCAAATCCACGTTTATTACCGCTTTGTATTACACGTGTCGCTTGTTGCGCTCAGGGTAACCACCAATAACTGCCCTGCCAGTGACGTGGCTTGAGTCCTTGATACTGGCGCTGTCACGTCGCATTAGCCTTCTTCCTCATCAGCCTGCCTTTCACGCTTTGCTCCTTCTCAGATTTGGTGGGTTCCACTTTGAATATTATTTTGTGGTACAAACAATGCCCCCCAACATCCCTTTCAAGTAAAGGCACAAGCGAACCAACTTGATGGGATGTTATTGATTTAAACATTGGCCCACCAAATCATAGCCTCCTTTAAAGGAACTATAACATAGCTGCAACTCTTTTAACTGCCAATTTTTCAGGGAATGATAAGTTGATGCCTAAAAGATAGGGATAGTCTTTTCGTGAAAGGACACTGATTTGACCTTCATTTACTTCCTTTTTGTACCATTACGCAGTCTCCATCTTGATCTTTAGAAAGATTCCAACTTGAAATCTGTGCAAATATTGGGAAAGTCTCAATTTCAAAATTGCTTCTCGTTTCAAACCCTTCTATATCCTTCTATACTTTAACTACTTAAACCCTTTTCTCTAGTTCTTTCAGCCTCCACCTTCTTAAAACTTCTAATCCCCATGGCTGAAAACCTTCCAGAGTCCACTTCATCTCCAAGTGCAGAGGAAATGGCCACCAATCCTCAATCGCGTGCCAAAGAATCTCTAAAACAATTTTGTGCTTCTGCTTTGAGGGCGTCAGTCTGCAGGTAATAGAATCTTCTCCTGACTTCCTTTCTCCTATTCTTGGCCCAAGTATTGCGCAAGAGTTTGTTCTTCCTCGGGTTTCCAGTCTCTTCCCTCGTAGTGGTCTGTTCTTATCCGAACATTCTGACCCCCCACTGAAAAGATGGAACAATAGAAATGACATTCGTTTTTAGCCCTCGAAACCCTTACCAGAGTGGCTGGCCTGGGTAACCAGAGTTACTCCTTTTAAGTCGGATGAATGGCGTAGGCAACACATCTATGACCTAATGCTTTTGACCACCGTGCCATTATCGATGAATACCCCTCTTCTTTCTTCTGCTTTGGATTTTTGGTCCATCTCTACTATGTCCTTTCATCTTCCTTGTGGAATGATGTCCCCTACTCTCCTTGACTTAGTTGCTTTGATCGGAGTCAGGCCAGATGGTGATCCAATCAATGCTATGTTATCTCAGCAGGCTTACTCCATTCCTACCATTACTTCTGGTTTTGAAAAGAACACCAGTTACCAATCCTTTATCCTGGAACACAAAAAGGATGATGGCCCTTTGATCGATACGGAGTATCTTGCCTTTCTTACGTTCTGGGTTAGCAGATATCTGACTTGTCCCCCCTCTTTTAAGGTAGTAAAATCATATCTTCCCCTAGCCCTAGATTTGGCTTCTGGCCAAGTACTGGCATTCGACCCTTTTTTCTTGGCTCAAATTTACAGAGGTTGTTTCAGGTTGATAAGTAGTAACCTGGACACTTGGGGAGGTCCCTTATGGATCCTACAACTGTGGCTCCATTAGTATTTTCCTGAGATCAATCCTTCTTGCGCAACTGTATTAGACTCATCAGTCTATGGCCAAAACTCGGTCACCTACTCTTCTAGCCCCTTTAGTTTTTTGAATTGCCTGAGTTTCTTTTCTCTCTCAGGACCCCTTCTCCCAATAGATTTTTGCCCCATCACTCTCCTTTGTACGGGCCGGACTGGTTTAAAGCTTCCCTTCTTGAACCAAGCAGTTATCCTGAATTATGGGCATGCTATTTGGTCGCTCGAGACTGCCATCATAGGGTGACAAAAGAGAATTCTGGGAATAACCAATGTGGTGTGGAATCCTATTTTCCGAATTATCATGCACGCCAGTTTGGTCTAACTCAAGCAATCCCTTACCCCAATTTTTTGTCAGTCAACTTGAACCTTTTAACTCGCACCGTCTTTAAGACATACAAATCAGTCCAACAGGTAGATGAACTCAATAGGCTTTTCCTTGATCAATTCGAGTTCCAGTCATTCTCTCCTCATCCTGCGTTTACTCCTTCATTTGAAACTTTCTGGATGGAACACTTTGATCGCTGCTTTGGTGATTTTGAGTTATTGCTCAATACAATGTCTCCGATGTCATCATCACCTACTAATCCTTCACTTGTTCAGACTGCAGGCAAAAGAAAGAAAGGCCCAGGTATGGATCCTGACACCAAATCTGATTATGATTCCATCATCAATTTTGAAGAATTTTATGAGTTAAAATGGAATCCTCTGAAGCCCTCTGAGTCAATCTCTGAGGTGAGCCGCATCAGAATCCGACTAAAAAAAGAACAAGTGGAAAAGAAGGCTCGTGAGTATCGGAAAAAACATGGCAAAACTCCAAACTGGCAGCAGCTTTATGCTTCTGCCGAGAATTAGATCAGAAAGACTTGCCCTTTTCCACCCTTAGCCGAATTTGGCATTGTGGAACCTGTGGCTCAGACTGATGTGCTTATAGGGGTCACTGTAGCAGGTTATCAGTCTCAACAATCTATTCCCACTACCTTTGGTGGCGCCCCTATAACCAGTCATCAGGCTGCTTGGTCGTTTCCCGGATTTTTTAATCAGTCTGTCCCCTTGGTTTCTAGAATTTATTTAAAAGCTTAATACCAAGAGATGTGATTTTTATTTTGTCATTTCTCCTTATTGCTTCTTTTCTTTTGATCAGGTTCTCCAAGCCCTACTGTCACTGTGTCTCCCAAGAAGAAAGTTGTTCCTCTGAAGGCTCCCCCTTCCATTCCAATGCGTCGTAGTTCCAGGGACATCAAGCGCTCAGATTATGCAGAGACAGTGAAGAAGAATTCCTTGGAGGATACCACTTTCGATCATCCTATCCATCTAGACGAGAAGGGGACTGAGCCCGTTCTGCAGTAGGATGCTCCGAAGACGGCCAAAAAGCCACCGCTTAAAGCCCGGGCCTAAAAGAAATTGCGTGATAAACAGGCATTGAGCAGCTCACAGCTTTCTCCTGACTCTATTCAGGAATCAGAGATTGCGAAAATAGCAAAGTTCTCCCCGGCTTCTTTAAGAAATCCTTCCCTTGCCAAGGCTTCCCCTCTTACTGGCCAGAGCGAAACTGGAGTCTCAAAAGACATGGTTGATGACCCGAGTGTTCTTCCCAAAATCTCTCAGTGCCCGAAGACTCTTTTTCCTCAACCTCCTTCTTTGAAAATAGGGTTCAGTTTCTCTGCTTCAGTGAGCCATACTTCTTCAGATTCCCAGTTATCAACTCACATTAAGGATCTTCGTCTTCGAGCTCAGAACCTCAGGCAAGCTCTTGCTCAAAGGCTTGGCTCTACTTCCTTGCCTTCGCAGCCAAGCTTAACAAAATCCACTCCAGCTCGTACAGAAATTGAACTTCAGGCAAAGAACCTTTTGGCTTCTTTACGTTCTGTTACTTTCAGAAATGCCATGGGACAACAGACGACCATTGAGAACGCTGTCTCTCTGCTTTTCAAAGATTTTGCTGGTTATTTCTGTTCCTCGCCGTCAATCTTTTTCTTACAACAATTCAAGAAGATTGCTAACACCATGGATGAGGCAACCCAAAAACTGGCTAATGTGAAGGAGTTCTTTGAGAAAAGAGAAGAAGTAACCAACCAATGCATTCAATTGGCTAGCACTGCAGAGACGGGGATGGAGAGTTCTGCCTTGCTTTTGGAAGAGATCAAGAAACTAAGGGCTGCTCTTGCCAAGATGGAAGCTGATTATGCAACCCAACAGGTTGACTTGGAAAAGGTTCCAGAGCAACTTGATTAACTGACTAATGAGATCTCGGCTTTGGATGCTCAAGAGGAATCATGGTTGACCATTCAAAAGACTGCGGACACTACCTTGTCTCAAATTGATGAGCAGTGGACTCAAGCTATGGTCCTTCTGGCTCCCTTTTTTCCATGATCTTTTCTTTTTAGGACTTTGTGGGTTTTTGAAATTTTATTTTATTATTATTTTTTTTCACTGAATGGCCACGGGGCCAAGACTATTTGATTTTTGTCTATGTAGCCATGTTTGGCTTTTTTATGGCATGCTCATAATCATACATCAGTTTATGCACTTGCACGCCATGTTTCACTATATTTTTCAGTTTCTACTCAATTTCATCGGTATGAGTTTGAATACTCCTGTTATCCAAATTTTCAAACTGATCGGGAATAACCCTAACATCCTGGGTATTCTCAGCTTCTTGCTCCAACTGACGTAGATATGCCTCCCACATACAGGGCTTATATTTCTTTAAGTATTTTCCATTTATAAGCCTGTTGTATACTTGCCCATCCAAGTTTCTCAAGTGGTAGCCTCCCCCCCCTTTAGCACTTCGTGGATTTCAAAGGGCCCTTCCCAATTAGGAGACCGCTTCGCCAATCTATGGTCTTTGAGTCCTAATGGCAGGATAGCCTTCATAACTAATTCTCCCATAGAGAAAGATTTGGCTCTTACCTTTTTGTTATAAGCCTTCTCGGTTCTATGTTTTTGCAGCCTGATATGGTCTAGAGCCAAAAGCCTTACCTCGTCGAGATCTTCTAGTTCCGTCAGCATAGCTTGATTGTACTCATCTATATCCAAATCATTTTGCTTAGCAACTCTGAAAGACTTAACTGCCAACTCCATAGGTAGCACGACATCATGACCATAAGTAAGTGCAAATGGTGTAGTGCCGGTGCTTGATCTTTTTGAAGTTCTGTAGGCCCATAAAACTCCAGAAAGTAACTCATGCCAAATTCTAGGATTATTGTCAATCATTTTTTGAATATTTAGCTTGAGGATTTTGTTGGTTGATTCTGCTTGTCCATTGTCTTGGGCATAATATGGGGTTGAATTGAGAATAGTAAAACCATACTCAAAGGAAAATTCTAGCATATCATCTCCAGTAAAAGGAGTACCTTGATCAGCCGTGATGGTTTGTGGTAATCCAAACCTATGAATGATATTTTCCCTAATGCACTTGATCACTTCATTCTGACTGACTAATTTAAGCGGAATAGCCTCTACCCACTTGGTAAAATAATCAGTAGCCACTAGAATATATGTATGGTTTTTTGATAAAGGTGGACTGATCTTTCCAATCATGTCCATCGCCCATCCTTGAAATGGCCATGGTTTGATAATGGACTGAAGGTTAACAGCGGGCACATGTTGAATTCGCCCATGTCTCTGACAAGCCTGACAACCCTTGGCAAAGTTGATACAATCCTTTAAAATGGTAGGCCAATAGTAATTATATCTCCTTATTAACCATCTCATTTTTCTCACAGTCTGATGAGCCCCACACAATTCACTATATATGTACTTGCTTCATCAGTCTTAATGCTTTTATTTTACTGGGACACTGCAACACTGATTCATTCGCCGATTTTTTAAATAACTCACCATCAGCCAAGAAGTAGTGCACTGCTTTCCTTCTGATCTTGATATCAGTATGCATATTAGGATTCTCTAAAATCTTAATGATTGGTTCCCTCCAATCATCCTCATCAGCCTGAAGGGGCATAGCATACTCAATGTCCTCCTCCTCTATAATTGACGACTTAGATCTTTTTTCGACCGTAATCATCCTTTGGAAGGCGTTTGTTGGGATATTAAGTCCTGAAGCAATCTGAGCCAATTCGTTCGCCTCTTCATTTTCTTCTCTTGGCACATATTGCACTGCTGACTCGGAAAAACCGTCGTTCAGCCTTATTGCAATTGTATGATACCTTTCTAAAATGGTATTATGCACTTTATATTTTTCCCCTAGCTGATTGATTACTAATTGAGAATCTCCAACAAATTTCACAACCGTGGCCTTCATTTCGTATAAAATTTTAAGGCCAATGATCACGGCCTCGTATTCAGCCTGATTGTTGGAACATTTAAAATCGAATTTAAATGAAAATTGTGTCTTTTTCCCACATGGGGATGTAAGGATGATCCCTGCCCCTGCTGATTCTTCAGTACTGGATCCATCGAACCATAATACCCATGGGGTAATAGATATGTATCCAATTTCAACCCCTTTCAGGATTTCAGGACTTACATCCAGGCAAGGATGATCAGCCGGGGTTTGTCCCTTAATAGCTTTCTGGGGGACATATTGCAAGTGAAATTTCAATAATGTTAAGGACCATTTTGCCACTTTTCCAGTGATAATTAGTCTTGACAACATGTATTTAATAACATCAGTCTTGCACATGACTTCCACTGTTACAGGCAGCTTATAATATCTTAATTTAATACAAGAAAAGAACAAAGCCAAACACAACTTTTCAATGGATGTATATCTTTGTTCTACATCAGTCAGAACACGGCTTAAATAATAAACCCCATGTTCTATGCCTCTATTATTAATTTGAACCAGTAGACTTCCAATTGAATCATTAGAAGCTGAAACATACAATCTTAAAGGCTCGTTTGGCTTAGGAGAAACTAAGATCGGCGGCTTGGTAAGATATCCCTTGATTTGCTCAAAAGCCAGCTGATGCTCCTGTCTCCATATGAATTCTTCCTCAGCCTTCAATTTTAACAGTGGACAAAAAAACCTTAGTCTTGCCTGCACAGTTAGAGATAAAGCGGCGCAAAAAATTAATTTGGCCAAGCAATCTTTGTAATTGTTTCTTGTTGGCGGGTGGTTTAGCCTCTATGATGACTTTGGCTTTATTTTTATCAACTTTGATTCCCCTTTGGTGAACTAGAAAACCCAAAAAATTTCCTGCTGAGACACCAAATGCACATTTTAAAGGGTTCATTTTTAATTGATGGCATCTCATTCGATCAAAACTTTTTGTCAAAAACTTTATGTGGTCATCGAAAGTTGATTTTACTACCACGTCATCTATATAGACTTCCATCCATTTTCCAATCATGTCGTGGAATATGGCATTCATTGCTCATTGGTAAGTTGCCCCAGCATTTTTCAATCCAAATGGCATCACCACCAATTCAAATGTTCCAATTGCCCCTGAACATCGAAACGCTATTTTTCCAACGTCATCTCTGGCTATAAAAATTTGGTTATAGCAAGAGTGTCCATCCATAAAGCTGAGGATCTCATGCCCAGATGCAAAATCCACCAACATATCCGCAATGGGCATAGGATACTCATCTTTTGGAGTGGCTTTATTGAGATCTCTAAAGTCTATGTATATTCATAATTTTCCATTCTTTTTCATAACAGGAACAATATTTGAAAGCCAATCAACATACCTGGTTGTACGGATGAATCCTGCCTTCAATAATCGCTCCACTTCTTCTTTGACTTTCAGGATGATCTCACTTGCCATTCTTCTTGGGGTTTGCTTGTAAGGCTTATATCATGGCTTTGTTGGGAGTTGATGTTCCACTAGACTTCTATCCAACCCAAGCATTTCATGATAATCCCAGGCGAAACAGTCTTGATATTAGATCAACAAATCAAGCAATTTTTCCTTAAAATCCATTGGAAGGAGTTGACTTATGAATGTTATTCTCTGACCATCTACCCCACCCAAGTTAACTTCTTCTAACGGATCTTGGACCTCGGCCTTACCATCGTCCAACTTGGATGGGGCCTGTGGTATTTCAGACTCTTGAATGTGGTTTGGTACATCTTGATCAGTCTCTTCCTTCACACAATCTGCTAGACACACTGATTTTTGGACTTGTGCCTGCACATCATCCTGAATCCGGCGTATGATGTCAAGATAAACCTCAATGTGATGTTCTTCCATTAAACTATATTGACAGTTTCAGCATATTCATGGCAACCTCCACTTATTGTGGGAACGATCCCCTTAGGACGACCATTCTTGTCAATTCCCCAAAACCGCAATGGTGCTACTTCCATGTCACAGAATTTAGCTTCAGCCAGATGAGCCTCTACTAGAAATGGTTTCTTATCAGCTTTGACAATTTCTGGCTCATCTTCTTCTTCATTCCAAAAAATCAAACACTGGTGCAAAGTAGATGGCACACACCACGCGGTGTGAATCCAATCACGACCAAGCAAAGAATTATAATGAGAAGTAGTATTTACCACAAAGAATGCCGTTAAGGCAGTCCTGCTTCCAATGGACACTGTGACTGGGAGTACACCCTTTGGTTGGACTGATGCCCCAGAAAACCCCACTATGGCCACATTGGCATCTATTAAATCTTCACTGGTTTTCTGTAATTTTTTAAGCATATGTGAGGGCAACAAGTTAACGGAGGCTCCATTGTCTACTAGTACTTTGGACACTAGTACACCGTTAAAATTGGCCTTCACATATAACGGTTTCAAGTGTTTGGCCATTCCAGCATTTGGCTTATCAAACACGATAGCCATTTTCTATTTTGATTCTGAAATTGGCACATTATGAACAAAGGATCTCAGTGCTGGAGCTTCCTCCGTGATGCACACCATATGCTCTGAATCATCATTAACGTCTCCTTCTAGACCATCAGGCTGGTCATCATGAAACATGAAATTCTGTGGCATTGTATACACTATGTTGTCGTAGAAGGATAATAATGATTGTCCTATCTAGAAGGCCACATATTGTTCCACGTTTACACTTTCTGATTGGCTTGAATCTGGGAAACCGACTGTTTGTTTAGCCTCAGTTTGGATTTGATCGCTCATAAGAGTTTTGACATCTTGAGACAAGTTCCCTAACTCATACTGGGCATAGTTATCTTCATCTTCTGAGTGGTCAGAGCTTGAAAGGGTTACCGGTTGCTCAGCTTCAATCTTGGTCTGTCCTCTTGAGGGATTCTCATCATCCTGATCCCAATTTCCAGACTTAGACTGATCAGGGCTATTGTTGTTAATGGGCTGGCAATCCATCTGTTTTACGGTCGCCAGCTTATCAACCTCTGACAAATCATTCCCCATTTCTTTAAGGCCACCGTTTGTCTTGATTTCATCATGATTCCTCAGGTTTTCATCAATTTTGCGAACCCATTGGTTAGACCTACCTTCAAATTTTTGAATAAACGGTTGCTTTTTCATCTGAGCAGCCTTTTTTCGTAACATGCGCTATTTTTGGGTTCGAGTTAAAAATGACGAGTCTTGGTGCTGAGGGAACTTAGGATGCTGGACGTACATCCAACGCCCATCTTGTGGTACAAGTGGCAACACCATCTCGGCTTGGTATTAGGATATGTGGCTGGCTCCGAACCTCTTTTTTGCCCTTGACTGCTTGAACCTGTGACTTGAGTCTGTGAATGATGATTCCTCTGTCTCTTTGGCTTGCCTTGCCTACTTGTTTGGGGCATCATCACCTCTTTACCCTTGTCTGGCCTATTCTTATTCAGTGTGACCTGAAAACCTCCTGGTCATTGGACCACCCTACTCTGATTACTTTGTTTTCTAGGGGTTCCTCCAATATCATCATCCTGTTTCCGGATCGGTACTGCCAGCCTCTCTGCGCAATTGATACAAAGAACTGGCTGTTCATTGGCCTCTGCTAATTCATGTAAAGACTTTCTTGTTATAATGTATGATTCATAAGGATTAGGAGCATGGTAATACATTCCAGTCCTGGTCTCGAATGGTGGTGCCTCTGGATTGAGGCTTCTAGATTGACCTTTTGGCCTTGAAATCTCACTTTTCACCCTCTCTGTTGTAGAAGCACTTTTAATCCTCCATTGTTGTTTAAGTGGCTTTGTCATGTTGGTAAAATCATCTAATACCATATTGACATGCGCTTCAACCACGAACGGGTTTTTGTCAACCTGCTGTATAGGTCTATCATTAGGGAATTTTATTGTTCCATTTTTTTATCCACTTTTGTATGGATTCACGAAATGTTGTACAATTATTAGTACTATGAGTCCATTTATTATGCCATTCACAAAAAGTTTTTCCTTTCACTTCATCGTTTGATGGAAAATCATGTGTCAGTTTTATTTTCTTTTCTTTCACCAACCAATCGAAAATCATATCAGCCCTGATAATATCAAAATCATATTTTTTATTAGGCTTATCAGTCTAATTGGTGGTATTCTTGTCTTGAGCTTGGGTTGGCTTACGCAGGACGTCACACACGAATGGTTTTTGAATGGGTATTTCAGCGGCAGCGCATTCGTATGTGCTCTCATTTTCCTCATCAGCCTGACTTTCATACTCGATTTCTACTAAGTGTGCAGGCTGATGATGTCACGCCCCGGAGTAGCATAAATAGAGAAAAATAAATTTCCTTTATGGGTCCATAGGGAATGACAAGTGAAAGTCACCGATAATCCACACCACACAGTACTAGTTCAAACAGGAACAGTAAAACGACTGAAATATAAACACGGTTCTATCTATTACAACATCAGAGTACGGTCCACAGGATCACAACAGGTCTGGAGACAACATATGCCCAAGTACCCGTTAACTACAAAGTACAACAGTAAAATAAAAGTAGTAATATAAACTACTATCTATCTTCAGGTCTTCAGCTAGCGTACGGATAGGCGTCAGCCTGACCAGCAACAGTGGGGCCATCCTCCGCGTAACTTCCTTCAGGATAATAGTTATTACCATATGTTCCGTCATCTGCATTGTAAAGGACAGGGTAGTCTGGACGGGGAATGTCCAGGCAATAAAGGCCATCAGCTTGTTGAAAGCTGAGTGAGCACTAACTAACACAGTCTCATAGAAATGACATAATTACCATTATGAACAATATATGACAGTGACACTAGATATATTCCTTACTCGTTTATTCAGACATATCATTAATCGATTCTTATCAATACCCATTCTAAAACTGATTCTACGAAAAATCCCAACTGACTATCTCGAACTGATTATATCAGCACAACATATCAGTGCTCTTGTTCACCGCTATACCGCTTTTAAGAACTCTTGCGAGCACCCATACATCGTTCTCATATAACGACTGGTCCATGGATATACCCATACTCTTGTTCACCGCTTTTAAGAACTCTTACTGTTCACCGCTTTTAAGAACGCTTGCGAGTACGATACATACACAGCTCTGGTAAATATAAATCATGGGCGTGCCACAACTACTCTTGTTCACCGCTTTTAAGAACTCTTACTGTTCACCGCTTTTAAGAACTCTTGCGAGTACTGTGCACCCATAATTCTCACGATCCTGATCAAATCCTTGACATACACTTATCGGATTCAACCTGAGCGAATCATCAGCTCGACACACACAACTTTAAACATACAATTCCTCTTACTGACTCACTTCTCACTTATCCAATACTACCCAGTATTATCATCTCAAACTTACTATGTTATCGCGTCGTACTATTACTAGCGTTCCGAACCCGACTACGTTACTTACCATGTTATCTCAATCTCGTTATCGTATCCCATTACCTCCGTAATCCATAATATCGCATAATAGGAATATGGAACAGCAATTAAACAACTACGCATTATGAATTATAATTGAAAGGAAAACATTCATGTTCTGCTCAGGTTCGATCGATTGAAGTCTTCTCGATCGATCGAAGAAAAGATGTTCGATCGATTGAAGTCTTCTCGATCGATCGAAGTGAAAGTGATCTCGATCGATTGAAGTGATTTCGATCGATTGAGACTTAGTGATGTTCGATCGATTGAACTCAGTTCGATCGGTCGAACTTCGTCTTCCCCAGATTCTGCCAGTGAACGTGCAGAATGTGCTAGGGGTGTTTGGGTTAAAATTAATAAGTCCAAAACATGTAAAATATCATAACTAAGATACCAAGTGAGTTTGGAACTCACTGAAAGTTGATAAGGGCGCGTTTGGGTAAGCTTTAGCTCCGAAGCTTTAATGGCGGCCACTCTCTCTCTCTTTTGTCTTGTCTCTGTCTCTCTCTGTCTCCTTCTTTCTTTCTCTCCTTCTTCTTGTTCTTCTTCTTCTTCTTGTTCTTGCTGAGTATATATATATATGTGGTGTGTGTATATATATATATAGATATGGATGTATGTGTATAATATATACCCAAGCATACACACTCTCAACTCTCTCTTAAGCACAAGGTTCAGCAAACACATAACATACACGAATGCAGTGTATATATAGAGAGGGGAGGGGTGCAGATGGCATTGTTTGCGGGAAACCTGGGAATTCAAATGATTACAGGCTCGATCGATCGAAGTATGTTCGATCGCTCGAACTCAGTTCGGTCAGGTTTGATCGATTGAAGAGGGTTTGATCGATTGAAGATGGGGACCACGTATTAAATTCAGGTCGGTAGGGTTTCGATCGCTCGAACAAGGTGGACCACGTATTAAATTCAGGTCGGTAGGGTTTCGATCGCTCGAACAAGGTTCGATCGCTTGAACTGAAGGTGCTCGATCGCTCGAACGAGCTTCGATCGATCGAAGATTGAATTTCATGAATGGTCAAAGGAAGTATATGGAAATCTCTCTGCATTAAATAAATATTGAAAATACAGGGTATTACAGATGATGTCCCTTGTAATACACACCCCCTTGTATGATTTTTTTTTTGGTTTTCTTCGTCCACCACTTTCTTGTATCGCGCCACAACATCAACAACGTGGCACAAGTCAGTGAACTAGTGACCCACAAATTGCATTCTAAGTGTAGATTTTAAATTATCAACGGCTAATCGCACATACTCTTCCTCTGGTAACCTAGCCCTACACTTATTTCGTGCATATTTAAACCTGGTGATGAATGTTTCTACATTCTCTCCTGCATTTTGTTTTAATCTAGCCAAATCAGTAATGGTCACATCTAGATCAGTCTGATAAAACTGACTATGGAAGATCCGTTCCATATCCTACCAATTTTGGACAGAGCCTGTGGGGAGATTCACATACCACGTGAAGGCTGGTCCAGTTAGGGAATTGGCAAACAACCTTAATTTTAACATGTCATTATACGAAACCTCACCACATTGTGCCATGAAATGAGCAATGTGCTCTAAGTTAGTTTGCTTATCCCCACCAGAAAATAAGGTGAATTCAGGTATCCTAAACTATCTCGGGAATTCAAACATCCTATCAATAAAATCTGGATATGGTTTCTGGTACTATGGGCGTATAGGAGCCCTAAACACTCCTCCAAACTGTGTTCTTAACTGGTCATTAACCTGCTCCCTAACTTGTCCATGTACTTGTTCCTTGATTACATCTATCACCTCATCTCTATTGACCCCCAACAGAATATGGCCCTGAATATCAGGATGATAGGGATTACGTACCTCATTTCCAGCAGGTTGATGGATTAGAAATTCAGGAATTCCATTGTGCATTATAGGTGGCGGATATTGAACTCCAATTGGCGCTATTGGTTGCTGGTATCCTCCATTGTGCCCCAATGATGGCCTAAGCTACTAGGAATGGCAACGGGTCGGAGTTGGTACGGAGTTCCCCTATACCAACTCCTACTCCGTTTATTTTCCTCCTACTCCGACTCCGCCCCGTCCCGTTTAAGTAAAATACCAACTCCTACTCCACTCCTACTCCTACTCCTTTTACTATCGGGTACTCCTATTACACTCCTACTCCATTTGTTAATCATCATTCCAAAATTAAATGTTCTTTTACAATTCAAAACCCACTTAATTTTAGCTTGATTTCTTAAAAATCATTCACGCAAATGATTCTAAATTTGTTAATCACAATTCAGAAATTAAATATTAATACTGAAATGAAAGAGATGTACATATATGCCCTAATTTGTTGTAAATAACTGTAAGTATGAGAGAAATTTAGTAACTTAAATGAATTAATCGGGGCAGGGCGGGTTTTAAATGGTAGTATTTCATGGATACCAACTCCGCCCCGACTCCTATAGGGTTTTTATATTTCCATACCAAATCCACTCATACTCCTATTATAACTCCTCCAAACCCGTTCCATTAGGAGCGGGGCGGGGCGGGGCGGGGTAAATTGCCATCCCTATAAGCTGCCCCCCAGTCTGCACTGCAAAGTGTTGCTGCCCCCCAGTCTGCATTCCAGAATGTTGCTGCCCCCCGGTCTGCCCTGTTGGCTGATAATTCCCCCCAGGCTGATAGGTTTGCGCTTGGGACGAACTTGCTAAGTGTGTTCCTGGTTGGACAATTGCACTTGTGTTTAGTATCAGTGACTGAGTTGAGAACCCTCCCATGGAAGAAACAACAGTATTTGGGTGAGAACCCTCATAAGAACTAGGCTGATGGACTGGAACCATCATTTGTCCAACTGGGAATTCAGGGCTAATATTTGTGTTAGGACCATTCAGTGGTCGTTGAACACTCGTAGGCCCCAGATTCTGTCCCACCTGACTCTGTTGGTTACTGGAACTCGATGTGTGGTCAAACATGTCTGATCCAAGATGAGTTGAAAATTCAGGCATTGTAGGCCGGGCTAGAATCTTCACATTCCCATAATTTAGTTGTGGAGCCTGATTTATATGAATTTGCACAGACTCTTTTTGCGTGCTGCCTTTCAAAGAAGACACTGGACCAAAATTTTCAGTCATGTATGACATTTGCCGGTTAATACTCTTGGTAATCTGGTCTCCCATCTTCTGCATCATGTCCGTAAATGGTTTCACAATTGTGGATGTTTGCTGTGAATTGGCTAGAAGCCAATCATGCAGCGCATTATCCAAATTGAAACGCATTGCTGATGCGTATTCTTTCAGAGCCTGCTGGTCTGGTCCACTTGTAGTGGCCTCGACATTTCCAGGCGGTTGTTGGGGCGATTCATGACTGTCATTGTGAGACCGATCACTCCCTTCAGCCCATTCTTCCACTATCGGCGCATCCATCTCTGGTAGCGCTACAACCTCTTTATCTTTTGACAAGTTTTTTCTTGGTGGCATGATGAATTGCTCAATTGATCCCTCTGTCCCACCGGGCGTGCCAAAAATTGTATGGCAATTTATATATATATGCGGGCGTGCCAGACAAATATCCTCTTTGAAGTGAACGATTTGACGAATTAGACGAGTTGAGAAAATAGAGGAACGCAATTTTTCTAAAATAGGTTCAAACTGCCTTAATCAAAGATTAAGGACTTGGGAGGCGAGATAAACTGAGACTACTATATTAGCTCGAAGGAAAATAAAGTATGAATTCCTTTAAACCATTTGAAGCACAATCAGAAATGAAATACAGAACTACTCCTAAATAAACTGATAATTAAAGACAAAAGAAAGTACATGATAAAAGATAAAGATAATGCTAAGTGTTCTTGATCTCTGGGGATCCCTTCCTTTTGTTGCTTCGTTCCTTTAAATAGGTACTGGCAATGGTAACTGCTTCTTCCACGTTGAGAAACTACCCACTTTCTCCACGATCTCAGAATAATGGGCCTCATTCAAATCCATGCTTATTACCGCTTTGTATTACACGTGTCGCTCGTTGCGCTCAGGGTAACCACCAATAACTGCCCTGCCAGTGACGTGGCTTGAGTCCTTGATACTGGCGCTGTCACGTCGCATCAGCCTGCTTTCTCATCAGTCTGCCTTTCATGCTTTGCTCCTTCTCATATTTGATAGGCTCCACTTTGAATATTATTTTGCGGTACAAACAAAATTGTTATAACCTTTGTCGGGATTTTTCCAAATACATTTATTTGGTAGGATTTTTCTAAGAGCACTACTATACCCACACACTTTTGTACACACTTTTGCACACACTTTTGCACACCCATCTTTAAATGCTTGCACCTTATATTGTGTAAGTGGTGCACAGAAAAGTGTAAAAAATTCAATCAGCACAAGGAACATGCATTTAAAGCATAGTGTGTATAAAAGTGTGTATGCCTAGCATTATTATTTTTCTAAAGCTTCTTGTGCCCGTTTGAAGCTTAAAAGTTCTATACGACATTGGAAAGTTAGAAAGAAGTAAGTGAGTCAGTAAATAAATTATTAGCAGATGTGATTGTGGAGTCCACTAATATTGTGGGGTTTAGAAGAGGTGATTGTAAATATTTGTGAGTCTTTGGGTATGAATTGTGTGTGTGTGTAGCATTACTCAATGGTGAATATCACGTCATTTGTATCACCTCACTCGTACACATAAACATGATACTTACGTAAAACTATAACTGAAATGTCTTTGAACATAGTATTTTATTATTTTGTGATACCACTGCATTAATATAAGTGTTAGTATTGAAGATTTTCATTTTTTAAGGAACAATAATGCTAGATTTACACAAAATAATTCTAATATTTGATTTTGGTGAGTCCTGTATGTGACTCATGTATTCCCCACATAAGAACTACTGAAATCAAAGACCACAATTATTTTATGTGACATTTGTATGAGTCTAGCATTACTCTTTAAGGAAATAATAATAAAGAAGCACTTACAAAGGATTAAAAGCTTTACTAGAAAGGAAGTTTCAAGCTGGTTGAAATTTTGTATGAAATTGCAGTTTGTTGTCTCTGATAAAAAAAGAAAGAAAGGAAGTTTCAAGCTGGTTTCGTGAATTTGGGATTGTAAGAAAGGGTCAAAGCACGTGCTTTGAAATTATTATTATTTTTAATTGGACATTCATGTCGATTGATTAAAAAATTAATCATCAAAAAGTTACATTGACATTGAAAATTGACTAATAGTCTAATACTTTATTCAAAAATGGTTAAAAGTTAGGTCTTCGGGATGGGCTCATGATCATATTCTCCTTACTTATTTATTAGGGAAATATTTGGAACACACATTTTTTAACATATTATGTTTTAAATTATGCTTTAAATATATGTATTTTGTGCTGTTTGAATTTTTTATACTTTTCTATGCACCACTTATATAGCACAAGATACATGCCTTTAAAATTGTGTGTCAAAAAATATATCAAAAAATATGTGTATGTAACACTACTCTACTTATCATCCTCTGCGTGTACGCAACGGGAGCATGAGACTAGTCACAATGCACTGAATTTAACTCCTCTTTTATTTTATTTTGGATTATATTAGATTTAGAGATGAACAAAAGATCTTTCATGACGATTGGAAAGATGTGGGACTTGTTTAAAATATTGTACTCCCTCTGTTCTATAATAAGTGTTTATATTTTTTTTTTGGATGTCCCACAATAAGTGTCCACTTTCTTAAATTGATATATATCTTTTACTTGCTTTCCAAAACTATCCTTATAATAAAGACAAAGTAGCATTTATTTGTGGTCCGAAAACAAACAAAAAGTCAAACACCCATCACATCTAAGGGCAAAATTGGAAATTGACTCTTTAAGGAATCAAAAAAATTAATATATTACAACTTTCTTAAACATTGTGCAAAATGGAAGTAGACACTTATTATGGGACGGAGGGAGTATGAAAATACTTTTGCTTACTCAAAATATAGTACAGTAATACTCATCTAAACATTTTATTGGTCAATGCAGTGGAATCCGTATTAAACAAATGTTGTTTAATGTTGTTTAATCCTGGGTCTCATTGTATTGGCCAATGAAATGCTTGGGTGAGCCTTGGTGTACCACTTTTTGGGTGAGCAAAAATGCTCTCATATTGTATATGAGTAAAGATTGAGGCACACTCAAAGACACAACTTTTAGGACACAATTAAAGAGATGTGTCTATATCTCTCCTGTGATGTCACTGGACTCCACAGTGACACATGAGAAATATAGACACATCTCTTGGATTGTGTCTCAAAAGTTGTGACTTTGAGTGTGCCCCAAGTATTACCCATTGTATATATATAGAGAAAAGAAATAGAATAGAGTAATTTTATACTTTTTAAATTTTTATCTAAAATAAAATTGATGAACCACTGAATTTTGATTGTTAAGTGGTCTATTATTATTGCCAGTGGACTCTTACTATAATTTAGAATGATAATTTGAGATTAGAAATTGTGAAGAATAGAATTACTCCATAGAATATGAAAATATTGTATTATATGGAACAGAAGTCTTATTTAAAAGGTGTAATTGAATTTTTTAAAAAATTTATAGTTATAAATTTAGTTTAAAAAATAACAAGTGGTAGTGGCACATCAATTACAAATTTACAAGTTGCTGATACCTAAAGCACTTGACGAGGATAACCGTTGAAAAGACAGAATTAAACGAGCACCGTTGATCAAAGGCGGCTCAAACCCAAAATATAATTTATAATAATTAATTAGGGTAAATTATAGTAACACCCACTGAACTATTACTATTTTTCACTTACACCTTCTAAAATTTAAAACTAAACACATCACCGCTTAAACTATCCTTTGTTGACACTACACCCCCTTCTTCAAGGAGTGTATTTGTTCATTCTGAATGATTCAAGGGATGGGTCTATTCAATTTTAAAGTTGAAAGGGTGTTAGTAAGAAATGATCATAGTTCAGGGGGTGTTACTGTAATTTACCTTTATTGTGTTATTATTATTATTACTACTATCTCTTTTTTTTTTTTTTGGCTTCGTCCAAACGCGTCCTCGCGTGTTTTCCTATTTCCTTCCAGCCACTTGCTCGGAAGTCCAAACCCCAACTCAAAAGGTCTCTCCCTATATAAGAGTATCAACAACACAGCTTCATTTCTCTCTACTCGCAACAAATTTCTACAGTGAGAAACACTTTATACACACACACGTATATATATATATATACATATATAATTATATATATATATAGAGAGAGAGTGTATTCAACTCTCCGTATACTAGTGAGTATACAGAAAGAGTTGTGATCCATTCCTCATCAGCGATACGAGAGAGCGATTCGAAAGACCTAATTTATATTTATACATATCGATATATATATATATATATAGATAGAGAGAGAGAGAGTACCAAGGAAATGGCTAACCTTAACGGCGCCTCCGGTCAATACTCCGAATTTCCAGCTGTGCCGACTCACGGCGGCCAGTTTGTTCAGTACAACATCTTCGGTAATCAATTCGAGGTCACGGCGAAGTATCGACCGCCGATCATGCCGATTGGTCGCGGAGCTTACGGAATCGTCTGGTACTCGATCACTCTGATGGATTTTTCGCTTATTAGAGTTTTGAGATTTTTTGATTGATTTGACTTTTGATATTGTTAGGTTTGATCACTGATGGTCTTGAATTGAATTGGTTTTTGTGTGTTTTTTTTTTTAATTTCATTTGTTTTGTTATGTAGCTCAGTTTTGAATTCTGAGACGAACGAGATGGTTGCGGTGAAGAAGATTGCTAATGCTTTCGATAATTACATGGATGCGAAGAGAACACTCCGGGAGATTAAGCTTCTTCAACATTTGGATCACGAAAATGTAAGTAATTGTTTCATGTTAGTTGTTGTGATCATATTATTAGATATATATGTATATATATATATATATATTTAATTTCAAACTAGTGATTTAGTTACTCTCCGTTGGTCAAGTTTGTGCCTATAAGATGTGTATGATAATCTTTTGCTCTGTATTGTTGACTAAATGTTAAGAGATCAATTATTAGAATTTGGCTGCTCAGTTCATCAAACTGTAGTTTCTCTTCCCTGAGTTGATTATAATTTCAACAGTTTGAGAAACCAAATTAGAAATGACTTACAATCCTATTTTTCACAAACTGGAGCGATTGGTTCAACTGGTAAAGGAAACGGTCTGGTTTGGCCAGGTAAAACGGCAAGTTTTAAAAGTTGCTCTATTTTTTGAAAACCGGAAAAATTGGAAAAATTATTTCATATTTTATATAAATTATTATTAATTTTCATTACGTAATTAAGATGTCACGATTTAATTCCCGTTGTTGAACCAATGACCCATGACCCGAACAATCTGGTTTTCTAAACCTATGTTACAAATCGCTCAAACCCTAGTGATCCCCGTTTTGGGATGATCGTTCCCAATCATGGTACGGTAGTGCACTGGAACGCCTCTTTTGGCATTCCAACTTTAAGTCACGTGATATTGTAATAGCACTACCAAAATCCCATGATATCGTAAAGATACCACCTATCCATTTAGGTTTTGACTTTTAATGTATATATACACAGGAAAATACTCTAAAAAATCATTTTACATTTCAATCTATCATACTCTGTCCCATCTTATTGATCCGGCGAAGTGTACCCCCACCGTACGTACCACATTCCATAGTCGGTAGCGATCCACGTTCCTGTTCCTGTTCCTCATACCAAATCGAGCCACGATCCGGTAACCTTGTTCTAAACATTGCTAAAAGCTACATAAGGAAGATGTGGTCTTTTTGTCTGTGGCTTTTTTTTTTTCTTCTTTTAAGAAGAAAAAAAAAATACCAAATTTGAGCGTCTTTGCTTTAGGACTTTTGTTTGTCCCAAAATGTGTCAACAATTAAAAAGTCAAAGCAAAATTTTCAATTTTCAATATAATCACATTCTACGCGTCATTTAATAGTAAACATGATTTTGTTCAAAAGGAAAAAAACAGCAAACATGATTGGCTGGTAGCCAAAGTGCATCATTATCCCACCTTAGAGTGTCCATTTAAAATAGCATTCCAGTTTGGAATCTAGGGTATATTCATAATTTTATATATCCCCTTAAATTTTTATGGTCGCATTGTGCATGCTATATAGACCTATGGTCTTTGAAGGAAAATTTCAGCGACCTTAAATTTTGAGACCATAGCATGCATAATGCGACCATAAAATTTAAGGGGATATATGAATTATGAATATACCCTAGATTCGCATTGTCCATGCTATGGACCTATGGTCGCATTGTGCATGCTAATGGATTGTTCATTGTGCATCCAACTTGGGCCATTGGGATATTTTGAGATTTTTACCATGTTTTCTAGTAGTATGTGGTTTATGGTCGCATTGTGCATGCTATGAAGGAAAATTTCAGCGCTTCTAAGTTCTAACTTGGGCCATTGGGAAATTTTGAGATTTTTTTACCATGTTTTCTAGTAGTATTTGGTAATTGTTGTTGTCATTGATTTGAGGGGGATGTCCTCCACTTCTGTTAGTGGATCATTGAACATAATAAATTTTAACCTTCAAATGCTTTATAAAAAGGTTGGGCGAGTCAAATTCAAGGGATAATGGACAATCCATTAGTATTGAGCTTAGTGTTGTTATCTTCCACTTCCACTACTGGGCAGAAGCAACTGGTCCAACACTATGTATGCCTGTCAACAATTGGGTGGAAACTTGAGATAATTTGTTAGCCCCAAGATTGCTCCATTCTTCGTATGAATTCTTCTTTTTATGGAATACTATGTTAGGCTTTCGTATGCTTTACACAAACATAAATCTTGCGGTTTGTGTTTGAAAGAAAACGTTGGTCTATGTAATACTCTTGTTTCCCAAAATTTAGTACTTCTAGTTGTCGTAATCATGTCGATGAAAACTTGCATTTACATGATATTGTAAGTCATAATCAATTGTTTGACAGAGTTTTTAGACTGTGTACACAGCTGATAATCATACATCAAACATTAAAGAAGTTTTTGAGAAGATCAAACAAAGAACTGGTTTACACTTCACCCATTGTAAGGAATGCTTGCAATAATTACGAACCTACTCTTTTTAGAAGAGCAAGTAAAGTTGATACTGTTTATGATCTAAACTCTAGCATGATAATTTTAAATTTTTTTTTTATCAGGAAAGAAGAAATATTATAAATCAAGATGTCCAAGGAACACCAGAAATGAAAACTTTTAAGTATTTTAGTTGATAACTTGATACAATAACTTGACTTCAATGATATTGATCATGTAAAACAGGTGATAGGTTTAAGGGATGTGATTCCTCCACCATCACGCAAGGAATTTTCTGATGTCTACATTGCCACTGAACTCATGGACACGGATCTTCATCAAATAATTCGATCTAATCAAGGTTTATCAGAGGAGCACTGTCAGGTAATATTTTTAACTTTTCTGAGATTCTATTATAGCTCAACACTTTTTTCCGATTTTCTCGGGGGAATTTTTTTTTTGTTGTTAAAAACTGACATTTATTTGGTAATTGGGAAACTTTCAGTACTTCTTGTACCAGATCCTTAGAGGACTAAAGTATATACATTCAGCAAATGTTATTCATAGAGATTTGAAACCCAGCAACCTCTTGCTGAATTCCAATTGCGATCTGAAGATTTGTGATTTTGGTCTCGCCCGGCCAACTTCAGAGAACGAGTTCATGACAGAATATGTTGTCACCAGATGGTACAGGGCACCTGAGTTATTGTTGAACTCTTCAGACTACACTGGAGCCATAGATGTGTGGTCTGTGGGTTGCATCTTTATGGAGCTGATGAATAGAAAACCTTTGTTTCCCGGTAAAGATCATGTGCATCAGATGCGCTTATTGACAGAGGTAAGACAGAAAATTTAAGCGATTGATCTGGCAAATGAGGAGTTTAACCATTTGTTTCAACTTGGAGGACTGTTAAGCGCAGGATCTAATTGTTAACAAATGGAACATAACTCGCATTTAAATCCTTTTCCATTGAGCACTGGGTTTTGTTACGTAATAGACATCAAACCAATGACGTTCAATTTGGTTAAATGAGCTTACAATTTCCAAAATTTGAACTCCTATTGATTATAACCATCATCAATGTACAACCAAACCTTTTTCAACAGGACTATGTTAAAATGGATTAGGAGTTATTATGTGTATTGCTCTTCACTAAATGAATACTTTTGCATGCTTTTACAATTTTTAGCTTCTTGGCACACCAACCGAATCCGATCTTGGGTTTGTTCGGAATGATGATGCAAGAAGATATATTCAACAACTTCCCCCACATCCTCGCCAGCAGTTAGCACATGCTTTCCCACATATCCATCCATTGGCCATGGATCTCATTGATAAAATGTTGACCTTTGATCCCGCTAAAAGAATCACAGGTAACACTCTTATTCTATTCTGGTAGTTTGATGTGCCGGTACAATAGAGGTACTTACATAGATTTATGTGCCGGAGTTTGATGTGCCCGTACAATAGATTTACAATAGATGTGCCGGTAACACTCTTAATACAAAATTTGTCAAACAACTTAATAATAAATTTCATAAGCTACTTTTAAAAAGCCACGTGGGGGCCAAACTAAGCCTTAGTTTCCTTTATTGCACTGAAACTTTTCTTTGGGAACAAGGATATTTAAGGAACCACTGCGATATAAGTATTCATATACGCGGTTGTCGCATGATGTTATGTCAAAACTTAAAATTTCTTCAAGCCTAATCACATCCCATCCTTAGACGGTGCATTATGTGCATGCTTGTCCTGTTTCATGTTTCTTTACTCTTTCTTTCTTTTTCTTCCCCCACTCCACGTAGCATCAATTGGTGGTCAAGTTTGATATCAAATAATAGCTTGACTTCAAATTGGTCCGATTAACTTTTGGTATACCCCAGTTTGGATTGAATTCACCAATTAACAGTTCTGTTGCAAAACAAACTTTGGGACTTTCAACACAAAACCCATTAAATCTCAATAATCCATCCTCATTTGGCAGTCCTTGGCTCGAGACCTGGCCATATTGTTCACTCTTCAACTGAATTGAAGATATATAACTTTATCACATTGATCGAATATAGAAAGCACGGGTTAGGAATTGATCTGTGCCGCTGTGCGTAAACTTTAATGTCTCTACGACTACTATTGTGTTTTTTTTTCTTTTCTTGGGACTTTCGCATCTCTGACCATCAAAATCTAATAGTTGATTTACGAAAACCAATGCGCGGGTTGCAATGATATTTCCCGAGGCATCTTTTAGTTAGTTCGTGAAAAATATTTGTTATTATTGAATTGAGGGTGAGGTGAGGAACAATGATGTGGTGTGGAAATGAATTTGCTCTGCAATGATTAAAAAGAAAATTTGAAAGTTCTTTTAGCTGAATGGCTTGATCGCATCAAGGATGTAATTTGGCGAGCAACCAGTCCTTGGTGGTAGTACTTCTGAACAAGTTTTCCTACTTAAATATATGCACACATAAGTTTTCAAGCAATGTTGAAATACATATAACCTGTGTGAGGAGGTAGATTCCATGGTTAGGAGAGGGCAAGGTGGGTCTCACTTATTTGTAGCTGCGGTTTGGGTTAATCAAAGAAAAGGGTAGGTTCTTTGGGAATTAGGTATGGGTTCTGATTCAGGTATCCATATCCAAAGAGCTCTATCGAGTTTGTAACTTGGACTTATAGTTATAGCAGCATTGTGTAACTCGGTTAACTAACTCTTACGATATTCATAATTATAAGTTGTTATAGAATACAGTATATTACTGGAGTGTGTTCTTTGACAGTGTTGGTTTGTACTACAGAAGTAACAGAACAACACAGCCCGTACCATATATAGAGTTCAATTAATATTATTACAATTACAATATTATCGTTCAATACATTTTGACCTACATTTTTATCTTGTGTTAATACCTAAAAGCAAACTGTGTGTGGATGCAGTTGAAGAAGCATTAGCCCATCCTTACCTTGCAAGATTGCATGACATAGCCGATGAACCCGTCTGCTCACACTCATTCTGTTTTGATTTTGAACAAGCTTTGGGAGAAGAGCAGATGAAGGATATGATTTATGAAGAGGCCTTGGCACTTAATCCAGTGCATGCATAAGAAAACTTGTACATCAATCCGAGGTTTCCTATATTATTGTATGATACGTATATTAGTCTGAAAATTGCTTGGCAAGAAAGATAGACATGGCGCGGGATTGAACTATTGTGACCAGTAAGGCCTCACGTTGAACAATCAAACTAGTTGTTTGGGATCCAAAATAATTGAGTTCATCCTGTAAGATTTAGCCTTTGTCTGACTATTTATCTGGATCTCTTCTAGGTGCCCTCCTGTAAGGTTAATCTCTTCGTTTTTTTCTTTTTTATTTGTTAATTCTGTATTTTGCTTAAATTTGTTTTGAGATTTTTTTTCTTCTCTCTTTCTTGGAAATATGTACTAGAGTGTACCCTGTACAGCAGATTGGAGTGAGTGTAGCTGAGATATATAAACTTATGTTGTAAAATGTTTTTTTTTTTATCACCAATTTCCTTGTTCTTCCGTTTTAGTACTTGAAACTTGCACACTTATGTCAACATTCTCTAATTATGTTTGATGATCACACAGGCAAAGACTATGAAGAGAATTTGACGCTTTGGAGTTTTTTGGGGGCCAATAAAAGTGATTGTTAAAGGGATAATTAAATTTCAATCAATTTTTTTTTTTGTATAAAATTTGGAAGTTAATCTATTGCTTTTTCTAAATTAAAAAAAAAAATAACCACCTTTTATGTAAAATAAAAAAAGTCTTATCAAATTTTACATGACATTGTGGAGCAATTCTACGAAACGTTTGAGAGCGACTCTTGAAAACATAGGGAGCAATTAGTTTTAAAGTTGAGTGCAACTCTTCAAACGTTGGGACCATGGGCGAAGAATTTTTTTTTTTTTTTTTTGAGTCTGTTTATACATATTTGATAATAAGATATGGTGTCAAATTGAGTTTATTTAAGAACAATATTATCTTTTGGGGTTTATATTTATACATTTTGATGTATATTTATCAATAAGGTATGATGTCAAATTGAGTTTGAAACACTTAATTTGGGTGGGCTAGATTACATTTGGACTAAAATATCACATGTACTAAAAAAAATTCTCAAATTTTGGGATGAGCTAGTACATTTGGGGTTAAAATATCACCAGCACTATACATATTTTCAAATTTGGGGGGGCTAAACTACAATTGAGCTAGAATATCACATGTATAAATTTTATTTCCTAGATATGGGTGTGTGTGTGTGTGTGTGCTGCAGCTCGATGGAGCCTACTATGGCTCCGTCCTTGGTTGGGACCAATCATCACAACATTTTAGTGCAAGTTTATAACGTTAAAAATATTAAATAGACTAAAAGCCAAAAATAACAATTCAAAAGTTGATGGTTTTTTTTTTGTTGACTTTATAATTTTGTAATGGTTGTTGACATTTTTTTAATTTTAAAAAATTAATAAATTGACTTTTTAATTTTATACAAAAAGTTGATAGAAATGTAATTATCCTTTTGTTTTTTAAAAAATAATAATTTGTTTCATACACAGATATATTAAACCGGAGAAGTAGTATAAAGTTGGGAAAAATGAATCACTATTTTATGTCGGTGAAATCCTAATAGTCAATAGCATCCCAGAAATCACCAAATTCAACAGAACTGTCGGTTTAAGTTTTTGCCACAGTAGTTATTCTAAAAGCTTAAACTGTTAAATATTGTACGTCAAGTAATGACAAACAATAAACATACAAATAAGCACACTAAAGTAGAGATGGAGACTCGAACCTAAGACCTCTATCATGTTAAGTAACCAATTACTATAAAGGAGTGTCGAATAATCAATAAGCCTATCAAAATATAGTATGAGATTCTCTTCTATCAAATTTGGAATGCCACTAGTCAAGGAAGTCCCCCACATGTGCTTAATGGAGCATGTCAGTCGACATCTACCAATAATGGGAAAAATCTAACATACATCTCCCTAAAAAAAGGGTGGATGTCAACTCTACAACTCGGGTTTAGCCATATCACTAAAATCATTAAAAAATATATTAAAATTGGTTATGAGAAATGTGGCTCTGTTGTTATGAAAAATGTGATTCTGTTATGAGGGTTGACATCCATTCCTTTTTAATTAAGGGAGAAGTACTAATGCTAGGCATACACATTTTTCAACACACTTTTTGACACCCAACTTTAAATTTATGTACTCTGTGTTGTGTAAGTGATGCACAGAAAAGTATAAAAAATTCAAACAATACAAGATATATGCATTTAAAGTATAATGTGTCAAAAAATGTGTCAAAATATATATATATATATATATATCTTCCTAATATTATTGTTAAGGGGGTGTTGTAGTGTGACCCATCCATAACCCACCATAACTTTTCAACGGAGACCTCTTGGCAGCTGGTCCATCTCTTAAGTTATATTTTGGGAGAGTATTCATGATGTACACGTGAACATGTTTTCTCCTGTAACATTAACAATTTAACAACTACGACTTCCATGCAAAAAAATTAAGTGGTTTTAATAAGGAATGTTTATCCCTTAGGTAAAAGAAATTGTTCTTTGATAAGAAATATTTGTACTTAAAATTGTTTATAATTTTGAGAGGTGCAAGCATCTCTTACCAAAGAACAAATTTAAATAAATTTTTTTTACTAAAGGTACAAACATTGCTTATCAAACTTTGGTTGCACCATACAACCACACCACTCGGTTGTATGAAAGTCTTAGCCTTAACAGTGAGGTATTGGGTCCCATGTGATAAGTGTAACAATCACATGAGATAATTTCTAAAGTAGCGAGTAGTTGAATAGCGGAGTAAATTATACATTTTTTTTTTTTGGCAATATACGATGTAAGCTATGGAGTCTTTGGACTCAAATGTGATTGACGGTGATTGGAAAAACAACATTTTTGCTCTCTTAATTTTGGTTTATTATTGCTCATTTAAGTTATTATTGGATGACATGTATCTCATTTCTGTAATTATATTGATAGTATATGGACAAAATGGAATGAAATGAAACAAAGTCCCCCAATAAAAATTTAAATAAGCAATGATGAAAAAAAAAAAACGTGAGCAAAAATCTCTTCATTGAACGCACTTTATTGTGTAAAATGACCCATCAATGTCCGGCACTTGACAGAGTCAAATGTATATTGTGTTCCCACCTTTAGTTTCCCACTAAACTGCAAAATTGATTACTTTCTGAAAGCAAGGTGTCACCAACCGTGTTATATCATTAAATAAATGGCAAAGGACATAAATAGAAACTAGCATAAGCCTAGACTCAAATTAGTTGAGTTTAATAGAAATACTTAGGCTTAGTTTGGCTCCCTATTTTGGTACTTCTCTTTTTTTAAAGTACAATTTTATGTTAATTCATTTGGTAACTAGATTATGAGCTTTGCAAAAATTAAACTTAGGATCCCATTCTAGAGCTTTTAAAAGTTCAAGATTGTTTTTTGGTTTTATGATATTTTTTTGAATAATAATGTGATACTTGTACAAAATTATCAAATAACTTAATAATAAATTTCATAAGTTACTTTAAAAAAAACTACGTAGAGACCAAACTAAACCATAATACAGTAAGTATTTACATTATAAAACCTTAGCTCTCACGCATTTCTGTTAAGTGAAAATCGATATTACTGCCCCATGCTTTTGAACTTGTAGTTGTAGTTAATACTTTATCTGTATCAAAATTTTTTTTGAGAGCATTTTTGCTCACCCAAAAAATGGTTCACTAATACTCACCCAAGCATCTCATTGGTCAATTGGTGAACCATTTTTTGGGTAATTGGTGAACCATTTTTTGGGTGAGCAAAAGTATTATCTTTTTTTTTTTTGGACAACAAGATTCAATTTTATACATAAGTAAGTTCAGGAGTTACACAATAAAGGTTATTTCCCTTTGCAAACAGACCAAGCCCCCATAAATATCCTTTACATGATACTCTCTCCGTCCCATAATAAGTGTTCATATTTCCTTTTTAGGATTTCCCACAATAAGTGTCCACTTCCTAAATTGACATATAACTTTTATTTACTTTCCAAAACTACCCTTATAATATAGACAACGTAGCATTTATTTGTGGTCTCAAAACAAGCAAGAAGTCAAACACCCATCACATTTAAGGGTAAAATTGAAAAGTGGCCATTTAATGAACCCAAAAAAACTAATATAATACAACTTTCTTAAACAATGTACAAAATGAAAGTGGATAATTATTATGGGACGGAAGGAGTACTTAGAATAGCAAATCCCCCGGTACAGCCCACAGTATACATCCATGTGAGAAAATGAAGTAGACCCAACATCCATATGATCTTCCTCGAAACAACCAAAATGCTTCCAAGACCATCAAAAACAAGTAGTGAACCCGTGCTTGCACGGGAAAGTTAATTTGAAAATTTTATATTTAAAATAAAGCAATATCTAAATTAACATAATAGTGAAAAAAAAAAAAAAAAGAAGTAAAATGTGGGTATAGAATAGTGTTGGTGAAATTAGAAGAATAAAAATATTGTAGTCATGAAATTTCAGGGCTTGTCTTTCAATGTGTGATGACACTAAAAATATACATCAAACATTTAGGATTTTTTTTTGGACGATTTAGGCTGACTGCTAAATTTAATTTTAACTAATGCTACTCGTGAATATTAATTTGTAGATAAGGTTTCAATAAAAATAAAAAGCGCACTCTTTCTAGAAAAATTATAAGTTGTATCATGAAAGTCAATTAAAAAAATTAATAAACAGTAACAATTTAAGTTGATTGGAGATCTAAATTGATAAGAAACCGAAGTTATTAATAGAAATTCAAATGAATGAAAACCTTCAGTTTCAAATCATGTTTTTCATTCACCTTAAATAAATCACGTCAAATTAAAAATGAAATTAAATCGATATAAATGAGAAAATTATCATCACACTCTTTCTCAGATGCAAAGAAATAAATGTGTTTTCGGCACTTGCCCAAGCAGCAAAACGAAATTACATTAGTTACAGAATTTAGAAAACCAAATTTTCTTTCCAATAGAATCATAACATTTCAAATTGATTTCAACCTCCTTCGAGTAGGACAAAGATGTATATATATATATATACATATATATTGGTAGAATTATAAATAGAGAAATAAACTTACCTCAAAATTGAAATGTGATCTAGAGCCAAAATATTCTACATTAGGGGATTGATTGGCATGATTGAATCAAGTAACAGTCTTTTTTTAGTCAAAAAGATATAAAGATATCAATCACCAAACCAGAGCAAGTTACACAGACGAAATACAATCAAGTAGGACTGTCCGCGAATTTAAAAAATATATATATATATATATATTTATTGAATATGTTCACTCTAAAACTTGACTATATATATTTATATATACATATATATATATTTATATATACATTTTTTCAAGGAACCTTCTCCCATAGGTTAGCTTAGCCTACTCCGACGGCTATTAATGGAGATGACCCCACGACCACTCGAGCCACTGACTTTTTGGTAGTACACCTTCATTCTTCCAGTTGAGCTCACGTGGGAGTTTAGATTATATACATTTTAATGCCATATCTATAATCTTTATTTGTTTGTTATGGTCTATAGAGGCTGTTTGTCATTGCTTATTTGTTCATTTTAAGCAGTTTTGATGATCCAAACTGCTTATTGATCTATTTGTTTCAGCAAAAATATAAGCAGATTTGATCCAAAAAGCAGTTTGGCAATAAGCAGGTGGGGGGGTGTTTTTCAAGATTATCTCTATAATTAATCAATTCACAGCATATTAACAAAACACCCAAACTATAATAAGCAGTTCTACTTTTAAGCAGTTCTACCAATCACAATCAAGATCGCATAAGCATAAGCACAGACAAACAGGCTCATAATCTTATCTGTAATGCTATGTCTGCAATCTATTTTTGTTTTCTTGAATATTTTCCCCCATTCAAATTCAACAATATGGGGTTGTTAGTGACGTACGTATAGTAAGAAAAGCATGTTATTGTCCAACCGCTCTATGTATATATATATATATATATGGGCTGCTATTCTACAACATGTTTAGATTGATGTCCAAACATTTCACAATCGTAGCACTTGTCCCTCATATCAGGTATAACACTTGTACCATTAGTGTCACGTCCCGACGTAGCATGTATAAATATGGAAAGCGTTTAATTTCCTTTATGACCCCGTAGGTCGCGACAGTTTGAAGGATCGTTTCCGTCCCAAATGTCGAACAACATAATAACCATAAATCAGAGTAGAGCAATCAAGGCTTACAAAAATCTTCTAACTTAATAATTATTACAGCACGAGATCACCTAAAGGCACAGACCGCCTTGAAACAAAATAATAACTATCATCTATTACAGTCATCCTTATTACAAAACCAATTCATAATTTAAAATATATAATGATAAATAAATTGTTTCTTCTTTGGTAGTTGTTCTCAGTTCGCATAGTCATAATGTTCAGCCCGATCATAACCTGAAAAGCTTAGACACGAATGTCCATAGCGCTTCAACGTCGTCAGCTTATTGAAGCTGGTGAGTATTAAATACATACACTTGAATGTAAAACATACTCATTTATCATTTTTCAATTTTCATTATTCAACAGGTGGATATCATAGAAAGGAGTTCTCATTAAAACATCAATAATGACATTTGTAAACTTTAATTCGTATTTCATGTGACCATGTATGAAAATAATACACCAAACTTATCTTACCGACTCATTTCTCTCGACAAACACATGAACCCACTTTCTCACTCCAGTATCTTTGAAACACTAAGATGACCACACTTTAGTAACAGGATACTAGGGAGTGTCCAGTTTGCCTCACACTTTAGTACGGAGTACCAGGGAGTGTCCAATGTCTCACACTTTAGTACCTAATCCGCCTCGCAAATACTGGAGAAAACTCATGCAGTATTCAGACTCTGGTACCAGGGAGTGTCCGTAGGTCACACTTTAGCACTACCATGGGTGCCAGGGAATGTTCAAGTTCGGCGTCACACACTTTAACGCTACTATGGGTGTCAGGGAGTGTCCAATTTTGCCACCGTCGCATTTTAAAGATACTCTCGCCGCAATTTCAAAACGTCACACTTTGGTCCACAATTATCAGGGAGTGTCCACAACACAATCCCAACCACATACTCTTTTCCACACTGACCAACACTCACTATGCATGTACCACTGACTCCACATGAATGTCATGAAACTTTTATACAGAAGTGTAAATAACTAGAAATAGGAACAACGTGGGTATTAAGTCGTGGTTATCGCTTTTATAATCCAAACATAGTAAACAATCTCCTGATTTAGTAAAATTCCCAAACAGAACCTTAACTGCCTTTAAAAATTATTCCAAACAGTCCCTTAACAGAAAGCGGACAAAAACTGAAAACTACTAGGTCGCGTGCGCGGGCCGCTCACGCGAGTCGCTTGCGAGATATGCCATTTTTTTCATTTGTTTTATAAAACTCTTCTTACTGCCTGGAAACACACACCTCGCACGCGCGAGGGGTCGCTCGCGCGGGCCGCTCGAACGACCCTCGCTCGCACGCGCGAGTTCATGTAGTAGCTTCGTCTTCTTCGCAGAATTTTCCCTGTTTTCAATTTTGGAACCCATTTTGGCCCATTTTGCAATTCCGAAGTAAATAGGACAAGTAATATATGAATATCTTCGATTTTTCGCAAGGATTACGAATTTACAATCAATTTAACATGAATCAATCCGTAACTCACGGATTTTACGAAAAACCAAAAGTTGTCAAAATTTGATTTCTAATATACTTTTTCATATGAATGATTTAGGCTTTAAAATTTTAAGCATAGCAACTATGATGTATAATCTTTCATAATCATCTCTAAAAACGTATTTTGATTAAGGTTGAAAAATCCATGTTTCTAAGATTTGGTGTTCAAACGTGAAATCAATGGGGATGTTCTTAATTAGACTAACATACATAGTAAACAAACATATTTTACATTTAAAGTGAGTTTAGAATACTCACTGATGATTAGAGATAGGAATATGTTTGAGAAAGATCACCAATTAAAGAACCCAATATAAGCTTCAAGCTATGGAGAAGAAGTTCTTCCTCTCACTCTAAAATTTGTAAGTCTCTCCCTCTCTTACTCTGAAACTCTCTCTAACTACTCTGAATTTAGTTTGAATTACTCCCATAATGTGTGTGTGCGTGTAAGAGTGTAGTGTATATATATATAGAGAAACAAGACTTGGGGGCCAAGAACATTGATCAATTCTCAACAAAATGGGTTAATTACTAATTACATATATACACATGATACACAAATACATACATATACACATATCTACAGATCCTAAACTACAGATACCTCTTCAAAATGGTTGAAGGGCCATATAGGGTACTAGGGGGTAACAAGATGTTTCGAAAAAGTAGATTAAAGTCCAACAAAACACACACAAAATAAGCATAGCCCAAACAAGGCCTAAGTCAATCATTACTTTCCATAAATGGAAAGTAAAGCACAAGTCTAATCTAACATAATGTCACTTCCAAAGTCTGTACAAGTTTAACGCGGTGCGGGCAGTTTTGAACATAAATTGGTATTTTTGTGACACAGTGATAACCACAAAAATACAGAAAATTCATTTAAACGTGGAACATAATCTTTCGATTTTATAAAAAATACAGCTTGAGTTAAAAGAATTCATTTTCACCATTTTGAAATATAGTTATGAAATTCAACACAAGCATTACTAACTTTATAAAAATTGTAGCTTGATCCCAACAAGAATTTTAGACATGAAATAAAACAAATAATAAGATTTAGACATGAGAGTTTGCAATTTCAAATAACTCTATGAACACAGATTAAACTTGAAAATTCAAATTGAATTTAAATATGTCAATGCAAATACAAGCAATTAAATGGAAATACAGGTTGTTACAATTAGCTCCTTGAGTTTTGTTCTGAAAATTTGTCATGAAACATCGACCAGTGTGCGGTGGATTGCACAATGGACACAACGGTATATTACCTGCCGGCTTCCTGAACCCACTGAAACTAGAGTTAGAGCCTCTTGCAAACGGCCTCCTGAAAGACCCACCGTAGTTCCGGTCATTACCCTCATGGTTTCTCTTCCCTTATTGGCCTTGCTCATTTTGCCTTGATCTCTCCATATCACTTTCGGCTACAAGTGTCGTTTGTTGTACTGCGGCAACCGTCGAGTGCTCATAGGTTTTTACCCTCAGGCAGATATTATCTCCCAACCCATCCTCATACTTTCTTGCTCTATCTTCCTCTGTCAACACAGACCCTTTTCCAAACCTCAACAAAGCGTTATACCTTGAAGTGTACTCCATCACAGTCATATCCCTTTTTCGAAGATTATCGAACTCTCTCCTCTTCGCATTAAGAGCAGCCCTTGGAAATAATTGTCGATTGAACTCCGCTTTGAATCCCTCCCAAGTTATCGGTGCTCCCTGATCTAGGACATTCACCCACCAATTCTGAGCCTTACCTTTAAGTATATCACTAGCGTTCTCAATCTTCTCCCTATCGGTCATCGGAATAAATCGAAAAATTTTCTCCATATCCATAATCCAATACTCTGCTAACGTTGTATCAGAAGTTCCATGATACTCTGTCAGCTTCTTCCTTGCAAATTGTTCTGACACAGACCTCATACCCCGGTTATCAGGAATTGGCACCACAGTTATCGGTGCTGGTTCAAAATGAAGGCATTGGAGGCAATCGCTCTGCTATATTCCGTATCATATCTCCCATATTCCCCATCATTTCTGCCATTTCATTCATACGTCGGGTATGCGGTGATAATTCTTGGTCACTCATGATTGTTCAACCTGTTAATCTCGATGCATAAACACTATGCATGTATGACAAGATCAATATCATGTATGTATAACAGCATACCATATACATAAAACATCTCTACCATGAATGGATACATTCTAGAATATATGACAAAATCACTCAACACTCCACTCGTCGTCGAACGTTCCCAAAATTTTGTTACCTCTAGCTCTGATACCAATAAATGTCATAATCCATCCCGCTACGCGCGGAAATAAGACACGTGGCACGCCATCAAGGCTCATCCAATTTCTTTAAATTAAATAGCAGCGGAAACCATAAGTGAAATCCTTTAAAATTAGAGTTAGAAAAAGTTTTGCCCAATTGGAAACACTTCCAAAAGAATTCATTTTGAAATACAGAGATCTAGTCGACTGATAGAGGGACCGGTCAACTGGAGGTTCAAAATAGAATGTAAGAAAATTTTCCCAGCCCTGTCCAGTCGACTGTGTCGGGGACTCAGTCGACTAGGACCTCAATTTTTCAGTCGACTGGTGCCTTGTCCAGTCGACTGGACACTATGCATGCAGAATGTGGTATTTTCATGCAGAAACCAGTCGACTGATAACCTGTCCAGTCGACTGAAACCTCCGAAAACTGAAAGTAGTAACTGGAGAACACAGAGGTCCAGTCGACTGAATTACGGACTAGTCGACTGATTCCCTTCAGCAAAGCCCAATTCTGCAGTTTACCAAACCAAGGATCTCCACACTAATTCCCCACATCAAAACAATTATAATCTACGATTCAACACATATATATACAAAAGCGTTTACTGAGGATTACAAGTACTAATCCAACCTGTAACAAGGTTCGATTACAACATACTACTGCTCCCAATTCTTATTACAAGTTTAGAAACTAAAACAAAAGCATGAACAAAAGTGTTTCCCTAGCATTCCTCGACCTCACTCCTCACGCTTCTTCTTTCCCTTTTTCTTTTCACCTGCAATGGAGGAAGTCTCTACTGCTCAGCTATATGCTAAGTGTATAATTCTAAACAAATGCATATGAGGCAATTCATGTTTAAGCATCTAATTCACATAATTTAGTCTCCGGGGAGAGAGATACACATTCACCCAGTATATCGGTAAGTCTTAAATCTTATACTGATATGCCAATGGTTAGCCAAGAATCACGCAACCATTGCATCCAACTGTTCTGGTTGACTACTTCCCACACCAAGCAAGTAGTCGTCATTACTATAAACTCTCAAACATCGAGAGGCGTGCACCGGCATGAAATTATATCAAACTCCACTTTGACCCACATAAATATTTAGCATACTCACATAATCATGTCACCATGCTTTCTTATACGTACTCGCAAAAATTAACTGGCCTAATTTAACACATAAGTTTGTCCGGATCACAATTTATACAAAATATCTAAAACATCCAAAATTCCCTATATTATATAGGTTCGGAATTCATAACTCGAGCTATACCCCTCAAACTTCAGGAGAAGTACTAGGAGACCAAATAAACGTCGGATCTCCGATCTTAAACGATTCCTACAAGTATAGACATATTTTTCCCAAATTCTTAAAATTAACTTTTCGGAAAAACTTTTCCAAACTAGGTCTAAGAGGTATAAAAATGAAGCTCTTACCTCGAGTAGTCCAAATATGAAATCTGGCTGAAACTGACAGACAAATGATCTCCGTTTGTCGTCGGAAAGGTCGTAGGATCAAATCTCCTTTTTCTCTCCTCTCTCTAGATATTTTAAAAGTTTGGATAGAATGAAAATCTCATCCACTACTATTTATAGGCACAACTCTCTGGAATTACGCTTAACTCTCCACGAGTTCTCAAAACTTTTAATTAACTCCTGAAACGTCGCACACGTCCATATTATGACTTCACGAGTTAAAGCTAAATTTTTTAAAAGTTTTCATCTACGTTCCGTTTGGGTCCAAAATATACGTCTGAAAACTAAATTCCGTGAAATCTCTACACAACCTACCTTTTATATAACGTGCCACTCACGTTCTCACCACAATGTTCACAATGCTCTACATCGATATCAAAACTACCAGAATTTACTCTACACAGGTAAATTAACTATTCATGAAAATACCAGATATCACAAATAACATTTGATCACATAAATGTCATTTAAATCGTGTTGATGCCATATGATTTCTTATTACTGTGCCTTCAATTGACACCTTACCGTTGACCTCCAGTCAACCTCATTCTCAATTATCAACTAACAATGATAATTCACAAAATTTTATTTATGCATTTTAAAAATCATGATTTTCTGGAACGGGCGTGACAGTTACCAAGACAAAGTATCACATGACAAAAATAGTTTTAAATAAAAATAAAATAGAAGAAAGATATTACAAGTGATTTAAAACGATAAAAAATTTTGTGTATTTATTGATTACGTGTGTAAATGTCTCATAAAAGAAAGAGAGATATTTGTCCAACTAAAAAGTTTAAAAAATATTTAAAATAATATGATTTTTAGAGAAGTCACCCAATCACATCTATTTTTTCTTTTCTTTTTTCCTTCAGAAGTATGAAGAAAAAAAAAAAGAAAAAAAAAAGAAAAAAGAAGCCAATATGACTATGCTTCACAGAATTGTTTTTGGAAAGAGCCAATAAAAATTTCTTTTTTTTTTTCTTTTTGTTTTACTTTCTTTCAATCACAATACTCTACAGCGATATCAAAACTACCATAATTTACTCTACACAGGTAAATTAACTATTCATGAAAATACCAGATATCACAAATAACATTTGATCACATAAATGTCATTTAAATCGTGTTGATGCCATATGATTTCTTATTACAGTGTCTTCGATTGACACCTTACCGTTGAACTCCAGTCAATCTCATTCTCAATTATCAACTAACAATAATAATTCACAAAATTTCATTTATGCATTTTAAAAATCATGATTTTCTGGAAAGAGCGTGACAGTTACCAAGACAAAGTATCACATAACAAAAATAGTTTTAAATAAAAATATAATAGAAGAAAGATATTACAAGTGATTTAAAACGATAAAAAAATTGCATATTTATTGATTACGTGTGTAAATGTCTCATAAAAGAAAGAGAGATATTTGTCCAACTAAAAAGTTTAAAAAATATTTAAAATAGTATGATTTTTAGAGAAGTCACCCAATCACATCTATTTTTTCTTTTCTTTTTTCCTTCAGAAGTGTGAAGAAAAAAAAGAAGCCAATATAACTATGCTTCACAGAATAGAGGTGTCAAACGGGCCGGGTTGGCCCGGCCCGACCCTAGCCCGGCCCGCTTTTTTCGGGCTAAAAGCCCGGCCCGGCCCGCCACAAGGCCCGGCCCGCTAGGCCCGGTTCACATACCCGGGCCGGGGTGGACACACATTCTTCCGTCCATGGCCCGGCCCGGCCCGAAATGAAGAAAAAGCCCGGCCCGGCCCGAAACCCACCACGGTCAAGGCCAAAAGTCGAAGGAAGCCCGCTAGCCCGTCCGGCCCGGCCCACTAGGCCTGGGCCACCGGTCCGGGGCGGACATCCCCCCTCCCTTCCCAAGCCCGGCCCGGCCCGGCCCGATTTTAGGTGAGGCCCGGCCCGAAGCCCGGTCAAGCCCGCTTTGACCGAGCCCGGCCCAGCCCAGCCCGAAGCCCGGCCCGGCCCGTTTGACACCACTATCACAGAATTGTTTTTGGAACGAGCCAATAAAAATTTCTTTTTTTTTTCTTTTTGTTTTACTTTCTTTCAAAAGCCTGAACGAAAAAAGAAGAAGAATAAAATACTTTCCTTCTTTTAAAAACTTCCAAAAAACTAAGGTGGCGTTTGGTAACATTTTTTGTTTATTATTATTATTATTTTTTTTATTTTTAGTTTTTAAGAACAAAAATAGAATATGTGTTTTGTAAAATATGGCCGTTCTTGGAAAAAAAAAAAGAAAAAAAGAAAAGGAAATAAAAATAGCAAAACTCATTTGATATGAAAAGTCGTTTTGTGAAAAAACAGCACGACCAACACTAATTGAGATTGTGTTGGTTTCTAAAAAGTAAAGAAGAAAATAAGAGAAATGCTATACTTCCTAAATCCTAATTTTATATTCACATCCCTAATGATGTGGTTGTGTTAGATTTTGATTAGATGATGTTGAAGTGGTTCCGTCATTATTGAAGGTGGTCTCACTGCCATATCACTGCCACATTATTTGGGATGCAAATTTGAGAACAAAATTTGGAAAGTATAGCATTATTCAAAAGAAAAAAATGGTAAAGAGTTAAATATTAATGGGCTAAAATTTAATGATGGCTCGAATAAACTACGACTGAAATTTCTTGTTCAGCAAAAAAAAAAAAAAAAAAAGGAAATAATCACTCTAGGAATATAAAGAAGGTGACGTCACGGAAATGGATATGCCCAAATCATATCCAAATCATTGTACCCGAATTTGTGTCTAAATAAGAAAAAGGAGTCCAAATCATATGTAATAGTTGGAGAAAAAAAATTGGTAGAGACCCAATTAAATGTCGCTCCACATGGTCAACCTCAACAAAAGAGAGTTATTTTAGGGTATGGCTGTTATATGTATAAGGTCTAGAAAAATGCATGCCTTTCAAATTTTGAATCTCAAATTGTTTCTCAAATATATATGGTGAGAAGACTCGATCTTTACTCAATAAATGAAAATCATGATTGGTGGAGAGAGAATATAACAATTAATTATTGTTTTGATTAGATGTCATTAGCATTAATTTCTATTTATTCAATTTCATATATTGAGTGAAATAAAAAAAATATATTTTAAATGAAAATTACCTACCGCTGATGTGGAAAATACTTTAAAGGATCTTTCGTAAATAGACGTCACTTTTAGCGACTAAAAATTTGCCGCGAAAAAGTGAACTATTTCAACTACGTATAATGATTTAAAATTTAATACAATAATGTTATTATTCAGAGCATTTATTACTATGTTACATAACATCAATATTTTATTATTAGTTATCTTTCAAAATATACAGAAATATACACACACACACATCTATGTGACTAAAATTTGGATTCCAATTGTAACGATGAGTATTTTGGATTCCAATCGTAATAACGAATGAGTATTATAAAAAATTGGAGGTAGTTACAGTTTAGATATATGATTTACATATTATACATATGAGTTTATAGATTTAGAATTCGAGAGCTTCAAATGGAATGAAAGCATCATAAACATATAGAATTGGAATGAAAATATTTTATTATGAATTCGAGAGCTTCATAAACATATAACTTCAAATGAATTCAATAGCTTCATAAACATATAGAACAAAATACAAACGTGCAAAAATTGGAACTAAAATATTTTATTATGACTCACATATTGGTGTCATGGCACATATCTTAAATTTTCTCCAAATGACCTTACTTCTTTGGTGTTGTACTCTCATGTGAGGACATAAGATTCGTGACTCGGTGGAGGGGAATCCTCAACTGGTAATGAGCATGGCACAGAGTATCCTTTTATCAAGTGGGCTAAGCGGTTGCTCAAATGAACGTACTTCTAAAAATCAACTGTTGCGCGATACCCCAAATCTATAAAAATATGAATTACAGTGAGAGCTATCATACTATTCAAATAAAACATAGGACAAAGTAGAAAAAAAAAACAATGTATAACTGAAAGATCTTGATCATAACAAAAGATTATGTTGCAGAATATCCTTCATTGATTTAACCCCCCCCCCCCCCCCCCCCCCCCCCCCCCCCACACACACACACACACACACACACACACACACACACACAAAAAGAGAGGAAAAAATAAATGGAAAAAGTAAACAGCATGCCTTACATGAATCACATTTAACCATAATCAAAATGCTTATCTAAACATATAAGAGAAATGGAATAAAAAGACTGACTTGCTAGAATCATGCTACTCTTATAACGTACTCAAATAACATGAATCACATTTAACCATAGTCAAAATACCTACTAAACAAATAAAAGTTATGGAATATATAAAAGCTGACCTATTGGATCATGCTATTCCTTTACATTGGTTTGCGGTTTATATCCCTTCACCCACAAACGACAAAAAAAAAAAGAAGAGAAAAGAAAGAGAAATCAATGAGGTTAAATATTCAATCAAGATGAAATTGGTAAGAGTGGAATTAGTGAGATTTCCATATATATATATATGAGTAAAGATTGGGACACAAACAAATCCACAACTTTTTGGACACAACCTAGATAATGTGTCTATCTCTCTCCTGTGATGTCACTGGACCCCACAGTGACACATGAGAGAGATAGACACATTATTTAGGTTGTGTCCAAAAAATTGTGGGTTTGTTTGTGCCCCTAGCATTGCTCTATATATATATATATAGAGAGAGAGAGAGAGAGAGAGAGAGAGAAAAGTTGGGGAGAAATTGAGTGAGAGAGTGAATACAGTTAAAGAGAGTCGTAAATATTGGTACACAACTTTGAAAGTAATGTGAATTATACATATATAGTAGGTGAGATGTAATTTCAAATTTTAGTTTTTCTATGTATTATCCATTTAATATGTAAATAAAAAAAATTCTAAAATATAAAAAATTCATAAAAAATGACACGTGGCAGAATTAAAACCTTATGCTTTCATGTATAGATATTAGATTTAATAAAATAATGAAAGACAACAGTATCACTACTCGTATATTATTTGTATTTTTCCTCTTTTGGTTGTCGTATGGCATTCAACTGTTGCAACTAATAATACAATATAAGAAATGAAATCTGAGTAAACCATGCTTCCAAAATACTTACTATGGTCTCATTTGATGTGTCTATCTTTGCATTTTCAATTTTGTTGCCTTTCAAAAAAGCACTAATAAATGACATATAATAGACATGTGTGTATAATAAAAAAAATTTATAAGCATGTGTGTAAATGAAATGTATAGGCATGTGTGTACTATAAAAATTAGTTTGAAAATAAAAGAAAAAAGGGAAAGGGGATGATTTTTTGATGTAAATGTAATTAGACATAATACAATATATAAATCTTAAATTTCTGGGAAGAAGTTGACCTAAATGTAAATATTAGTGACCATTTTGTAAATAGTCATCAATTTTGACAAGTTTTTGAGGCGAATGATTAATATTTCTAAATTTGTTGATCTAAATGTAATTAGACATAATACAATGTAGAAATCCTAAATTTGTGGAAAGAAGTTGACCTAAATGTAAATATTAGTGACCAATTTGTAAATAGTCACTGTTGTTGAATTTTTTTGAAGTGAATGATAAATATTCCAAAAAATATTGGCCTAAATGTAATTAGACATAATACAATATGTAAGTCCTAAATTTGAGGAAAACTATTGACCTGAATGTAAATATTAGTGATCAATTCCTAAATAGCCACAATTGTTGACATTTTTTAGAAGTGAATGATAAATATCTCAAAATTTGTTGACCTAACTGTAATTAGATATAATATTATTGACTAAATCCTTATTATTATATGAAATAATATTTCAAAAGTTAATTTGAATATAATTATTAGTTTAAAATGACAGAATAACCTATATACAAATTAATATATACTTGTGTAAGTATACACATTACAAATAATTATGATATAATAAAGTGATATTATGGTAATTAATTATGTGTTGATGTGACATGCATATAAACACTGTTTTTGAGAGATTCTCTCTTTATATGAACGGTGTTTGTGAAGGATCCTCTTTTCTTATACTCCGTATTAGGTAGATATGTGAAGTCAGCCCCTCTAAAATTCGAAAAAAATAAAATTATGTGTAATAGATTTACCCAACTGTAATTCAATTACGTCAAAATTTGTCGTATTACAAGAAGTGATTATACAACTTTTTGGAGCCCAGCAAAATCTATATCAAGTAGAATCCTAGTTTCAGTTTCGGATAAGAGCCTTGACATTTTACCAGATAAGAATTGATAGTAATAATTAATCTAGCGACTCAAACAGTAAAACGAATACTAAAACAAATAGGAACGTGAAATTGTACCAATATTAGTATGTAATTAAATATATATATACATATATATATATGAGTAATGCTATGTAGACCTAAAAAGTATACTTAAAGAGAAAATAAATTAATGTGAATGTTCTAAAATACTCTTTAATTACCAAATATATGAACACATGGAGTATTTTAGGAGATCTACATCAACTTGTGTTCTTTTTAAGTGTACATTTTAGGTGTACCTAGCATTACTCATATATATATATATACATATAGAGTCAGGCTCCAGTGCGCACTGGGTAAACGCACTAGGCTTTCAAGCCTAAAAAAACCGTGAGGGCCCCACTGACTCGTAATTTTTTTAAGGGTAAAAATCCAGTGTGTTCATCCAGTGCGCACTGGAACCAGACTATATATATATATATATATAACAAGCAAAATCAAGAAACGTAAGAGTCTCATGGATAGACCAAAAAAGAAAAGAAAAAGTGGCATGCCAAACTTATTTAAATTTTAAGAAAAATCACTTAAATAAAAGTGCACCAATTGATAAAAGTGCAAAACAGTTAAGGGGATTAGTATAATATATATATATATATATATATCTCTATGGGTAGACATAGGGAGCAGCTGTCATCTAGAAGGTCTGGAATATCCATACTATATATATAGAAGACCAACTACTACTGAATTTGAGAATGAAAATGGAAGTGAAAACACAACAGTTGGAATGCAAGAGGGATGGTTCACTCTCTGTAGATGGAGAAGCTCAAATGTCAGGTTCCAGGATCAAGAATGGTGGTTGGATCACCTTCCCTTTTATTATGGGTATGTCTCTCTCTCTCTCTCTCTCTCTCTCTCTCTCTCTCTCTCACACACACACACACACACTTTAATTGTTGAGGCTTGGTATACAATGTTTGACAACTGATTCTTTAACAGTTTAAGCTTTCGGAGCAATTGATGATTTAAACATATTGTCAGCGCCTTGTTTATTTGAGGTCTCAAGCTCGAGTGTTCGTCCCGTTTCATTATGCATGTTTGCATTTTTATATTTGTCTCCAGTGCAATAGAGTCTAGTTTGTTGCCTCTCCAAGTACGAGATGACATCACACGTGAGAGAGCTAGGTGTTTGAAGCTTGATGTACATTGTTGGGCTTGGGCCTATTAATCTCCTACAACATAAGCTTAATTTTGGATCAACTGGTGACCTAACATATATATATATGATTCATATGAATATAAGTATATGTAGATTAATTACTTGTATAGATGAAATATTGTATTAATATATATATATATATATGTAGTGATGATGGATGTTTTGTTATGCAGCAACAGTAGCTGGTTTGCAACTTGCTGGAGGGGGATGGACATCCAATCTCATAGTTTATCTGATAGAGGAATTCAATGTGAAGAGCATAGATGCAGCTCAAGTTTCAAATGTGGTTAGTGGCTGCAGCAACATGTTTCCGGTCATCGGAGCGATCCTTGCTGACTCCTTCCTAGGCTGTTTCTCTGTCATCTCAATTTCCTCATTCATCTCTTTGCTGGTAATTAATAATATATTTTACTGTTATAATTACTCTTTCTTCTTGTGTAAATTTCGGTAGTTCAATGTTACCGTCTAATTGTTAAAGGGTAGTTATATATGTAACTTTAATTAGTATATGTGGTTGTCCTACATGGATACTTAAAAAATAAAAAATAAAAAAGGCTCCTTGTAAATCTATTTTAATTAAACATTTAACATACACAAATTAAATATTTACACTAACTTTCTCAATTCAAAAGAATAGGTCTCGTCCCTCGATTATAAAGAACGTGGTGTTCATGTAGGTTCAATGAGGCAATGGTCATTGACTGAGCAGAATTTTAAAAATGATTCGTGTAGCCGATGTCTAATTAATAATTTGGGACAAAGACTTAGTTGAATTGACGTAGATCTTAGATCTAGTCCCTGCACTGTGAAGAACTAAAATTTAAAAATTAATTAACGTAGCACAAAATGCCAAAAGGTTGTTAAGCTGGTTGTAGCTCAATTGGCATAATTTCTTTTTTCTCAATGGGAAGGGAGAGGGTTTGAATCCCCATAGAGGATTCTAGTTATTTGCCCCCCAATTATTCTTCAGTCGGAATGAGTGGTCCTTGTTGGGCTTTGCTGTGGGTCAGTGTGGGACTTTGGAGTTGGAGTGTGTGTGAATGTAGGGTGTGTGTGTATCCGGTCTGGATCCAGATAAGTATCCAAAAAAAAAAAAAAAAATTGCCAAAAGGTCATAAGAGTACGTTGATTTGGAGCTAAATATTCTTGTAAGAAATTCCTATGCATAGTTAGCAATGGCTCAGCTTTACAAAAATGGCATTAACGTACGCTGGAAGAGAAGTTGTGGGATTCCAAGTTTTAATTTCAAGCCACCCCTAATTAAAGGGTTTTCTAACTATGGTTACTTAGAGAAAATAGTGGAGGAAAGTGACCCACACAACTCAATATATATATATATATATATAATTTATTTCTCATTGATATTTTCTTTTATTTTCTATTAATAACTATTTTTCCTTAACAACCAAACAAAAAAAAATGTTTCCTTATTGTCAGTTCTCATCCTCTACATAACTAAATCTGAATTCACAAACCAAATAAAACCTTAGGAAAGAAAACGCTTTCCTTTGTTTGGTTACAACGGAAACAATAGAGAAAATAGGAAGGAAAAGAAAATATAGTGAGACAAGAATTAAATTTTTGGGATTTTGTGAGTCACTTACCACCCTTATGTGTCTTACGTTATAACATATAGGAAACTTCTCATGTTATTTAAGCATGGAGAAAAATAAAGGAAAGACGCAAAGGAACTTGTATTTCTTCATGTTTTGCTTTTCTATTTCTTTTCCCTTCATGAATACGGAAACCAAACAGAGCTTCAAGTTCAATGTGTGTGTACTCAAAAAAGATATTTTTAAGTCAAAAAATTGCATGGACCGAATGTGATTTTTTATTCGGCCCTAAGAGACCGATTATACAAATCTACGACTAAGTGAATGGTTCAAAGTTTGTTGAACTGGATGAATTTTGAATCGTCTATACATATATTCAGTTCGGTCTGCCATAGATGTTAGTTCAGCTTGCCTCATCAGCTACCCTTCATTCAGACTAATCACACATTCATTAAGTCAAATTATGGTGGGCCACCCCTCATTGATGAGACTAAGTTAGCCAATTTGATATATATTTCATCCACCTCACTTAAATAGGGGGTTTGGTTTTTCAAATTATGGGGGCCACCTTGATCAATTGGCCCCTCCATAATCAACGTTTTGGAAAATGTGGAGAGGTGGTGGGATCTATGTCAATTATGACAAGAGGTCATATTTGTCATGACCCATTTTGCTATGTGTGAAAATAGGATATGTGCTATGTTACAAATGCTCATTCAAATCATTTAAATAATTATAGCAGTTGAATAACCCAAATGAAACCCTCAAGCACGCAGGGGTATTTTGATCGATCGAGCTATCCCTTTCGACCGGTCGAATGCCCTTCTGGCAGAATTCCACCTAAAGTCATTCAACCTCACCTCACTCATTTGGAATACCTCAACCAATCCCACTTAATTCCAATCTTTTCAAACTAAAGTGTAATCGACCCACCTCCCCGTCTAGTAACAACATTGTTCGCTTTGGGTCTAAACACAATGAATTTTTCAGGAGTCACTCATCCTTGGTACTGCATTGGCAGCAGCACGTTTAGCTATGGAGTTTTTTTGTGTTTAGCTCTCTCAATGTTTTAAAAAGCCTTGTTGCATATAAAGGGGCGATTAATTCTTATAAACTAGTCCAGAAACTTCACCCCAGACGATGTGGGATAAGCCCCGACACCTGATCTCACATCATTCATCTTAGCATTCCTACCTCAAGAGTATTGAATCTTGATCGTCACAATACTTCAGTGGCTCTGTTTAAATCATTTCGGACTGACCACGTAGCTATGAGATGGCATAATAAATTGGCCATTTCATGCGGGCATTTGGTTGACCAATTTGGCATGCAGTCACTTTTGGAGAATTGAAGAGGTGGGCACAAATGGGAGGTTTATTAGCCCCTAGTATCTCTGTTGATAAACATTACCATATTATTGATAGGTTTAGTATTTTGGGAGACTTGATCTAAGGCCCCTAAAGTTAGTCCTTTTTGGTTTAAAGGATAATTCATTAATAATAACCCTACAAGGATAAAAGTCTAAGTCCATTTTTTCACTCCAGTCCACACCACTAATAATTCACTTCTCAAGTCGTATTAGAGACAAAAATGCCCCTGTTTTAACAATCAATTTCATTCTCTCTCTAAGATCTCGTTCTCTCTCACCACCACCACACCAGTCCACCTTCACCACCAACACCGCCACCACCACCGGTCTCTGCTGCCACCACCAGTCCACCGCCACCACCAGTCTCTACCGTCACCATCACCAATATCACCATCGACCACCACCACCACCCCCATTACCACTTACTACCACCACCATAGCTGCCATGCATATCGTCGGAACCACCACAGCCACCATCACCATCGCCTTGACCACCACGTCCATAGCCATCGCACAAGATCTAGATCTAGATCACCGGTCAAGATCTAGATCTAGATTGATATATCATCACCATCGCCATAATTTGCGAGCTCCGACGACTATCACGTAAGACGACAACCATCATTCATGATTCTCGCACATCCCATTGGCATGACGAGGTTACTGCAGAATTTCCACGTAACATATCCTAAGTCAAATTTGACTTAAGATGAGTAAAATTTTGCTTAACTTTGATTTGTCATAATTGAAATACCACTTAACTTTTTCAGTGAAATTTTACTTAATTCTTTTAGTGGGGGGGGGGGAATCTTCAGGTTCAGAAGAGGTTGTATAAATTTTCTTAGTTAAAAAATATAATATTGAATGTGATTTCAGTTCAAAATTATCCTAAGTCAAATTTGACTTAGGATATCTCCAATTTCACAACCAGCAAAATGACATATCAGTCACATCCGTCGTCCACCTTCTGACCACCACCGTCCATGTCCGTTGACTGCGCTAAAAGCTATTCCACTTCTTCTTCTTCTTCTTCTTCTTAGATCTAGCAGAGAGAGAGAGAGAGAGAGAGAGAGAGAGAGAGAGAGAGAAACAGTTTTAAAGTAGGAGAGAAAAGAAGGAGGATGACGGCCGACGGTGGTCACCGGAGATGGCGAGATGGTGGTCGCTGAAGATGGCAGTGGTGGCCAGAGACGGCAAGGGTGGTGGCCGGAGGTGACTGGGGTGGTGGTCGGAGGTGGCTAGGGTTTGGCTAGGGTTAGAGGAGGAAGATGATGGTATTTTGGTCTGTGGACATTAGGAGGACTTATCCCCAATGTCCACTTAATTTAAATTGTCCTTAATCTCAACAAAGCTCATCTTAATAAATAACCATTTTTCCAATTTTTCCTAGTATTTTTTTTTTTTTTTTATATCTTATCATGGTTAATTGGGAATGTTTCAAGATTATGGAAGGATAATCAATATTTCAACATATGGGAAGTATATCTTTTGCTTGTTTGGGAAGTAAGACATATTAAGAGCACATGTGGACTACATTCATATTAATGTTAAAGATATTGAAGTTTTTATCAGTTTATGGAGATAAAATGTAGTATTTTTTTACCAGATAATTATTAAAGATTTTCATTTCCTTATCTTTATCACCTCCATGACCACTATAAATATAGCAGACTAGCCAAGCTGTCAAATCATTCTGTGTCATTTCAAAAAACACATTCAAAAAAGCATTCAAGAACGTATCCTTAGCATTCTTAGATTAGCATTTTAGCAATTTTTCCTATAATTCTGCTACTTTAAATTAAATAATCCAGCTTTTATTTAATTGTTTCTCTTGTTTTTCATCATTTGTTGGCTTGTATGTTTCAATTTTGCCACATGACTTTTGGGTGAAGGTACTTTGGTATTCACCTTTCACAATCGCACTGTTTGAAGTTGGATATGAAACCTTGTGTATCAGTAGCGCAAGTATATTTAAGAAATTTAATTTGCACAACTGAACCCGTTTGGCTCTGGCATGCACGCCCGAACACAAACTATAGCAAACAAAATGCAACAACGCTTGCAATGTCAATTTCCTTCTATGCTTGCAGGGCACACTCCTTTTAGCTCTAACTACAGTACTCAGTTCCTTGAGGCCTCCCCAATGTGACCATGATGGATCAAGCTTGTGCAAAGCCCCATCAAAACTCCAATATGCAGTCCTATATGCAGGTATAGCTATAGCATCTATAGGTTTGGGTGGTGCAAGATTTACTATAGCAACAATGGGCGCAAACCAATTCGACAAACCCAGGGATCAAGGGACTTTCTTTAACTGGTACTTCGTCAACTTCTACGTCTCTGCCATTGTTAGCGGCACAGCCATTGTTTACATCGAAGACAATGTGAGCTGGTCATGGGGATTTGGAATAGGTGTCGCGGCTAATGTTATTGGATTGGCCGTTTTCTTGATGGGTAAACGATTCTATCGACATGTTAAGCCCAAAGGTAGCCCTTTCTTGGACTTGGCTCGGGTTATTGTTGCAACTATTCGGAAAAGGAAGGTTCCTTTGTCATCCAACACCGAGGATTATTACTACGAGGGCGATGGATCGATGAAATTGGTTCCAACGACACCCACAGGAAATTTCAGGTATGAATGGAATTGCTTTGCATTGTAAGGGCATATTTAGAATGCATAAAATTAGGAACAGGTTCAGTCCTGCTCCCATTTTCAATCAGATTTTTATGATAACCAATATCATGTTCTGTTGATACATTGTTTGATAGCATAAATGTTAACCTTAACATTTCTACAGATTCCAATTACGTCCCATTTGATGTTAGGTGTTCAAATTACTTTTTGGATGTGACCTGGACAATCATATAGCTAAAGATTAGCTTGAAGATTAATTAATTTTAAATTTGAATAGGGTTGAGAGTGGTTGTGATTTTCACAATAAAACACGATTTTCTACGTAAAGCCACTTTGGTTGGTGGTGACTTTTCAATACAAGACAACTCTTTGGAAGAGTTATGATTTTCTGGGAAAAGTCACATTAATACAAAGTCTGATTCTCTGAATTTATTATACGATTTTTCATTTGTACATATTTACAAAAGAGTAATGTTATACTTTTCAAATTTATATTCAAAAGTGATTCTCAAATAATGTGGCAGTGAGGCTAGGTAATCTGGCGGACCCAGGACTGTGCATTTGGGTGGGTGGGGGGGGGGGGGGGGGGGGGGGGGGGGGGGGGGGTTGGCGCAAGTTCATTGGCTTGGGTCTATCAAGAAATAAGTTTATTTATACATATTTTTATGTAAAATTTTTTATGTCAAAAAAATTGCTTTTTCCTCTATGAGATTTATTTTGTCGTTTTGAGAGTTAAGAGATTTTGTACTAGCAATTTCTATATTGTATAAGTGGTTTTAATCTTCCTGTCTTCCGACTCTTTTTATAATTACACCCCAACCTGCATATTATCACTTTTTTATTCAATAAAAAGTGATGATCATTGATTTTAATTTGCAAAGGTTGTGTTGATATTAAAACAATTTGCGTTGGGCTAAACTTAGAGTTGAAAAGAAAAGGTGTTTATCCAAATATTTAAGATGTGATTGATTACATACGAAAAATTTATTTCAACTTCTCTTTCTTTAGATATCATGACTCAATTGATAGTTTAGGGTGTATTTGATTACAATTAGTATTGCATATGTATAAGAAAAAGATAAATTTAGAGGAGCCAATATGTAAATTCATTTTAAATTTGTACAATTACATATATATAACTAATATTTTCAAAATTTTGCAGGAGCCAATATACATAATATTATAATTTTTTGAATTTTTGTAGGCTAAATCATAATTTTTAAAAACTTTACGGGGGCCACGCCCCCCGGGCCCCTCTTACGATCCGGCCCTGGCCAGGTAAATTATTTTCAATCAAAATTCAATTGGTCCCACTATATTAAACCTGGCTCTACTGCCACATCATATGGGAAGCATTTTTGGAATAAAAATTTAGGAAGCATACATAGCATTACTCTATACAAAAACATAGATTCAAAGATCAATCTCCCTTAGAATTATCAATTTATAGTGTGAGAAAATATTTCATAGTTGGAAGTTTTCCATTTCACCCATTAGGCTTTGTTGTATCATGAGAACAATTTGTCTTTAGCAAACTCTTAGAGTGGGGACAAATCAAGTTCTAAAGATAGTGTCTTTAGACACGCCTCGAAGTCTTGTATTTTGGTTTTCTGTTTCAGATTTGTTCTTTTCATTGTTTTTTCACAAACTGCTCCAACATCTTCGTATGATAAAAAAAAAAACCTATTTTAAGAGCGATTTTAAATTGGGCATGCTACCAATTGCTGAGACTATATAGAACCAGAGAACTCGTTCTTTGCATTCCCAAAGAGCCCTACTATTTTTCCTCATTAATTGCTGTAATTAAGGAAAGTAATTCTATTTATTGTTGAACAATAGTGGACTTTTAGATATTTTAAAAGAGGAGGGGTAATATTAGTAAACTAGTAAGGGGTGTGGGCTGTGAAATAGGTTAAATTAGGTGGGATTAATTAAGGATTGAGTTAAAATACACCTAAAAAGTGTTTTTTAAAAAATTTACACTGGACTACAGCCAAGTAGAGCCTACCCCTAGTTCCGTCCTTGTTGAAACAATATCTTAACTTCTTTGTTTAAACTTTTTAAGTTTTAGCTTATACATAAATTTAAGTACTTCAAAGTAAGTATAAAAGGCAAATATTTTTCTACTTGTGGAAGTTAAGAGGACCTTTTTGGATGACACTTGCTTTGGCTCTACAAATCCAGATTTGACCAAATTTCAATTAAATATATCACTAATGGGAGTGGAAGAAAATAAAAACAATTGCTTAATTGAGTCCATGGAAAGATAGGGTGGGGGTGGGGGGGTTTGTGTGATTTTGGCCCATCTTGGAGAATAGCTAATGTATAGTAGAATAATGTTTTTGAGTCTATCCTAACACCAACAGGTACAAAGAGGATGGACCACAGAGCCATACTCTGTAGTGGAATGGTGTACTGTAGTCACATTAATCATTATTATTCTTTGAATTGCTATATATTCTTGTTGATTTTGACCCAAAAAAAAAATATATATTCTTGCTGATAAAGGGTCATGTATGATAGGGTTGTCTCTTGTTAGTGGATGACCCACAAAACTGACAAAGATCAACAAAAAGGTTGTCTGTGCACTGTTATTTGGTGGTGAACCTGTTGGTGATGGGTAGTTCTGTATCACTGCTCATAAGGTGGTGTTGTGATTATGGATCGTAGTCTTTAGTCTTTTTAAGTGAAGGGTGTCTTGGGATATTTGGAAACAGAATAACAATTCTTAGAGCCACCTATACTTCTTTTGTTTTGGGATATAGAGGTACTTTAGTATGTATGCCATTAAAAAAAAAAAAAAAAAAAAGAAAAAGAAAAAGAAAAAAGAACTTGTGATATATTATGGTGGTTGATTGACTAACTTGAGCCATAAACTTACTTGATATGCCCAAACTACAACTATTTAAAACTTCCCTTTTGTGCAACTAAACTTTCTTGTCGGTTGTAAGAATCTCATGGTGCTTGCCCACTATCTGTGGCCTACATATCTCTCCCTCTCCATCACACACACACTCTCTTTCACTAAAGAATACTCCCTCAGTCCAAAATTAAGTATCTTTTATTCTATTTTTTTGGATGTCCCATTTCAAAAGTCATTTTGTAAAGTCAATGTAGCTTAACTATAAATTTTCCAATACTACTCTTTATTATATAAACTCTCCCACTTCTTATTTGATGTGAAAAACAAAAAAGGACAATAATCAAAAGTTGAAATTTTTTACTACAATCAAGAAGGTTCCTTAAAAAGGTTAGAATTCCCAAAAGAAACTCTTTATATGAGCCAAAGGGAGTACTATAGAAGATTTGAGTATGTTCTTAAACATAATTACATGAAGCAAAAGCTTTTGTGAGGGTATCTTAGAGCATCTTCAATGGTGTATGAGGTTGTAGGGTAAAGCTAAGTTAAGTTACTATACCAAACAAAGAATTCACACAATTGTGTAATAAGCTAACCGTCATTGTCTTAATCATTTCTTTGCCTAGAAAAAAAAAAAAAAACCACAATTCCCAGCCGGCACACTGTTAGCTGGCTAGTCTTGGCCGGCAGAATCTTTGGCGGCTGGAGCATTGGCCGGCTACTCCGTAGGGTAAGAAATTGAGGTGAATTATAAACTTAGGTTCCTATACCATACAACTACCCAAGTTCTCCTACACATCCCACCATTGTGTGTGTGTTTTGCCTAAAAACCAACTTAACCTACCCTACCAATAACACCATTGGAGATGCTCTTAGTTCCTGTTTGAATATGTACACAGACCAATTCAATGTGCATTTTAAGAGCATTAAAACTCTTGGCTATGATATATAGTTTGGAACATATACTGCAATCTATATTGATATGATATAGACATCATGTAACTGAATTATCAAAGCTAAAATTGCAGTTTTACATATTGTAGGTTCCTCAATCGCGCCGCATTGAAAACAGAAAAGGACATCCAATCAGACGGCTCGATCAGAAAATCATGGCGGCTATGCACAGTTCAACAAGCAGAAGATCTAAAGACATTAATCAAGATCATCCCACTATGGTCAAGTAGTATTTGCTTAGGCACCCCTATAGGGATCCAAGCCAGCCTAACAATCCTCCAAGCACTAGCCATGGACCGTCACATCGGACCCCATTTCCAAGTCCCAGCCGGGTCGTTCCTAGTCTTTTCACTAATCTCCACTGCCATCTTTCTCACCATTACCGACCGATTCCTATGTCCCATGTGGCAGAAGCTGACTAGTCGATCTGCAACGCCCCTCCAACAAATCGGAGTTGGCCACGTGTTGAACGTGCTCAGCATGGCCGTGTCGGCCCTGGTGGAGTCAAAGCGGCTTAAAATAACCCGGGCCAGTCACGTCCATGGCCAATCCGGGCCCGCCGTGCCAATGTTGGCCTTGTGGCTACTTCCACAGCTAGTATTGGTTGGCGTTGGCGAAGCGTTTCATTTTCCGGGACAGGTTTCGTTGTACTATCAAGAGTTTCCGGTGTCACTTCGGAGCACGGCGACTGCAATGATTTCTATGCTCATTGGAATTGCGTTTTATCTTAGCACAGCGGTGATCGATCTCGTTCGGAGGGTTACAGGATGGTTACCGGATGATATAAATAATGGGAGGGTAGACAATGTGTACTGGATGTTAGTTGTGGTTGGGATATTGAACTTTGCTTATTATCTTGTTTGTGCCACGTTGTACAAGTATCAAAATGTTGAGAAGGTGGAGGATGATAGCTCTATCTCTGAAAAGTAATTTTGATCATAAGAAAAATACTTATAAATGGGAATTAATTTGCATGTGTCTCTCTAATCTTGCTATTTTCTCCAAGTGAAACAGCAGAAATATAATTTCTAGAATTTTACCCCTTTTCTGGGATTCAATAGTTGAATGTGCTCTTGCTGGTATGTAGAGGGGTAAAGTGGGCCGGGCAAGGCCAACCCAGCCCACAAAAATTGGACCCACGCGGGTTGTGGGTGGGTCGGGCTGGACCCGCAAGCCATGCGGACGGGCCAGGCTGGGTTTGAAAGTTATTTGTGTGGACCCAGCCCGACCCACTTGGCACAACCCAAGTGGGCTGGGTTGACGGGCTGGGCTGTGGGCTGGGTTGGGCTATGAACAAGGTTGGCGGGTTGGGCTGGGTTGTGTGCAGGTTGGTGGGCTGGATTGATGGATTAAGTTGAGTTTGGGCATAAGTTGTGTAATTTAAACTCATAACTTATAGTTTATAACTTAATTTAATTAATTTAATTAATAGCTTATTAAGTATTAGTGTTTATACTCATAAAGTACATAATTTATGTTTTATATTATATAATTTAAAATTAATTTTCTAAAAATTGGCGTGCTGGGTCAGGCTGGGCTGGGTAGTGGGTTGGGCGAGTCGCGGGTTGGGCTGGGCTGGGTTTGTGGGTTGGGTCATGGGTTGTGGTGGGTTTTAGGCGGGATGGGCCATGCTGGGTTGGTGGGCTAGAAAGGGTGAACCGGCCCAGCCCACCCTGGAGGGCTTGGTTAGGTGGGCTGGGATGGGTTTAGCCTTTTTTCCGGGCTGGGCCGTGCAGGGCCAGGCCAACCCAGCCCATTTTACACCTCTACTGGTATGGTTTCCTCTCCATAATATATTTTTTTTCCCCCTCTCCATTTTCCTCACTAACCAAGCGAAGAAATCTAAGTTCTAAACTACAAGAAACCTAACAGTTCAATGGAATTAAACCCAGAATATCTAATACAGTAACACTGAGGAACTACAAAATTAAACCCAGATCACAAGCAACAAATTAAATATTTGCATAAAATTTTTCCTTCTATGTTCAACGCTGAATTGGTGATTCAAATGTCAATTGACAACAAAAACACAGGTATAAGACCTGGCAAAAACCCACTTATTCCATTATTTTAGCAATTCGGAAAGGAAACACCATAATTATAAGAGTAATGCTAACGCTTCCCAAACTTTGAATCTCAAATTGGTTTCCAAATGCTTTGTCAGTTGTATTGTATCACATATATGGTACCACCGATTACTATCACAGCACGTGGCACAACTGAAAAAGCATTTGAAAACCAATTTAGGATTCAAAATTTAGAAAAACATATCATTATTCTAATTTTATAGAAGTGCTCTATGTATGAACCTATATACACACATATCTATATAATCAAATAGCACCAAAATTAAACCAGATCACCAGCAACAAAATAATTGGTGAATATTCAAATGTCAACTAACAGCAAAAATGCATGTATAGAAATCAGCAAAATGCCACTAATTTCATTATTTTAGCAAATCAGATGGTGCTTTTTGAGCTACTGATGGTGCTCATGTATATTGGAGCTCTTGCCTCCTAATTGCTTATAATGAAATGTGCGTTTTTCAAAAAAAAAAAGTCTATGCATGTATCAACATGTATACATACACATATGTTACTCTTCGATTTTTGGATAGCCAAATATTCAATCTCGAGCATGTATCCAAACTAATATTCAATTACCAAAACCCCGAAAGTGACACCCTCACACTGGCTTACAGATAATTTAATTAAAAACATAATTTAATACTCATTAAATAAGGACACGTGATCTTATTTTTAAATAAAACTCTTTATTATTAAACTTGTATTCCCAAGCATTTATCTCTTTGAAAAAGAAACAAAGTTACATTACAAATATAATACCATTTCGTTTTACAAAAGAAGTATCATTTTTATTAAATAAAACCTCTTAACAGAGTTTATCAAAAAAAAAAAAAAAGTATACATCATTGGTCAGAGCAACTAGAATGTTCACAATACCCATCAGGGGCGGATTTAGAAAATCATTCTAGATGGGGTTTGATACGGGGGAATTTTTTTTTTTTTTTTGGGCCTAGATATACATATTTTGCATCTATTTTAGACATAATATGACAAATTTATAATGTCAGAGGGGATTTTTGACCTATTTAGACATATTTTGTGTATATTTTAGAAATAATATGACAAAATTTATAATGTAAGGGGGGACTTTTGGACCTATTTATATATATATTTTGTGTATATTTAGACCTAATATGACAAATTTATAATGCCAAGGGGGCTTTTATATTTTTCCAGGGGGGCTTAGCTGTAAAAAAAATTCTTTTTTAATACAAATGTACAATTTTCTAAAAAGTTGGGGTGGGCTTGAGCCCCCCTACCATTATACATAAATCTGCCCCTGATACCCATGGTGCAATCCTTATTGCAATTATACAAACATGGCCCTCATTGCCATAAATAACATCAAATACAACTAGAAAAGAAACTAAAACTCTAACAAAAAAACAGCACGACAATCTTTTCACACAAACAGAAGCTCCACAAAAAATCTTCCTCATTATTAAACATGCACATACATTGGACTACGTGTCATATAGAAACACCCCGAATGCATTACGCACCCGAGTCAGTATATAAAATACTTGCATGAGTTAACCAAAAATAGAAAAGTAGTCTTAGAGATCCACTGGGTCCCACAGACTTCCAAACACATAACATAACCGCACAAAATAAACCATTAGTTCAGAATAGTAGTTCTACTCACCTATCGGGACAAAAATGTAGTTTTCCTCAATACGGTGGCAAACGTTCCAAACCCGGATAACCTATAGTAAATTCATACCATCCGATCACATAGTGATCAGCCAGTCCTGTAAAAATGTTAATAGGCCTGCCATCCTGCAAATACATAGCTAATGCATTCTAAATATGAGAAAAAGATAGAGTTAGTGCATAAATGTTATATTTTCATGTTCAAGACTTTAGAATTAATTATATCGCAATACTTGAAAGTTGTGTGAAACATCGTTTTCTATTAGTTTTCGCGAAACGGCTAAAACTAAACACATTAAAGACATGAAAACAGTAACTAATCATATCTCAACTTTTAAATCAAAATGCATAAGGAACAAGATAATTCATTTTCAATATGACCTTTTAACAAAAAAAAAGTCAGAACACAAAAGTTGTTCCAAATACAATTTTACGTCTCTGCCAAATTTTCAAATTTTCTCGCGTCGTTTATTATTTTAAAAAATTCATTACGGTAACAACGACGTACTATCCAAAGAATAACACATTACAATTCAATAATTTATGTTTATACCCTAGGTACACCACCTCGTTCACCCTACCATTGGTACAGCCTACACATATATCACATGCGTCCTCCAAGCACAACACTAATGGCCACTTCGGCATCAACCTAGGGGATATCACCGGAATTGGTTATACGCGTGCGAAGGTTAGTCGCTTGTGCCACGACATCAAATAAACGATGTCTAGATACTCATGAAATAGATTATCAAGCCGATAATAAGGCTTAAATATGAATCACACAGCGGGTCATACCCTGGAAGATATACCCGATTATCTCAACGCGAAACACCCCAAAAAGTACTGTCCGGGATAATCCAAAAATAATCATTAGGAGGTAGCGGTTAACACAAAGGAATTTTCCTAGACTTCTAACATTTTTTTAACACTTACCTAAATCCATACTTACACCTAGTTCAATTATACACGTCAATAGGTGTACATATGTCTTTTTAGAGATTCACACAGTTCCATGTAACACATAGTTCAACCGTACCCATTTATTGATATTATCATTATACCGATATAGATAGCATTAGGGATTTACATATTTATCCCAAATTAAAGTCCCACAATCTCAAGTTGGGTCTCATACAGATAGTCTTAGAAATTCACATTCATTCCAAATTTAACCAATAAAAACTGTCACTGAAAAATAAATTTTCTACCCAAACAGTGCATAATTGGGAAAAACTTAAAAGATGAAAAGTGTGCAGAATCGTGTTTTACATAGGACACGTGGACTGAATTTTACAATACGCAACACATAAATTTATATGAATTTATTACTTTCAGTAACTGTTAAATCGAACTATCCAAGTCTGTTGGGATTTAATTCTTTAATAACAACATTAACATCAAGAACAAATAATAACCATGAATGAAAGAAAATCTAAAACGTGTAAGGGTCAACTAAATTCACGAAGCTTTCACGGTGACGTAGATTTTAGTTTATTCATGTCTAAGAAAATAAATAAATGTCACGATACACAATTTAATGGTACACAAGCAATATCCAAAATTTTCGATCTTGCATTCAAAGCAATGTATATACATGCATGTACACGCAATATATATATATATATATATGTGTGTGTGTTATTGTGTGTGTGCGCGCGCGCGCGCGTGTGATTAACTCACCAAGTTAAGGCTACTTGTTGGGTTGATGACGAAGTAGAGAATCCTTAGGATTATTATTCTTTTGTCTCCTATCACACACACAACACCGCCCCCACCCCCCGCTCTCCCTTTCTCTCTCTCTCTCTCTCTCTCTCTCTCTCTCTCTCTTTCTCTTACGGGCTACCTTTGTAGTGACCCAGAATTTTTAAAATAAATTATAAAATTTTAATTTCATTTTCATCAGGAAAATACCAGATTTGATATATTAGCAGTGTAACTTTTACCTGTGTGTGTGCGTCATCGCGTGAGCTCAGCACACACAAGGATTTCCCTTGTGAACTTGGTGCCAAAGTAATCAAAAGTGCACAGTGTGTGCGTGTGTTTTTGTTTATGCAGTGTGTGTAGGAGTGTGTTGTGTGTGTTTTGGGGGCCAAGCAAAGGCAATTATATATACACACCTCCTATCTCCTAATCTCTCACAACTCTCATCAAACTCTCTGCCCCTCATTAGCTCTCTATCTCTCTCGGGTACACGCATGCCCACATATATTACACACACAAAGATTATTACATACATATACATGTACATATAAGGAGATGCATAAACTTAGTTTGAAATCAAAGCTTGATTTCTAATTTGGGAGTTCTCTACCTTTCTCAGTAATTTCATTTGGGTAAGTTCTCAAATCAATTCCATATATTGATTTCAATTTTTATAAACTGATGATATAGATATAGATATATATATATAGAATTTCATATATATATATATATATATCATTAAGGGTCCAAAAATAGCGAGCAGAAAAACAGTCACAGAAACGTGATTTCTTTATATCAAATGAAAGGTCTCGATCCCACGAGGCTGTGTTTTAAATTTCAAAGGCTAATTCATAGCGGTTGCGACAAACGGTCAAATTAAAGTTTTGTCGCTATTCGGTTTTTCGATAAAATCAAGAGCTGCGTTTGATTTCAATAAAGTTCGATTCCATATTTGGAATCTACGCGGAAAAACGAAGAGTTTCATATATTGGAAGTCCTGTTTTGGTTACATTTTAAAAATGGGTAAAAACCAATCCTTAAATTCAAAACAGGGGAAAAAGAAGGAAGAAGACGACACTGTGACATCTCGCGCACCCGACCCGCGCGAGCGAGGGGTCGCGTGAGCGGCCCGCGCGCGCGACCAGGCATAATTTTGAAAATTGTTTTTAAATAACCACGTGGCCTTTCTGAGCATAACTCGCCCGAGCGGCCCGCGCGAGCGACCTCGGGCAGTTTGTTGAAAGCTCCTGTTTTCTTATACTTGAGCCAGTTTTGAGTTGAGGGACCTTATACCCTATGCTTTAAGAGTTGTACTTTACTGTAATAGTAGTTGTACTTGTGATTAGAGGTGTTGTACCTCACTGATATATGTGCATTATTGTATATCGAGATTTGTAACAGATTGAGCAGTTCCAGTTTCTGTTCTGATTAATTATTCAGTCAATCCTCGGTGAACGGTAGTTCCGTATAACCCTCAATAAAGTTGTATAACATGTTAATAGTGTATTTACATGTTTACTTGAGCTGCTATGCCTTAACTGGTTAATTGAGTTGCTATGCTTACGTATTTACCTGGGTGATTTCAGCATCTCTATTGTGTTGCTTTAATCGATAGCATGTTTTGATATGTAAATTATGAAATATTGAATATGTCTGGATGCTTAGAGCTCGCATATGTCATAACATTTCATAAGCATGCATGATCACGAAAATGATTTTGGGATGAAAGACCTTAAAGGTTTTCGATTTTGAAAAAAAAAAGGTCTCAGAGACTTCCAGGTTTTGAAAAGGGAAGACCTTAGAGGCAGCTCTTGATCCTCTTTGGCAACAGGCTATGGCAGAGGAACTCTCAGCATTGTATAAGACAGATCCTTGGAGTTTGGTTCCCTTACCTTCTGGTAAGAGCGCTATTGGTTCTCGTTGGGTTTATAAAATCAAAACCAAGTCAGATGGGTCTGTTGAGCGGTACAAAGCAAGATTGGTTGCCAAGGGTTTTTCCCAGCAGTACGGTATGGATTACGAGGAGACTTTTGCTCCTGTTGCTAAAATGACTACTGTTCGTACTCTTATTGCAGTTGCTTCTATTCGTCAGTGGCATATAACTCAGATGGATGTTAAAAATGCTTTCTTGAATGGAGATCTCCAAGAGGAGGTTTATATGTGTAATAACCTGCATTTCCATTTAATTTTAAATTACATTTTCATATTTAATTGGTAATTGCATTGTCATATTTAATTTCGTTCAGTATTGACTGTTTCATTTAATTACTTTTCCCATGTTCTAAATTTTATTCCTTGATTTATTGCAAGCTATGTATTCTTTTGGGGTCAAATTGTAATTTTTACAAAATTAGTAATACCTGTGTGGATTTCAAAATCTGTATTTCAAAACGGTGAAAATAACTTCTATTGACTCAATCAGTATTTCTATAAAACCAGAAAATCAATTCTTACGTTAAAATGAAATTCCTGTATTTTTGTGGTGACCACCGCGCCCCGAAAATACCAGTTTATGTCCAAAACTGTCCGCGCCATGCTAAACTTCCACAGATTTTGGAAGTGACTGATTTGGACATTTACTTTATTGCCATTTATGGCAAGTGATCATTGGCTTAGGCCTTGTTTGGCAATGCTTTATGTGTGTGTGTATTGTTAGGCCATAAGTTCCATTTTCCCAAACAACTTGCATTTGACCCCTACCACCCTATGTGCCTCTTCACAATCTGAGGGTGTATATATGTATACGTAAGTGTATCACACACACACACACACCTGTGATTTTGTAGTTCAATTAGGATTGAATGGGAAAAACTAGTACTTGAAATCTAATGTGGAGTCTTCAAGGTTGAACTTGGGCTCCAAGATTGTAAGTTCTATATAGATATATCCAACACACAAACACACACATTCTGCACATCACTAAACACAGAGAGTTGAGAGAGAGATTTCACAGAGAATTTCAGAATTTCATAGAGAGAGCTCTTAACCTCCATAGCTTGAAAGTTTGAGTTGGAATCTTCTTATCTCTTATTTCTTTCTCAACTAAATCTCTAAGGCTTCAATCAGTGAGTATTCTAGACTCACTAAGAATGTAATTACATGTCTATTTACTGTGTGTTTGTTCAATTTCGTAATACACCATTGTTGATCCTACGTATGAAAATTCATAGCTTGAAATCAAGATTTTCAAACCTTAATCTAAATTCGTTTTTAGAGATGAATATGGTAGATTACACATCCTACATGCCATGTTTGAAGTTATAGAGCCTAATTTATTCATATGAGAAAGTATATTAGAAATCAAATTTTGACATGTTTTAGTTTATCATAAAATTGAAGAGTTATAGTTAGAATCATGTTAGATTGATCATAGATTCTTAATCCTTGTTTAAAAAGGAAAAGATCCATATATAACATGATGTACATACTTACAAAACTGAAATGGGTCAAAAAGGACCCCTGTTTGCTGAACCAGAGCAGTTCCTGCGGAGAAGATGAAGCCTCAGCTTCATCTCGCGCCGCGATCGCGCGCGCGAAGAATCGCGCGAGCGGCCCGCGCGAGCGACCTTTCGCGCGAGCGGCCCGCGCGCGCGAGGTAGGCTTCCCCAGGCAGACGTAAGAGTTTATATGTATATAATTGAAAATTGGCTGGTCGCGCGAGCGAGGGTCGCGCGAGGACCCCTTCGCGCGAGCGATCCGCGCGCGCGACCTTGCTTTCCTCAGGCAGACAGAAAAGTTTATTAATAAAAGAAAAATGGGCTTATCGCGCGAGCGACCTTTCGCGCGAGCGGCCCGCGCGCGCGAGGTATTGCAGTTTCTGTTTTTGTCGGTTTTTCTGTTAAAGGACTGTTGGGTTCAACTTTTTGTACTGTTAAGGTTCTGTTTGGGATATTTAGTTAATCAGAACTCTGTTTGGTTATGTTTTGAATGATTAAAACATTATATTGCAAGTTATCAATCCCCGTACGCGTGTTGTTCCTTTAATTCAGTGTTTTGCTTAAGTTCATGTGCGTGTCATTCATGTGGGGTCAGTGGTACATGCATATGGGTGTCAGTCTGTGTGGAAAAGAGTAATGGTAGTGTGGCAAGAGTATGAGTTTGAGTTTGTGGTTGTAGTTTGTGGTTGTGGTTGTGGTTGTGGTTGTGGTTGTGGTTGTAGTTTGTGGTTGTGGTTGTGGTTGTGGTTGAGTTTTGTGGAGAGGGTATCTTTGAAATGCGACGGTGGCAAATATGGACACTCCCTGACGCCCATGGAAGCGTTAAAGTGTGTGAAGCCGAACTCGGACACTCACTGGCACCCATGGAAGTGCTAAAGTGTGGCCTACGGACACTCCCTGATAACTCAAGTCTGGATACTGTGTGAGGGGTTGCCCCGGTATTTGCATGGCGGTTAGGGTATTCAAAGTGTGAGGCATTGGACACTCCCTGGTACCCCGGACCAAAGTGTGAGGCAAACTGGACACTCCCTGGCGCCCCGTTGCTAAAGTGTGGCTATCGTAGTATTTCAAAGAGACCAGGAGTAGGATAGTGGGTTGTGGTGGCTGTCGAGAGAAAAGAGTCAGCAAGATGAGTGTGGTGCATTGTCTCATACACGAGTAACTATTTTTTTTATGAATGAACGACTTTTATCATATTCTTTGTTGTTTTATAAAATGAATTCTTTCTGCGTTTTAATGATTGATATCGTAATAATGGAATAAGGTAAATGGGTATGCCTTACATTCAAAGTCATGTTTTTTATACTCACCAGCTTTTTGAAGCTGACGACGTTGATGCGTCCTGGACATTCGTGTTCAGGCTTTTCAGGTTATAACCAGGAGGAATCGTACGACTATGCTAATTGAGAATGGCTGCTTCTGGAATAAAGGAACTGTTTATTTACTATGAGTTTTAAGTTTAAACTGTTTTGTTTTATAAGGATGACTGTAACAGACACTAAGTTATTGTTTTGTTTTCAAGGCGGTCTGTGCCTTAGTGACCCCGGTTTATAAGATGTAATAAGATAGAAAATTTTTGTAAGCCTTGATTGCTCTGCTCTGATTATTATTGTTCATTATTGTTCGACGTTTGGGACGGAATCGATCCTTCAAACTGTCGCGACCTACGGGTCCATAAAGGAAATTAAACGCTTTCCTTATTTATGCTACGTCGGGGCGTGACAATATGGTTCCTCCTCCGGGTGTTCCTCATGGTCCTGGTGAAGTTTGCAGGCTTAAAAAAGCCTTATATGGTCTTAAACAAGCCCCTCGAGCTTGGTTTGAGAAGTTTTCCACAGTGATTACCTCATTTGGGTTTTCCCCGAGTGAGTATGATTCAGCTCTCTTTATTAGGTGTACCACTGCTGGTCGTATTATGCTTTCTTTGTATGTTGATGATATGATTATTACTGGTGATGATGTTGATGGGATTGCAGTGTTGAAGTCTGAATTAGCTCGTTGTTTTGAAATGAAGGACTTAGGTCCACTACGTTATTTTTTGGGGATTGAAGTAGCCTGTTCTCCAAAAGGTTATCTTCTTTCTCATTCTAAGTATACAGGTGACATTCTTGAGCGTGCTCGCCTCACTGATAATAAGATTGTTGATACCCCTTTGGAGCTTAATGTTCGTCTTTCCCCTTCTGATGGCGTTCCTTTGCCTGATCCTACCTTATATCGCACTATTGTTGGTAGCTTGGTTTATCTTACCGTTACTCGTCCAGATATTGCTCATGCTGTTCATGTTGTTAGTCAGTTTGTTACTTCCCCTACTACAGTTCATTGGGCTGCTGTTCATCGTATTTTGAGGTACTTGAGGGGCACTCGGTTTCAAAGTCTTTTACTTTCGTCATCTTCTTCATTGGAGCTGCGTGCATACTCTGATGCTGATTGGGCCGGTGATCCTACAGATCGCAAGTCTGTTACTGGATTTTGTATATTTTTGGGTGATTCTCTCATTTCTTGGAAGAGTAAGAAGCAAGATGTTGTTGCTGTGTCTTCCACAGAAGCTGAGTATCGTGCTATGGCTTCGACCACCCGTGAGGTTATTTGGTTACGCAGACTACTTACAGATATGGGTGTCTCTCTTCCTCGCCCTTCACCTATGTATTGTGATAATAAGAGTGCTATTCAGATTGCTCACAATTCAGTTTTCCATGAGAGGACCAAGCATATAGAGATTGATTGTCACATTACTCGTCATCATCTTAAGCATGGAGCTATCACTTTGCCTTTTGTTTCTTCTTCCGCGCAGATTGCTGATTTGTTTACAAAGTCTCATCCGATTCAGCGTTTTCGTTTTTAAGTTGGCAAACTCTCTATGCTTCTAGCTGCAGCATCGTGAGTTTGAGGGGGGATATTAGAGTTAGCTATTATAATTAGTTTTATTTATAGCTTTAGGGTAGTTTAGTCTTTTACTTTATATTAGGGTATTCCTAGATATACTATTATTCTCTCTTCTTTTTGTATTGTATTCATTCATTCAGTTTTGTGTGTTATGAGAAACTCTAGCTTTCTTCTCTCTTTTCTCTTTGTTGTTATCTTTATTTGATATATTCACAACATGAATCACATTTAACCATAATCAAAATGCTTATCTAAACATATAAGAGAAATGGAATAAAAAGACTGACTTGCTAGAATCATGCTACTCTTATAACGTACTCAAATGACATGAATCACATTTAACCATAGTCAAAATACCTACTAAACAAATAAAAGTTATGGAATATATATAAAAGCTGACCTATTGGATCATGCTATTCCTTTACATTGGTTTGCGGTTTATATCCCTTCACCCACAAACGACAAAAAAAAAAAAAGAAAAGAAGAAGAAGAAGAGAAAAGAAAGAGAAATCAATGAGGTTAAATATTCAATCAAGATGAAATTGGTAAGAGTGAAATTAGTGAGATTTCCATATATATATATATATATATATAGAGAGAGAGAGAGAGAGAGAAAAGTTGGGGAGAAATTGAGTGAGAGAGTGAATACAGTTAAAGAGAGACGTAAATACTGGTACACAACTTTGAAAGTAATGTGAATTATACATAGTAGGTGAGATGTAATTTCAAAATTTAGTTTTTCCATGTATTATCCATTTAATATGTAAATAAAAAAAATTCTAAAATATAAAAAATTCATAAGAAATGACACGTGGTAGAATTAAAACCTTATGCTTTCATGTATAGATATTAGATATAATAAAATAATGAAAGACAACAGTATCACTACTCGTATATTATTTGTATTTTTCCTCTTTTGGTTGTCGTATGGCATTTAAGTGTTGCAACTAACAATGCAAGATAAGAAATGAAATCTGAGTAAGTCATGCTTCCAAAATACTTACTGTGGTCTCATTTGATGTGTCTATCTTTGCATTTTCAATTTTGTTGCCTTTCAAAAAAGCACTAATAAATGACGTATAATAGGCATGTGTGTATAATAAAAAAAAATTATAAGCATGTGTGTAAATGAAATGTATAGGCATGTGTGTACTATAAAAATTAGTTTGAAAATAAAAGAAAAAAGGGAAAGGGGATGATTTTTTGATGTAAATGTAATTAGACATAATACAATATATAAATCCTAAATTTCTGGGAAGAAGTTGACCTAAATGTAAATATTAGTGACCATTTCGTAAATAGTCATCATTTTTTACAAGTTTTTGAGACGAATGATTAATATTTCTAAATTTGTTGATCTAAATGTAATTAGACATAATACAATGTAGAAATCCTAAATTTGTGGAAAGAAGTTGACCTAAATGTAAATATTAGTGACCAATTTGTAAATAGTCACTGTTGTTGAATTTTTTTTGAAGTGAATAATAAATATTCCAAAAAATATTGGCCTAAATGTAATTAGACATAATACGATATGTAAGTCCTAAATTTGAGGAAAAAAATTGACCTAAATGTAAATATTAGTGATCAATTCCTAAATAGCCACAATTGTTGACATTTTTTAGAAGTGAATGATAAATATCTCAAAATTTGTTGACCTAAATGTAATTAGATATAATATTATTGACTGAATCCTTATTATTATATGAAATAAAATTTCAAAAGTTAATTTAAATATAATTATTAGTTTAAAATGACAGAATAACCTATATACAAATTAATATATACCTATGTAAGTATACACATTACAAATAATTATGGTATAATAAAGTGATATTATGGTAATTAATTAAGTGTTGATGTGACATGCATATAAACACTGTTTTTGAAAGATTCTCTCTTTATATGAACGGTGTTTGTGAAGGATCCTCTTTTCTTATACTCCGTATTAGGTAGATATGTGAAGTCAGCTCCTCTAAAATTCGAAATAAATAAAATTATGTGTAATAGATTTACCCAACTGTAATTCAATTACGTAAAAATTTGTCCTATTACAAGAAGTGATTATACAACTTTTTGGAGCCCAGCCAAATCTATATCAAGTAGAATCCTAGTTTCAGTTTCGGATAAGAGCCTTGACATTTTACCAGATAAGAATTGATAGTAATATCTAGCGACTCAAACAGTAAAACGAATACTAAAACAAATAGGAACGTGAAATTGTACCATTAGTATGTAATTAAATATATATATATATATATATGAGTAATGCTATGTAGACCTAAAAAGTATATTTAAAGAGAAGATAAATTAATGTGGATGTTCTAAAATACTCTTTAATTACCAAATATATGAACACATGGAGTATTTTAGGAGATCTACATCAACTTGTGTTCTTTTTAAGTGTATATTTTAGGTGTACCTAGCATTACTCATATATATATATATATATAGAGAGTCAGGCTCCAGTGCGCACTGGGTAAATGCACTAGACTTTTAAGCCTAAAAAAACCTTGGGGGCCCCACTGACCCGCAATTTTTTTAAGCTTAAAAATCCAGTGTGTTCATCCAGTGCGCACTGGAACCAGACTATATATATATATATATATATATAACAAGTAAAATCAAGAAACGTAAGACTCTCATGGACAGACAAAAAAAAAAACAGAAAAAAAGAAAAAGTGGCATGCCAAACTTATTTAAATTTTAAGAAAAATCACTTAAGTAAAAGTGCACCAATTGATAAAAGTGCAAAACAGTTAAGGGGATCAGTATAATATATATATATATATATATATCTTTGGGTAGACATAAGGAGCAGCTGTCATCTAGAAGGTCTGGAATATCCATACTATATAGAAGACCAACTACTACTGAATTTGAGAATGAAAATGGAAGTGAAAACACAACAGTTGGAATGCAAGAGGGATGGTTCACTCTCTGTAGATGGAGAAGCTCAAATGTCAGGTTCCAGGATCAAGAATGGTGGTTGGATCACCTTCCCTTTTATAATGGGTATCTCTCTCTCTCTCTCTCTCTCTCTCTCACACACACACACACACACACACACACACACTTTAATTATTGAGGCTTGGTATACAATGTTTGACAACTGATTCTCTAACAGCTTAAGCTTTCGGAGCAATTAATGATTTAAACATGTTATTAGCGCCTTGTTTATTTGAGGTCTCAAGCTCGAGTGTTTGTCCCGTTTCATTATGCATGTTTGCATTTTTATATTTGTCTCCAGTGCAATTAGAGTCTAGTTTGTTGCCTCTTTAAGTACGAGATGACATCGCACGTGAGAGAGTTAGGGTGTTTGAAGCTTGATATACATTGTTGGGCTTGGGTCTATTAATCTCCTACAACATAAGCTTAATTTTGGATCAACTGGTGACCTAACATATATATATATGATTCATATGAATATAAGTATATGTAGATTAATTACTTGTATAGATGAAATATTGTATTAATATATATATATATATATGTAGTGATGATGGATGTTTTGTTATGCAGCAACAGTAGCTGGTTTGCAACTTGCTGGAGGGGGATGGACATCCAATCTCATAGTTTATCTGATAGAGGAATTCAATGTGAAGAGCATAGATGCAGCTCAAGTTTCAAATGTGGTTAGTGGCTGCAGCAACATGTTTCCGGTCATCGGAGCGATCCTTGCTGACTCCTTCCTAGGCTGTTTCTCTGTCATCTCAATTTCCTCATTCATCTCTTTGCTGGTAATTAATAATATATTTTACTGTTATAATTACTCTTTCTTCTTGTGTAAATTTCGGTAGTTCAATGTTACCGTCTAATTGTTAAAGGGTAGTTATATATATATATATATATATATATATGTAACCTTAATTAGTATATGTGGTTGTCCTGCATGGATAATTTAAAAAAAAAAAAAAAAGGCTCCTTGTAAATCTATTTTAATTAAACATTTAACATACACAAATTAAATATTTACACTAACTTTCTCAATTCAAAAGAATAGGTCTCGTCCCTCGATTATAAAGAACATGGTGTTCATGTAGGTTCAATGAGGCAATGGTCACTGACTGAGCAGAATTTTAAAAAGGATTCGTGTAGCGGATGTCTAATTAATAATTTGGGACAAAGACTTAGTTGAATTGACGTAGATCTTAGATCTAGTCCCTGCACTGTTAAGAACTAAAATTTAAAAATTAATTAACGTAGCACGAAATGCCAAAAGGTTGCCGAGCGGATTGTAGTTCAATTGGTATATCCTCTTTCTTCCCAGTGGGAAGGGAGAGGGTTCGAATCCCCATAGGGGATTCTAGTTGCTTGCCCCCCAATTATTCTTTAGTCGGAATGAGTGGCCCTTGTTGGGCTTTGCTGTGGGTTAGTGTGGGGCTTTGGAATTGGGTTGAGGCTTGGATGTGTGTGAGTGTGGGGTGTGTGTGTATCCGGTTCGGATCCAGGTAAGTATCAAAAAAAAAAAAACGCTTTCCTTTGTTTGGTTACAACAGAAACAATAGAGAAAATAGGAAGGAAAAGAAATTATAGTGAGACAAGAATTAAATTTTTGGGATTTTGTAAGTCACTTACCTCCCTTATGTGTCTTACGTTATACTAACATATAGGAAACTTCTCATGTTATTTAAGCATGGAGAAAAATGAAGGAAAGACACAAAGGAACTTGTATTCCTTCATGTTTTGCTTTTCTATTTCTTTTCCTTTCATGAATACGGAAACCAAACAGAGCCTCAAGTTCAATGTGTGTGCACTCAAAAAAGATATTTTTTAAGCAAAAAATTTGCATAGACCGAATGTGATTTTTTATTCTGTCTTAAGAGACCGATTATACAAATCTATGACTAAGGAATGGTTCAAAGTTTGTTGAACTGGATGAATTTTGAATCGTCTATATATATATATATATATATATTCAGTTCGGTCTGCCATAGATGTTAGTTCAGGTTGCCTCATTAGCCCCCTTCATTCAGACTAATCAAACATTCATCAAGTCAAATTATGGTGGGCCACCCCTCATTGATGAGACTCAAGTTACCCAAATTGATCTATATTTCATCCACCTCACTTAATTAGGGGGTTTGGTTTTTCAAATTATGGGGGGCCACCTTGATCAATTGGCCCTACATAATCAAGGTTTTGGAAAATGGGAAGCGGTGGTGGGACCTGTGTCAATTATGACAAGAAGTCATGTTTGTCACGACCCATTCCGTTACGTGTAGAAATAGATACGTGCTATGCCACCAATATTCATCTAATTCATTTAAATAATTATAGCAGCGGAATAACCCAAGTGAAACCCTCAAGCACGCAGGGGTATTTTGATCAATCGAGCTATCCCTTTTGACCGGTCGAATGCCCCTCTGGCAGAATTCCACCTAAAGTCATTCAACCTCACTCATTTCGAACACCTCAACCAATCTCACTTAATTCCAATCTTTTCAAACTAAAGTGTAACGACCCACCTCCCCATTGTTTGCTGTAATTTGTTATTCGGGCGTGCCAGAGCCTTGTAAGTAGCAGATTTATCGTTTTTGAGACGATTAATCTCTTGTTGAAGTTGGCTGATTGATTCATTACACCAACCAATTTGGTTGTAGTAGAAATGTAGCCATGCTTCGGTGAACATGATTCATCACTCGGCGGTCCCACCGGGCGATCCAAATTGTTTGCTGTAATTTGTTGTTCGGGCGTGCCAGAGCCTTGTGAGGTAGGCCCAAACTTAAAACACAAAATTTCCTAAACGCTTGTGTGAGTGATACACAAGGCTTTATGACAATCTGACATCTAACAGGCGATTGTGAAAGGTGAGTAGGAAAGTACCCTCACCTAAGGTCCCTAGACAGTGTTGAAGCACACAAGTCTAGCAAGTGATTAAGAAAAGAAATTAAATAAAAAGTAGGATTTTATTTAATTAAAATAATAGAAAGAATTACAATGGATGTAATTGAAATCTAAGAAAGCCTAAGAAAAATAAAAAGAAAGCTAGGAGCGCTAAGAATGCATGGTTGAATGCTTTTTCGAAGAGGCGCGGAGTAATTTGATAGCTTGGCTTGCCTGCTGATTTATAGCGGCCTGTACGGTAGAGATAAGGCAAGTAGAAATCATCTTGAAAAATAATCTGGTAAAATTTACCAGTTTATTTCCGTAAACTGCTAAAATCTTCCATAATTATCTGGTATAAAATACCAGATTTCTTCCATATCAGTAGATAATAATCTGATAAAAGCTTCCATATATCTTCGAATATATACATATATGTATATGCATATATATATATATATATATATCTTGTATCTGGTCCATCTTGTGGTCTTGATTCGGCTTGCTTCCCCTTCAAGTAAAAGATATATCTTACCATAAGTGATATTCCTTCCTAAATCCGATAATATAAATATTATCACTTTGAGGATTTGTAGGGATTGACTCCTTCCATAACTGACCAAATCTGTATCAACTTCTGAACTGGCAGAATGACTTGCCAATCAAGCAGTCCGATGAATCCCTAGCTTAGGCTGTGTTGATGAATGACGAGGTGGCGGCTTGAACTGAAAATATCGTCTTTAAGTGAAAAATTGGTTGAGTTGACCATTCTGCTACACCAACCCCTTATTAATTGACATCAGGCTAATGCAACTGGACTGGGCCATGAAGTGAGAGCCCGAACACCCTGATGACTATGCATTAGCCTAATCGGGCATGATCAACCAAAATTCCATGGCACCTTGTCATGGTCGCCAACTCCTTGATAACTCCAAATCGAACAGAAAGTACATGCCTGCAGCCCGACTGAGACAACTTGATAGCCAGCTTGATAGAGTAAATACAATGGAAGCCCGATATGAACTACCAAACAAGGCCTAAGCCGGACTGCACTTGGTAAGTCCGATTTCAGTGATGCCCGATTAATAAATAATTAATCCGATCTCATGGTGAGCCCGAGTGAGCAAAGGTGCTAGCCCGACTATAATAAGCCCGATCAAATGACGATCAGCCCGATGAAATAATGGTGCTAGCCCGATCAACTAGTGGTTAGTCCGATTAACTAATAGTTAATCGGTCATTAATTTTACAACCGGTCTCATTAGTCCGATTGAAAATATTACAATCGACCTCTATCAACTTTGATTTAAAAAATGTATTTTTTAGGTGCAAACACCCATCTAGCAACAATATTATCCGCTTTGGGTCTAAACACAATGAACTTCCCAGGAGTCACTCATCCCTGGTACTGCTTTGGCAGCAGCACGTTTAGCTATGGACTTCTTTTGTATTTAGCTCCCTCAAGGTTTTAAAAGGCCTTGTTGCATATAGAGGGGTGATTAATCCTTATAAACTAGTCCAGAAATTCACCCCAAGCGATGTAGGACAAGCCCCAACACCTGATCTCACATCATCCATCTTGGCATTCCTACCTCAGGAGTATTGGATCTTGGTCGTCACAATACCTCAGTGGCTCTGTTTGAATCATTTCGGACTGACCACGTAGCTATGAGATGGCATAATAAATTGGCCATTTTATGTGGGCATTTGGTTCACCAATTTGGCATGCAGTCACTTTTGGAGAATTGAAGAGGTGGGCCACAAATGGGAGGTTTATTTGCCCTAGTATCTGTGTTGATAAACATTACCATATTATTGATAGGTATAGTCTTTTGGGAGACTTGATCTAAGGCCCCTAAAGTTGGTCCTTTCTGGTTTAAAGGACAATCCATTAACAATAACCCCACAAGGATAAAAGTCTAAGCCCATTTTTTCACTCCAGTCCACACCACTAATAATTCACTTCTTAAGTCGTATTAGAGACAAAAATGCCCCTGTTTTAACAATCAATTTCATTCTCTCTCTCTCTCTCTCTCTCTCTCTCTCTCTCTCTCTCTCTCTCTCTCTAAGATCTCGTTCTCTCTCACCACTACCACACCAATCCACCTTCACCACCAACACCCCCACCACCACCACCACTACCGGTCTTTGCTGCCACCACCAGTCCACCACCACCACCGGTCTCTACCGTCACCATCACCATCGTCACCATCGACCACCACCACCACCCCCATTGCCACTTACTACCACCACCACAGCCGCCATGCATATCGTCAGAACCACCACAACCACCATTACCATCGCCGTGACCACCACGTCCATAGCCATCGCACAAGATCTAGATCTAGATCACCAGTCAAGATCTAGATCTAGATTGATATATCATCACCATCGCCAGAATTTGCGAGCTCCGATGACTACCACGTAAGACGACAACCATCATTCATGATCCTCGCACATCCCATTGGCATGATGAGGTTACTGTAGAATTTCCACGTAACATATCCTAAGTCAAATTTGACTTAAGATGAGTAAAATTTTACTTAACTTTGATTTGTCATAATTGAAATACCACTTAACTTTTTCAGTGAAATTTCACTTAATTCTTTTAGTGGGGGAAAGTCTTCAGGTTCAGAAGAGGTTGTATAAATATTCTTAGTGAAAAAATATAATATTGAATGTAATTTCAGTTCAAAATTATCCTAAGTCAAATTTGACTTAGGATATCTCCAATTTTACCACCAACAAAATGACATATCAGTCACATTCGTCGTCCACCTTCTGACCGCCACCTTCCATGTCCGTCGACTGCGCTGAAAGATATTCCACTTCTTCTTCTTCTTCTTCTTCTTCTTCTTCTTAGATCTAGCAGAGAGAGAGAGAGAGAGAAAGAGAGAAAGAAACAGTTTTAAAGTAGGAGAGAAAAGAATGAGGATGACGGCCGACAGTGGTCACCGGAGATGGCGAGATGGTGGTCGCTGAAGATGGCAATGGTGGCCAGAGACGGCAAGGGTGGTGGCTGGAGGTGACTGGGGTGGTGGTCGGAGGTGGCTAGCGTTTGGCTAGGGTTAAAGGATGAAGATGATGGTATTTTGGTCTATGGACATTAGGAGGACTTATCCCGAATGTCCAGTTTAAATTGTCCTTAATCTCAATAAAGCTCCTCTTAATAACCTTTTTTCTAATTTTTCCTAGTAATTTTTTTTTTTTATATCTTATCACGGTTAATTGGGAATGTTTCAAGATTATGGAAGGATAATCAATATTTCAACATATGGGAAGTATATCTTTTGCTTGCTTGGGAAGTAAGACATATTAAGACAACATATGGACTACATTCATATTAATGTTAAAGATATTGAAGTTTTTATCAGTTTATGGAGATAAAATCTAGTATTTTTTTACCAGATAATTATTAAAGATTTTCATTTCCTTATCTTTATCACCTCCATGACCGCTATAAATACAGCAGGCTGGCCAAGCTGTCAAATCATTCCGCGTCATTTCAAAAAACACATCCAAAAAAGCATTCAAGAACGTATCCTTAGCATTCTTAGATTAGCATTTTAGCAATTTTTCCTATAATTCTGCTACTTTAAATTAAATAATCCAGCTTTTATTTAATTATTTCTCTTGTTTTTTCATCACTTGTTGGCTTGTATGTTTCAATATTGCCACATGACTTTTTGGTGAAAGTACTTTGGTATTCACCTTTCACAATCGCACTGTTTGAAGTTGGATATGAAACCTTGTGTATCAGTAGCACAAGTATATTTAAGAAATTTAGTTTGCACAACCGAACCTGTTTGACTCTGGCATGCACGCCCGAACACAAACTATAGCAAACACAATGCAACAACGTTTGCAACGTCAATTTCCTTCTATGCTTGCAGGGCACACTCCTTTTAGCTCTAACTACAGTACTCAGTTCCTTGAGGCCTCCCCAATGTGACCATGATGGATCAAGCTTGTGCAAAGCCCCATCAAAACTCCAATATGCAGTCCTATATGCAGGTATAGCTATAGCATCTATTGGTTTGGGTGGTGCAAGATTTACTATAGCAACAATGGGCGCAAACCAATTCGACAAACCCAGGGATCAAGGGACTTTCTTTAACTGGTACTTCGTCAACTTCTACCTCTCTGCCGTCGTGAGCGGCACAGCCATTGTTTACATCGAAGACAATGTGAGCTGGTCATGGGGATTTGGAATAGGTGTCGCGGCTAATGTTATTGGATTGGCCGTTTTCTTGATGGGTAAACGATTCTATCGACATGTTAAGCCCAAAGGTAGCCCTTTCTTGGACTTGGCACGGGTTATTGTTGCAACTATTCGGAAAAGGAAGGTTCCTTTGTCATCCAACACCGAGGATTATTACTACGAGGGCGATGGATCGATGAAATTGGTTCCAACGACACCCACAGGAAATTTCAGGTATGAATGGAATTGCTTTGCTTTGTAAGGGCATATTTGGAATGCATAAAATTAGGAACAGGTTCAGTCCTGCTCCCATTTTCAATCAGATTTTTATGATAACCAATATCATGTTCTGTTGATACATTGTTTGATAGCATAAATGTTAACCTTAACATTTCTACAGATTCCAATTACGTACCATTTGATGTTAGGTGTTCAAATTACTTTTTGGGTGTGACCCGGACAATCATATAGAGATTAACTTGAAGATTAATTAATTTTAAATTTGAATAGGGTTGAGAGTGATCATATAGAGATTAACTTGAAGATTAATTAATTTTAAATTTGAATAGGGTTGAGAGTGGTTGTGATTTTCACAATAAAACACGATTTTCTACGTAAAGCCACTTTGGTTGGTGGTGACTTTTCAATACAAGACAAAACTCTTTGGAAGAGTTGTGATTTTCTGGGAAAAGTCACATTAATACAAAGTCTGATTCTCTGAATTTAATATACGGTTTTTCATATGTACATATATACAAAAGAGTAATGCTATACTTCTCAAATTTATATCCAAAAGTGCTTCTCAAATGATGTGGCAGTGAGACTAGGTAATCTGGCGGACCCAGGACTGTGCATTTGGGGGGTAGGGGGCAAGTTCATTGGCTTGGGTCCATCAAGAAATAAGTTTATTTATACATATTTTTATGTAAAAAATTTTATATCAAAAAATTTGCTTTTTGCTCTGTGAGATTTATTTTGCCGTTTTGAGAGTTAAGAGATTTTGTGCTAGCAATTTCTATATTGTATAAGTGGTTTTAATCTTCCTGTCTTCTGACTCTTTTTATAATTACACCCCAGACTGCATATTATCACTTTTTTATTCAATAAAAAGTGATGATCATTGATTTTAATTTGTAAAGGTTGTGTTGATATTAAAACAATTTGGGTTGGGCTAAACTTAGAGTTGAAAAGAAAATGTGTTTATCCAAATATTTAAGATGTGATTGATTACATACGAAAAATTTATTTCAACTTCTCTTTCTTTAGATATCATGACTCAATTGATAGTTTAGGGTGTATTTGATTACAATTAGTGTTGCATATATATAAGAAAAAGATAAATTTAGAGCAGCCAATATGTAAAATCATTTTAAATTTGTACAATTATATATATAGCTAATATTTTCAAAATTTTGCAGGAGCCAATGTACATAATATTTATAATTTTTAAAATTTTTGTAAGCTAAATCATAATTTTTAAAAACTTTCCGGGGGCCACGCCCCACCGGGCCCCTCTTACGATCCGACGCTGGCCAGGTAAATAATTTTCAATCAAAATTCAATTGGTCTCACTATGTTAGACCTGGCTCCACTGCCACATCATTTGAGAAGCACTTTTGGGATAAAAATTTAGGAAGCATACATAGCATTACTCTGTACAAAAACATAGATTCAAAGATCAATCTCCCTTAGAATTATCAATTTATCAGTGTGAGAAAATATTTCATAGTTGGAAGTTTTCCATTTCACCCCTTAGGCTTTGTTGTATCATGGGAACAATTTGTCTTTAGCAAACTCTTACAAGTAGGGACAAATCAAGTTCTAAAGATAGTGTCTTTAGACACGCCTCGAAGTCTAGTATTTTGGTTTTCTGTTTCAGATTTTTTCTTTTCATTGTTTTTCACAAACTGCTCCAACATCTTCGTATGACACAAAAAAAAAAAAAAAAAAAAAAAAAAAAAAAAACCTATTTTACGAGCGATTTTAAATTGGGCATGCTACCAATCACTGAGACTATATAGAACCAGAGAACTCGTTCTTTGCATTCCCATAGAGCCCTACTATTTTTCCTCATTAATTGCTGTAAGGAAAGTAATTCTATTTATTGTTGAACAATAGTGGACTTTTAGATATTTTAAAAGAGGTGGGGTAATATTAGTAAACTAGTAAGGGGTGTGGGCTGTGAAATAGGTTAAATTAGGTGGGATTAATTAAGGATTGAGTTAAAATACACCAAAAAGAGTTTTGTAAAAAATTTACACTGGACTACATCCAAGCAGAGCCTACCCCTAGTTCCGTCCTTGTTGAAACAATATCTTAACTTCTTTGTTTAAACTTTTTAAGTTTTAGCTTATACATAAATTTAAACTTCAAAGTAAGTATAAAAGGCAAATATTTTCTACTTGTGGAAGTTAAGAGGACCTTTTTGGATGACACTTGCTTTGGTTCTACAAATCCAGATTTGACCAAATTTCAATTAAATATATCACTAATGGGAGTGGAAGAAAATAAAAACAATTGCTTAATTGAGTCCATGGAAAGATAGGGGTGGGGGGGTGGGGGGGAAGGGGGGGTGATTTTGGCCCATCTTGGAGTAGAGCTAATGTATAGTAGAATAATGTTTTTGAGTCTATCCTAACACCAACAGGTACAAAGAGGATGGACCACAGAGCCATACTCTGTAGTGGAATGGTGCACTTTAGTCACATTAATCATTATTATTCTTTGAATTGCTATATATTCTTGTTGATAAAGGGTCATGTATGATAGGGTTGTCTCTTGTTAGTGGATGACCCACAAAACTGACAAAGATCAACAAAAAGGTTGTCACTTGTCTGTGCACTGTTATTTGGTGGTGAACCTGTTGGTGATGGGTAGTTCTGTATCACTGCTCATAAGGTGGTGGTGTGATTATTGATCGTAGCTAGTCTTTAGTCTTTTTAAGTGAAGGGTGTCTTGGGATATATGGAAACAGAATAACAATTCTTAGAGCCACCTATACTTCTTTTGTTTTGGGATATAAAGGTACTTTAGTATGTATGCCATTAAAAAAAGAAAAAAAAAAGGAAAAAAAAAAAAGAAAAGAAAAAAGAACTTGTGATATATTATGGTGGTTGATTGACTAACTTGAGCCATAAACTTACTTGATATGCCCAAACTACAACTTTTTTAAAACTTCCCTTTTGTGAAACAAAACTTTCTTTTTGTTGTAAGAATCTCATGGTGCTTGCCCACTATCTGTGGCCTACATATCTCTCCCTCTCCATCACACACACACTCTCTTTCACTAAAGAATACTCCCTCAGTCCAAAAATTAGAGTCTTTTATTCTATTTTTTTTTGGATGTCTCATTTCAAAAGTCATTTTGTAAAGTCAATGTAGTTTAACTATAAATTTTCCAATTCTACTCTTTATTATATAAACTCTTCCATTTTTTATTTGATGTGAAAAACAAAAAGGACAATAATCGAAAGTTGAAATTTTTTGCTACAATCAAGAAGGTTCTTTAAAAGGTTAGAATTCCCAAAAGAAACTCTTAATATGAGCCAAAGGGAGTACTATAGAAGATTTGAGTATGTTCTTAAACATAATTACATGAGGCAAAAGCTTTTGTGAGGGTACCTTAGAGCATCTTTAATGGTGTATGAGGTTGTAGGGTAAAGCTAAGTTAAGTTACTATACCAAACAAAGAATTCACACAATTGTGTAATAAGCTAACCGTCATTGTCTTAATCATTTCTTTGCCTAGAGAAAAAAAAAACCACAATTCCCATCCGGCACACTGTTAGCCGGCTAGTCTTGGCCGGCAACATCTTTGGCGGCTGGAGCATTGGCCGGCTGAGTGTTTGCCGGCTACTCCGTAGGGTAAGAAATTTAGCTGAATTGTAAACTTAGGTTCCTATATCATACAACTACCTAAGTTCTCCTACCCATCCCACCATTGTGTGTGTGTGTTTTGCATAAAAACTAACTTAACCTACCCTACCAATAACACCATTGGAGATGCTATTAGTTCCTGTTTGAATATGTACACAGACCAATTCAATGTGCATTTTAAGAGCATTAAAACTCTTGGTTATGATATATAGTTTGGAACATATACTACAATCTATATTGATATGATATAGACATCATGTAACTGAATTATCAAAGCTAAAGTTGCAGTTTTACATATTGTAGGTTCCTCAATCGCGCCGCATTGAAAACAGAAAAGGACATCCAATCAGACGGCTCGATCAGAAAATCATGGCGGCTATGCACAGTTCAACAAGCAGAAGATCTCAAGACATTAATCAAGATCATCCCACTATGGTCAAGTAGTATTTGCTTAGGCACCCCTATAATGATCCAAGTCAGCCTAACAATCCTCCAAGCACTAGCCATGGACCGTCACATCGGACCCCATTTCCAAGTCCCAGCCGGGTCATTCCTAGTCTTTTCACTAATCTCCACTGCCATCTTTCTCACCATTACCGACCGATTCCTATGTCCCATGTGGCAGAAGCTGACTAGTCGATCTGCAACGCCCCTCCAACAAATCGGAGTTGGCCACGTGTTGAACGTGCTCAGCATGGCCGTGTCGGCCCTGGTGGAGTCAAAGCGGCTTAAAATAACCCGAGCCAGTCACGTCCATGGCCAATCCGGGCCCGCCGTGCCAATGTTGGCCTTGTGGCTACTTCCACAGCTAGTATTAGTTGGCGTTGGCGAAGCGTTTCATTTTCCGGGACAGGTTTCGTTGTACTATCAAGAGTTTCCGGTGTCACTTCGGAGCACGGCGACCGCAATGATTTCTATGCTCATTGGAATTGCGTTTTATCTGAGCACAGCGGTGATCGATCTCGTTCGGAGGGTTACGGGATGGTTACCGGATGATATAAATAATGGGAGGGTAGACAATGTGTATTGGATGTTAGTTGTGGTTGGGATATTGAACTTTGCTTATTATCTTGTTTGTGCCACGTTGTACAAGTATCAAAATGTTGAGAAGGTGGAGGATGATAGCTCTATCTCTGAAAAGTAATTTTGATCATAAGAAAAATACTTAAAAATGGGAATTAATTTGCATGTGTATCTCTCTAATCCTGCTATTTTCTCCAAGTGATCAAACAGCAGAAATATAATTTCTAGAATTTTACCCCTTTTCTGGGATTCAATAGTTGAATGTGCTTTTGCTGGTATAGTGGTATGGTTTCCTCTCCATAATATATATATATTTTTCCCCCTCTCCATTTTCCTCACTAACCAAGCAAACAAATCTAAGTTCTAAACTACAAGAAACCCAACAGTTCAATGGAATTAAACCCAGAATATCTAATACAGTAACACTGAGGAACTACAAAATTAAACCCAGATCACAAGCAACAAATTAAATAGTTGCATAAAACTTTTCCTTCTATGTTCAACGCTGAATTGGTGATTCAAATGTCAATTGACAACAAAAACACAGGTATAAGACTTGGCAAAAACCCACTAATTCCATTATTTTAGCAATTCGGAAAGGAAACACCATAATTATAGGAGTAATGCTAACGCTTCCCAAACTTTGAATCTCAAATTGGTTTCCAAATGCTTTGTCAGTTGTATTGTATCACATATATGGTACCACCGATCACTATCACGGCACGTGGCACAACTGAAAAAGCATTTGAAAACCAATTTAGGATTCAAAATTTAGAAAAACATATCATTATTCTAATTTTATAGAAGTGCTCTATGTATGAACCTATATACACACATATCTATATAATTAAACTAGATCACCAGCAACAAAATAATTGGTGAATATTCAAATGTCAACTAACAGCAAAAATGCATGTATAGAAATCAGCAAAACCACAAAGTGGGCTTTAGCCCATGTGGTATCACTCCACCTCTTCCAAGTGGAAGGTGGAGGGTTCGAATCTCCCCAAGGGAGTGGGGAGGGGATTTTCTCCTCCTCTAGCATTGTAGAACTGGCCCTGTTTAGTAGAGATTTGTTGGGCTATGTCTTGCTTGGGTTATGTGTGTGTGTGTGTGCGCGTGCGTCCCCCAGGTAAGTAAATCAAAAAAAAAAAAAAAAAATCAGCAAAACCCCACTAATTTCATTATTTCAGCAAATCAGATTGTGCTTTTTGAGCTACTGATGGTGCTCATGTATATTGGAGCTCTTGCCTCCTAATTGCTTATAATGAAATGTGCATTTTTCAAAAAAAAAGTCTATGCATGTATCAACATGTATACATACACATATGTTACTCTCCGATTTTTGGATAGCCAAATATTCAATCCCGAGCATGTATCCGAACTAATATTCAATTACCAAAACCCCGAAAGTGACACCCTCACACAGGCTTACAGATAATTTAATTAAAAATATAATTTAATACTCATTAAATAAGAACACGTGATCTTATTTTTAAATAAAACTCTTTATTATTAAACTTGTATTCCCAAACATTCATCTCTTTGAAAAAGAAACAAAGTTTCATTACAAATATAATATCATTTCGTTTTACAAAAGAAATATCATTTTTATTAAATAAAACCTCTTAACAGAGTTTATCAAAAAAAAAAAAGTATACATCATTGGTCAGAGCAACTACAATGTTCACAATACCCATCAGGGGCGGATTTAGAAAATCATTCTAGATGGGGCTTGATACGGGGGAATTTTTTTTTTTTTTTTTTGGGCCTAGATATACATATTTTGCATATATTTTAGACATAATATGACAAATTTATAATGTCAGAGGGGATTTTTGACCTATTTAGACATATTTTGTGTATATTTTAGACCTAATATGACAATTTATAATGTAAGGGGGGACTTTTGGACCTATTTATACATATTTTGTGTATATTTAGACCTAATATGACAAATTTATAATGCCAAGGGGGCTTAGCTGTAAAAAAAAATTCTTTTTTAATACAAATGTACAATTTTCCAAAAAGTTGGGGTGGGCTTGAACCCCCCTACCATTATACATAAATCTGCCCTTGATACCCATGGTGCAATCCTTATTGCAATTATACAAACATGGCCCTCATTGCCAGAAATAACATCAAATACAACTAGAAAAGAAAGTAAAACTCTAACAAAAAAACAGCACAACGACAATCTTTTCACACAAACAGAAGCTCCACAAAAAATCTTCCTCATTATTAAACATGCACATACATTGGACTACGTGTCATATAGAAACACCCCGAATGCATTACGCACCCGGGTCAGTATATAAAATACTTGCATGAGTTAACCAAAAATAGAAAAGCAGTCTTAGAGATCCACTGAGTCCCACAGACTTCCAAAGACATAACATAACTGCACAAAATAAACCATTAGTTCAGAATGGTAGTTCTACTCACCTATCGGGACAAAAATGTAGTTTTCCTCAATACGGTGGCAAACGTTCCAAACCCGGATAACCTATAGTAAATTCATACCATCCGATCACATAGTGATCAGCCAGTCCTGTAAAAATGTTAATAAGCCTGCCATCCTGCAAATACATAGCTAATGCATTCTAAATATGAGAAAAAGATAGAGTTGTGCATAAATGTTATATTTTCATGTTCAAGACGTTAGAATTAATTATATCGCAAAACTTGAAAGTTGTGTGAAACATCGTTTTCTATTAGTTTTCGTGAAACGGCTAAAATTAAAGACATGAAAACAGTAACTAATCATATCTCAACTTTTAAATCAAAGTGCATAAGGAACAAGATAATTCATTTTCAATCTCAATATGACCTTTTAACAAAAAAAAAAGTCAGAACACAAAAGTTGTTCCAAATACAATTTTACGTATCTGCCAAATTTTCAAATTTTCTCGCGTCGTTTATTATTTAAAAAAATTCATAACGGTAACAGCGACTATCCAAAGAATAACACATTACAATTCAATAATTTATGTTTATACCCTAGGTACACCACCTCGTTCACTCTACCATTGGTACAGTCTACACATATATCACATGCGTCCTCCAAGCACAACACTAACGGCCACTTCGGCATCAACCTGGGGGATATCACCGGAATTGGTTATACGCTTGCGAAGGTTAGTCGCTTGTGCCACGACATCAAATAAACGATGTCTAGATACTCATGAAATAGATTATCAAGCCGATAATAAGGCTTAAATATGAATCACACAGCGGGTCATACCCTGGAAGATATACCCGATTATCTTAACGCGAAACACCCCAAAAAGTAGTGTCTGGGATAATCCAAAAATAATCATTAGGAGGTAGCGGTTAACACTAAGGAATTTTCTTAGACTTCTAACATTTTTTTAACACTTACCTAAATCCATACTTACACCTAGTTCAATTATACACGTCGATAGGTGTACATATGTCTTTTTAGAGATTCGCACAGTTCCATGTAACACATAGTTCAACCATACCCATTTATTGATATTATCATTATACCGATATAGATAGCATTAGGGATTTACATATTTATCCCAAATTAAAGTCCCACAATCTCAAGTTGGGTCTCATACAGATAGTCTTAGAAATTCACATTCATTCCAAATTTAACCAATAAAAACTGTTACTGAAAAATAACTTTTCTACCCAAACAGTGCATAATTGAGAAAAACTTAAAAGATGAAAAGTGAGCAGAATCGTGTTTTACATAGGACAAGTGGACTGAATTTTACAATACGCAACACATGAATTTATTACTTTCAGCAACCGTTAAATCGAACTATCCAAGTCTGTTGGGATTTAATTCTTTAATAACAACATTAACATCAAGAACAAATAATAACCATGAATGAAAGAAAATCTAAAACGTGTAAGGGTCAACTAAATTCACGAAGCTTTCATGGTGACGTAGATTTTAGTTTATTCATGTCTAAGAAAATAAATAAATGTCACGATACACAATTTAATGGTACACAAGCAATAACCAAAATTTTCGATCTTGCATTCAAAGCAATGTATATACATGCATGTACACGCAATATATATATATATATATGTGTGTGTGTGTGTGTGTGTGTGTGCGCGCGCGTGTGTGATTAACTCACCAAATTAAGGCTACTAGGATTATTATATTTTTGTCTTCCATCCCCCCCCCCCCTTCTCTCTCTCTCTCTCTCTCTCTCTCTCTCTCTCTCTCTTACGGGCTATCTTCTTACTCCCCCCCCCTCTCTCTCTCTCTCTCTCTCTCTCTCTCTCTCTCTCTCTCTTACGGGCTACCTTCTTACTCTTGCTTTTCCTTCCTTTTCATGATTAAATCGGGTTTTTTTTATGATGCATATCTATATATATATATACATATACACAGAGCCCTTCTAATGACGGATCCTTCATTTTAATAAAGTGAGGACTTCTGCTCTCGGCCGTTGAATTGTGTTTTCATTAAAGGTAATTCTGTCATTTCACTAGCATGACGTGGATTAAATGACGATCCAACCACCAGAACAGAAGTCCTCACTTTATTAAAATGAGGAATCTCTCATTAGAAGGATTCTGATATACATATATACATATATATATATATATAAATCTATGTAACACATATGACAACTATTGAAATCCCATTTTTTGGCTTCGAGCCTCACAAAAAGGCTTTATATGGACCCGAAATGCATTCCACATTACTCAAAACATTAGTCCAATAAGTATATATGACATGAGTACTTAATTTGAATGTTAAAAATACAATTTAACATACTTATGGACCTCTAAACACTCTCCAAAAATTTTACTACACATGTCACTAAATTACATAGACGTATTTAATACACAATACTCGAAAAAAAAATAATTATTAAAAGCATTTAGAAAAATTAGGATTGTTAAATTCTACCCTCTTTACAGAAATTTCCTCCCGAATGAGCAAAAACCCACTAATTTCATTATTTAGGAAATCAGAAATATCCTGCTTATGTATATGAACATGTATATACAATGCTATAAAAGATGGGTATTTCTTTATTGAGGATGAACAATGGTTGAGATCAGAGTGAAAATGGCATCAGAAATATGGTTATATTCTGTTGCCAATCAAATTGGGTATTCCTAATGACCCGATCCGATTCAGTTGTTTCTACGCAACTTCGGATGTGTTTGATAACACAATTAAGTGCTGAAAATGAAAAGTTTGAGCACTTATTTCTTTTCAATACATTTGATAATGTACCACTTAATTGAAAAAACAGCCACAAGCCCACTGAAAACTTTAAGTGAAAAAATTTTATTGAAAATAATCACTAAATACAGTGTATTTCAGTACTTGAAACACTTTTTTCAAAATTGCAAATTCAATCACTTAAAATTTTCAGTACTAAATTTTCATTTTATCAAACAGACCCTTCCTTTTCTCTATTCAACATAATGTTTTGGACCAGACTAAAGGGAGAGGGGAAAAGTCTGGACATTCGTTTGAGAAGTAATTGGGATACAAAAATTGGAAATCATAGTATTTTAACGGCATGTTTGGGAATCTCCAAAATATGATCTGGTTCAATCCAAATCCACTTTTTATTTAGTTCTTTTGAGAACCAATTGTAAGTTGGTTTGACATAGGATCTATTATAAGAAATTTATTAGAATGAACACGGACATCTACACAGAAAATAAACATCGACCAAAAATAATTTATCACAAGAACCAAATAAAAGTTAGATTTAGACTTAACTAAATCTCGTTTTAGACTCTTCCAAACAGATCCTAATTTTAATTGTACTTCACTTGCCGAGAAAATAAAAGAATGAATTTGAGACTTTCATAACTTTATAGAACTTTTTACCATCCTTAGATTTAGTGTCTCAAGCATATACTAGGGGCCGGTGAAAATTGGCACTGGGAAAGAAATTGTCATTTATCGAACACTTGAATCCATAGAACGTTCACTTATATATGAACAACAGAACTGGTTTTCTACTATTTCAAACATTCCCTTAGTTGCATTGAAAGTAAGTATATTAATAACAGAGGCATTTTGGATAACACATATTCATGTACTCGAGAATGATTAGAAAATTCTTAAAATATACATGACGAATTCAAAGTTCTGCAATATCCTTGAACGCCTTTTGCAAGTTGCAAGTAAACAAACCAAACGCCACCCAAAGAAATCAACAGAAAATGTGTAGGAAGTTCCATGGTCAAGGAGCCTCGGTTGGGCAGGACGGGGAGCATGGCGGACCCACCTTGAGGCCAAGGGCAATCTGATTTCCTTCTGGTGGAACATGAACACATTTGAAAGTGGAATGGGTAGCCTAGGGGTGAACAAAATACTCAGGACACGACCCGACACGGATGGGGGCCGGGTCAGTAAGTGTGTCGGTTCGGGCCTAATTGGAAAACATAATATTGGGTCGGATCGGGCCTAAAGTTCTGGTAACCTGAACCGACCCGAGAACCATAATCAAACATTTCCCATATATCTCGCCTTATTATCTCTCCGTGTTCCGCAAAAACAAATTCCCAACTACTGCTACTCTATATATATATATATCCACTTTCTCTTTCTCCTGGTCTCCTTCGCTCTTGCTAAGCTCTTTCAATGGCGTCTGCTGATGATGGTCAGTGTCGGTTGCGAAGGTGATCGGAAAATCGGTTAGGTACAAAGGTAAATAGAGCGATTCTGAAAACGATAAAAGAGTTCGATCAGTCGAAGAATCGATTGATTTCAGCAAACTTCAAAATAAGGGGTTTACAGTTGAAACAATCGGATCATCGATTAACAGAGAGAAATTGGTTGATGAAAGTTCTACTAAGAGATAAATTTTGAGAAATAGAAATAGAATCAGAAAACTGAGGATACATATATTCTTTGTTCCGAACATATACATATATACGATCAGGCTCTAGAGTGAACATATCCAGTGAACATTTTTTTTTTTTTTTGTCTGAAAAAACTCGCAGATCTGTGGGGCGCGCGAAGGTCAGCGGGGCAGCCCGCGGATTTTTTCAGGCAAAATAAATATGTTCAATGGGTATATTCACTCTAGAGCCTAACCGTAACATACATACATAACTATATATATATATATATATGTGTGTGTGTAGAATTTTCTATCACAAATTAAATTGGGATTTGGGTTTTCCGAACATATATATACATTTATGATTAACAAATTAAATATATATATATATATTATTTTGTTAAGTGCATTGGCCAAAAGGGTTTTTTCTGTTATTGAATTATAAATGGGATTTGGGTTTTTTTCGAACACACACACACACACACACATATATATATATATATATATACATATGTATATACAGTCAGTAACTAAAGAGGACGCCACCTCTTTATTAAAGAGAGGGCCTTTGTTTTGGCCGCCAGATCGTATTTTCATTAATGACAGTTTTGTCATTTCACAGTTTTTAAACACGATTTAATGACCAAAACAAAGACTCTCTCTTTATTAAAGAGAGAGCGCCCTCTTTAGAGAATCTTTGTATATATATATATATTTATATATATATAATGTTTAAAACTTTGGGAAAGTACTTAGAGGCAGAGGAGAGTTTCGAAAGAGAGAGGGGAACTGCTTTGGGAAAGAAGGGGGACCCAAGACCCACAACCGACCCTATTTATTGGTTCGGGTCTATTTTTATTGGGTCGGTTCTGGGTCTCTAAATCTTGTAAACGTCTACATGATGGTCATGTGTAGCCCTAGCCACATGATAACGCAACCCAAATCAAAAGAAGAGTTTCAGTGGCAACTAGGGGTGAGCTCGGGCTAGGCTCAAAGGATTCAAAACTTGATCAAGCTCGGCTCGAGCTCGCCTAAAATGTAAACGAAGCGGCTCGAGCTCGGCTCGATAAAAAAAATAATCAACTCGAGCTCGGCTCGATTAAGATTAACGAGCCAAGCTCAAACTCGAGCTCGAGCTCAGGCTCGAACTCAAGCTCGATTATGAGCTCGGCTCGATTGGTGAATTTATTAATTTTTTGTATTTTTGTGAGTGTGTTAAAACTGCTCCAACAATGCCCTGTCTGTACATGTAATGCACTTTCAATAAACTTAAAAAAAAACCTCCAACAATAATCAAAGCTCATCTCCAATTAAGGCAAAACTCACAAGTCTCAAACATCACAAATTCACAACATAAAAAAAAAAAAAAAAAAAAAAGCACACAATTACTCTGGTGGGATTCTCTAAATCTGACAAATCTCTATATGGCTAACACGTGGCAATTTTAAAATTCAAAAATGTCACATCAATAAGGCGGGACGTTTGATATGACCTTTTGGGGGGCAATTGTTTGCACCCAAACATCGCCAAAAGTTTTTGAGCCCAAGTGGCATGAAATTGGATAGGGGGGAGGCCGGCCCAAGGGTTGCAATAGTTTATCAGGCTCGGGAGGATGATGTTACATGGTCTCTAAAGATCCATAGCTATTGGTTAAATATGATGAAGTCCAGATGAATGATGAGCAGTCTAATCGGGCTATAGCTATTGGACATGTTTCTTTACTGCTCATAATGCTAGTTGTATCATTGAGTTTATCCCCAACAAGTTTCATGTATTTTGTATAAGAATTGAGTTTTTAAGTTGAAAAGTTTGTTTTAGATCAAATGAAATGAGTTCATGATTGATTTGATTAAATTGTGTATGTATTTGTGTGATCCAAGCTTGACTTAAGTTTAATAGTGTTTGGAAATGTGTTGGAGATGTTTTCCTAAAGTTTCATAAGGTTTCCATGTGATTTGGTTATAAATTGGTAAGTTTTAAACTTGTTTGACAGCAAAATTTAGCAGCAGAACCTGTTCTGCAAGTTGCGGATCGATCCGCGTTTATGAAGGGATCGATCCGGCCTTTTTCGGGGGTATTCCGCTTTCCAATCAAGTAAATGGATCGATCCGGGTTTTGTAAAGGGATCGATCCACTTGAAATTTTCACAGCACGTCCGCTTTTACGGAAACGTGCATAACTCTTTCTAGAAAATTCGGATTCGCGCGCCGTTTGTTGCGTTGGAACCGGGACTCAAAAATCTAACTTTTGGTATAAAAATTTTACATACTTTCTTAATGACCATTTTTCCCTTAGGGGTTGCTTGGTCACAATGGAGTTCTTTAAAATGGTTTATCCACATTTTCTTTCTAATTAATGTGTGTTTTGGGTGTGATTACTCTTGTTACACGAGTCCTAATCCACCGGGGTAGGTTGTGGTGTGACATGTTGTGTGTTTGAATCTTGTAAATAATTGAAGTGAATAGAGAGAAAACAATATGAAACCCTCACATGCAAGGAGCCTCGAGACCGCAAGTATGTACCAGTACCACAGAGCACCAAAGTGACCCAAGCATTGATAAAATGCGACTAGTGTCTACAAGTCCAATACTCTCTCGCCATTGGTCCAGGACTCCATGTTCCAAGAGATGAGTTTCAAAACGACAGTAAAGTGGGTTAGTCACTATTGTCTCTCTATCCAAGATTCCAAGTTCCAACACATTGCTTTAAAAAATGGAGAAAATAAAACACATCTTGACTGTTGATGGTTTAGAATTTTGTGTGTGATATTTTTATTTTTATGTTTATATAATAGTAATGTTATAAATACAAAAATATGTTTATTATTTAAATGGTTGGAATCCGGTTAACCCGACGGTTGAACCACTAATCTTTGACCCGCTGATTTTTTCGGTGTGATGAACAGTCCGATTTTCAAAATATTGGTATATAGCCCTATCTAAACCCTTAGTGTTGTAAATTGATATCTCGTCTGTATCAAGTCAAAAAGTGTACTGCAAGAATCGACTACATTGAATATATAGAAAATTGTTGGAAAATCCCTACAACTAACCCTCATAAGTTTAAAACGTTTGACCATTTTCTAAAAAGGACAAAAGGAATCTAATTCAGTGCTCACAGGTATAAGTGCACGCACCATAGAAGATCTCATCGCACCATAGAAGATCCAATCGCGTTCTTGGTTTCAGCCACTCACACCGTGTGAGTGGCTGTACCATATGATATTCATTTCGAAAATATTTTTTTAAACTTTAAACTTCCATAACTTTTGATCTACAACTCTGTTTCTTACAAATTTTATACCGCTGGAACTGTGTCGATGATAGCTACAAAATTAGTACCATTGTTGATATCTTTTGAGCAAAAGAAAATAAACACTTATTTTTACATATCATGTTCTAAACGAACTTAATAGAATTTTTACATAATATTCGTGTATGGGTTATTGATTTTTCACGTAATATTCAAATATGCCAAGTTGATATGTTGTAAGAAAAAAAAAACCGAATGTTCACTTTGTTCTTAAGGAGAGTTTTAGTGAAATTTCACAAAAATTTTGCATTTGTTTGGGTTGAAAAACTATGTTTTATAATTGATTTGTGAAATTTTTTTTTTTTAAAACAAAATATGCATTGTTTAATATGAAAGAGAAAAAAAAAAGTGAAATTTCACTTGGCATATATGAATATTAAGTGAAATTTCACTGAACTTGTACATGAATATTAAGTGAAAAAATTTTACTTAAATTGACACTTGAGCGACTTTTTAACAAAGTAAGTATCAAATTAGATCTTAAATTCTAGAGAGTTACTTCTAGCGACTTTTGGGATAGTTAGTGAATTTTCACTTGACCTACTAAGTGAAATCTCACTGAACGAGTAGATGAATGTTAAGTTTAACTTCAAGTTTTTCAGGAAGAAGGCATGTACGGGTTCAGTGAATTTTCACTTAATATTTATGTATGTCAAATTTATATGTTTTGAGGGGAAAAAAAATTAAAAAGACGAATTGCAATAAAGCCATTGCTACCTCATTAAGGCTTAGTTTGGCCCCCATTTTGGTGCTTCTCCTTTTTTAAAGCACAATTTCATGTTAATTCATTTGGTAACTAGTTTATGAGCTTTGCAAAAATCGAACTTAGGATCTTTTTTGGGAAGAGCTTTTAATATTTTTCATGTATTCAGTGAAATTTTACTTAACATTTTATGTATATCAAGTGAAATTTCACTTATTATTCATGTATGTAAAAACATGAAATTTCATTTAATATTTTTCATGTATTCAGTGAAATTTCACTTAATATTTTATGTATATCAAGTGAAATTTCACTTATTAATCATGTATGTAAAATCATTAAAAAAAAATTCTCAAAACATATCAACAATGGTACTAGTTTTGTAGCTCTCGTCGACACGATTCCAACGGTATAAAATTTGCGAAAAATGGAGTTGTAGATCAAAAGTTATAGATGCTTAAAGTTTAAAAATATTTTTCAAAATTGAAAATGATAAGATACAATGCTCACACGGTGCGAGCAGCCTACAAAGGAGCCGCGCGCGTGGCGCATGGTCGTGCACGTGTGGCGAGTGGAAGTGACGTTGGTTGAGGGAATTGTGCATGGAAAATTTTATGGTGCGCGCACTTATAACATACGAGCACCAACTGTCAACTTTATATCATTTTTGTTAAGTCACTCTCTAATTTGTACTTTAGCTTAATAAATAGTGTTTTGAGATCCTTTTTGGTAAATGCCCCTTGAATATAAATTGAAACTATAGGGATCAAACTGTCAAAATTAAAACTACAAGGTCTAAATTGATTTTGCGCCCAAACGAGGGTGAATTGTAATTTGCCCGATTTCCTAAGCAACGTTAAATGCATTTTACTTTATTGTGGTTAAACCCATTTAGGCTTTACCCCTTTGTTGAGTTTTTCCTTATCCGAAGAAAATTAAAAATTCTAATTGGAAAATTAATTTTGACCAACTTTCGAATTTAAAATTTGAAATTTACCCCCGCTAAGGCACTAACTATTTTTCTCTTTCATCTTATGTTATTATTTTTTTTTTTTTTTTGCTTGGAACATCTTATGTTATTTGCTTTCTTCCTCTCTAATCACACCAGTACTACCACCACAACTACCCCATTGCTCATATTCAACTGACTTGCCCGTGAAAAAATATTAAAATATATTAGAAATGAGTACATATACATGACTACTCATTTTGTGACTTGACGTTGATGTCACTAATTTTGTGACTTTAAGTTGATATCCTTTCAATTTTTAAAAAAAGCAATCATATATGTATTGACTGTATGTAATTAACCCTTCTACAATCACATAGTACTTCACACAGTAACAACAGATAGGAGTTTTGAATCATTATGAAACAGTTGATTGTCATTACTACAGAAAAGGAAAAAGAATGATTCACTAACTAATAGGAATCAAGTGGCATTACACCTCTCCTAAGATTGTACTAACCTCATTAGGGGTCACAAGGAATTTGAGATTCAATTCCACAAACTAAAAAATGCTTCATCAGTACTACAGGCAAACCCAAAAGACAGGAACTTTTTCGTCATGCAGATTTCTGAAGAAGACTTAACAGCGGAAATTATATACGCCCAGAGCTTATTTAAACAACTATTCTGGATTAGTCACGATTGTGAGTGAAAAAGAATGATCGGTCGAGTTAGTTAAAGTGAATCGGAAGGTGGAACATTGGTGAATTTAGTACAGTCAAATGGTCCGATCTGATTTGTCTTCCGTTTTACCTGAAAGCCATATAACTTTTACAAGTCAGCTCAAAAATCATAATGTATGTCCCCCTAAATTGACTTCATGTCATGGAGGTCATGCATTCAGAAGCTATAAGTCTGCAATTAACAGATTATGCCATAATTGGCATGCCCAATCCGTAATGCAACATGAGAATTAGAAACATATTGTGATAGTTGATAGCCACAAATTGGCTTTATACATTAAACACGAATGCTACCAACAGCATTTAGAAAGCTATCGATTATCATACCAAAGAAAAACGTGGAAGGAGGTGAGAAGAACAAATTAAGTGGGAAACTTAGACAGAGTACTAAACACTCGATGATAAGTTCCTTTAACAGCTGAGCCTGAGTTGAATATTACCCAGAACAAAACCGTTTAATGATCTTGTCATCTACTTAGAATATGTTGGTAATGGTATAGAAATATTTTAATTCAGAGCTACCCTCTAGTTCATGTTTTAGTGTGTTGGTGATGAAAAAAATGCAGATTACACTTGAAGCGTACATTACATGTGTTTGAGATTTTGAGAATTTAGGTAGTAAGTCCTTACCGGAGACCATGGACTTGGTTCATGTTCAGATTTCTCAGGGGGTGAATTTTGTACAGCACCACCTTTCATGCTTAGAATGTCCTGCACAAAACTCCATATAAGATACCATATATATATATATATATATATTGGAACTTAAAGAGTTATATCAGAATGATAGAAACATCTAACTGGTTTACTGCTAGGATTTATGTCTCAAAGCAGTGTCAATTGATTACATTCTCAAATAGCTGATAGCAAACATTTTTGCAAGATTCATATACCGTAGACTAAGTAGCGGACAACATATTTTGGACATATGACCAAGAAGATAACCTAGTGAAACCTGCTGTGATCCATATTCGAAATCAAACTTCAAAAGTCTAGGACATGTGCCCATTGATACTAAGATGCTAATTAATTCTCCTAAATCAAAAGAATATGGATTACCTCTCCAGCAGCTTCCATGGCAGCCAACCATTCATCAGAAAATGGAATTGCATTTACGGGAGGTTTTGTCAAAGGATGATCTCGTGTCATACCATTCTCAGATTTCTTGCTGCCGTCAAAGAGAATATGATTAGACCTTAAAAACTATTTGAATACCTTATCACTTTCATTCAGAGGATAAAGGATAAGCCAAAGAAGCAACCTATCAAGACACACACACACTACAAAGCCAAGGCTTTTAATCACATACTTACATTACTTTTGCTGCCTCATCTTCTGAGAGACACGTGATATTGTCCAACTCTCCGTGCAGATCACCAACACGGTTAATAACACTCAAGCACATGTTATCGTCGGTTTCATCAGATGAGATACACTTCATCCCATCAACTCCTACACCCAAAGTACTTGCATTTGATGACGTCTGAACACTTTTAACCAACAAATATGATTCTCCACTAGTAGAACAATCTGCTTTACTAGCATCAATTACACTTTTTGTCTGATCTTTGCTCAACATCAAAGCTGAATCGAATCCCAAGGAGGTAGCTTGATCACAGAGCTCCATATCATGCCTTAACTTTGTATACAGAAAGGTGTCTGTTCGATTTTCATCCAAAGGCTCAATCCCCAAAGACCCAGATGATGTATCCACACGAGGGTCCTCAGCTATTTTTCCCACCCTAGAACCATCATCTTGTATTGCTAGTGGTACAAAAGCAACAACACTAGAACTTATTAATTCACTTCCATAAACATGACTATCTTCTGAGATAACATTCTCGACACTCCCAAGAAAATTTTCCTCCCTTAGTTCTTCAGAGCTAGAGTTACTTCCAATCAATAAATTATCATTCAACTGAAGACCATGATTATCCTGGGAAGCACATTCACAAAAGTTCGTGTCATGCCTGCACTCTGCATCAATATAGGTGTACTTATAATTTTCTTCTGAAGGCTCAGTCCTTAAAGAACCAGATGGTGCATCCTCCATGTACGAGTCCTCTACTTTTTCCACATCAGCACTATGTTGTATAACTGGTGGTACTGGAGCAACAATGAAACTTTTTGATTCATTTCCAAGCACTTGACTTTGTTCTGGAGCAACATTTTTGGCAGTCTCAGGAACAATTTCTTCCATTGGTTTTGCAGAGCTAGTGTTTTCCCCAAGCAATAAGTTGTCATTCAAATGCAATTCACCATTATCCATATACGCACATTCATGCATAGTGCAGGGATTCTGCAGCTCTGCTTGTTCTATAGAAATACTCGGGCTTCTGTCGCAGTTTCCAACTAATGAACTGCCATCAAATTTTGCATCTCCCATTTGTGTTTGATTAGTCATGTCATCTACTCCAGCTTCACCTCCATATGAGTGACCAGTATGCTTAATTTGAGATGGCTTATGAGAACTTCTCAACTCACACTCGGTAGAATCTCTGGCTTCTGGAAATATATATATACTGTTACTGAAATCTCCAATTTGAGACTCTTCAAGAGATCTGTTCTCATCGATCAAAACAAGATCACAGCTCTCTGTTTTCTGATTCTCCACGGGACGATTGGGCGAAGAAATTTCCATTCCCGCTACATCTACTACAAAATTATTATTCAGTCCAATCACTCCAATACCCTCTAGGACACTCCGATTGGAAGTCTGAGCACTTGGGGATAATGATCGCAGTTCTCTGCTCAAATATGAATCAAATTCTGATGTAGATTCAGTACTGAGCTTGATATCATGGCTAGACTGTCTTTCAACAGAACCACAATGATTTTCTGCCGAAGGAAATATCTCCATAGGACCTGAAAGTGCGGCCTCCACGTATGCCTGCTCAACCATAACATCCACAGCAACAACGCCATTGTACATTGTGCCTGGTTCCTGAGCAATACTGGCATTTGAGACTTCCGGCTCACTTCCACTCTCATGACTTCGTTCTGGAACAACATCTGAAATACTCTCAAGTGTATTTACCTTCCGAGGTTCTTCTGAGGGCACATTTTCTTCAAGCAATAAGTAACCATCCGAAAGTAATTCGTGGGTAATCTGGGAAGCTTGTTCAACAATAAAGCAAGGATTTCGAGGCCCTGTATGTCTTCTGGACTCTGGATCTCCTCCAGGTTGTCCAAAGACGTTGCCAAAATTTGAACATTGAGTATGCACCACCAAGGTACTCGAGCCACTGTTAAAGCTTTCAGCTAATAAAATAGCATCTTCAGCATGTGATTTACTAGTCAAATCACCCATTTCAGAATCATCTCTGTTTGGTTGTTCTGTTATTTCATTCCAATATTGACCAAAAGAACTGTCCAGTTCACTCCTGCTTGATGTTTGGGGTTTAAGATTGACATCTGAAATGTTTCCCTCACATTTGTGGGACTCTTCAAAATTTGTCTCTGAACATTGATACTTCGGAAGAGAAATTTGATCGGCTATGCTAACAGAAGAATTTGCTACTTCAGATTGTTCCCTAGACTGTTCATTTAAGATGACAAGATCTTTGCCTGAAGAATTGTAATCTCTGTCTTCCAGATATTGGTGCTCTGTTGTATCATTTGTTCCAGAAACACCTTCCACATGGAGACCGAAGGTATGCTGAATTGTACATTCGGGATTTTCCAAAACACTCCCATCAGAGTTCCTCCATTCTGGAGCATTAGTCTCCTTTATACGACTATTATGTCTCTTTACTTGATCATGAAATCCGCTTTGAGAAAGCAATCGGCTATCAGCCTTCTCCAGTTTTGCTTCAACATTGTACGAACTCTGCTGAACTTTAAACGGTTCTGCATGTTCTGCAGATTCTTTGTTAACATCACTAGTGTTTTGCATCTCTTCATCACCTTTTTCCTCTTCAAAGCTCTCGCAGTTACAAGGAACCTTTACTTCCAAAGTAAGTTTTGTTTTTTCAGGTGAAACATTATAAACAGAACACGAAGCTGACCATTCTTCACTACAGCCTGAAACCCTAGCATCACCCCTTGTTGAAGAATCGCTGACAATCTTGGGTATGTTTCCTGTAGCATGTGACGGCCTTCGACCAAGAGTGTCATTTGAGGCACCGGGTTTCCACAAACGAGGAATAGAAGACTCTTGGAGATTGCATGATTGAGTCGATCTCTGAGATGAGCCAAGTGAACTGGAAGATTTGGCCTGCAAAACAATCAAATGACAGAAGAAAGCTTCGATTAGCCTAATGAAATATAGTATATAAATAAGAGAACCCATTTGGATTGTTTTGGCTGTGGCTTTTGTGTTTAGCAGGAGCAGAAGACGAAGCACTAATCCCAAGGGCATTGTGTGAACTAATAAGAAAAACTCATTAGAACATCTAATCTGCTTCCTGCACCATATTTGGGCTAAAGCGCCTCTGGACCTGCTTCCGCTCAAACGGGCTTTTAGGCTCTAAAGTGCTTTCTAAATCTTGTCCAAACGGACTAATATACGGGTTTTTGAACCCAAAAGCATTTTTTAGTCCGTATGTACATTTTGAAATTGATTTCAAACAGGCCCTAACTAGTTTATGGGATTCAGCTAGGCAATCATACCTGACCAAAAAATCCCAGTGATGGAGATGGCATCCGCAACCCTGAAGGTCTTGCTGTTTGAATTGGTGAGGTCCCACCGGCGCTGTTAGACTTTTGAGGGAGAGAAACTCCAGATTTTGTAGATACGGCATAGCTGTGTAATGCCTGCATAAGTGGAAGTACCGGACCCGGGGTAACCTCTGAAGCTTCATTACGTTTGCTAACCAATGGAGGCCTCGGATTGATTGATTTATCAATTTTTAAAGTTGAGTTCCCCTGCACAATCAGGAAAAGATTAAACAGAAAAGGACAATAAATGGGGACAAAAAATTCCTAGTTATAATACATAAATGATTATTACCTATAGATGTTTCAACAATTACGAATATATAAACTAACACTTGAACAAGCTGTTTGGTTCTTACTGTATCTCTTCTAGTATGTTGAAGTGATGATTTAGAAGATGAAGATACACAACCAGGACCAGTGTTTGCTTTATTTGAGACATTTTTTGTGCTTCTAGAAGAAACCTTTATTTCAACAGTCTTCTGAAGGCTATCTGTTTTTTCAGAAATGAAGAAAACGACAGAAACCAGACAAACAAATCAGTTTCATCAAAATGAAAACAGTTTGTTTCACTATACCCGAATTAAAAACCAATACAAAGTCAGGCTTCGGACATTTGTGAATTTTAGAATGATAACCAGGTTGAGCAATCGGGTTACACTTGTAAAACGCATCACATTTTATCTGATGCAGGTATTGAACTTGATTTAACAATAGTTTCAAGAAGCACGTCAACTAATATACAGAAAGTACCTGATTGAGCAATCTGATTATGCTTTGAGTGGCTTGTGTTCAGCACAGTACTCTTAGAAGGTGTTGGAGCTGAAAAAGTATTTGACTTGGAAACTGGTATTCTAGGAAGCTTTGATTCTTTCATTGCAGTTTTTGTTGTGCTTGCATTTGCAGGCCTTTTCAGAGTACAAGAAAGTTAAGGCTGTCACTTGCCCCATTGGGATAGCTTTTTCAGGGCCAACAATAACTTACAACAGTTGCTTGTTTAAAATGTTGTGACCATTTGAGTTAGCTTTTTCACATCTTGCTAAAACAAATAATTCCTTTATAAAGCTAGAAAACTGCTTTTCTAAAAGCTCCACTGTGTAGCTTCTTCAGACAGTACTTAATCCACAAAGTGATTATTTTAAAGTTAACTCAAACGGGCTCGAAAAATATTAACTAACTCGAACATCACGATGTAAATCATCTAACATCCAACCAAATTAACAATAATAAAAGGATATGAAGATAACGGCAAGGGTCGCGGGCAAATCCTGCCTCTAGATTCAGTTCTTCGACAGTTGTTCAAAAGCACTTTTGGCGTGACCTGGAAGGACATAACAAACAATAAAACAGTAAGATGTACTGCGCTTGCACACAGAAGAGTATTTCTGTTAAAAGTTTCATAAATTGACCAAAGAGGTTGAACCTACATTGCCTTGAGACGATGAATCGTGTTTCAAAAATGAACCACCACAATTCTCTGTATTTTCTTTTTGGGATCTTGCAGGAATTCTTTTAAATATCTTTTCTTCGGGTACTCGCATATTTGCTGAACTACAGTTGGATTCACTAAAAGAAGACTTGGTCCCTTCTTCATGTATAACGGACAAGCCCTCCCCACTAAAGTGTCCAAAATGCCCACTAAGCACAGATAGTTCTTGAGAATCCAAAACCCCTGAAAAAAGAATTCCATGCTTTAATCCTATTCACCTTTCTAAAAGAATAGGTTTTTTAATGCATGTGTATGTATATTTATGTTATGTTATGTTAGTGAAGGGAAAATATAAACACCTTCTTCAGTAAAGAAAGCTCTGTCCCATGCCAAGCTTTTCCTTAAGTTGTATCCTCCACCCTTTTTCTTTCTCTTCATTTGTTGTGGCTCCAAACTCAATTTCGGCACGTCTGTTTTGTGCATATTCATATTCTCTTTGTTACTGCTACTGCTGGGAGATGAACAACGAGGTTTTGCTACCTTAACACCATCTTTCAAACTCTCTGCAAGGCAAGAACACATTTCAAATGTCATACCTTTATGGTTCATATAAAGTACCCAGTCACTGTTTCATCAAGGTTTTAACAACTGCATTTCTAGCTCTTCAAAGCATTCCTTTCGCATTACTGTTCAAAGCAAGAAAAATACTTCTCAAATGGTACCTACTTTCAAGGAATTTCATTGTTTACAAAATAAACTCTTTTTAACATACCAGTACCTAGCTTTAACACCTTATACTTACAGCCTGGAAGAACAAAGAAGAGCACAAAGATCTTAGACACCTTCATCCCTTTTAGTTATATGTCAGAAGGCAGAGAAAGGGAGGACGAAGAAAGAAACAAGGCCTGCATGCACCCTTTTCTAAGTGCATGTACCTTAGGAGGAAATGTGTTTCACTTCTTATAAATCACTTCAAATCAGCTCTTTGGAGGTGATAGTTTCGGGTACCCCAAAGAGATATATTTCCCCTAATGACAACTTCTCTTAATTTCTTTCCTGAAGCCCAAACAAGTGAACCAGACTCTGAGAAGGGGAAGAGTCTTAGAAGTTCTCTCTTCTCTTTAACCATAAAGTCTCAAACTATCATCTCTAGCCATTGGGGGTAAAATAAGGTTAAAAAAATAAACAAAAAGGAGCAAATTTATACATAACTTTTCAAAATGTGGGTTCTATATGCGGAAAGGAAAAATGTATTTTGTGTGAACAAAAGACAACTGTGGAGGTCACATGTGAGGGTGCTAAGTACCACACCCAAATACTAGTAAAAGCAAGAAAGGGTTAACATAGATGGTTGGGCATAAGACCTAATGGCTTAAGCTTTAGTGTCAATTTGGGGTTCCAACCAACATGTATGTCAAGCCTTCAATGTGTACTCTCTCATCTCCCCCAACAATAACAAACTGGACTCAAATGTATCAGTTACAAGAGATCTTAACCAGCAACAGACGTCAAGTGAAATAAAAATAAAAATAAAAATAAAAATAAAAATTATTAAAGGTTTAGTGGAATTGTGTTTTTATTGTAAACAACTGTACAATAGAAACCCAAACATGAAGGCCACATCAATCAGAAAGTCACAATTTTAAATTGTGTCTCAGTTCCTGAATCTCACACTTTGCTACTACTATGTGGACTGATTAATACGACCAAAAACCTAAAGAAAAACGAATATTTTTTTAACAGAGTCTAAAATGTAACAAGAGCAGGAGTGAGTCCCTTTTTTAAGAAAAATTAATCAAACAGTGACCAAACCCTAGAAGAAGAAGCAATCAATAAAATCGAAGACTAACTGTGAGGGGAAGCATGATGAAATCGGGCAGCAGAGGGAGTGGATCTGGGAATTTGAAGCGGCGAGCATGAGAAGTAAGGGGCGGAGGTGGTGGAGAGAGGCGGAATATGTGGGAGAAGAGAGTCGTCTTCTTCGCCGGAGATTTCAATCAGCGAGAGATCTGATTCCATTTTTCTCTCTCACTCTCTCTATATATGTATATGTACTAGTGGGTTTCCCTTGCAGCAGCCACTCTTCTTCGTCTTGGCCTTTGCCTAGGGTTTCTGCCTTGATTGTATGAGAAGTGCTCTGATATTTGTTTATCGACCCAGAAAGAGAGAGAGAGAGAGAGAGCGAGAGAGAGAGATTAAATAGTGGTGGAGATGCCTCTTTCTGCAAATGTAATGCAGATAACTAATAAGCAGAGGTGTTTTATGCTCTGTTTGTTTTTGGATCCGGTTTGCGTTTTATGCTCTGTTGTTTTTTTTTAAAACATTAGCGAGCGGGAAGGAAATATTTCCGACCTGAATCCATGAACCCGATGTTTAGCCCGAATCGAATCTGATCTTCTATGCTCTCTCTCTCTCTCTCTCTCTCTCTCTCTCTCCCTCTCCGTAGCCTCTCTGTACCCATAAGAGTTTTTTTTTTTAATTAGGGTCTAGTCCATTTGAGAGTGCATTTTAAGCATTAGGTCCAATAAGTAAAAAAAAAAACTAGTGAAACATCTCTCATATAAAACTGGACAAAATCCCAACGAGTTTTGAAATTTAAATAAAGACGCAAACAAATTACAAAAGACTTGGGTTGATGGACTTTTTACCCCCAAAAAAAATAAAAAAATTTCATCGGGTCCCCTAACCAATAATTTTCGCTAACAGAGGATTTAACACTAGATATCTATTTTTTTATTATTAATATTTATTTTTATTATTATTATTTATTATTATTACCATTATTATTATTCTTATTACTATTTTTTTTTAAAATTTTTTTTTTTTGGGGGGGGGGGGGGGGGGGTAATATTGTAAATATATTGATGAGTAACCATATTCATATATTTTAAATATATTGGAGTGCAATTTTGAGAGTTTGGATAACCAAATTGACACTTATTATGCAATTATAGAGACCTCCCTCATAGTTTTAGAAATTACACTAAAAATGATGTGTTCGGAATGCATGCTTACTAATTGATATTATACATTATTCTATCCTCATTCACTTATTTTAAAGGTTGATTTTTATACAGTATCAAAAGATAAAAATAAAGTAATTTACTGTTCGTTTGAATTGAGAGCAGCGGTGAGAACATAAGAGAAAAGTAACTCCTTAAAAGAAGAAAAGAGAAAGCAAGGTTTTTCTCCACCATATTTGGATGGGCAATAGAGAAGAGAAGAGAAACCTAGCTTTCTGTCATTTTGTTAGCTTTCATAAGAGAGAAGAAAAAAATGCATTTAAAACCAGCTTACCATTTTATCTTTTTAAGTGTGACATACTCAAGAGTGTATAGTGTTTTTAAAAAATGTTTCATTCTATTTCCTTCTTTTCTCTGGAATATCTTCGATTTGGAGAGAAACAAAATTGGACATTCTCACTCCAAAATCTGTACTCTTCTTTCCATTCCTTCCACTCAATCTCTCCACCCACACCAATTCACAACCCTTTCAGTGAAACTATTCTATCATGTGTTTCCTTTTTCAATTTTCACCTTCTCTCTTTTTCTCTCTCTTTTTTTTTTTTTAAAAAAAAATAGCCTCATCATCACATATTCCAACCGCTCGAGGGATTGGGTCAGAATAATGCTATGATTTCAAATTTGGAACCAATCCAGCATAATGATGAAATGCGTTTCATAAGATGCTCCAAGACACAATGCATTACAATTTACAACGTATAATCCTTGGCAATGCTTCGAAAACAAGATCATTCTTCAAACCGTAAAGATGATAAGGTCACATGGGTCAGTGATTCAACCGCCAGATCATCCGAAGTTGAACCGATTCAACCGCCAGATCATCCAAAGTTGAAACGTAGCGTCATAATTATGTACGTAATAAATATTAATAATAACTTGCAATAAAATATATGAAAGAATAAAAAATAAAATTAAACAAGCAAAAAAAATTCCGATTTTTCTGGTTCTATTTCCGGTTTTCCGCTTTTTAGAACTTTCCGGTTTACAAGGTCCTTTTTTGACCAGTCGAACCGGACGTCCCGGTTTTTAAAACACTGCTTAAGAGACAACATCCACAGAGAACAATTTTTTTTTTTTTTGTCAAGAAAGAAAGTACACATAAAAGAGGCAGATAAGAGAGATGTAACACCAAAGCAAGTTGCTAGATAATATAGATACAAATAGAGATACATGTATTAAGGGACTACAAGAGTACAAGTATTCTTTGATGCAATTACTTTGCACATACAACCTTGCAGTAGACTGAAACTAAATGTTGAACCTTTGCATGTACTACACTCCATTAATGAAACATGCCATTTACAATTTGAATCAATCATAAATTTTCAACACTAGATTAGAATCATTAGATGACATAGATATTGCAACAGCTTGTGTATAATTTCATTGTAAATCCTTTACTTTAGACCTAAGAGTCAAGAACTAAAAAGAGAAAAAAGGCTATGTGAGTACAAAGAAAAAGGAACCAATTTTTTTCCTTACCGATAAGGTGCACTAGCTAATGTTGCAATCTCTGGAATTTCCCATCAAACCCTCCTCCGAAGATACATCGTCCTCAGAAAATTCTAAGCCGTAAGTCTCTCCATCTTCTTCATCGCTCTCAATATCAGCTCTGGTGTACCTCCTTTCAACGTACGCCAATGCTTGTCTCCGGTGAAGCCGTAAAACATGCATTATAACATCAGGTGTGAGTGCAACTCGCGAATGGTCCTCTCTTCCTCGCTTATTAGACTCCATAATCTGTTCATAGACGAACAATTGCCGGTGAAAAAAAAAATAAAGAAACCAAATTCAGTAGCTTAAAAATTATTTCTGTGAAATCCCAATAGAATTAAGGATCCGTTTGGTTCATGGATTTGAGGAAAAGATAACACAAGGAAAGATTTTTTTTCCTTGTTTGGTTACCAAAGAAAACAGTGAGAAAATAGGACGGAAAGAAAATTGGGTGAAAAAATAAATTAAATACTTTGAACGAGTCATTTCCCTTCTTAATTCCATAAAGTGTTTTCCTCCATGCTCAAACAATATATTATTTGAAATCAAAACTTTTGAAAACATAATTGGAACCCAAGAAAAGAAGAAGAGAATGACCCACAGTAAACAAAATTTTTAATTTTTCTCTGTGTTTTCTTTTCCTTTCTCTCGCTAAACTATAAACCCAACAGAGCCTAGAGGGAAATCATTTTAGAAGTACCTCTTCCACATTGTAAGGCAGTGGACGAACATCTTTTGACATCGGAGCCCAGAGCTTTACATTCTTCTCTATTCCACAGGTAGCGAGAACAGGTATGTGCGGATGCGGTTCAAGTTGATTAACTATGTGTCGATCACCCACCATCAGTCGGGTAAGATTACCTCCCTTCTTCTTCCAGATGAATATATGACCACAGTCCGATCCGCTCAATACGTAGTCATCATTGGGACCAAAAAAGCTCACCCCTTTAACAGTTTGTGAATTCCTATGCCCCGAGAAAACTTGCGGTTCTTCCAATTTCTGCAATTCTTTTTCATGTTGAAAAGACAACGGAGTGGGACCCACCCCCATGTTCTTCTGGAACAAGTAAATGAGCTCGTCATTGTAAGAGACGAGCAATTCACTTGTGTTAGAGTAAGCCAATCCTGTGATATGAACATCGTGAGACTCAATCAAATGCCGAGGGCAAAATGTGTTAACCGGGCTATCTGAATTATTTGGTGCATCTCTTTGGTACTTTCTAATGTCATATACACGTGCATATTCATCAGAACCTCCCACGGAAAAATAAGTAGGATTTCTTGGATCTACCACAATGGAATTCAACCTTATGCTGCTTGAAGATTGCTTGTTTTCCATGAATGAAGAGCAACAGAAAAGCTTCGTTGCGGAATTAGTTCGAAGGTCGAACTGCGAAAGTGAGAGAGATGCCAAAACCAAGATGAGAAGAAAGAGAAGTTATTTAAGGCCAGTTTGCTGTTTGGGCATCCTAGGAATTTGAATAGGCTCAGCTGATTCACTGTTTGTAAAGCATTTGAACTTAAGGGATGCCATTCGAAAAAAAATGGTAGCTATTTGAAAATTTGTGCTTAAACTAATCTCATCTCAAGCCTTAGTTTGGTTCATGGACTTGGTGAGGAAAAAGAAAATAATTTGTTTCGTTAATAAGGAAAAGAAAATATGGAAAAAATAAACTTGAAGTCTTAAATACTGTGACTGGCTCCACTTCCTTTTTTTCTCGAGTTCCTATAGTATTGTGACTATTTTAAATTTCCGATATTATTTAACCACCGAGGAAAACAATAGAGAAATAGTGTTCTTCCCCCTTTTCCATTCCCCTTCTTTTTCTTTCTCTAAATCTGCAAACCAAACAGAGACTAAGAAAACCTAGAAAGGACCACATGTAGAGAAACTTGATGAAGTTCTATAGTTTTCTCAATCAACTAATTCAAGATGACAGAGATAATGCTAAAGTGATTCACAAACTGGGAATTAGCCAATTCAAATTCATGAGACGACCAAACAGGGTGCTACTCGTTTTATATGGAAAACATCATTGATTTGGCCTACATGATGAACAAATCCATCCTCTCCACAGCTAAAAAATACATGGGGACTTCCTGGCTCCACCGCAAGACTGTGTGCACGGCCTTGATGCAAACCTAACCCTTTTGTTTCGAATTGACCATTTTCAGAAACCAGGCCAAGCCTAACCTGCAAGGGAGAGAAATTATTCGTAATGATAGAACATGGATTAAGTCTGCAGATGAGCAGAGTACAGACAAGTTGGGTTCCACCCCGCCCCCGGTTCTTCACGTAGCTAGCTGAAAAATTAATTTACCATTAAGGACACAAAAAGAATCAGATAGAATAACTTGCGCTGTGTTTGGTACGAAAGTGGGTATTTTTGTGCCACGTGTCAATATGCATGCGTCAATATCAATATGCTTTATATGTAGGGAGGAAAATCAAAAGAGGGGTACAGATGGAGAAGCAGCATGGTAGAATGATAATCAGTTGATACAGAAGTTGAGTGTCATGGAATTACGTCGACTCCAATTCATGTCCGTAAATATAAAACAACATATCCAACTTAAAAGAGGAAGCAAGTAAGACGTGCTTATATGAGATAGTAAAAATTGTATGAATCTTTAAAATAAGTTGAAATAGAAGAGGATGTAACAACAAATAGTGAGTATGCATTGCAAAAATGTGATTCCAAACCCAATCTCTTAGACAAGTTTAAATGACTGATATATGATAACCAGACAATACAGGAAGAAGCTTTTGTCAATTACTAACAGCAGCCTATAATAAGGTAATGAAGAACTGAGAAAAATCAGGCTTCCAAATATTGCATAAAGTACAATAAACCCAAAAACCATAAAAATAGCTAGCAAAGTATTGGATGACCTTCAAGGCTCTGTTTGGTTCATGGATTTACTGAGCGAAAGGAAAACTAATTCCCTTGTATTTACCCTTGTGTTTTTCTTCATGCTTAAACAACATTAAAAATTAAAAATTTTCAAAATAAAATTGTAAAATACGAAAGAAGGAAGGAAAATTGACTCACAACACTTAAAATATATAATTTATTTCTCAGCTTATTCTCTTTTCCTTCCTAATTTCGGCATTGCTTTGCTTATTAACCAAATAAAGGAAAAGGTTTCATCTATGTTTTCTTTTCTTTCTCCCTCATTAAATCCATGAACCAAACACAGCCTAAAGGTTCGAAACAAATTCCCTTACTAACAGCAAATGACTGATCTTTAAATCAGCACATGCTCTGCATTTGGAACTAAATAAAAAAATTAAAAAATAAATAAAAACACATTCTTAAGCCAAGCAAACTGAAGAGGAACAAAGGAATTTATGAAAAGACTAACCTGGCCATCAGCAGCACAAGTAACTATTTTCGTATCATCCGTGAATGGCATGAATTTGGCTTGGAATATGTTGTCTAAATGGCCCGAAGGATAAGAAACTTTTAATGTTTTAGTTGCCCAATTCCAAATGATAACTTGTTTGTCATCAGATCCCGATATAAGAAGATCGCCCGTGGAGTTGAATTCCACTGTGTTTACACAACCCTCGTGACCATTTAACTTCCCGTACAGATCAATTCGCTTCACAAGGACCTGAAACAAAACGCACAAGAAAGTACAGTAAATCAACTAGCTCTAGTACTGCATCGTAATCTCTGCTGCATAAAAACACGAGCAGCATATATATATATACATATAAGCTTCTAAAACACGAAGACACTGAAGATCTTATAATAAGTTGGCATGAAAATTCGACCTACAATGAACATTAGGGCTACATTTGGTTTGCGGATTTAGAGAAGGAAAAAATAAAACTATTTCACTTGTGTTTTCCTCCATGCTTGGAAACATTAGAGATCAATTGTTCACAAAATGTAATAGTAACTCGAGGAAAAAAGGAAGGGAGTGACTCACAAACTTCAAAATTTTTAGTTAACTTTTTACCCTATTACTTCTTATTTTACCACAGTTTCCCTTATAACCAAACAAAGACAACAATTTTCCTCGATGTTTTCTTTTCCTTTCCCTCACTAAATCCGTGAACCAAACATAGCCTAAGTCACAGCATCGTTACTGTAAATACCATAATACGCAACACTTAAGGCAGTAAATGAACCAATCATGAAAGGGGGGTATCACTGACACTGATTATACAGAAATTTTGCAAGTAATTTCAAAACTTCATATTGATATACAACTTCATGCCCAAGTAGTCAAGTAACACCACACGCACTTTAAATATATATATATATATATATCTCTTGGAATTCTAACATTTTGTGAATTAGTTGAAGAAAAAAAAAAAAGATTGATCACATATAACTAGTAGAGAGAAATGTAATTTTTTTTTAATGCTCAATTAGTCAATTCTGGTTACAGATTTAGATTTAACTTACCATTCTAATGTGATGTGAAGTACAGTAATAAAATAAGCCATTTGTTTTCCTCTGACTGAAAAAGCATTTAATCACCATAAACACATAAATTAAATAGTATCCAAACACTAACCCATCAGACAAATTCTTTACCTAAACCGACTCATCAAAATTCTTACTTTGCAACCAAATCAAAAACCCATTGAACTATGTACCAAAACAATTTACACAAATCAATTATAATTTGGATATACGTATATGTTATATAGCATAAGAACACTAGTCTATGCAATCAGATGAAGTTTTATAAAATCAATTCCACTTTGATAGGAAATTAGTAGAGACATGTTTGTGTTAACTAAGAGAGGGAGAGGGAGAAAGTTTGAGAGTTTAAAACCTCTGAAGCGGAGATTCGACAACGGAATTTTCTGGGTTGAGATAAACCCATCTCTCTTCTACGAACCTCCAGAAACCCATATTCAGAACCCTTGTAAATAGTCTCCATGTTAGCACAATCTTCACAAAATTGGGAGGTGCAAATGAGTTGAAAGCATGTTAAAGCTCAAATCAATTTTATTCAATCTATGTGTACTGTATACATATATATATATATATATTATATATACACAGTCACAGATACATTTTCTGAAAAGTGGCATCGGAGGAACAACAGTGAGAAAGAGAAAAATACGTATGCAGTTGGTGAAGGTGCAAGAAAGAGGAAATGAAAAAAAACATTATATAATCAGAAAAAGGGTAAATTATATTCGCCTCCCCTGAGCTACAGGCTAATTACACATACCATCCTCGTACAATTGAAAATTACACCTACTTTCCTCGAGATTTGGGTTTGGTAACACTCACCACACAGTTGTGTTGAAATTTTAAGTGATGAAACATTAAGTGCTAGTAAAACAAGTGCTGAAATTTTAATTAATGAAATATTAAGTGATGAAACATTAAGTGGTGGAATTTATGAAACACTGTATTAAGTTGTTGGGTGGTTGAGTTAACTGAAATATCCATCACTTTAAAAATAGGAGCGTTTGGCAAACAAGTTGAAAAAAATTGATTGTTTTTATAAAATGACTAAAAAGAACAACATGCACTTTTGTTTTTCAGAGATTTTTGTCTTTTATCAACTTAAAAGTGAAATTAAGTGATTGTTTGAAAAACAAAAACTACTTTTTCAGCTGATTTTCTACTTAAATTTTCAACTAGTGTGTTTAAGTGTTGAAACCTTAAACTAACCAAACACTTCTGTTTTATAAAATAATCACTTTTTTTCTCCCAAAAATTCACAATTCATTATTTAATTTCTATTTTTTGCTAACCCAAACGGGCTCTTAGATGACTAACTTGGGGGCAGATCATTGGCAACAACTCTTGGGCTGCTATCCCACCAGCACCAATTAGCCCTTGACAGCGCGCACACTTACTAAATGATGAAATTGTCATACCTGAAATAATAATAATCATTTATGGTCGCACAAAGAATACAAACTTGTGCTGCAAAGTAATTCAATAGTGATCACATGAAGGCTCTGTTTGGTTCATGAATATTGTAGTGGAGAAGAAATGAAAATATGGAAAATATTTTCTTTGTTTGGTTACTAAAGAAAATAAAGTGAGGAAGAAATGAATGAAGGAATATATGGCAAAAAAAGGGTAAAATACAGCACCACCCTCTGAACTATCACATTTTTTCGCTAATACTCTCTAAATTTTAAAACTGAACAAACTCACCCCTGAACTATCCAAAATGAACAAATCATCCCTGAAAAAGGGAATTTAGTGTCAACAAATGATAGTTTAGGGATAAGTTTGTTCAATTTTAAAGTTTAGGGGGTGTTAGTGAAAAAGGGTCACAATTCAGGGGTGTTACTGTAATTTATCCTAAAAAATACATTAATAGTTTTGAATTTCGTTAGTCACTTCCCCCCTCCCTCCCCTGAATATTTGAAAATTACATTTTAATACACATAGCACCCCTCCCCACCCCACCCCACCCCACCCCACCCCAACAACAACAATATTGCATGTTTTACACCAATTAGTTTTAGGATGTTATATCATTTCCTAAAGAGTAATATTATTCTTCCCAAATTTTGCATCACAAATGCTTTCCCAAATTTTGTATTGCAAATGCTTCTCAAATACATGTGACAGTGGCCCATTCAGTGGCGGATGGATAGAGTCAAAATTGCCTTTTAACCTTAACATCCCCCTCCCCCCCCCCCAGAATTGCATGTTAACCTTAAAACCTTCAACCATTTTATAATTAGGCCCCACCTAAAAACTCAAAAAGCCTCCTAGTCTTATGAAAATTCCAAAATTGGTTTTTCAGTCAAGGAAGCTACTAGTTAGTAAAATATTTGCTAGTTATATACAATACCTAGTTATATATGATACTCTCACAATCTCTATCACATTTTTCAACATTCTAGCCGCCTCTCTTAGGAAGCTTCAGGCCCATGGACTCAATTTTACACATAATTGTGTATGAGTAAACCCCAAAAAAAAAAAAAAAAAACTCGCCTCAGAAGCACCCTCGAACCCTCGTATAGCCTAGGTCCCCCTGACCAAAAATCCCGACTCCTCCCTGCTCCCTCTTTTTCCAGAGTTCAATGAGTGTTTTAATTTCTAGTGCTAAATGCACCCACCAAAAATTCCTTTACATCCATTTGTACAATATGAGATGTCGCATGTATTCATCCTTAGTCCTCATGGCATAACGTTGGTGGAGAGAGAAATTGGTGGGTACATTTAGTAGCACTCTTTGATTTATTCGGACATGCTAGGTTCAAAAGAAAAGTACTAGTTGTCTCGCCTCCTCAGTCCTCACTCTATCATTCTAAATTTCTAACGTTCTTCATCGTTGTGTTGTAAGTCTTTGTATATGTTTAGGAGGAAATTTTGGTCATGATATTAGATAGGGTAAAGAATTATGCTATAAGCACCGAAGCCTACCGAGAGACTGCACCGATTTTGGTGGAGACCACCATTTCAAACACAAAATGGGTTAAACAATTAAACAATCCAAGTGTTTGTGTTTGAATTAATGGTGGTCTCCACCAAATCGGTGCACTCTCTCAGTAGGCTTCGGTGCTTATAGCTGTAATACCCTGTATTTTTGTAATATAATATATGAATAAGACCTTGTATGCTTCTTTTAATACTTGTATGAGCTTTCCCCTACCCTTGGTATAATTTGGATACCAATTGATTTGTATGAATACTAATCAATTGCTAATATCAATCGATTGACACTTTTACCAATCGATTGACATTAATACCAATTGATTGGAAGCAGCTGGGCAGATTCTCTTGCCTTGGCTGGGGTTTGTCCACGTGAACACTCAATCTCTATATATATGTGACCCTTTCCTGCGTTTTTCCTTTTCAGAAAAACAGAGAGAAAGAGAGTGAGAGGGAGCTTGTGTATGTATTGTGTGTATATATACACATATATATATATATATTCATACACTCACACATACACACAGAGATGGACTGAGAAGAAGAAGAAGATCAGGAAGAGAAGAGGGAAGAAGAAAAGAAGAGAAGAAGAGAGAGAGAGAGAGAGAGAGAGAGAGAGAGAGAGAGAGAGAGAGAGAGAGAGAGAGGGAGAAGCCATTGAAGCTCCAAGCTCCAAAACACACAACCAACCACACCCTAGTAACCTAAGGTGAGTTCTAAACTCACTTGGTAACTCATGATAGATGTTAGAGCACGTTTGAATGAATAAATGGAGAATAAATTCATATATTACCCGTTTTATGTTGCTGGACAGTCTTCACTGTGAAGAAAACGAAGTCCCAATCGATTGGACTTGTCCCAATCGATTGATATCCCAATCGATTGACATTTATGGCAATCGATTGACATATGATCCAATCGATTGAACTTTTTACCAATCGATTGATACTATTTTTATACCAATCGATTGAACCCTTGTCCCAATCGATTGGAAGTTGCAGAATGTTGATTATCTTGTTTAGTTTATATTATAATTGTTTAGTTGTTTATTTACTGTTCAGTATCTCCGACATGCTTATTGTTGTAATACAAACGTAATAATGGGATAATGCGACGTAGAATCATAGTAACAACGAGGTTAATGGATAATAGTTGTGACGTTGGAAGGCGTAATAATTGTGAATCCTTTGGAGTTAACATTTATTTCATTCAGAGTAGTCAGGCCATATTGGGATTGTCAGGTATCGATATTAGAGTTGAACTTAAGTAGGTTTGCTAAGATTCGGAAATCTTGCGTGGACGGGCTTTGGTCGATCATATGTTCTTAAAAGCGGTAGACAGACGAAGGTGTCTACGACTGTGGTGGACTAGACCATTTGCCCTAAGATAGCCAGATGATCTAATCATATGTTCTTAAAAGCGGTAGACAGACGAAGGTGTCTACGACTGCGGTGGACCGTGATCACTGGTAGACGTCACTAAGTCATGGCTATAGAATAATGTACTATTGCTTAAAACGTTATATCCCTGTAGTGCGGTGAACTGTGCATATGTTCTTAAAAGCTGGGGATGGACTGACATGGTATCCATGATTGCGGTGGACTGTGCATATGCACTTAAAAGTGGTGGACGGAGCAATGGTGTATCCTTAAGAAATGAAACTACTGTCGAGTCTGTTCTTCTATCATAAGGTATCGTCGGTCTTAAAATGAGTAAGAAGTTAGTAATCGAATCATCAGAATGATTAAGTAGTTACCCTCACTAAATCTTAATGGTTATCGTTTATAACTTGTTATAACTTCAATAGTTGATACCCTGTTAGTATCTAATTCACTCAGCTTTCATTAAGCTGGTAGCGTTTATGCCGCTGGACATTTCCATGCTCCAGCGCACCCTGGTTATGACTATACAGGTGAACGACCTGCGGGCGAGAACTAGTATGCCAATTACGATGTCCTGACGGAGGACTACCCCGAAGGAGGTCAGGCAGAGGAAGACTACTACGCCGAGGACTACCCCTACGCCAATTGAAGATTAGGCTAGACTGTAGTTTAATTATCTTTACTATTTTCTAGACCTTTTGTAATTAGGCATATGTTGCCTTAACAATTGTACTTACGCTGTATTTTGTTTGATTTGAGACTCTGATGTGTAATAGTTAGTAACCTCGTTTTGACATTAAGTTATGTGTTAACCAGAACTTAGATTTCATTCTTGTTATCTCCTTTAGTTATTGTCGCTTAGTACTGCGTGGTGTGGACAATCGTGTGACTTCACCAGTCACTGTCTTTGGACCCAAAAAGGAAATTTATTTTTCTCTATTTTTGCCGTTCTGGGGCGTGACAATAGCATAATTTAAAGTTGAAAACCACTCATGCTAAAACAAAGTGTATATTTTGAGCAGGGCCGGCCCAGAGTTTTCAGGGACTCTAGGGGAGCTTCTAAAATAGGGCCTTCTATTTATTAACACAAAGTATTTAATTAAAATAGAACACAAAAAATAATCTTACATACAGTTAACTTTAGAGCAATCCACTTTACAATAAGGTAAAAAGTATTCTAACCTATCACTATACATTACCCTTCTTGCATTTTAGTCGCAAAACAAAGCGTTTAACTAACATGCGATAACCTATACATTACCCTTTTCTTGCATTTTTAGCCGCAAAATAAAGTGTTTAACTAAAATGCGATACAAAAAATAACCTTACATACACTTAACTTAGAGCAATCCACTTTACAAGAATGCAAAAAGCATTCTAATCTATCACCGAAGTCGGTATAGAATGTTGATGGGAAGGGGTCTAGGGTTTGTGGGGTTTATTTCTTTTTTTTTTTTTTTTGGAATGAAAGTTTGGTTTGGCAACACTAGGAATATAGCCTATATAGGATATAGGTACGTGGTATGTATCTTGTGTTTTGAGTTATATAGGAGAGTGGACTTTAGTTTGTATTCGGCTTGGGGCTTTTTCTTTTGGGCTGGAAAAAGCTTTTGGGTTAGTCTAATAAAGAAGTATATATTTAGAGAATTGGGGGCCTTAAAATATGAGAGAATTGGGGGTCTAGACGTTGGCCTATGTTGCCTTTGCTCGGTGCTGGACCTGATTTTGAGATCAAAAGTTACAAAATTTTGAAACTAAAATTACTAAAATATATGGTACAACTAAAATCACTAATATGCACCCAAATTATTCGCTGGCTTCCTCCATGACCAAATCCTAAATCCACCATATATCATCAATCAGAGTGAGAGAGAGAGAGAGAGAGAGGGGGGGGGGGGGGGGGAGAGGGAGTTGGAGTTTACCTTGAAAGATCTAAATCAGCACCTACTCAGGCGAGAACGACAGACCGACGGCGAGACCCACCAACGGAGCCGACAAATCCGGCAAGTCCAGGTGAATTTCCTCTTCAAAAGCACTTTTTTTTGGCATATCACAAATTTTGCCTCTTTTTTGGCATGGAATTCTTGCATTGCGACTATTCAGTGAGATGGTTATGTGTTTTATGAATTGGAAAGTGACTAAACCAATCAGTGCACATATAATAAAGCAAATCTTTTAGACTTCTAGTTCATGAAATTAAAGTATGTGCATTTTATGGTGTTAGGACCCAATTCTACTTTGTAAATCTTGAGTCAGAATCATTTTGGGCTCTGACTTCCTCTTGGTGTTGAAACCAGCATTGGCGATTTTGAACTTTTAACCGTATATTTGGTCGATGAGGCATAATACATAATGGTGGAGGCTGGAGCACTCACCAACACCAAGTGTAGATACAACAACCTCTAGCACATGGAGGAGGCTGGAGTCATATTTCAATAAATGAGAAAATTAAGTTCAAGGGTCAAATGAAAAATACTACTTCTTTTTGTCTCCACACTTGGATTCAATCATCCTAAGAATGTGAAGTTGTGAACGCTTTTCATCGACCTCTAAGCTACCGTTGACCTACCCACAGAACCTATATGAACAACAATTTTCCATGACCCTATAGAACATGTAGAATGATTCTGATGTTGTAACCTAATTAAGTGATTTACTTCATGTCATGATGGCATGGGGGTGTCTGAAAAGAGAGTTTTGGTACACTTGTTCGACAAGGCAGAACTTCTATATCTGGATTTTTTTTAAATTGTTACTAGGAAGCACGAGGAGGGTTATAGAGTTGTAGTTTTGTATTCCCTTACACGGGGCTCTCTTGTATAATCGAAGGTGAGGAGACCAAAGTTGGCATAGTGCTGGAGTGTGACAAACTGCTTTTGCTTGTCATAGTACTACCCAAATATGGTTTTCTTGCTTGAAGAAAAAAAGACGCAAAAATCCAGTTCATAGGCTCGTGTAAGCGTTGGGAGGTATGCAAACACATGCAATAATCACTTCACTAGACATATCTTTACACCTAATTTGACGAGTAGAATAAATTGCACATATGCACTATTATGTCATCCAAATTGAGTTATATACCTAATTTGACGAGTTGAATAAAATGCACCTAATTAATTGAAATACTTTACCATTAAAGAGAGACTTGATAATGATTTGGTAGTTAATGTTGTTGCAAACTCTGCTACTTGTTGTTTTGACATGACAAATGAATCTTTGCGGTGGTACTATTTAGAATTGTGTAAACTCATACTCATTAATGTACATTTGCATCTATGCTCCTCTAAAAAAAAAATTTATAAATTTGAAATTTTCATATCCTGGCTGATGTCCCACATTTCAACTTTCTTTATGACAAAAGAGTGGTCACATAAGTTCTCTGACATTCTTTCTAGTCAAAAGTCAGAATTATGGGTTGTTCCCCTTTACTGTCACAAGACTCGGAACCTAATATGGTTTTACCAGGTATACATTTCAACTATTACAAGATGAGGAAATCCACAGCCGATGAGAAGATTCTCAGCTACAACGATGTAGTACTCAGGAGATTAGATCTTGACATTCTCAGCGGTCCGTATTTTCTCAACGATCGCATCATCGAGTTTTACTTTACTTACCTATCTTCATCCTATCCTTCGGAGGCCATCCTATTGGTTACACCTTCAATTGCTTTCTGGATAATGAACTGCCCAGATTGTGATAGCCTGAAGGACTTTCTCGAACCTATGAATCTTTCCAAGAAGAAACTGATAATCTTTCCTGTGAACGACAATGATGATGTAACCAAAGTAGAAGGCGGGAGTCATTGGAGCTTACTTGCATATGATAGATACACCAATACATATGTGCATCATGATAGCAGTGGAGGCAGTAACTCAAGGCACGCCAAACGACTTTATAAAGCTGTCGTCAGGTACATGGGGACTACCGAAATGGCATCCTATGTTGAATGTACTAGTACTCCGCAACAAATGAACGGTTATGATTGTGGGTTGTTTGTGGCAGCTATTGCTAGAGCTATATGTCAATGGTATGAGAGTGGTGGACCAAAGGATGATGAGGGACTTTGGTGTTCTGCTGTAACTGAGGAGGTTTCTTCATCTGTAGTAAAGGAGTTGCGTAATGAGATTTTGGGGCTGATTAGAAGTTTAATGGCCGTGAAGTGAAAGAGTTTTTATATGTATTGGAGCATTAATTAGGCTTAAGTACAAAATGTACCCCTGAAGTTTGGTACTTGTCTCATTTTAGTCCCTGTGATTTCAATGGCATCAATCTAAAGTATTTAAATAGAAGCAATATGGTCCAAATGTCCTATTCTGTCAGAAAATTTGATAGAATTCACCCACTGCTATGCACAATTACGTTGATAAGTGAGTGGGGAGATTGGTGGTGTTCCATTTATGCCCCTAAAAAGTGTGACAGTGCGTAGCTAGTGACTAGTGAGTAAATTTTGTGAACTGTTTTCACAGAATTGGATATTGGGACCACATTTTTAGGGTAAATTGATGCAATTGAAACTATAAAGACTAAAATAAGACAAGAACCAAACTTTATGGGTATATTTTGTAATTAAGCCTAATAATTATTGTGTAATCCGCGTGAAGTGTCCTACTGTATTTCAAATTTTTTTTTTTTTTTCATTTCTTGTATTAGTTAAGCGTGTGGAGAACGACTCTTTGAGAAGAAAGAATCGGTTTAGTTGTCCATAACTGAATCAGTTCTATAAATTTAAGTGTTAATGTTTATTTCTTGCACATAATTGTGTTTGGAAGATAAGTGAGAATGAGACTGAACTCCATTTGATGTGGTTTACTTCTAAGTTCTATCCGAAACCAAACAAAATTCATCCCACAAATTTGAGGATAATTAGTTGTTACTTGTGGAGCGTTTGGACGATACGAAAAACTTTGTAAATGCAATACAATGGGAAGTTCCCTTACAATCATCAAATTAACCAAAAAACATATACCTCAATAAAAACTAAATAAACAAATACAATGTCAATTATAGAACCCCTATAAAAATAAGTACAGTAAAGCAAAAGTGCAAATGTTGTGGGAACATACTGGTAATTCCGTAATTGCATTACAGATTAAAAATAAAAAAATAAAAAATTCATCAGCATCTGTTCTTTGGTGGCTGGTGCCAGCTCTAAATATACTCTCGTATGATCAAAACCATGTCTTGATGTGTGAAAAAAGAAAACAAAATTTCAAAAGTTGTTAAATAATCACTCTCTTGAGCCCTGCATACATATAGCACAAACCCAACAAATTTGTCAAAAAAGATGCAAACAAACTATGATTAAACAAAAATGATAGGGATACACACCAAACAACACACTAAACGACACATCAGTTTTAAATGCATGTACCTTGTGCTGTGTAAGTGATGCACAGAAAAGTGTGAAAAATTCAAACAGCACAGGGTACATGCATTTAAAACACAGTGTGTCGTTTGGTGTGTATCCCTATCATTGTTGATGATTAAAAGCATTTAAAATTTCACACATTCAGAATTCAGACTGAGTCCCCCCCCCCCCCCCCCCCCCCCACCCACACACACACACACACACACACACACACACAGAGCTATTTTTGCTTTCACTGCGTTTGACAATGTACCACTTAATTGAAAAAGCAAAACCCACCGAAAACTTTTAAGTGAAAAAATTCTACTGAAAATAATCACACTGAATGCAGTCTATTTCAGTAGTTAAAACACTGTTTTCAGTATTGCAAACTCAATTACTTGAAATTTTCAGTATTTAAAATTCAACACTTAATGTCCCAGTACTTAATTTTCACTTTTATCAAACGGACCCTTAGTCTGCTAAATTGTTGTCTAATTTACTTAGAGATGGAAACTATTGGAGAACACAAAACAACCATATCTCTACTAGTACTACATATTCACTCAGAGGATGAACTTTGCAAAGATGGGTGACTATGAAAAGTCTACTACTGTACTCAATTTGTTCAGATAATGGAGTGTCTTACCGAACTTAAAGGTCATTCATGGCATGCTTATGTCTGCCGGGTAACTTCCCAGCACTCTCAAGAATGCCGCCATCTCCTGCAGAATGAAGTGTATTTTCTCATATCATCCATTATCAAGATTATCAATCACTATTTTACTTAATTAGTACAAACAAATAAGAATAAACTTCAATCGCCATTGAACTAAATGACATTTACAAGAAACCACACCTTCAGATGCCCAAGAGCATTCTGTGCATTTTGATCAGCCATTGATGCTTCGAAATCCACATAGAATAGATATGGGAAGTATCTGTGAGAAGTATAAAAAGCAATCAGGAAAACATAAATGCACATCGCATAATTGATGCCAAAATACTAATAGCATCATATATATATATAGGGCGCTTGCTATCCTCGTAAATGTAGTAGGATAGCATATGTTGGATGAGAAAAAGTTTTTGCTGTCTTATTAAAACGAGGGTAGTAAAGTAATTTTCACAATGAGGATACATCTAAAAGAACCCATTTTTTATGAATAAAAATGTCCACCACCTCACTAAAATGTTGACACTACAGTAAATGTCCAAAGGATCTAAATAAGTTAGTTTAGTGCCCTTAGTGGTAAATACTTAAACGCCTTTATTTAAATGAGGTGGTGAGAACTTTTATTAGTCCATTCAAAATTGAACGCAATGCTATCCTACTACAAGCAAGCCCACACAGAAACGCACACACACACACACACACACACACACACATATATATATAGATTCTATGGAAATATTGTGGACTATTTGCTGTATGTACTTTGGGAACCCGTTATTGCCATCATCAAGTGCTCGCAGTGCCTGCTTCTGGAGGGGACGACTTTCAATCTGGTTCAACAGTATCAAAAATGGGTGTCAATACAGCTCGCCCGAACAACATATTTTCAATCCTGAGAGATGGGACAATAAAAATTGCTCCGCAAAGAAGCATATACCTTAGTAAGGTTGACTTCCCTCATTGCAAAAACGGCTAGTGCCTTGAATAGCATCCCAGGACCTTCCTCAAGCGAGAAGACTATGCTTGTCTGAAGGTATAAAAATATTCCTTAGTGACACTACCTTAATTGAATTGTAAAGACTAATAAGATGAAACCCATGTTTTGCTGCAAATGTGAAACAGAATCATAGTAACTTATTTCTTTAAGGCTCTGTTTGGTTCGTGGATTTAGTGAGAGAAATGAAAAGAAGACACCTATGAAAGGATTCTCTCTGTTTGGTTAGTAAGCAAAACAGTGAGGAAAAGAAACTAGGTTAAAAAGTAAAATTTTCTTTTTTGAATTTTGTGAGTCAATTTCCTTTTTTCTTAAATTTCTATTATCCTATCCTACATCGCCCGGACATAGTCCACCCCCTCCCACGCTGTGCTTCTTATAAGCCTGGGTAATCCTCCCCTCATAAGGCATCTTTTGAGGATGAGTCAGACCCATGGGACTTTCTATTTGGTATCAGAGCTGAGTTGGGCTCCCTTCCCTAGTTGGGCTTTCCATGTAGATGTGGTCCGGGGGGTGTTTTTCTTTCCTTCTACTTTTCCTTTTCCAAATCCACAAATCAAACAGAGCCTAAATATCCATTCATTCATTGAGAGGGCTAACCTTGAATGGCTTATCGGTGCGAGGTATTATGGGCTCCCTTGCAAGCATTAGAAATCGAGTGACATTGTCGGAGTCATCCTACCGGAAGAAAAGAATGAGTTAATACATCATGATCCACACAATCAAGTGATGTACATTATCACATCAGAACACTGTCACATATATAAACACTAACCTGAATATCTTGGGCAAGTATGTTCATATCATAGATACTTGCGGCAGCGGAGCTAGCAACTGCTCCTGCATCTTTGAGTTTGTGAAAAGCAACATGCTACAGGTTTAAAGAAAATTTGAGCAAGTTAAATCCTGAACAAGCAGGAAGAATCTTGCTTTAGACCTAATTCATCATCTGATAATTCATAATTAAAAACCTATAATCAGAGAAGACATTAATTCATATTTGGTCTAATCTGTCTAAATTGGCCCAGGAGGCTTCAACAAATCATCTGGTCAACTACCAAAATATACCTACCTTCGCTGCACCGGCAGTATCATCCACCGCTTCTCTCACCATTCCCAACTTTGTCAATGTGTTCTCACACTGCGCAAGAGCCTGAATTATTACAAAGTTCTAAATTAATTTGAAGATCCTCCCCAAATTTATGTACATATATATTAATATTTCTTTCTACCAAATATCTATTGATATATAATATTAAATTTCTGAAGTAAAGGTTACCACACCTGTGGATGGCTTAGAACCCTTTTCAGGTCTTCAATTTTAACACCATGGTTGGCTAGCAGACAATGTCGGATTGAAAGTTTCACTTCGCCAACAATATGCAACCGATGCCGAAGTAGAAGGTCATAGTTCCTGTGAATACTTCCCCCAAGAGAATTTTCAATTGGTAAAACTGCTCTGTCGACAAGCCACCTTTCAACAGCCTGCACTCAAAAATCCAGAGGACAATAAAGTCTTTTTAGTCCACATTTGACAAAGACTAGAAGCAAGCAGTTATCAGTTATCACACAGAAGTTCCAACCATATATATTATCCATTAAATCTTCTTTAGTTATATAATGGTTGGTATTTGTTGCAGCTGACCAAGCAGAAAAGAAAAGACAAACTCAGTGCAAGAGACTCCCATCATTCCAGGGCCTGGGGAGGGGTTAGATATGCGCATCCATGCCACTGCATGCTGAGAGGCTGCACATGCCAAACGAACCTGTATGTATCATAATGGGGCAACCTTATCCTAATATATTTTTGCTCATCCAGTTCTCTATGGATACCAAGCCTGACACATATAGCACGCTTTTCACAACCGTCACTGAAAAGTCACTCGATGAGACATTACAAATTATTGATAAGTAATAAGTTAATAACTGCATGATAAATTTGTTGAACAATTATTTTCCAAGCTTAGAGAGAACAATCTTTCCTCTGTTATTTTATTAGATGGTAAAATACAATAAAAGACTAAATTACAAGATAGTCACTCAAATATAAAGAACTATACTCAACTACTAATAATAAAAATAAAATGCTCCAATACTCCCCGTCAAGCTGGTGCAAAGATATCTCTCATACACAGCTTGCTAAGAAGAAGTGAAATGCCCTACTAGCAAGGCTCTTGGTAAGGACGTCAGCTAACTAATCTTCGGATTTTCACAAATGGCGTACAAATCTTCCCACTGCTTAGTTTTTCCTTGATAAAATGACGATCAATTTCCACATGCTTAATCCTATCGTGCTGAACATGATTCTGAGCAATGTCAACGGTTGCTTTATTATCACAGTATAGCTTTATTGAGTCTTCAGGATTAAAACCAAGATCAGACAGGATAATCTGGATCCACAACAACTCGCACACCCCTTGAGCCATGGCTTTGAACTCCGCTTCGGCACTGGATCTAACCACCACGGGTTGTTTTTTTGCTTCTCCAAGTTACAAGGTTCCCTCCAACAAAGGAACAATACACGGTTATCAATCTTCTATTGGTAACCGATCTGGCCCAATCCGAATCTGTATAAACTTCAACTTGAGTGTGACCATGCTTAGCGAAGAATAAACCTTTCCCAAGTGCTGACTTAAGATACCTCACAATTCAGAAAACAGCGTCAAGATGAATCTATCTAGGAGAATGCATAAACTGACTTACCACACTCACTGCAAAGGCAATGTCGGGTCTGGTGTATGAGAGATAAATCTGTTTAACCATCATTCTCTGATATCTTCCCTTTTCTACTGGTTCTCCCCTAGATCATCACCAAGCTTCATATTAGGATCTCAGTGGAGTATCCACTGCCTTGCTTCCAAGCACTACTGTTTCCTTTAGTAAATCCAGCACATATTGTCTCTGGGAATAAAAAATCCCATCTTTGGGTCTGGCCACTTCAATTCCCAAGAAATATTTTAAACTTTCCAAATCCTTGATTTCAAATTCCTTGGTTAGGTAATTTTTCAACTTTCCTATCTCTTCCAGATCATCTCCAATGAGAACGATATCATCAACATGGACAATTAATGCTGTCAATTTACCACTTGAAGAGTGTTTAATGAAGAGTGTATGATCACCTTGACTTTGTTTAAACCCATACCTGGGTAATGCCTGAGAAAACCGATCAAACCTTGCCCTCAGTGACTGCTTGAGCCCATACAACGACTTTCGAAGACGACAAACCTTCCCTTTTGTTTTGGTATCATCAAAACATGGAGGGGCATCCATGTACACTTCCTCCTCTAAATCACAATGAAGAAAGGCATTCTTTACATTGAATTGATTTAGCGGCCACTCCAAATTTGCACCAAGAGATAACAGAATTCTAATGGAGTTCATCTTGGCCACTGCAGCAAATGACTCCTAATAATCTACTCCATAAGTCTGAATAAAACCATTAGCTACCAATCGGGCTTTATACCTCTCAATCGACCCATCTGCCTTGTATTTCAAGGTGAACACCCACTTGCACCCTATTGTCTTCTTTCCTCGAGGTAATTCTGTTAATTCCCATGTGCCATTTTTTGAGAGTGCTTTCATCTCTTCAACCATGGCAGACTTCTACTTAGGATTAGACAAGGTTTCCTGGACATGGTTAGGAGTGGACACAGAAGAAAGACTGGACACAAAAGCTTTATAGGATGGAGACAAACGAGAGTACGAAACAAAATTAGAGAGAGGATGTTTAGTACATGTCCTAGCACCTTTACGATGAGTAATAGGTATGTCTGAATCATTACCAAATGAAGGAGTACGAGATGATGAGATACCTGGATCATCGTTGTGGGTATCATTATTCACCAACCTACCCGTGAATGACACGTGTCGCTCCTATCACATGAAGACACCTCATTACTTCTGATGGATAAGGGATAAAGGCAGTAGCCGTACATCGAGACACTCCATATATGCCACGGCGCAAAGCTTACACTACTTCATCACGACTCACTTGGACATTCCTTGGAAGTACTCAGCTTAGATAGACCTCGATTGGGGGTAGGTCTTGGTGCATTATTACAGTACCGCGATATGGTCATTCTAGACCGTGGCACGCTTAAGAGCAGAGCTCGCTTTGTCTTATCGGGAATTCTCATATTATGTGGCTTGGTTGGCTTAAGAGCAGAGCTCGCTTAGGAAGGTCGCGACGGTCTCTTCCGCGATACACTTCCTAAGCCTTTCTAAAAGTCAGTGAGACTATCCGAAATAACTCTCAAGTACACAGCGAGGACATTCCTTGTGTTGTCTACGGGCGACACGTGCCATTTGGGTACGCCTCAATAGGAATGAGCCACGTCAGCAGCGCTCATTCCTTGGCACGTATCCCAATTGCTATAAATAGGAACAGTACCCTCAGGTGTGACATATGAGATTCTGGGCATTCAGAGAGAATTTCAGACATTTCCCTTGGGATCCATGCATTTATGAGCTCATTGTGAACATTCCTTCAGACATTCGCTCGACCATTAATTGCTTGGGTTTCTCTTGAAATACTCCCACTCACTTCCTTTAGTTTCTCTCTTTACCTCCTTTCCACTTCCCCACGAGATCCCCCCAGCACTATTGATTCTTAGATTACTACTCTCCTACAAACTCTTCCATCTCATCCCACCCTACCACTCATCATTATTATTACCTACAATCGTCACTAGAAGAGATTGGCTGGAGTGGAGGGAAAGGAATAACTTCCATATCTGCTGCCCCAAATCTTCTTCTCTCCTTGTTCTTTGAATAGGTAACTCTTTCCCTTTTGTTACAATTTTTTACCCTCTTCAACATTTTCCTCTTTTTCTTTTTCTTTCTCTCTTTCTTTTTCTCTTTCTCCCACATACTCCTCTTCATGTTCTACTTCCCCTTCTATGGATTTCTCTCCTCCTGACTTTACTACTCCCTCCTCTCTTTATATTGTGAAGGGAGCAATAGGCACAGGCATCTCTTCCACGCTCATTTTCTCCCCCTGAAAAGGTGATTGTGGAGACTGAAAGTAGGACTGTGTCTCATGGAATGTGACATTCATAGAGACGTACACCGACGAGAAGGAGGATGATAACATTTGTACCCCTTTTGTGTGGGTGAGTAACCAACAAAGACACACTTCAGAGAATGCGGGTCAAGTTTTTTCCTGGAAGGGGAATGGTTGTGGACAAAGCAGATGCAACCAAACACTTTAGGAGGAATAGCAAACACAGAAGATGGATCGAGGAGAACTTCAACAGGAGACTTCTTATTAAGGACACGGGTGGGCAATCTGTTGATGAGGTAGGCAGCAGTTAAAACTGCCTCCGCCCAATAGGACTTGGGAACCTGCATAGAAAACATCATAGACCGAGCACTTTCTAGTAAATGATGATTTTTGCGCCCGGCAATTCCATTTTGTTGGGGAGTATTAGTACAGGAGGTTTAATGTATCATGCCATGTCCAAGGAAAATTTTTTCTAGAGCACCATAAATGTATTCCCCCCTTTGTCAGAACGCACAACTTTGATAACAATGCTAAATTGAGTGCAAATCATACTGTGGAAGTTTTTGAAAATAGAAAACACATCACTCTTCTCTCGCATCAAATACACCCAAGTAGTACCAGAAAAATCATCAATAAACGTAACAAACCACTTATACTCATGCAAAGAAGAAATGTGGGATGGACCCCAAACATTAGTATGAACAATTGAAAAGGAATAGTACTTTTATTCAAACTCAAATTAAAAGAGGCACGGTGATGTTTGCCAAGTTCACATGCTTCACACATAGCATTTGTAACATTATTATTATTTATCAAAGACGGAAATAAATGACGAAGAAGGGAAAACGAAGGATGTCCTAGTCTCTGGTGCCACAGCCAAGCCTCTCTAGGGCGTGTTTCTCTCAAAGAATAATGAGCCCTCTGAGTCAAACTTCCACCTCCACTATCCACTTCATTAGGCAGTAGAAAATAGAATCTATTCTTCTTCCTACCATTGCCAATCACCTTCTTGGTGGAGAGATCATGAAATACATAGTGAGAGGGAAAAAAGGTAACACACCAATTAAGGTCACTAGTTATGCGACTAATCAAAAGAAGGATAGTCGAAAAATTTGGTACATGAAGAACCGAAGATAAAGACAGAGAATCAGAAGCGTGAATAACACCTTTACCAGAAATAGAGGAAAGACTACCATCGGCAGCTCTAACCTTATCTTTACCTGAACAAGGATTGTAAGTAGAAAAAAATAGTGGATAGACCAGTCATATGATCTGAGGCCCGGAGTCAATGATCCATGGTTGCGGAGAATAAGCATTTAAAGCACAAGTAAAATTAGCAACATTTCCTGCTTGGGCAAAAGAAGTAGTAGAACTTGTAGAGGTGTTCAACTGTGCCATAATGCGCCTCAGGGTCCCCAGATCAGTACTACTAATACCACCAGTAGCAGGTGAAGCAGAGGATATCTCTTTGGACTGATGAGTATCAAGACACGTGGATAAGTGGGCTTTGGGTCCATTACCGTGGCCACCAGTGCGGCCTCCACCTCTTCCCCTTGGGAAAAATGGACGACCATGAAGCTTCCGGCAGGTAACACAAATATGTCCTGGCTTATTACAGTAATCACACCACTTATCTTTAGCCTCAGAACCCTCGGAAGTCTGATCCTTCCGTGAATTATAGTTGGGAGCCTTACCCATTTTCTGACTAGAAATACCAAAGTGGATCGATTGGTGGGCTTTGGGGAAAGCATAGCAGAAGCTGCAGAACGACGACTCTCTTCGTTCTGAACATAGGCAAATGCCTCTCGAAGTGACAGTAATAGCTCCATCCCAAGAATTCGACTTCTCACCTGATCGAATTCTAAATTAAGACCAGCTAGAAACTTAAAGATTCTTTCACTCTCAATATACTCCTTGAAACTAGTGGCATCCGTGGAGCAAACGGGACAATAATTCTTCAAGTGATCCAGACGCTTCCACATAGTACTCAAGGAGGTGTAATACTAAAGGATAGACCGCTCACCTTGTTTGCCCGCCTCAATATGCCGACGAAGTTCATAAACTTCAGCTATATTCCCTTTCCTAGCATAAATCTGTGCTAATGTATCCCATATGTCAAGTGTTGTCTCCATCTCCAGAAAGAATGCAGCAATACTAGGCTCCATCAAATGCACATGCCAACTCAAAACGAGATAATTGTCCACTTCCCACTTCGCATAGGTGGGATCTTCACGACTAGGTGCCTTAAGAGTGCCATCAACATAACCAAACTTCGATCTACTGCGTAGCCAAAAGGTGGCCGATTGAGACCAAGTAAGATAGTTCTCTTCATTTAATAATTATGTGGTAATTTTTGATCCAGGCTCAGTAATGAGGGAATGCTTCTCATGACTTATATGAGAACTCACAAACCAGATTTGTCACCAATCACCCCTTCTTTCGACATGATGAAGGAAAAGGTTTGTCATAGAATCAATTTATATGGAAAATAAGGCAGGCCTAGTCATCATAGACACCGTGCTGGTGCAATCATCCAATTTATGGACAAATCATGGGTCCGTGTAAGGTGTCGGAGGGATGAAACTTGTGACCAGATCAAGTATTCGTAGATACCCAATGATCTAGGGTTGAGAAAACAAGAAGAAAAGGAAAATTGATTATTGTGGATCACTCCAGGAGGGTTGCGATGAGTGTATTGAGCAGATGGGGTCACTGAAGGAAAAGAGAAGGGTTGGATGGGGTTCGGTCCAAGTCAGGTGGGCCAGGGTGGCTCTCGGCTGGGTCAGAGTTCAGTGCAAGGATGGGGAGCTGGTAGGGTTCAGTTCAGCCTAGGTAAGCCAGGGTGGCTCTCGGCTGGGTCAGATGGGTTCGGCGTAGGTGGTGTTTGGCTGTGGAAGGTGGTGGCGATGGGTAAGGTGGTGTTTGGTGAGGCGCAGGTGGTGGTGGTGATTGCTTGGTAAGAACCCAAGCATAGGGTACCATGTTGAACAATTAGTTTCCAATCTTAGAGAGAACAATCATTCCTCTCTGTTATTTTATTAGATAGTAAAATACAATAAAAGACTAAATTACAAGATACTCCCTTAAATATAAAATAACTATACTCAACTACCAATTATAAAAATAAAATGCTCTAACAAAATTATACTCAAATAATAACACAAGATATAAACTTTAGTGTGACGTATCACAATTCTAGGGTGGTATGGTCCGATTTAAAACCAAATGGAAGTAAATATATATATATATATATATAACGCAGGGGGTGAGGCAGTATTCCATGTTGCAATACCTAATTGAGTCATGTGACCCAAATACGAATGGAGTCACAACATTTGGGTTGCTGACCTCACAAGATACTAATAATTACATGGACATAGACTCATAGTGATAAACTGCAAATATAGAAGAGCGCAATTAGTTTGTGGATATTGTTGAATTGTTGACCCCGATGTGAGCTTGACATACATTGGCAGTCCCAACCCTTAACATCTTAATCTTTTGGGGGGAGGATATTGTTTAACATGATGCCCAAGCTGGACTTTCGAGGTTTAAGGTTCAAGTCCTTCTGTTCCCGTCCTTTCCCTTCCACCTATAGGCAAGCTTGCACTCTTTTGATTCTCAATCAAACTTTCTATGCAAATAAGATTGTCTCATGAGAGGTTGTGAGATCTTCACTCATTGTGTGGCCCACTAATAGCTTAAGCATATGGATGGGCAAGTGGTTGATAACACAGAAAACTCGTTAAAAAGGGTCTCTTCTAAAGATAGAATTAGCAAATATACAGCATGTAGTTGAAGCAAATTTTCAGAAGAATGGAAATTTCAAGCTTGTAGTGGTTTCTAGGGCTTCAAATGTTGACAAGGGTGAACAGTACCCATAAGATGACTCCATATAGCTACGGCTGAGTTAGATTCTATAGTTAACAAACTTAATTGGGTAATGTATCTGTTAAGTTACCAACTACTCCAAAAACTTAAGCTGTTAGAGAATGGGCCCAACAATGTATATCAAGCTTCAACACCCTCCCTCACGTGCAACCCCGACTTGCACGTAGAGAGCAAACAAACCAAACTCCATCATAGTGGAGACAAATAATAAAGTGCAAATATGCACAACAAAGCGGGGATGGAGAGTCGAACCCAGGACCTCCCACAAACAAGGCTCTGATACCATGTTAAGTTATCAACTACTCCAAAAGCTTAAGCGGTTAAAGAATGGGCCCAACAATGTATATCAAGCTTCAACAGTATCCAAGCATGCTAAATTACTAATACCATTTTAAAAGTAAGCAGCAATTGGTCTCAAAAAGATCAGTAAGATTAGGCATTTAATACACCACCGATAGGAAACAAATAAAACAAGAAAATAACATTTTTTTAGTGGCAAAATGAAGATTTTGATGTAGTATCAAGATACTCACCATTTCAATAGTCAGTGATGAATCTTTGCTAATCAAAGGTCTCACCATAAAACGCAACTTAACTGACATAACATAGAAGTTCAATAGAAATTGTATGTCATTGTGGCTATTTAAGGGCTTGTGTTTAGGGATGGCAACGGGGCGGGTATGGGACGGGGCCCCCATACCCCGCCCCCGCCCCCGCCCCCGCCCTGCTTCAGTAAACCCTCCCCTCGTCCCCGCCCCCGCCCCGCCCCGCATAGTACCTCTCCCCGACCCTGCCCCCGCCCGCACTCGGGGTCCCCGACCCCGCTCCGCCCCAATTATGATTTTTTTTTTTTTTTTTTTGGTACACAAATTGAAAAAGCAGTTTTTTTAATGCATTTTTTTCCCCAATAGTGCAATTTTTTTAACTTACCCAATTAGTTCCCCAATAGTGCAGTTTTTTTTTTAAATGGTAACACACATAACTATTGAGGGGTAAAAATGTAAATACAAGTATATTTGTGGCGAGTTCGGGTTTTTTGACCCTGAACCCGACTCGGATTTTGAAAACCTCCCCCATACCCACCCCTAACCCTATTAAGCCCCCCCCCCATACCCTACCTATTAGGGGCGGGGCGGGGCGAGAAACCCGGAAAACCCGCCCCATTGCCATCCCTACTTGTGTTTTATTTCCTTAGCAGTGAAGTGATCTGCTTTACAGAAGTTCATAAGCGGAGAAGAGTTCACTTTCTATACTTCCCACGAAAAGAACTCTTGCTAAACAATATGTAGCTCACAAAGATAGTTAATTGCAAAAGGTAGTACTCCCTCTGTCCTATTTTGTAAGTCCTATATTCCATTTTGGAATGTCCCAAAATTAGTGTCCACTTTCCAAAATTGGTGTACAATTTTTACCTACTTTCCAAATCTATCCCTCCTTGATATCTACACTAAGACAAAATTAAAAAAGTTGTTGTAATGATTAGGGGCAATTGTGGAAAGTAGATGTAGATTCTTTTTGTCACCTTAATAAATTGAGTTTCCAAAGATGAATTCACAAAATGGGACAGAGGGAGTACCAAAATTTGGCAAAAACAAGTTAGACACTACAAGGGTCAGCTAAATGTATTCCTGCGTACATTATCAAAATCACTATGTAAGTACTAACTAAATAGTTAGGGACCTCACTTCAAAAGCAGTATCAAACTGTTCACAAGGAACCGCTTCACAGCTTGGGTACGCCTTCTCTGCCGCAGATTCACTGTATGCGCCACGAACTCCCTGGTATAATGCAACAGTGACCGATCAAATAAACAATCAATCACAAATTATAATCAACATACACCAGTTCGTGTGTATATATATACATACACAAAAAGCTTCTAAAGAGCAGTCAAAGCTCATTTACTGTACAGTAAATTTCACTTTTACCGTAATGATTAAATGAGCTCCAATGGTCAAGATTAGAATGCTTCACTTTTTTAAACGAGTAATACTGTACTTTTCAAACTTTTATCCCAAAATGCTTCTTTCCAAATGATGTAGCAGTCGAGTCATGTTTAATACAGTGAAACTATTTAAATTTTGATTAGAAAGTTATTTACCTGCCGTAGTGTCACATCATTTGAAAAGCAGTATTGAATAATATCATAAAAATTTGGAAAATGTAGTAGTACTCTTCTTAAAATGAGGGACCCTCGTTTATATCTCTCTGTGTGAATATATATATATATATATAGTACACCAATAAATGTCAAACCTGGTATGCAACCCGAAGACGAGACCCATCAGGGACGGAATGCGAGAGATGGGTAGAAGATAAAGGCCCTGTAAAATTCGAAATTTGAAACAAACCCCATGAAACGAATTCAAAAAGTAACCCTAAAACCTAAATTACAATGACAAAAGAAGAGAGGAGTTTGAATTTTGTTACTTGGAAGTGAATGTGGGTCTTTCGAATTGAATTCCAAAGGAGTGTCCTCTACAAGTCTCTGCAACTCGTTAGCGTTGTTCTGGTTCCTGTTCTTGCCTCCGACGGCGTTGGTCTCGCCGTTGTTGTCACGTTGAAGAGAAGCGAAGAGTGTGAGGTTACGACGCCGTTTGGAGCCGGGTTTGGGAAGCATGATTCGGATTTTCTGATCGGGTAGTGGAATTTCGGAATTGATAATTCGGGGATTGAGATGGGTCATTGGGGATCGTGAAGTGGCGGCCTCCATTGTCGTTTGAAGCTTTGTCGCATGAGAGAGAGAGAGAGAGAGATAGAGGGGGAGCCGCTGAGTGGTCCGTGAGGGTGTAAATTCAGCAGATTTGCGTCCCCCTTTGAAAGTGTCGCTGTGACGGTAATCCAGACGGGTGTCAATTTTCTATCCGATACGGCAAATCCTACAAGAGCACTGGTCATAATAAAAGAGTCGATCCGTTTGATATAATTAATAAACAGCTTAAAGTGGGTCAAATCGTCTAATCCATTTGACCTGATTAAATATTTAAGTGCAGTTGAGATTTTTTTTTTTTTTTTTTTTTTTTTAAGTTTTAAAAATAATTTTTAATAATCTGTAAATTTAAAATATAAATAATATAAATAAGAATTAAAAAAAAAACTAAAAAATATATATATATAAACTAAAATTAATTTTTTTTTTTGCTCACAAAAAAATATCAGTTACCAACTTACCAAACAAGTAAATTTATACTCCTATATAATAATTAATAACTAATGTAATAAAAAAATAATAATTAATAACTAATAATGGAGGGAGGAAATTGGAGCTTGGAAACATTCATGTATCAAGTATTGCATAAAAAGTAATAATAATAAAATAAAAATAAAAAAAATAAAAAGAGAGGAAGCCCGCCAAGATTGTTGGATTAGGAGGGAGACAAATTAGTCAATTAGACAAATACAACTGTCAATCTTGATTTTTGATGAATGGCAAGTGAAGAAATTTCTTCATACAGTTAGTAAAAACAATATTTCTTCTTATTCATTTTTTTTTTGATGTGCTTGGGTGTTAAGTTTATAATAGTTGGATATTGTTATATTTGTAGTATTTTGGTATATCAAATGTACGTGTTAATAATTGATACATTTGATGGAAGACTTATTTGTGTTATTAGTAAGACTGTAAACTTTTTTCGAATACCCAAATCGAGCTAACTGGTCGATTTTATTAAAATTACCTACAACTAAAAAACCGATCTGATGCCCAAGTTGGCAAAATCGACCAAAAGGCGAAAAAAATTAACCGAACCGACCACTTCGGTTGGTTTTCAAAACATGGAAAAAAATCGAAAATAAAATATAAAAAATAAAAATCCGAACTGAACCGAACCGATAACACCCTACACGGGTTAGACGGGTTAAACGAATGACATGTGTATGACCCGACACGATTACGACACGTTAAGAATGACACAATTATGACCCGAATCGACAATGACCCCGACATACTTTTGATCCGACACAACCCGATTGCCACCCCTAATCCTAATCTACCGAGGGTACGAGGTTATTTTTATCCATACAATATCACAGTAAGGTTATTTTTGGTATAGCATTCCTAAGGGGAATTCTTTGATACAACCACGTACTTTTGGTAGTACCATACAATCAATTTTTAGGTCCTAATTGTAGAAACAATCTGCCACTAGTTGAAATTTGGCACCAATGAATGGTTACTTTATATGGTGCTATTGAATAGTAATATATTATTTGATAGTATAATTTATAAATAATCTATTAAAATGTTAATTGATATTAATAATTTGTTATTATTGTACAATAACCAAGTTTCGATTTTATGTTGTTATTATTTTTTATTTTATTTTTATCCTAAGATAGAACCAAACTACTTGGTTCAATCATGAATGTTCCAGGATTACTCAAACATTCCAACTTTATGACTCATTCTTTTTATTTTTATTTATTTATTTATTTATTATTTATTTATTATTATTTTTGTGGTATAGAGGAGAAAGACAAAATAAAGAAAACAAACTAACAAATAAAACTAGTCCCACTGGTGTTCGCTAGAAAGAGGTGGACAAGATCAGTGGGAGGAGTCTCAAGTGTAATAAAAGAACAATTTGGACAACCCTATGTTAGCCAAAAAGTCTATGCACATATTTCCTATGCGGTAAGAGTGAGAGATCTCGTCATTCCCCCATTGCAGTAGAAATTTGCAGTCCTCAATAAGGGCTGCTAACGGATGGTCACTCCGTTCGGAAGAAATAATAAGCTTCACCTCCACTTCTGAATTGGGCTCAAGGATGAAGTTGGTCCAGTCCTTATCAAGCGTAAGCTTCAACTCATGCCAAACGCTCCTGATCTCGGCCTCCAGGCTGTCACAAAAAAGGAATATTGCCCATGTATCCAATTGTATCCAATTTTCCAAATTCCTTGGGCATCACAAATTAACAAGACCAGCAATGCCACCTTTGCCTGGGTTACCCTTAACACAGCTATTTGTGTTGATTTTCTATTTACCGGCACGCGGGAAAGACCACTTAATAAGCCTAGGAGCCAAAGATTGGGGGATTCCCCTTAGCCGATTAGCATGAGCAATCTCCCTAACAAAATTAATAATATTATAGATAAGAGCAGGGGTAAAAGTATCTTTATTGTGAAAACAATGATGTTCCTTTCTTTCCAAATAAACCAAATGGCCGAAGCAAAGATAGTGCCCCAATCTAGATGGTCCTGAAACACTACATTATGATAAGTAGAATTGGCAAGGAGCCAGACATTAAGATGAAGAGAGTGGAAATTAGGGCTCAAGACAGGAAGGTCATTCCATACCGCTTTAGCTTTAGGACATTCCCGAAGGATATGCAAGGTGTGCTCATCCCAAAAATTACATCTTTTACACCTCGAGTCATTAGTCATGTGGCGAGCAGCCCTAAGGTGATTGGAAGGATACTATTATGATTAACAAGCCAAATGAAAATTTTTAAAATTTTTGAGGCATTTTGAGAGTCCATATCCACTTCTAATCACCTTTGGGGCTCTCAAAATTGCCATTAGTGATGAAATCATAGGCCTTTCTAGTGGAAAACTTACTTGAGCTAGAAATGCCCCATGAGGGGTAGTTAGCAAAAGTGGTGAACTGAGGGATAGGAGTACTAAGAATAGTATCCATAACAGGTCTATTATTTAGGTTTTCCAAAAAAGAAAGGTCCCAAAAACTATCAGTATTGATGATATCCTCCACCATGAGAGAAGAAATATCTCATGATTTTTCCCATTCCCGAGATTCTTTAAAGGACCTTGGCCACACCACCAAATCATTCCAGAGAGATATAGAGACCATCTGCCATAACCTATTTGATAGCTTGGGAAACGGATAAATGGGATGAAAGAATGATCTTCCAAACGTGGGACTTAGATTTCATCCATGACCAAGGGGGATGAGATCCCCTTTTCAGATATTTACCAACGATCTCTAGCCCAAAGGGCTTTATCGTCATTGAGAATTTTCCAACAAAGTTTGGCAAGCATAGCAAGGTTGGTATTTCTAGCTTTCCTAAGCCCCAAGCCTCCTTTATCTTCCTAGTGTAGCTCGTATCTCAATTGACAAGGTGGATTTTTGTTTTATCTTGCATGTCTCGGCCCCAAAGGAAATTCCTATTAAGCTTGTCATTTTTGTCATACACCGTAACCGAAATCAGGTTGGTTTGTATGGCATGAACTTGGATGGCAGAAGTAATAGAATGGATAAGGGTTAGTCTCCCAGCAATATAGAGAAGTTTGCTTTTCCAATATGATAATCTTTTTTGGATTTTATCAATGGTCACAGAGAAGATATTTCTAGACATTTTCGAGTGAAGAATAGGGACACCCAAGTATTTGCCAAGATCATTGGTGAGAGTAAGATTACACAGTCTACCAATATCAGCAGCTTTATTTATAGGGTAATTCGAAGACACAAACAATTTAAATTTAGGAAAATTGTCTTTTTGACCCGACATATAGCAAAAAAGATTCAGAGTGTTCATGATGGTAGAGCAATGTCTTCTGTTAGGTTCGGAAAAAGAATAAGATCATCAACCAAGAAGAGATAGGTAATGGTATAGGACCCTCCGTGGAAGCTTTCATGCCCTTCAACTTCTCCTAAGCAACCTTGAAGTTAATACGATGGGATAACCTTTCCATACAAAGAACAAAGAGATAGGAGGACAATGGGTCTCCTTGTCTAAGGCTTCTTCTAGGGAGAAGGCCTCAAAGGGTTCTCCATTCCAAATGATAGACAGACTTGTGTTGGAAACACAATCCATAATAAGCTTGATCACATTGGTAGGAAAGTTAAAAGCAACCAAGGTTTGATATAGGAAGTCCCATTCAATGTGATCATAGGCCTTCTCCAAATCAGTTTTAAAGACCATGTCTCCATTCCTTCATTTTCGCTTCCTAAGAGTATAGATTATCTCTTGGGTAATGATAATATTATCGCTACTGTTACGGCCCGGAATGAAGTTGCACTAGTGGGGGCTAACAATCTTATCAAGAAAAGGTTCGAGTCACAAGGTTAAGATCTTAGAAATGATCTTAAAATTAACATTACAAAGGCTGATGGGCCTAAATTAGGTAATAAGGGTGGGATGATCAACTTTGGGGATAAGAGTGATAAAGGTTTGTTGGCTTCTTTGGGAACAGAGCAATTAGAGAATCAATCGATGATGAAGGCAGTAAGAGATGGTTCAACAAAATCCCAAAATTTTTGATTAAAAAAATAGGTTGAATACCATTAGACCCAGCGGCTTTAAGGAGTTGCATGCTATAGGTAGCCTTACGGATCTCAAGGAGAAGGGGGGCAAGATTCAGGATCGACTTATCTGTCCTCAAGAGGGTAACACGAGGATTGGGGATGGATCAGGGGATAGACGGATCAAACTCAGAGCGAAAAAGGCCCTTAAAGTAGGAGAGCATATGATCTTTAATAAGGGTAGCGTCTAAGAGCCAATTTCTCTCAACCGATTTTAATGCTTCAATTTTATTTCTTTTTCATCTAACCAGATTGGAAAGGTTAAAAAAGCGAGTATTCTTGTCCCCTTCCTCAATCCATTGGATTCTGGACTTTTGTTTAAAGAAAATCTTCTTAGTTGAGAGTAGTACTGTACGTTATACTATTTTATAAGATCTTTTTCAACGTGATTCACGTGGATAGAGGGGCGAGTAGATAGGTATCTTTGGCAACCCTCATTATAAACACGAAGTCTACGTTTTATTTTTTTAAAAAAATTCAAAAACTGCACGATTTCAGGTTTTGGACAATTTAGAAAGATTTAAGATAAAGGTGTTGGTCACCTTCATGCCAAGATTGTTGGACAATATTGGCGAATAGGGTGATCAAGCCAAACAGCTTCTAGTCTGAAAGGTTTAAGTAGAGAGGGGGTAGGAGTTGTTGTACTTAACATGTAGATATTAATGGGGTAGTGATTAGAGTACACACGAGGATCTTTATGACCCATTCTCGAAAGTTACAATTGACGATAAACTATCACGTGACCGTCGTACCATGTTATCACTTAGAGTGATGCACCAATTATTTACAATTTTTTCTGTAATTTTCTTTCAAAATCAATAAATATGTATAATATACCCCTTTACAAGAAAGTGATAAGTCATTGCACATGCACAAACGTGATTAGTGTGTCACACAATGTCAATATGATGACATGTTTTAACGGTCATCAGAATAATATGTTGACTCCCTCATCTATCATAATTTAAAGGGTTAATTATATTTTATCCCCTGTGGTTAGGCCTATTTTCACTCTACCCACCTGTAGTTCAAAAGTGGACACTTAACCCCCTGTAATTTTGGACTAAAGTGAAACGTCTAAGATTTCTCTCAAAATAGCACGTGGGGATTTAGTGTTAAAATTCCCCACATAAAAGAGTTTAAGTGTCAAAATTAACCCCCACATAGGCAGTTAACCCCAAAATTAGCCCCCCAATGGAGTTAAGTGTTAAAAATTAGCTCCACATAAATGGCAGTATTATCTCCACGTAGGGTATAACTCCAAAATTAACCTTACCAAGGGGGTTAAGTGTTAAAAATGTTGGCCAATTTTAGAATTTTCATTACTTTTGAGGGAAATCTTAACAGTTTCACTTTAGTCCGAAACTAGAAGGGGGCTTAAGTGTCCAGTTTTGAAGCACAGGGGGTAAAGTGAGAATGAGCCACAAGGGGGCAAAATATATTTAACCCTAATTTAAATTAGACGCTAGTTCAATATTGTTCTTTAGCACCATGTCAAATGAGGCTCCGTTTGACAACCATTTTTGGAGTCCACAATCGCTTATGGAACTCTAAAAGTTAATTACAACTATTAGACAAACTAAATTTTGTGATTCAGTCTAATAAAAACGTGAGTCAATCACAAAAATTTGTCATTATAGCTTTTGACAAATTACAAATTTCTATGATTTAATTGCAAAAACAAAAAGGCTGTGGATATTGGCACTCCAAAATTGAACCAAGACACTTCATGGTACCACTCTCAGAACATGTGATATCATGCATTCCATGCATTCCATGGAGTGCCTTGATTCATCCAGGAAGTACCAATAGTAATTCCCAAACAACAACTGTGCGAAACGAATTGTAAGGTCATGCTGGGCTTCTCTAATTGTGCCGAACTGGGCCCTTTGTTGAGCCTACCTTGAAAGAGGCTAAGCCCATTAAATAGAAAAAGCAAGGCTAAGCCCATTAAATAGAAAAAGCAGATCTAGTTCATACTTGACTTGATAATAAATGCTGCTTAATTAGGCCATTATACAGAGCCCATTGTCTTCTATTGGTTGGGCTGAAACTTCTACGATGAGTCTTTCATAATTAATAGGGAATTTTAGTCAAAAATCCTATAAAGTAAACTTTTTTAGTATTAGGTCTAATATGTTTTTTTTTTAATTTTTTTTTTATAATTTAGTGAAAAGTCTATATGTTATAAAAGTTATGTGAGAGTTCAATTTTTTACAAAAGTTATATGAATTTCACACAACTTTATAACATATGAACTTGATCCGATTAATATATTACTAGTCGTGGAGTTTTGACCAAAATACAAAAATGGGCTGTCCTTTAAACTTAAGAATTAATCTATAATGAGAGACTTTTTGCTAATTTTCTATAAATAATCAAGCCACTATGTGTATTTGTATAAATTAGTTAATGCCTATTTGTGAATCACGTTCGTATACAAGCCACTACATGTATAAATTAGGAAAATTACAAGCATCAAATGGCAATCACAAAAATTTGCTATAGGACAAGCAACCCAACGCCCCCATTGCTACTTTTTGCGATGGTCATCCGACTCATCCCGATCGCATAAGTGTTGTTAAATCGGCCTTAATAAAAAAAATTTTATAATAAAGAATATATGATTGAATAAGTAATATGCATGCAGATGTCGTCTCTTTATTCAAGTTGAGAGCCAAACATAGGACCGATTTTAGGAAGAAACAAAGTAAACAACGACTTGGGGCCACCACCCTCAAAGGATCCCCAATTCAAATTATAGATGTGACAAAAAGTTAATTTCATAAATAATTATGGGTAAGTAGATCCAAAAAAAATTATTTCGAGAACACTGTGCCTGAACCCCTGTATAGCCTTAGAATCCATACTTTAGAGCTCACTTAGGACCTCGCAAAACTCAGAATCGACACTGGCCAAGCACAATCTAGGTTGAGAGAGAGAGAGAGGTTGGGGCTAACTAACCCAGAAGAGAACCAAACCAACACAACCTGGCGTGAGGTGGGCATGGGAGACCCTCACCCACCATAACAAAACAAACAATACTACCACCTCAGCCAAACAGAATAAGAACACAAACAGAATAAGGACACAGCCAAACAGATCCCAACTGTTTAAATGTAGTTTGTAATGATCACTCTCTCTCTCTCTCTCTCCAAACATGCAATCCACGAGAGCAAGGACCTCATATACGTTACCAAACAAAACACAAGACTAATAAGGAGTTGTAGACTTGTAATAGCATTTTTCTTAACGGATCTGCTGGTGACGCAATCCATTCTCTCGTTTCTTTGAAAAATTTAATTTTTAAGTTGTATTAATAAATATGTACAATCAGACTCTAAAGCACACTGGGTATGCGCATTGAGATTTTAAGCTTAAGAAAATCGCGAGTTAGCGGCGCAGCGGGATGGGACATGGGTTAGCGGGGCGGCCAGCGGGTCACACATCATTGGTTCAACCATCTGGTTTGAAATTGAACCGTACGTAATGTCATAATTACGAATTAAATTCTACCATTGTCAAACAACAAAAAATATGAAAATATTAAATTTATAAAATAGAAAAAATTTCTAGTTTTTCGATTCAATTCCAATTTTTAAAATCAGAGTAGTTTTAGAACTTTTTGATTTGCATGTCCAAATCGTACCGTTTCCTTGACTGATCGACGGTTTAACAGATTGAACTAGCCTATTCAATCTGGTTTTTAAACAAGGGTAATATTTAGGGCACAAACAAATCTCACAAACACTTACACCCTCAGTCTATTTTTCTCCTGAGTGGCACTGACCCCACAATACCACTCAGGAGAGAGATAGCCTGTGAGTGTGACCGTATGTGAGATTTGTTTGTATCCCTTGCATTGTTGTTTAAACAATGGTCCTAAACAACTACTCCTAGGGTTTGTTTGAGAAAGTGTAAAACTAAACCATGTTTAGCCCATGTCTCACTTATTATTTGATTTTTGTGAGAAATTCGGTACGTGATGTTGGTTTGACAATATTTTTATTATTTTATTTTATGAAATGAGTTATTAGATTGAACATGAACTTCTACATAAGATATTGGCACTCACCTGGTAAAATTAAGTTACTTATGGATCACAAATTTGATTCTTTGAGTTTCCAAACAACCTCATGTGGTCATTGAATCCCCTTAGAATTTATATAGGGAATTGTTAAATTCAACAATTTTTCTCCTAAATCCGCCATGCACCCTATAGTGTAAAAATATAAAAATTCGTAGAGTAAAAGTGATGGATTTATCATAAATTAAAGTGGTGGATTTAAAAATTCTTATATATACATATATACGAAAATTCTCCAGAAATGACACCCTCTCTTTAATAAAGAGAGGGCCTCTGTTTTGACCGTTGGATCTTATTTAAAAATTGAATCTGACGGCCAAAACAGAACCCCTCTCTTTAATAACATGTACCTTTAGGACAATGTTAAGTTTCCAAATTTAAAAATAAACAAGCGAGATAAACATTGAATTACACACTAAACTCTAAAACTCATATTGTACCTCTTACTTACTTCTATTTTTTCTAATCTTAACATATACCCTAAGTTTACGTGTTAACAAAATCATATATCCAAAGTCCAAACGACCCAAATCAGTCCAATTTAATCATTTGATTATCTGACGATTGCATAATGATATATAGATGTGTATCACGTGACAGCCATCATCCATCCCACGTGTCCAAGAAAAACCCCACACATCTTCTCTCTCCACCTCTCTGTTGGAGTATATAGACATAGACATAGACATAGACAGACGAACAGTCCACAAAAACTAGAGGTGTCTACAAATTATACTTTACTTCAGAAGGGAGAGAACAGGGTGTTGGGCCCCACCCACTAACGACTGCTGATGAGGATTTGATTTTGACAGATCTCTCTCTCTCTCTCACTGTCCCACACACCTCGTAAACTGAAATATTCGTCATCTAGCCGCATTTTTATGCCACGTGTTCTGACAGCCATATGGCATCATCTGTGGGGGGGCCCCACATTTCACCGACCAGTCACTATAAACGGTGTCGCGTCTTTGCCTTCCTTTCCTCGTCGTCTGTATTTCTTTTTCCTCGTCCGCCCTTGGGAAATTCAAAGTTAAATACTTCTTCCGTCCAGATATATACCGTCAGTTCGTCACACGAGGTTAATATATTGATGTGGATTTGTGGTGTGATCGTTTAATTTAAGCTAATATATTATGTGTCGGTTAATTTTTTGGTGACAACTTTCATACAACTTTCATATAACCTCCTAAAAGAAGTGTCTATCTCTCTCTCCTGTGTCACTGTGGGTCCAATGACATCACAGGATAGAGATAGACACATTTTTTTAGAGATTGTAAGAAAATTGTATGAAAGTTGTCACAAAAAAAAAAGGGTGATGCTATTGCCACTCCATCATTGAACCAAGGAACTCCATGGTACCATTCTTAAAGCATGTGGTACATGCATGCTATGCATTACATACATGGTACCACATGCTCTGATAGTGGTACCATGGAGTGCATTGGTTCAATGATGGAGTGGAAATAACAATTCCCAAAAAAAACTCTACATGTGTCATATATTCTAAGTGACAAGGGGAAAATTTTGAAATTTAAAATCTTACTAACCATTTATCAAGATTTCTTTTAAAATAAGGGGCTAAATGTATGGTTTGATTTAAATGGTCACTTTTATAAAAAAAAAAAAAAAAGAATTAAATGGTCACACCACATCAGCATACTAGCATACTAACGTGATGTGATGGGCTCATTGAACTATTTCTCCCCTGTCCCATGTTGTATGACTATTTTTCCTTTTTTAGCCGTCCTAAAATAGGTGATCGATCATCACTTTGACTATTAATAGCATGAGAGCATTTTTGCTCACCTAAAAAATGGTTGGTGTATGCTCACCCAAGCATCCTATTGGCCAATGCAGTGGAATTCAGGATTAAACAATGCTCACCCAAGCATCCCATTGGCCAATGTTGTGGGACCCAGGATTAAACATCATTGTTTAATCTTGGGTCCCACAACATTGGCCAAAGAATGTTTGGGTGAGCATACACCAGGGTGAGCAAATGTGTTCTCTAATAGCATATTATTTATTCACTTTTCAACAATGTCCTTATTAAATTAATTTGAAACCTAGAGTAGAGTAAAGAGAAATATATTTGTAAAAGGGCGGATTTGGAAAAATATATAAGATTTAATGTTAGACAGTACATTAAATGATGTAGGCTTAAAAAGTTGGGTAAACGAAGTAGTCATACAAATTGGGACAGAGGGAGTATATGCTAATATTTTATTTTCAGAGCATACAAAAAATAAAAAATAAAAAAATTGGGAACTACTATTCTTCATGAAGTGCATGATAATGATAATGCCAAATGCTTTGGGAGTTATAGGAGTGCAAATAACATTTCCCAAAATGTTGTGTATATATAAGCAATTAGGTACATATTAGATCATATGTATCTTCTTCACTATGTGTTGTTAATTTGTCTTGGACGCGCACCCCCCCAAGCATGGATTTAAAATTTTGATTTAGAGAGTTAGGGGTTATTTGGATTGGTTGTGGCTTTTGCTTTTAAGTGAAAGCAGAAGTAAAAAAGTCCTAAAATCAAGGAAGTGCACAATGAAATAAAATAAAATAAAAATTATTAAATACCAAAATTGTTTATTGCATCTTGTCTGGACTAAAGTGCTTCAAGACATGTTCCGTCTCAAATTTTATTTTCGGGACTCTAGTGATTTTTTCAAAAAATATCTAACACGGGCTAATTTATGTGTTTTGAGTTTCACAATAACGTTTAGATCTAAACGCACATTTAAGAAGTGATTCCAAACAGGACATGACAATTACCTTGATTTTCAAGATTGATTTCTGCATACATCACTAAAGATAAGTGATTTGTAACAAATGGCCCTAGTTGTCGACCTACGTTAGTCCTGTCTTGCAAGTTTTTTAGGAGTTCATAAGAGATTGCGAAACTCCAAAAGTTAAAATAAACTATTAAAATAATCAAATTTTGTGATAGAATTACAAAAATAATGTGACTCAATTGTGGAAACTTGTAATTGATGAAATGCTAATCTGGACAGCTATTGCCCAATTATTTTCCCTTTTTTTTTTAATTGCAAAAGTAGGAGTTGTACCAAAGACGAGCCCAAATGTGCATTATAAATTATTATGGACCAAAGTTATTAGTATGAATGTTCTTCTTTTTTTTTTTTTCAATCCCAATATTAGAACCTGCTTGCATGTGAGAGAAGTTGTTTACACCACAGCTAGGGGTGTAAACGGTTCGATTCAGTTCGGTTCGGCGTGGTTTTTGACAAAATCGATCGGTTTCGGTTTCGGTTCGGTTCGGAGTGTGTAAATTTTCGGTTCGGTTTCAATTTTACACTGCACAAATTAAATTAAAACCGACCGAACCGATCGATTCGGTTCGATTTGTCGATTTGGTTCGATTTTTGAACACCCCTAACCACAGCCACACAGAAGTACATGATTTCTTTTTTCTTTGTGATAGCATAGAGAAGTAGACGATATAATAAGAATTTTCTAACCATAATTCTATTTACAACCCCTATAAAGACCATATTGAAATATCACATATAAATTCAAATTGGTCAATTCTCCTCCGTATACCTCAAATCTACAATTGGTGGAAAATTTTGCCCAATTTAGCATTTTTTGATCTTTTTCCCACATAGATTCTCTAGAGTGGAAATGGCTGATCCTTTTCTTCACATATGCTTACCAAATGTCTAGCACAGTTTCCTATATATCTCACTTTCACTTTTTCTCCCAATGTTTTCTTTGACTGATGGTTTGACCAGTCAAACCAACTTGACTGATCCCTATGAACCAATCACACTGTTTATATATGGCCCACCACATTGTATATGCAGTACCCAAAGTGCTGTTTAGGTTGTTTTCTTATAGAGTCATGCTACACCCACACAATGAACCACACACTTTTTCCACACACTTCTTTAAATACTTGTACCTTGTGCTGCTTGAATTTTTTACATTTTTTTGTGCCCCACTTATACAGCACAAGGTACAAGCATTTAAAGATGTGTGTGGAAAAAATGTGTGGTTCATTGTGTGGGTCTAACATTTTTCTTTCTTATATTCATACCATGTATTTATTGATTTTGAAACATGGAGGAGCCAAAAGCAAATTTATGTTCATAGGATCCAAACATAATCATAGTGAGATCAATCATTGTTTGTTTATTATATGTGTTTCTGAATTCTGACAGATAGAGACAGGGTAGAACATTGGTTGGAAGCATTGGTTTTCCCACAACTCCTAGAATCTTGGCTCTAAATAGTAATTTTTAAAGAAGAAATGAAAATAATAGTATATGTGAAAGGAAAGGAGTTATAGGTGCTAGAGCTAGTAGCATTGTGATCTTTGTTTGATTGGCTGATCATAACTTGAAGTGGGTTGTAGGTATTTTTCATTGGGATATCTTAACATAGAAGAAAATTCATTCAATGATTCCTTTCACTAAGCAAATCCACCTTATAATTATCATTGACTAAGGAGTGAACCTTCATAATTATGTATTGGTTTTATATATCAAGGGGGAAAATTACACCGATTTTCTTGAGGTATGTCATAAATACAGAACTTAGCTTCTCTTGTTATAAATGGAACTCTATCAGTAATTTTTTTTTATTGGGAATTGTTATTGTCACTTCATCGTTGAACTAAGGCACTCCATGGTACCATTCTTAGAGCATGTGGTACCATATATGTATGCAATGCATGACATACATGATACCACATGCTCTAAGAGTGGTACCATGGAGTGCTTTAGTTCAATGATGGAGTGAAAATAGCATCACCCTATTTATTATGCCCAATATAAGGAGAAGTTATTCAGTGAGCCAGTCACATTACATCATCATGCTGATGTGGTATGACCTTACAATGATATAAAGATACATGATTTTTTTTTTTTTTTTTAAAAAGTGAAAATGACATATAGGGAGGTTGTGCACCTGAAAATTGGGGTATGACATTTTTAAAAATCTATAAGCAAACATATTATGTACACCTTCTTTCAAAGACAACATATCATCATATGACTAGGGGGTCACACCACGTCAGCATGATGATGTGGTGTGACTGACTTACTGAATAATTTCTCCTACACAAGGGGAGGTAGTGCTCTCACAATTCATAAATTTCCCACCCTATGAGACTCAAACACGCAACCACTTACAGGTAGAATGGAATCCCTTACCACTAGACATCCTTTGGTCTCGAACTGTAACGATATTAATTATACATGCTAAAGTAATTCATATTAGTGCAACACATTGTGAAAGACAACAAATTATTTATTTATTAAGTTTTTTAATTTTAATTTTTTGACTTTGATGAGAGTAAATTAGTCATTTTTTTGAAAACGTTGTGATAATAAATTTAACGGTCAACAAAACATTGACTAATCGACAGTAACTTTATACCTCGAAGAAAGTGAGTGTAATTTTTAAAACTCATGTAATTTACCTTAGACATACATATTTAATCATTTGTTTTACGTAATTGAATCTACATCAATTGATACAGACATGACACACAACTAGTTATATATTGGCTTTTACATGTACACGCATTTGATCATTCTGTACTGTAATTGAATTGGAGCATAGCCATATATATACGTACGTGGCATTCATGTGGAGGATCCAGTATTGATTTCAAGCAATGATTTTCATTAGGAAAAATGATGGAGACACAAAATACCTAACTGTATTAATCATGAGTATCCTCATTCAATCACTAAGCATATTTTACTTGTAATGCTGGCTACAGCTTATATCACGTACACATGTATACCCCAATCTATATATACACACATGTATGTTTACGTTTGTGTATGTATATGTATATATATAGACATATCAAATTATCAATATATGTGAATACATATAGCATACATACACTTTATGTAACAATTACTATAGTCTATATAAAGTGTTGTAATTAATTTGTAATCCAATGGTGATTATACAAACACTCAGATACTAATGGTCTGTGTGGGAATGTTTAAAACATAATTCGCTTTAGTCCTATTTCCCAATTTTATGGGTCAAATTAGGACAAACGCAAACTCCTATATAAGAAAAAAAAATGCACCAACGCTTGGAAAAAAAAAAAAAAAAATCATTACTTGACTTATGTACTATAAAACCAATTATGAGACTTGCCAAACAGCCCCTAAGTTACAAGTGGGGACCAATTAATATGAAAAAGCAAACAATGTGTTGGTGGGTTGATTGAAGCACATGAAAATAAAGCGTACAACTTCTGTCCACTTGGTGTCCCCTCTACCAGTTCGATCCACAATCATCATTAGACTAGTCTGCATCACCAGAGCCCTTCAAATAATTAAATCCGGTCTCTCCATATAGGAGTATTATTTATCCGCAAATGTATACTTGTTATGGGGTCCACAAAACAACCAAATTAAAGTTGAAGAATCTTTAGTCTCTGCTCTTGAACATGAAGTATAAATGTGAAACACAAACCAATGTGAATTAACCCTCATCATATGGCCGGGTGCATGATTGAGGTTATCCTATGTGTATTCTTAAGTCTATTGTCAATCATTTCTTCTCAATATTTTTTTTTTTAAAATTTTAATTAGTAGGAAAGAAAAAATAGTCATGTAGGTGAAGTAGAAAAAGAAAGTAGAATTGACTTCCAAAAAAATATAAAAAATTGAATTCAAGTTGTTGCTATTGCTAGAGCAAATTGTTAAAATATCTAAGTCGATACAATCAAACAAAGTATTGTTATCATTCAATTTGGTCAATAATTTGTCGTATGTATATGAATGAAGTTTGCGTAAAAATATTGTAGTATATTAAGAGTAATGATTGATGCATATAAAATGTGTATATAAGAGCATCCACAGTGGGGTTCTTAAACTTAAGAGAAATTTACACTAAGTTATTGTACAGTGCAGAGAGTGTTAGCAATGGGGAATAAGGGGACGGCACAAATTGTGCCATGTGAAGAATGTTGCGGCACACATTGTGCCGTGAGAGCACCAAGCGGCACAACATGTGTCGTGTCATGAGGGGCTGTTTGGAAGGGATGAAAAAATGTGAGATACACCAAAAAGAATTCTTTAATTGCCAAACAAAAAAAAAAAACAAATGCACCAAACGGCACAACCTATGCCGTTTGGGAAGTGCACGGCATAGGGTGTGCCGTGTGGTGGTGAGTGGTGTAGCGCACGGCATATTATGTGTCGTGTGGTGTGGGACGGTGCATCCTTTACCGTATGACCAAATTTGACCGAACTTAGCAGAAACTTAGCCATACCATAAACTTAAGTTTAGCTAAGTTTCACTATCCTATACCACAGTTATATTTGCACCATTGCAAGCGTTCCACTATCCTATACCACAAAGTTATCCTAAGTTATCCTACAAAAACTACCCATTGTTGATGCTCTAAAGAACTGAGGCATTAATTTCGATGGGTCCCATGAAAGCAGACATGAACTCCACTCAAATGAATGTCCCAAATCTTTATGTGCACACATTAAATGTGTACATAGAATTACCCATCACTCTTACACAAATCTCTTAAAAAAAAAGAAGAAAACTCTTACACAAATTAAAAACCACTCTGAGTCTGGCATGTGCCTCGGAACGTAAATGGCCTTGCTGACTACCTTGCTAAGTCTGGCATTTATAGAGTGATTCCGTTCGAGGCAGTGTTATAATGTACTGTACTGGTGCATATCTAGAAGTTATTCCGGAATGTGGCCTGGTTGTTCGTCATCTCCACTGGTAGCCACTGTGTGCCATTCTTTTGGAGCTGGGCGGAAGTTAATTGTTTAGGTTAGGCTATTGTTGATGGGTTTATCGTTGTTCAAGGCTGTCCATGCTAACTGGGCAGGCTGCCTTTGTTTTAAGGGGTGCCTTGTGTTTTGCCTCTTCTTGTTGGTTTCAGTATCTTCCCCAATCTATGGTTGTTTTTGGTGCTGATTCCTTTTGTTCTTGGGCTGGAAATTTTTGGTCTTGGTATCCATGCTTTTAAAGGAACCAAATTGGGTGGTGGATGCACATATGTGCACCCTTGCTTTGATCTTTTTTTTGGGCTCAAGGTCTCTAACAGCAATTTTTGGGGATGCTCCGCCTTCAAGTTTGCACATAAGTTTTGTGGGATTAATCTGTTTCTGCTGGATTCTTTAGTGGCTGATCTTTTGCCTTTTAAAATTTTTGGTCAGACAGTGGTTGTAGATGGGATTCAATGACTTCACATTTGTTAAGGGTTATTTTGGCTTCAGGTGTTTTATGGTCTTTTCAGTGTGGTATTTTATTTTCTGGAGGGAGTGTATTGCATTTTTGAAAGCTTTTGCTTGATATCAATATACTTTTGCCGTTCAAAAAAAAAAAAAAAAAAAACCACTCTGATGTCAAAAACTGTCCAAAGTATATGTAGCCAACGGATTCCAAAGTGACTCACTAATATTCTGCTAATTTTTAAACTAATAAAAATCCAAAATTTTCAATATAAATCAATGAATTCATAAGTGCTCATATTTACATATATATATATATATATACACACACATACGATTTTCTTTAGCAATAAAAAAAAAACAATATTGCAACCACCTGTAGTCCCATGGAATGCTTTAATTGATAATAAATATATTCGATATTAGGGGTGACATTTGGAATAAAAATTCCGATTTCGACTGATTCCGATCCGAAAAATTCCGATTTTGGCACCAAAAATTAAATTTTGAATTCCGAAAATTCCGAAAAAAAATCAGAACGAAATCGAAATTGTTTTGAGAATTTTGAAAATTTCTAAAATATACCAAAAATATGTTTTCCGAAAGCATTTCCGAAAAAATCCAAATATTTTTAAAAAATTGGGGATAATACCTTTTACCCCCTGTGGTTATACTCATTTTCTCATAACCCCCATGTGGTTCATTTTGTAACACTTAACCCCCCTGTACTATGAACTAAAGTGAGACTGTTAACTTTTCTAACGGAAAAAAAGGAAATGACATTAATACCCCCAAGCCCCTATACATACTCTTTAGGGAAAAATACCTTTTACCCCCTATGGTTACACCCATGTTCTCATAACTCCCCTGTGGTTCATTTTTGTAACACTTAACCCCCCTGTACTAATGACTGAAGTGGGACTGCGGTTAGAAAAGTTAACAGTCTCACTTTAGTCAATAGTACAGGGGGGTTAAGTGTTACAAAATGAACCACAGGGGGGTTATGAGAACATGGGTGTAATCACAAGGGGGTAAAATGTATTTTTCCCTAAAAAATTTGGAAGAATGTGGACTTGTTTCTCCCACATCGAATAAGGAAAGAAAGGAGAGAGTAGGAGACTCTCTATAAAAGCATGACTTAAGCATTCAATAGTGTATTTGTATTCCGAAAATTATGAAAATTTTCGATTCAAATTTTGAAAATTCTGAAAAACTTCCGAAGAATTCCGATTCTAAAAATTTTTGAAAATTCCAAAAATTTTCGAAAATTCAGAATTTTTCGAAATTCCGAAATGGGAAAGGAAAATGAAATTACGAAAAAATCGAAATGGAAATCGGAACAGCTATTCAATTTCCGAAATTTTCGGAATTTTTTTTTTGTTTTTCCCAAAAGAGGGTATTCCGATCCATTACGGCCGAAACACACCCCTAGTCGATATACTTTTTAAAACGCGAGATTTGCAACCCACTTTTCTCTATTTGCACTGCACCTATTTGAGATGATGAGTGAAAAGTATTATTGGGACACTTGTGAAGTGGCAGATTTACTATTTTACTTCCATTTTCTTCGTGATCTGATGGCTCTTGCAGTGAGGAAGAGTATAGGACATCTCCTATGTTGTACAATGTGGTATAAAGGGAATTTTGGTAAATGTATTTAGTGAATCCCACATATGTAATGTGTATATGTACAAGAGTAATGATACACACACAATTCTACACACACAATTCTACACACTTTTCTATACCATACAATTTTAGTCATTGATTCCAGTGGACCAATGTGCTCTCCCGTGGTATCTACATGGATCATTCCATTGGAATCAATGACGCCCAGGATTGTGTGGTATAGAAAAATGTGTAGAATTGTATGTGTGTATATCATTATTGATATGTACAAACTAGAGGTGTAATTTGGAATGGAAATTCCGATTCCGATCCGAAAAATTCCGATTTTGGCACCAAAAATTAAATTCCGAATTCCAAAATTTCGAATTCCGAAATTTCCAAAAAAAATCGAAACAGAATCGGAACTGTTTTGAGAATTCTGAAAATTCCGAAAATATGCTTTCCAAAAGTATTTCTGAAAATATCCGAATATTTTCCAAAAATTTGGAAGAATGAGAACTTGATTGTCCCACATCGAATAAGGAGAGAGTAGAAGACTCTCTATAAAAGCATGACTTACCCATTCAATAGTATTTGTATTCCGAAAATTATAAAAATTTCTGATTCAAATTCCGAAAATTGTGAAAAAATTCCAAAAATTTATGAAGAATTCCGATTCCGAAAATTCTGAAAAATTCTGAAATTCCAAAATCGGAAAGGAAAATGGAATTCCAAAAAAATTGGAACGGAAATTGGAACACATATTTAATTTTTGAATTTTTTTTCCAAAAGAGGGTATTCCAATCCGTTCCGGCTGAAACACACCTCTAGTACAAACAGTTGAAGCTCTACAACTAGTTAATGATTCTAAAACTAAATAATTCTTAAGGAAATGACGTACTATATTAAATGATTCTTTGAATGTTTAATTTGTTAATTATACATATGGAAGATATGTATTTGGATAAGAGTACGTACCTTTTCTTATATATTTCACGTGCATTGGACTGCATTGCACGGGTAGGCTTTTGACTAGTACTTAACAATTGTTAAGGAACCAACTTCTGTTAAATGATTTTATTGTTTGATAATGAACAAATTCGTAAGGAACCAATAGGCTTAGAGCATCTTTAGTCGGTATACTAAATTTAAGGGTTTTATGGTTTAAGTTTAATGTACAAACCAAGGGTTGTTGCAGTGGGAGAAATGAGTACGCTGCAAAGGGAAGGCCGATTGCAATCTATACGGCACACACTACACCATTTGAAACTAGGCTGCACAAGGTGTACCGCGTGGAACTAGGCGGCTTACCCTGAGCCGTATGGTCCCAACTGCCACCCTCCGATGGAATTTTCTTCCAATGGTTCTCTCTCCCTCCAACGGCTATTTTCCAACGGCTCTGTTGCAATTATATATATAGATGCACGTGTTTCAGGGTTTGAGTTTAACTTTCTTTGATGTTTATGATTCCTTCATCTTTATTTTGTTTTGATTGAGTACGACAAAAAAAAGTATTAAATTTATATATTATGTAGTTTATTTAATTTAAGTTTGATAGAAAAACTCTCATTCAAATTTTCTTTTGTGATGAGTGGTGTCACACCCATCCCGGGAATATATATTCTTTTAAATGCATAAGCGAATTTCTGAAAATTATTAGTGTTGATTAATAATTGAGATGCAGTTGATTGTAGGTCAACGGTGAGTGTCAATCGAGGACACAGGAACATGGAAAATCATGAGGCATTGGATTGACTAAATGACATTTATATGATTTAAATGTTATTTGATTTTATCTGATTTATGTGAATAGTGCAATATAAATATGTTGTGTTCTTTTATGATAGTTTGATCTTGTTAGAGATTATTTTGAACGAATTAGAGATAACCAAGGTAATACGTTGCATAAAAGATAGATTATCTAGAAATTCTACAAAAATAGTTTTCGGAATGTAATTACGGCGACAAACGGAACTTAGACGAAAACTTCCATAATTTTTAGTTTTCACTTGTGAAGTAATGAATTATTCGTGTAAGACGTTTCAGGGAATAATTAGGAGTTATGAAAACTCGTGGGGAGGTAAACGCAATTTTCAAGAATTTTGTCTATATATACTAAGCCCAAGATATTTTCATTCGACAACTTTTCTAAAATTGAAATCAAAAGGGGGATTTTAGTGCTTAGAGGTTTAAGGGGCAAATCGACGGACTTCTGCTCGTTTTTTTTTCCACAAAATTTCATATTTGGATTCCCCGAGATAAGGGCTATGTTTTGATAGTCATTAGGCCACGTTTGGCTAAGTTTTTAGAAATTTCTAATTCTAGGAATTTGGTGAAAATGCATGTACACTTGTAGGTTTTGCGTAGGATCGGAGATTTGACGCTTAATCAGGCTTCTAGTCGTTCCCTCCAAGTTATACAATGATAGCTCGAGGTATGAATTTCTAGCCTATATTATATAGAAAATTTTTATGTTTTAAATTTCGACGACGAAAATTGTGATCCGGGCAAAATCCATGTGTTAATTGATTCGTGTCCAATATTGCATTCTTAACTTTATGATTTTACCCTTATTGGATACGAATTATCACTTATACTGAGAGATTTAATGGATAAATTATACTTTTGATAACCCTCTTTGTTATCCTCTTTTTGCTAAGGGCAATGCTATAGTGAGCAACTTCTCATATGAGAATGTGTGTTTTAACCGTTAGATGAGGGTTAAATAAGAAGGTGTCCAACATAATACGTTTTTAATAGGGTTAAATAAGAACTTGATTTTGACAACATCATTAATCTTAGGCCCGTTAATTATGCACGCGCTTAAATGTGAAAAGCATATCTATTTTTACGCGAGCACGTTGAGTTGATTATGTGGGTCAAAGGGGGGACTTACACAATTTCATGTTGGAATAAGCTTCTCGATGTTGGAGATTTATAGTAGCGACGGTTACTGTGCATGGTTTAAGACTTGGACTTGCCATGGCACTTGGGGATACAACGGTTGTAGGCTTGGTACCGTTGGTATCGCGGTTTAAGGCTTGGACTTGCCGCTACCAGATGAATGCGTGTTTTTCTTCCTAGAGACTATGTGATGTGAATTATGAGATTAAAGCATGATTTGCCATATATGCATATGTTAAAAATTGTGCACTCAGCATATAGCCGAGCAATGGAGATTTACTCCATTGTAGGTATGAAGAACGGAAGAAGAAGCGTGATAAGTAAGGCCGTGGGAATGCAGGGAAATCACATATAATATATGTTTTGTTTTCACTCCGACGATGTAATAATGAATCTGGTAAAGTTCAGATTATGTACTTAACTTAGAACCTTCGGAATGGGATTGAAATATTGTAATATGTCATTAAACTTCTTTTGGTTATGTTGGAAAGATATCCGAACTCTTGAGTTCGTATTTTCGAATGTTTGCTTGTCAAATTCGGATTTTGGATGAATGTAATAGAACTTTTGTATTTTAATCCAAACAAGCTTTAACTTGTTATATTGTCGTTCTTTTTCAAGAATTAGTAAGATGGATATATGTTCTTACAATCTTGATTGACTTGAGAAGTTTGGATTAAGGATTGAGAGTTTTTGGAAGTTGCAAAGTGTGAGGTTGTTTGATGCCTTAAGCAAAATTCTGCAGCTTTGGGGAGAATTATGCTAAAGGGTCATTCGATCGGTCGAAGGGAGTCGATGAAATCTTTTTCTACCCCTTCTAAAAATAATTTAAATGTTTTGATTAGTTCTTAAGGTACCTTTCGGACCCCTTTCAACATAAATTCACCCGTGTCAAAATATTATTACATTTTCATATTTGTACGAATTTTACAACCCAAAGGGTATTGTTTCAAAGGAGTTGAATACTTAATTGTCGTTTTAAGTTTCTTTTCCGCTGCTAGAGTTATGTAATGAATTGGATAAGCCTTGGTGGCGTGCTACGTGTCCTATTTCCACGCGTAGTGGGATGGGTCGTGACAGGTGGTCTTGTTCTTTTCGCGTCGTGTGTGGATCTAGCTTATTTTCTTGCCCCTCGTTTGATTTGTCGGCCTTTGTATTTTCAGGGTGTGCATTCTTTTTCACTTTTTGTAGGCCAATGTATGCTACTGAGATTTGTAAGTGCTCGGGTTCAGTTAGAGAGATTACTATATTAAACTGTGTTTTAATTTTGGTCTGCTACAACGAGTGACGTGGTGTATAAAGCTCAATTGTGGGGCTCTTTGGATCATCTCTGCTCGATTTTGGGTTGTGGGTTTGGTTGGTTATACTTTTGCAAGCTGCTCTTCTGGTGGTGGCTAATTTGGGGCGGCTACGGACTGTTCAAGTGAAGCTGAACTTAAAACATATCCAGGTGTTATTTCATGAAGTGCGAGCGCAACATGAAGTGCTTTTTTTGTTTTGCTCATGGTTGCTGTTAGCTATACAAAGCGGATAAGTTTTTTGGGTGCCTGGGGATGGTGCTGGTTTTTTTATTTTTTTAGGGAGTCTGTTTGTACATATTTTTGATGAAATTTTTTATTGTGCGTCTGCTACACTTTGATGGTGTTTGTTGTTGAATTTTGAGATGGATAGAGGGTAGCTAATTTTGTTTTTGCTGGGTTCCTTTTTTTTTTTTTTTTTTTTTTTTTTTCCCTTTGGTGGTTCCTTTCCTGAAACTCTTAAAAGGGAGTTTGTTTCAAATTGGAACCCGGTCTGTTTGGTTTTTTTGGGGCTTCTTTTCTTGGATTCCATTCATCTGACGAAATTGTAAATTGTGATACTTATCGCTTTGTTATTGAATATATCAAGGAATTCGTCGTTCAAATATATATATATATATATATATATGATTTAGTAAATTTTAGTTTGATTTGAAAAACAAAGATGCATCGTTTGTGGGGAAATAAGAGTTCTAGACTACATTGACAAAGCAATCAAATGTTTCTCATCAAGACTTGAGTGAAGACCATACGCGTGTTGTAGATGGGAATCCGCATGCCTCCGATGGGAATACTGTGCTGAACAAGCAAGGTCATAGGTTCAAAATGCACCAATTGGAAATCATTACACTCGTTGTACATCCATCTTTCTGAAGATGAAGATATCAAAAATGTGATTGACGCAGCTCGTTGGTCTCGCCTACTCGTGGGGGATATGCCAAATTCAGATTAACGTTTAATGGAATCAGTTGCGGAGCGATGTTGGGACACAACACACATGTTTCATTTACTTTTAGTTGAGCTGGCATCACCCCTTACGATTTTATTTTCATGACAGGTAATGCGCATGTTAATGCACTTGATATGGAAATTATTTTTAGTGAATAAAATTATATGAGTTTAACAAATAATCCTTAATTTACAAGTTGGTATTATATTATAATTGCAGACATGACTATTGGCACGAGTGTTCTATTGCCTCTATATAGCGACACAACATTTACAGATGCTGCATCAACTATCCAACGCATTTTTCCAGAGGTATTGTTCAATCATTTCAATTCTGGCACGTTAAGATTGTCTAACGTCAAAAGGTATCTTAAACAACAAATTGCATATCTTGACGACAATGTTACGCTTGATCTTATAATTGTAGGTAGAGCATTCCTATTCTACACTATTGGTGCTCTGTTCTTCCTGAATGGGAATTCATCGATTCCTATTGGTTGGCTAGCATATGTAGAAGTTATAAATAAGGTCGGTGAATATGATTGGAGGTCTGCTATTTAATAAATAATAGTTATTTGGGGGAATTATTAGAAAGCCCTCAAAGTAACTCTCATAAGCTTCAAACTCCAATTTGTTTGACCATTTGTTAAAAAGGACAAAAGGAATCTAAATTAGTGCTCGTACGGTATAAATGCACACACCATAGAAAATTTCGTGCATATATTCAGCCCTCACGCGCCCTCCCACGCGCGACCACGCGCGCTCCACGCGCGCGCCTTCATTTTCAGGCTGCTCGCACCGTGCGAGCAGCGTACCGTAGTATTTCTAATTTCAAAAAATGTTTTTAAACTTTAAACCTCCATAACTTTTGACCTATAACTCCATTTTTCGCAAATTTTATACCGTTGGAATCGTGTCGACGAGAGCTACAAAACTAGTACCATTGTTGATATGTTTTGAAAAAAAAAAAATTCATGTTTTTATATACATGAATAATAAGTGAAATTTCACTTGATATACATAAAATATTAAGTGAAATTTCACTCAATTCTAGAGCTTTAAAAACTCTCCCAAGAAAGTCCTAAATTCAAATTTTGCAAAGCTCATAAACTATTTACCAAATGAATTAACATGAAATTGTGCTTTAAAAAATAAGAAGCACCAAAATGGGGGCCAAACTAAGCCTTAATGTTCATGAGTTAAGTGAAATTTCACTAAATATTCATGTTGGCATGGTGATTTGTTTTTTTTTTTTTTTTCAAAACAATGCATATTTTGTTAAAATAAGCAAATTTCATAATCAATTATAAAACTCAAATTTTTAACCAAAACAAATCCAGGAATTCTTGTTAAAATTCGTCTTTTTTTAAATTTCTTGTTGTTATGTTTTGAGAAAAAAGATTTTCATGTTTTTACATACATAAATAATAAGTGAAATTTCACTTGATATACATAAAATATTAAGTGAAATTTCACTTGATATACATAAAATATTAAGTGAAATTTCACTCAATTCTAGAGCTTTTAAAAACTCACCCCAATAAAGCCCTAAGTTTCATTTTTGCAAAGCTCATAAACTAGTTACCAAATAAATTAACATGAAATTGTGTTTTAAAAAAGGAGAAGCACCAAAATAGGGCCAAACTAAGCCTTAATGAGGTAGCAATGGCTTTATTGCTATTCGTCTTTTTTTAATTTTTTTTCTCAAAACATATAAATTTGGCATACATAATATTAGGTGAAAATTCAATGAACCCGTACATGCTTTCTTCCTGAAAAACTTGAAGTTAAACTTAACATTAGTATACTCGTTTAGTGAGATTTCACTTAGTAGGTTAAGTGAAAATTCACTAACTATCCCAAAGGTCGCTAGAAGTAACTCTCTAGAGTTTAAGGTATAATTTGATACTTTGTTCAAAAGTTCTCAAGTGTCAATTTAAGTAAAATTTCACTTAATATTCATATACAAGTTCAGTGAAATTTCACTTAATATTTTTATATGCGAAGTGAAATTTTACTTCTTCTTTTTTTTTTTCTCTTTCATATTAAACAATGCATATTTCTTTTATAAAAAAAAAATCAAATTTCACAAATCAATTATAAAACATAGTTTTTCAATCCAAACAAATGCAAAATTCTTGTAAAAATTTACTAAAACTCTCCTTAAGAACAAAGTGAACATTCGGTTTTTTTTCTTCACATCATATTAACTTGGCATACGTGAATATAACGTGAAAATTCAATAACCCATACACAAATATTATGTGAAAATTTTATTAGGTTCGTCTGGAGCATAATATGTAAAAATAAGAATTTTTTTCTTTTTCTCAAAAGGTATCAACAATGGTACTAGTTTTGTAGCTCTCGTCGACACGGTTCCAACGGTATAAAATTTGTAAGAAACAGAGTTGTAGATCAAAAGTTATGGAGGTTTAAAGGTTAAAAATGCATTTTCAAAATGGATATTATATGGTACAGCCACTCACACGGTGTGAGTGGCTGAAACCATAAATACGCGCGCGTGAGGGCTGGGAATATGTGAGATATCCTATAGTGCATGCACTTGTACCGTGTGAGCACTGGATTAGATTCCTTTTGTCCTTTTTAGAAAGTGGTCAAACAAATTGGAGTTTAAAACTTTTGAGAGTTAGTTGAGGGGTTTTCCAACAATTATCTATAGTTATTTTGAGAGTTTAATTTGTTAATTCTTACATATATTGCAAGAGATATATATATATATATATTGTAATATATATAGGGTGATGCTAAATACACTACCTTTTTTTTGCTACATACACCATCTTTACTTATAAATTTTTCATCTTTTAATAGTATCTTTTAATACTATAGAGTAATATATTTAACAGAAAAAATAGTATATTTAACCTCACCATATATATATATATATATATATGAATGGGGTGTTTTTTGAGAATACATTTAGAATCGGCGAGTATTTGGTGACGACTGAAGAAAGAAAGTGGGTGATAGGGGGGGAGGGAGGGTGTAGGGGGACCATAGGGTGGGGTCTACGTATAGTTGCATTTCTCACGCCATTGGGACCCACACCAAACTGGCACACAAATCCGTTGCAGATTAAATCAGACTCGAATTTTCCATGGCCCTCTGGCCCCTCTCTCTCTCTCTCTCTCTCTCTCTCTCTCCAGTCTCTCCAGTCTCCATGAGATTGCTTTCTATGCGTGCAAGCCTAGCACACATCCCATCCATAACCCCGTACACACTAATAATCATTACACTTCTCTCTCTATGCGTATCTATCTGTCTCTCTCTATATCTATATGATGGCTGCTGTATATATAGGGGAAGTGGCCCTATTTTCTTCACTTTGCATGAGCTAATCCTCTTCCTCTTCCTCTTCATCTTCCTCTCTCCTTCCTCTCTATCTCTCTCTCTCATCACTCATATCTCTCTCTATATATATCAACATTTGTCTCTCATAAGAAATCAGGAGCCACAGTGGTGCATGGATGGATCTCTCAAGTGCACAACACCATCAGGTAGGTTATTATGACCAAGTGCGTAACATCATTAAAATTAACAAATTTTTTTTTTCTCACTTTACTTTCTCTGTAATCATTCAATTAATTTTCTTGATTCAATAATATTATGCACACAACCTCAACCACAACATATAAATCACAATCATATTTTAAATATATATACTTTGTGCTTCTAAAAAAAATATGGGCGCTGACTGAAAATCCAAACAGCACAAGATACATGCATTTAAAGCATGTGTTGTGATTTATGTTGTGGTTGGTAATTTGGTATTGTATGCTTAGCATTATTGTGATTGATATAGATCTACTTTCCAAAAAAAAAAAATTGTCATCCACTGGCTAGATTTGGAGCTACAAGAAAGAAAGAAATTAAGTTGGGTTTTTGAGTTTTGTGCTTAATTGTATTCTATTGATGGTTTTCTTGTGAGAATTTGTGAGAACTCACAATTCCATATTGGTTTTGGGGATTATTAATGTGGGTGGTTGTAGTTTCAATTTCTATGATCATATATATATATATGTAACAAAAAAAAGTTGTTTCTGACTAGTTCTCTTTGATGGGTTTGTTGTCAGAACAAATTGGAGGTGAAAGACAAAAATCTTTTCATCAACAATTTCTACTGATTAAAACTTTATTTTCTTTCATTTTCCTACCTTTTCTTGGCAATTAGCCACGCACCATTTAGTTCCCACTTTCCTCTTTTAATTTCCTTGGTGGTGAGCAACATTAATTTTACAAGTGATCTAAAGAAAACATATCTTAGAAGTTTTGAGTGGAGCTCAAACATATATATATATATATATATATAAAAGATATCCTAATTATGTTTGAATCTAGTGTCTAAGATTAACCTCAGAATTGAGGCATCAACAGCAAAATCACAAAGGTCGGATTTCTCTGTATTTTGACCTTACTTAAGTCAGTTTAATTATCCAAAAAAAAAATCCCCTTAAAATGAGCTTTCTAGCAAAGTTCACCTTTCAATTTATTTGACTTTTCAATCATTCATTTGTCAATCGACATAAAATTAATTGACCACTTCATTTTATATATGTGTTTGTGTACATGTTTTTTTTTGATCAGTAACCACAAAACCCAATCTCTCACTTCACTAGCCAAAGGACATACGTATTACCCAGGAAATATAAGCGCAATTAATCAGCATTATGTGTATTTTGTGTCTTCGTTGAGTTAACTTTATCTTTGATATATGATTAATTTATTACAAGGATTAAAGAGTTAATAATAGGTGGTTAAGAAAAAAAATTCAGGCCGAGCTGTAACAATTTGGAACAATGCTAGGTTGAATTGAGTTGCAATTGATTAATTAGCATAACAATAAATTCTTTTGCATTATGTGTCTACATGTATACACACTCACACACACACACACACACATATATATATATATATACTTATGTAACTATTTTAATTATCTTAACGTGAAATTAAATTTGACAACACTTTAGTACTATTCTTTAGGTTAATTTTCATCCCATTTTGATACCCTTGGTCAATATATGACACACACACACACACACATATATATATATATATATGCCATATTGACACATTTGTACACATGGACCAATTAATTTTCAAAACAGTAGTAAAAATACCTAAGTTTTTTTGGATTAAAGTTTAGTAATGTGGCTTGTTTGAATTAATCTCTCTCCTTGTGTTATATAGGAAATGGGTTCCCAAACACTAGAAAGCATGTTGGTTTGCACGAAAGCACAGCAAGAAAAGAAACCAAGGCCCCAACAAGAACAAGCTCTGAAATGCCCTAGATGTGACTCCACCAACACCAAGTTTTGTTACTACAACAACTATAGCCTCTCTCAGCCAAGGTATTTCTGTAAATCATGCAGGAGGTACTGGACAAAAGGGGGAACACTAAGAAATGTTCCAGTGGGTGGAGGGTGCAGGAAGAACAAAAGATCCTCATCATCGTCATCATCAGCATCATCAAAGAGGAGCCAAGATCAACCACACATGATCACACCAAATCATCAAAACAACCCACTCTCTAATCTCACACCCTTAACCTATGACTCCACCCATGATCTCACCCTTGCATTTGCTAGGCTCCACAACCAATCAAATGGTCAATTAGGGCTTGACCATGATCATCTTGCAAACCCTAGCACTATGAACACCTCTAGTGGGTTTCTTGATGCTCTTAGGAGTGGGTTTCTAGAAACCCCAAATGGGTACCAAAATTTTTGTTATGGAAACTTGGGTCATGTGGAAAATGGTGGTTTGGGTGGCAATTTTGGTGAGGAAATGACTATGGTGCCCTATGAGGACCATGTGAGTGCAACAACAATGAAACAAGAGTATTGCAATGGGAGAGAAGGTGACCAAAGGGTATTATTGGGATTTCCATGGCAGATAGGTGGAGATGGTAATATGGGTGGCTTTGATCTTGATTCAGGAAGAGAGATTTGGAATGGAATTGGCTCATCATCATCTTGGCATGGACTTCTTAATAGCGCCCTCTAATGTAGGTGTTTAAAAAATTTCTCTAGCTATGTTTGGAAGAAAGAGAAATTAAAGAAAGTGATAGAGTTTGTTTTCTTTATCAGACTCAAAGTGTTAGTTATAATCTTTGTCTGAGTTTTGTATTAAGAGACTTGATTCACCTGAATCATCTCTATTTTCAATTTATTAATAGTTTGTTTGGTTATCGTTTAATTTGAGTAGTCTTATTCACAATTTATACAATATTGTAAGACTACTACCAATCACTATATATGAATGCATTCTTTTAGAAAAATAGAAGCTGATCCACCGTTTTCCACCTATCTAACCATTTCTGTATTTCCTTCAACTGGCTAAAATTTAGGATATTGCGTCCATACAATTATGAAACACACACTATTTAAAATGAACCGCTCATGCATTAGTCTATTTAGTGGAATTTGGTTATCAAATCAACAAACTGAAAAATTAACAAATTCCACATTCTTATATATAGAACCTCAAACAAGGTAAATTCTCCAATTACTTGAAATACGTACTTGACACTCTGGCCTCGAGACATATGCCGTGTTTTTGGACGATAAGGTAACTTATTTGAATTAACCAAACACTACACAGAAATTATTTGAATTAACCAAACAATACACAGAAATTAAATTCAGCCGTTTATGAATTCATAAATTCATATTAAAATGAAAATCAGACAATTTGTGCGACTAAACACACCGTTATTGATTTCAATAAGTTGTTTGGACACAACTGATTTTCATTTTAGGTAGATTTTTTTTTTCTAGAAATGAGTACATTTTTTCTAGATAGATCCAGTAAGTGTCATGTGAAATTAGAAATACAATTAGGACACAACTTCAAGTACATTTTTTTTGATGTATTGTTCGTGCGATTCCCCTCACATAAACATTAAAAACCGTGTGAAATTACGTACTATTTTTATTGTACTCATGTGAGGAGAACCATACTAGCAATACATAATAAAATTGTACTGATCATGAAGTTCTGTCCATATAATTATTGCATTTATATAGGTCCAAAACATGCCCTAAGTAAGGAGCCTTCTAATTTGTCTTTTAACCAAGTAAAGGAAAAGAACATGCGCAATGCTTGGTGGAATGTGATTTCCATTTTAGAGAAGAAAAAAAGAAAAGAAAAAGAAATGAGAGACTAAGAGTGACGTTTCATAGTCTCTCTTGAAGGAAATCTCAACACTCTCTCTCTCTCTCTCTGCAAGTACACAAAAGCATTTCTTTGTTACAAGAGCTTGCATTTTTAAATAGAATGGTGTTTTCAAGATATTCTTCTATGATTGTTACTTATTTTTAGGTAGATTTGTATGAATATAAATACAGAATAATTAACATATCATATTGGAATAATTAAATAATAATTGGGTTGGTGGGTGTTCTCTACTTCCAAAGAATTAAGAATTTCAGTGAAGCACGAGCACCAATTTCGGGATAGATTTCCTAATATTACCGGACCAAATCCAACACAAGATTTGGGCGTGATAGGATGGTCACTATATTAGTACTAAATTTGCACAATATTTAGGCTTTGTTTGGTCTCCACGTGTTTGTTAAAAATAGTTTATGAAATTTGTCATTAAGTTATTTGATAATTTTGTACAAGTGACACATTACTCTTCAAAAAAATATCATGAAACCAAAAAGCTCTATTCTAGAGCTTTTAAAAGCTCCCCAAAAAAGTCATAAGTTCAATTTTGGCAAAGCTTATAAATTAGTTATCAAATGAATTCATATGAAATTGTGCTTTAAAAAAGGAGAAGCACCAAGGTGGGGGCCAAACTAAGCCAGTAAGCCTTAGTACTACTGGCACGGACTTGGCGTACGTACAACTTTTGGCACAATGCTGCATGTATATATATATTTAGTTTAACGGCCAACACACACATACACATCCATATGCATATATATATATATACATATACACATATATAGGACTCTCTCATTTTGTAAAATGTACACCTCGCTTCTCTCTCAATAAAGGGCTTATATGAATCCATCTAGCTCCTATTTCCAAGGGATTCATTCTAACTGAGCAAAAATTTGAAATCTATGAGAGGGAAAATAGGAGAGAGAGGGACGTGAATAGAGAGAGATGTGAGGAGTGTGCATTTTCTATAGTGAGGGAGTCCTCATAAAATAAAAACCAATAAATATACACACACATAAGAGTGTATAAATGTATGTACGTCAAGTTATCCTACTAGGAATAGTAGGATACCATTGTTCCTTACTAAATGTATTTTGTTTTTTTGTTTTTTAATAAAGTGACATAGGCTTTATTGTCCACCTTTTAAAGGACAACTCTATGATCACGAGTGCAAGTTGGAACATAAATTCAAATTCTGACTGAATTTGATACAACATTTTTTATTTTGCACTATAAAACTAGTTTAGAATTCCGAAATCTAGAAAAATTCAAGAAAAATGTTGGAAATTATGAACAACTTTAAATTATGAACAACTTTCGAACCAAATTCAAAAAAATACGAAGTGTTAATAACAAGTATATAACTATAGAATTATTTTCACGAAAAAAATAGATTAATTATATAGACAATTTATGACATGAAATGTTTTATGTTATTTTAATTAAAGAGTAATGCTATGCTTCTCAAATTTTTCATTTCAAATGCTTCCCAATTAAATATATGTGGTAGTGAGACCACCTTCAATAATGGTGGGGTCACTTTAGCATCCTCCAATCAAAATTCAATGGGCCCACTGTCACATGTATTTGAAAATCATTTAGGATGAAAAATTTGAGAAGCATAGCATACTCTTAATTAAATTCCAAAAAATATGAAGAAGTATGAAATTTCCAAAACTTTTTAGAAAATCCGAAATTTTCAAAATTTTGAAATTGGAATGGAATTTTGAAATTCCGAAGTTTCAAAATTGGAATAGGAATGAGTTTTTCTATTCCAAAAAAAAATTGGAATATTTTCTGAAGGCATCAATTGATTAAATTCCGATCCGATCCATTTGAAAATCTGCCTTATCTATGAGAAAACATCTAGCATTAGTATAACTATACAAGGATAAGTACTAGTAGTAGTATTCATTTACATTTTACAAGTATAACTACACAAGGCTAAGTACAAGTGTTTTTTCAAATCAGCCCAAATTTCAGAACCGTCGAATTATTCAAAAAATTAAATAGAATTTTAGTGATAAATACCTCAAATTGAATTGTGTGGGTTTCAAGCCCATCCCGTTTTTTATTTTGGCCCAATCTCTTCTGTTAGTAAAACTTCACATGATCTCCTAAACATGTATATAGACTTGACCACATAACCACATACCTGGACCAAAGTACCTCTAGACATGTATATAAAGTTAAACAGAGAGAGAGAGAGAGAGAGAGAGAGAGAGAGAGAGAGAGAGAGGGAATGTTAGAAAGAGAGAGAGCTCGGAAGAAGAGCATCAATGGCCGACTAGGCAACAACCGTCGAGGCGGTGATTTGCGAAGTAGCGACCGGCAAGGGAGAGGAGGCAGTGGTTGGCGATGGAAATAGATCTAAGCCACAAGATTTCAAAATTTCTTCGAATCTGGCTGAGGGAAGGGACAGTGGCGGAGGAAAGTTGGGATCTGACATTGGTGGCGGCGGAGATGGTGACGACGACGGAGGAGAGGTCCATGCGGAGCACATTTTGCATTCAATCTTGTACTTCAATCCAACCCATTCTCATATGCTTGCGGAGGACATGTAGTGATGAGAGAGAGCATTTGACATAGAGAGATATAGGGATAGGGGCCAGCAATGAGATGGAGAGTTTTAGGATGTACAGTGATCCAACCCAATTAGTTGCTTCAAATTGACTTAATCCATGGGAAATTTATTGTTGTTCAATCTGGAATTCCATCAAAATGGGTTGTTTTAGTCCATAATTATATAAGGATTTTGAGCTCTGTTTCTTTGTGTGGGAAGTTTATAATTTTTACCCAACTATCTTGTAAAGTTTTAAGTAAAATCTTCAAACATTACACAACTATGGATACGTAAAATTTCAAATGCTTGCGTAAATTTCACACAGCTTCTTGTTTTCACAAATTTCACATAACTAATTTTGTGAAATTTGACGTGCCGAAGCAAATTTCACATAACTTTTTTAGGCCTTGTTTAGCCAATGTTTTTGCGATTTGTTTAATTATGTGAGATTTATAAATTTCACACAACTATATTTTTGTGAAATTTCACAATTGTCTTTTATAAAGTTATGTGAAATTTCATATGTGGGTTTGATTTAGGCCTTGTTTAGCCAAGGTTTTTGTGCTTTGTTTGTTTGAAATTTTACGTAACTATCATTTGTAAAATTATGTGAAATTTCTGATGCTAGAGTAAATTTCACATAACTTTTTATATGTGAAATTTTACATAGCTATTTTTGTTTTTTAAGAATTTCATACCAACAATAGTACTTGTTTGATAGATCTTGTCAAGTAAAGTGCAATTCACATTATTAAAGTTACGTGAAATTTCACATAGCTTTTTGTTGTTTTAATCATTTGGTGTAATTTCATGTAGCTATGAGAAATTTCACATAACTGATTGTGTGAAATTTGTGAAAAGAAAAAAATCATGTGAAATTCACTCCAATGCCTAAAATTTCACATAACTTGTTTATGTGAGATTTGTGAAAAGAAAAAGTTATGTTGAATTGACTCCGGCATCTGAATTAAACTTCACATCATTGATTAATTATGTGAAATTTTTGGAAAGAAAAAGTTATGTGAAATTCACTCCGACGTTTGAAATTTCTCATAACTTGTTATGTGAAATATGTGGAAAGAAAATGTAATGTGAAATTTCTCACAGTAAGTGACAATAAGTATCAGGGCCTAGTGCGGGGAGGGAGGGTGGGGCGGGGTGCGAACCTTGGTAATAAACGTGGTGTAAAAAGTATGAGAAAATTTAAAATTTTCACATTATGTGAAAATTTCAGCAACTAGTTATGTGAAATTTGAGCAACAACTTAGACCGATAATGCCATGTTCATTAACAGAGTTCGAACATTTCTAAATTATGAGAAATTCACGCTAAAAAAAAGTTATGTGAAATTTCACATAACCTTTCTAAATGAGTAATGCTATGCTTTTTAAATTTTGTGTCTCAAAATGGTTTTCAACATACATGATAGTGTGGAGCACCTTTATTAACGATGAGACCATTTCAACATCCTCCGATAAAATTCAATCTAGTAACCCATTGTCAAATTTGTATGATGTGAAATTTCACATAACTAATTATATTTCAATTTTGTTGTTTTTTCAAATACTTCAAAACTCTTTTGATTAATGCTTACATCCAAATAATCAATGACTCATAATAAGCAATATGGTGCTGGAAAAGGAAAAGAAAAAAGACGATAGAATCCAAAGGGCAGCAGATTTCATTATAGAATGAACATCAATGCTTGAGGGATTAATGAACTACACTAAACAAAAGAATAAAGCAGAAGTTCTACAATGATCAAAAGGTCTAGTTGCTATAATTAATTCATCTTCCCCAATACCTGCAGATAGTGTTATTTTGTGAATATTGTGTTGCACATGATGTACCACACTCGCTGTCGTTATTCAAAGGATTGAAAAAAACTTCCATTACTCATAATTAAAAACTAAAAAATAGCCACAGGAACCAATTTATAAGACAATTTTTAAACCATCAACCTACCCATCTCATTGAGAAATAAAATCAAACACCTTATGGGCATTCAACCATATGACAAGGATCATCCCTAGGAATACAACTCACCCCAAAATACAAAACATCACTTACTAGCCTACAAAACATAAATACAACATCCCAACAAAAATATTGAAGCCTTCAAAACCAAGCATTTAAGGATTTGAATTCAAGCTCAATCAATTGATGCACATCAAAACATTTTTCAAGGTTCGTGTTCTCTCTTTAGATTCTCTTCCTAGCTAATTTTGAAACTAAATAAAATTCAAAGAACTTGAAAACACTAAAAACACACCAGAGATAGTGTGATACCAACGAGTTTGAAAACAAAATTCAGAGACTTCAAAGATCTGGTCATCCTTGGTGATTCCGGCGAGTTCCGATGCAAGATTCATGAACCAGTCTAGAATGAAAATGAATGGCGGCGGTCGGTGGAGGTGGTTGGTGGTCATCCGTGGTACGAAGGCAATGATCGGTGGTGGGTGGTGGAGCGATGGTGGTCGGTGGACTCCTCCATGCTTCTCTTTCTCTCTCTCTCTCTCGCTCTCTCTATCTCTCTCTCTACATGAATGTTTACAGTCTAATATCGTGCAAGGGTTTGTCAAATATTTAACGAAGTGTGAGGGTTAAATTTTTCCAACTAAAAGATAATAGAGTTGACTACAAAATGTTTTGTTGACTAAACTAAAGAGTGAAAAAGTGTTGTATGGAGGATTTTCGAGTAAATCTCCCAAAATTAAATGATAAGCACAAGGAATTTTTTTCATTTTCATTTTAATTGCTTTTCCTTTTTCGTGATGTCCAGCTTATTTTGAGTATCTTTTAGTGTGCCTTGATATTTGAATATATGAAAAAGAATAATACTATGTTTCCCAAATATATATGATAGTGGATTCACTGGATTACGAATGGAGGATTTTGAGTGGTCTCATTACCACATGTATTTGAGAAGATGCATTACTTTAGGAAAATACACCAGGGATTCTTGTTATCCATTTCCATTCACATTTCCTACATTTTTTTTTTCTTTCCCTAACAAACAATGGGAATTAACAAAAAAAAAAACATCTTTGTTTTTTCATTTAGAAGAACTGTTATTGTAAGAAGAAAATGTACCCAAAAAAAAAAAAAAAGTTTGGGGGGGGGGGGGGGGGGGGGGGGGGGGGTTTCTTTCCCTAACAAACAATGGGAATTAACAAAAAAAAAAACATCTTTGTTTTTTCATTTAGAAGAACTGTTATTGTAAGAAGAAAATGTACGCAAAAAATAATAAAAAATGTGTGTGTGTGTGTGTGGGGGGGGGGGGGGGGGGGGGTTGTTGCTTTTGGGATTTTCTACTATTATTGAAATGTTTTTATTGCTTAACATTATTTGACGATGCATGAACGAAATTAGTAAGGCTTTATTTGGTTCGTGGATTGAGCAAAAGGAAAATGAAACAAAATGTAGAATAGGAATGAAAAGAAAATAGTGAAAAATAAATTGAAAAAAGTTTAGGGCTCGTTTGGTAACGTTGTCGTTTTCTGTTTTCTGTTTTTGTTTTCGTTTTTTTAAAAAACGAAAATTGAAAACACGTTTGGTAACGTTTTTGTTTTTTGTTTTTAAAAAACGTTTTCAAATTTTGGGTAAAAAATGAAAACAGCAAAAAGTCGTTTTGAGTTTCCTGTTTTTGTTTTTAAAAAAAAAAAAATAAATCAACAATGTTACCAAACAAGTTTTTGTTTTTTTTTTCAAAAAAAAAAAACCAAAACTGGTTTTCGTTTTTAAAAAACTGAAAATTGAAAACAGGAAACGTTACCATGCGAGCCCTTAATTTTTAGAAATCACATCCCTTCATCTATTCTTGCATACCTATTGAATTTTGAAGAAATTTCATCTCTAATTTTATATAAGCATGAAGGAAAATAACCGAAAAACGGGTTTCTCTATTGTTTTCCCTTCCTTTTCCTTCTCCTTAATAAAATTTCTAAACCAAACAGAGCCTGAGGAATTAGTTTTTCCTTCACTCAATCCACAAATCATAATTGTTCTCTGCAAAGTCATTAAACAGCATCATGCACTGAACAGAAAGACAATATGTGGATGAGAAAACCTCTTCTAGCATTAGTATAACTACACAAGGCAATAACCAACTTCAAAGCATAAGTTAAAAGGCTGTCTCTAAATCAAAGTCCACATCATGAAAGATGTATCTTGAGAACTCATAATTATCTACTAAACTAGGCAATCTAAAGGCAGTACAGAGTTATAAATAAAACAGGCAATTCTATAAACATTTATGGTGAAGGGATGAGGACCAGCTTTATAATCACTCTTAGAACAGTGCTATATTGAGCTTTGAAGAAAGTGGCAATAATTATAGCAGGTCTTGGCTTTTGCTACCATCCCATAGCATCTGTCAAAAGAAGAAACCATGTTAAGAACTTATTATTGCTCAAGTAAAGCTAAGGGCTTGTTTGGGAATCCATGAAATAAGATCGGGTCCGCAACATGCTGGTTTTTGCCGAAAAATACATAAATGAGCATTCCCAAACAGACCCGCAACTTTTTAAACAAGAAATACACTCCTACGCAATAAAAGGGTATCTACAAAAAAATGAATATGGGTTCACTCATGAACCACAGAATCAGTTCTGAGCATTCCCAAACAGCCCCTCAAAATTTTAGACCGGCCATACAATCCTACGTCAGAAAAAGGTATCCACCACCAACTAAATATATATAAACGGTTCACTCATGAAAGATAGAATTAATTCCAAACATTCCAAGCGAGTCACTAAAATTCGGATGGATAGTAGCCCAAAAAAAGGACGCTAACCTGTCTCATGGTGTGACTATTTCTGTTGTTTCTTCCACAAAACTCCAATCTTCTTCAACATGTTCCCATTTTTCTTCTTCATCAAATCATCTTCATCATCAGCATAAGGCGAACCAATGTTCCCAATTTTCGGATTATAGTTGTTGTCTAAGGATCCCGTTCTTTCCATAAAATTCCCGTTATGACCACCTGAAAGCATAGATGCAGCCGCCTCTGCAGCCTTCCTCCACTGGTCAGATTGGACTTTAAGCCTTCTCAATTCAGCCTCCATGTCTGAATTTGCCGCTTGTAATGCCTCCAAATGCTCAGCCACCCTCGCCGCCCTCATTTTACTCTTTACCGCCTCCTCGGTAACATAACCGAGCTTCACTAAAGCCTCTCTCTCTGCTTTCCTCGCTGCTTCTACTTCAGAAACGACCTCATCGTTCACTTTTCCTCTCTCCATTTCCCTTCTCTTGATCTCCATCTTCAAAACCTCATTTTCCTCGACTATATTCTGAAATTCCGTCTCCTTATCCATCAAATTTCCCTTCAAATCTTCAACTTTTTCCTTCGATATCTTCAGCTCCCTTTCCAGTTCATTCTCTCTCTGGAATGACAAGCTCTTGTTGAGTTTCATATTCAGCCCCTCATTTTCCTCCGAAATACCCTGCAATTCGGTTTCCTTATCCATCAAGTTCGCCTTCAATTCCTCAATATCAGCTTTCATTTTATCCAATTCAGCCTCTCTCAGGCTCGATTCAGACTTTATCTTCTCCGCCAATTCGTGTGCACTTCTAATCTGTACAGTGCTTCGAATTTGTTCTTCGTTGTATCTACTTTCAGCTGTATCTAACGCAGCTCTTAGCTCTACAACCTCAGCCTTCAAAGAATTAACCTCTGCCTCAAGTTCGTGTTCAAGTTTTTTATCATCACTAGTAATGTCAGAGTTCAATTTGCTGACAAGTTCTTCGAGATAGTTCACACGTGTCCTTGATTGATCCAACTCTGAAGCTATGGCATTGTAAGCATCGCTGGATTTAGTGCCATCCAATTTTAGGGTCTCTACAGTCTTTTTGGCTGTTTCGAGTTGTAGCAAAGTTTCACTGATGAGCACTTGGGCTTGAGATTCTGATTCTTTACTAACCCTTAACTGGTTTTTCATGTCCTCCACAATCGAAAGAGTTTCTGCTAGATTTTCCTTCAAGCTTTTGAGCTCAGCATTTGATGATTCTACTCGCTTCGCTTGTGTTGCTTCAGATTCCTCCACCTTTCCAAGCTGGACCTTGTGGTGTAGTATAGTGGTTCAAAATTTGAAGAACATTTTCGTATATACATTATCTACAGGTATCCGCTGGCGGGGCCACATGGTGAGGAGCGGGTTCAAGTGAACCCACACAAATTTTCAGGGGCAAAAATATACATGTAATTTTATATGTATTGACTTTAGTTTTCCTCAAATGACACCACCAAAGTCCAAGCCAAACAAAAAGATGGGTATCAGGGTGTCAGCTTGCCAGTTGACTTGGTTAAAAGCTAAATTTAAACCCATACTCAACAATAAATATTTTTTGTTATGATATTAAGTATGTATTTGATAACCCAAACAAGTGCTGTAAACGAATGATTTCAATACTTATTTTTCCAATGCCTTTTATAGTGTATTATTTTACTGAAGATGAAGCTGAAAACTGCAAGTAAAAAAATTCATAAAAAAAAAAGTGCGTGATGCAAACTATTTCATTGTGTGAAATATTGTTTTCAGTACTACAAATTCAATAACTTAAAAAAAATTTCTCTCGGTACCTAGTTTTCAGTTTTATCAATTCGGAGCTAAGTTATTGATTGACAATACTGAAATTTATTCCTGGCCACGCCACTGCACGTTTTTCTAACATTTGTTATTTATGTGTGTGTGTGTGTGTGTGTGTGTGTGGGCTTACAGTCTTAACACAAGAAGATAGTAGTAGAATAGCACTATGTTCGATACTAAATGGACAAGAAATGTTCTCACCACCTTATTAAAGCAGTAATTGTACAACGAGGACAGAAAATAATTTGAATTTTGTAAATTTACTTTAATGTCCTCATTTAAATGTTGTTGCATAGACTTTTTTGTCCATTTCAAAATGTGTACTTTCAAATATGTAGTACATTAGCATTTGCCATACATACATAAAACTATATATAAACAGCGGCGTAGCAAGGAAATAATTTCTGTGGTGTCAATCATAATGTATGTCCAGTTTGATAAAACTAAAAATTGGGACTAGAAATTAATTATTGAATTTTTAGTACTGAAAGCTTTAAGCTATTGAATTTGTAGTACTAAAAATAATATTTCAAGTATTGAAATAGATTACATTCAGTGATTTTTTTTTGTAAAATATTCTTACTTAAAGTTTTCAGTAGATTTTTACCTTCTTTTTCAGTTAAATGATACATAATCAAACGCATTGAAAAAATAAGTGCAGAAAGCAATTATTTTTTGCAATTAATTGGGTTGTTAAACACATACTTGTTATCATAACAACAAAATTATTATTATTATTATTGTTTTTTTTTGTGTAGCTAGAATGGGTTCAGATTTACCTTTTAACCAAGCCAAATGACGAATTGACACCCTTAATTGTCAAAAATGACACCCTCTCTTTGTTTGGCTTTTATTTCAGTGGGGTATATAGGAAAACAAGTGTAAATACATACAACACTAATTATAATTTTTCTTTCCTGGAAATCTGACTCATCATGTGGCCCCGCCACGGTATATAAGCCATCATTGGAAGCTCTTACCATAGATCTCCTCTTTAGAGGAATCCCTTGGTAGCTAGTGAGTGAATATGGAAAGCTTAAATAGGAGAGGCTTGCACACTAATAAGACGCAACAGTCCTCTTTGGAGGGAGAGATGAAAATTTGTTTTGGGGAATCAAAGTGCATTTTTGGAACTCCAACGAGTTCCCCAAATGGTTCTCTATTTTGGGAACCTATTTTTGGTTCTCCACATTTGAGGAGAGAGAGTGTGAATATGGATAATTACCCAAAAGTAAATTAACGAAGAATAATAAATATCATATTCATTTGAGGAGAGAGGAGAGAGACCGCATTTATATTTTCAACTTTTGTATAAAACCTAATATATAATAATACAAACCTCCCTATAATGGAGAACATGGTTGGAACTGGGGGGGTTAAAGTGATTAGCTAAAATAACTTGGCTAAAAATTAGAGAAAATTTAGTTAATGTGGTTGGAAATGCTCTTATATCACGGGTCACAAATACTAAAATATGCATAGTATATAATACCTTGAGCTGCTCAATCTCATTCATGGCAGTTGCCAATTCAGCTGTCTCTACTGAGTGCTGCTTGTGGATTGACTCCAGCTCGGACTTCCATGCTAATTCTCGTTCTTGAGAGATCTTCTGGAGCTCGGCGACTCGGGCCTCCTCAGAAGCAGAAAGCTCCAAAAGCTGTTTCTGGGACTCTTCGAGCTTTGAAGACACGGCTAATAGGTTCTCTTTTGACTCTTCTGAATCTTTTCGGGCTTCCTTTTTTGATGACTCGGATAAACATAGCTGGTCTTTCAGATTCTTCAGATTGTCTTGAAGTTGAGAAACCTGAGATTCGAGTTCAGAAACCTTGCTTGGACGTCTCTTCTGGAGCTTGCAATGAGAGAGAGAGATGAAGATTTATGAAATTTATACCCCAGATAACTTTTCTATTTGCAATTTCAAAACAAATTAAGATATGATGCTAAATGAATATAACTCCGTATTAATTTTAAGTGTAATCTAAAACAAACACCATTCAAAAAAGATGAACTGCAAACTGAAGAGAAGACAGATTGCCCATGAAATCAGGGAATTTTTTTGGAAAAGTTAATCATAAAGGTTTGACCGACATAAGTATGTAAAAAAAAAAGGAAGGTGAGAAATATTCACTTTCTTCAACAATGGGGTTCGTTTGTTTAATTGATTTCCCACCTTACCTCTACTCAAAGAGTAATGCTATGCGTCCCAAATTTTGTATCCCAGATGGTTCCTAAACACGTGGCACTGTGGGACCACTTGAACATGCTATGCTTCCCAAGTTTTGTATCCCAAATGGTTCCTAAACACATGTGGCACTGGGACCACCTTCAATAATGGTGGGAGTGAGTGGGACCACTTGGACATCCTCAAATCAAAATAAAGTAGGCCCACTGCCACGTTTGTTGGGAACCATTTGGGATACAAAATTTGGAAAACATAGCATTACTCCTACTGAAAACTGTCATTAAAATATCCCCATAACCACGGTCTATGACTGCTAGACATCTATCACAATATGTTACAAGAATATGTAAAATCAGAGAGGAAACAGATGATCAGTGCAGCAAGTGCTGTTATTAAGGTTTGCGGATTTCATGAAAGAAAATAAAATGGAAAATGAAAGGAAAGAAAAACGAGAAAGAAAAATAATTCCCTAGTGTTTTCCTCCATGTTTAAATAACATTAAAAATAAAAACAATTTCAAAATATTTTAGAAAAACTCAAGAAAAGAGGAAGGGAAAGTGTCCTGTGTCCCACACAACATTATAAAATTTTAACTTACTTTTCACCCTACTTGCTTTTCTATCCTATTTTTTTTTTCACTGTTTTTTCTTACTAACCAAACAAAGACAAATTGTTTCCTTAGGCTCTGTTTAGGTCATGGAGTAAGTGAGGGAACAGAAACGAAAACAATCAGGAAATCACTTTCCTTTGTTTAATTATCAATGAAATAGTGAGGAAAATAGAAAGGAAATGGAAATATGGTGGGAAATAAATTAGAAAATTTGGATTTTGCTAGTCACTTTCCCTCCTCTTTTCTTAAGTTACATTAATATTATGAAAATTAGAATCTGTCAATCTTATTTAAGCATGGAGAAAAATTTAATGGAAAGCACAAGGGAACTTGCTTTCCTTTCCCTTTTCTTCTCCTTGTTTAAATCCACAAACCAAACAAAGCCTTATTGTTCTCTTTCCCTTTCCCTCACTAAATCCATCAACCAAACATTAGCCTAAGATGGATTGATTTCTGCAATATTCACCAAATTTCTGTCAAAGGCTTTTTACACCTCCACCACAGATTCCGACTTAGAGCTACGAAGATTGTCACATTTCCTATTTGGCAGGAGTGCATATTCGGGTCACATAGAAGTACCTCAGAAACCGGGGTTCTAGGTGACCTTCGCTCTGTGACTTTTGGGCTTCTATCTTTGGGTGTCCTACTTGCTTGACTTGAAGATGATGCAGAGTCCGACTCTACCCCATTAATCTTGAGTTGGCGTACAGGTCGAGGAGATATCTTTTGAGGCGGTTCCGAAGAGCTTTTTCTGTTACCATAATCAGCCAAATAACAGTCAGCTATATAATCAAATCACCGACTGATACGGAATTGGCACTTAGACATCAGCCGGTAAACAAATTCAGCTAACTATATCCGGAGCACGTAGTATTTTCCTTTTACAAAAACTGCAAATGAATGAGTGACTGATTTCACACCAATTCTCCGAACTCCAAAGAGGGTTCAAACTTGCAGAATACTTTGTAAGAAATCATTTGAAAACTTCGAAAACTTTATGACTGAGGAATGCAAATGAAATAGGCAACAAAAAAATGGGATTAAGTTTCAGGCGGATGATCCGTACAGGGTCACTTTTACGGAATCTAATGAAAAAATGCCACATCACTCTTTTTACCAATAGAAGTTGACAAAATAGTGTACATTCATTTTTTGCACTGAATTGCTTTACACCTAAAATTTCTCAATTTCTCACGGTTTTTTCTCCTTTTGAGAAATTATTCAGTGAGCCGGTGACACCATGTTATCACATTAATGTGGTGTGACCACTCAATCGTAACTATACACATGCCCCCTATTTCTAGGGGATCATGACAAGTGGTTAATACCAATTCAAACTAATAAACCGCCAACCACTTGTCATAATCCTCCTTGACATAGGGAACATATGTATGGTTAAGATTGTGTGGTCCCATCATATTAGTATGGCGGCATGGTGTGACGAGCACACTGAATAATTTCTTAGCCTAGTCCGTATGCATTTGTGCCCCCTGAAGTTGTAATTTACCCCTTCCAAATTCAGAAAATTTTCACTTTGGTCCTTGGACTTTTCTACTTTTCACCCAAATGAAAACCTTACTTACTCAGCTAGCCCCATGTATTTAAGGACTTACAGATTTCCGTTTTGATCAAATTAAGTATTCTTTGCTTTATTAGTAAAACCAGTGAAAAAAGAATTAAGGGCCCGATTTGTAAGGTTGAGGCCCTGAGGGTTTTGGTTTTTTTTTTTTTTCCCCTCAAGATTGACGAGAATTCACTCAAGAAAATGCTCATATTATGTTGTTACTTGTTGCAATTAAAAAGGACTTTTGCACAGTCAAAACTTAAAAAATTGTATAGCCAGAGTGAGAGTATACACAAGAGCAAATATGTAGGACAAGACAAGGTAAAAAAAATCATAGTAAAGGGACAATACAAGGAACAAAAGGACCACATCATCATAAAAGAGCAATAGACATTAGCATGGCTTGTATACCCCACAAGCATGGAGACCCCATGTTCCCATTAATTGCATCTGCAGGTAACATTCAAGGGCCATCCACAGCCACAAAAATAGGTAATTTATGGAGGAGAGAAACCGAGCAAAAACACTTTCAACGTAAACTAAATCTCAACTGTAAGGTTCCGTTTGGTTAGTGGATTTAGAAAAAGGAAAAGAAAAATGAACGGAAACGAAAAACTATTTCCAATGAAGCACGGATGCGGACACAGAAAATCCTAAAACAGTTGCAGACCGACACCTTGGGAAAAAATGTCCTTGTGTCAGACACGACAGGACAAGTGACCGTCCTAGAAGTGTACGTGCTTCCTAGACTATTTCCCAAGTGGTTTCGTAACTTTCCTCCATGATTGCATTACTTCATAAATTAAAAATATAATAGGAACTCAAGAGAAAAATGAAGGGAAGTTGCTCGCAAGCTTCAAAATATTTAACTTACAATTCACCATATTTTTATTTTGCTTCTTCTTTTTCTCCATGTTTTAATCGTTAACCAAACAAAGAAAAATGTTTTTTTCAACAGTTTTTCTTTTTCTTTTACCGTACTAAATTCATGAATAAAAAATAATCCAAAATGGACATTTTAAAAAAAAAAAAAAAAAAAAAAAGAAGAAGAAGAAAAATCATCTGTAATCACCAGATTCACCACCATACATGACACCCAAGGAGATTTATTTCAGATATATGAGAAAGTGACAAATCAAAAATGAGAGCTGTGAAACAAATAATGGGATTTGTACTAAAAAAAAAAACCTACGGCGCTCAATTTCCGTCTAGAAATTAGTACCTCACTACACATGGAACCTTTGCAACACAACACACCAATGGGCAAAAAATACAATACAACCAATTAACAAGTGAGATAATAAGGAAAAAATAAATAAAAAATCAAAAACTCATACATAAAATCCAAAATGCTTGAGAAGAACAAAGACAATCCCCATAAATTCCACCAAACAACTTGCCCAAACAGTATGTATGGAATAGGTACAATCATAAAAGCCACTGTGGTTACCTTGATTTTGGGGTCTGCATATTATAACTACCTTCCTGCCCACAAAAGTAATTTAAAATGCAATTAATGTAATCTTTGTTACTTCAATGCCCCTGACCCACCAATCCTGCAACAATCCAGAAAACAGTTTTTAAAAAAAAAAAAACACAAACACACAATTGGTTAGAGAGAGAGGAATCCAATGTGAATGAAGAAAGAAATGGGTTGATGAAGGACAAGTATACTTCTTATCTACATATGCATATATAACGAAAATAGGATTGTGACTGTTTTCAAAGTTTCAAATTGCTGAAATAAAAATAGATACATAATTTATAATTATCTTCATCTTTACCACATTTAATACAGCAACAATTCATGCCTGACAAGTGACAAACAACCATTATTGAGATCATGCGGCACCTACTACTACAAGTACTCGGCAAGAATTAAATGGAGGGTCACCCACCAACTAAAATTCTTTCCTATAAATAGTTGTAACTTATAGAACCGGTTCACTTATGAACCACGTAATTGATTCTACTCCGAAATAACTCCACAAGTAGACAAACAAAGACCCCCCAGTTGGGTTGGGCTAATCTGTAAATTTATTGGCATTCAAGGGGTACATTCGACATTTAATAGCCTCCTCCATTTTTGCCGTGATTGAAGGCACAATTACGCTCTGTGGTGTTGAAATTTTGCATTTACACAGTAACCACTACCACCCAAACGAGTTGACTCACTGAGTCGCATAATTCAAAATTCAAAAACACAAAAGAACCAAACAAAACAAGAAAATTGAAGGAAAAAAAACAGATTTGGGTCACTCAATCTACACAGACATTGTTTGTAGGTAAGGTCTCTACCGTTTCTAGAGATAGAAAATGAATCAAATGAACTACCCATCTCAAATATGAAATAGATTTATAGAACAGCTCAAATATCAACAGAGAAAGCTAGAGAGAGAGAGAGAGAGAGAGAGAGAGAGAGAGAGAGAGATTAGAAAATGCAGAGAAATGTCAAATCTGAAGGCAGCGAAGCAGAGTATCTTAGAGAAAAAAACAAAAAAAATGTGCATAGCCTTCCTGAGATTCGATTTCTTTTTTTCTTTCTTTTTTCTCTTGAACGTACTAATGAAAAGCCTGTAAAATTTTAAGCTGCCAAGCTGGGACAAAGACATGACTCTGTTCCCTTTGAAGAAAAACCAAATATTTTTGCAACAAAATATAAATTACATCTCAAAAAATACTAATTTCTTTTCTTTCTGGGAATTCATCTATAAATAACTTTCTTTGCTAAAAAATCTAAAAAGAACTTAAACAACACTACGCTAAAACCCCACCAACGGTCCAAAATTTTTTTTTTGAAAAATGAAATTGAGCGACAAGTGGCCCGTATTTTTTTTCCCGTCTGTTTGGTTCTCAAGGATTTTTTAGAATATTTTCATTTTGCTCATCATTCCCGAGAACCAAACAGAAAATAAAGCTGAAAGCACTTTCTATGCTTTTTGTCTCGGAATTTTTCCCGAGAATCCAAGAGAGACAACAAAAACAAAAAAACAAAAAAAAAATTAGAAAGGACAATGTGGGTTTATTATCTCACCAAGAATATTGAAATTGGTAAGTGGGTGAGTAATTAATCTGGGTTCTGAGCAGCTTGAGCTTGTTCCTTCGGATTCCTCGTATGCAAAGGCATTGAGACCTTATAGAAGAACACCCAATGTTAAAATTTTTCTTCTTCTGAACTCAGTTCCCGAGGCCACCTCTCTCTCTCTCTCTCTCTCTCTCTCTCTGTACTCGATAGTGGACTGGTGTTTATTCTATTCTAATTCTGGACAAATTAGTTGGCTGCATGGGTGGCCTAACCCGAGTCCGACTCAAGTTTAACCCGGATTTAATGGATGACAATTTGCGTTAATTACATTTTGCCTGTGTGAGGTTAGGCTTACTTTCACTGTATTACGATGCTTTAAAAGTGGACACTTAACCTCCTTCTGGTTTGGACCTAAGCAAAACTATCAAAATTTCTTCCAAAATAGTCCCTCATGCAGATTAAGAGTGTGTTTGATAAAACCGAAAATTTAGTACTGAATTTTAAGTACTGAAAATTTTAAGCGCTTGAAGTTTTGTTCCTTAAAACAGCGTTTCAACTATTGAAGTAGAATATATTCAGTGATTATTTTCAGTAAAAATTTTTCACTTAAAGTTTTCAGTGGTTTTGGAGCTACTTTTTCAATTAAGTAGTGTGTTATCAAACCCACTGAAAAAGAATAAGTGCTTAATCTTTTCATTTTCAGCACTTAACGGGGTTATCAAACACACCCTAAGTGTTAAAATTATCCCCACACAAGTGTCAAAATTAATCTCACAAAGGTAGTTAACCCTAAAAGTAGCCCCACAAGAGGTTCAGTGTTAAAAAAATTAGCCCCACATACGTGGGTTAAATGGCAGCATTGTTTCCGCATATCTCCAAAATTAACCTCATAAAAGTGTTATTAATATCTTAGCCAAGTTTAGAGTTTAGAGAGAAATTTTAACAGTTTCATTTTAATACGAAACTACAGGGGTTAAGTGTCCATTTTTGAAGTATAGTGAGGTAAAAGTGAAAATATGTCTAATCATATGAGGTAAAAAGTAATTAACCCAAACAATTTTATGTATCTGGGATGGGCCTAGGCTAGAAAGTAGAAGTTGAATTAAGTTTGGGTTAGATTTGGACGGAAAGATTAGTAACTCGAATTATCTTGAACCAAAACATGTATACATAGCTATGTAGTATGGGTACAGATACGGATACTGGACACACGTGCAACACAATACGGGTACGATGCAACAGCTTCCACTAAGTTGTCTTCACCCTTATAACTTCTGCGGATCCTACTAGAGAGGGTAGAGTTGGTGGGAACTCCAACGGGGAGGATAAAAAGGCTTAGAAAACCCTAAACAGTGTCTACAGCTTTCGTATAGGAAAAACGACAATCTTTAAACCCTGTACGCAGCTGCCCTATTTCTAGATTTCTAAACCGACTATAACCTTCGACCGATCGAAGTGGTTTCGATCGATCGAAATATCATTCGATCGAACTATCTTCGATCGATCGAACTTGCCTAGACTTCAATCGATCGAACCTGTCATGACAAGATCCTCTTGTACCTTTCCAAACATCCTAGCGGAGCTAAGAATGGGACCTCAAAGGCTCTTTATTGTTAGCTCGGACCAGTAGTAATTCCCATGACCAAACTCTTTGACCAGCAAACTAACCAACTGATCAGTTAACGTTTACTCCACTATAAAACGATAACTGAACTCTAACACAAAAGAACATATTCGAAGCGGTTACTAGACTTGTATGGTGTATTAATGTCCCTCTACTGTCAGCATTCGTAATCATATTCAGGTAGTCGGATAAACGGTTACTGTCAACCTGAATCGTGATTACTTCTTGCATTTCTTGACTCCCATTCACCCCTCATGATTACTAAACATGTTGATAACTACTTATCAACAAGACTGTAATTCTCAATAATCAATTTGGTGACATTCTCAAGGGAATGCTTACTCTGAATCAGAGGGTAGATTCTATCTTGACAATATATATTCACAACCCTCTGAACATGACATACCCAAGATACCACGTGTTGATTTTTTATAGACCTCACTGATTGGGAAGTCAAAGCAGCCATGTCCACAGTTTGTGTCCATAATCGTCTCAAGATTGAGAACACATACCGTATACAAGTTATGAGTTCCTATCTACTGTTGACAGTCTTGAGTGTCAATAGGAAAGCCCAGGTCCATCAATGCACTATAAACATTAGTATATTAACTAAGAGCTAAACTCTAGTGATTGAGATTCATCACTCCATCCAATGGTAGTTAATCATGCTACCGTGTAAACCTGATGAGATATCCAGTCTCATCATCCCATGTGACAAGTTCTAAGTATCAAATAATAGTAATTCGTATCTCACTTGTATGTATCTCATACACACACGAATTACTTACTATGATACTTAAGGATTAACAATCATCTCATGAAAAAAACATACACAATAAAATGTAAAGCTGATATCCATATATTAAAATGTCAATATCTCATAGTAAAAGTAATGGTTTGAGGGCACAAACCCAACAGTATAACTATAGGATCTTGGTGTCTTATTAGCAAAACAAATAAAATATTATCTTGGAAGATGATGTATAATTGTAGGATCACGTTGTCTTTTTTTAACCACAAAACATTATATATATATATATATATTTTGTTGGATTTTATTGAAAAATAAAATTGGTAGATGACTAGATGATCTTTATTTTGAAGATACAAACCAAAAAACTAGGCTTTAAAATTGTCACGCACACAACCCCTCCCCATCTTCTTTAAATAAGTCACATAATTTCCTGTACATGTTTCAGACCGAAATAAATTATAGAAATAGGCTTTGCTTCAAGATATTTAATTTGGGTTAACCGACCAAACCCATCATTTTGAAGTCAAAGAGCCCCTAATTGGGTCTTGTTTAAAATTAATGAATTGGGTCCAATAGTCTTAACTCAATAGAGCTGATGTGTGGACACGTCGGGTTGACTCAGCGAGTCAACTTAACTGTACTCCACACAGTTATGCTTTATTAAAAAAAAAAAAAAAACAATTAAGTTTTGAATTAAAACTTACAAATAAATTTCACTAACAAGGTAGCATATTTAGTTAGCAGGGTGAGACTCAACAGCTTTAACCTTTACACTGTTGGATCTCACTCTGTTAATTAGACATTCCACTATATTAATGGAATTTGTTTGTAAACTTTTGTCCCCTAAGCTTTATTCTTAAAAAAAAAAAATAGTATTAATTTTTTAACAAATTTTTAACACTCACATTTATACTTTATCATAGAGAGTGTGGGTGTGACTCAGGGCCGGCCCTTGGGCCAGCGGCCCGGGCGGTCGCTTGGGGCCTCCAAAAATAAGAGTTTGTTTGGTTTTGAAATAAGGCCTGGTTTCGCCAAAATTCATGTATTATATATAAAAATAGGACTAAAATAGGGCCTAAAAAAAACAGGGCCTTAGATATACATGCATTATATATAAAAATAGGACAAAAAATAAGGCATTGTTTAGCCAAAATACATGTATTATACATAAAAATAAGGCAAAATAGGGCCAAAAAAAATAGGATCTTATATACACATGTATTATATATAAAAATAGGACCAAAAGAAGACCTACAAAAATTTTCTTTTCATATTTGCTTGGAGCCTCATATGAATTTCACAATCTTAGGGCCGGCCCTGGTGTGACTTGTGTGAGTGTTAGAAATTTATTAATAACCCTAATATTGTTGAAAAAAAAATACTCCGTAGACGTTAGAATGGAAATTCCTTACCCTCTACTTGATACTTGATATTAGCTTTCCGTTTGTATTCGTGTGTTTCCAAGTGAATTCTATGGTCCATTTATGCTTGTGACTGGCCCAGCAAAACAAAGATTAGTAGCCTATCCTAAGGTCTAAATTTATGGGGTGTTGCCACATCCACAGCTCTTGCCATCTTCTCATTGGTCCTTACATCCTCACTTATCTCATTTATTATTCTCCATCTACGTCTTCACATGTTAGGCCATTTAAAGAAGAGGCTTCTAGATTCCCCCCACCTTTTTTTTTAAAATCTTTTTTTCTTTTTATAATACTGTTTTTATTACTATATCGTTTCTTTACCCTTAGAAGGTACTAATATATCACATTCTAACATTTAACTTGTATCAATTAATATGAATATAATAAATAAGTGTGTAAAAATACAAGCCATCACAAAAATTTAAAGAGAGTTTAATAAAAACTTTAATTAAAAGATTTCTACTAAAAATTTTGAGAGCATTTTTGTTCACCCCAAAATAGTTACTCATTGCTCACTCAAGTCTCAGCCGTGTGACATGTGTTCTATTCTATTCCCATTTTACCCATGTATCATCAATATAATTACTAGAATGTGATACATGTCACCTAGTGAAGACTAAATGAGCAACAAATGACTATTTTTTAGCGAACAAAATTGATCTAAAAAACTTTAGGTAAGACATAGTTTTCAGTACTAAAATTTCAATACCTTAAGGGCTCGTTTGTTTGCTGGATTATTTGGGCGGATTGGATTATTTTAGTCCAATCTAGGTTTATATTGTGTTTGTTTGCACATTTAAGGGATTACACTAACTCAGGATAAAAGGGCCCTGAGTTAAGAATAGTGTTGGTTAGGGAGGATTAAATAATACCAGGTGGGGTGGTGGTATTTAAAACAAGGGGATAAGGGTTAGTAGTATTAAAAACATGAAATGACAAATTTACTCCTTCTATTTAAATACCCCCAAAGATCTCTTGTCCATTCTCGTCTCACTCAAAAGTTTGGTCGTGATTCTTAGAGAGAGAAGATGACGAAGAGAGAGAACCAGATCAAAGACCAGATCGAATAGAGAGACGACCAGATCGGAGAGAGAGAGAGAGAGAAAGAGAGAGAGATAGGACCACATCGAAGGCGAAGACGATTTCTAGGAGCAGAGTTCGATTTGTAGGTTAGGGTTTTCATTTTGTTTTGCTAAAATTTGTGAAATCTGCTTGGGTTTTTTTAATAAATTGTTGTGAAATCCTTGTCATGGTTTGATTTTTAATAAATCGTTGTGAATTCTTTTTTGTTTTGCTATTCAACAACTGGATCTTGGAGTTTTAAGGGGTAATAGGTTTAGATATGTTGCTTTTAGATCTTGGAGTTCTACCCATTGTTTATAAATTTTTTGTATCAGATTTTTGTTTCAGATTTTTTGTATCAGATTTGTAATAGGTTTAAATCTGCGTTGACTGGTTTATTGTTTTAAAACAATATGGAACTGGTTTCGTTTTGATTTTTAATTAATCAACTATACGATATGCATCATGATAAGAATCCAAATTGCTGATAAAAACATGAATGATATGCTACAAAGTGAAAAACTTTCTATGGGTTTTTGAATGCTTTAATGGTGATGTAGTTGACGGAATGTTAAGCAGACTATATCAACTTGGTTTTTTTATTCTTTTTTTTTTCTCCACTTAAAATGGTATTTTGGTAAAGTTGTAGATTAATCTTGGTTTATACCATGGTCATCCAAACATAGAATTTGACTAATTTAGTTTTATACCCAGCATAATCCGATATGTACCAAACATGGTATAAAAATAATGCTACATTATTTTATCCCGTAGTTAGTTATCCTGGGGATAACTAATACTATACCTCCTTATACTATCTGGCAAACAAACAAGGCCTAATATCCTTCAGCACTAAAAAACCAGGACGTAACTTTCAATTTTATTAAACAGGGCCTAAGAAACTTCGAAATTTCTTGAAGAGACAACTTTTCTCTAATTTTATCCAGACCAGAAGGGTGACATTGTTTGCTTGTAATTTGCGCGTGTGTGCCAGAGCCAAACAGTCTCGGTGTTTGTGTGTGTGCGTGCAAACTAATTTCCTAAACGCTTGTGTGAGTGATACACAAGGCTTTATGAATCTGACTTCTAAACGGAGTGATTGTGTGCAATGAGTAGGAAAGTACCCTCACCATAAATTCTTTAGCAGTACTGAAGCGCACAAGCTAAACAGTGTCGAGTTTAACAGGTAAACAATCACAAATGGATTAATAAAACGAAGATTTTATTAAGTGTTTGGAAAAAATAAACAGATCTAAAGAACAAACCAGAGCAGACTGATTATTCAAAAGAATAAGAGAAATAACAAAAGGGTAAACCTATTTGCTATGTACGCTGGAAAACATAAAGATTTAAATGCTTTGAATGCTTCGAATGCAGTGTGGGTGCTGTTTTCGAGATGACGCAGAGTAGTTGAATGGTTGGCCAGCCTACTGTATTTATAGCGGCCATAGATGACTCCTGATTAGGAAAGGACTCCTTAGCTTACGCCCCAAGCTGCGTGGCTGATTGGCTGATGGTGGAAGAAACCTTCCCAATCTTTGACTCCTACCTTATCCAAATTCTGATTGAATCAATCCCTTTAATTTAGGGATTAACCTTCTGAATCCAGCTGGACGTGATCAGATCCTTTTTCCTAAACGGACTCTTGCTTCCAAAAAATCTGGGATGACGTCGTCCTGATAACTGTGAATAGCACCGCCTTCCCCTTTCAATTCATCAACCTTGTCAGCTACCTCTTCCAACAGGATCGGGCTTAACTAATTTCAATACCTTCTATTTTCCATGCCCGATTACCTTTTTACGAATGCCTACGGCCAATCGGACTAATACAACCATCTTTCATTACACGGTGTTCGATTGGCCTCCGTGCTGCTTTAATCCATCATCGGGCTCACGTTGCATTAAGTTATGTTATTCCAGTGCCCGATAATCCTCATACATGCTCATCCTTCCCATCGGGCTCATATCACAACACCCAACAGCCTTGTGCCTACCATTGGGTTTACAGTCTCCACTTAAGTCCGATGAATCATATATTCCCCAGGCCGACCTCTTCTCTATCCATCTTTATGCCCCTCGGGCTCAAAAACCTTTGACAGTTTTTGGGTGCAAACAGACATTCATTTGTGAGGGCAAAGTAGGAGAGAGATATGGAGAAAGTGAAGAAGTGGGTGAGGTGGCCCAGAGAGAGAGAGAGAGAGGGATAAAGAGGTAATTTTGACATTTAGAAACTGTAAATATTTATTCTTAATATTTAGGAATCCCAAAATTAATTTGAGAATTCTTGGAATATCTGTACTACTATAGAAAGCAAGAACTAGGGGTATCCTTACTCTTTTTCCTGTCACTCATATTTACAAAAAAAAAAAAACCAGTATACTCACTCCCAAAAAATAGAAAATATGTACTAAAATGTCATAAGCAATTTGAAAAAATACAACTGCAATACAAGTCTCATTATAGGTAACTACCAAGCTGACTCACAGTGGATAACTGCCATCTGCAATCTCCTAAACTACCCAAATCGTGTCTTACCATTTCTTCATCTTCCCCATTTTCAAATCATACCATAGTGCTGGTACGATAAGCAGAACGGAGGCTTTTTGAGGAATCAAGATTTGTACGTGTGAGGTTGTGAGCCCTACCACTCCTCTCTTTCTGGGTTTTCTCTCTCTCTCTCTCTCTCTCTCTCTCTCTCTCTCTCAAACTTCCAAATTGACTACAAGTACTTTACACAAATACAAGTAAAAGTTGGACATACAATATGTAAAAGTGCCATGTGATGACATACAATAGAAGGTTTTTTTTTGGACAATTTATGAATTCCATTTTATTGCATGGAGCTTACTTTCATCACAAGTGCTATTTTGTCACAAAATAACATAATGAAATTGGAGGGTATTGTGGTTTAGTTGGTAGTTTTATAGTTTCATAATTTATTGCCAGTTTATATATTGTATTTGCTTGAGCAAATCTATGCTTCCATTTTTTTTTATCCCAAAAGTGGATCATCACACATGTGACAATGGTATCAACTTCAATAATTCCATTAAGGTGTTAAGAACCCATTTCGATTATAAAAATCTAGGAAGCATATCATTACTCTATTTGTTAGATAGGGATTTCTATTTTTAAATGTTAGATAGGGATTCAATGATTGTCAATAGCAATGATTAATGGGGTTCAATATTGCTTGTCAATAGGGACATAGTTTAATAATTTTGAAGATATTTGTGTGAAAATGTGCTATTTGTGTGTTCCTTTTTGTGTTTATTTATTTTTGTATTTTTCTTTACTCTCCACAAATTAATGTTTATTAGTTTAAGTTTATAAATACGTAACTAATACCACGCGTTGCACACACAACGCGTGTGCCCCGGTCGCTAGTGTAATATGAATTTGAAAAGTTTCCATAAAATTAAATACTTTTTTCTATGTATATAGTTCAGTTGGATGTCCAAACTCCAAACCCTTTCCTTGTTTTATTTCCTCATATTTACCATTTTCAATACCCTTTTTTTTTTCTTGGGTTTACGACGAGAAACAAGGGCAAAGCTCAGACCACACTACAACGGGTTCAAAAGTAGACCGTACCCATTACATAACAGTTATTAGTATTGATCTTGTCTAAAGCCTGTATGGCCGAAACTCTCTCTCTCTCTCTCTCTCTCTCTCTCTCTCTCTCTCTCTCCTTCCTTCGTTTGAAGGGTGTTAGTTGCCCTTTTTTTGGGTCAGTTTTTCAAAGTTTCAAAACCGACCAAATGTCTTTTGATTCAGTCAATTTTGTCAGTTTTTTCATTTCAATTCATTTAGTTTATGTAACACCCTTCCTTTGACTACGGCGATGACTTCAGTACCCCAAAGCGGTTTTGTTGTATATACAACAAGACAAACGTCAGCCATTGGATCATGAATGAGGATGATCTTAGTCGTCCACGTTGCAAGAAGAATTTAAAAAAAAAAAAAAAACCATGGTTGATTTATACCAAAACCACAGTGAATATGGGTCACCTCTTCAGCCGATTACATCTCTCCTCTTCCCTCTCTCCTTTTCCCTCCATGGTTTGACAAACATGACTCACAGTTCCCCATCTCTCTCTGTCCTCTGTCCTCTCCCCTCTTCCCTCTCTCTATACCCACTCAACGGCGACTCCATGGTGACCCCTCAGTGCCCTCACAAATCTACATCTCTCTCTTCCGTCTCTCCTCTCCCCTCCCCTCTTCGGCGGCCCCACCCACCCCCTCCCCCCAACTCAGTCGTAGCTCTCTCTCTCTCTCTGCACCAACAATCCAGAACGTCCCCTCTCTCTTTTCCCCCAATCTTCGGAGGCTCTCTCCCTCTTTTCTCTCTCCTTCGCTCCCTCTCTTCTCCCACCTCCGAGATCCGTATTCAGCTCCGCCGCCGTCGCCGATGACGCCGACCCACCACCTCCGATCCGGCGAGACTCTCAGGTAATGCTTCTCTTCTCTGGTTCTTTCTTTTTAAACAAAATTTTAAAAAATAACATTGTATATGATTGAGTTTGGAACAATGTGTTTGGAAGCAAAGTCAGAACAATGTGTTTGGAAACAATCTTCAATTCTGAAAGTTTTTGATTGAATTTCAAATGGGTGTTCTTACAATTTCATGTTTCATCGTGGGTTTCTTAGCTTAGGTCTTGAATATTTTCACTTGTCCTTTGGGCTAAAGAAATTTTTGTGTTTAGCTTATGAATACAATCAGCCTGAAGGGCATCTTTCATTTTCTCATCAATCTAAAGAAATACAAAATGGTTAACTCATCAACATAAAGATCAATCCAAAATCTATAGGATACGTTTAAGCATCAAGTGAAAAATCTTTTATTTGGAGGAGATTTTCCACAGTTTACGATTTCATTTGCATATCATATTTGTTGCTAAGCAATCAGATGATAAAAAAAGGGGAGTGGGAAATAAGTACCAGTAGAGACTTTCCATATCTCAACACTACAAGAAATTAAGGGGCTGTAATGGAAGACTAACAACTGGTTTTGTGGTTCATAAGTGAACCACTTCTATATATTCAAGTGTTTGGTGTATGTTCCTTTCAAGCTTGGGAGTACTCGATCTGAAATCACTCTAAAAAAGGTTCTTTGTAAAACCAACATTATACTGAACGAGATAGAAAATGAGAATGAGACTACACGAAATCCTATTTTATCCATCCCAAACATGCCCTCAAATTTTTAGTAGATATTTGTTTTTATCCATCTCAATTTTTGTGTTTAGCTTATGAATCCAAATTGAATCTTTAGCTTATTTCTTTGATTGAATTGTGAAATGTCTTCATTTTTAAGTGGAGGTGGAAGGGCTTATGGGTTAGACCTTGAAATAGTGAAATTCTTCCTAAATGTACCACCCTAAATGTGAGTTTCCACCATTGACCTTTCTTTTCAATTCATCGAATTCTTTCTTTAAACATAGAAGACCTTAGGACGACTTAGGAGGAGACCATGGGCAGTTGCATAAGAAGAAGAAGAAGAAGACTTGGTCGAGGGACAAAAAAAACTTATTGTTTGGGAGGAATTCCAAAGTCCCTCATGGGATAAGAATTTGGGAAGAATGAAAGTTCATATTCCTTTTTAGGCTGAAACTGAGTAATTGGATTTAGATCATGAGAGGAAAGTGAATTGGCACTTGGTCTTAGAGATCTTATTTATGTATGTGCTTAAGTCAAAGTTGGTCACTGCATTGGTCCCCCTCTGTATTCAATTGCCGCTATATCATAAGCATGTGCAGCCCTCTTCTTGAGTACCTTCCGAAGTGGAAACTCACTCTCTAAGTGCCAAGGTCAGAATAATGTGTTTGTTCAAAGCAATTAGCTTCATCTCACTTGCCATATCATGAGCTTTTCTATTAAAATTTATAAACTTATAGAAAGAGCATAGCCTTTGATCGTAGTATTGACATGAATATATTGGGTAAGTGTATATGATTGAATTTATTAAGTGGGCATAACCTAATTATCCAGTAGGTAACAAATTTTTCCCAAAAATCATTTCTCGTTCTTCGTATCTCACTCATCACAGATGTATACACTACGGTACAGACGCACATCTTTCTTCGCAATTTCAGCGTAGGGTTTAGCTCTAACTTGGACACATATGATCACATGAGTCTCAAGGATCAGAGCACCACCCATGCAAAAATTCCAGGAAAAATCTGAAGGATCAGAGCACCACCCATAACTTATTAATTTTGGAACTTCTCTAAATCTAACCACATACAATTGTTCCTACAAGGTTAGAATTGGAGTTTGAAATCAAGTTAGGCTACATTTTAATTTTGGAGTTACTAAGTGGTTTTTTAAATTTTTTTTTGGTTTTTATGCAGCACTTAGCATGTTTCGAAGTATTCGCAAAGCCCTTTCTAAAAATGGGATATGTTTTGCATATAATGTTGTGGAGAAATCAATTTATTTATGATTTGTAATACAAAACCTTATTGAATTGTGATCTTGAACATGACTTATGTGTATATAGAAAGAAAACGAAAGGTACATATTGGAAAAGGGGTAAACTAGTGAAGAAGCCCACCTTTGTGAATACTCCAGAGAAGAAAAGAAGCCCACTGAAGAAAGTACCTAAAGAGGATGAGGGGTATGTATGGAACAATTAAATATTTGTAGGTAGGAAAATATTGGTTAAAGACTCTTATAATACAAAGAACTGGTATGTAAGTATCTTATTTTAACTTAACTATCACGTGAATGTAGGAAGAAGAGCGAAATACAGGGTGCCGATGTTGATATAACCAAACGAGCATGTGAATCCGCCTTACGATCTCGAATTACACATCTGCAAGGCTTACGATCTCGGATTTTACCCCGTTTGAGAAGAAGATAATCAAATTTGTGTTTGATACTAAACTTCCAACGAGGTATGTATAAAATACGGTTATACTATTAAACATTGATAACAATGAGTTGTTTTGTATGCAACTAACTAGAGTTGATTGTGAATACTCTATGTAGTGATGTTATTGTCCGTTTTGGATTTTGACTTTGCCGACCGACAAAATCTGCAGTGGCTGAGGGATGGTGTGTGGGTAAACGACATGGTATGATAGCATATATCAATATTTTTCTAGGATTCGGATGGAGTACATCACAATTACGTAATTGGATTGTCAATGTTCCAACTCTTATAGGTAATAAATAGTATTGTCGGTAAGCTAACTTACCGAGCCAAGAAGAAGAGGCCAGATGGTCAACAAGAACGTTGGTTTCTCCCCACATTCGTAGCGGTACTACCCAAATTATTATTTATTGAAATACTTAAATATCAATGAGAAGTTATTACTTTTGACTTTTTTTCATTTGATGCATCTATAGCAAACGGCAATAGATGGGACCCAAGATGTCCATAAGGGGATGACTTTTTTTGGACATCAAAGATACACTGGTGACGTTAAGTGTGTCAAGAAGGTACATTCGTACGATATATGTTAAATTTACAATGCATTACATATTTGTATTGAGTTCTTATATTTTTATAATTTCAAAATAGATATTTTACCCTATCAACCATGGGGGTGCGCACTGGTTATGTTGTATGATCGACATGGAAGAGAAGAAAGTAAGTATACTTGACTCCTTGAAAAGCGCCAAGGCGAACCACAGTCGCCACGATATGGTAAAAAAACTTGTAAGCATCCCATACCTCCTCGTGTACATTTGGAATTTGAATAGATGTGTATCCACACTCTTTGCACAACCTTTGAGTGCACTATTGTTCTTTGAATAGGTGAATTTTTTGGACAAAGTTATGAGTAGCTATTACGGTAACTCATATGACATGGCATTAAAGAATTCCCCATCGAACTATGCTCGTGGAATCTACAACAGACAACCCCGTAAGAAATTACATTATAAGTTTTGCGAGTCATTTTGTAACCTATTTTATTGTTTAAGAAAACTCTCATTGTGTGGTGAACGTAGGGACGATTGTGGCATTTATGTCATATAGTACATGTATGTTGAAAATTTACGGTCCGGGGTTGAGTTCTTGGTAAGCACAAATATTGCCAAGTTTTGAATAAAAAGATTACTACACCATTCATCGTTGAACCTATCCAATATAAATTACATATTAACTTTGTAGCAGCTCAAACCCATTGAAGCTCAGAACAAAATACTGGTTGACCTAGTCAATAGTAGATATAACACTTTAAGCGAGCAAGTGAGAGCATCTGTTGAAGCTTATTGCGTAGATGAGTAGGATACAACCACCTATACAAAGGTAAAACTTTCTGTGACTCATAATTATCCCAATGGATATTATGGTTGTAGTCAATGTCCCACGCACTCTCCCTGCTAATCCGCAATATATGTAGAATAGGACAATAACATATCATGACAACAAACCAAACCTAAGAAACATATATGAAAATGAGAATTAGTTACCTCAGGAAATTTGAATCTGTCTCATTATTTTGCTGCATGAATTGATCATCAATGCAATTTAATTTGAATTGGAATTCATATGGCGGATGAATGCCAATAGAACTATCCAAATGTGTGAATGTGTGGGTGGAGATCGATGCATTTGTTGAATTTCTCTGTGTTTGTTGATCGTGATCCAGAGTTGATGAACGAGGTTGTAACTTTGGGCATCTAGATCTTGTGTGTCCAAATGAGCTGGTGATTACGAATTAAAATGTGATCAATCTAATATGTTTGATTGTATGCAGGTTTATGAAGGTTTTTGCGTTGAAGTAAAGTACTAGAATTTGTATCATTGGTAAAACTTTTTTTTTGTAATCATGTAAAGTGGGGTGGGATAAACAATGGCCACCAGTGATGTATTTTTGGGTGGAATGACATGTTGAAGTGTATAATGTATTTATGTAGGTTGGAAGGTACCCCCTCAATCAGTGATGTATTTTTGGTGGAATCACAAGTTGAAGTGTATAATGTCTTTATGTATGTTGGAATGTACAATGGCAACCAGTGATGTATGTTTTGGTGGAATGACGCATATGATTGTACCTTCAATTGCTACATTTTCGTGCTGGTTGTTTACTGTTTCTGGCAGGCTTAGTTCCCTTTGTTTCGGCCACCTTTGGATCACGCATACCGTGTGGCCTTTTGCAATTTTTTCCCTCATTGCGATTGTTCCAAAAGTCCTTCATAAGGACTCTCCACTGTGTAATTCTTCCACGAAGCTCAGTCCAACCCTCATTAATGAGGGACACAAAATACGACATCTCATTGCAACTAGACTTAAGAATAGCGAGGCGCACCGTCTGTGTTTCAGCGTCTAGCAGTCTAAGGCACGAGGATTCGATAGAACTATTGTCCGTTTTTTAGCCATCGTTGCAAGATGCAACTTTTAGGGATTTCCAGCATGTGCTCAACTTTCATTACTGCAATCATGTGGCGGCAGGGTATCCCCATCCCATCAAAAAGTAAACATGAACATTCAAATTTGCTCTCCTCGGGATAGTACCACACGTTAAATCTCACTGTTGGACGTGCGTACTCTGATAAGTAAAAATTTATGTAACCCAACCCTAGAATCCTCTCCACAACAAAAAATTTGGCTTATTCCATAATTTCATCTCGAACCTTGAAAAACATTGCATGAGTGTAGATATCAGCAGTATGTCTCTCTAGGTGATGCAAAGTTGTTGTCAAAACGGGTTTTGTTTGATCTGTGTCGTTGTACGCCTTTGCCTCATTGTTACGAAGCCGATCTATCTCTTTCTCGTAAATTCTCACAAACTTATAAAGACGCATTTTACTCTTCACAAAATATTTCACAAATGAATTAATACCTTTGCACCGCTGCGTGGTTGTCATATCTACGAAGAAATGTTCTTTCAAAAATGCCTCCACCCAAATTGAACGTGCTTCATACATGTCCATCATCCATCTATTGTTGTGAAGTTGAAAATCATCGAGTAACGCCAGCCATGCTATTTCAAAGTCCTCTGGCGAACACCTATTTATCATGCAGTGGTTAAATCTTGAAGCAAAGCCTTGGATACATATATTTGTCACAGCATTTCGTTGTATATACCATTGACATAAACGATTGTGTGATAAAGGGAGAATCTGTTGAATTGCTCTGCGCATGGCATTGTCTCCATCTGTTAAAACAGCCATGGGCCTCTTACCTTTCATTACTTAAATGAATGTCTCCAAAACTCAAAGATAAGTGTCCACCTTGTCATCAGCTAGCAATGCACAACCGAATATCGTAGACTGCCAATGATTATTGACGCCTACCAAAATCATAAATGGTTTCCTATATGCATGTGTTTTGTAGGTTGTGTCAAAGACGAGAACGTCTCCAAATCTTGCATAATCCAATTGCGATCTTCCATCGTTCCAAAATAATTTGGACAAACAACCTTCATCATCGACATCATACTTGTAAAAGAAGGATGGATCCTTGTCTTTGAAAGCACGTAACAAACACAAAGCGGCATCGACGTTACCATCACTAACTTCTTCCCTTCGTGCAACGTTAACATGATTGTATAGGTCCTTTTGGGTGAAACCAACATTTTCATACCCACCTGACTGGCATACCATTAAGTCCATAATCTTGCTTGGTTTGATTCCAATGGCATGCATCAAACTCACTTGTGCTTTATCGGGAGAATTTACTTTGCGATGTGACCACAAGAAAGGCACACAAGGCAGTGCTGCTAGTGGATGATTATGCTTTTTTAACAAAATCTACCACCTTATATTCTGACCCATTCTTCATTTATCGGATATGGAGCGTGGCAGTACATCCAACTCTAGTATGTGCCCGTAGCTCTCTCAGTCTGTCTTGCCTCTGTAAATGATGTTGTCTGAAACCCGTTTTAGAACAATACCATCTTCTAGAGAGAACCATACCTTCATTGTTAACACTTCTGTTCTCTTTTCTGATACTGAAACCCTTGACTTTTCCATATAAATTGTGCCACATTTCTGCTTCAGCCTCGGAATGGAATTTCAACGTGAACACATCTGCTTCAGTCAACTTTGACATGGCTTTATCCATCCCGTCCGTTGCACAAAAGTCGTTGTCAACTCCACCTAAGGACCATTGAAACCCACCAAATGAGTCTTATGTGTTATTAGTGTTACTTGTTGCACCAAGTTGTTTTTAACTCCACCTACAGAGTAATGAAACCCACCAAATGAGTCTTCTGTGTTATTAGTGTTACTCGTTGCACCAATGTTGTGTTCAACTCCACCTATAGAGTAATGAAACCCACCAAATGAGTCTTCTGTGTTTTTAGTGTTACTCGTTGCACCAATGTTGTGTTCAACTCCACCTACAGAGTAATGAAACCCACCAAATGAGTCTTCTGTGTTTTTAGTGTTACTCATTGCACCAATGTTGTTTTCAACTCTATAGAGCATTGAAACCTACCAAATGAGTTGTCTATTTCTTCATCTGTAGTTGTATAGATTCCACCATTAATATCGAAGTCCTCATCATTCGTCAAATCAACATACACACCCTTGCCTTTGGAACATGAACCACCCGCCATTGTCCCCTGGAAATAAGAAATTTCATCTAATTAAAATTTTGTTCCATAATCATAAATGATTATTTCATAATCGTGAAATATTTGTTTTAGAATCTAAGAGAACCTACAATTTTTGGAACAAACGTTTATGGTCAAGGAACAACTTATGATGATGGGAAACAAAATTTCAGAAGTATGTTCGTATTTTAAAATTTTGTTTCATAACAATAATATTTGTTTCATAATCATAAAATATTTGTTTTAAAATCTAAGAGAATCTACAATTTTTGAAACAAACGTTTAAGGTCGGGGAACAACTTATGAAGATGTAGAAACAAATTTTCAGAATATTTGTTTGTTTAAAATTTTGTTTCATAACCATAAATATTTGTTTCATTATCATAAAATATTTGTTTCTAAATCTAAGAGTACCTATAATTTATGGACCAAACATTTATGGTCCGGAAACAACTTATTCTGATGAAGAACAAAAATTCAGAAGTAAGTTTTTAATTTAAAATTTTATTTCATAACCTTAAATATGTGTTTCTTAATCATAAAATATTTGTTTCAGAATCTAAGATAACCTACAATTTTTGGAACAAATGATTAAGGTCATGTAACAACTTATGAAGATGAAGAAACAAAGTTTCAGAAGTAATTTTTAATTCAAAATTTTGTTCCATAACCATATAGGATTGTTTCGTAATCATACATATTTGTTTCAGAATCTAAGAGAACCTACAATTTTTGGAACAAACGATTGTGGTCTTGAAACAACTTTTGATGATGAAGAAACAAAGTTTTAGAAGTAAGTTCTGTAATTATAAATTTGTTTCATAACCATATAGCTAGGATTGTTTCGTAATCATAAATATTTGTTTCAGAATCTAACAGAACCTACAATTTTAGGAACAAACTTTTATGGTCAGGGAAAAACTTATGATGATGCAGAAACAAAGTTTCAGAAGTAAGTTCGGAAATTATAAATTTGTTTTATAACCATAAATGATTGTTTCATAATCGTAAAATATTTGTTTCAAAATCTAACAGAACCTACAATTTTAGGAACAAACTTTTATGGTCAGGGAACAACTTTTGACGATGCAGAAACAAAGTTTCAGAAGTAAGTTCGGAAATTATCAATTTGTTTCACAACCATAAATGATTGTTTCATAATCGTAAAATATTTGTTTCAAAATCTAACAAAACCTACAATTTTAGAAATAAACTTTTATGGTCAGGGAACAACTTATGATGATGCAGAAACAAAATTTTAGAAGTAAGTTATGAAATTATAAATTTGTTTCATAACCATAAATGATTGTTTCATAATCGTAAAATATTTGTTTCTGAATCTAACAGAACCTACAATTTTAGGAACAAACTTTTATGATCAGGGAACAACTTATGATGATGCAGAAACAAAATTTCAGAAGTAAGTTATGAAATTATAAATTTGTTTCATAACCATAAATGATTGTTTCATAATCGTAAAATATTTGTTTCTGAATCTAACAGAACCTACAATTTTAGGAACAAACTTTTATGGTTAGGGAACAACTTATGAAGATGCAAAAACAAAGTTTCAGAAGTAAGTTCCGAAATTATAAATTTGTTTCATAACCATAAATGATTGTTTCATAATCATAAAATATTTATTTCAGAATCTAGCAGAACCTACAATTTTAGGAACAAACTTTTATGGTCAGGGAACAACTTATGACGATGCAGAAACAAAGTTTCAGAGGTAAGTTCGGAAATTATAAATTTGTTTCATAACCATAAATGATTGTTTCATAATCGTAAAATAATTGTTTCAAAATCTAACAGAACCTACAATTTTAGGAACAACTTATGATGATGCAGAAATAAAGTTTCAGAAGTAAGTTCGGAAATTATAAATTTGTTTCATAACCATAAATAATTGTTTCATAATCATAAAATATTGGTTTTAGAATCTAACAAAACTTACAATTTTTGTTCCTTGATCACAAACTTATGCATAATTTAATATTTTAGAAACAAAAGACATCTTTAAATTGTGGTGCACTAAAAATACTCCATATCACATACATGCCATACAATAACTAATCGTTAAACATAGCACCCAGATCGCCATAGTAATCATAACAACAGACTGACTTTCTGTCATCTCTTATTAGACACCTAGGAAGAAAACACTAAAAGTCACCATCAACATCGTTGTCACGATAATTCGGTAGATTGGGATAAACATCAGCGTAGTATGGATCATATTCAATATCTTGTTTAGCAAAGATGGGGTGGGTGGGTGGGGGGGGGGGGGGGGGGTCTGTAAGGTATTGGGGTGCTAACAAAAGGACGTCTTTCGCCATACCAAGTCTTCCCATTAGGATCTGTGTAAGAGCAATATGCATGCCATTCATTGGTAATTGAAGGAGCCCTTCTTCCACTTCCTCCACTTCTCCCTCCGCCTCTACCTCTTCTCATCCTAAGGAGATTTGAGTACACAGTCCGTTGATATTAAAACTTTATTTCATAATTTCAAAGTTTTGTTCCAAAGCAAGAAAATCTTGTTCCATTATTATAACAATTTGTTCCATGATAAGAAACTTTTGTTCCTGGAATTCTAAGTTTTGTTCCTAAGCGTGAAAGTATAGTTTCTTCATCTTAATTATTTGTTCCATGATAACAATAGTTTGTTTCATGATTTCAAAGTTTGTTCCTAAGCATGAAAGTTTTGTTCTGTCAATGTAATATTTGTTCCATGATTTTTAAGTTTGTTCCTTAGCATGGAAGTATAGTTTCTTAACCATAAAGAGTTGTTTCATAATCATAAAATATTTGTTTCACGAATAAGTGGTATGAATGGTGTGCCAAGGTCAGGAAACAACTTATGATGATGAAAGAGCAAAGTTTCAGACATGGCATGAATGGTGTGCCGAGGTTTGAACGAACAACTTATGCTATGACAGTATTGTAACATCGTTGAGGCATGATGTACATTCCCGCTTTCATAGATGGTGTTATATATTTCAAAAACCACCGGTTACTGTCTCGACAAATGAAAGTGGTATGGGCCTGTCAAACGTTGCCAACTCATCTAGAAATGAAGCGAGGAATAACACAGAGGAAATTCTTCGGAGGTTGAGGCATTGAACGCACAACTCTTGTGTTAAAGGGTCGTGGAGGGTTATCCAGTACCTCGGTGTCTTTAGATTGTTTACTAAGAAGTTTGTAATAGTTATCTAACTATAGTTTTCATTTCTAACATTCCATGTCTAACATTTGTGAAAGGTAAATTATAAGGTATTGGGGTGCTAACAAAAGGACGTCTTTCACTATACCAAGTCTGCCTATTAAGATCTGTATAAGAGCAATATGCATGCTATACATTGGTAATTGAAGGACCCCTTCTTCCACTTCCTCCACTTCTCCCTCCGCCTCTACCTCTTCTCATCCTAAGGAGATTTGAGTGTGGTCAGTTGATATCAAAACTTTATTTCATGATTTCAAAGTTTTGTTCCTAAGCAAGAAAGTCTTGTTCTGTCATAGTAAACATTTGTTCCGTGATTATAAACTTTTGTTCCATGAATTCAATGCTTTGTTCCTAAGCATGAAACCATAGTTTCTTCATCATAACATTTGTTCCATGATAACAATGGTTTGTTTCGTGATTTAAAAAATTTGTTCCTAAAAATGAAAGTATAGTTTCTTCATCATAAATATTTATTCCATAATATAATAAACTTTTGTTCCCTGACCAAGAAAGTCTTATTCCTTTAACATAAATTTTTGTTCCACGATAGTTAAGATTTTCCTTCATCATCAAATTTTGTTCCTAAAGTAGTAAGGTGTTGTTCCTTTAACATAAACTATGAATTCCATGACAGTAAGATTTGTTCCATGATCACTAATGTTTGTTCTTTTATCATAAATATTTGTTTTCAGAAACAAAAACTTTTGTTCCTAATATATGAAACGAAAGTTTAAGTTGAAAGGAAAACTTTCTTTCTATCTTTCTAAAACTTTATATTAAGAAAACTTTTCTTTCTATCTTTCCTCCCTATTTACAATGTTAAATAAGATCAGGAAAATACCTTTTACTAAAGCTTCAACTTAAGTAAGTTGTCTTCTCCAAATAAACTTGAACTTTGGTTTTCTTCTCCAAATTAAACTTCAACTTGGTGGAAGGTGAGGGATGTTGAAGTGAGAGTGTAGAAAATGGGGAGAAGATGTTGTGAAAGTGAGAGTGTGTGTTGAGAGGGATGATTGAGTGAGTTCAGATAAGATAATAAGAGTGGGGAGGAAAAATTAACCAACCAGCCTTTAATGCAACAACCAACCTTAAAACTAAGTACTAGGTAGGTGAACCTCATTATAGATGGAACAAACATATAAAAGCCCCAGAACAAACTTATATGATCACAATGAGAATAATTGTTCCCATATACCTAAGTTGGTAGTTGGGTTATTTAATTAAATTAGATGGTAGTGATTTAATGCAAACCTTTAAGACTAAAGACTTAAATGCTAGTCATTTTCCCAACACTTTTAAGTACATGTATTGTTATATGTTATAAAGAACAACTAACCTAAAATATAAAGCTCCTTCATCATAAATATTTGTTCCATGATTCTGCAGGAACAATAAATCGTGACTTTGAAGGCATGAAACAAACATTGATGATCAAGGAATAATAATTTGTGGTCAAGGAACAAACACGTTATGCAATACATGACCAACCTGTGATAACCGATTGCCCCTATTTAATGCATTTCATAAAGTACACTTTCATCCAATCAATGATTGACAAGTGTCTTGGTGGTTTGTTGTATATACAACAAAACCACATTTGGGTACCAAAGAGTTTTCCTTTGAGTATATAGTGCCATGAATGACATTCTTTTGAAATGAGAATTTTACATAATCTTAAGGTACAATATGACATACTAACCTAGTGTCTGATACCCTCCAATCAATGTTAGTGAATTATTATTATTTGGATAGGATCGACAAAATAATAGTAGTGTTGTATATTTTAATATACAATATTATATTATGCAATATTAAATATATATATATATATTTATAATTTTTTATGTAGAAAAATGTAAAAGACACCATTCAAGTGGTGCCTAGCTATTGGGTTAAAGGTCATTACCCTTTAAGTGCCTACGATAAAATGACATAACAAAAGGTGCCATCTTTTGGAAGAGGCACCGAGCAGGCCCGGCCTGAGGCCAAGCAAACCCAAGCAATGGCTTTGAGCCTCTTTTTCCTAAGGTCCCCCACATAAAATTAACACTCCCTTATATGTTAAGCCCATGAATAAAAGACCCCCTCAATATTGACGCAATAAGAGTTTAAGAGCCTAACTAACATTTCATAGGAAGAAAAAAAAAAGCCCAAACAGCCTAAAGCCCAACAAACCAAATATATGTAATATGTTAAATCATCTGAAAGTGGAGTCCAATTAAAAGACTTCTTCTTCATCAATAATAAAATAATATTAAATCAAAGTGGAGATTAGAATTGAACACTCCATTCCTCTCAATGCTCTCACGCAGCAGGGTGACTAGTGACAGGGACTGTGAGTCTCGGCTCCATTCCTTCCTTTTCTACCGAAACAAAGTGTCCAAAACTAACCCTAGGGAACCTAGCCACTAACCATTCTTTTGAACAATTGTTTTGTTAAAATATTTACTGATTTTAATTTGTTGTTTATTTGAGTTTTGATTCATTAATGTAAGTTTAATTTTTATTTTTGATTGGTTTGGTTTGGTTACAGTGAAAATTTTGATAGAATGTCAATGTATAGATGGCACAATTTTGGCCAGTTTGGTATGCAGTTTAAAAAAAATGTATATCAAAATTTGGCACGCTTTTGGCACTTTTTTGAACGAGTTAGTTATGTTGTCTATTGAAAAGGATATGGTGAAATAAATTGATTACACAAGTGTAATTAGTTATTTTGTCGCTAAGAATGCACGAAGAGCAATATTTAAGTAATACTATCACTGATGTAGGTCAAATTTTACTTGTTAATGTAAGTAAGTTTCTTTTCCAAATAAATTTTGTTTCAGTAATGTCATTTTTTAAAAATAAAAACTCAAGAAGGGCCCCTATTTTTGAAATTTCCAAAAGTCAGGACCGGGCGTGACACCGAGTGATTTACATAAGACAAGTGAGTTATTCCCTTCAGGAGTATGAAAAATACCAAGCATATATTTTCTCTTCTTCATTTCATGTATCAATTAAAACCAATTTCTTAGAGGTTTTCTTAAAAATCTTCAGAATTATTATCTGATAGATTTTTCGGGCTTTGTTGTAACCTGGAGAGAAATTACAACGAATCCTTATTGGGCTTTCTTGTGAGCCAGTGTGAAAATTTGGAATTGGATTGAGGTTGATGTGTGTCTCGAAATGAGGGATGTATGTATCTAATTCGGATCCAAATAAGTTTTAAAAAAACAAAAACCAACCTTGTACCCCATTGACATACCTCACGTGTTCACCCACCCCCATTTGCGCTATTCATTATTTCACCGCCATTAGATTTGAAAAATCCCAACCCATACAAAACATAATCACAAATTGTGGTGTTTAGTGTTTGTATTTACTCTCCGTAAAAGACCTTAGACTGCAATTTTGAGATCATCAATTTTACTTTAGATTATTCGATTCTATGCTTTTATCAGCTTCGTAACTTGACTTATAAGGAGAGGGTAGGAGAGAGAGAAGATTTTCTTTCCAATTTGAAACCCAATCAAGAATTGCTTCCTCGAAGTCTCTTTATTCAGTAGCTTTACTCGAACTCTCAACTCACCCATTAGTCAAGAAAACAACCCAAACACCAAACAAAGCATACATACACCTTTAAAATAAGGTAGGGTAAACTACCCAAGATAACAGCACTCCTTTAAACTAGGGTTGTAAGTTTTTTTTTTTTTTAAATAACCAAACCGACCAACTGAACCAAATAGATCGGTCGGTTTTATTAAAATTACACACAGCTAAAAAATTGAATTGATCGTTCAAAATCGACCAAAGACCAAAAAAATCGATCGAATTGAGGACTTTGATCGGTTTTCAAAACATAAAAAAAAAAAATATATATATATATATATATAACCAAAAAAAAAAAATCGACTAATTTACACCACTACAGTAATTTTTGAGACACAATTTTCATACAACTTTCACACAATCTTCTTAAAAGATGTGTTGTGTCTAGACACATCTTTTAAGAGGTTGTATGAAAGTCGTATAAAAATTGTGTCCCGAAAATTACCGCTTTTTGTTAATTACATAAATTATGCTTTTTGTTTATTACATACTCTATGAACCCGTTTGGTCGCGCTTCAAATCCCGCATTGAGAATACATAAGGTTGCATTAGGGAGAAGCACCCCTTGTTGAGCTGCCTCTTGTCTAAGGCAACTTTTGTGTTTTTCCAATGTAAAAACTGAAGTGTCAAACGGGTCAAACACAAAAGTAGATACTGAACGCAACATCCAATTTGTCGCTGAACGGACTTTACAATTACTTTCTGTCTAATTTATTCAGTGCGATTAAAAATATACCACTCAAGAATGTAAGAAAAAAAACAATAATGCTGAAGCCAACCAACCAAATTAATCTAATGATCCGTTCACTCTAAGAGAGGGCACGTTTGGTAGGCAGTAATGGAATAAGGCAGGAATGGAATGAAACAGGAATGGAATAACAATAGTCATTACATTCCTCTGTTTGGCTAAGTTTCTAGAAATTAAATGCCAATTACATTCCACTTTGGGTTTTAAACAATCAATTAGTGGAATAAAATCATATTTAAGCAAAATATTTTATATTTGTACAAAATATTTATGGTACAAACATTCAGTATTATTAATGCAATATTTTGAAATTTTGAATTTTTTAAATAATTTTTAGCCTAAGTAGTTAATATTTAGTTTTTTTATGAAATAATATTACATTCTTAACAATTTTAGTCCACCTTATTTTTATTCATCTATTTGCAAAATCTCTTTAAAAATTTAATATGTTTGCTAGTTATAATTAATTTTTTTTAGTCCAATGTTAAGTTTAATACGTATTTTATGATTTTTTTTTTAGGGGTTAATTAGTGATAAATCCCTAGATAGTATAATTATATAGCTTTAGGTTCTTGAGTTAAACATGTTTATAATTAAGTCCATGATATTTTTTAGGGACTAAAATGTCCCTCCCTCATCAAATTTGGTAATCTTGAAAATTGTACTCCCCCTCCATTAATGTCTTTTAACAAAATTTCTCCCCAAAAATTAAGGCAATCAAAATTTGAAATTCATCATCACTCATAATGACAACCATTTTCAGCCACAATCATCTTCATTGCCCTACCAGCCACCACCACACACACCACTGCAGATGCACTTATATCTGAAAAATTCACAACAGTTTCTATGAATTTCACGATATGATTTGTGAATTTCACAACATTTTCTAAAAAATCGGGATTGGAAGAAAAAGGTACAACATGATTTGTGAATTTCACATGTTCTGGAAAAATGGGAATAGAAAAGATAGGAAAAACATGATTTGTGAATTTCACATGTTGGAAAAATCGGGATTGGAAGAGAGAAGCACAACATAATTTGTGAATTTCACAACATGTCCTGGAAAAATGGGAATGGAAGAGATAGTCAAAACATGATTTGTGAATTTCACAATATGTTCTGGAAAAATGGAAATGGAAGAGAGAGCCCCAACATGATTTGTGAATTTCACAACATATTCTGGAAAACGAAAATTAAAGAGATAGAGAGTCATAACATGATTTGTGAATTTCACAACATATTCTGGAAAACGAAAATGGAAGAAAAAGTCACAACATATGATTTGTGAATCTCATATGTTCTGAAAAATAGGAATGAGAGAGAGAGAGAGAGAGAGAGAGAGAGAGAGAGAGAGAGGTCACCACTTACACATGGTTGAATCCAACACCATTGTACTTCATTAGTAAAATTGCAAAAATCACTTCTGCCATGTGTGTTGCACTCTAGTCCTACTTTAACATAATACAAATAAATATCAAGAGGAACATGCTGAAAACAAATGACTACTACATTTTCACACGTTTGATTATAGCAATTTAATGTGTTGTTTAATGTTAATTGATAATGCCATAATTCACACAATAAATAAGTCAATCGATTTGCATTTGTTTCTTACATGTAAGGAAAGTGCACAGTCAAATTAGGTCATTCATATGAGTCATTCAATATATATTCCAATACCATAAAATAAGTGTAGCTAATTAAGGAGAGTATTATTTTCAGAAAATAGCAATTATAAGGGTATTATGGTCACAAAAAAAGCTTTAACCATGGTTAATGAAATATATCAAGATATGAGGGATCTTATATTGAAATAGATTCATGGGTGTCCTTGAGCCATATATTTGCAATGATCAAGGATTTAAGGTTAATTGTCTATTTTTTTAGTATGAATAATATATAATCAAAATATTAAATATTTTATAAAAAATTAATATTTAAAAAAGTATTTAATATATTTTTTTAATATTTTCAATAGTATTTAATATATACATATTTTTATAAAATATATTTTAAGAAAAAGTTTTATATTTTACAATTATAGTCAATCATGTGGGAATGGAATGAGCATTCCTTGGGTTTTAGCAAGGAATGCCCATTCCTGCTTAAGTAGGAATGACCATTCCAAAAGGAATGCTCATTCCACTGCATTTGGTCACACCAAACACAGGAATGGAATGAACCCAGGAGTGACCATTCCATTCCAAGGTGCATTCATGCCTACCAAACGTGCCCTAAGAGACGCATCACTTAAAAACCAACCGAAATCGAATATAAACAAACAAAAAATACCAAATCGAACCTCATGGGTTGGTGTTCAAAATAACCATTTTTATAGAGGGTCTTTAATGTGATTTAACACAATCATAGTTAACTTTTAAATTGCAAACACTCAATTATTAATTTATGGGGGCATTTATCAAAAAAGACCTCAGTACACCATTTATTAAGTTAAAGTACAAATTAGAAAGTGAAGTACAAAAAAGACAAAAAATTGACAGCTAGTGCTCACACTGTATAAGTGCGCGCAACATAGAATATCCAATAAACAACCACCATCACCCCATGCGTGCCCCACGCGCGCATCTACTTCAAAGGCAGCTCGCACCGTGCAAGCAGTGTACCGTATTATTTCTAATTTCGAAGAATATTTTTAAACTTTAAACACCCATAACATTTGGCATATAACTCCATTTTTTGCAAATTTTATACCGTTGGAATCGTGTCGACGAGAGCTACAAAACTAGTACAATTGTTGATATGTTTTGAGAAAAAAAATTTCATGTTTTTACATACATGAATAATAAGTGAAATTTCACTTGATATACATAAAATATTAAGTGAAATTTCACTCAATTCTAGAGCTTTTAAAAGCTCTCCAAAAAAAGTCCTAAGTTCAATTTTTATAAAGCTCATAAACTAGTTACCAAATGAATTAACATGAAATTGTGCTTTAAAAAAAAGAGGGGGGGGGAGGGGGCAAACTAAGCATCAATGTTCATGTACGAGTTAAATGAAATTTCACTAAATATTCATGTAGGCATGGTGATTTGTTTTTTTTAAACAATACATATTTTATTAAAATAAGCAAATTTCATAATCAATTATAAAACACAAATTTTCAATCAAAACAAATGCAGGAATTCTTGTTAAAATTCGTCTTTTTTTAAATTTTATTGTTGATATGTTTTGAGAAAAAAGATTTTCATGTTTTTACATACATAAATAATAAGTGATAAAATATTAAGTGAAAAATCACTCAATTCTAGAGCTTTTAAAAACTCTCCCCAAAAAAGCTCTAAGTTCCATTTTTGCAAAGCTCATAAACTAATTACCAATGAATTAACATGAAATTGTGCTTTAAAAAAGGGAAGCACCAAAATGAGGCCAAACTAAGCCTTAATGAGGTAGCAATGGCTTTATTGCTATTCGTCTTTTTAAAAAAAAAAAAATTCAAAACATATAAATTTGGCATACATAAATATTAAGTGGAAATTTGAAGTTAAACTTAACATTCGAACATGTCTTCTTCCTGAAAAACTTGAAGTTAAACTTAATATGTGAGATTTCACTTAGTTTTCTTGTATGGCAAGTGAAACTTCACTAACCAACTATCCCAAAAGTCACTAGAAGCAACTCTCTACAGTTTAAAGTTTAATTTGATACTTAGTTTGTTAAAAAGTCCCCCAAATGTCGATTTAAGTGAAATTTTACTTAATTTTCATGCACGAGTTTAGTGAAATTGCACTTAATATTCAGGTATGCCAAGTGAAATTTCACTCTCTTTTTTTCACATTGCAATGCATATTTCGTTTTTAAAAAAATCAAATTCTAGAAATAATTATAAAACATAGTTTTTCAACCCAAACAAAATGCAAAATTCTTGTAAAATTTCACTAAAATCATCATTAAGAACAAAGTGAACATTTTCTTTACCTCACAACATATCAACTTAGCATACTTGAATGTTAAGTGAAAATTTAATAATCCATACACAAATATTATGTGAAAATTTTATTTGGTTCGTCTGGAACTTAGCATATAAAAATAAGAATTTTTTTCTTTTGCTCAAAAGGTATCGACAATGGTACTAGTTTTATAGCTCTCGTCGACACGGTTCCAACGATATAAAATTTGTAATAAACAAACTTGTAGATCAAAAGTTACGAACATTTAAAGTTAAAATTTTTTTTTTTAAAATGGATATCATATGTTACAGCCTCTCACACAGTGTGAGTGGCTGAAACCAAGAAAGCAGTGAGGGACAATGGTGACATGAGATTTTCTATGGTGCTTGCACTTATATCGTGTGAGCACTAACTTAGATTCCTTTTGTCATTTTTAAAAAATGATCAAACCAATTAAAATTTGGGTAAATTACACAAACCTCCCCTGAGGTTTGCCTTAATTACACGGACCTCCCCTCTTGTTTCAAAAATTACACAAACCTCCCTCGAGGTTTGAATTAGGTAACAAAACGCCCCCTCCCCTAATGGCCCATTAGTTTTTTTTTACATTAGCCTCCCCTGAAAATTACAATTAGCCTCCCTAATATTATAAAATTGTCATACTAAGCCCCCTTTCTCTTATATTTTTGTTCTAATTATAAAATCCCTCCTACCTCCTATGTTTTTGGGTTAATTTTTTTAGCATTAATTTATATCTACACAAAACATATATAAATAGGTCCAATTTTTTTTCTCCCGAACAAACCTCTATCAAGCCCCCCTGTATTAATTTTCTAGATCCGCCCCTGTCCCTATGCTTCAAAAGTGGACACTTAACCTCTGTGATTATGGACTAAAATAGAATTGTTATGATTTCACTCAAAACTAACAAAAATTCTAAAATTGGTTAAAAATATAAACACTTAACCCATTTTGTGATGTTAATTTTGGGGTTAACGCTCTTTGAGTGAAATCATAACAGTTCTATTTTAGTCTACAATCACAGGGGGTTAAGTGTCCACTTTTGAAGCATAGAGACAGGGGCGGATCTAGAAAATTAATACAGGGGGGCTTGATAGAGGTTTGTTCGGGGGAAAAAAAATTGGACCTATTTATATATGTTTTGTGTATATTTTGTGTAGATATAAATTAATGCTAAAAAAATTAACCCAAAAACATAGGAGGGAGGAGAGATTTTATAATTAGCACAAAAATATAAGAGAAAGGGGGCTTTAGTATGACAATTTTATAATATTAGGGGGGCTAATTGTAATTTTCAGGGGAGGCTAATGTAAAAAAAACTAATGGATAATTAGGGGAGGGGGCGTTTTGTTACCTAATTCAAACTTCGAGGGAGGTCTGTGTAATTTTTAAAACAAGAGGGGAGATCCGTGTAATTAAGGTAAACCTCAGGGGAGGTTTGTGTAATTTACCCTTAAAATTTTAAACTTATAGGGTTACTTGTAGAGATTTTCCAACAATTCTTTGTTAATTTATTGAGCAAAAAAAAAAAAAAAAACAACGGTTTACAAAAGGGCAATATCGTCATTTAACACCACACTCCGCCGCAACTTTAGGAAGTGCATCTCTCTCAGCTCATATATATAGTAGTGTCCCCTGCATCTAGTACAGTTGCAATAATATTTAAAATTTCTATATAGATAGAGAGAGAGAGAGAGAGAGAGAGAGGGGGAAAGAGAGATTTTAAGAGAGAGAAAGCATGAGAACCAGCAACCACGTGATCGGCCTACTAAACTTCCTCACCTTCCTCCTCTCAATCCCAATCCTCGGCGGCGGCATATGGCTGAGCAGCCGAGCCACCACCACCGACTGCCTCCGTTTCCTCCAGTGGCCCCTCATCATCATCGGCGTCTCCATAATGGTCGTCTCACTCGCCGGTTTCGCCGGCGCGTGTTACCGCAACACCCTCCTCATGTACCTATACCTGTGGGCCATGTTCTTCGTCATCGGGGCTCTAATCGGGTTCGTCATATTCGCTTACGCGGTCACCGATAAGGGGTCGGGTCGGGCCGTCACGGACCGGGTCTACCTGGATTATTACCTGAGGGACTACTCGGGTTGGCTGGAGCGGCGCGTAGCGGATGATAGCTATTGGGGGAAAATCAGTTCTTGTGTTAGGGATTCAAAAGCTTGTAAGAAAATGGGGACTTTTATCAATGGAGTTCCTGAATCTGCTGATATGTTTTATAGAAGAAGGCTTAGCCCTATTGAGGTAAGTTTTAAGAAAGACATTTTTTTCTTCTGATTTTTTTTTTTATATTTTTTTATATTTTTTATTTTTGATGTTTAAGTAATATTAAAATTTTAATTTATGTTCTATTTGTATTTTGTTTTTCTCAGATTTTCCTCTCTATTTTTCTTTATAATCAAAGAAAAAGTTTTTTCTTTTTTCTTTCCCATCACTGAATTCATTAACCAAACAGAGCCTAAGTAGTATTTTTTAGTGCTATGTATGTTTATATTTATGTGGTAGGTATAAACTATAAAAGCATGTTTGTCTTATGCAGCTATTTGCGATTTTGATCGTAATTGGTATAACATCTTAAAATTAGAACTGTTAATTATGGTTGGGGTGTTTGGTTGATAAGTATGTCGTGGAAATGATCAAGCATATATATAATCTTGAAAAGCACCACCACTATCTGCTTATGGCCTAACTTTTTTTTGACCAAATCAATTTTTTTTTGCTTAAACAAACAGATCAAATAGCAGTTTAGACCATCAAAACTATTTAAAATAGAGAAATAAACAATTAGAGATGGGCTCTAAATGTGTGTTTGTCTGAATTTGGGCTTATATGGTAACATTTTTAGTTTTTAAAATATGAAAGTGAATTTTTCTTGTTTTTGTTTTTTTTTTTTTAATTTTATATATATATATATATATATAAAATTGAAAATTGAAAATCATTTTTTTGCAAAAGCAATTTTGGTTGTCATTTAAATGAATAACGAAAACCATGATCATACATGTTTTTGTTGTTAGTTTCTAGAAGGGAAAAAACCAGAAATTATTAACAAATAAAAAAAAGGGCAGTCCAGTGCACGAGGCTCCCGCCATTGCGGGGTCTGGGGAGGGTGAGATGTACGCAGCCTTACCCCTGCAAGCAGAGAGGCTGTTTCCAGATTCGAACCCGTGACCTCCAGGTCACAATGGAGCAACCTTACCGTTGCGCCAAGGCTCCCCTCTAAATTATTAACAAATACGTTTTTAATTTTTTTTTTTTTTCTGACAAATGAAAACAAAAGCACAAACAACAACATTACCAAACAAGCCCTTACTTGATTGTAGATTAGGCAGCAGATCTGTTTGTTTTAAATTTTTAATGGATGAGTGAGTTTGAGTTTTTGGGAAACTAAAGTTTGAATAAGAGTAATACTTCACTTACAATATTCACGTAATTTTTTATATACAATCTACAAAAATGTCTCTATCTTTATTTGTGTTATTTTGTGATATTATTGAGTTCCACACTAATACGAAAGAAAAATGAACTTAATTTTGTGAATTGTGAATGAAAAATTGTGTAAACTTCACTGTAAGTAAAGTTCTACTCTTTGAATATTTGAATAATTGGTATGATAGAATCATATTGATTATTCTCTCACCAAACTATTACTACTTTAAGAAGCAATACGACATCGTTCCGTCCACGAATGTATTATATATGTAATTATTTTCTCTCTCCTGCTGATGGGACACATCAACAACATTGTCAACATATGCCAATTTGTCGTCTAATTTCACAACCGTAAAAGATTACAACTTTTTAGATTCACAAGTGAGTGGTATTATTTTATTTGGGGTGCTTTATGGATTGGGTTTTTTGCGTGATTCTTTTGATTTTACTTTTTGGAGGAATAATAATATCCTTTCTTTTTTTTTTTTTTTGGGTTATGTTTGGTTGTTTGTTTTTTTTTTAAAAGGCTTGTGTAAGTAATGATAAATTAAATTTGGGTGAACAATGACACTTTTGTTTACTCAAATTTGGTTTATCATTGCTCATTCATGTTTTCATTATGTGACATATGTTTCATTTTATTTTAATTTTGCTCATATATGAGACATGAGTGAACAATAATAAATCAAATTTAAATGAGTAAAAGTGCCCTATTTTTTTTTAAAGTAATCAGAAATATAGGTAACATATAGCCTAAATTCTTCCATTTCTAGTTTCTTCATCCACATAGAAAAGCTTTCTTTTTGGAAAAGATTCATGACTATTCACCTAGACTTCTTCCTCACTTTTCCGTCCTTTTGTCAGCAACCAAACAGAAATTAATTGTTGTTTAGCTAAATTGCTATATATTTTATATGTACTAGATATGTTATGTTACTAAAAGAAGAAAACAATTATGAAAGATGACCCATCAGACTTCCGTCACATGCACTTAGAGAACTTTTGTTGACCAGGGGCCAGATGGTTGGGATAACAGAAATGCTACATCCACACTTTCAATCACATTTACTCCACTCCTCTAATCACACTTTCAATCACGTTTACTGTTTTAAACATATGTACTATATATTGTGTAAATTTTTTTATATTTTTTTGTAGGGGAAAATACCTTTTACTCCCCTGTGGTTACACTCATTTTCTCATAACCCCCCTGTGGTTCATTTTGTAACCCTTAACCCCCCTGTACTACGGACTAAAGTGAGACTGTTAACTTTTCTAACGGCAGTCCCACTTCAGTCATTAGTACAGGGGGTTAAGTGTTACAAAAATGAACCACAGGGGGGTTATGAGAACATGGGTGTAACCATAGAGGGGTAAAAGGTATTTTTTTTTCTAAAAAGTATGTATAGGGGCTTGGGGGTATTAATGTCATTTCCTTTTTCCGTTAGAAAAATTAACAGTCTCACTTTAGTCCGTAGTACAGGGGGGTTAGGGGTTACAAAATGAACCACAGGGGGTTATGAGAAAATGAGTGTAACCACAGGGGGGGTAAAAGGTATTTTTCCCTTTTTTTTACTGTGTGGTTAGGTGTGTGGTTGAAAGAGTGAGTGTATCATTGTTGTGATAACTAGTACTTCTTCCGTCTCTTTTTTTTTTTAATCTAATATTCTATTTTGGGATGTTCCAAAATTATTATCTATTTTCCTAAATTGGTATACAATGTTAACTTACTTTTCAAAACTACCATTCCTTAAAATCTACACCAAGACAAAACTAAAAAAATTATTGTAATGATTAGAAATAATTGTGGAAAGTATATATAGATTGTTTTTATCCCTTTAAAAAATTGAGTTCCCAAAGGTAGACTCAAAAAAAAAAAAGGGAGAGAGTAGGATATTGCTCTGTCTCTATCTCTGTGAAATCTTAATTGTATGATATGATTCAATAAATGCAACCTGCAGGACTGCCAAAATAGCAAAAAAAAAAATTTATATAGAGGATGAGATGAAATTCGAACCCCGAACTTATACATTAGAGGGGATTTATAGTATTTTTATTGTAATTAAAGTTTATTTTTAAATAAATAAAATCACTTATTAATAAACCCTCTTGCTCTCCCTATAAACCCTCTTTGCTCGCAATTTCAGTTGTTTTCACTCGTTTTCGACATAATATCAGGATGTTTCGCAACAGCCCTTAGAATTTAGTAATTTATAAGTGATTATGAAATTTCAAAAGCAAAAATGAAATTATAGGACTAAGTTTTTCAATTCAATCATAGAAATTTGCAATAAACTAGAAGCTAACTTGCCATTGTTGGGTCAAAAGCACATTATATTCCGATTGAATGGGAGAAGCGGGAGCTGGACCAACTGGGCCCTATGTCGAGCATTCTGTCAGATTTGGTACAGGTGTCGGACATCTTGTATTATGCCATGTCATGTTTTGTCAAACATGAGTAGTGTGGGTGACAATAGTCAATAGGAGAGTTCAAATAACATAGATAGTAACCACTATGGTTGGTAACTGTGAGACTGTGAAGTTAAATTTACTACAAATATATAATGCAATTTTGTTTTCCAAATAATAGTAAAATTTGAACTTCTATAACAAAATGTAACATGGATACTAACCACTATGGTTAAGATATCAGTGAAGTTAATTTACTGCAAACAATGCAATTTTGTTTTCCAAATAATACCAAAATTTGAAATTGTATTAACAAATTATTTTATTTTATTTTTCTCGGCCCTTTGCAGTCTGGTTGTTGCAAGCCTCCGACAGAGTGTGGCTATACATACGTGAACGAGACCGTTTGGACTACTGGAGGAGGGCTGGTGGTAAGCAATCTTGATTGCTCTAATTGGAACAACGAACAAGACCAACTTTGCTACTCATGTGACTCGTGCAAAGCCGGAGTTTTGGCCAGCCTGAGGAAGAGTTGGAGGAAAGCCTCTGTGATCAACATTGTTATTTTGATCATCCTTGTCATTGCCTATGTGATTGCCATTGCCGCGTTTAGGAACAACCGTCAAGATGACAACGATGAACCCTACGGGGAGACTCGAATGGAAAAGGCACGACCTAGTAGTCTAAATTTTTTATGAAGATTTTGATTTTGGGGGTGATTTGTGGTCTGTCTTGTATTTTGAAGGGTTGGTTTGTTTAGAGGTGAAAAATGTGTATTTGTTTATTCTTCTTTTTCATTTCTTCCAAGGAAAAGAAAAAAAAAGAAGCTTTTTTTGGAAGGTTGGATTGTATATGTTGTATTGTTGGTTGGCAGCAACTTGTTTTTGCAAGTCTTCCACTCAAGAAATGACTGTGTTTATGTGTTGTAAACCATAGAGTCTTTGGGAAATGATCTAGTTTCCAAATGTTATATTTGATTGTTTTGACTGAATCACCAGCAAGGAAAACACACACACACACACACACACACACAAGCATTGTAGTAACAAATCTGAATCAAATGCTTGAGATATAAAAGAAAATCAAACACACATAAGAAAGAAGAATCAATTTCGAAACTGTTCTTTAATGATCAAAAGAAATGCAAAAACTGATTCCGAAGAAATATATAAGGAAAAAAAAATCCAAATCGTTTCCGTTTCTTTTTCTTCTTGACAAGCAACTCAAAACAAATGTTTTTTTTTTTTTTTTGAAACGTCAAATTTCATTGATAATGAGGGTGAGGTGCCCCAACACCAATTACAACAATATAAGCACAAAACATGGGAAAGCCCTGCACTATCAAAGAAGAACCAAAGGTAGGATCCTTAATTGAAACCACCACTATTTGGAAGTTTCAAAAAAAAAAAAACCTACGCCCCCCAACAAAAGTCTCAAGCAAGCTATACAAATGATTGTATTATCCTAACAAAAGTATAAAACTGAAAAGCCTTCACCCAGGAAAAACCCCCATAGAATCCGATAACCAACCAAAAACAAATGTTGGAACTTTTTCCAACATGCTACAAACAAACTATGAAAACAAGAAGCTGAAAGCCCAGGGACGAAATCACATTGTACACACAGCCAACATATGGGCAAAGGAAAACAAGAGCCACCCAAGAAAACCAAACCAGCAGCCAGTTCAAAAATTTTTGAAAAACCAGCAAGGAAGGTCATCAGATCCCAATCTGAATCTGGAAGATAAACAACAAATTACCCGCCAAAAGCACTCTCAAATTCTCATGTGGTGAATGAGTAGTTAATAATGTTACTGGTGACAAGCAATAGTCTTGATGACAACACCACTGCTGATACGGTTGTCTATTTTGGACTTTAACAAGCTATAAAACTAATCAGCCCAAAAGCTACCCAAAAAAACTTGATCTGCCAAAATGCTATAAACCCCACCAAACACAATTTAAAATTTCCCCCATATGTTTGCTTAAGGGATTCCAAAAGCCCCGCCAGAGAAGAATACCCAAAAATGGGATAAACCAGACATAAAAACAGGCAAACTTAGATCCACTGCCCAAACTTCTGCAGAAACTGTAATCAATGTCAATCCAGCGAGAACACACGATTGAAGACAAGCAACACCACAGGACCGAGCAAAATCCGAACAGACACCAAGGACAACAAAGATATCTGGAAAGCTGAAACCAGAATGTCGAATGCAGCACACAAGATGAACACAAAATTCAGAACCAAAGATCAAATCCACCCATGGACACCAATGCTCTTCCAACAAGGCCAAGAGGACACTAAATTATGAACAAATAAATAGAAGACACCTTATGATTTTGGCAGCCTTTTCAGACATTTCAGGATCTACCTAAGGGAAGATCATGAAGGGTTTACTGAAGAGTAAACAACCAAAACAACACACACCACTGGAAAGCCCCAAACACGAATAAAACGCAAACAAATAAAATGCAATCTTTGCCAATGGGATCATCTCCTACCCCAAACACTCTGGTAGATAATATCTTGATGACAATGAGATGCATAATTTCAAGAAAAAAAATTGTTTTTATAGATAAAATAAATTACCCAAACATTTCAAAAATAGTGCAAGAAATTCAAATAGAGGCAAATCCTTATCTTACTTGGTAACTTTTGCAGCTAGTTGTGGATCTTCTCGGCATTGCTCTGGACTCCACCGAGTGATTGTGCGCTCTTCAACACTGTAACAATCCAAACACGAGGGAGAGGCATCACCAATTTCATTTTTACAGACCTCGAGAACTAATAATGTCTTTGCAACACTGCCACAAAGCCGAAGTGTGCACTGAAAATCAGACCAAACCCTCAACCGATCATTTCCATTGCCATCTCCTTCTGATAAAACAAGCACAGCATATTCCGAATGCACCAAAGCTGGATGGTGACGATATATAACAAAGTCCACTCCGTACTGAGAACCCGATCTCACAACCCAATTTTTTCTCCGGAGATGACAATATGCTTTGAAGAAATCGGGGAATCTCTCTCTATTGGATTTCATATAATTCCACAAGTTTTCGTCATTTTTGGTAAAATTATCTTCGGAAACAATCTTGAGACAGTTTAGAGTGTGGCATAAGTAAAAAGCTTCTTCCATACCCAATTGAAACCACTGCTTACCTTTCTCAGCTGTGATGATCGGGCGGCCAAAACAAGCACGATTGAGAAGATCGGCTTGTTCTGTATTTACATCAAGGAGGACACTATGTCCGGAGAGTAGTCCTTGGGAATCTGATTGGGTTAGTGAAGATTGGAGTTGTGAGACTATCTTTGACATGGGATCTCCTATGGCTTTAGCTTCTGATCCCTTTCCTTTCCACCGTGGGCCCATTGAGTCCTTCACCAAACACAAAAGAAGCTGTAAGAGCCGAGGGTGGCCTAAAACTAAGTGGAACTAAATTAACTAGGCTACAGAAAGTGTCTTAGAATTAAAAAAAGATTAATAGTAGAAACTTTTGTCACCAAAGGATTTGCGTCTACTCCAGTTCTAAGCAATTTTTTTAATACCGGGATACGATGTGTGTCGTTTTGGGGTTCATAGGATCGGATCGATAAGCAAACAATAAAATTCCAGCGATAAACAACAAAAACACAGAAAAATTCCAACATGAAACTAAAAAATAGCCGAGGAAAAAAAAACACACACCCCACCACTTCACAAACAACAACAGCAGCCAGAAAATCAAGAAAGAAGTTCGATTGAAGTGCTGGCTTGAAGGGGGAAAAAATAAAGGAAAAACAAGAAAGAAGTTTGATTGATAAACCTCTGTTCGCACTTCGCAGGCCCTAAACACCAGCCAGGAACTTCCTCTTCCACTCGAATTTAGTTGTCCAGTCCACGTCGTCTTCGTCGGCAACTACCCTAGTTTCTATCGCAAGTGGCAACTACCCCAGTTTCTATCCGAAGACAAATCTAAAATATTGCCCTAATCTCCTTAAAAAGCTTTCCTGGGTTTGGGTAAGTGGATAGGGTCCAAAAAAAGTATGGATAGCCCACCCAAAAACTTAAAAAGACACAGAAACAACGGATTAGTAAAGTCACGATCCCAGCGATCCTTCTATAATCCAAAGCCGGTCCTGCAAACACTTCAATTTCCATACGATTCGGCTCGATTGTGCATATTGGGATCGTACAATCCGACAATCTGAATCACGATTTTCATAGGTTCTCCACACATAGTTCCCTATATACTCAGTATATCTCCACATGAACAAGTCATCCATCAAATCAATGTTATAGCCAAAGACTTCTTGTGAAATATTTCATTTTAACTAAATATATAATTCCTTGAGACTAAACTGGAGAGATTCAATAACTGTCCCTTGAGGTATATGAAAAATACCCACCAATATCTGGAGGCTCAAAAATATTAAATATTCGTTAGAAAGGAACAATAATGCATCAAAACAAATGATAGTGTAAAAAAAAAAAGAGTCTTTGTGCATGTATCCACAATTCTTGCATCGTTGACTGTTTCACACTCCCCAAATGAATTTAGCTACAGTTCTAAATAACAATCCAGAGCAAGGTTTATAAAACAATAAAATTATGAAAACATGTATAGTACAATTATTTGCTGTATAAATAATGGAGACAAAATATATAGCATGCCAAAAATATCAACTTGCAAAAGAGGCCAGTGACTTCATACAAGAGCAACCAAGCAAATACGAACAGAAACCAAAACAAACATAACTTGCACCCCTAATCCACACTAACCAAATTTGCTAATACTAATGGATATTAGAAGAGAGAATAAACCCCATTAAATACACAAACCCAAAAATCTCAAAGAGGGTAAATTTCAAAACTAAACTTATGTCATTCAATATATTCTCTCTCACCACTATCTTAGTAGATATGGTAATCTAAAACTCCAAACAAGAAGTGCAAAGAGTTTCTTACAACCTGAACTTCACAAACATCCGTGAAAGCCATGTAGTAATGAAATACCCAAAAGATTTCTCTTATTGAATGTGCTGTCCGTGAGGGGAAGAGCCTTGAACTTGGATACAACTATGGGCACACACAAATTTTATCAATTAAACCCTTTCCATAGAGCTTTCTTATTGAATGTGCTGTCCGTGAGGGGAAGAGCCTTGAACTTGGATACAACTATGGGCACACACAAATTTTATCAATTAAACCCTTTCCATAGAGCTTTGAACTTAATTAATTTTTCACCAGAAATAGACAATCTACTCACGAAAAAACTCAGCATAAGGAACAAAAATCAATAAAGGTTGGAACTTTAGGCAAATCCTAACAATGCAAGAACAAATAAAATCACCATATATTTCAAATAAATAATTTTTTTTCCACGTTTCCTATTATTTTTCTTAACTAGTTAATCCATAGTACTCTTCCTACGAGAAAATTATCATTCAATTTCAATTGCAACTACTGAAGGGCCTTTAAAATGTCGTGAAGTAAAGAAGTTGCATATTCACTTCAAATGCAAAATGATTCTTCTGGTATTTAAAATGAAAGGAGGAGCGAACAAGAACAGAGACCCTATGGGTGTTTTTTTTTTCTTGGTTTTGGACCAACCCCACGAGTTTTTATAGCAAAACCTTGGAAATTTTGGAACCCATTGATAGATAGAAAGAACCCACCAACAATTATGGATTTCAAGGTATTGACTCTATGCCCCTAAAGTCCCTGTTATGGTAGGTTGAAAACCCTGAAGTTAGAGAGAGAGAAACCCTTTGTTTGTAGAAAAGCTTCCATGCTTCTCCCTCCAACTCAACTTCAAGCAAATCAAAGATTCGATTTTTAAGACTCAGAAAAAGGAGAGAGAGAGAGAGAGAGAGAGAGAGAGAGAGAGAGAGAGAGAGAGAGAGAGAGCAAATTCTGGTCTTCAAGCTGACTTAGAGCACCAAAACTGAAAATTTGGCGCAGCTAAAGAAGTGTTTTGAAATTGAATCCTCACCAATCCTTCCTACCGAACTGTTTGGTTGTCTTGTTTTTCTAAGGGCCTGTTTAGAAAAATTCAATGGTCCACAAGTGAGCTGGTTCGATTAATTTAAGTATGAGTTGTTTGGGGGCACAAACACTCTATCTCACTCATAAAAAAAAAAAAAAAACTATCTCACTCAGGAGAGAGAAAAAGTGTTTGTGCCTATACCGCGCTTGAATAAACTGGCTCCCCGACCCCGCCCTGAGTTGTACACTATCCCGATCCCGATCCCGATCCCGACCCGCTTCTCGATAACCTATCCCCGCCCCGCCCAGGTAACAAGAGAAATCATGTACTCCCTCTGTCCCATTTTATGCGTCCCTCTTGAAGAATCCAATTATTTAAGGGGACAAAAATAATCTACACCTACTTTCCACAATTACCCATAATCATTGTACTATCTTTTTTTGTTTTGCTTTGGTGTTGATTACAAGGAATGGTAGTTTGGGAAACTAAATAAAATTTGCATACTAATTTAGGAAAGTGGACAACAATTTTGGACGTCCCAAAAAGAAAAGGGGGACACATAAAATGGGACAGAGGGAGTAATTTTTTTTTTTTTTTGGTAAAATCATGTTTCAGTTATTTCATTTTTCAGTTCATCGTCAGCATTATGAAAACAGTGAGCTTGTATCAGGCTTATATCCAATAAGTAATCCAAATTTCCTTATAATTTCAAATAATAAGGACTCTTTTGGGTCCTCATTCTCTTGTAGGCATTGTATCAAACAGTATACATAAAATTTCCATATCCCCAACCTTAGAATAGCAAGCAAGAAGGGAATTTCCCACATAAACATTTATATAATTCCAGAGTTCTGTCAAAACGTTACCTATGTGACCGAGACTGAGACGAACGCTCGCATGAATTAAAGCACACACTCAGCACATAGTTCAATTAGGGTTTTTTGAGTGTTACCTCTATCACAGAGTTGAGCCTAGAGAGTCATATCATATAAGAGTGTGGTAAGCACCAGCACTGGCGAAAGGGTAAATTAGTGTGAATAAGAGAAACTCTGTGTGTAGAATTTACTGTATGCTACCAAGTATTGTAATACTTATATGTACTGAGGGTATATAAGTATTTCTGATGTCTAATTGGGGCGGGTTTGGGGGATTTGTTCCTAACCTTGACCTGAACCCGCCTCGGGTTGAGAAATTTCAACCCATACCCGCCCCTACCTCGTGTAAGCCTACCCCATACCCTACCTATTAGAGGCGGGGCGGGGAATCCGAAAAACCCGCCCCCATTGCCATCTCTATTGTGCCCCTAGCATTACTGTTTAAGTATTTGGTAGATGCCTTTTTATTTGCAACGGACTCAGTCTGTTTGGAAAATTCTAAACTGGATAGGTTTCACTTTTCATCTACTTCTTTTGAAATCCAAGGTAATGTTAGGTTGATAAATATCCAATTTTTGGAGAGTTATTAGACTGAACACCGGTTCCTATGCAAGAAATTGACACTAACAAAAATACTTGAATTTACAAAATTGGTTCGTTACTTTCACATAGAACTTCTAGTAGTTGTTTAAAAACATTAAGATCTGTTTGAAACTAGACCAAATAGAAAGTAGGAAGAAAAGTGACATTTTCCTGCCCGTCATTTTCCATCTATTCAAAAGAAGAGTGATTAGAAGAGGAACAAGATATATATATATACAGTCCGGCTCCAAAGCGCACTGGGTAAAAGCCGTGGGTCACAAACAGGTTATAAAATTAGGGCCACTTAATTTTTTCCCCCAATCTGTTTATTTTTTCACGCAATCCTCTCCCTCGCTACGAAACTGGATCCATCTTCGTCCCTCCATCCCCGACCAGACCATCGTCGCAAACCCCAACCAGTCCGGTGCCGACCACCATCTTCTCTCACCCAAACCCAATCCGTGACCTCTCTCTCTCTCTCTCTCTCTCTCTCTCTCTCTCTCTCTTCGACCAGTCCATCGTCACTCCATCTCCAACTTCTCCCTTGAACCAGTCTGGCGCCGTCGCCGACGTCTCTTACCCAAACCGCTCTCTGTCTCTTCTTCGCCCCTCTCTCTCTCTCTCTCTTCTTCGTCCCTCTCTCTCTCCTCGACCCCCTCTCTCTCTTATCATTTCCAAAGACAAATTATTAAAAGAGTGATAGTCTATGTGTGAACCCAGAGTTAACACAAATTTTTGGAGCTTTTTGATCTTTTATGGCATTTAATATTAAGTGGTGGTGACTTTTAGAAGTATTATGTGGGAGTAGGAGGAGAGAGAAGAATTGGGGGAATTCAGTGAGAGTGGCCCGAGCGATTATGAAATTCGGAGAATCGTACGAACAGGCGGAGAGCTCAAAATTGCAGCAATTGGTGGAGATGGAGAAGCAAAAAATGAAGTTTAGTATAGAAGTTGAGTTGCAGAGAATGCAGTTTCTCATGAAAACTCAGTTGGAGCTTTCACAGCTAAAGCAGAGAAGGGTTGGGAATAGTAATAATCATCATAGCAACAACAACAATAAGAATAATAGTGATAGCAGTGGTTAGAATTTATTACAACTTTAGATTAGATTACATAATTGGGTCCGTTTATGGTCTGTTTATGGGTGAAAGGAACTGAAAACACAAAAACACCAATATTTTGATGACAAAAAAAATTTGTATTACTACCAAAATTGGGTACGCAGTTTCCCGTGTTTATGATGGATGATTTTGATCTTTCTTCTTTTCCTTATTTGATTGCTAAACTGACTTTGATTATTGTGGCCAAAAACAAATCTCTTGGTATACAAATTGGTCTCGTGAAAGGCTTGTGGGTGGTCTATCTGCCTAAAACAAGGGTTCATAGAATTTATGTGCGATAAACGGTAGAATTGATATAAGGTTCTCTCATTGTCATTGTACCCCCCAAGAAGGAAAAAAGAAAAAAACGGAAAAAACAAATTTTGATGAAGCTTGCTGCAGATCTTATTCAATAGCTGCAAAACATTTTAGTTGGTTCAATATCATACTTTTGAAGAAGTTGACATAGCTTTAATTTAATACTTCTAGCAAAATGACTAGTATTAAAGCATATGACTAGTACTGTAGGACTAACATTACTAACTTATTTACATTTGAGAAAGTTTGAGAGGAGGATATTACCGAAGAAGCCGCGTGTAGCAAAGGAACGTGACCGATAGCAGAATTCTATATATAGGGTCGGAGAGAGAGAGAGGGATTTGGGTGTGGTGGTCGCCGGAGGACTGAGAGGTGGTCACCGGACAGGGATGGTGGTCGCCGAACTGGGATAAGACGCTCATTATTGTTTTGCCGAGAAAAGAAGGAGAGGTAAACATTAGCAATGTGGAGGTTCAAACATCTATATAATAAGTTAAAGCGGTGTGGGTCCCTCCCAAATTAGCAACTTGCAATCCTAGCCATTGACACAAGTTTAGATATTTTCAGCCGTTGGATCGTTGGTCCACCAAAAATGGTCAATCCCATTAAATATTGCATTGTATAATATATCCTATTAAAACTCACCTCAATTTAGCTTATTTCGTTAGAGAGAGAGAGAGAGAGAGAGAGAGAGAGAGAGCTATCAAAAAAGAATTGTCCTTCTCACTCATTTCAAACATACCATATCCTTTAAAAATGGAAATAGTTTTAAAAGAATATATCAACTGTTATACCATTCCCATTAGTACATATATCAACTGCATAAAATATTGATTTTGAGCAAGGTTGGGTCAATTTCAACTTAGAGCCAATTTTAATTCAAAAAAAAAAATTCCTTAATTGTCAACTTAGATAGAGAAAATCATGGGTGAGAATGTGTGAGAGACCGAATTCCTTAATTGTCAAAATTCCTTAATTCTCACGTCTCTCTCTTTCTCTCACTCCTCTATCTCTCTCTCCTTCACCATTGCCGACCACCACCACTGCCTCTCTCTCTCTCTCTCTCTCTCTCTCTCTCTCTCTCACCATTGCCGACCACCACCACTGCCACTCTCTCTCTCTCTCCCCCCCCCCCTCTCTCTCTCTCTCTCTCTCTCTCTCTCCATTGCCGACCACCACCATTGCCTCCATCTCCAACCACCACCACTGCCACCATCTAGGTATAATCTCTCCCTCCCTCTATGTGTGTGCGTGTGTGTGTTTATGGGTGTGTATGTCTTTTTCTCACTCTCAACATGGAGTTGTATTCTCGGACATTATATTCTTTTTTTTTTTTTTTTTGGTTTCCTAATCTTTTGAAAAGGTGATTATAAAAGATCCTTACCTGTCTATTTTTGAATTTTTAACGATAGCACTTCGAAGCATAGTTGTCAAATCGGGATTCGTATCGTGAATCGAAATGATACATGTGAATCGAATCGGGATTCGCGAATCGTGAATCGTAAGATTCGGTAACAAATTAAAAAAACCATATAAACATATTCTTTCCTTTTCTAGGCTTGTATAAACATATCCTTTTTGTTCTAGGCTTGTATAAACATATCCTAAGTGGTTTAAAAGAGGGTGGGTAATCAATTTTTTAAGAAAAAATTGAAAAACAAAAAAACAAAAAAATTGAAACAATTAAGTTTTGTGCCTAGCAGTCAAGTGAATCGTAAGAATCGCGAATCGAATCGTAAGATTCACTTGCGAATCGTAAGATTCACCTTAGATTCTTTTACATGTTCGATTCGTGCATCGATACGTATCGTTTTCATGATGAATCGTAAGATTCGTATCGCGAATCGTACGATTTTGACAACAGAGCTTCGAAGTCCTTTTTTTTCCCTTAATCTCTCCCTTAATCTCTCCCTCTCTCTTCTACTAGCGACCGGGGCACACGCGTGCGTGTTATTAGTTACGTATTTATAAACTTAACTAATAAACATTCATTTGTGGAGAGTAAAGAAAAATACAAAAATAAAGAAACACAAAAAGGAACACACAAATAGCACATTTTCACACAAATATCTTCAAATTATTAAACTAAGTCCCTATAGACAACCAATCTAGAACCCCATTAATCATTGCTATTGACAATCATTGAATCCCCATCTAACATTTAAAAATAGAAATTAATTGATTTCCAATGAAGGTAAGTAAATAGAGTAATGATATGCTTCCTAAATTTTTATAATCGAAATGGGTTCTTAACACCCTAATGGAATTATTGAAGTGGATACCATTGTCACATGTGTGATGATCCACTTTTGGGATAAAAATAAAAATATAAAAAAATAAAAATAATAAAAAAAATGAAAAAAATAAAAAAATGGAAGCATAGATTTGCTCAAGCAAATACAATATATAAACTGACAATAAATTATGAAACTATAAAACTACCAACTAAACCACAATACCCTCTAAAATTAATTACTCCCTCCGTCCCATATTAAGAGTTTCTTTTGGGAATTCCAACTTATTAAGGGGACAACCTTGATTTTGGTGAGATTTTCAACTTTCCAATATTGCCCTTTTTGAAATTCAAAATTATAATGTCACATCAAAAAAAGAGAGGGAAGAGTTGGATATAATAAAGGGCAAATTTGGAAAGTGTGTATTAAAGTACTTTGACTTTTCAAAGAGGACACTTAAAATGGGACATCAAAAAATAGAATCAAGGACTCTTAATATGGGACGAAGGGAGTATGTTACTTTGTGACAAAATAGCACTTGTGATGAAAGTAAGCTCCATGCATTAAAATGGAATTCGTAAATTGTCCAAGAAAAAACCTTCTATTGTATGTCATCGCATGGCACTTTTACACATTGTATGTCCAACTTTTACTTGTATTTGTATAAGGTACTTGTAGTCAATTTGGAAGTTTGAGAGAGAGAGAGAGAGAGAGAGAGAGAGATTACCTAGAAAGAGAGGAGTGGTAGGGCTCACAGCCTCACACAAATCTTGATTCCTCCAAAAGCCTCCGTCTTGCTTATTGTACCAACACTATGGTATGATTTGAAAATGGGGAAGATGAAGAAATGGTAAGACACGATTTGGGTAGTTTGGGAGATTGCAGATGACAGTTTTCCACTGTAAGTCAGTTTGGCATTTACCTATAATGAGACTTATATTGCAGTTGTATTTTTTCAAATTGCTTGACATTTTAGTACATATTTTTCTATTTTTTGGGGGGTGAGTATACTGGTTTTTTTGTAAATATGAGTGATAGGAAAAAGAGTAAGGATACCCCTAGTTCTGGCTTTCTATAGTAGTATAGATATGTTAGAAACCTGATCTGCAGTTGCAAATTTAATTGGTGATTGCATTTAGAATTTATGACTGTATAGATTTCTGATTGTGAACATAATAGATATTCTGATTGGTAATACTACACCAAACGTTTCTTGGTCATCCTCCCAGTTTAAATACTTTTCAAAGTTCATTTTAAAATTCAAGCTTGAAGTCAAGTAATTGCGTGTAGGTTTGAATGACTGTAATCTCTGTAGGTTTGAATGACTGCAATCTCTGTATTGCCTAAAAAAATGAGATTTTTGGGGGCTTGATTAGTCTAGCCGGCCATTAACCCATGAATTATTGTTATGAGAAAATAAATAAATAAAAACTACGTACCACGATTCAATCTCTCATCAAGCATGACTAAAAGGTTCCAACACATGCTCACCTGCACAGAATGTCTATCATTTAAGCTTGAGGGACGCCCATGATAGTAAAACCTAAAACTCCCGATTTTATTTTATTTTATTTATCTCAAGTTTGCCCCTTTCACCAGTAGGCCACTAATCCATTATATTACCAAACATGACTAAAAGTTTTTCTCTCTTTCATTTTTTTGTTTTTCCACCATCTAGGAAAAACTAAAGGAAAAAAAATGTGACATCCTTATTTCTTTTTTCTTTTTTTTTCTTTTTAGAAACACATCCTTTTTTCTTTCTTCTTCTTCTTCTTCTTCTTCGTGGTTTTTTTTTTTTTTTTGCATGTCTAAAGATGGCTACTCTCTACAAAATTTTATTTATTCTTTATTCTTAATTTAACCAGTTTTATGGCTACACTCTACAAAATTTTATTTTTTCTTTCCTCATTGGTTTTAATTAGTTTTGTCTTTCTGCAATGGGAATGATATTAGGTCAGATTGACCACGGGGGATAGCTTATTGGAAGGACATCGACATTCATCAAAAGGTATTCATAGTATTTTTTCAAGAAAGAACGAACAAAATTGTTTCGGAAAAAGGGTTAATCAATAAAAAGCCAAACGGTACATAAGGTGGAGGTAGTCCCAAAAATAACAGTACATATAGACCCAAAAAGGTGCAGCAACTCAATTATGTTTACTCGATCATTTCAATTATTTTAAGTAAATAAAGAATAACTTAAAGTTTATCCTAACTCTTTTGATTTTAAAAAAGAAACGAAGAAGAAAAAGAGGGAAAAAAAAACACAAGCTATCTTATAATTTGTCAAAAGCCCTTACTTCAACCCTCAAGTTAAAAGCCCTTAAGTCAAACAGCCCTTAACCCAACGGTTGGCTTAGGAATAACAAATAGAGGGTATTTGGGTTAGGGTTGGGCTTAGGGCCTGTTTAGCTAAAACTTTAATATAGAATGCTTTGTATTTTTCTCCCCTTTAAAAAAAAATTAAAAAAAAAAATCATCAGATTAATCACTTTCTTCTTGGTGATATTGAATGCTACTGTTAGTGCTATAATATAGAATGCTTTGTTTTTTTCTTTTTCCCCTTTTTTTACTGCCCATTGTGATATATATATATATATATATATCCTTTCATTTTTCACTTTTTATTCCATTTTTAATTCCTCTGTTTGGTTATTTATGTCTTATTTTTTAGCTGAGCTATCTGTATTGATTCATTCAATATTTTGCAGATGGACGGAGACTTGAAGAAAACCGTGAGTGTATATATATTTTTTTTCCTTTTATTTTACGTTATTAGTAAGTATAACTTAAGATGTTTTATGCAATAGGTACAATTAAAAAAAGAAAAAGAACAAAGAAACGTTGGCATTGTCATTCGCGATGAAAATGAGTTAAATAGAGATATACTAGCTCAGGTAATGAGATCAATAATTAGTGTATGTTTATTACTTTTAAATAACTCAAATTTTGGGAAATGTATTGACAATACTTTCTCTTATCAATATTTTTTAAGGGGAAGGAGAAAACAACAACCTCCAACAAAGGGAAAGAGAAAATGATATACTCAATTAAAGAAAGGAAAGGAAATGAAAAAGTGACCAGTCAAGGAAGGGGGAAAGAAAATGTATTTCCTCATTATTAATTTTTTTTCCCGTCTTTTTCATGGATTTTCGTTTTCTATTTGCTGCCTTTCGTGGATGTTGACAAAAATTATACTATCTTTTGCTTTTTCTTTTTTTGCTTTAAACTCAGTACACTATCTATAGGACACAATTGGATTGAAGTTTAAAAAATTACATCGATGTTACCCGTCAGGAACAATTACTATGGTTAATTTTAGGGCATCCCAATTATATTAGTGATGAAATTTAAACTAACCCAATCACTTTCATTTAACCTTAGTGGATTTATCTGGCTACATATTTGGGGGGTATTCATGCTAATTTAAGATATATTTTATTGTAATTCCATTTTTTTTTCCAATGGCTGAGATGACAATGTACGGTCAAGTAAGATTTATGGATCTGTTATACATATGAAATTACTCTATACATGTGTATGCATTAATACTTTCAAACTTTTTACAGATGGATAAAGACCTGGAGAAAGCAGTGAGTATATGAAATTTTATTATTGGCTTTTATGTCAACATGAATAGAAACTTAACATATTTTGTACAATAGGCACAAATGCTAAGAGAAAACAATGTAGGTCTCATAATTCATGACGAGCGTGAATTAAACAGAGGGATACTTCATGAAGTGTGTCTCAATTATTGGTCCGTGATTTAATATTTTTCGTCATGTATGTTTGATAATTTACTTTTCTACCATTGTTTTAAGGGGTATGCTGAACGCAACCGTAAAAGGAAGGAGCAAGCAATAGAGAGTGACAAACTAATAGCCGATATAAGAAAGAAAAAGGGCAAAGAAAATGTAAGTTCTTGATATTATGATTATGCTACGATTACTTTTCTTGGTATTATGATTATAATAAGTTAGAGCAGTGTAGGCCCCTCCCAAATTAACAACTTTCAATCTCAACCGTTCAGACAAGTTTAGATATTGTAAACCCTAGGATCAAATGCTTGCCAAAAACTCTCAGTGAATATAAGCTTTCCAAAAAAGAGTTTGCCACATCATTTTCTCATTAATCTCTATGCCGAATCTCTCACCTCATTTTAGCAATGTGAATCATCCAAACACGTATCATCACTTTCTTTTCGGAAATTGATTTTTTAATATATTATTTAAAGTAGAGCATTTACTTGATGCATGTACTCTCTCTCTCTCTCTCCCTCACTTAATCTCTCCCAAATTCTCTCTCTCTCTCTCTCTCTCTCTCTCTCTCTCTCTCTCTCTCTCTGTGTAGGGTTTTCTAAAATGCTATAGAAGATGGAGATCTTGGTAGTAGATTGGGGTTTCCAAAACCCCTCGGGCTTTTCCTTCGACCCTCCACTCCCCAGGTACACTCTCTCTTTTCCCTTTTTGTACACACATACACGAGCGCTTCAATTTATTTCTTAATTTTTGGAACCCAATATACAAACTGGTTCTCTCTCTCTCTCTCTCTCTCTCTCTCTCTCTCTCTCTCTCGATCTCTTGATCTCTCGATATATCTGATTTGTTTGATTTTTTTCTTATTTTTTCCTTTTCCATGTTTCTCTTCCCCTACTCTGTTTCTCATGAATCTCCAGCCCTGAGTTTGGCAGCAATGACCATACATTCGGATGGATACAACCATGGCTTATTTGCAAAAAAAAAAGGCAATATATGCACAGCATTCTATAAGTTTCTAACTTTCCCCCATTATTAATCAGCTTTTCAATTTTTAGGTACTTGGATTTTTTTTTTTTAAATGATTATGTTTCTTTATGTATGAATTTCTATTTTTTTTAATCTGAAATTCTAGCAGGTTGGTGACTTTAAGTAATAAATCCTCTCACCATAAAAGATTTAAATTTTGAGTCTAAGTATATATCGTCACCCTTAAAAGTTGGGATCATCAAAGGCTTGGTGTCTCTAGCAACCAAATGAAGGATAATGCCGCAAGGCACGCGTAATTTATTTATGATTTTTCCTTATTGTTCTACACCAATAATAGTTTCGGAGTCTAATGCTTGGAGCTCAAACCATATGTAGAAGAAAAAAAATTTGTCTAATGTAACAAGCAATTAGCATGGCGTTCAATTGCATGCTTGGTTAAGATTTTACGTAGAAACTACTTCTAGTAGTTTGGTTCATTTTTTTGTTTCTTTTTTAAGTGATTAGGGTTTGATAGATATCCTTGCATTTTGGCTAAACCCAAGGTTATTTAAGGCGCAAGGCGCACTGAGGCGCAAAGGTCTCCTGGAGCCTAGGCGCGAGGCGCACTCTGAGGCGCGCGCCCGAGCGAAGCGAGGCACAAAAATACATATATTGTTTTTATATGATATAGCCCTTTTTTAACATATATTAGTATTTTTTATACAATTTCTTTAATTTTCTAGTATTTTATGTTTAGTGCTCCACCCAAAAATTAAGACATTAAGACATTTTTTTTTTAATTTTCTAGTATTTTCAAGTATTTTTTTTTTCCTTGTATTTTTTGCCTTATATACATATATATATATATATATATTATATTGTCTCACTACATATTATATATACTAGTATTTTATACATGATTTTTTTTTTTAATTTTCTAGTAGTATTTTTTGCCTAGTATATATATTATATTGTCTTTTACTCTAGTCATATGAGTTATGACTTATCTACTATATTATATAGGTCATATATTATACTATTATATTACAAAGTTAATAACAGCTGGCCTGCAGCCTAAAGAGGGGTTTTAAAAACCCACCGAGTGAAGAAAAGGAAAGGGGAAAAAAAAAAAAGAACAAAGGAAAAGACTCTGTATCAGACAGAGAAGAAGACGACGACGAGAACAGAAGAAGAAGACGATGAGGAAGAAGAAGAAGAAGATGATCAAAGAAAAAGAAAAAGAAGAAGACGAGGAAGAACAAGAAGACGAGGAAGAACAAGAAAATACCTGGTTGCAACTTTCAGCGGCTCCTAGGCTCCGGCTAAGCACAAATCCACTGGTTTCCCTCTTCTTTCTTTCCTTTCTTCATCCCCCCCCCCCCCCCCCCCCCCCCCCCCAAACTGAGATGCGATTGGGAGATGAGGGGTAAAAAAGTTCCTTGGGTCTTGCTTTCATTAGGCGAGAGCCTCAAGCGCCTTGCGCATCATGAAAAGGCGCCAAAAGGTGCACCTCTTGTGCGCCTAGTTGAAGTCGCCTCGCCTAGCCTAAGGTGAGGCTCATGTCTTGCGCCGGCCTGCACCTCGCGCCTAGGCGTGCCTCAGGCGCGCCTTTCACAACAGAGGAGCCTAAACCTATTTTTTTTCCCATTTATTGCAGGTTGATTTAGAGAGAGTGTCAGTGACACAGATAAAATTGAGTAATATCCATTCATTTTGAGTCCACCACATCGGTTTTGTAGAAAGTCATGTTTATATGGTATTGCTCCTTTTAAGAGGAGCGTCAGTGAAGCAGATAAAATTGAGTTATATGCATTCATTTTGACTCCACCTCATCGTTTTGTTGCAAGTCATGATTATTTGGTATTATTCCTTTTACTTCGAGGCGAATGAAAGTTTTCATATGATCCTCATACTTGATTTACAATTTTGTTGAATTTCATGTTATTTAGCGAGATACACCGTGTTCAAAATGTGATTGAACTCCGTAAAAGTTGGTGATAATGACTTTTCTATTTCCAAAACCAAAAGACTCAACCCTACTCCCCCTTCATTTGTCAAAGTTTGATTTACACTTCTTTTTTTTTTGGGCAACCTGCTCATAGGCAGGGGCAATTACTAGATATCTTGGCACAGGCAAAGGATTTTAATTTCTAAAGTATTAATACAATTTTTCTTTTTCTTTTTGTTTTTCTTTATTTTGGTTCGTGGGTTATTACTAGTACTTAACAAGTTCAAAGCAACAATGATGGTTCACAACTGTTCTGACTACATAAGAAGCATTAAATTTGCAATACCCAATAAATACAAACTCATGTGGATAAAAGAACTCATACCTCTACCATCTCGTCAGTTGGAGAAGCACAGATTGGCTACTTTTCAGAACTCACAACCCTAAATTTACACCGGCTATCCTTCCTAATCTTCTCAATTACCTTCCCACCTTTTCCAATCACGGACCCAACCTGACTAGTGTCAGCAAGAGAGAGAGGGACGATTTGGGTCGAAGAGAGAAAGATGGTCGAAGAGAGAGAGAGAGAGAGGGGTTTGGGTGTGGTGGTCACCGGAAGACTGAGAGAGCGGTTTGGGTAAGAGACGTCGGCGCCGGCACCGGACTGGTCGGAGAGAGAGAGAGAGAGAGAGGGGTCACGAACTGGGTTTGGGTGAGAGAAGATGGTGGTGGGCGCCGGACTGGTTGGGGTTTGCGACGATGGTCTGGTCGGCGATTGAGGGACGAATATGCAGGAGGTTCGCAGAGAGAGAGAGAGAGAGAGAGAGAGAGAGAGACGATTGGGAGAAAAAATAAACGAATTGGGAGCAAATCAGTGCCCTAATTTCAAAAAGTGTTATAACCCGTTTGTTAGACCCGCGGTTTTTATCCAGTGCGCATATTTGATACACACTGGAGTCGGGCTGTACATATATATATATATACTAGTAATGGCCCGTGCCCGCACGAAGCAAAAAATAAAAAGAAAAAGAAAAAAAAAAAAAAAAATAGAAATTCAAGACTTCAAAAGATCAAATCTTTTACGTAAAATTGTCCATGTCACTGTAATTGAGTGATTTCTCTTTTATGTTTATAAAATTAAGTATGAAGGTTCTAGATATATGATACTCTTTTAATCCTTCTAAAGACTGTAAGACTCTGTGTAATAAATCAAGAGTATAACTGTTTAAGTTAAGAATAAAGAAAAAGTAAAATTTTGTAGAGAGTAGCCAAGTTTAGCTACCATTACTTCAAACATGGACCAAAAAAAAAGGATGTTAATTTTTTTTTCCTATTGTTTTTCCTTTTTTTCCTTCTAAAGCCTGGAAAAAAAAGGCCAATTTTTCTATGTTTTATTTTTATTTAAGACCTAAGGCTCTGTTGGCAACCCAACTTCCTAACACATAAAAGTCGGCCAATAATGCGGAGTGTAATGACTGTAAATATGGGCTGTAAATTTGTTAGAAAAAAAAAACATAATTTCATATGCGTACCTTTTTTCATTTCAGGTCATAACCTATTTAGCGTATTGAGTTTGCAGCAACCTACATGTCAATATTAGTTTCAAGTAATGCTATGCTTCTCAAATTTAGTTATTCCAATAATTTAGTTATTTCTAAAATATGTTTTAGAGATCTTCAATATTATTGGATTACTTCAACACTCTCCAATGAAAAATCAAGTAGTCCCATTACCATACAAATCTGAAAAGCATAATATTACTCAATAGTTTCAGATAGTTGTGCTGTGGCCCACACATCTCTTGAACTACTTAACCAATCTATACTTAGGGTGTGTTTGATAACCCAATTAAGTGGTGAAAATGAAAATTTTCATCACTTAATTTTTTTCAGTGCGTATGATAATGTACCACTTAATTGAAAAAGCAACCAAAAATCCACTGAAAATGTTAAGTGAAAATTTTCTACTGAAAAAAATCACTGAATGCAGTCTATTTTAGATTTTAAAACACTGTTTTCAGTATTGCAAATACCAATCACTTAAAATTTTCAGTACTTAAATTCAGCACTTAATTTTCAGTACTTAATTTTCAGTTTTATCAAACACACCCTTAGTCTTTGGTTTTTTTTTTTTTTTTTTTTTTTGTGCTTTCTAGAAACTTTTGAAAACCCATACTTTCCATGTATTTAGAAGAAGAAGAAGAAAAAAAAAAAAAAAAAAAAAAAGAACAAATGCTTTTTCTAAGATTTTGGAAAGAACCAGGAAAAAAAAAAATTAAGCAAAATAAACCAATCTATATTTAGCCTTTGTTGGCCTTTTTTTAAAGTTTCTGGAAGGGAAAAAAACAAAGGCTTAAGAGAGATGAGTGATATATGGGTCTCTTCATTTGGGGTTGAGGTGTGTGTGTGTGTGTGTGTGTGTGTGTGTGTGTGTGTGTGTGTGAGAGAGAGAGAGAGAGAGAGAGAGAGAGAGAGAGAGACGAATTGGAAGGTATAGGAGTAAATTGAAAACTGATTTGGTGTGTGTGTATGCTACCATTTTTGGTGGACTAATGATCGGACGGTTTAAAATATCTAAACTTGTCTGAATGACTCGGATTGAAAGTTACTAATTTGAGAGGGACCCACACCGCTCTAACTTATTATATAGATTTACACTTGTCCTTAACATAAACAATAATAGAAATTGAGAAAAGTTCCTAGATGTAAACTACCAAGGGTTGAAAGTTCAATTTAATTCTTAGTTTGTAAAAAAATCTTCGAAAGTTAAAATTTTACTTAATACTCATTGACGATTAAGTGAAATTTCACTTAATATTCATGGACGAAAGACCTTTCCAGAATCATGTATTGTAATTGTCCTTAACTCTAAAATAAGTTGATATAATAGACTTATTATTAAACCGTCCAAAAAATAATAACTATTATTTTGTTGTGAAATGATGGAATATAAAAGTGATTAATTATCATGTTTTTCTTAATCTTTCCTCTTTTTATTTAACCAAACAAGATAATGAAAGACTAGTTTTCTTTCCTTGGGATACCTATTTCCTCACTCCTTCATTTCCTTCCTTTACACAATGTCATTGCTCATACCCAAATAGCATTAAACTCTAGAAATTATTTCTCAGAACAAAAAAAAAAGGGTAAAAAGCATTTTGTCCCCTCAAACTATACACGCTTTTGCAATTTGTATCCCAAACTTTAAAAAGTTGCAATTTCCACCCTGAGCTATCTTTAGGGTTGCAATGTCCCCTCTGAACTTCAAACAGTTGAAATGTCCCCCCTGAACTATCATCTGTTTTGGCAAAGTCCCCTCTAAACTATCTTTCGTGTTGCAATATCCCCCTAAACTATCTTTCGTGTTTCTTGATGGATATTATGACAGGGTTGTTATTGCAACATGAAATATAGTTTAGGGGGGACTTTGCAAAACAGATGATAGTTTAGGGGGGACATTTCAACTTTTGAAGTTCAGGGGGACATTACAATCCTAAAGATAGTTCAGGGGGAAAATTGCAAATTTTTAAAATTCGGGGTGCAAATTGCAAAAGCGTGTATAGTTTGAGGGGGCAAAATGCTTTTTACCCAAAGAAAAAAAATACTCATACCATACATGATATTTGTTTGGGTAAAAAGTATTTTGTCCCCTCAAACTACACATATTTTTGCAATTCACATCCCGAACTTTAAAAAGTCGCAATACCCCCCTGAACTATCTTTAGGATTGTAATGTCTCCCTAAACTTCAAAAAGTTGAAATCTCCCCCCTGAACTATCGTTTGTGTTGCAAAGTTCCCTCTGAACTATCTTTCGTGTTATAATGTCAACCCTGCCATCAATTCCGTAAAAATATGTGATGGAATTTGCGTGTGGGATGCACATACTAAATTTCAAAGGCATTTATAACATTTACCTACCCCTTCTAAATTAACAATCACAAAACCTCCAACATTTTCTTGCTACACAACAAATTAATAGATTAAAGAAAATGACAACCTATTGAAATTACCTGAATTTTTATGATATTTAAAATTGTTAATTTAGAAGCGAAAGGTGAAATGCTATGAAACACGGACTCTTCGAAAAGGCCGCCGCACCTGCACTTAGTGCGCACCCGTACTGGGTGCCTCGCAGATTCTTTGAGTTCTTTTAGAGTGTGGCTGGGGCTTTTTTTTTTTTTTTTTTTGTAGCGTTCTTTTGAAAAAAAAAAACACAAGTTATTCGTATAATTTTGAAAACTTTGGGGGTTTAAAAGAGAAATAATAATAGCAATTATCTAGGGTATACACTAATACACTAATAGTTATAAAATAATTTATATGTACAATTATATAAAAATATATTTTTAATATTTTACCCAAGTACTCACCGCACCCGCATCCTTATTTTTTGGAAAATTTGCGAATGTCTCGCACTTGCACCCCCTGTACCCGAATCCCCACACCCGCACCGATGCTACCTAGGTGAAATGTCATAAATGCCCTTGAGATTTGGCATATGCGTCCCACATGAACAAATTCCAACATTTCTTGACGGAATGTGATGCCAGGGTTGACATTGCTACACAAAAGATAGTTCAGGGGCGACTTTGCAACACTTACGATAGTTCAGGGGGGGCATTTAAACTCTTTGACGTTCAGGGGGGAGATTTTAAGATAATTCAGGGGGGACATTACAACTTCTTAAAGTTCGGGGTGTGAATTCCAAAAGCATGTATAGTTTGAGGGGGCAAAATGCTTTTTATCCTGTTTGTTTTGTCTTTCTTTTTTCTCATTCTTACTATTATATACATACATATATATATATATATATTTTTTTATATGGGGAGGGGATGAGGTTCGAACACCGAACTTATGCATTAAAGGGACTTAATAATGCTAAGCTCTTTGCCACTTTTGGCATTCCAATTTTAAATCATGTGATATTGTAATAACACTACCAAAGTCTCGTGATATTGTAAAGATACCACCTACCCATTTAGGTTCTTACTTTTAATATGTGTATATAGGTATACAGGCCGGTTCTCTAACAGAAGTCCGTTTACGAACCAAGGATTTAGCGACAAAAATTTGACTTTTAGCGTCACTAAAGGTACAATACACTTTAGCAACGAAAATTTCGTCATTAAAAATCAAAATTTCGTAGCTAAAACATTGGTTCGTTAACGGATGTCCGTTCTAGAGATTTCCGTATGCATATATATATATATATATATATATGAACATATATGAAAAATGGTCTAGAAATCTTTTAACGTTTCAATCTATTATACTTCGTTCTATCTTAGCGATCCGGAGAAGTGTATTCCCACCGTACATTCCATAGCCAGTGGCGATCCACGTTTCAGTTCCTCGTACCTCATCGATCCGGATAACCTTGGTAAAACTGTGTCTGTGGATACCATAAATAACGTTCAACAAACGAATTCGTAATTGATTTTGGAAGCCAAAATGAATTGTTTGACAAACTAATTAGATTGAATGATTGAATAATAGAAAATGTGAGTCAATCACAAAATTTTCGATTGGCCAGCTTTGGCCAAAAGCAAATTTCTGTGTGTGAATCACATAAGTAGAAGCTATTACCAAACGAGCCCTAACTCCGAAAAAAAAAAATAATAAAATAATACCACCACTACAGGGTACTGCCATAGGTGCTTGGAACTGCTTGTTTAGTGTCAAAAGATTTATGCCAAGGAACATATACATATAAGCTAAGCATGTAATCTCAATTAGATTATGGGATATTTATAAAGATTGTACATTTCTTTTGAGCTATCTAAAATTATTTTGTTAAATGATCAACTAATCCACAGATCTTCATCTTCTGTATATGTTTGTAATGACTTCTTTTGTCTGCACCGCCAAATAGCTGGGATCTTTTCTGCACTAACATATAAAGAAAAAACATCTTCTCTTGCTATCTGAGTCCTCTTTGCTCACCATTAAAGTTGTCATGCCTTGCTGCTGTTTTCAAGTAGATAATTACAACAGTCTTCAATCTTTGAAATTTGATGCAACAAGAATAAAAAAACCACATGAATCGGTTATATTTAACAATCAAAAGTTCCCAATTACTTGGAGTTGTGTCCTACATCATCCTCAATAAGTCATGTACCAAGGTTCAAGAATAATGTCATGTGCATATTGCATTATATGGCGAAACTAGGAAGAGGCTATTAACTGGAATGACTTAATGCTCTATTTGGTTCATAGATTTGGGAAGCGAAAGGTGAAGAAAACACAAAGGAAAGCACTTCTCCTTCTTAGGACAAGAATTTAAAAGGAAAGACAAAAGAAGAAGTCGTCAAACAAACACGGGGAGAAATGCAATAAAATGTGTGCTTCATATGGTTGGTTCCACAGAGAAAATGGAATTTTGATAATTTCGAACATAATCATCCTTATCTAGTTTGAGAAAAAACATCAAGGAGTTGTCAGAAAAAGATATTTAGGAATATTTAAGCATACCCATGTAAAATTAGAACAAATACTCATTGATCAGATAAAAATTTCTTATTAGGGATACTCAGAAGCTTGAAACCGCATTTTCATCGATCAATAAGGGATTACCTTGTTGTTCAAGCTCACAGAACGCTTCCACAGTCATCTCGAACCATTCATCAATCCAAGCAAAACAATGCCGATGACTTTCAAGAAACAGTGCCCTTTCACCCTACAAAAAAGTTGCAGAATTTTTCTACTTTTATTTTTTCCTGTTCAACTTTTGTATATTTATGCAAATTGACAATTTGAAGGTACACACATTTTCCCCAGAAAAGAAGGCGGCAGAAGGGCCAAATGTTAAGCCCAATACAGAAAATGTTCTAGTACACGGCGATCATATTTTATAAAATTAATTGGAAGAACATATTGAAACATGCAGACTATATATATATATATATATATTAAAGAAAACTGGATAATGCTGATGTTATATAGAGATTTTTATTCGAAGTCGGATAACCAGATGTTTAAAGTCGACGAGAAGCAATACCGCAATAAAAGCTTGTTCTAATCGTCTACCATATCCCCAGTATGGAGCATCTACAATCACCAATTTGTATGCTGTCATAATTGGATTACACCTTCCCTGAAAATATCAAGAAGTCAATAAAATTTTATGCAACATAAGGATTAAGAAGACTACAATCCAAGTTTGTAAGGTTAAAAAAAGTTAAAATAAAAAATGAAAATATTGAAGGAAACTTAACTTGGAAACTTCTGAAAAATCAAAAATGGATAGAAAACAGTAAAAAGCCATAGGGGAATAACCATCATGAAAATTTAAGGTTCTGTTTGGCTTGTGAATTTAAAGAAGGAAAATAAAAACAAAAACAAAGACGAGTGTCCTCGTGTTTTCCTGCACGACATTCAAACTAGAAGTCGTGCAAATAGAATTGTAAGTTTGTTACTTGAGAAAAAAATAACTAAATAAAAAGGGAGGGAAGTCACCCACTATACTCAAATTATTAATTTATTTCTCGCAATATTCTATTTTCCTTATTAACCAAACAAAGAAGAGTGTTTTCCTTTGTGTTTTTCTTTCGTTTTCCACACTAAATCGATCAACCAAACAGAGCCTAAGGGAAAAACTTTAGGAAACTAGTTAGAATCAGTCAAGAACCATAATATTATTATAAAGGGTTTATAATACATCAACATTTAATACGAAAAAAATATATAATTCCCATGATTTTTCTCAAGTGCTTCCCTAAATTTATAGAAGCCAGAATTGTAAAATTACTGTGAGAAAGACTCTGACCTGCCATCCCTCTACGAGCGGACCACGACCTGTCCTTGATGATTTGAATTTGGACAAATCAACATTACAACTTCCAACTATGTAACTCCAATAGTCTCTTGCAGATGAAGCTATATCTATAATTTCCACTTGTCTCACTGCTAGTTGTTCTTTGCTTAAACCATGCACCTGGATTTGTCATTTTTTTTTTTTTCAATTTAATGCAGTTGGAAAAGTAGACTGGATAGAGGAAGGTAGTGCATTGACTTTTGCTTTTCAATTTTTGATTGATATTTGGTTTGCAGATTTAGAGAAGGAAAAGGAAAAGTAGACATCTGGATAGAGACTGGTAGTGCATTGACTTTTGCTTTTCAATTTTGTTTCTCTCCAAACTTAATAACATTAATATTTTAAAATTTTCACAAGTATAATCGTAACTTAAGAAAAAATGGAGGGAAATGACTTACAAAATTTAAAAATTCTAATTTATTTCTCACCATGTTTTCTTTTTAAGTATTTTCTGTGTTTTCGTTTCCTTTTCCTCACTAAATCCATGAATAAAGCCATAGGCTATGGTTGGGGCAAATTTGGAGAAGGAAAAGGAAAGGAAACAAGAAGGAATTTCCTCCATGCTTAAATATATAATATAGTAACTCAAGAAAAGAGGATTGGAAATGACTCACTAAATTCGAACTTCTAGTTTTTTTTTTCACCCTATTTTCTTTTCATTACTTTTTTTCCTTGTTAACCAAACAAATCGAAGTGTTTTCCTCAGTGTTTTCTCTTCCTTTTCCTAATAAAACAATGAACTAAATAGAGCATTTTTTTTTTCTCATATATCACATTTATTGTTTAATGAATCTTTAGATTACAGCATTCAATAGTGACAGGTTAGCAAAGATTATAGATTCAGGTGAAACATAACTTACATTTTCCGATTGTCCATTGTCAGCTTTATGAATTGTTTCGATGGTCAGAACAAAGTTGGAGAAAAATGGACACTAAAAAAAAATTTCCAAAACATGATTTAATTAATCTTTCAATACAAAAAAAATTACGTTCAATCTATTGCATAGATTAGGGTAAATGGCTGCAAGTAATTACCTTAAGTACTGCAAAAACATGATATGTCCAATGGCAGATTTGACCAACAAATTAAAGAAAGATCAATACGGCTAATTCAAGAAGAAAACACAGATTAATGCAAAGAGAAAAAAATAAAAAATCATTTGGACAGGACAAACCTGCTTTACATTTTGGATAAGCATTCCAAGCTTCTTCTTGCAAGACGAGCGCATGCGCTGGTGCAAAACTAGTCAGCCAACTAGGAACTTTGCTGCAAAAATGTGGGAAAAAAAGAAGAGATTATAAAAGAAAAATAGGGCATTGCATCAGCATCACACCACACACACACACACACATATACACATTGATATCTTAGGGGAGATACAAAAGATGGCTCAAAAGAAATACAGGGCAAATTACGTCAAAAGCCTCCTCCAATTCTTGACTGAAACCCACACAAAATTGAATTTTACTCTTAAGTTAAAATAGCACTATTTAGAGACTCATATTTTGATATGGTTTGAGTAAGGGTTGGAGATATTTTTATTCAAATTTGTTGAAGAAAAATTAGGATATTAAAAGAAAATTTGAGTATGATCATTAGAGAGGCTTTAACTCAAATTTGAGTAGAAATGTGGGTAAAAAAAAATAGTTAAAGTGTTGGAAATGGCCTAACTCATATCTTGCCTCATGGAATTTTAGAACTTTTACGTCTCGACCCAAATTAAACAAAAATAACCGAGGATGAACAATCCATATCGTTAACTAGATTACTCATAAATTAGTAACATTTGTTAGCAGGTTAGAATACTAAACTTATTAGAGGGCAAAATATTTATGTCGCCGTGTTATATGAAGAAAACTCTCATGAAAATAGTACCTCCCTCATTTTACCAATACTATCAACTCCAAACTACAATTCTTCACCACACTTAACTTGTAATAGCTTCACCATAAAACCAATTCACACATGGAATTGCTTTCACACACATTCAAAAGAGAATCTCATAAAACAACTTTAGACACATGGAATTTCTTTCATACACAATCAAAAGGGTATCCGAACATATCAACTTCTAATCATCTTTTGAAGTTACAGAGTTAAACGGTGTCCAAACATTTTATATGGGAATCTTCTAATGTAGAAAAGATAGCATCATGGACCGCAGACATCATGTCAATAAATACACAAAAAAAAGTGATCCTTTTCACCTATATCGTAGAAATTCATGATTGGCCACAAGTTACATTGGGCAGTTTTTGGTCAAAAGCGAATTTTATTTTATTATTTTTTTTTTTTTTTGCGATTGAATCGCAAAAGCATAAGCTATACGAAACTGACTCTTAGTCTTCTTGTACATGTCTAAACCATCTTAGTCATTTTTCTCGTGTTTTATATGAAAAGCGTGCTGATTTTTACCATTTCACGAGCAGAGTCATCCTTAATTACATAATTTCTTGTTCTACCACACGTACATCGTTGCGAACACATTTTTGCTACCCTCATATTACTACTAAGGTATGTATACAAATGTGTGTGCATATATATATATATATGTTGAAATTGAATAGCAATCAAAATAGGCCTAGTCCTTTCACAGATAAGGAGGAAAATTCAATTTCAAACCACAATTTGGCACCCATTACCTTTGCAAATGGTAGACTTTAGATGAATATTGACCCTTTCCAAATACATCATCTTGAAAAGGTCTCTTCTCCAAAACTTCAATCCCTTCGGTACTCGTAGTGTTCTGCTTCTGCATATTCATCACCATGTACATCTGGGCTATCTTATACTGCAATCCAACAAGTAATTTAGCAACCAAAAGCACCAAATTTTTTTATTTTATTTTTTTCTCAATTAAAACAAAGAAATTATTGAATTTGATTCACTTGTTGTACCTCATCCAATGACAGTGGCATGACAATTCGACTTGAGAGAAAACCCAATCAAAAGAAGTATGGGTTAAGGAAATTCCAAGGCAGAGCAAAATATTTTCCAAGAAAATTCAAACTTTGGGTTTTCAGAAACTGAAGATAAAACTTTGTTTAATGGCGTTACCAAATTATCATAAAAATTGAAGACATATGAAAATATGAGATAGTCGAGTGGACTATATTTGTATTTCAAGTTTTCGCATGAAAATTAGCATAAAACTCAAAAAAATCTTCTGGGTTATCAATGTTTGGTTAGTAAGAAAATTTTGAGGGAAATTTTTTGATTTAGAAGTATTTGAAAGAAACTGAAGCTCAATGAGCTGAACTAATCCAAATAGTACGGCACCCATTTCAGTAAAACCTTTTGGTTTCTTGGATCTCCAAACAATGGGAAAAAAAAAATCAAATTTTCTTGTACGAAAATTGAATTTCTTCCATTTTCCTATTGTTTCTCAGCAACCAATCAGAGCAAGCAAGGCAAAAAAAAAAACATAAAATAAATAAATAAATAGGGACTTGTATGGTCATGTATTAGCATAAGTACCCAATAATTAAATTAAAGCTGAAAAAAAAAAAAACAAAAGGATACAATTCTTTGATCTGAACCATTTCAGGTGACCGTTGTTTAATCGAGAAAATAAGCTGATTTGCTTTGAACTTGTGAAGCTTGAATATCAAGTTACAGAAGCTATTTTACGGCGTATAATTGTGTGTGTGTGTGTGTATTATAATGGCATATTATGTAGGGAGAGATGGTATATTCCACATTTTAAAGCAAAGTCCAGCGCATTTTAGCGTAGTCCGACTTTGGACGGTTTGGTTTGAATATGATGCGTAAGCGCGTGGCAATGTCGATGACTCTTCCTTCCGAGTGTAACCAAAACGACGTTGCTTTGTCCTTGTTTTGGTTTTTAGATCATCACGATTCCCAAGTGTGGTGGCGGGCAGCGACAGATTTATAAAGGGGTAAGGGGACTCAAGTCTTTCTCTGGATTTTTGAATACCATAATATATACCATATATATATATATATATACTTATATATTTTTGTTTATAGTATTTGGATCTAGCTTTCATTAAGAGTATTGAAGTAAGTTTACATATTAAAAATTGAATTCTATGACTGTAAAAGAAGTCTTCAGTTTTAACAAAGTAAGAGAGTCCTCATAAGAAGGGTTTTGGGGTACTGAAATAATTTCATAGATTAAAAACAAGATATAACGACTTTAAAAGAAGTTCTCAATTTAACAAAGTGAGGGAGTCCTCATAAGAAGGATTCTGAATATATATATATATATATATATACTAGCTGGATACCCGTGCAATGCACGGGAGGAAATACTAACTAAAAGCTGAACAAATTAATTATTTGTGCTGATTACATGAAATAGGCACAACATGAAGTATGAATCAAAGTTGTTGTGGCAAATAGAAAAACCTCATGATTATGTTTGAAATTATCCACATGCCTACTGTATACTGATGTTTAATTAGATACCCATTGAATTAATGTTTACTACCCAGTTTGTTGAACTAATGTTTACAGAGAGAGAGAGAGGGAGGAAAAAGGCAAAAAAGAAAAATGGAGTGTGATTAAAAAAACTAATTGAACAAACTAAAACAGTACTTGACTATGGAAAAAAGTGAAAACTAAACCCTTTTCTCAACAACCCCAAATTTTGTTACAGAAAGGAATTTCAAACCATGGATTTCAAAAAACTTACAGTGAGAGGGGGGGGGGGGGGGGGGGGGAGGAGCAAACTTGTGAATTCTGATTGAGCACCTAAAAGGCGCCTCTGTAAGGACTTTTATATTGAGGGCTGATTGAGTGAATCATGTGTTGTCAATTAATGTATACATCTTAAACGTATCACAAGAGACTGAATAGGAGAAAGATTAATTAGAAACGTAAAATAAACCAAACGGTTTATTAGTCATTACTTACCCATGATTAAGCAAATATCATTACTTACCCATGAGTTAGTACATGGTAAAAGGAAAGTCTCTTTTCATTTTCTTTGTAACAGTAGGAAGGTGAGGGACATTAAAGGTGATTTTATTTCATTCGTTGTGTATTAATTAAGATCGGGAGCATGAAAGAGAGAGTGAAGCAAACAGGGTTTAGAGGGATAGGAGAAAAATTAAGGCGTGAGGTTAAACTGATTTTTATTACTAAGAGAGAGAGAGAGAGAGAGAGAGAGAGAGAGAGAGGGCAAATACTGATTATTGAAGGATGGAAATAAATCATGGAGAGAGAGCCACATGGCATCTCAAGTCTTCCATATTATAATATTAAGATATAGATATGAATATTAAGTTCTCCTCCCAAATTAAAAAATTCTCTATTTTGTTAGTAATTGAGTCTTTGAAATTTTTTACAAGCCAATAACCAAGTATTAAACATTCAATTCTCTTGGTCTCAATTTGTAGTAATAAGGTGTAATTTTATTGTACCTTTGAAGCCGATCAGTATTAACTTTTCTAATGTGCCATTTGGTGGTAACTTTTAGGTGCCATTTGTTAGTTACAATTTTACAATTGGTAGTATAAGGTTCCAAAGTGTTGTAATTTAGATGTATATATCTTATAATGGTAGAAGATTTCTTTAGTTTTTGGATTAATTTTTAGAGCATTAGCTTAAGTATAACATCTATATGAAAAAATATGTATAAACAAACCCAAAAAAATCGCCTCGAGGGCATTGCCCCCAACCTACCAAGCCTCCCGAACTTCAAATTCCTGCATCCATCCTTGGCTGTGGGAGTCCATACCACAAACTTAGGGGCACATTTAAGTTTTGGTGTCATAATAGTGTTGTGGTGTATATCACAACTTAGGGTCAAAGTTAAGATTTGTAGGATAGTGGAATTTAAGGTTACAAATTAACCTAAGTTTTGCTATTGTACGAGCAAATGGTGCAGCTAAAATCGTTTCATAGTGAACCAAATTATATACACAAAATCGTTTCGGAACCAAAATGGTTTTTTCAAAACCGTTTGGTATGCTACCTTCTTTTTTTGGGTTACTGTAAAACTACATGCACACATGCATACGGTCAGGTATAGGACATACCTTGTGGAATAACCTGACAGATTGTCTCTTTGGTGTTGTTATGAGCCCGGCGTCTTCACCCACGAACTACTGCTTCTCGGTGCTTTTGTGTACGTTCTTGTGGTTCGAACCGGTCATAGGAACAACTAATAGAGCGATTCCATTTGTATCGACGTGCTAAAGCCCACCACAAATGAACTTCAGAGTGATGTGTGTTGCTAGTTAGGTGATGACTTGGCATCTGAGCTCCTGCCACTGTACATTCTTTTCGTGAGGTCGCACATTCTATTTCTCGTATGAGGAGATAAGAAAGTTTATTTCTGAGAGATTGTTTAGTACAAGCCCTATGTGGGTGAGTGGGAGATGTAGATATACGTTGGACATTTGAGTTACCCACATATTGTTGAACCGGTCCAACGGGCCTTCCTTCCAAGCAATTCTAAGTGGATTAGGCTTTGGAGTCCTAGATCATACATATGTGTGTGTATATGTATATGATACCCACACAACCGGGTTACACACATAGGGTAATGCTAGACCCACACCCATTCATCCACACCCTGACGTGGACCAATAAGGAGATGAGAGAGATTGTAAAGTGGTATGGATCCCAGTGGACCCCACAATCTCTCTCCTCTCCCTATAGGTCCACATCAGGGTGTGGATAACCTATAGATTTGTCTCCCTCCCTTTCTCTCTCTCTCTCTCTCTCTCTCTCTCTCTCTAAGGCAATCACTGTTTGGTCTTGGGATTTAGCGCGTGGATATAAAGGGAATCGCTCTAGTAGCTATTCCTACGACCGGTTCGAAGCACAAGAAAGTACACAGAAGTACTGAGGACATGATTCGTAACAACACCGAAAAGATGACCCGTCAGGTTATTCCGCAAGGTGTGTTCTATACCTGACTCGTACGCATGTGTGCATGTAATTATTGTTTGGTTTCAAACGATTTAGGGTGTACCATTTGACATTCAAACGGTACTGCACCGTTTGCATCCAAAACCCAACTCCATCACTACAAATTATTAGTTTCCATGCATACCACAATTTAGCTTAAACTTGAGCTAAGTTTAGCCACCATTGCGGATGCTCCCAGGGAATCTACAACGGCCAATATGGGTAGTTTTATTTATATTTTTGCTATGCTTTCTTAAATTTAAATTTGGGAAGTATAGCATTATTCTTTTTTTTTTTAATCATAAAGAATATACTATTGAGAGTAATGCTATGCTTTCCAAATTTTGTATCACAAATGTGGTTCTCAACATATGTGATAGTGGGATTACTTTTAATAATGATGGGACCACTTCAGCATCTATCAATAAAATCAACTGGGTCTACTGCCACATGTGTTGGGAATAGTGGTATAAAACGAAGAGAATTGGCTTAGCCCAGCTCAGCAGCTAGTGGTCAACGACTCACCCAACACCGCCAACGATCCCAACTCATGACTCAGCTCACTGGATCTAGGCTCGGTTGAGTTCACCTTTCGCAGCCCGCGACCCAGCTCTACTACCCCACAAACCCACCCACCAACGTGAATCAATACTATTGAAAGTGTTTAAAAATATAGACCCCGTTTGGATGGTCGTAATCAAGGAAGGGAATGGGTATCTCATTACTTGTGACGACCAAGAGCCAATACTCCTGAGGCAAGGATGGCCAAGATGGATGAGGTGAGGTCGGGTGCGGAGGCTTGTCTCACATCGCCTGGGGTGAAGTTCCTGGACTAGTTTATAAGGATTAATTGCCCCTCTATATGCAACAAGGCCTTTTAAAACCGCGAGGGAGCTAAACACGAAAGAACTTCACAGTTAAGCGTGCTGCTGCCAAAGCAGTACCAGGGATGGGTGATCCCCTGAGAAGTTCTTTGTGTTTAGATCTAAAGCGGACAATATTGTTGCTAGACGGGGAGGTGGGTCGTTATATTACTAGTAATGAGTACCCAGGTTTTGAGTAACCATGCATGTTTATTACTGTTGTTTGGCTACTGCCGGGAATTGTCTCAAAGGAAGAAGTTGTTTTAATGGTGAGTGAATGGTGTATTTGAGAGAGTCGAATGAAAATTGTGATTTTCTTTCCTTATTTACAATACCCAATCTTGGTGGGAATATAAATATCACCATCCATCATGGGATTGGTATTACCTGTGTTCAGTGGAGGATCTAGAAATTCCGGTCAAGGGGGGCAACATTCATGTGCCTAGAATCACACAGCGTTTCTGGGCAGCGCCCCAAGGTAAAAAATTTTGGGTGTATTTGCAATTCTGTCCTTGCATGCCTATTAATCCCTCCGTCCCATTTTATGTGTCCATCTTGGGGAATCCAACTATTTAAGGGGACAAAAAGAATCTACACCTACTTTCCACAATTGCCCATAATCATTGCACTTTCTTTTTTTGTTTTGTTTTGGTGTTGATTGTAAGGAATGGTAGTTTGGGAAACTAAGTAAAATTTATATACTAATTTAGGAAAGTGGACAACAATTTTGGGACATCCTAAAAAGGAAAGATGGACACATAAAATGGGACGGACGGAGTATCATTTTTTCGATGTTTAACAATAATTGCTGATTGTAATCTGTAAAGGTTGGAATATGGCTACCGGGATCATGGTGCCCCCCATGGAACCACGATCCGAATCTTGCGATCTCGATCGTGGTTCCTAAGGGATATGGATCCTAAATGTCACGAACCAAACGAGAAGAAGAAGATGATTACTACTTTTTATCATTTGGGGCTTAATTTTCATTGAAGTAATGGTAAATAATTATTTTCATTTAGGAACTTCTAAGATATTTGCATTTGAGACTTAATTTGATCTTATTTTCCTGTATTTTTTATTTTTAAAATTTGATTATGTGAATTCATGAAATGATTTATATTAGTACTATATATCTATATAATTATTCGAGTAATGCTATGTTTCTCAACAAAAAATTCCAAAATTTCATCCCAAATGATGTGGCAGTGGGGCGATTTTCAATAATGATGGAACCAATTCAACATCATCCAATCAAAATCCAATAGCCCCACTGTCACATCATTTGGGATGAGAATTTGGAAAATTTTTTTGGGGAAGCATAGCATTACACTAATTATTCACACAAGTGCTAGTCGAACCAAAAAAAAAAAACCAACTAAGACTACACCCCTGGCCTGTACCGCGAATCGAGTTAAGTGTCGTACCATACACCCGAACTCGTAAATTTTAGCTATTAGTTTGTCACCAATTGATACCATTTCGTCGCCTAAATTTTTCCCTCTGGAAATTTGGTGGGAAAAATTTCATGCCAATTAACGAAATTTAGCGATGAACAAAAATTCCATCGGCAAATATTCCCCTTTTACCCACGAAATCTATTTCGCCAGAATGGAAAACCCCTTTTCTGAAAAACAATAATTTCATTGTAAATAATATACTATTAGCGACGAAATCCATTTCATGGGTAAAAGTTTTGTCGCCAAATCCCAATTTTGTTGTAGTGGGACCACATAGCGGGGTGATCCTTGTTTAAGGTAAAGTTGGGTTGGAATGGTGGTACAACAATTTGGATTGCGCTAAATTGTTATATGAGAAAAAGGGTAATGCATTTGCGCCAAATATTTATGATGTGTGGGGTTACAATTAGGCTAGTATATTACATTTAATTTTTATTTTTCTTCAAATTTTGGATGGTTGGATTACTATTTGAGTAACATATTACATATCTAATTTTTATTCTGAGCCTAAGCAAAAATTTTTGGGGGGGCTATACAATAATCATACAAATTTTTGGGGTGCTAATCATGGTAACATTTGAAACATTCCCAAATTATGTATACAAAAATGAAATTTTAGAAAAACTTTGGAGGGGCCATAGCCCCCCTTGGCACCCCCTCCCTCCACCACTGCCCGTGTTAATGGGATTTCATATCCCATAGATATTGAGTACCCAATAGCAATGTTTTTATAACCGGACCGCTGATCGAACCGGAAAAATGGTCGGGTCACAGGTTAATGGTTCAACCGTCGGATGAACCGGAATCAAACCGTGACATCATAATTACATATTTTATAAATATTTTAATTTAGGAGTATTATTATATTTCTAAAAAAAGACACATAAAAGAAATTTTAATTTCATACACTTCTTTTTTTTGTTCTTTGTTTTAATTCTAGACTTCTCTAGTCATTAGTATTATTTATTTTACATACACCAAACGGACCATAAGAAAAAATTAGCTGCACCAGGAAAGACCAAACAGACCATACTAATTTTCCTGATCCAACTAGCCGCACGATTGACGAAGCAACCTCAGAGAGGACTTTAGGCTTTAGCCATGCGTCTCATAGGGTGTCATGAAACAAAGAAAAAGTTACTCTCTCTCTCTCTCTTACTTTTGCAGTCTTGAGCAGTGTGTAGAAGTTTTGGCCGCAAAATTTTGAAAATGAGGTTTAAAGTCTAAGTTTTCACGAACTGGTTCACCCATAAAAACCGTCACCGGTTCTTCGGTTATCCGATTCAACCGGTTTTGGCCGGTTCTTCCTCCAATATCGATTACCGAGTCAACTCAGACCGAAAAATTGACCGGTCGACGGTTCAACCGGTCGAACCGGCCGGTTCGGTCCGATTTTTAAAATCTTTCCCAATAGTAAATTCCCACAAAATAGCACCCCAGACATGGTATTGCTCCAAATGAGAATAGAATACTCATTCTCAGGCTTGATTCCCGCCATCCAAATGGGGCCAAAGAGTAATTAATCCCAGTGTAAGAAGAAAGTTTTGAAAGTGTTCAAGTAAAAAATTTTTGTTTGACAAAAAGTGTTAAAATTCAATTAACACTTTGAAAAAGGTGTTTGAAACAATGTTAATTTTTGAATTAAATGAAAGTTTGAAAATAGTTGTAAAATATTTGAAAGTTACACACCTTTTTTCATCGTATGAAGTTCAATGCATCTTTTGAAAAAGTATAAAAATTGAACTTTGTAAAAAAATAAAATAGTTTGAAAAATAAGTATAAAGTTCTAACTTGTGAATCAACCCGTAAACCAACTTGGAAACCAATCCTCGAGCGAGGTGCCTCGTTATACACTCCTAATTGAAAATCATATTTGGGATACCAATGTAAATAGCGTACCATTACTCAATTATTGATTCATTCAAGACTGAATAAAACGTACAAGATGAGAAACTTCAAAGAAGGAAAGAACACCTAAAGGGCCAAAACAAACTCCAACAAAAAAACAAATGCCAAGAGCACCGAACCACAAGAAACCCAAAAACCATACAAAAGCAGCAAAGCCGTGAACCACACAAACAAAAAAGAAAAAAAAAGAAAGCATATATAGTTGAGTGGTTTCTTCGTGAGAATTACTACATGTGTGTCTGATAACCCAATTAAGTAGTGAAAATGAAAATGAAAAACTAACAAAAAACTTGCTGAAAAGTGAAAACTTTAAGTGAAAAGTTTCTACTGAAAATAATCACTGAATGTATTTCATTTCATTACTTGAAATACTGAAGGTCTCGTTCGATAAAATTGCAAATTAAGTATTGAATTTTTAACAATAAAAATTTTAAGCTATTGAATTTGTAGTACTGAAAATAATATTCAAAGCACTGCAATAGATTGCATTCAATGATTTTTTTTTCAGTAAAATTATTTCACTTAAAGTTTTCAGTAAATTTTTTGCTGCTTTTTTAGTTAAGTAATACATTATCAAACGCACTGAAAAGAAATAATTGCTGAAAATTTTCATTTCAACACTTAATTAGATTATCAAACACACCCTTAGTAATTTTGAGCTTTGTAATAATTGGAGGAAATCATTTTGAGGTTTGTGATAATAGGAGGAACATATTTACATGGTTTCCCATTGAAGTTTGCTTATGTACACCAAGATTTCCTTAGGTGTAAGATCAACTAGAGTTCGATATGCAAGCAAATAAATCTTCTAAAGTATGTTATCTGTGAGGAGCATAATTAATGACGTCAGGACAGAATTAATGTAGAAAGTCAGTGTAATTATCAGAAATAAATGTGACAAAGATTTTATTATTTACAAGTCTCGGGAGAGTTTAGAATAAATTATTAAAGAATTGTGAAATTTAGCAAAGATGAAAGGGCTCTGTTGTCCAAAAATCCTGGAAGTCTAAACTTTCTATAGTTTACTTTTTGCGTCATTTTTCTGTTTCTAGTTTGGGTAATATTTGGGACACACACTCAAAGACACAATTTTTGGGACACAACTCAAGAAATGTGTCTTTCTCTTTTCTGTGTCACTGTGGGGTCCACTGACATCACAGGAGAGATATAGACACATCTTTTGGATTGTGTCCTAAAAATTGTATCTTTGAGTGTGTCCCAATCTTTACTCTTCTAGTTTTAATTTGAATAATTAAGTCATTTAATTTCAATGAAGTTGTGAGATAAAGGGATGGCCCAGTTGGTAGGAGCTTCCATCTCATCTGCAAGTGGTGATTGTGGGCATGGAGTGGGAGATCACTACCTCTCCATTGTGTAGTCCATAAAAATTCAACCGAGTTGCAATCAAGTCTAGCCAGCCACTTCTAGTGGAACAATGAACAATAACTTACTACTAGCGCTATTTTCGAATGGAGCGGATTGAAAATGAATGTTTCGAAAATATTTCAGAATTTTGAAATATTAATAGCCTTTGCAATGCTAATTCCGACTTTTCAGAATCTTCATATTATATTCTGATTCCAATTTTTCAGTAATATCATAAATTTACGGAATTGGAATTTTCGGGCAAAATAAAAAATCAAGTGTCAAAATTGATTTGTAGATTTTCTTGTAATTTTGATTTTAGTAAAAAAGTTTTTAAAATTATAGTCCCCCGTTTTAATATAGAATTTATATGTTTAATTATATAAACCATTAAAAAAGTCAAAATCTTTTAGAAAGTATCTGAAATTTCAGATAAAAAAATCTTTGGAATTTTTTCAAAATTTTTCGGATCAAAAATTCAAAATTTTATGAATTTCTAGATTCATTTTGATTACAATCCAATTTTTGTTTGAAAATTTTGAATTTGGAACTTGAAATTACTTTTATGTTGTCAATTCAGAATTTTTTGGATCCCAACTTGCACCCCTACTTATTACACATGGTGGAAATTATTTATTTATTGTTAATGTTTGTGACAAAATAGTGTCGAATAACCAAACTCCACTTTCACCACTATTTAATTATTTGGTGTTAAAAATTAAAATTTCCCCTCCCTAACTGTCGTGTTACACGACCTAAAACACGATGGTCCAATTTTCTAACATAAGTAGACAATTGAACTTAATTGCAACTTTGTTAAAAATACAAAGACTTGCATTGGTTGATATAGTTCAAGTGTCAAAGAGCTTGACATTTATGAGTCCCCTCCAATGCATTGGTTTGGGGTTTGAACCTCATCCCCCTCCCCCATATCAAAAAAAAAAAAAAAAAATACAAAGGCTTAATTACTCAAAAAAATAAAATTAAAAATTTGGTCAACAATCTTAATTACTCAAATTGAAAGGCAGATGGACTAAAGTAACACAAGAAATAGATTACAAGGGTTAAAGTAGAGTGCTTGTCCTTATGTTATATATAGTGTTCGTGCTTGTATCAAAATAAAATAATAATAATAATAATAATAATAAAAATAGTGTTCTAGCACAACACACACACATATATATATATATATATATTTTAATCAGATGGTGTAGTGATTGTTTGAGGATATAAGTTCCAAATTTGGGAGAGGTGACAAGAGGCTTGGATTAAAAAAGACGAGAAAAAAAAAAAGAAAAGAAAAGAATAGTCTTGGATACATCATACCATGAAAAGAAATAATTCACTCCTTTAATGGAACAAAAATATTTTGCATCAACTAAAAAAAAATCATCAATAAAGCATTTTTTTTTTTTTTTTTTTTTTTTTTTTGCTTTTTCTTGCAATGAACCAAACATTTCATCTATGGGTGCGTTTCGGTCGGAAAGGATCGGAATACTCTCTTTCGGAAAAAATTTCAAAAATTTCGGAAATTAAATAGGTGTTCCAATTTCTGTTCTGATTTTTTCGGAACTTCATTTCCCTTTCCGATTTCGGAATTTTGAATTTTTTTGGAATCAGAATTCTTCGAAATTTTTCGAAAATTTCAAAATTGGAATCGAAAATTTTCATAATTTTTGGAATGTTTTGAATACGAAGACTATTGAAATGCTAAGTCATGCTTTTATAGAGAGTCTCCTACTCTCTCCTTTCTCTTTTTATTTGATGTGAGACAAACAAGTCCACATTCTTCCAATTTTCGGAAAAAAATTCAAATTTTTTCTGAAATATTTTCGAAAAACATATTTTCAGAATTTTTGAAATTCTCAAAACAATTCCGATTCCATTCCGATTTTTTTTTCGGAATTTTCAGAATTCGGAATTTAATTTTTGGTGCCAAAATCAAAATTTTTCAGATCGGAATAAGTCAGAATCGGAATTTTCATTCCAAATGACACCCCTAATTTTACCTTATCAAAATTAAATTGTTAACAAATTGATTGTAGATAAAATTCTGACTCAAATTTGAATCTGGTCGTATTATAAACGGAGATGCAAATTCGATGCATTTAAGGTAACTAGTATCTATTAGATAATCCTTTTCTCACAGTTGAGCATTTTTTTTTATTGTGCCACTTAACACGAGCAATACTAGCCTTTTGACAAGTATTTTAACTCTTAGCATTATTAAATTGAGCTTAAAGTTTTTAACTCTGTTAGAGACCTTGTTTTAGTTTCAAAGAATATACTAGATTCCTAGAATAAGCACCCTAAAGAATCCACGCCAGTGCAGATGCATGTGCACATCCTGTGGATTCTTCAACCTTTTAGAAGTATTCATTTTTCCTTGATCCTGTGTAAACAATGCAATAGGATGACTGATATCCTATCGAGGACACGGTTACCTAATTCTACCTTTCTTAGAAAATTGCATTAACAATGTTTTTTCAATTTTAAGTTGTATCAATCTTCTTTTCTCCATAGCTTGATATTTCCATCTAGTCTTAAACCCGATATAACCTTTGTGTGTGTGTGTGTGTGTGTGTGTGTGTGTTTTTTTTTTTAATTCCTGGACACTTATTTAGAAGTGATTGCCCCCTTTCTCTATTCGTGTGAGCTACAAGGTGTATGCAGCATATGTAAAGCACAAGCACACCTACACAGAAAGCCTTAAAAAAGTGCACGTCGACACGGCAGGAAAAGTGGTTGCCACTACAAGAAAACATGCCTTTTGTGACGAAAGTTTTTGTGACAGATTAAAATCCGCCACAATAAATGTTTTTGTGACGGATTTTGTGACGGAAATGTATCTAACACAAATAAACTTTTATTCGTGACGGAAATGAACCTATCGGACACAAATACTTTATATTCGTGATGGAAATGTACCTATCCGACACAAATACTCGTATATTCGTGACGGAAAATACCTATCCGACACAAATACATTGTGGCAATTTTGTAAATAAATGGAGCACCAAATTTTTTCCCAATATTTCCCACTCTAAAGACATTTCGTAAAGAAATTTTTGGGAAAATTTCTCTTTCTCTCTCTCGGCGATTTGTTTTCCCCCACTGACCACCACTTCCCCGCCGGCCACCACTTCTGTTGCCGAAAACTCTCTCTCTCTCTCTCTCTCGGTCAGCTTCTCCTCTCTTTCTCTATCTCTATCTTCTCTCTAAACCGATATAGATTATACACATACATATATATATATATGTGCATAGATATATAGATTATACACTTACATATATACATACTTACGCAGTTCTTAAATTTGTTCTTCCTTTTTTACATTTTTGCTTCTTAGGGTTCCCAAAATAGTTTCTAAAATTCTATTCCATCTCTTCAGCTCATGACCTAAAGTTTCAAGCTATTTTTACATTTTTGATTCAAACAGAGAATCTCTTTTTTGATCTGATATCTTGTGCTTTAATATTTGAGGTTGTTTGAATTTATTGTCTTACAAAATTTAGAAGAGTTTTGGACTGTCTCGTAATGTTACATTTTTTGTTTTTCCTTTTTCCAATGAGAGATTGTTTTAGGTAACTAACTGAATTTTGAGCTTTTAGTCAGTAAAATTTGAGATTTATTCTGATTGAGGAAACTTTGCATTTTCTATATAATTAATTTTTTAGGCAGTGGAGTCACATTTTTACATCACTGTTTTAACAATCACTGAACTACCAGATTTTAGGAATTAGGATATGGCTATTGGAGTGAAATTTCAAAGGTTGTGTCATGTTCAAGTTCAAAGATTGCTTTTGATAATTGGCATATCAGTTGCTTTTGTAATTCAGATAATTCTCTTTCAACTATCTGCACATCCCTACAAGAACTATTCATCAACTGCCAGTCTTTATGGTTACTTTTTTTTTTACAGGAATGAATAGTAAATAAATCAAGAATAAAATAAAAACAAAATAAGTTTATAACACTTCATTATGTTATAGTGTGCATAACTTCAATAAGTCCATCTGCTGAGAAATTCACTGGCAACATTACTAGTTGTGGTTGGTGAGGTTGAGATCTGGTCGATCGGGAGGTCCGATAGAGAGGCCAGGTAGATGAGGTAGAGATCTGGCCGATCAGGAGGTCTGATAGAGAGGCCGGTTGGTGAGGGTTGAGATCTGGCCGATTGGGAGGTCCGATAGAGAGGCCGGTTGGTGAGGTAGAGATCCGACTGATTGGGATGTCCGATAAAGAGGCCGATTGATGAGGGTTGAGATGATTCGTGAGGTAGAGCTCCAGTCGATCGGGAGGTCCGATAGAGAAACCGGATAGATGTAGTGATCCAACCGACCGAGAGGTCTGATAGAGAGGCCGGTTGATGAGGGTTAAGATCCGACCGATCGGGAGGTCCGATAGAGAGGCCGGTTGGTGAGGATTGAGATCCGACCAATCGGGAGGTCCGATAGAGAGGGTGGTTGATGAGGGTTGAGATGATTGGTGAGGTAGAGCTCCGGTCGATCGATACGTTCAATAGAGAGGCCGGTTGATGAGGTAGAACTCCAGCCGATCGGGAGGTCCGATAGAAAGGAGGCCGAGTGGTGGAGGTGGAGGTCCGGCAGCTCGAAGGTCCGATAGAGGAGGTAGGGTGGTGGTGATGATGCTTGAAGTTGGTGATGGGGTGTGTTTGGCTCGGAAAGGTAATCGAATAGTGAAGGGCTTGATTGGTTGAAACAATAAAATTGTTGTTTGGTTGGTTTGATTCCAGCGGAGAGAGTGGAAGGTATGATTTTATCTTGACTTAGGTCCGGCGGATGACATGATCGTCACCCGTCGGTGGCGGCGGAATACAATAGAGTTGTAGTCAAGGTCCATGAGCTTATAGCTTTGATACCATATTAAGATAGGAAGAGAAGAATTGTATTGAGTTGATATAAAAAAATATTACAATGAGGTGCCTTTATACAGGCCTAGTGATCCTAATGAGGAGAGATAAACCTAATTAAGAAAGAGAACAATTAAGGGTAGAATTAGGGGTACATTGAACCTAGACTAGTTATTCTAACATGATTCTAACAAGAAGTTTGCTCCAAGAGCTAGAAAATGCATTTTTATTGGATATCCATATGGTGTAAACGGTTATAAACTCTTAGATTTAGAGTCAAAAACAACTTTTATCTCACGATATGTAATTTTTCATGAAGAAATTCTTCCTTGTCAAAAAAAAAAAAAACAACCTATAAACCATAAAGAAGTTCCTCTTCCAAATCCTATTTTAACTGGTACTTCTGAAAATCTATTATTACAACCAGTTCAAGAAGGTAATGAAAATATATCTCAAACTAATGTTGATATTGCAGAAAATCAATATAATCCTATAGTTAATGTCAGAAAGTCTATAAGCCAACACAAACCACCATTATACTTGGAAAATTATCATTGTAATCTAGTGCCAAAAAGAAGCCAAAGCTCAAATGGGGCTCCTTATCCTTTATATGAAGTTATATCTTATAATGCTTTATCTCCAAATTACAGAAATTTTGTCATGTTTGTCTCAACTCATTATTAACCAGAGTTTTATCATCAAGTTGTCAAATTCCCTCATTGGCAAGAAGCAATGGCAGCAGAAATCAAAGCTCTGAAGACAACAATACATGGACCATCACAGAATTACCTACAGGGAAACATCCTATAGGTTGCAAATCGATTTACAAAGTAAAACTCAAAGCTGATGGCTCATTAGAAAGATACAAAGCTAGACTTGTAGCAAAAGGCTACACACAACAAGAAGGAATAGACTTTGTTGAGACTTTTTTTCCAGTAGCAAAGTTAACAACAGTAAAGGTTATCTTAGCCTTAGCTGATGTTAACAACTTGGTGTTAACAATGCATTTTTACACAGGGATCTATCAGAAGAAGTCTACATGAAGTTGCCCCTTGGATTCCATAGTAAGGGGGAGAATCAAGTATGTAAACTAAACAAAAGCCTATATGGACTAAGACAAGCTAGCAGACAATGATTCTCAAAGTTTTTCACATATATCATAAAACTGGGATTTCAGTAAAGCAAAAATGATTACAGCCTGTTTACAAGACAAGAAGGAAAATCATTCATTGCTTTTCTAGTTTATGTAGATGATATCATCATAACAAGAAATGATCTCAAATATGCAACAGAACTCAAGGATCTACTACATCAACAATTCAAACTCAAGGACTTAGGAAATCTTAAGTATTTCCTTGGATTAGAAGTTGCAAGATCTGATAAAGGAATTAGTATATCTCAAAGACATTATACTCTGAAATTATTGGAAAACACAAGCTTCATAGGTTCAAAACCTTCAAAATTTCCTATGGATCCAGGGTTAAAGTTATGCTACATAGAAAGGGAATTACTACCAGAACACCACACTTACAGAAAATTGATAGGACAACTGCTATATCTTATAGTTACCAGACCAATATAGCCTTTGCCGCTAACAAACTTAGTCAATACATGTCTCAACCCAGAATACCTCATTTACAAGTAGAAAACAAAGTATTACAGAATCTAAAAGCCTCTCCAGGACAAGGGTTATTTTTTTCATCAAAATCAGAATTACACATCAAAGCTTTTGCAGATGCAAATTGGGCAACCTGTCTAGATTCAAGAAGATCCACAACAGGTAATTGGATATTTCTAGGAGATTCTCTATTATCATGGAAGTCAAAGAAGCATCAAATAATATCAAGATCATCAACAGAAGCAGAGTACAGAAGCGTGGCAAATGCAACTTGTGATATCATCTTGATAATCAGCTTGTTGAAGGATTTTAAAATTATTCATTCCAATTAAACCAGCCCTTCTATTTTGTGACAAATAAGTTGCAATTCACATTACCACAATCCAATATTTCATGAAAGGACAAAACATATTGAAATAGACCGTCATGTAGTCAGAGACAAACTAGAAGACGGAATAATCAAAGCTCTACATATTGTTTCCAACCATCAACTTGCTGACATATTAACCAAACCTTTTCATCCAACACAATTTCACTATTTGCTGAGCAAGTATGGAATAATGGATATCCATCATCCAACTTGAGGGGGAGTATTAGAATATATAGGGGAGTTTATGATAATTTATATATGATTAAGGACCAATGTGTAAATATAATAGAAAGTTAGTTAGAAACTGGTATGACAGCTCATCATATAACTTCTTGTAGGGGTGACAATCGGGTCGTGTCGGGTCATAATCGTGTTGGGTCATTATCGTGTCGAGTCATTGTCGTGTCGTGTCATTATCGTGTCGGGTTATAATCGTGCCGGGTCATATACGAGTCACCCGTTTAACCCGTGTAGGGTGTCATCGGTTCGATTCAGTTCAGTTCGGTTCGGTTCGAATTTTTATTTTTTTATTTTCAAATTTTTTTTCATGTTTTGAAACCAACCGAAGTGGTCGGTTCGGTCGATTTTTTCGCCTTTTGGTCGATTTTGCCAATTTGGTGGTCGGATCAATTTTTTAGTTGTAAGTAATTTTAAGAAAATCGACCGATTAGCTCAATTCGGCTATCCGAAATAAGCTTACAGCCCTACCAAGAACACAAACAAGTCTTCCATTAAATGTATCAATTATTAACACGTACATCTTAAATACCAAAATTCTACAAATATAATAATATCCAACTATTATAAACTTAACACCGAAACACATCCAAACAAAATGAATAAGAAGAAATATTGTTTTTACTAACTGTATAAATAAATTTTTCACTTGCCATCCATCAAGAATCAAGATTAACAGTTGTATTTGTCTAATTGACTAATTTGTCTCCCTCCCAATTCAGCAATCCTAGCGGGCTTCGTCCTTTTTTTTTTTTCTTTTTTTTTTCTTTTATTTTATTATTTTTTTTATGCAATGCTTGATGCATGAATGATTTCAGGTTCCAGCTTCCTGCCTCCCTTATTAGTTATTAATCATTAGTTTTTATTACAATAGTTATTAATTACTATATATAAATTACTTGTTTGGTAAGTTGGAAACTACTCTATTTTTTTGTGAGCAAAAAAAAAAAAAAAATAGTTTACATATATTTAAATAATTATTTTTTTAAAAAAGGAATTTTAAATTTTTTTTTTATATTATTTGTATTTTAGACTACCAGATTATTAAAAATTATTTTTAGAACTAAAAAAAATGCCCAAACTGCACTTAAATACTTAATCGGGTCAAACGGATTAGACGGGTTGACCCGTTTCAACCCGTTTATTAATCGTGTCAAACAGGTTGACTCGTTTATGACCCGTGCCCTTATACGGGTCAGCCAAACCCGTTTATTTTCGTGTCGGGTCGAAAATTACCACCCCTAACTTCTTGTGTATATAAAGATCATTCCTCTGTAAATTCATTTATCCAATTCAATTTATAGATGTTCATAATTCAATTTTATAGATGTTAATATTCTCTTTCTTATATATATATATATATATATTCTTCTAATACTAACCTTTTATTTGTCATTATTTTTGTGTTTGGAGCTAACTTTTTTTTTTTTTTTTTTTTGGGGGGGGGGGGGGGGGGGGTGGATTTTCCTGTTAAATCCACAGGTGCAATTACGAATGAACAAAATGTAGTGTTACATATACACACTTTTTGACACTCAGCTTTAAATGCATGTACCATGTGCTGTGTAAGTGGTGCACAGAAAAGTATGAAAAATTCAAACAGCACAAGATACATGTGTTTAAAGCATAGTATGTCAAAAAATATATGTGCCAAACATTTCCATCAACAAATGATTAGATAAGTTGATCAAATGATGCATATAGTCTTTAACATAGTATTAATGGTGTCTGCAGTCTTGGAATTCTGGATTTTCATGCATGGGAATGTTCACAAATCAATGACTTGGTCAACATTTGATTTGTTACGTAGTAGTATTTTTAGCTCCAACAATGTTTTAAATCATTATTATTTTCAAAAGTTTAAAATTTGTTTTACAGGATTTTTTTTTATATATAAAAAAAATTGGTCAATGATGTCAGTGCGATAGATACAATGAACTTTTTTGTCCAACAAAACATTGAAAACCTTAGAATGTGTTGAAAAACTTTGTGGACATACTTAGTTAATTATTATCGGCCAGGGACCTTAGATCAAGTGCCCTTAGTCAAACTAAATGTAAAATTGTGTATATATAGAAAGCTTCATTTGGGCTATTCACGATAACCAATCAAGGATAGAACCCCTAACTCAACTTCGGACAAGACTAATCCCCCTTGCATGCAAAGGCCCCAAACACATGCATCAATAAGTCCAATTAGGTGAGGAAATTTTTCAACGAGATGGTGTAACACTCCAATCAAATAGTTCCATGCAGCCGTTATTTTTTTTTTTTTTTTTTTGTGATCATGCATTACTTGTCCCTAACATTGCTCATACTTCAAAAATTTATTACCCAATCTCTACTAATTTTGTTTTGGCAATTGGCAAAGAAGATGTTTACATGAAGTTTAATAATAATTAATAGAGAGAAAATCCATGTTATTTTAGGATACCTTTATCTAAAAATTGAAAGACAAAAAAATCTCTTTACCTATTCGTTGCTGATTGCCTTTTTCTTTGATGAACTTAATTCTCAAAGTTTCCTACCAAAAGTTTTTGACAAAGAACTGACAATATGCCCCAACATATATGTGTAATGTATAATGCACCATAGATTGTGAGTTGGGCTAAGGGAGTGGGTATTATAACAATCCACTATGGTGAACAATTGATAAGGCATTCTTTACACATATTCCTTGGGCCTCTTGGGTTCAGACATATCAGATTTAACACAAAGATTAGAAGTGATGGGCCTCTTTCAACTTACAGAATACTTCCTTACATAAGAAAATTATATACCCAATGAATTGTCAGAATTTGAGCAAGAATATGAGTCCCCACTCTTTATCATTTTTAAATGAATACATTTTTGCTCACTCTAAAATTATTTACCTTTGTTCACTCCTCCTCTCTCATTAGCTAATGCAATGAGATTCGGGATTAAATGAGAATTAATTAATGGTGTAAAGTATTTTGCCCCACTGGACTAGCCAATGGAAAAGCAGGATGAGCAAAATATGAACAATTTTAGGGTGAGCAAAACTGCACTCTTTTTAAATTTAAGATTTGAAAATTTTGCAACCCCTCACTTTTTATACCATTTTCATTTACATCCCTTCTTGCAACGCCTTCTTTCTCTTTAAATTAAATTAAATTAAATATGTATACGACTATTAATATATTAAAATTTATTCTTTGAAATATTATTGGAACCATCTAATTGGTATTTGGCAATAGTTTGTTTCCATTAAGTTACCTATAGCAGCTAAGGCATTATTTGGTGTTTCTAATTTTTGATTACTCTAGTTATATAATGAATTGGAAATGCTTTTTGTGAATTAATATATTTTGTTATTGAACATGGCGGCAAGTACATATATATATATATTTATCAGACATAAGAATTTTCAAATAAGAGAACTGTGATTTTTGTTAAAAATATGTATAATTTATTGTCTTTAATTTTTGTTTTAATGTTAGCCCACTGTTCGTGGCCTTAGATGTTGCTCTTTATTTTCTTTGGGTAATAATGGGCTTCTTTCCTAACTATCTCCCCCTTTTTCAGTTTATAACTAATTTTTAATGATAAAAGAAAAAAACTGATTTTTTTTTTAAACCCTTTTTTATGTGGAAAAGCAAGCATATTCGTTAACAGAATAGAAGATTATTCATGTGAAATGACTAGCATTTTTACAAGAAAAGTCTATGACTTTAACAGAAAAGGTGGGATAGTGCTTGAAGGTGGACTTCTGTGCTTGTGACATGGGGCATGTTGCAAAGTGAGTCAAGTTGTCGCTTTCGGTGCAATTTTATCTTCCATCCGGACTTGTGTAAAGTACAGTGATCCGATCAGATATTATTTTCGAGACCTATATGCATGTATGTGTACGCTTTTATATATATACTAGTGAGGGTGTACGTGCAAGGCACGTGGCCGTCGGATAGTTGTATTCTTAGATATATTGTGTATTAATCATGACATTAGAGGTCTTTGGAGAGGTATAATTACTCATTCCGTTCTAAAATAAGTACCAACGTTTCATTTTTTTTGGATATTCACGTTTCCTTTTTTTTTTTTTTTTTTTTTTTAATATTTCAAAATAAGGTCCAGTTGGAAGATTCAACATAAGATGTTAAAACAGTTAAATAGGAAATTGTAAATGTAACTTTTTAATCTAAAACTCTTCTTACGGAAGAAGTTGATAATTCTGACTATCTTATAAATGAGTAGTAAATGTACCTAATAAAGCGCCACTAAAAATATATGACACAAGTAGGGTATTTCCTCTAAAAAAGGGCATGAATGTGTTTGTCGGCCTTAATTGATATTCAAATACAATCTATAAATCCTGAATTTGAGGGAAGAAGTTGACCAAAATGTAAATATTAGTGACCAATTAATAATAGCTACTAAAATAACCACTTAAATTGACAATTTAAATATACCAGAGCTTAAATTTGAGAGAAGAAGTTGACCAAAATGTGAAATTAGTGACCAATTCCTAAATAGCCACTAAAATAGCCATTTTTTAAAACTTGTTTAAAGTGAATAATAAATATCCCAAAACTTGCTGACCTAAATGCAATTACACATATACAATATATGAATCCTAAATTTGAGAGAAGAAGTTGAGCAAATTGTAAATATTAGTGACCAATTCCTAAATAACCACTAAAATAGCCACTTTTTTTTGACTTTTTTATGAAGTGAATAATAAATATCCCAAAAATTATTGACCCAAATGTAATTAGACACAAATTGTTGATTGAAACCTCATTTGAGAGAAGAAGTTGACCAAATTGTAAATATTAGTGACCAATTCCTAAATAGCCACCAAAATAGCTACTTTTGTTGACTTTTTTTGAAGTCAATAATAAATATCCCAAAAAATGTTGATCCAAATGTAATTAGACACAAGATTGTTGATTAAAACCTCATTATTATATTAAATAAAATTTCAAGAGCTGACTTGAATGTAATTATTTGTCCAAAATGACATATTTACCCTCAGACAAATCAATATATCCTTACAATGTGTAGATAGTTATATGAGTAATTAGGGTGTAGTGAAGGACAAAAGAGGAAGTTCATATTTTTTGACGTGCTCGTTTCTTCGTTCTTATAATATAATATATATATATATATATTAGGTGGAGCTCTGCGCGTTGCGCAGAAAATTTAATTGTGTCGTTTTGTGTGGTTAAGTGGTTGTTAAAAGTGTATAATAAAATATTAAAACAGTTAAATAGGAAATTGTAAATGTAACTATTTAATTTAAAACTCTTCTTACGGAAGAAGCTGATAATTCTGACTATCTTATAAATCAGTAGTAAAGGTACCTAATAAAGCGCCACTAAAAATATATGACACAAGTAGGGTATTTCCTCTAAAAAAAGGGCATGAATGTGTTTGTAGGCCTTAATTGATATTCGAATACAATCTATAAATCATGAATTGGAGGGAAGAAGTTGACCAAAATGTAAATATTAGTAACCAATTCATAATAGCTAGTAAAGTAGCCACTTTGTTTGACCTTTTTTATATACCAGAACTTAAATTTTAGAGAAGAAGTTGACCAAAATGTGAAATTAGTGACCAATTCCTAAATAGCCTCTAAAATAGCCACTTTTTAAAACTTTTTTAAAGTGAATAATAAATATCCAAAACCTGCTGATCTAAATGCAATTTCACATATAACAATATATGAATCCTAAATTTGAGAGAAGAAGTTGAGCAAATTGTAAATATTAGTGACCAATTCCTAAATAACCACTAAAATAGCCACTTTTTTTTTTGACTTTTTACGAAGTGCATAATAAATATCCCAAAATTTATTGACCCAAATGTAATTAGGCACAAATTGTTGATTGAAATCTCATTTCAAAGAAGAAGTTGACCAAATTGTAAATATTAGTGACCATTTTCTAAATAGCCACCAGAATAGTCACTTTTGTTGACTTTTTTGAAGTCAATAATAAATATCTCAAAAATTGTTGATCCAAATGTAATTAGACATAAGATTGTTGATTAAAACCTCATTATTATATTAAATAAAATTTCAAAAGCTGACTTGAATGTAATTATTTATCCAAAATGACAGATTTAGCCTCACACAAATCAATATCCTTACAATGTATATATAGATATATGAGTAATTATAATGTAGTGAAGGGCAAAATAGAAAGTTCATATTTTTTGACGTGCTTGTTTCTTCGTTTTTATAGTATAGTATATATATATATATATATTTACTATAAAAATATGAACTTTCTATTTTGCCCTTCACTACATTATAATTACTCATATATCTATATATACATTGTAAGGATATTGATTTGTGTGAGGCTAAATCTGTCATTTTTGACAAATAATTACATTCAAGTCAGCTTTTGAAATTTTATTTAATATAATAATGAGGTTTTAATCAACAATCTTGTGTCTAATTACATTTGGATCAACAATTTTTGGGAGATTTATTATTGACTTCAAAAAAAGTCAACAAAAGTGGCTATTTTGGTGGCTATTTAGGAATTGATCACTAATATTTATAATTTGGTCAACTTCTTCTCTCAAATGAGGTTTCAATCAACAATTTATGTCTAATTACATTTGGGTCAATATTTTTTGGGATATTTATTATTCACTTCATAAAATTTTTTAAAAAAGTGGCTATTTTAGTGGTTATTTAGGAATTGGTCACTAATATTTACAATTTGCTCAACTTCTCTCAAATTTAGGATTCATATATTGTAATATGTGTAATTGCATTTAGGTTAGCAAGTTTTGGGATATTTATTATTCACTTTAAAAAAGTTTTAAAAAGTGACTATTTTAGTAGCTATTTAGGAATTGGTCGCTAATTTCACATTTTGGTCAACTTCTTCTCTAATATTTATGTTCTGGAATATTTAAAATGTCAAATAAAGTGGCTATTTTAGTAGCTATTATGAATTGGTCACTAATATTTACATCTTGGTCAACTTCTTCCCTCAAATTCAGGATTTATAGATTGTATTCGAATATCAATTAAAGCCTACAAACACATTCATGGCCTTTTTTTTTTTTTAAGGAAATACCATATTTGTGTCATATATTTTTAGTGACACTTTATTAGGTACCTTTACTACTCATTTATAAAATAGTCAGAATTATTAACTTCTTCCGTGAGAAGAGTTTTAGATTAAATAGTTACATTTACAGTTTCCTATTTAACTGTTTTAACATTTTATTATACACTTTTAACAACTACTTAACCACATAAAACGACACAATTAAATTCCCTGCGCAACGCGCAGGGCTCCTACTAGTATATATATACAAAGATTATCTTAAGAGGGCCACCTCTATTTATTAAAGTAAGGGCCTTTGTTTTGGCCGTCAGATTGTGGTTAAAAACTGTGAAATGACAAAACTGCCATTAATGAAAACACAATCCGACGGCCAAAACAGAGGTCCTCTCTTTAATAAAAAGAGGACACCCTCTTTAGAGCCTGCCTGGTTGTGCTAGGGGGGGTCAAGTTCTATGCAGGGGTGCTGCCCCCGAGAAATTTTTTTTGGGTCACTTGTACATATATATATATATATATATATTTTTTAAGTGAGACAGAGAGTCGAACAAATAGTTGTGACAAATTAAATTTAGACATTGTTTATCTCATGAGCTGAATAAGGGGATATTACTCTTCCCCTTCACTATTAATAGGGACTTTTATTGTCACACGATCACATTAGTGGATATTATTATTAATCCTGTAATGTTATTCTTCCCAAATTTTTTTATCCCCAAATGTGATTCCTAACTCATCACCATTTCAACATAATGAAAGTTAAGTGGACACTATGTGTTAAGGACTTCCACATGTAAAGTCGCAAATTTGGGGGGGGGCACTATGTAAAATATTTTCAAATCTTCAAAATTCTATATAGACCCTCAAAATTTTTAATTTTTTTGCAAGGGCTGTGGCCTCCCCAGGTCCCTTAATGGGTCCGCCTCTGTATATATACATATATGTATGCATGTGTGTGTCTCGGACTAATAAAGCCACCCACATGGTATAACTTCAGGGCCGCTCCAGAGTATTTGGAGGCCCGGGACGAGCTTCTAAAAGGGAGTCCCTTATACGCTGCTCCCGAGATAATTTTTTTGGAGTCTACTTATACATAATTGTCAATTTTTTTTAGAATTTACGTATATATAATTGGCATTTTTTTTAGGGTCTACTTATAATATGAGTCTATTTGTGAAACTTAAACATTGTATGGTGTCTTTCAAAATTCTAAAGGGGCCTGTTTCTTAAACTCAAAAAATTCTTACACTAAAAGTGTAATTTTCAAAATTCTAGGAGCCTTTGCTTTTGAGTTTTATATACATGTATATCAATATACATGTAGTTGATGACACTAAATTGACCATTGGGGGAGGCTTAAATGTAAAATACTAAAAATCTCAAGGTAAAAATGTAATTATGAAAAATTTCACGAGGGCCTTAAAATTTTATGAACTTTGGTGGCTTAGAGCGGTAGCCCTTTTTGCCCCCCTTTAGGCCGGTCATGTATAACTTAGTCCCATACTATTCTTTTAAAATAAACAAATAGTCCCAAGCAGAATGACCGCGTCAAAATCTAGACTATTCAATTAAAATGAATTATTAGTCTAATCCCCTGCTGTCTACCTTGCGAACAAACGTGCTAGGGCTTAATTTTTTTAGAGGGCTTCAGCCACAGTCCCCTCAAATAAATCATGTCCAAGCTAAAACTAAGCTACTTTTATTTAACTCATTAGGCTCTTTTGTTCTTGTTTTGGTCGAAAATACCATTTTATGCCCAAAAAACTTCAAACTCCTATAACAAAAACAAATTCCTTTTGTAAAATTGACATCATAAGTGCATAGATCTCGAGAAAATACGTGAGATAAAAAAAAAACAAAAAACAAAAAACAAAGCAAAATAAAATAAAACAAAACAAAAAGTTTTAAAAAATGATAAAATTATTTATTCACAGACAGATAAAATCCCATAACGAGGCTGCAAAATTACCTATTTTTGTAAAGTTTTCAAGTGTAATGCGTAGATCTCGGAAAAAAATGGAATAAAAAAAATCACTAAAAAAATCCAAGAATTGAGAAAGTTATTGATATTAATACAGACAGATAATATTACTTGTTGCAGATAGATAGAATCTCAAAATTATCCAAAAAGGCTAAAACAAATGAGAAAATTATAGTTGTTTTTGTCAATATATATGATCGTCAGTCAATAGATAATGTTGTCTATTTTGACAGATAAAATTGAAAAACGAGGTTATAAATTACATATTTTTTGTACAATTTTCAAGTCTAATGCATAGAGCTCAACCAAATACATGAAATCTAAAAATAAATTCACCAAATTAGACTAAAAAACGAGTAAGTTATGGTGATTTAAAGTTGACAGATAATATTAATAAATTAGACCTTTTATCTAAAAAATTCCTCCAGTGAGGAGCTTTCGCTAAATTATAAAAGTGGCGAGGGACATTTTAAAAAACTATCAAATTGAGTGAGTTTTTAGCTAATTCATCTAATATTGAGGGTCTATCACCAAATTTCCCCCCTTTTTTTTTTTTCTTCTTTAAACTAGTTCGAGCCCTGCGCGTTGCGCAGGAAATTTAATTGTGTCGTTTCGTGTGGTTAAGTGGTTGTTAAAAGTATATAATAAGATGTTAAAACAGTTAAATAGGAAATTGTAAATGTAACTATTTAATCTAAAACTCTTCTTACGGAAGAAGTTGATAATTCTGACTATCTTATAAATGAGTAGTAAATGTACCTAATAAAGCGCCACTAAAATATATGACACAAGTAGGATATTTCCTCTAAAAAAGGGCATGAATGTGTTTGTAGGCCTTAATTGATATTCGAATACAATCTATAAATCATGAATTTGAGGGAAGAAATTGACCAAAATATAAATATTAGTGATCAATTTATAATAGCTACTAAAATAGCCACTTTATTTGACATTTTAAATATTTCAGAACTTAAATTTTAGAGAAGAAGTTGACCAAAATGTGAAATTAGTGACCAATTCCTAAAATAGCCACTAAAATAGTCACTTTTTAAAACTTTTTTAAAGTGAATAATAAATATCCCAAAACTTGTTGACCTAAATTCCATTACACATATTACAATATATGAATCATAAATTTGAGAGAAGAAGTTGAGCAAATTGTAAATATTAGTGACTAATTCCTAAACAACCAGTAAAATAGCCATTTTTTTTTTTTACTTTTTATGAAGTGAATAATAAATATTCTAAAATTTATTGACCCAAATGTAATTAGACACAAATTGTTGATTGAAACCTCATTTGGGAGAAGAAGTTGACCAAATTGTAAATATTAGTGATCATTTCCTAAATAGCCACCAAAATAGCCACTTTTGTTGATTTTTTTGAAGTTAATAATAAATATTCCAAAAATTGTTGATCCAAATGTAATTAGACACAAGATTGTTGATTAAAACCTCATTATTATATTAAATAAAATTTCAAAAGCTGACTTGAATGTAATTATTTGTCTAAAATGACAGATTTAGCCTCACACAAATCAATATATCCTTACAATGTATATAAATATATGAGTAATTATAATGTAGTGAATGGCAAAATAGAAAGTTCATATTTTTTTGACGTGCTTGTTTCTTCATTTTTATAGTATAGTAGATATACACTAACTCTTCATATGTTCCTTTAGGACCTCCACTGATTCATTTTATCATCACTTCATAAATGTAGGGCCCAGATTAATCTCAAATCTTTAAATAGTCTATCTATGGGAAAATGTTGAATTGACACCTTATATATTACCTAAAAGAAGTAGAAAAATCAGACTCGTTCTCCACGTGAAAAAGACAGATATAGCTCATCAATTTTTTTTTTTTTTAAGTTACTGAAGAAAACAATGCTTTATCTAAAGCTTTCAGTATAATTTTTCAATAATTTTTTTGTACTAGGAAGCATATAGTAGGATTTCGGCTATTTTTTCACTTAAGTAGTAAATTCTTATATATATATATATATTAACAAATACACCAAAATTTTTAATTTTTAACACTGAATTGAGGTTATTAAACACGACCTTAGTAAAGTAATAGCGTATTTGTCACATAGTTATAAAAAAATGGTTATTAGTGGTCAAGCCGAACCTAACTCAACCAGCGTTATGAAGACTTTCAAGAGACTACTAAGCAAGACAGTTAGTCACTGATGATTAAGTAGATAGATAATGACCCCCATTAGTGTGTTTTCTTACAGTTCATATCAAACTTGTTATGAGTCACCTCATCTTCAAAGCTATTGTGGTGTGTGTATGTATACATAATGTCAATGTAATTTGGTATATGTATACATCGATGTTATGTATAGGGGCACTAGGTTAATTTTACAACGTGGGCAATAAGGAAATTGTCGTACACAACACCCACTAAAATATCAATTCGTAGATAAAATACAAAGAACAATGTTAATAATATTAATTACACGAGACACAAATTATACGTAGATCGGCAACCTATCTATCTCCATGAGCGAAGCGTAATGTCACAGTCCGGTCTCACAATAACAGAATTGGAGTTCGTGGCATGCCACCGAGACTCTTCCTACGCATTTAAAAGTTGTAGCAGCGGAAAAAGAACTTTAAAGATAATAATGAGTAATTGCTTCTTTGAAAAGATACACCCGAAATTAGTAAAATCTGTATAAATTTGAAAACGTAATTATTTTTTAAACAAATGAATTTATATTTAAAAGGGTTCCAAAGGTGCCCTAGGAACCAATCAAAATATTAAATAATTTCTAGAAGGGGTATAAAAAGTTTTCGTGCAATGGTCATTTCGACCGGTCGAGATGCCCTGTTCGACCGGTCGGATGACCCCTCGGCAATAATCCTTCACAGCAGAGGGCACTTCGACTGGTGGAATGACCCCCTGACAGCGATCCTTCTTGCACTAAGATACTGCCTAAGGTCAAACGACCCTTGCGATCATTAACTACCTCAATATTAAATCAAGACATGAAGTCAATAAGTAAAACATTTCAAAACGTGAACTCCAGGTTCAGATTTATAAAAACTTAACCAACCCATTCCATATTTCCAAGTCAATACTTGGATCTAAAATAAAACATGCACAAGGCTATTATCCATTTTTATTACGAGTTCCTTAACGAAACAAGTGAAATAAACGATTCGATTACAAACCTATGAAATAAACATCTATAAGTCGCCTTCTAAGTGAACTCCTGACATCTCCTGATCACTTTCCCGATTCCTCACCGGCATTAACAGTTGAAATGGTTAATTGAATAACCACACATTTTCGATTTGTTTAAGTTAACGCTTAGTGAATAAAACAACAATGCACATTAATGATAAACATCCTCGCATTCATATCTCTACATTTTATACCAGTCTTTAGAGTCCCATGTGTTCGTTTCACACTCCTAATCCGCGACTCCTCGTCAATAAGTCCATGCAAAAAGGTAAGACCCACGTTTCTTTTTTTCAAACTTATGCTTATAACAGCTCCACAATGATGGCTTGATACAAGCACTCCTTTGACCCAAAGAACAACTTAACATGCTCAAATACATTTCACCGTGCTCTCGACATAAACAAAACATTTCACTGTACAATTCGGCCTACTTATCGATATAAACGCCCAATATGAACTACACAATATATAGCTATGAACTAACACATACTTTTCATACAAAATATGAATATATGTCAAGAAATCATTCCAAAACACATAGTTAAATCACTCACCTCCGATTTACGCTTCTAAAATACGATCCAAGGAAAACCCGAGTACAAATAACGTGCTACATCCTTCTAGTACAATTCTTATCGATCAGAATTCCAATTATCATCTTTTTAGGAAAATTCTAGAAAAAGTGTTTTTGAAAAACTTAACCAAACAAGGCTTAATGGATATCAAAATGAAGCCCTTACCTCAAGGAGTCCGAATATGAAATATAGGGAAAAACAAACGGATAGAAGGTCATCGATTTGTGCCTGAAAGCTCTAAGCAACCAAATCCCCTTTTTTGACCTCCTCTTGAATTTTTATTTTAGGTTAAAAATTATAAATGAAAATATCCTGTAACTTTCTATATGTAGACATGACTCTCAGGAATTACGTTTACCTCCCCACGAGTTCTCAAAACTTCTAATCAGTCTCTAAATGTAATGCCTGTAATTTCTCTACGTGCAATAATACGAGTTTTATGAATTTCTATATCTGGTCTATTATTATATTAATATTTTATTTGTGTGACTGTATCAGTGTAATATAATTACTAATTAGACTATAATCACTGCACCGACTCGACCATAATTAGACTTAACTTAGTCCTATACCTGGACCCGAACATCAGAAATAATACCTGTCTGCACGTAAACCGAGATCGACACGCATAACGAGAAACTTTTGCACGTAAACCGAGGTAGTGGCACAAAAATCGAGGTGGACCCCACATGGTCGGCCACATGGCAGCCCATGCACCACATGGCACCACCTCCCTTGCCACTTGTCCACCTCTAGGACACTTGTCCATGCATGTACACTCTAGCACATGCATGGTGACACATATCCCACCACCATCTCTATATAAACATGCCTATATTCATGCATTACACCCTTGGCCATTTACAATCTGCATATAGAGTTAGAGAGAGCTAGGAGATGAACTCCATGGAGAGATAAGAGATACATAGAGATGGAGAAGAAGAACTAGGAAGAAGTCTCCACCATTGAGGTTGTGTTCAAGCTTCCTAAGCTCAAATCCAAAGCCCAAGCTCAATTTCAAGTTTAAGTGAGTATTCTAACTCACTTTAGAACCTATATAGCATGTAGTAATGTTTTATTAAGTGCTTGATGTTGATAGTTTGAGAGATCCATGCCATGCAAGATAAATTTTCAAATCTGGGAAGCAGAAACTTCCAGCAGAGTGTTGTTTAGTAAAACAAACATTTCGAGCAGTTCAAAAATGGGAATGAGGCTAGGTTTTTTTGTGGAGAAAGCTAACTCATATATCTACAAATAACTCTTCTATAGCTCAGTCTAAAAATTACTTCTTCATAGGTGAAATGTGCATGCAACGAAGTACTTTAAATCTGAGAAATAGAAACCTCCAGCAGAATGTAGTTTAGTAAAATGAGTGTTTCAAGCAGCTCCGAAATCTGAATTAAGCTAGGTTTTCTTGTGGAGAAAGCTAACTCATTTATCTACAAATAACTCTTCTATAGCCTGTTCTAAAAATGACTCCTTGATAGGTGAAATGCACATGCAACGCAGTACTATAAATCTGGGACAGAGCAGTCCGAAAATATAGAAATGTCTAAGTAAAATAAATATTTTGAGTAGCTCAAAAATGCAATTGAAGCTAGATTTTTTTTGTACATGAAGCTAATCCAATTATCTACAATGTTCTAGTTTTGAGTTTGATCTACAAATCAATTTAACATGTCCAAATAAATCATATCAATTCAGTCAACATAGTAAAATTAATTCCTGGCAGATTGTATAACTACTTGTATGATGTGTTTATTAATGATGCTTGCTTACCGATACCTGTGTGGATATGGATATCTTGTGCTATGGTAGTGCTATCGAGTAGATGAGTATGTTAGGGGCTTCATATATATATATTATTGGTATTAAATCCACGAGCTACACGCTAGGTTTCCGTTGTTATGAATATAGTGTGATGACCATAGAGAGTTCATACCCAAGCTATAAGTATGTTGTACGGCACAATTATTGCGTTGATAGTGATTGGATAAGTTTCCATTGTAAGTATATTATGACATAAAACAGGGTGACGGATGTATAAACGTAACTTCGATAGTATATATTCGGAAGTCCTTTAATGTACTAAATTCCGAAATGAGTGACGAATGTGCGGTCGGGAAAACGTAAGGGTCGGTTATGCTATGTGAGAAGCAGATTATGCTAAGGATAATTGTCGGATAGGTAATCTGGGCAGCGGAGGTCAGGATAGTGAGAAAAGGGTATGGTTGACGAATGTGAAAGTTGTGTAACGTTTCAGTTCTTCGTGATGACGAAACGGTATTTCTTAGAGTGAAGACTCCTTTCGGTTCTTAGTGATGGAATGGAAGTTCTTGCACTCCGTAAACGTTTCAGTTCTTCGTGATGATGAAACGGTATTTCTTAGAGTGAAGACTCCTTTCGGTTCTTAGTGATGGAATGGATGTTCTTGCACTCCGTAAACGTTTCAGTTCTTCGTGATGATGAAACGGTATTTCTTAGAGTGAAGACTCCTTTCGGTTCTTAGTGATGGAATGGAAGTTCTTGCACTCCGTAAACGTTTCAGTTCTTCGTGATGATGAAACGGTATTTCTTAGAGTGAAGACTCCTTTCGGTTCTTAGTGATGGAATGGATGTTCTTGCACTCCGTAAACGTTTCAGTTCTTCGTGATGATGAAACGGTATTTCTTAGAGTGAAGACTCCTTTCGGTTCTTAGTGATGGAATGGATGTTCTTGCACTCCTTAAACGTTTCAGTTCTTCGTGATGATGAAACGGTATTTCTTAAAGTGAAGACTCCTTTCGGTTCTTAGTGATGGAATGGATGTTCTTGCACTCCACAAACGTTTCAGTTCTTCGTGATGATGAAACGGTATTTCTTAGAGTGAAGACTCCTTTCGGTTCTTAGTGATGGAATGGATGTTCTTGCACTCCTTAAACGTTTCAGTTCTTCGTGATGACGAAACGGTATTTCTTAGAGTGAAGACTCCTTTTGGTTCTTAGTGATGGAATGGATGTTCTTGCACTCCGTAAATGCTTCGGTTCTTCGTGATGGAGAAGTGGTGGTTCTTCGTGACAAAGTGAAGGTAACAAGTGTTTTGGGTTAATAAAAGATGGTTTAGTCAGTGCGAGATGGTTTTGGTCAATAAAAGATGGTTTGATCAGTGTAAGATGGTTTGGTTAACGAAAGAGGGATTAGTTACAATTGGCAAGTACAAAGTAATTTAGTTGTGCAATAGTGACAGCCTTTTTGGCATTGTTAATTGGAGTTAGGACTCCGAAATAGACTTCGGTAATGGACTGTGATAATGATCCGAGATGTAGAAGCGAGTTATATCGATTGTTTATTTTCTCTTCGAATGCCTGTATGGGCACGTAAGTGGTTATAGTCCGACGGTGAGAACGAGAGAGAACTTTAATAGACGTAATAAAAAGTAGTAAATATATTCCTTATTGTGTGTGACTATATAAGTTCCATTTGATTTAGTTTTCTCACTCAGCTTTCATAAGCTGACGACGTTCATGTCGCTGGACATTCCCATGTCCAGCTTATCCAGGTGATGAGTACACGGGTGATGCTACGCAAGAGGAGATCATGGAGGAAGGGTACACCGAAGATGGCTATGGATATGCTAGTTAGAGAGAAGACTAGTGGATGCCTGTGTAAATATTTTTGGTTGTAACCTCTAGCAGAGGATTTCATCTATCTTTTGTAATAGTTTTGTAATGCCCTAGAGCCATAAGACTCTGATGTATCTACCATGATGTAATAGTTAACTAGTATTGTGGCCTCTTATTATAATATATCCTTGTTAGCTGCTGTTGGTTTTATCCCTTTCGTTATGTTGTTTATTATTAGCATTTGGTGAGGACAATTCGGTAATGCAACCAGTCACGTGCCTCAGGGTCCAAGATGGAAAATTCAAAATTTTTCCCTATTTTGGCTACGCCGGGGCGTGACAGGGATTTTTGGTATCAGAGCCTTAGGTTAAGAAGTGTGCACCGATTGTCCTACACACTTAAGATATGAACCTTAAGATAGTTTTGTGATTAGCATGGTACCTTATTACATCCCGGATGGATGTGGAAGAATTTTGGGATAGGATTCCCAATATCTAGAGCTTTACTTGTAATAGGGCTAGTAGCCCATCTTTTGTGTATATAGCCGTATTCAGGCTTGTGACACGTGTTAGTAGTAACATGTACGCCTTTTCTATGTAAACATTTTCTTTGTAGCTGTGTTGTACTATGAAAATATTTTAAGTTATCATTAAAGACTTATTTCTTTTATATGATGCTCTGCATGATAATGTGAATACTTGATAGGTTATGTACTTATATTAGAATTGCTATCTATACATTCAGCCGTTTATATCTCGTGTCCCTGTTTAGGATTGGAGAGTAACCGATAGATATTCATGTAGGTACATAAGCACACAAGCACAATGGCGGGAAGACGAAGAAGAAATCGTAATGGAGGATCACCAGATCCCATTCCTGAAGGAATCGATCCTACTGGAATCTTTGGCGCATTTCTGCAGCGTCTGGACCAGATAGGCAACAACCACGGGAATGGAAACGGCAACAACAATGACAATCGCCAAAGACCACCACCTCAGACACGCGACAGATTGATGGAAGGATTCAGGGCTTTGCGTCCTGATAGGTTCGACGGCACCGGTGAATCCTGGCGAGCAGAGCAATGGCTAAGGGATATGGATCGTATCTTTGAATCAATCGAATGCCCTGAGATAGAGAAGCGCCGTCTCGCGACTTTCCAACTCACTTATGCGGCAGCCGATTGGTGGGAAGCCGAGCGAGCAACTATTGGAGTAGAAGCTTCAAGGAGGATGACATGGACTACCTTTCGGGAGAAGTTTTTGGAGAAGTATTTCCCTGACGATGAAAAGGACCAGAAAGAGAAAGAATTCATCGATTTGACACAAGGAAATAGGAGTGTAAGAGAGTACACGACACAATTCGAACGCCTGTCCCGCTTTGCCCCTCACATGATTGACACTCCTCAAAAGAAGATCAAGAAGTTTCACCGAGGACTCAATCCGCACCTCCGGCATCTAACATTGGGACACCTAAATCAAACTTTCGAGGTTTTGGTCAGGTTAGCAGCAGGTTTGGAAAGAGATGGCTGCCAAGGCCCGAAGCAAATGGTATACCGACCACCCCCGCCAAGGAGCGGACCAGGAGGAAGATCTTTGACTCGTTTCCAAGGAAATAAGCGTCCATGGAACAGCGACAAGAAACCAGGACCCATCTTTCCTCGAGATAAGAGCGCGGTTCCCCCTGCACCACAAATACCAACCACTGCCACCGGGAACAACAACGGCAGATGCTTCAAATGTGGGATCCCAGGACACATGGTTCAAGACTGCGTAGCCCCCAAGGACAATAATCGAATTAATGTTGTCTGTTACAACTGCGGCAAGAAAGGACATATAAGCAGGGAATGCAAGGCACCAAAAGGAAACTATCATGGGCCTACTACTCGAGGCCAAGCTGGTAAGGCTCGACTCAATGCTGTCATACCCGAGGCAGCTGGCTATGATGAAAAGGAACAGCAGAACTTGGAAGGTACACTCTCATTATATGCTAGTAGAGTTAAAGTACTTTTTGATACGGGTGCTACAAATTCGTTTATTGCCCTTGAGATTGTACGACGATTGGGTTTAGTACCCCAAGCACTTGAGGTAGCCTTGAACGCGGTATCACCTTTGGGAGTGACCGTGAAGCTAGGAAAGGTGTGCAAGGACTGTACTTTGACATTGGAGGATAGGAGCCTATATGCAGACTTAATTGTTCTATCAATGAAGGAATTCGACGTAATCTTAGGATTTGACTGGCTTACTAAGTATCATGCAAAGTTAGATTGTGCTGGTAGGTCAATCACATTTTCAGTACCTGGAAGTGCACCCTTTAGTTTTCAATGCAACCCCACTAGTGATGCCTTTCTTACAAGTCGTTTAGCCACTATGGAAACTACAGGCTCAGATTTGACGATCGCTCAGATTCCGATAGTCCGAAACTATGAGGATGTCTTTCAGGACGTTTCTGGATTACCACCAAAGCGCGAGATCGACTTTTGTATTGAGTTGATACCCGAAACGACACCGATATCCAAGGCTCCTTATCGTATGGCCCCAACGGAAATGCTGGAGTTGAAGAAGCAAGTACAAGAATTAGAAGATCTTGGATTTATTAGACCAAGCACGTCACCTTGGGGAGCCCCGGTTCTATTTGTTAGAAAGAAGGATGGAAATCTTCGACTCTGTATCGACTACAGAGAATTGAATAAGGTTACTATTAAGAACAAGTACCCACTTCCCAGGATAGACGATTTGTTCGATCAACTACAAGGAGCGACGACCTTTTCGAAGATTGACTTACGATCTGGGTACCATCAGTTACTTGTCCGGCCGGAAGATATACCGAAAACAGCTTTCAGAACAAGATATGGGCACTACGAGTTCTTAGTTATGCCTTTTGGATTAACTAATGCCCCGGCGGTATTCATGGATTTGATGAATCGGGTGTTCAGACCCTTCTTGGATCAATTCATCATCGTGTTTATCGATGACATCCTTATTTATTCGAAGAGTGATGAAGAACACGAGAAGCATGTGAAGATTGCACTTCAGACACTTAGAGAAAATCGTCTCTATGCTAAGTTCAGTAAGTGTGAGTTTTGGCTGAAAGAAGTCAAATTCTTGGGACATGTAGTCTCACAGAACGGAATTTCAGTGGACTCAACCAAGACGGACGCAGTTTCTAGTTGGAATAGACCAACCAACGCATCGGAAGTACGAAGTTTCCTTGGATTGGCTGGATACTACAGGAGATTCGTGGAGGGTTTTTCAAGGATCGCGTCTCCTTTAACCGGACTAACAAAGAAGGATATAAAGTTTGAGTAGAAGGACAAGCACGAACGCGCCTTTCAAGAATTAAAGGAGAGGTTGACCTCAGCACCAGTGCTAGCCATACCCAAGAGTGGTGAACAGTACACTATCTATAGTGACGCTTCATATCAAGGACTAGGATGTGTACTCATGCAGAATGGTCAGGTGATCGCTTACGGATCTAGGCAATTAAAGCCACATGAATTAAACTACCCTACGCACGATTTGGAATTGGCTGCAATTGTCTTTGCACTCAAAATTTGGAGGCACTATCTCTACGGGGAGAAGTTTGACTTGTTTAGCGATCATAAAAGCTTGAAATACCTGTTCTCTCAAAAGGATTTAAACATGAGACAACGACGTTGGATGGAGCTACTTAAGGACTATGACTTTAGTTTGCAATACCACCCCGGTAAGGCAAATGTAGTCGCAGATGCTTTAAGCAGAAAACCCCAAAGGTTAATCGCCTCACTCTTAATCAGGGAATGGAAAGCCTTAGAAGCCTTAACAGAATTTGACTTCCAGACTACAAGACCAGGTATTGAACGACCTTTTGGATGTCTTATGGTGCAGCCAACCCTCATTAACCGAATACTCGAAGCTCAAAAGAAGGACGAAGGATTGAGGAATTGGTTTGAGAAGGCGAAAGCAAAGGATCCGACTGAATGGAATATTGGAACAGACAGGGCATTCAGATGTAAGGACAGGTTATGTGTACCCAACACGGATAATTTGAGGGAAGACATTCTGAATGAAGCCCACAAGTCAAGGATGACTATACACCCCGGCGGAACCAAGATGTACAAAGACTTGAAAAGGAACTTTTGGGTGGGAAGGCATGAAGAGAGAAGTCGCAGAATATGTAGCAAAATGCCCTACTTGCCAGCAAGTCAAGGCGGAACATCAACGACCTCCAGGATTACTACAACCTCTACCAGTCCCAGAATGGAAATGGGAGCATATCACCATGGATTTTGTTATGGGATTGCCAAGATCTCAACAGAACCATGATGCCATTTGGGTAGTTGTTGATCGACTAACCAAATCAGCCCATTTTATTGCATATAATATGACCTATCCTGTCGAGAAGATGAGTCGACTTTATCTGCAACAGGTTGTGCGGTTACATGGGGTACCGGTGTCAATAGTATCAGATCGAGATTCGAGATTCACCGCTGGATTTTGGGAGAGCCTTCAGAAAGCGATGGGAACATCTCTGAAGTTAAGTTCTGCATTTCATCCACAAACTGACGGTCAAACAGAAAGGACGAATCAAGTAATGGAGGACATGCTTCGAGCCTGTGTAATCGATTTTGAAAGTTCGTGGGAAACTCACTTACCGTTGGTTGAGTTTGCTTATAACAACAGTTTTCATTCGAGCATAGGGATGGCACCATTTGAAGCACTATACGGAAGGCCGTGCCGATCACCTTTGTGTTGGGCTGAAATTGGGGATGGCAAACTATTGGGACCAGACTTAGTCCAGGAGACCAATAAAGGAATCAATACAGTAAAGGAAAGAATGAAGGCAGCACAAAGTAGATACAAGAGCTACGCGGATAAACGACGTCGAGACCTAGAATTTGAAGTGGGAGATCATGTTTACCTGAAAGTTTCCCCGGTTCGAGGCGTGGTAAGGTTTGGACAGAAGAAGGGAAAGCTATCGCCACGCTACATTGGACCATTTGAAATTTTGGATCGCGTAGGAAAAGTCGCCTATAGATTGGCGTTACCACCCAAGATGTCGGGAGTTCATAACGTATTCCATGTAAGCATGCTAAGGAAATGTCTTCATAACCCGGCACACGAGATCGACTTCAAAGATATCGAAGTAAATGACAATGCTACATTCATTGAAGGACCTGTAAAGATTCTGGATCATGGAATCAAGAAGTTGAGAAACAAAGAGATTCCGCTGGTAAAGATTCAGTGGAAACACCATGACGAAGGAGAAGCCTCTTGGGAGCTGGAATTGGAAATGCGAGAGAAATTTCCTTTTCTTTTTAGTGCCTAGACAACTCAGATTTCGAGGACGAAATCCTGTAATAGGTGGTAGAAGATGTAATGCCTGTAATTTCTCTACGTGCAATAATACGAGTTTTATGAATTTCTATATCTGGTCTATTATTATATTAATATTTTATTTGTGTGACTGTATCAGTGTAATATAATTACTAATTAGACTATAATCACTGCACCGACTCGACCATAATTAGACTTAACTTAGTCCTATACCTGGACCCGAACATCAGAAATAATACCTGTCTGCACGTAAACCGAGATCGACACGCATAACGAGAAACTTTTGCACGTAAACCGAGGTAGTGGCACAAAAATCGAGGTGGACCCCACATGGTCGGCCACATGGCAGCCCATGCACCACATGGCACCACCTCCCTTGCCACTTGTCCACCTCTAGGACACTTGTCCATGCATGTACACTCTAGCACATGCATGGTGACACATATCCCACCACCATCTCTATATAAACATGCCTATATTCATGCATTACACCCTTGGCCATTTACAATCTGCATATAGAGTTAGAGAGAGCTAGGAGATGAACTCCATGGAGAGATAAGAGATACATAGAGATGGAGAAGAAGAACTAGGAAGAAGTCTCCACCATTGAGGTTGTGTTCAAGCTTCCTAAGCTCAAATCCAAAGCCCAAGCTCAATTTCAAGTTTAAGTGAGTATTCTAACTCACTTTAGAACCTATATAGCATGTAGTAATGTTTTATTAAGTGCTTGATGTTGATAGTTTGAGAGATCCATGCCATGCAAGATAAATTTTCAAATCTGGGAAGCAGAAACTTCCAGCAGAGTGTTGTTTAGTAAAACAAACATTTCGAGCAGTTCAAAAATGGGAATGAGGCTAGGTTTTTTTGTGGAGAAAGCTAACTCATATATCTACAAATAACTCTTCTATAGCTCAGTCTAAAAATTACTTCTTCATAGGTGAAATGTGCATGCAACGAAGTACTTTAAATCTGAGAAATAGAAACCTCCAGCAGAATGTAGTTTAGTAAAATGAGTGTTTCAAGCAGCTCCGAAATCTGAATTAAGCTAGGTTTTCTTGTGGAGAAAGCTAACTCATTTATCTACAAATAACTCTTCTATAGCCTGTTCTAAAAATGACTCCTTGATAGGTAAAATGCACATGCAACGCAGTACTATAAATCTGGGACAGAGCAGTCCGAAAATATAGAAATGTCTAAGTAAAATAAATATTTTGAGTAGCTCAAAAATGCAATTGAAGCTAGATTTTTTTTGTACATGAAGCTAATCCAATTATCTACAATGTTCTAGTTTTGAGTTTGATCTACAAATCAATTTAACATGTCCAAATAAATCATATCAATTCAGTCAACATAGTAAAATTAATTCCTGGCAGATTGTATAACTACTTGTATGATGTGTTTATTAATGATGCTTGCTTACCGATACCTGTGTGGATATGGATATCTTGTGCTATGGTAGTGCTATCGAGTAGATGAGTATGTTAGGGGCTTCATATATATATATTATTGGTATTAAATCCACGAGCTACACGCTAGGTTTCCGTTGTTATGAATATAGTGTGATGACCATAGAGAGTTCATACCCAAGCTATAAGTATGTTGTACGGCACAATTATTGCGTTGATAGTGATTGGATAAGTTTCCATTGTAAGTATATTATGACATAAAACAGGGTGACGGATGTATAAACGTAACTTCGATAGTATATATTCGGAAGTCCTTTAATGTACTAAATTCCGAAATGAGTGACGAATGTGCGGTCGGGAAAACGTAAGGGTCGGTTATGCTATGTGAGAAGCAGATTATGCTAAGGATAATTGTCGGATAGGTAATCTGGGCAGCGGAGGTCAGGATAGTGAGAAAAGGGTATGGTTGACGAATGTGAAAGTTGTGTAACGTTTCAGTTCTTCGTGATGACGAAACGGTATTTCTTAGAGTGAAGACTCCTTTCGGTTCTTAGTGATGGAATGGAAGTTCTTGCACTCCGTAAACGTTTCAGTTCTTCGTGATGATGAAACGGTATTTCTTAGAGTGAAGACTCCTTTCGGTTCTTAGTGATGGAATGGATGTTCTTGCACTCCGTAAACGTTTCAGTTCTTCGTGATGATGAAACGGTATTTCTTAGAGTGAAGACTCCTTTCGGTTCTTAGTGATGGAATGGAAGTTCTTGCACTCCGTAAACGTTTCAGTTCTTCGTGATGATGAAACGGTATTTCTTAGAGTGAAGACTCCTTTCGGTTCTTAGTGATGGAATGGATGTTCTTGCACTCCGTAAACGTTTCAGTTCTTCGTGATGATGAAACGGTATTTCTTAGAGTGAAGACTCCTTTCGGTTCTTAGTGATGGAATGGATGTTCTTGCACTCCTTAAACGTTTCAGTTCTTCGTGATGATGAAACGGTATTTCTTAAAGTGAAGACTCCTTTCGGTTCTTAGTGATGGAATGGATGTTCTTGCACTCCACAAACGTTTCAGTTCTTCGTGATGATGAAACGGTATTTCTTAGAGTGAAGACTCCTTTCGGTTCTTAGTGATGGAATGGATGTTCTTGCACTCCTTAAACGTTTCAGTTCTTCGTGATGACGAAACGGTATTTCTTAGAGTGAAGACTCCTTTTGGTTCTTAGTGATGGAATGGATGTTCTTGCACTCCGTAAATGCTTCGGTTCTTCGTGATGGAGAAGTGGTGGTTCTTCGTGACAAAGTGAAGGTAACAAGTGTTTTGGGTTAATAAAAGATGGTTTAGTCAGTGCGAGATGGTTTTGGTCAATAAAAGATGGTTTGATCAGTGTAAGATGGTTTGGTTAACGAAAGAGGGATTAGTTACAATTGGCAAGTACAAAGTAATTTAGTTGTGCAATAGTGACAGCCTTTTTGGCATTGTTAATTGGAGTTAGGACTCCGAAATAGACTTCGGTAATGGACTGTGATAATGATCCGAGATGTAGAAGCGAGTTATATCGATTGTTTATTTTCTCTTCGAATGCCTGTATGGGCACGTAAGTGGTTATAGTCCGACGGTGAGAACGAGAGAGAACTTTAATAGACGTAATAAAAAGTAGTAAATATATTCCTTATTGTGTGTGACTATATAAGTTCCATTTGATTTAGTTTTCTCACTCAGCTTTCATAAGCTGACGACGTTCATGTCGCTGGACATTCCCATGTCCAGCTTATCCAGGTGATGAGTACACGGGTGATGCTACGCAAGAGGAGATCATGGAGGAAGGGTACACCGAAGATGGCTATGGATATGCTAGTTAGAGAGAAGACTAGTGGATGCCTGTGTAAATATTTTTGGTTGTAACCTCTAGCAGAGGATTTCATCTATCTTTTGTAATAGTTTTGTAATGCCCTAGAGCCATAAGACTCTGATGTATCTACCATGATGTAATAGTTAACTAGTATTGTGGCCTCTTATTATAATATATCCTTGTTAGCTGCTGTTGGTTTTATCCCTTTCGTTATGTTGTTTATTATTAGCATTTGGTGAGGACAATTCGGTAATGCAACCAGTCACGTGCCTCAGGGTCCAAGATGGAAAATTCAAAATTTTTCCCTATTTTGGCTACGCCGGGGCGTGACACTAAAACTTTCTACACAGCTAATTCATGGTTTCACGAGTGAAAACTAAAAATTATAAAAGTTTTCGCCTAAGTTCTGTTTGGTTGCTAAAACGCCAATTCTACATGATTTTCGAAATTGCTATACGTGAATTTTTTTTCACAAACCTCCGATAATGTCATACCCATCCCAAAAAATCTTTTTATTTTAAAGGCATAAATGTCTTAAATGGAATTATTAACATGGTTTAATAATTGTGGATGAGATTGACCATGGGTCAACGGAAGGTGTCAAGAGAGGACACGGGAACATGGAAAATCATGTTGCATTGGCATAACTAAATGACATTTATGTGATTTAAATGTTATTTGGCTTATCTGGTATTTTCATGAATAGTAATTATACCTGTGTAGTATAATTTCTGATAGTTTTAATCTAGTTTTAGACCGTTTGAATATTGTGGTGAGAACGTGAGTGATACATTGCTTAATAGATAGGTTTTCCAGAGATTCCACGGGAAATAGTTTTCGGAACATAATTACGGTGACAAACGAGCCTTAGTAAAAAACTTTTTTAGATTTTAATTTTCACTTATAAAGGCATAAAATGGATGTGCGCGACGTTTCATGAGTTAATTAGATGTTTTGAGAACTCACAGGGTAGTAAACGCAATTTCTAGGAAGTTTTTCTATAAATAGGTGAGGGTGGAGATTTCATTTGCCAAAACTTATAAAAATATCGTTAGAGAGGAGAGAGAAAATGGAGATTATTGCCACAGACTTTGCGACGACGATCGGTGACCTTTCGTCCGTCTGTTTTCAACCAAAATTCATATTTGAACTCCCCAAGGTAAGGGCTACATTTTGATAGTCTTTAGGCCACTTTTGGCTAAGTTTTTATAAATTTCTAAATCTAGGAATTTGGGAAAAAACATGTGTAAACTTGTAGGTTTCGTGTAGGATCGAAGATTTGGCAGTTAATCGGGCTTCTAGTTGTTCCCTCAAAGTTATACGACGATAGCTCGAGGTATGAATTTATAGCCTATGTTATATAAGTGAATACATGTTTTATATTTCGATGACGAAATTGTGATCCGGGCAAAATCCATGTGTCAATCTTAGGCTCGTTAATTATACACGCGCTTAAATGTGAAAAGCATGTCTAATTTTACGCGAGCACATATATGTGTTGAATGAGTATGTTTATGTGCCTATGTGGTTTAAAGGGGGATTTGTGCTAATTCACCGTGAGACGTCCTCTCGAAGAGGGAGGATTAGTAGTGAGGACACTCACTTGCCAAGAAAGGCATTAACGCAACATGTCGAAGGGGCATGGGTCGTGGTTGAGTCTTAAGACTTTGGATCAGTGAATGTGCACTTATTCCCTAGAGACCAATAGTTATGTGTTATGATGAGATTAAAGCATGATTTGTCATATATGCATATGTTAGAAATTGTGCACTCAGCATATAGCTGAGCAATGGAGATTTACTCCATTGCAGGTATGAAGAAAGGCAAGAGGAAGCGAGAAGAGTGAGGCCAATGGAAATGCCGGGGATCCTCTTGTATATGTTTTGTCTTCTTTGCCAATCATTGTAATAATGAGCTTTTGAATAGCTAGAACTATGGATTTAACTTGGAGGTTTTAGTGTGGATTTCATGATGTTATAATAGGTATTACAACTCTTTTGGGTTATGTGGTAATGAATCCGAACTCGTGGATTCGTGTTTTGAACGCTTGCTTTGTCAAATTTGAGGTTTAAAGGAATATGGATAGAGTTTTGTGAATTGCGCCAAACAAGCCTTAGCCTGTTCCGCTATTGTTCTTGTTCATGGTTAGTAAGCCTAAATTTTGTTTTGATAGCATGTTATAGCTTGTGTAGTTGGAATAAGTATACATGTTTGGAGTGGTATAAATGGTGAAGGTTGGATGCCTTAAGCAAAATTCTGCAGCATTGAGGGAATTTGGCTAAAGGGTCATTCGACCGGTCGACGGGGGTCATTCGACCGGTCGAAATATCCCCTGCCAAAATTCTTTTTCTACCTCTTCTGAAAATTATTAAAAGGTTTTGATTGGTTCTTAGGGTACCTTTGGGATCCCCTTCAACATAAAATCATTCGTTTCGAAATATAATTACGTTTTCAATTTTATACGAATTTTACAACTCGAAGGGTAATGTTTCCAAAAGTTTTATATACTCAAGATTGTTTAAAGTTCTTTTCCGCTGCGTATAGTTATTTGTTGAGCCTTGGTGGCGTGCCACGTGTCCTGTTTTCACAAATTAGCGGGATGAGTCATGACAGATAATAACCAGCTAATCATAGAAAACTTTGGATCTCTGTCACATTCGTAGGTTTCAACCAATTGGAAACGACTTCTATCTTCGGATGGTCCACTGAAATTCCTTTCGCTGATACTATATGTCCAAGGAAAGCAATCTCTGTCAACTTCCTAAACAATCTCTTCTCGCGTAATCGATGTAGGGCTAATCGCAGATGGTGTTCGTGATCTTTAACACTCTTAAAATATATTAGGATGTCATCTATAAAAACAATAACAAACTCATCCAAATAGTCTTTGAAAACACGATTCATCAAATCCATGAATGCTGCTGATGTGTTAGTCACTCCAAACGACATAACAAAAAAATCAAAGTGACCTTATCTAGTTCTGAAAGCTGTCTTCTCAATGTCTTCATCCTTAACTTTCAATTGGTGGTAACCGGATCTTAAGTCAATCTTCAAAAATACACAAGCTCCTTGCAATTGATCAAACAAGTCATCTATTCGCAGCAACGGATATTTGTTCTTGTCAGTTAACTTGTTCAACTCTCGATAGTCGATGCATATACGCATTGTCCCATCCTTCTTATTCACAAACAAGACTGGAGCTCCCCATGGAGAAATAATTGGTTAAATCAAACCCTTCTCAAGCGGCTCTTGTAACTGAACTTTCAATCCTTTCAACCCTACCGATGCCATTCGATACGATGCTTTGGATATTGGTTGTGACCCTGGTACTACTTCTTGTTAGTCAAAAGAGTTTAGTTTTATTTTATTATTGTATGAGGGTATTAATGTAATTATTATTTCTCTCCTTCACTAAATAATATATATGGGGTGTGACAGCTCCTACCTAGCCCCGACAACAGTCCCTTCCCAGTACCTGTCGGCACCTCCTATGCCCATATAAGCCAGCCGCACCATCCTATATTTTTCTTGATCTATTTCTCTTCCTTAGAGTTCTCAACGCATACTATTTTGATTGGATTTTAGTCTCTCATTTTTTAGGTCCTTTTATGGCCCATTGATCAGTGATTGACACGACGTCATCCTCTATGGTATTCTAATTTGTGTCGGTGTGCTACTCATTCATTGGTCCCTATTTCTCTTCCTCATACAGTCTTCGTTGCGGGTATCATTTTTTTTGTGTTGATTCATGATGACGGATGGAGATAAATCCAACGTGAATACACAGTTGCTTAAGAATGAACGTGTGATTATTGCATCCACCGATAGCTTGAACGTCAAGCTTGCTACATCCCTTTTCAATGGCCAGAGCTACGTAGCATGGTCCGGATTTGTGATTATGTCCCTAAAGGGAAGAGAGAAGATGGGTTATATCAATGGAAAAATTCAAGCACCTAACACCGAGGATGCCTCATATGACAAGTAGGAGATGGAAAATTCCACTGTCATGACTTGACTTTGCCATTTTATGATTCGAGAGATTGCCGAGGGCTTCTTGGACATGGCGACTACCCAAGATATTTGGGAGACCATGGTCCAAACTTATTCGCGTAAGGGTAATTCAACATAGATTTTTGAATTACGGAGGTCGATTGGTAGATCTAAGCAGGGGGAGAATAGTGTTCTTGCTAAATAGTCATTGTAGTATAATCTAACACAAATTAAACCAAACCCATAGTCGCAAAGACTTAGTTTTATTTCTTAGTTTGTTAATTACCCTTCACATTATAATTGGTTATTAAGTGCCCACCAAGCATTGTTGCATTCCAATCCCTGTGGACTCAACACCCTATTTCCTTTATACTGCGTTTTAATAGGGTTAACCAAGAACTTGATTTTGACAACATCAAAATGGCGTTGTTGCCGGGGATTGGCATTGGCAATAACTGCTTAGTTTCTAATTATCATGCTTTTGCTTTTAATCTTGTTTTCTTTCTTGTTGATTGCCTTTGAAGGAATAGCCTTCAGTTGAGAATTGAAAATCGTCTATAATGTCCAACTCGAGCAATCAAGGTATGACTAATCCCTTTTCTAATCTAAATAATGTTAGTTCGAGTTCGAGTAATAGTGGTAGTGGTTCCTTTTGGTGGCCTCCGCCGTCCCAAGCAAACCCTTACCCGAACGCCCTCTCATTCTCGAATTCTCCAAATTCCCCCATGTATGGTCACCAAGACCTCGATTGGGACACACCCACGGACCGTGCGACTTTCGCCACTGCTAGTGTCAATCCCGATGGATTCCCTCGGGAGCAATACGGAAAACATAACCCCATACCCCCTCCCATTCATCAGGTATATCCACCACATGTGCCACCACTTTTCCAACACCGTTACCCTTCTCCACCCCCTCCCATGGATCAACATTTCGAGAGAACAATCGGGGATTATCTCCAACCCGAGACTGTGTCTTCCCCATCTTGCATAACATTCCTGTACTATGCGGGAGTGTTCTGTTTCAAGCCCTGGATGATCAATCTCTTGCCCAATTTCCATGGACGAGAGAATGAGGATCCCTACAAGCATATTGGGGAGTACGAGGATATATGTGGGATGTTTGAACAACAAAGATGCACACCCGAGCTCATAAGGCTCAAATTGTTCACATTCTCACTCAAAGATAGGGCCAAGGATTAGTTAGTGACTCTTCTTCCAAATTCCATAGGCTTATGGCCGAAACTCTAAAAGCAATTCTATCAGGAGTTTTTCCCCATGCACAAAACACAATCGTTGGTCAAACAAATTCAAATTTTCTCCCAAGGAGAACACGAGACCTTTGCTGAGTGTTGGTTGAGATTCAAAGATCTCCTTAGGAAATGCCTGCACCATGGTTTTGACAAATTCTGTCAAATTTCCATTTGTTATGGGGGGTTACAACCCAATACCAAACAGTTAATCGAGACCATGTATGCCAGAAGTTTCTTGACTCTTGAGGCCGAGCAAGCCGAAGCTCATTTGGAATATGTTTATGAAACTTCTCGCAGTTGGGGTACATCTAACCCCCATGACCGCACTTTGCTGGCCACCGTAGCTCCATTGAATCATAATCTCTATCAAGTGTCAAGTGAGGCCGATGCCATTTTTGAACTCACTAGAAAAGTAGAAGCCTTAGAATCACAAAAGAACAGTATCCCCATCACCCCTCTCTCGATTATTGCCCCGAGCAATCCGTCTCATTGTTACCTTTGTTATGATCCGGAGCACTCAACCAACGAGTGCTCCGCTCTTCCTGTCCTCCAAAAACAAGCCTTGGAACAAGTTTGTGCCCTTGGGATGAACATCAGGCCTAGGTATAATCCTTCCCAAAATGATGCCTACAATCCTCCCGGGAGGTGGAGTGCATCGGGACTTAACTACCATAGTAACAAAGGGATTGTAACTCCCCATATTCCTCAACAACAATACTACCCGCATCAACCATCCTCACCATCTTATGCACCTCCAAATTTTGGTCTGCCCGCACCTCAACCGCAAGGACCACCTTTCGTCCAAAATCAAGGAGCACAACATCCTCCACCACCTTATGTGCCTCATCACAAGAAACACTTTGAAGATCCCAACCATGGCTTGGCCCAAACAATGAGCCAACTTGAGCAGTTCATACAAGCGATACAATCATCGCATGCTCAATCAATGCAAGCTTTACAAGCTTAATTGCCCAATTGCTTCAAAATCAATAAATCGTGGACAAGGGAAAGCTTCATGCACAACCATTCCAAAATTCCAAGGGACATACGAATGGTGGGGCCTCAAATTCTAATGGCCCCATTGAGCACTTAAAAGGAATTACCACTCTTCGAAGTGGTAAGGTCATGGACAACAAGGTCCAAAAGCCTCCCCAAGAACCACCAATTAGCAACAATCCGGTTGGAGAGGAGACCGAACTTAATAGTGGGGACACTTTGATCCCAAATGTGGTCGACTTGGATGGGGACTTCTCTAAAGCCCCTAACTTCATGAACCAAGAATTCTTGAACCCCGCCCCACTATTTCCTCAAAGGCTCAAAAAGAAGGTCGAGAACACCAAAAATAACAAATTTTTGGAATTATTTAACAAAGTTGAAATCAATATTCCCCTTTTAGAGGCAATTAAACAAGTTTCGGCCTATGTCAAATTCCTCAAAGATCTTTGCACTATTAAAAGGAAACTTAATGTTAAAAAGAGTGCCTACATTGCCGCACATCCGAGCTCCGTTATCCTTAACAAAGTTCTTCAAAAATACAAGGACCCCGGTTGTCCTACCATAGCATGTGTGATTGGACAACACCATATTGATAGAGCACTCCTTGATTTGGGTGCTAGTGTGAATCTTCTCCTATATTTGGTGTATGTCCAACTAGGCCTTGGAGTACTTAAGGAGACCCGTGTCACTTTACAAATGGTCGATAGGTCCGTTAAGATGCCACGGGGCATTATAGAAGATATTAAAGTCCAAGTGGGTAATTTCTACTATTCAGTGGACTTTATCGTGCTTGACACGCAACCCGTTGTCAATGAGCGATCACAAATTCCAATTATTTTAATTAATTATAGGAATGGTCTCATGCGCTTAACTTTTGGAGATATGACTGTGGATGTGAACATTTTTTCGCTCTTTAAGCAACCGGATCTTGACGAGGAAAATGGTGATGATATTTAGGAAATCTCCCTTGTTGACTCTTTGGTGCATGATATTTTTTATATTTCTGGTACTACAAGTGCTAATGATTCTTGCACCATTCCTTCTCTTAATCATGCATGTGTACTTGATGATAATATAGCTATTCTTGAACATGCTAAAAAATGCTTAGCTATTGATAACACCATTGTTGAGTATGATCATGAGTTTGGGAGGAAAAAAGATACGAGTGAGAAGGAAGTTGTGGTTGAGGATGATTTAGATGTTGAAGGAGTCCTAGGAGAGGCCATGTGGACCTCTAATTTTGAAAGACTACCTCTAAGGGATACTTTCCCTCTTCCATCCAATGTTGTCACACCAAAACTTAAGCTCAAAACTTTGCCAAGTGAGCTCAAGTATGCCTTTTTGGGAGGGAACGAGAGTTTTTCGTTGGTTGTGTCTTCCCAACTTGACCCTTGTCAAGAAGGAAAATTGATGAAGGTTTTGAAGGAGCACAAAAGTGCTATTGGGTGGTGTATAGCGGACTTCAAGGGAATTTCTCTGAAGATTTGCACCCACAATATTTACATAGAGGATGAAGTCAAGCCTTTACGTCAAATGCAAAGGAAACTCAATCCTAATATGAAAGAAGTGGTGATGACCAAGGTCATCAAGTTGTTGGATATGGGGATAATCTATTCCATTTCTGATAGTGAGTGGGTGAGCCCTACCTAAGTGGTCCTTAAGAAGTCGAGGATCACCGTCATTGAGAATGAGAGTACAGTTGGTTCCCACCAGAGCCACCACGGGGTGGCATGTTTGTATTGATTATAGGAAGTTGAATTCGATCACTAGAAAGGACCATTTCCTTTTGCCCTTCCTTGATCAAGTCCTAGAAAGAGTAGCGGGCCATAAGCACTACTGCTTCCTAGATGGTACTCGGGTTACAATCAAATAAAAATAGCCCCCGAGGACCAAGAAAAAACCACCTTCACTTGTCCCTTTGGCACGTTTGCCTTTCGGACTTTGCAATGCACCGACGACCTTTTCAAAGGTGCATGCTTAGTATCTTCAGTGATATGGTGGAGAAGTTTTGGAAGTCTTCATGGATGACTTCACAGTCTTTGGAAATTCGTTCGATGAATGCCTTGGGAATCTTGAAAAGGTTCTCAAGAGATGTATAGAAAAAAATCTTGTTCTTAACTGCGAGAAGTGCTACTTCATGGTGACACAAGGGATTGTGCTAGGCCACATCGTGTCTAGCGAGGAAATGCAAGTTGACAAAGCCAAAATAAATGTCATTTCCAACCTTTCCCCTCCAAGGAACCTCAAAGACATTAGGTCATTTTTGGGCCACGCGGGCTTCTATCGTAGATTTATAAAGGACTTTAGCGCGATCTCTAGATCGTTGTGCCTCTTCTTAGCTAAGGACGTCCCATTTGAGTGGTCCTAAGATTTCCAAGAGGCATTTGAGAAGCTCAAGGCATTACTCACTTCCGTATTAATTATGCAACCTCCCGATTGGAGTCTTCTATTCGAATTGATGTGCGATGCGAGTGATTACGCCATCGGAGCCGTTTTGGGGCAAAGGAAACACAAAAAGCCCCATGTCATTTACTATGCGAGCCGCACATTAGATAGCGCATAATCTAGCTATTCCACGACGGAGAAAGAGTTGCTCGCCATAGTATTTGCCCTCGAGAAATTCCGGTCATATGTAGTAGGATCGCCGATTACTTGTTTTATCAATCATGCCGCTCTTAAGTTTCTTTTCTCCAAGAAGGATGCTAAAGCGTGACTTATTCGTTGGATCCTACTACTACAAGAATTTGACCTTTCCATCAAAGATAAGAAAGGGGTGGAAAACATTGTCACCGATCATTAGTCACGTTTGACATTTGATCACAATTATATAGACCCCATTCCTATCCAAGAATGATTTCCTGATGAGCAATTGCTCAAGGTCTCTACCCTCCTGTGGTATGCGAACGTGGTGAATTTTCTCGTCACTGGAGAGTTACCTCAAGATTGGTCTACTAAAGACCGAGAGACGCTAATGTTAATGGCACGATCGTTCTTTTATGATGATCCTTATGTTTTCAAATATTGTGCTGATCAAATAGTTAGGCGATGTGTGCCTAATGATAAGATACCGAGTGTATTATCTTTTTGCCATGACCAAGCATGTGGGGGTCATTTCTCTTCACAAAAGACCACATTTAAAATTCTCCATAGTGGTTTTTATCGGCCCACGATCTTAAAAAATGAGCATACCTATTTCAAGGTGTGCCCTCGATGCCAATTACTCGGTAAAGTCACCAAGAGGAACTCCATGCCTCTAAACCCCATTCTTACCATAGAAGTTTTTGATTGTTGGGGGATAGATTTCATGGGTCCTTTCCCTAAATCCAATAGCTTTGAGTACATCTTGGTGGCGGTTGATTACGTCTCCAAGTGGGTGGAGGCCATAGCAACTCGGACCATGACCACAAGGTGGTTTTGAAATTTTTAAAAGAACATATCTTATCATGGTTCGGGACTCCCAAAATTTTGATTAGCGATCAATAAGTGCACTTTTGCAACTCCCCATTTGCTCGGTTAATGGAACAATATGGCATCACCCATAAGGTTTCCACCACATATCACCCGCAAACGAATGGCCAAGCCAAATTGGCTAATCGCGAAATTAAGGGAATTCTAGAGAAGATGGTCGATCCGTCGAAAAAGGATTAGTCTTCTAGACTAACTGATGCGCTTTGGGCGTATAGGACGGCCTATAAGACAAATTTAGGTATATCCCCCTACCTGCTAGTTTACGGGAAAGCATGTCACTTACCCGTCGAGCTTGAGCACTGTGCTTATTGGGCCATTAAGAAGCTCAACTTCGATGTGGATGAGAGTGGTGAGAGGAGAAAGCTTCAACTCGATGAGTTGTACGAAATTCAGGGAGAACTCTACGAAAGTTCTAAAGCTTACAAAGCACGTGTCAAAGCTTTTCACGATAAACAGATTGGCCGAAAACAATTCGTTGTCGGTAACAAAGTTCTATTGTACGATTCACGGCTCCACATTTTCCCGGGTAAGTTGCAATCCTGTTGGATTGGACCTTACATGGTACATAAAGTTTATCCCCACGGAGCCGTGGAAATCAAAGATCCCAAGGATGAGACCATTTCTAAGGTCAATGGGCAACGACTTAAACCATTTTGTGAAGGTTTTAACACCGAGTTGGTGTCAATTCCTTTAGAAGACCCCAATGTTGGGGTAGAGTAAGCTCTCGTGAGCTATACTCCTTTTTTTTGTATGCCCAATGTTACATTCTTGGCATAATTTTTTTGTTCTTGGTCATGTCCATTGCATCCATATTGATCATCTTTCACTTCATAAAGGTTTTCAAAGTTTAAAATTGAGGAGGCAAAGGGGCGAATTGATCCAGGTTCTTGGGGGATCGATCCACGAGTTTCTGGGGAAGTTATTGAGCAATTTGAAAAAAGGCGGATCGATCTGGCCCTTTGAGCAGATCGATCCGTGAATTTGGGGAGCACATTGCTTTAAAATTTTCAAAATGGATCGATCTGGCAATATGAGCGGATCAATCCAGATTATTGAGAAGAGATTCTACGAGAGTTTGTGTTAAATGGATCGATCCGTCCCTTTGAGCGGATTGATCCACATTTTTGAAAGGACACACTGCTTCCAAATTTCTAAAATGGATCGATCCGACGTTACGAGCGGATCGATCCCCGTTTTTGAAAAGGCATCCTAAAACCGTTTTAAAATAACGGATCGATCCGGCCTCTTTGCGGATTGATCCGCGGGGGGGAGGAGGGGGGGGGGGGGGGGGAAGAAACGGTTTAAATTTTGGGAAACCTCTCATTTCTCTCAAAATTTTTCCAGTTCTCTCTCAAACTCTCTCAAGAGCTATTGCCCAAAACTTCTCCAAATCAACCCTTGTGCTCATCCATTTTCAATATCTTCAATTTCATCCGTCCAAGGTACAATTTTAACAACTCTCATCGATTGTTTTTCATGATTTGATTGTGATTGCTCCCTAGGTTGTTTTTTTCCCCATTGCTCACTATTTCAAAAATTTCAACTTTAGGGCTTGATTTCTCATCCATTTCTTTATATTTTTGGTTGATTCTCAAGTATATTGAATGTTCTTCATGCTCAAGCCACATTGTGACTTGTTTGGGATAGATCCATGCATCAAATCTTGTTAAACAGTGAGAGTACCCAATTTGTTCATAAGGTGTTCGGTAGAAGGCCGCAATGAAATTTCCTCGGGCATTCTTCAAATCCATACGTGCATCTTTATCGTTTTCGCGTGCATTGTTCATATTTCCTCATTTCATATGCATGTTTCAATTCTCACGTGTGATTGTCATCATTGATTTCTTGGCCTTTGGCACGTTGCACGTACACCATGCCCTGCCACGCACGTGCGCATCGACCGTGCACGTGCGCTTGCAACCGTTTCACGTGCATTTTGTTCATGACCCGTGCATAACTCCTTAATGGGCGTTCCACTCATTTAGCCGAACTTTCACATCCACGAGACGTCCGTGCACGTACCCTTGGTGTTAACATGACCCCGTGCTTGAGCATTTTACATTTTGAGCGTATTGTCTATTGTCTTATTTGGTATGCTTGCTCCTTACATTTTTTAGGAATAATGGTGAATCCACTTAAATATAACCAGACCGGGTGCACCCCAGCTCGTGGCTATGAGAGATTCCGGTCTAAGACAGAGAAAAAGTGGTTTGAGAGTTACTTTAAAACTAAGAAATCCATCCTCCCCGAGTGACCCATTGCTATTTTTGATTTTCCTGTCGATGTGGCCTAGATCTTTAGAGACCGCTGAATGCTCCCCCAGTTGGAGCATTCGGGCGAATACAATGAGACGTGGGTTCGAATTTTCTTTGCAAGCCTCATCACCATCGGCCTCTGCACCTTCGAGTCATATGTTCGAGGTGTACGCATCCAGGTCACCCCGGCATCTTTAGCCATGTTTATGGGGGTCCCTCACGTGGAAAACCCCGAGCCTTACCTTGATGATTTGGACCGGAGGCCTGACCTTGATTTTCTTTGTTAGGGTTAGCTTTTTATATTATTGGGATTTTAGGTTTGTAAACACTCTCTCTCTCTAATCTCCTCATCTCTCTCCCCCATCACTCCTCATCTACCCACTTTTACTTTCATTTAGTGTTAAAGAGAGAAGAGTGTGAGTGTATTGAATACTTGGAAGCTTTTGGTTGAAGAATATCTTGGAATTTTTATGGCATTTATATGGATTTCTCTAGTTGGTATACTTTCTCTTCTCCTTGCTTTAATATTAATGTCATTGTAGTTATGAGTAGCTAAATCATATAGAATGGGGATCATAAATTCACCATTGGACCCTTGTGTGCTTTAATGTAGAATTTTCCTGTGTTGTAGCATTTATAGAGTTCATGTGAGTAAGGCTTAATTTTCTAGGACCCCACCAACAATGTCAAGTGTTATAGGTTGTAAAATCCTTTGATTTCAAACCTAGCCTCATGTATTTCATTGAAACCTCTATTTAGCATGTAGGTTGATTACCACATGTTTGATGGTTTGTCTCAATATAATTTTCTACTCTAGAAGATGCTACAAGCATGGACTCCATGTGTTGTTTGGTCCAAGGTGGGGGAATGCTCCCCAACCTCGATTTCTCCATTTACAAAACCCCCAATTTTCAATTAAACTTAGCTTTGTTCAAAGTTCCTTCCCATTTGCTAAATAGTCATTGTAATATAATCTAACACAAATTGAACCAAACCCATAGTCGCAAAGACTCTATTTTATTTCTTAGTTTGTTAATTACCCTTCGCATTATAATTAGTCATTAAGTTCCCACTAAAATTATTGCATTCCAATCCCTGTGGACTCGACACCCTATTTCCTTTATACTACGTTTTAATAGGGTTAAACAAGAACTTGATTTTGACAAAATCATCAAGCTCTTCCGATTTGTTTTCTATATACACTCCTCATTCAGATCAAGACAAAGTTCGTATTGCAGATGGCACATTTTCTTCTGTTACAGGGAAGGGTGTCATTCATGCCACTCCCTCATTGCCTCTGTCATCGGTTCTACATGTTCCTAGTTTTACTTCTAATCTGTTATATTAGTCATACAACACATGATTTGAACTGCAGTGTAACATTTTTCCCCTCTTACTGTGTTTTTCAGGACCTTACCACAAGGAGGACGATTGGTAGTGGTAAAGTGGAGATGGCCTTTACCTTCTGGATGGAGGAAGCAAAGGAGCTCATCATACTACTAGTTCTGAGAATAAGTCGGATGACATTTGGTTATTACATAAGAGATTAGGACATCCTTCCTTCCATTTACTTAAACACAATTTTCTTCTTTAGTTAATAAACCTATTTCTGAGTTTTATTGTGAATCTTGTGAACTTGGAAACATCATCGGACATCTTTTGCTCCGACTAGTTCTTTTTTCTTTAATTCATTCTGATGTATGGGGTCCTTCTCGTATCAATTCTTTAAAAAGGTCATCGTTGGTTTGTGAGTTTTATTGATGATTATTCACGCACTACGTGGCTTTATCTTATGAAGGAGAAGCGTGAAGTGTTTTCTATCTTCAAATCCTTCTATTAGATGATTTTAACTCAATTTGGAATTGGTATAAAAATTTTACGTTCTGATCAAGGAGGTGAATATATTGATTCAGGTCTAGGTGAATTTTTTACATCCAAGGGTATTTTACATCAAACATCTTGCACCGATACTCCACAATAGAATGGGTTAGGGGAATGCAAGAATTGTCATTTGCTTAATGTTGCTCGCTCCTTGATGTTCATAGTATAACACCCACATTTGTGTTATTACTTTTGCATTTCATTGTCATGCATGATAATGTGATGTGGCGTGTCTTATGACACATGTTTGGGTGAGTTTTGACTCACGAGTTGATTTGGGTGTCTGTATTAGAGAACCCTCTGAGACTGTAGTGATTGAGTGTTGTGATGTTTTGACATCTCTCCGAGTATGAGATGGTTATTGTGGAGCACTTTAAATGTTTATCTGAAAATAAATATTTACCTGTGTATTTCAATATCTGTATTATTTTCTGGCTTAGAATATATTTCTATTGTTAGTTTTAGTATCCTGGTGAGAACGAATTAACACGCTATTAATTTGGTAGGCTAATTAGCAACTTTGGAAACGTCATGTAGAAATTCGCGTTTTAGCGACCAAACGAAACTTAGTCGAAAACTTTTATAATTTTGAGTTTTCACTCGTAAAGCTATGAATAAGCTGTATAGAAAGTTTCAGAGACTGATTAGGAGTTTTGAAAACTCGTGGGAAGGTAAACGTAATTCCCGAGAGTTTTGCCTATATATAGATAGAGATGGTTGAGATATTTTCATAAGTTCTTAACCTAAAATTCCAAAAAGGGGGCTAGAGGGAGATTTTGGAGCTTAGAGCTTTGCGACGCCAAACGACGACCTTCCGTCAGTCTGCTTTCTCCCAGATTTCATATTTGAGCTCCTCGAGGTAAGAGCTTCATTTTGATATACATTAGGGCTTGTTTGGCCAAGTTTTCCGAAAAGTTATTTTCTAGAATTTTTCATAAAAGTTGATAAATGGAACTTTGATCCATAGGAATTGTACTAGATGGACTTCTGCACGTTCTTTGTGCACGGGTTTTCTTTGGATCGTATTTTTAAGCGCGTAAATCGGAGGTGAGTGATTCAACTATGTTTTTGGAATGATTTCTTGACATGTATTCATGTTTTGTGTGAATAGCATGTATTAATTCTTAGAGATATATTGTGTAGTTTATATTGGGCATTTATATTGATAAGTAGGCTCAATAGCACGGTGATATGTTTTGATTACCGCGAGTATGGTGATATGTATTTGAGCATGTTAAGTTGCTTATTTGGGTCAAAAGGAGCACGTGGTCACTGTGCCATTTTGTGGAGCCGATATAGGCATTAAGGTCGCACGATTGAAGAGAAGAATCGTGGGTCTTACCCTTTCGCGTGGACTTATTGGCGAGGAGTCACGGATTGGGAGTATGGACGGGCACGTGAGTCTCCGGCGACTAGTATGAATTGTAGAGATGTGAATGCGGGCATGTTTATCATTCATGTGCATATGTTGATTTATTCACTAAGCTTTAGCTTAAACAAATCGAATATCTGTGGTTATTCAAATAACCATTTCAGGTGTTAATGCTGGCGAGGAATCGGAGAAGTGAGTACGTGGGTTGGGAGTTCTTTGAGAAGGCAACTTGAATGTTAACTTTGTAGTTTTGGGGCAATAGGATGTTGTAATAAGAATTTTTATCGTTTTAACTTATGTTTAACTTCGTATGATAGAATGGATTTTAAACCGTTGTAATAGTTAGTGACATGTTGTAATCCTGCTTTAGAAATGTTTTAATACAGCTAGGATTACTTTAGATTGAGTTTGGTTTGAGTGGTTGATCCTTAGTGAAAGTTAGGAAGCTTTTAAAACTTGAAATTCTGCAGATTGGGCTGCTGCCAGGGAAGCAGTCGACGGGGCAGTGCAGTGTAGCTACTGCTTCTTAATATGGTAAAAGCAGTCGACAGGGCAGTCGACGGGACAGTGCAGTTTAGCTACTGCTTCTTATTATGGCAAAAGCAGTCGATTGGGCCATGCCTCAGTCGACTGGACCTCTGAAGGTTAATGTGTTCATTTTGTTTCTGCTTGCTTCAGTCGACTGAGGTCCCGACCCAGTCGACTGAACCTCTGGTTTTAAAATGTGTTTTATTTTTTCGCTGCGTGTGTTCTTCAAACAAATCTTTTGGGAACGTTAATGAATTGGTTTAGCCTCGGTGGCGTGCCACGGGCTTCGGTTCCGCTATTGTGGGACCGGGCTGTGACACATAGCTAATGCCCCTAAGCCATATTGGGGTGATGCTGTCTTAATAGCAGCTTATCTGATTAATAGACTTCCTACCCAGGTCCTCAGTAAAAAAACACCAACTAATATTCTGATTCATCCTTCTTCCAATTTTTCTATTCCTCCTCGGGTCTTTGGTTGTGTGTGTTTTGTCCATAATAGCTCTCCTTCTAAGGGGAAGCTTGATCCTAGGGCCATTAAATGTGTATTTCTTGGGTACTCTCCTACTCAAAAGGGGTACAAGTATTATAATCCTGATACTAGAAAGTGGAATGTGTCTATGGATGTCACTTTCCATGAATCTATATCCTTCTTCACATCTTCCATAGTACCTCTTCAGGGGGAGAAGGAAAATGAAGAGACTCTAGGACATATCTTTCATGTCTTACCTGAAATTTCTAGTGAGGAGAAAGCTAATGATGAACCCATATTGTTAGGAGTGGAAGAAGAGGAAGAAGAACCAATAAACCCCCAGACAAAATGAGGTTAATGAAGGTGCAGCAGAGCATGTTACTTCGAAGGAAAAAAAATTGTTAGTGTACTCTGAAGGCACATGGAGTAAGAACAATGGTAAGGAGGTAGAGGCCAGTACTCTTATTCCTCCATTGCCATCTTCTCCAACTGGTGATGTCTCTGATATTTCCCTAGGCAACACTGAAAATTCATTTTCTCTAGAGTCTGATGATCTTGATGTTCCTATTGCTGTTAGAAAGGGTGTTAGATCTTGTACTCAACACCCTATATCTAACTTTGTGTCTTATTCTCACTTGTCTCCTACTTATCGTTCCTTCCTTTTGAATATTGCCTCCGTTTCTGTTCCTAATCATGTCCAGGATGCTCTCGGAGATCCCAAGTGGAAACATGTCATGGATGAAGAGATGAACGCTCTCCATAAAAGTGGCACGTGGGAGTTGACTAAGTTACCTATGGGCAAGAGAATAGTGGGGTGCAAGTGGGTGTATGCAGTAAAGCATAGAGCTGATGGTTCCATTGAAAGGTTTAAAGCTCATCTTGTTGTCAAGGGTTTCACTCAGACATATGGAGTGGATTATCAGGAGACCTTTGCTCCAGTTGCGAAGATGAACTCTATCAGAGTCCTTTTATCTCTTGTAGCCAACTGTGATTGGTCTCTTCATTAATTCAATGTGAAGAATGCATTCCTACATAGTAATTTAGAGGAAGAAGTGTACATGGATATTCCCCCTGGATATGAAAACTCAGAGATAGAAGGTAAAGTATGTAGGCTCAAGAAGTCGTTGTATGGCCTAAAGCAGTCACCAAAAGCATGGTTTGAGAGATTTACACATGCTCTGTATAGATATGGGTTCAAACAAAGTCAAGTCGATCATACATTATTTATCAAACACTCCTTGCATGGTAAGACTACTGCACTGATTGTGTATGTGGATGACATTATCCTTACAGGTGATGACGTGGAGGAAATACAGTGATTAAAAGATTACATGGCAAAAGAGTTTGAAATAAAAGATCTGGGAGAGCTAAAGTATTTTCTGGGAATTGAAGTGGCCAGGTCTAAGCATGGAATATTCATCGCTTAGAGAAAGAATGTACTAGATCTCTTGAGTGAAACTAGGATGCTTGGAAGTAGAGCATGTGATATACTTGTTGAACCAAATCAGAAATTGAGTGATGATAAAAGTGGGAAGATGGTAGACAGGGGGAGATATCAGCGTCTAGTAGGAAAACTTATCTATCTATCTCATACACGTCTTGATATTTCATTTGATGTAGGTATGGTTAGTCAGTTTATGCACGCACCTTATGAGAGACACTTAGATGCGGTTAACAGGATATTGAGATACCTTAAGTCAGCTCCTGTCAAGGGTTTATTTTTTGGGAGGCATGACCATTTCAGAATAGAAGCATACATTGATGTGGATTGGGCTGGTTCTGTGACAAACAGAAGATCTACTTCAGGGTACTGTACTTTCGTGGGAGGTAACCTTGTTATGTGGAGAAGTAAGAAGCAAAGTGTTGTGGCTCAGTCTAGTGCAGAGGCCGAATTTAGAGAAATGGCTCAAGGTGTGTGTGAACTCCTGTTGTTAAAATTGCTATTGAAAGACATGAAAGTGGAAATTAGTGATTCAATGAAGTTGTACTATGATAGTAAGTCAGCTATTAGTATAGCACACAATCCGGTCCAACATTACAGAACAAAACATATTGAGATCGACAGACACTTCATTAAAGAGAATCTTGATAATGGAACAATTTGCACTCCTTTTGTGAAGAGTAGTAATCAATTTGCCGATGTTCTTACTAAAGGAGTTGGAGTTAAACCGTTTCATAATATGCTTGGCAAGCTGGGATTGAGAGATATCTTTTCACCAGATTAAGGGGGAGTGTTAGTTAAAAGAGTTTAGTTTTATTTTATTATTGTATGAGGGCTTTAATGTAATTATTATTTCTCTCCTTCACTGGATAATATATATGGGGTGTGACTAATTGTCCACCCTATGTTTGGTATAATCTCATTATTAACACTTCTATAGTGAATTCAAGCTCTCTTTCAATCAATACGTCAGGTAACTCATCGAGAAAAACATTTGAAGAATTCTCGAACTACTGGAATGCCTTCTACTAATGGTCCAAGAACTCGTGTACCAACAATCGAACATAAGAAACCCGAATAACCTTTCTTCAACATCTTACTTGCTTGAATCTTCCATATCAAGTACGGCGGTACGGTCACACCCTTACTCTGAAAAGTAAACTCTTCTTGACTTGACGGATGGAAATTTACCCGTTTCTACTCACAATCAATTCTAGCTTGATTGACCAACAACTAATCTATGCCCAAGATAACATCAAAGTAATTTACTATCAATGGAATCAAATCGACACTCAAGACCTTATCACCTATCTTGATCTCACATGACTTGAATACAGAAGAAGTTATTAAAGGTTCGTTAATTGGCAATGATATGCACAAATTATATCCTAACGGTTCGAACTTAATATTTAAATGTTTAACAAAATCACAGGACACAAATGAATGTGTTGTACCAGAATCCATGAGTATACGTGTAGGATACGAACAAATAGGAAGAATACCTGATACGACCGTATCATTCGTATTCCCTGGCCTAAGCTAGAAATATCACCCTTGTTGTTGCGCTACTTCTTTCCTTTATCCACCCTAGGTTCTGTCCTTGACCCGCTTGGCACACTTGACGCTCCGCTACTTATTCCCGGTTGTCTCTTACTCGGACAATTATTCACTATATGCCCCGGTTGTCCACACTCGAAACATTTTCCTCTCATCTCCGGGTTGTAGCTCTTGGTGTTCGAGGTTGTATTCAGTGTAGTCACATTTGCGTTCAAAGGACAATTCCTGGATATGTGCCCTAGTTGCTTACAAAGATAATAGGTACTCAATAAATAGCAAGCCCCTTTGTGTCATGTGTTACATGTTGTGCACAACGGTCTCAAGTCTCCGACGAACGTACTCCTTCCTTGGTTACCCATATATGATCCCGAACTTTGCGTGAATGTCTTCTTAGCATTCCCCTGACCCTTGCTACTATTGTCATTTGCTCTCTTTCCTTGTTACCCTTTTCGATACTGATTGACACTTTTTTGAGCTATGCGATCGGCTTTCTCAACTAGAGAAACGGTCGAGTGTTGCAACATATCAACACAACTACATATATTCTCTCTAAGCCCTTCCTCAAACTTACGAGCTTATCCTCATCAGTCGGAATGGTAGTTTTCTCAAAACGCAACAAAGTATTATACCGGGAAATGTACTCACTCACAATCATGTCCCCCTGGACTAAACTCGCAAACTCCTAACGTTTCTGGGTATAAGCTGATCTTGGAAAGAAATGCTTGTTGAATTCATCCTTAAATGCTTCCCACGTAATTGACTTCCTTTGTTCGAGTACATTATTCCACTAATCTAATGCTTCGCCCATCAGTGTATTCAATGCGCAAAGAATTTTCTCCTCATCAGTACATATCACAGTACGGAAATGTCTTTCCATGTCCATCATCCAATGATCGGCCAAGTCTATGTCAACTTGTCCATGGTACAAAGTTGATTTTTGCTTATGGAATTGTTCCACGATATTGTGTGTTGAGATCACGGTACTGGTGGTGCATTAATGTAACGAACTTCAACCGGTGGGACCTGAACGTTCATCTGATCTTGTTCACTTACAGCTTGAACAAAACTTTCTACCATATTCACTATTTGATCCATACGCAGGTGTGGTGACAGTTCTCTTATCGGCTCAGTCATGATGTCTCACGTATTCACCCTGTTGAATATAATGCATAATGACCATGCATACTATACCTCAACATATATATATATGCACAATTCGTCATCACAGACAAAAGATGCAAAGATATGAAGCATTCTACAATGATAACAATATTATCGTCTCAATCATACACTCCACTCGACGTCACTCAACATACATCATCACTCGTTTTCAAGGCTCTAAACTTAAGCTTTGATACCACTAAATGTCACAGCCCGGTCCCACAATAGTAGAACCAGAGCCTGTGGCACTCCACTGAGGCTCTTCTTATGTAGTTAAAAGTTGTAGCAGCGGAAAAAGAACTTTAAAGATAACAATGAGAATTCTCTCCTTTGAAAAGATACACATGAAGTTCGTAAAATCCGTATAAATTTAAAAACGTAATTATATTTTGAAACAAATGAATTTATATGCAAAGGGGTCCCAAAAGGTGCCCTAAGAACTAATCAAAATATTTAAATAATTTTCGGAAGGGGTATAAAAAGTTTTCATGCAGGGGGTATTTCGACCGATCGAGATGCCCCGTTCGACCGGTCGGATGACCCCTCGGCAATAATCCTTCACAGCAGAGGACACTTCGACCGGTCGAATGACCCCCTGAAAGCAATCCTTTTGTCAAGCCCCGAAGTACCAAAAATAGGGAAAAATAAATTTCCTTTATAGGTTCGTAGACACGTGACTGGTTGTGAGTGTCACCTGATTGTCCAAACATGCTTATAACAATAATGTGATATGGGAAAGTGACTAAGTTCAGCGGAAGCAGAAATTTAAAACATCCAAGTCTTACATCAGTAGTATATTACAGGCCAAAAAGATATCCAAAAGATACATATTACAAGACCAGCTAAACTATTACATCACTAACATAATAGTAACAGAACTATAACAAAAGAAAAGCTCCAAAGTCTTCAACTAGCGAAACCGTAGCCTTCCTCGTAGTAATGTTCACCAGCATAGTCTTCAGTAGTAAAGTCAGCATCTTGATAACAGTTGGCTCCGTCTGGACCTGCAAAGGCTGGACGTGGAAGGTCCAGTGGCATGAAAAGCCGTTAGCGGTTAAGCTAAGTGAGGGCCCCCTTAAGGTTACCACCACTTAAGGTAAGTTATTCTTCATCTCTTCTTATTTCTCGAAACCATATCTCGTTCATCATTTCTTATTCTTGATACTATGTCTTGTTCGTCTTTTCTTATTCTCAAAACCATGTCTTATTTAAACCCAATCATTCCTTTTGAAACTTAACCCAGAACTGAACTGACCAATGACATTGACTGAAAGAAGACTTAACTACAAACGCATTTACTGGTCAAGGAAGTACAACACTCAACAATGAATAGTTAACTGTCGCCCAACTGGCACTCAAACTGTCGCCCAAATGGCATAAGTGTGCGGGACATTAACAATCTCTTGGTCGAACACGTCATGCCGATCCTCAGGTCGCCCGCACGTTACCGAACACGTCATGCCGATCCTCAGACCAAGGGTACGGGAAATTAATAATCACTTGGACGAACACGTCATGCCGATCCTCAGGTCACCCGTACATAACCGAACACGTCATGCCGATCCTCAGTCCAAGGGTGCGGAAAAATAATCAACCACTTGATCGAACACATCACGACGATCCTCAGGTCATCCGCACTTAACCGAACACGTCATGCCGATCCTCGGATCAAGGAACAAAACATAACTCACCAATCGACACCATGGAATTACCGAAAGACCAATTTTGCAAGAAATATCCAAACACGACACGAAAGTTCACGAATCAACTTTGACCGGTAGTCACACGACTAGAAACGAGGCCCAAAGTCCCTTATTCGCATTAAATCTGTTATCGAAGGTTTTATCATTATTTTACGCGTTCGCACGTTTCGTAGTTTAGTTCATTAATATCATCCATTTATAACCGTTAATATTTCGCTATACGTCCGACATTCCGTTTTCCTCTCAATATACTTACGATGGAAACTTTCCTGATCACTTATCAACGCAATAATCGTGCCATACAATATATTTATAGTTTGGGTATGAACTTTCAACGGTCATTAGACTATATTCATAACAATAGAAAACATAGCACGTAGCTCATGGATTTATAACGTGAATTTAATACCAATAAACACATAGATGAAACCCTTAACATACTCATCTACGCGATAGCACTACCATAGCACGAGATTTTCATAACAACACATGTACCGGAAAACTAGCATCAACAATCAACACCATGCATAAACAAAACATTATACAAAAAGTTGTACAATCTCCCAAGATACATTTTCACTGTGTTGACTGAATTAACATGATTTATTTGGGCATGATAAATTGCTTTGTAGATCAAACTCAAAACTAAAACATTGTATATAATAGGAATATCTTCATGTACACAAAAATCTAGCTTCAATTACATTTTTGAGCTACTCAAAATATTTATTTTACAAGACATTTCTTATATCTCGGACTGTTCTATCCCAGATTTATAACACTGCATTGTACGTGAATTTCACCTATGAAGGAGTGGTTTTTAGACTGAGCTATAGAAGGGTTATTTGTATATAAATGAGTTATATTTCTTCACAAAAAAACCTAGCTTCATTCTCATTTTTGAGCGGCACAAAACATTCATTTTACTAAACTATGTTCTGCTGAAAGTTTCAGTTTCTCAGATTTATAACACTTCGTTGTACATGCATTTCACCCATGAAGGAATGATTTCTAGACTGAGCTATATGAGAGTTATTTGTAGATATATAAGTTATCTTTTACCACAAAAAAACCTAGCTTAATTTGGATTTTTGAGCTGGACAAAACATTCATTTTACTAAACTATGTTCTGCTGAGAGTTTCAGTTTCTCAGATTTATGGATTTGTCTTGCATGTCATGAAAACTTCAACACAACAACATCAAACTTCTACTAAACATTAGTACATATTATATGTGTTCTAAATTGAGTTAGATTACTCACAATTACTCACAATTTACTCACCAAAGCTTGAAATTAAGCTTGATGTTGTTCTTGAGCTTGATGGAGCTTGAACTCAACTTTAGATGGTGTCACCTTCTTCTTCTCCTTGTTTTTCTTCTATATCTCCATGGGATTTATAACTCCCAGCTCTCTATCTTATCTTATGTGCAGATTATGAAGACAAGAGTGTCAAATGTGTGTGTGTATGTATGTAGGTGTGCTTTATATAGGAGAGATGCATGTGCTAGGTGTCATGGAGCATGTGTACATGTGTCCAAGAGGGTGGCATGTGGTTGCCACATGGCCGGCCATGTGGGCCCATCTCGGGTTGTGTGCCACTTCCTTGGTTTACGTGCATAAGTTCCTCGATATGCGTGTCAGTCTCAAATTACGTGCAAGCTGGTAATATTTCTAATGTCCGGGTCCGGGTACGGGACTAAGTTAAATCTTATTATAGTTGAGTCGGTATGGTTACTACAGTCTATATGGTAATACTACAACACGTCCATACCGTCACGTAATTAAAATAAAAATATAATAATATAGTGGGTCCAATACAGAAATTAGAAAAAGCTGATATTATAATGACAGAAAATTACAGGTGTTACACCTTCTTGCACTAGGATATTGTCTAAGGTCAAGCGACCCTTGCGATCGTTAACTACCTCAACATTAAATCAAGACATGAAGTCAACAAGTAAAACATTTCAAACGTGAACTCCAGATTTAGATTCATAATAACTTAACCAACTCATTCCATGTTTTCCAAGTCAATACAAAACGTAGTCTAGCTACTCAAGAGTAATTCCTTTCAATACTTGGAACTAAAATAAAACATATACAAGGCTATTATCCATTTCTATTACTAGTTCCTTAACGAAACAAGTGAAATAAATGATTCGATTACAAAACTACGAGATAAGTATCTATAAGTCGCCTTCTAAAGTGAACTCCTGACATCTCGTAATCACTTTTCCAATTCCTCGCCGGCATTAACACCTGAAATGGTTATGTGAATAATCACATATATTTGATTTGTTTAAGCTAATGCTTAGTGAATAAAACACCAATGCACATGAATCAAAAAACATGCTCGCATTCACATCTCTACATTTCATACTAGTCTCCGGAGTCTCACGTGTACGATCCACACTCCTAATCCGCGACTCCTTGCTAGTCCACGCGAAAAGGTAAATACCCACGTTCCTTTTCTTCAAACATGCGGCCTTATGCCTGTAACGGCTCCACAACGATGGCTTGATACACGCACTCCTTTGACCCAAATAATAACTCAGCATGCTCAAATACATTTCATCGTGCTCTCAACATAAACAAAACATTTCAACGTATAATTGGGTCTATTTATCGATATAGACACCAAATATGAACTACACAATATATAGCTATGAACTAACACATGTTTTTCATACAGAATATGAATACATGTCAAGAAATCATTTCCAAACACATAGTTGAATCACTCGGCTCCTATTTATGCTTCTAAAATACGATCCAAAGAAAACCCGAGTACAAAGAACATGCAGTAATCCTTTTAGTACGATTCTTATCGATCAGAATTTCAATTATCAACTTTTTAGGAAATTTTTAGAAAAAGAGTTTTTGGAAAACTTAGCCAAACAAGGTCTAACGGATATCAAAATGAAACCCTTACCTCAACGAGTTCGAATATGAAATCTCGGGAAAAACAAACGGACAGAAGGTTGTCGATTTGTGCCGAAAAACTCTAAGCAACCAAATCCCCCCTTTTGGCCTCCTCTTTAATTTTAGGTTAAAACTTATAAATGAAAACATCCTACAACTTTCTATATATAGGCATGACTCTCGGGAATTACATTTACCTCCCCACAAGTTTTCAACACTCCTAATCAGTCTCTGGAACTTTCTACACAGCTAATTCATGTAGGGGTGGGCAAATAGTTCAGTTAACCGAAATTCGAACCGAACCGAACTAAAATTTTCATTTCAGTTCAGTTAATTCAGTTAAAAATTTCAGTTCAGTTTCAAACCGAACTATATATTTTTTTTTCAGTTCGGTTTTCAGTTCCACTCTCCTAAACCGAACCGAACCGAAAAACCGATTTTTTTTTTTGTTTATATATTATTAATATTTATTTATACACAACTATATATATTACAAAAATATAAGTATAATATATATAAGTAAATATAAACATATGTTTTCTTTGTAATATGAAAGAAAATGGGACAAGAAACATATAAAAAAGTTGTGAAAATGAAAAAAAAAAAAGAAAAGAAAGTATAGTTTTTTCAAAATTCGGTTAACCGAATTTTCAAACCGAACCGAATTGACCAAAACCGAACCGAACCGAACCGAAATATAATTTAGTTCAGTTTCAGTTCTCATTTCTCCAAACTGAACCGAACAAAACCGAACCGAATTTCTCCAAACCGAACCGAACCGACCGAATGCCCACCCCTAAATTCATGGCTTCACGAGGGAAAACTAAAAATTATAAAGGTTTTCGCCTAAGTTCCGTTTGATTGGTAAAACGCCAACTCTGCAAGATTTTACGAAATTGCTAATTAGCCTACAAATTATGTAGCTTGTTAATTCGTCCTCACCAGGATACTAAAGTTAACAACAGAAATATATTCTAAACTAGAATATAATATAGATAGTGAAATACACAGGTAAATATTTATTTTCAGATAAATATTTAAGGTATTCCACAATGAACGTCTCATACTCAAAGAAACTTCACAACAACACAACACTCATTTAACACTGCCTCAAAGGGTTCTCTTACACGGACACCCAAATCGACTTGTGAGTCAAAACTTACTCACATATGTGCCAAAATGCACAACACGTCACATTATCATGCATGATAATGCAATGAAATACAATAACACAATTATGGGTGATATACGTAGCGAAGAATTCCATGATTTGAAAAAGAAGATTACACAAAATGAATTAAAGCTCTTAATCTGGGAATACTCCAAGAGTCACAACACAAAATTCCCCTCTATCTCTCTCTATATATATTTATGAGTATCTCTCACACTCAAAAATGTCCTCTAGGGTCTCTTTTTAAAGGCCCAAGACTTCCAAAATCTTTTAGGAAACTTTCAGCCCTTTCCTCTAAACGAATTTTAAAAATTGTTCCGCGCGACCTTGCCACTTGAAATCTCTGAAATCTCACCTGTTTGTAATGTCGCTTGAGCAACCGGCTCACTCGGGCCCACTTACCAAAAAAACAAGCCATAATCAATAGAAATTTATTTTAGCATATTTATAAGATTACTTTAATAATATCATCTTTTATTGAGGTGGCACGAGACTTTTTTCCATTATAAATTGATCATTTTTCCCTAAAAAAAATTTCTATAATATTAATAGTTAAATACGTATTTACTTCAGAGATAAAGAGAGAGGCGGGGTGTAGAAATGCAAATTATATTAAAAATGAAAAAAGTTTCTAAATTTTAGAAAGTTGTGAAAAGTAAAAACAATTGTGGACCCTTAGATGATAACACAAATCAAAGATGTAAAGTGTTCTATTAAGGTCATATATATATATATATAATGTGTTCTATTAAGGTTAAGTGTTCTATTAAGGTCATATATATATATATACTAGTTGGAGCCCTGCGCGTTGCGTAGGGAATTTAATTGTGCCGCTTCATGTGGTTAAGTGGTTGTTAAAAGTGTATAATAAGATGTTAAAACAGTTAAATAGGATACTGTAAATGTAACTATTTAATCTAAAACTCTTCTCACGGAAGAAGTTAATAATTCTGACTATCTTATAAATGAGTAGTAAATGTACCTAATAAAGCGCCACTAAAAATATATGACACAAGTAGGATATTTCCTCTAAAAAAAGGCCATGAATGTGTTTGTAGGCCTTAATTGATATTCGAATACAATCTATAAATCCTGAATTTGAGGGAAGAAGTTGACCAAGATGTAAATATTAGTGACCAATTCATAATAGCTACTAAAATAGCCACTTTATTTGACATTTTAAATATTCCAGAACATAAGTAGTAGAGAAGAAGTTGACCAAAATGTGAAATTAGTGACCAATTCCTAAATAGCTACTAAAATAGTCACTTTTTAAAACTTTTTTAAAGTGAATAATAAATATCCCAAAACTTGCTGACCTAAATGCAATTACACATATTACAATATATGAATCCTAAATTTGAGAGAAGAAGTTGAGCAAATTGTAAATATTAGTGACCAATTCCTAAATAACCACTAAAATAGCCACTTTTTTATAAAATTTTTATGAAGTGAATAATAAATATCCCAAAAAATATTGACCCAAATGTAATTAGACACAAATTGTTGATTGAAACCTCATTTGAGAGAAGAAGTTGACCAAATTATAAATATTACTGATCAATTCCTAAGTAGGCACCAAAATAGCCACTTTTGTTGACTTTTTTTTAAGTCAATAATATTTATCCCAAACATTGTTGACCCAAATGTAATTAGACACAAGATTGTTGATTAAAACCTCATTATTATATTAAATAAAATTTCAAAAGCTGACTTGAATATAATTATTTGTCCAAAATGACAGATTTACCCTCAGATAAATCAATATATCCTTACAACGTATAGATAGATATATGGGTAATTATGGTGTTGTGAAGGGCAAAAGAGGAAGTTCATATTTTTTGACGTGCTTGTTATTCGTTTGTATAGTATAGTAGATATATATGTTAATGCTAACCTAATACGTATTCAAAAGTATGCACCTATACTTACGATAAAAAATATTTCCTATCATTTTATTAAAATGAGAACATTAAAATAATATACTAGGGAATTGAATGAAAATTAGTGTAGTGACTCATTATTAGTATTTTTTTTTTGTCTGTTCTTCATCGATACTAGCAGGGCCGACCCTGATGTATAAAATTGTAAGCCCCGTCTAAAGCCCCTAATATTTTGGATAATTTTAGGCCCCAATCTCAAACACTGAATAGTAATTGTTAAGTTTAAAGACCCCAAGCACAATCTAAAAACCCCAAAACCCAAGGAAGTCAGATATTGTGCGATAGATTTTGTCCACTTTTAGGGGAATGTTTGGAGAAAAAAACTACTCAGCAGGTGTTCAAAACTGGTGTACTTAGCATTTTTCCTATAAAAAAATTCATTCTCAACTTTTCCAAATAGAATACTTTTCAATGTTTTTGGTCACTTTCCTTACATTTTATTTATAGAACTGAATCTTTGAAATTTATTGAGCTTGCAATTTTTTCGGGGTATCTTTCTACTAAAGCACTCAAATTTTTAGTGTCGTCCCCTTCCTAAATAAATTAGGTTCCCCTGATTAGACCCCAAACAATGACTAAATAGACCCAAATGACTTTTAGAAAGTACATCTCTAAATTTGATTTTAAGCAGAGGACCTCATTTTAAAAGTTCACCTAAAACTCCCAAAACCTCATGACTGGACCTAAATACTAGTCTTTAGTCTTTGTGTGTGGTGTGCTAGCTAATGCATGCCTGCGGTCTGTTCGGGCAAAAATATTGTTGATGGGAGAGAGAGAGAGAAGGGGCCAACGGTCTGAACAGGAAAATTGGTTGGAACAAAAGGCCATCTGTTCATATCCGTGTGGGCCTGTTTTAACCCAACAAACGGAAAATGGAACTTGGAAATGGTGGCCATTTTCTGGGTCTGGGTCTGGGTCAGGGTCAGTGACGTGATTTCTCTAGAAACTTGACAACTACCCATCTTCTTCTTCTGTTTTTTTTAGTGTGTACATATGTAGTATATATACATATATATATATATATATAGGTAATATTATGTGTACATAAAATATGTACATAAAGATTTGGATCATTTATTTCGATGATAGAGTCTGTGTCTACATACGTAAGATCTACTGAAATAAATGACCCAGATATTTATATACACACTTTATGTGCACGTTTTATGTGCATCAATCATTACTCTCTCTCTTTCTCTGTATATATATATATGATTCTCTTCTCGAGTAATGTTAGGTACATCAAAACGGGACACATAAACTATCCACATGCAGATGTGGATTCTAAAATTATTCATTAGTTACCAAAAAAAGTTCAAATTAATTTCAAAACTACTAAGACACATCAGCACATGAATAGTTTAAGTGCACAAAACCGGTATACTTAGCATTTTCCATCTCTTCTAAAAAGGCTTAAAAAAAACAACAATTACAATTGGCCTTCGAGATACCAAAAAGAAGGAACATTAATTAGGTTCACAAACTTAGGTTCACTACAATAAATCATAAATCTTTGGTCAAGTATTGTTTGGTCTTGGTCTTTGTCTTAATCATGATGACTCAAGTAAAATTATTTATTTATTTATTTATTTTTATCACTTAGACAACTCATTAATTAAGGGTGCATGCAACCTTGCACTTGAAAATTTGTTAAGATGTTAGTATTAATTAAATGTTGTGAACACCGACGATCGAGAAGGTTTGTATTGATTAGGATGTTTTTTCTCGAGATTCTGTCTTAGATATTAAATGAGACCTATCATATGATGAGTTAAATATTGACAAAGAAAAATTGTACTTATTTTCAATGTGGAATTATAAAAATTTAAGACTATTCAGAGCATAATTGGCGCTAATGGTATTCCTTGATGAAGACATTAGAAACCTTGTCTAATTGTCTCCCATACTCTAGTAGGCCATTTTGTGAACCAAAAGTCCAATAAACTATTGACACTCTTTAAGTTTTAAGTCAATCAACTTATAGAAATTTAAACTATTTATCAAAATTAAAGTAATGGATTCAAGCTGTTGGGTTTAAGGATTTCTCACCTTGGGCTTGAAATTTACAAACCCAATGATAAGGACAAGCATTTAGTATCATTCCACGAAGCAGCATTTGGATACCTTGTGAAAATTTAGGGATTGTTTGGGAAAACTAATGACAGTTCTGTGGTTCATGTGAAAAAAAAAAAGTGAATTGATTCATTTTAAAATTATTTTTAAAATCAGGTTTTTTGTTAAACCGTGAGATTGATTTTTCAAAAAAAAAAAAAAAAACTAGTGTGACTAAACTTGATCATGTTTTATGCATTTTCAAACATAGAAATTGTCTATTTTTTTTATCCCAACATTCCAAAATAATACACTCAATCTAATTCCGATATGTTGTTCCTTGTCACTACTTCGGGTTCATTACGTAGCTCGCTCTTATCATTATGATCAATATGATTAAATTGATTAGGTCATTGAAAATCGGTGGTTGAACCAGAAAAATATGTTTTAAAAATTATGCTTACCATGGAAGAAATTAATCGCCTGAAATGAATGGTTCGTATGCTTTAAATTTGTTACATTTGTGTGTGTATTTTATTTTGTTTTACTCATGTGCTTTTACCCCAATTATCTTGTACATATTGTTAGTTACAATAATTTAAAGAAATATTTTTGAATAATCACATATTAAAATTGACCACACCATGTGGCACAAATCGCTTACAAAAACATTCCTATGAAGAAGAAAAAACAAAAATGTTACACACATAACTTATTTCACAATCTATTCTACAATCAGGACATCTTGACCATTGATTTTGGTGGATCCCGGCCCATGTGGGATCATCATGGAGCCTATCGAAATCAATGGCTAGGATGTGTAGTAATGAAATAGGTTGTATGTGTAGCATTATTACTCAAGAAAAAATTCATTTCTTGGACATCTTTTGATTTTCTGCTCTGTGTTTCCATTTTCTTTCTTAGAAGTGAACTGAGTTTTCCAGTGACTAATCACTAGTCTAAGTAAACAACTAAACATGTAAAGAGTTTTCATTTTTTTCTTTTTTCTTCACCCTGGTCCACACGCTAAAGACTTGTGTGTGTGTATATATATATATATATATATGCTGAATAAATAAAAAAAGACATATATATATATATATATATATGTTTATTTGAATATGAAATTGTAGACAGAAATACGGAGAGAGAGAGAGAGAGAGAGAGAGAGAGAGAGAGAGAGAGAGAGAGAGAGAGAGAGAGAATTATACAAGTCAAACCATTTTCACCACAAAGCTAAGAGATTTTTCTCTGAGTTGGAAAAATGGACAGAACTTTTTGATAAAAAGTTGAAAACAAGCGTCCATCTGCTTGGACGATAAGATTGGTTATTCCTATTAGTGTCTCAACGGTTCGGTTCAGTTTGGTTTAATTTTTGAACAAATTTATTGGTTTTTATTCGGTTTGGTTTAGTATATTGAAGGGTTATTTTGAAAATCGAACGAATCGATCGATTCGGTGGATGTAGTCGGTTTTGTTACACCCCTGGTGCCTTGGGAAAGATTGATTTGATCACTTTTCATCAAAATATTTTAGTGTAAAATCGAAACCAAACTAAAAAAGCATCCCTAAAATTGACAAAACGACCAAACTAAAATCTATTGGTCGGTTTTAAAACCTCCCCAAAACAGACCAAATCGAATCGAATCGATGATACTCCTAGTTTTGCTGGTTTGACAATACTACGATCTCATCACCGAAAGTTACTTTGGCCAAAAGCTACTTTGAATAGCTTATGACCAATCACAAAATTCAGCAATTGAATTGTAAAGGCTAATTTTGCCGAATAATTTTATTTTAAAATTTTCAAAGTTTTATAATTATTTGTGGAATTCAAAAGCTTATGACCGAAGGGCAGTTATAAGGTGAGAGATTCAATAGCCCCAACCTCTTCTACGTTCTAACCTTAGGAAAGCTTGAGTTTCCTTTACTTTGATCAAAACCCACATGAGTTATGGTATATCTATTGATATATGGGTTGTAGATCTACTAATTTATTCCCTATTTCTAAGCATTAATATCAAGTCATACACTGAGTATGTGATCTAACACAAAATGAGAATGTACTTGTGACAAGTTCAATCAAATTTCTAAATTCTAATGAGATCGATGAGACAAGCTAGCTTCTTCATTTTGGAGATTGTCAATATTTGGAGCCAAGTCGGAGTCACTGTTCGGGGGTCAAACTTGGCCCATCACTCGTATAGATACAACTTGGAATATTCCAATATAAAGTTTGTCTCACCCGGCCCTCACGTCATAATCTCAATTTTTTCAATTAAATGTCATCATAGAAAAAAGAAATTAATAAAAAGTTCAATTAGAAGAAAAAATTGTTTCACGGGAAAACTTTATTAATTATTTTCATGGGATGACACGGTAATTTGATAATTTGTGCAACTCACAAGCTGAAATCATATAAACATGAAACATTATGTCATATATATGTGGTAACAATCCACAAGTCCTCCTCACTAGAAATTGTGAGGGAGCATCGCTCACCCTTTTTTGATTCACCATTGTGTATTTAGATTTTTATTAGGTGACATATGTTCCATATTATTCTCATTTTGTCCATGTACTCTCAACATTATTATTAAAATGAGGCATATGTCACCCAGAGAAGACCTGAATGAGCATTAGTGAGCCAAAATTAGGTGAGCAAAAATGCTCTCAAAATATGACTATGTGAAGTTTGTACTTGCAAAAAGAATATACGGAATTTATAGAAAGAGAGATATAATGAACACTATATCAATGGGGAGGACAAGTAACATGCAAACGAATAGAAAGTATCTTGAGGTCTATCCCTTTCAACCATTTTAGTTCAACTGCTGGGGGGTTTTGAATCCCTAGAGGCCAAAAGGCCATGGCCTCGGCATCACTTTTCTGGGTTAGAGTGATGTTGTTTTTTCAAAGTTTTGTTTCTTAAATATGATTTTCAATACATATGACAGTAAAATCACCTTTTATAATGGTGGAACTATTTCAACATCCTCTAATGAAATCTAGGTGGTCTTACGTGTGTGGAGACTGGAGAACCTCACTTGGAGTACAAATTTGGAAAGCTTAACATTACTCTTCGAAGTTTACCTTTCGTATACCGAAATTTTATCTGAAAATATTGATAATATTGAAATGTCGAAAATATTTCACCATACATTTAGAAGAAGAAAAAAAAAACAACTTCCATAAATAGGTGGAATTTAAAAACGATTAAGACTATAGTACGCTCAAGGATCCCCAGCTCTCCTTTGTGGGTAGCACTTTAGGCAACACTTTCATGTGGGTGTTGCAGGATCATAAATTTTTTTTTGCTAATTTTTTAGGAACTTTACCCCTATAGTATTGTACACTAAGGCCTCGTTTGGCAGGGCGAATACTATCGGATGGGACATTATTGGATAGGATAGTAATTCTGTCAGATAAACTGTTATGTTGTCCTGTGTTTAATTTGGAACGTGTTGGATAAAACTGTCGGATAAGTTATTATATTCTAATCTTGTGTTTGGTTGTGCCTGTATATAAGTTCCGAATAATAACTAAATTATTGTTTTTAACACAAAATTGGGTCTGAAGAAAGAAAGGAAAAAAAAAAAAAAAGAGTAGATCTAAAAAATGAAGAGAGAGAGAGAGAGAGAGAGAGAGAGAGAGAGAGAGAGAGAGAGAGAGAGAGATCTGAAAATGAAAAAGAGGAAAAAAAAATGGATCTAAACAAAAAAAAAATGTGGAGATCTCTAAAGAAAAAAAGAAAAAAGAAAAAAAAAAGACATGAGGGGGAAAAAAGGAAAAAAAAAAACGAAGGTAGATCTGAAAATAAATAAGAAAAAAAAAAGATCTAAAAAACAACTAGATCTGAAGAGAGAGAAAAAAAAAACTGAAAATGAAAAAGAAAAAAAAAAACAAAACAAATCTTAAAAAAAAAAAAAAGAAAAAAAGTTATTTTGTCCGAAAAAGTTATCTCAAACTTCTAATACCACTTAATACCACATCCTCCCATGGGTTAGAGTTATCCCACTCTCTATGGGATAAAAGCCTTGTCAGGATTATTTTATCTTCTCTAATGGTGTCACCAAACTCTAGATAGGATAAAAATTATCCTATCCTGCCTCTTATTTTGACCACCAAACAAGGCCTAACATGTTTGGTTGACAAGAAGGGAATTTGACAAATAGTCTATTTTAATAGATAGACCTAGGACTAATAAAATCACATATCCCATGATATTATTGGTATAACTTAGTCTCCCATAAATAAATAAGTGGAATAACTCCGCCAAATAACGGACTACTCAATTAAAATATATTACTAATCCAATCCCCCTCTATTCTTCTTAGTCATGCGAAACAAACGTGACCTAAGTGCTGCACAATACCAGCGAAGATGTCACAATCCCAAAAAATGGCAGCTAGAGAGAGAGTGGGAATAGTCACATTTACTAAAGAGTTTTCAATCAATTCATGGTTTTATGCCAAACGAGTCTGACCGGTTCTTACCCAACTCGACCCCACCACTTTTGGTCACTGCCAAATACTCGCCACGTCATACACAGGTCGTTGGAGTATTAGGAAGGTATACCGTATACTTTTGACTCGAGTGATTTTTGCTCGCCCAAAATTTGTATACTCACTCTTCACTCAAGTATCCCGTTGGATGAAAGAGTTTACTAATTTTTATGGGCAAATTAAAATTTTAAAAATTAGTGAAAAGTTTTTATTTTAGACTTTTTAGTAAAAATTTTAATTCATTTTTTATTTTTGTCAAAATTCTATAACAGGTAAAACTTTTTAGTAAAAACTCCATACGTGATAAAAGTTATGTGAAATTCACATAGTCAGTTCATTTTTCAATAAAGTTATGTAAAATTTCATATAACTTTTATAATATATGGAGTTTTCACTAAAATAAAATATAGGTTGGATGTATTATTAAAAAAGTCTTCTTTTTTTTTTTTTTATTTTTTTTTAACCTTTTTACTAAGCTCCCATTAAAAATTAACAAAAATAATAATAATAGGTACCACATACAAACTCAATAAAGTGTTTGAGTGTACAATGTGTGAACCAATTTTAAGTGTGTAAAAATGTTTTTTTTAGTTTGTTGCAGTGGTGGGCAGCAGAAATGCTACGCGTACTTTGTTTTTCACACTGATTTTGACACTAGGGACCATTTAGCAAATACTTAAAACTTTCTGGGCCCACAACTACACTACATTTACACACTCTCTCTTTCGCTCTTTACTGTTAAATCCCAAAAATCCCCAAATTGAAGAACCTATTCCCCTGACCTTCCCGGCTCCCCCATCCCTCGCGACCTACACGGCAACCAACGTCGGCGACAAACAGAGATGTTTTCCTACATTCACTCCAATCTGCTGCCAAAGAAGACTGCGAAAACCAAGGGTGGCGAAGTTGAATCTGTTTTTCAGGAGTTCTAGATCTAGATTGAGGGAACTGAAAATATGAATTAGATTTTGGATTTTGATGCCTTTTTTTTTGTTCCTTGTTGTTGATGAATCATATTGTCTATATAGATTGTAATGAATAGTAGGTTTGTCATCATTCATCAAGCACTACGTTGCTAGATGCTAGTAAATGATGATCAGTGGTTTGGAATTAGCAAATTTCAAGTGTTCAGAATGGTTTATTTGATGAGTTCCGACTATTTTGGTTGGTTTGTTTTCATTTGAGATGCTTTTTCACAAATTTTTTTTTTTAATTACAGGGACATGAGACTATGACCAGTGGCGGAGGCAATGTAGGACCAGGGGGGGCCCAGGCCCCCCCTGAGATTTTGAAAATTAAAATTTTAGCCTAAATTTTTTTAGTATTTTACATTTAGGCCCCCCTCAACTATGTTTAGGCCCCCCCTCAAATTATGTTTAGGCCTCCCTCAACTTATGTTTAGGCCCTCAAAGGGGTCCAAGGTCCAATTTAGTGCTATCAACTATATATATATTGATATACTGGTATATACAACTCAAAAAGAAATGCGCCTAAAATTTTAAAAATTACACTTTTAGTGTGATAATTTTGTGCATTTTAGAAATAGACCCCCTTAAAATTTTGAAAGACACTATATAATATTTACGTGTCACCGAATAGACTTATATTATAAGCATATCCCCAAAACATCACAATTATAGACAAGTAGACCCTAAAAAAATTGTCAATTATGTATGAATAGACCCCAAAAAAAAATTTTCGGGGGCACCTGGCCAAAATTCCTGGCTCCGCCCCTGACTATGACAGCATCATATATATATATATAGATAGTGAGTTTTTTGGTTTTGAAATTGGGAATTTGTATGATATAGATTTACTTCTTATTCCTTAATTCCTTAGCCTATCTTTTTTCTGAAACTTGCTCCTCTGTGTGTGCGTGTGTGTGTGTGTGTGTGTGTTTTGCAGTAGTTTGTTGCACACTTGTGAAAATGGCATAATCTCTATTTCTTACTAAAATGCTGGATTATACTTTAGAGCAACTTCAAGGGCATTCGGTAGATCCAATTGTCATTATTTCATTGTTGTAGCCAGCGTTGATCGCCGTGGAGGTCGCGAGGGATGGGGGGTGTCGGGAAGGTCAAGGGATTGGGTTTTTCAATTTGGGGATTTTGGGATTTAACAGTAGAGAGAGAGTAAATGTAGTGTAGTTGTGGGTCAAGAAAGTTTTAAGTAATTGTTAAATGGTCCCTAGTGTCAAAATCAGTGTGAAAAACAAAGTATGCGTAGCATTTCTGTGGTGGGCAGCATACTTAATAACTCGCCGAGATTATGTCTTCACTTCGTGCCAATCGTACAGGTGTCACGAGCACACAATCGCTGTAATCGCGTGTTTTTTTGTGTGTGTTGTTGGAAAAGCTTAAATCGCGTTTAAACATGACATGTAGGTTCCATTGGTCTCTCCTTTTTTTTTTTTTTTTTTGGCATTGGTTGAAGTCATGTCTCATGATACAAATCCAATAAAATTGGAGACTTCTCTCACACGTACACACTGGAAACTAATGTGCCCTTTGAATTTTCTTCACGGATATTTCAGAGTAATAAAAATTGAAGGGATTATTAAAAAGGGTCTTTAAGTGATAAATCCCTAGACGGTAGAATTATATGACAATAGATCCTTGAGTTAAAAAAAGTTTTGTAACAAATCCCTAAAAGATTATAGGTACCAAAATACCCTTACTAAATTCATGCCCGACAATAAATGTGAAGTGCAAGCTCAACATTTCTCAAAAAGGCAACATCATTTATGGCTAATTTATCCTAAAAACACTCTCCTAAATTCATGATTTCATGTTTAAAAAATATAGACAAGTGTAAAAACTTTTATGTATTTGGGGTTGTAACAAATCCCAAGAAAATTAGAAGTACCAGAATACTTTTTTTTTATTACTAAAGTTTTATTATTCACAGTTTGAGTTGTGAATTTCACAGCTTAAACTGTACGAATAATAAAAACCATGACAGCATCCACAACTTGTGTTGTGAAATTCACAAGCAAATATATTCAATTCACAACTTGTGTTGTGAAATTCACAATTTAAACTGTACAAATAGCAAAAATCATGATAGCACCCATTTGTTTCACTTGTGAAATTCACAAAACTATCTTAGCAAGTCAATAAGTGGAACAACTATAAAAAGAACAAGAAATATGAGCGTTTGAGAAATTCGGAGTTCGAAGTACACTTGCTTCCTAGAACCGAAATGCAATTATCTCATCCTACGCAAATATAGCAACTTCATCCAAAGTTTATAATTCACAGTTTGAGTTGTGAATTTCACAGCTTAAACTGTACAAATAATAAAAACCATGACAGCATCCACAACTTGTGTTGTGAAATTCACAAGCAAATATATTCAATTCACAGCTTGTGTTGTGAAATTCACAATTTAAACTGTGCAAATAACAAAAATCATGATAGCACCCATCTGTTTCACTTGTGAAATTCACAAAACTATCTTAGCAAGTCAATAAGTGGAACAACTATAAAAAGAACAAGAAATATGAGCATTTGAGAAATTCAGAGTTCGAAGTACACTTGTTTCCTAGAACCGAAATGCAATTATCTCATCCTACGCAAATATAGCAACTTCATCCAAAGTTTACCCAAAAAAATCACATTAGAACCGAGGTGAAGTCTTTTTCCAAAACTGCAAGAAGCAAAAAAAAAAAAAAAAAAGAAGTAAAAAAAGAGCCACGTACAATCAATAATTGCCTAATGTGACAATCCATGGTTGATAGTGGGATTTGGTAGATTAGTAGTGATGAGGAGGATGATGATGTGTTAGATTCGGCTTGGTGATGGCTGATTTGGCTTGGGGATGATAGTGGCCAAGTTAGTATAGATGATGGAGGATGATGGTATGTTTGATTCGGCTTGGTGATGGCTGATTTGCATGGTGAGGTTGTCGCTATATGTTGTCATCGTTGTGGATGTTGTCTCCAATGAGTCAAAATCGATGATAATGAAAATGTTGATTCAATTCACTCAATAAATGAGTCAAAATTCATGTTGGCAGTTTTGTTTTTGGCAAGGAAAGTGAAACATCCGAATGGAGTGATTGGCTGCATTTAATCTCTCCTTCAATTGAATACCAAACATGGAAATATTAGAGAATTAATACCATCCATAATTAAATGATTTGTTGAATATATACAGTTTGTGTATATATCTTACAAATATATACCAGGGTATTTAGGAGACAAAAAAAACCCTAACCATGATTAGGCATCTTAACTAGGATTTTAGGGATCTCATACCAAAATAGAAAATTTGGTGTCCTTCAACCATGAAAGTCCATCAATGGGGGATTTATTGGCAATTTACTATATTAAAAATTAGTCATTTTTATTTCAAAAATTAAAGGATAGTTATTTACTTTTTCAAAATAAAAAGAAAAATTAAGTTAAAATTAAAAATTAAAAATGCATTAACTTTTTGATTTTTTTAAAATAAAAAAATAAATAAATTACATTTACCACCACCCCCTTCTTCCTCACCACCACCTCCATCAGCTGCACTACCATGGCTAGCCACCACCACCACACCACGACCACAACCACCACCAGCCACCCCAACCACAATCTCTAGCTCTCTCTCTCTATATATACACATGAGTATATATATCTTATATATATATAATCACCACCACCGTCACCCAACCTCTCTCTCTATATATATATATATACACATGAGTATATATATCTTATATATAGTCACCACCCCCACCACCCCCAACCTCTCTCTATCTCTTCTCTCTTCTCTCTTCTCACCATCATCACCACGACCCTTCTCTCTCATCCACCTCTGTCACTACAAAAAAAAAAAAAAAAAAAGTTGCAGATTGGAGCAACTGTCCGAACGGTAGGAGCAACTCACCAAACTTATTGGGAGCAACTCACCAAACTTATTGGGAGCAACTCACCAAACGGAAAGAGTAAAGTTGCTCCATACGTTTGCTGAGTTGCTCCCGGTACGTTTATTGAGTTGCTCCTTCTGTTTGGACAATTGCTCCAAAAATCTACACCTTGTTCCCCCACCCCCACTCTAACCTCTCTATCTCTTCTCTCACTCTTCTCATAGTTACCACTACCACGGGCCATCTCGCTCATCCACCATCGCCACTACACACGCAAAAAAAAAAAAAAAAAAAAGGTGTAGGTTTTTGGAGCAATTATCCAAACATAAGGAGCAACTCACCAAGCGTATCGGGAGCAACTCACCAAACGTAAGGAGCAACATTATTCTTTCCGTTTGGTGAGGTGCTTCAGTTGTTTGGTGAGCTGCTCCCAATAAGTTTGGTGAGTTGCTCCTGCCGTTTGGACAGTTGCTCTAACCTGAAACCTTTTTTTTTAGTGGCAGAGGTGGATGAGGAAGGAGGGCCGTGGTGGTGATGGTGAGAAGAGAGAAGAGATAGAGAGAGGTTGGGGGTGGTGGTAGTGGTAGTGGTGGCTATGTATAAGATATATATACTCATGTGTGTATATATATAAATATATATATATATATATATAGAGAGAGAGAGAGAGAGGGAGGGGGGGGGGGGGGGGGGGGGGGGGGGGGGGGGGATGGTGGTGTGGTAGTGGTGGCCAGTCATGATGGTGGCAACTGGTGGAGGTGGTGATGAGGAAGAAGATAGGTAGGTAAATGTAATTTATTTATTTTTTTTATTTTAACAAAATCAAAAAGTTGATGTGTTTTTAAATTTTTAGTTTTAACTTGATTTCTTTTTTATTTTGAAAAAGTAAGTGATTGTCTTTTAATATTTTAAATAAAAGTAGACTGATTTTTAATAATCCCAAAATTGAAAGCCAAATTTCTCGTTGATAGAATGTTATAACAGAAAAAAGTAAATGAATTTGAAAATATTATTATGAAAGACTCTTTCTGACACAAAAGGGAGTAATTATTTTATGTGGGAGAACACTTGTGTGCAGTAAGAACTGTACAATTCAAATTGTGCCACACACAGTTTGAACAATAAAATTGCTTTTGTAAAAGCAATTTTCAAAAAACTGCCCAGTTTACTGTTCAAACTGTGGCACAGTTTGAACTGTACAGTTCTAACTGTACACAAGTGTTCTCCTTTTATGTGACTTACATTGTACGATGGTCTTTGTGACCTCTTTGTTAATGTAGGATGCACGGAATACTAAAATAATAGTGAAAGTCACATAGATGTGTCGGTCACGCGAGTCAATTTCCCCATAAGAGGGTGATTTGCAAGTGTAATTAAGGGCGTGTTGATAATCTAATTAAGTGCTTAAAATTTTACACTTTTTTTCAATGTGTGTTGATAATGTATAACGGCTTACCACTTAATTGAAAGATCTCGAGTATAATTTATAGAGTTCTCGAGTACAATTTATAAAGTTTGGATAACACAAAAATAATTTTGTGTACTTTATTACAATGAGATGTATGCATTACATATGTTTATTTTTTTAAAAATATTTGCAACTTCATAACAATCGAATCAATATATTACCAAACAAAATCAAATCAAACCGTCTATGACAACCAATTGGGGCTTACGTTGGGCTTTGAAGCCTTTTTAATAGGTGGTTGGGCTTTTAAATAGAATTGGGATTATTTTAAAAAGGGTAATACTTGGGACACAACCTTCGTACAACTTTCATACAACCTCCCCAAAAAATGTGTCTATCTCTTTCCTGTGTCACTGTGGGGTCCAGTGACATCACAAGAGAGAGATAGACACATCTTTTGAGAAGGTTGTATGAAAGTTGTATGAAGGTTGTGTCCCAAATATTACTCTTTTAAAAACTACAAAGACTATGTATTATTATAAGTTATAATCAAACCAAACCACACCAAATCAAGTCTTGTAACCGAATCAATTAGGGTTTAGGTTAAGGCTGAAGGGCTTTGAAGTTAACAAATAATAGAATTGGACATTTAAAATCTACAAAGACTATGTATAATGTAGTATGTGTAAATTTTTTTATTTTTCATTTTTTGGAATTAGAGCCTTATAAAATTAGAATTTTTCCTATTTAAAATAAAAATTGGGGCCCAAGGCGACCCACCTTGCCCCAAAACCGACTCTGAGTACAAATAAAATAGCTACTGAAAAATTCTACCGAGGTTATAGTAAAACATTACTTAAATTTTTACAGATTCAGTAGTTTAAAAGTCTGTGATATATGTTAGTATCAATTATGTTATCAGAAGTACTAGCTAGGACATGCCAAATTATGCATCGCAGGTAAATAATATTTTTCTCATGACGTTGTGTTCCCTACAATTATACTAGTCTAAACATCAAATCAAGAAAACAAAAGTCTCTAATTATTTATTTATTTATTAATAAGCAAAGTTTCAAACTTGTTGAGTTTTCACACATGAAGCCAAAAAAACCTACCAAGCTCAATTGAAATGGAGATCACCACTGCCACGTAACCTTTTATTTTCAACCCTTTTTCTCAAAAATTGATTCCGTGAAATTATCACATCATATTATCACCCTAATGCAGTGTGACGCCCGATATAATATAAGGTTACTTGGCTCCTAATAATTCGGGGCACATAACATATTGCCTAAAATTAATATTGTCTTGCCTACTTAAAAATATGAGAAATTTTTCCATGCAACGAAAACACTCTAGGACATCTTCAATATTAGAGTAGGACCCCCGCCTAAGGATCCTCGACAGTCAAATTGTGGGCGGCACCTATGTGGTGTTTGCAAGACCACAAATTTTTTATTTTGAAAAAAAAAAATTTGTTGTCTTGCGAGCACTATATGGGTGCTAGGGGTGGGCATTCGGTCGGTTCGGTTCGGTTTGGAGAAATTCGGTTCGGTTTTGTTCGGTTCGGTTTGGAGAAATGGGAACTGAAACTGAACTGAATTATATTTCGGTTCGGTTCGGTTTTGGTCAATTCGGTTTGGTTCGGTTTGGAAATTCGGTTAACTGAATTTTGAAAAAACTATACTTTCTTTTCTTTTATTTTTCATTTCACAACTTTTTTAGATGTTTCTTTTCCCATTTTTCTTTCTTATTACAAAGAAAACATATGTTTATATTTACTTATATATATTATACTTATATTTTTGTAATATGTATAATTGTGTATAAAAATATAGTAATATTATATAAGCTAAAAAAAAAATTCGGTTTTTCGGTTCGGTTCGGTTTGGGAGAGTGGAACTGAAAACTGAACTGAAAAAAAAAATTTGTTCGGTTTGAAACAGAACTGAAATTTTTAACTGAATTAACTGAACTGAAATAAAAATTTTAGTTCGGTTCGGTTCGAATTTCGGTTAACTGAACTATTTGCCGCGCGCGTGGGGGCGCGTGTAGGCTGAATTCATGCACGAAATTTTCTATGGTGCTCGCATTTATACCGTACGAGCATTGATTTAGATTCCTTTTGTCCTTTTTATCAAATGATCAAACAAATTAGAGTTTAAAACTTATGAAAATTACTTTTAGGATTTTCTAATAATTTTCCCATATATATATCACCATTGTGACATCATCACTCTGTCACTGCCCCCTCTATATATATATATATATATACAGAGCCATATCAGCCAATTACTCCCATCCACATTCCTAAATTCAGTCCCCCCTCTTCCACCCTCTCTCTAACTATACACATATAATATTATATATAATTTTTCTCTCTCTCTCTCCAGAAATGGGGATCAGCAGTGACACAGCAACAACACTGACTTCTTCATCTTCTCGCTCTGTTTCACCATCTTCACCATCTTCACCAATTCTTAGCCCCTGTGCTGCCTGTAAGATTTTAAGGCGTAGGTGTGCCGAAAAATGTGTGTTGGCCCCTTATTTTCCTCCCACTGACCCTCTCAAGTTCACCACCGCTCATCGAGTGTTTGGTGCCAGCAACATCATCAAGTTCTTACAGGTATATATATACATATGCACACACACACATATATATATATATATTTGTATAATTGAGCTCACCTGCATAGTAGATTCAAATGATGTGCTTAGAAATTCCCTCGAGCTCAAATTCTTTTTAATCGAGCAAGACTAAGGGTGTGTCTGATAACTTAATTAAAATTTTCAGTACTTTTTTTTTTCCCTAGTATATTCACTTAATCAAAAAATCGGTGAAAAATTTACTAAAAACTTTAAATTAATTTTTTTTTACTAAAAATAATCAGTAAATGTAATATATTTCAGTACTTGACTCGCTAGTTTCAGTATTGTAAATTCAATTACTTAAAATTTGCAATACCTATTTAACACTTAATTTGCAGTTTTATCAAACTCACCCTAAGATTCCGTATCATGGGTAATAAGATATATATATATATATATATATTTATTTATCAAGAAATAGCTGGGATAATAAGATATATATATATATATATATATAATGAAAAATCTGATTTTGGATTGCCAAATAGACTCAAATTTTCAATAAATAATCATAATATCAAATAATAGGCTAAGAAACAGGCACTTAATTGATTTAAGCCTTCCTAGCACACATCTCAAATCACACCCCAAACCACACTATATGCTTTAAATACATGTACTTTGTGCTGTTTGAATTTTTCATACTTTTCTGTCCACTATTTACACAACACATGGGATATGTATTTAAAGCAAGAGTGTGGTTTGAAGTATGATTTGGAGTGTGTGAGTAGTATTATTGTTTGTTTTGTGGTTGGTTTGGCTAGGAGTAGTTAAAAGCATGGAAGTTGAGATAGTGCATTGGTAGGTACAGAGTAAATGTGTAGACACTGACAGTTTTAATTCAGTATACTTTTCTTGCTTATCATGTGAATTCAAGTTAAAAGAGGTTGTTGATTGTGGACCTCTCAAAACAACTTTAAAAATTAAAATTAAAATTAAAATCTAGGATGATTGAGATAGTTTTTAACCCAAAAAAAAACTATCAAAGGCAACTAAGGACCTTCCTTTTTGGTTTGAGTAGGTTTCCATTGACTTTATATTTTTATTATTTTCCCAAATAACCCTTGTATTCTTTCTTTCTTTCTTTTCTTCTTTTTAATTTTATTTATATATATTTTTTTTCGAAATACACAATGGACTTGAATTTTTTTTTTTTTATTTTTTATTATTCATTCACCAACCAAATGAGATCTAAATAAATTACTTTCTTGCAAATATTTAGGAACTTCCAGAGTGTCAGAGGGCAGATGCAGTGAGTAGCATGGTGTACGAGGCCAATGCCAGGCTCAGAGACCCTGTTTATGGATGTGCGGGTACAATTTGCCATCTCCAGAAACAAGTTAGTGAGCTCCAAGCACAATTAGCAAAAGCTCAAGCTGAGCTTCTCACCATGCAATGCCAACAGGCGAACCTCGTTGCCCTAATTTCCATGGAAATGGAACAATCTCCACGAGCATCACCACAAGAATCCTTCACTAACTTTCTGAGTAGTCCTGAGAGCTTTCAGAGTAATATGGCCTTCATGGATGATAACAATGGTGGATCAATATTGTGGGATCCTCTTTTTGTTTATGATCTTTGATTAGTAATCTTGGACAAGTTTTGGGGATTTTCCCTTAAAAATTTTACAGTTCCATCTCCTAACTCCAAAGCTAGTCGCACTAATGGGAAGGAGAAGTTTGAAGAACCAATATAAATAAAGTTTGTTGGATGTTATTCTTAGTACATTTATCAATTTTGATATACTTGAGCTACAGAGAGAAAATAAAAAAAAAAAAAAAAAAAAAAAAAGAGGAGAGGTAGAGATGGAAACATGATACAATAATATTATCTGCTGTATAAGTTGAGACACAAGGGCTTTTGTCAACCTCTAACTCGCGTCTTTTTATGCAAATCACTATCTCGATTCAACATAAAATCGAAAATAAGCCGAGACTTGCTAATGTATAAGAAAAAAAGTATAATAACACTGTAATATAATAACATTAAGTGAGAAAACAATTTGAATGTCATTCCAAATACACCATAAATGTAGTATTGTGTGATCAAATTAATAAAAGGGTAAAATATTAGGCAAAAGTTCGGTCAATTCAATGTCTTTTGATAGAGCAACTTTGATGGGGATTTCCCCTCTATGTTAGCTTTTCATATTGGAGAAAGAGGGAATGGTCATTATTCCAACTCCAACATCCAAGTCCATTCTCCTGCCCATTATTGAATCTAAAACCAACTTTTTGGTCACCTAATATTATCAACTTTCAAATTGACGTCTCATGAATTCCCTCCCAGACTAGCTCTTGACCATAAATTTTAAATGTGCATGCTATAAATGTACTCACACACACATACATACATACATACATACATACAGTCAGCTATAAAGAGGGCGGCGCCCCTTCTTTATTAAAGAGAGAACCTCTGTTTTGGCCGTCGGATCGTGTTTTCATTAATGACAGTTTTGTCATTTCACGGTTTTTAAACACAATCTAATGGCCAAAATAGAGGTCCTCTCTTTAATAAAGAAAGGTGGTCCTCTTTAGAGAATCTTTGTACATATATATATATATAATATGTGCATATATATATATATATATATTATATGCACATATATGAGAATTACTATTATCACTCCAAAAATGGATTAATGCATTTTATGGTATCACTCTGACAACATGTCGTGCTATACACTCAATACAGTCTATGGAGTGCATTTAGTAATGATCAATGGAGTGCGAATAGCATTGCTCTCTCTCTCTCTCTCTCTCTCTCTCTCTCTATATATATATATATATATATAGTAAAGATTGGGACACACCCAAAGACATAACTTTTGGAATACAACCCAAAAGATGTGTCTATATCTCTCCTGGAGAGATAGACACATTTTTTGAGTTGTGTCTTTGGGTGTGTCCTATGTATTACCCATATATATATATATATATATATGAGAAATGCTAGGCACACACTCCAAACCACATCCCAAAACACACTATTGCTTTAAATGCATGTACCATATATGTGCTGTGTAGTGGTGCACAGAAAAGTGTAAAAATTCAAATAGCACAGAGTACGTACATTTAAAGCATAGGGTGTGGTTTGAGATGTGTGCCTAGCACTTCTCTCTCTCTCTCTATATATATATATATATTGAGTTTGATCCCTCTATTGGGGCAATACATTATTTTTAATGCAATTTATCTGATAAAGAATATATAACTAAACAGCATTTTTAACAATTAATGGTACTCTATTTTAATATAAATACATTTTCTTACTAGATGGATAAAAAGAAAAAAAGAAACGAGTTTGTGTTTATCTTCTTTCCACAGAGAAAAGACAGCTTGGAAAAGTCAATGCTGTAATATCATTGAAGAATGTTACATTAATTGTTGAACTATTGCTCGTCAATATTATTCAACTTTCTTTTTTTATTTTCACATGTAAACGATAGACTTAAGTTCAGCTTTGGTTATTTTTTTTTTTTTCTTCTTGCGCTAGTGTCCACTTTAATAAGATTTTCATGTTCTCACATTTGTCATTACATATTTTGATTATACAACATCTATAAGAAGAAGAACATGGACCGCCTGATAAACCCAAATCCTGAACGAGAAATCTGAGACAATTTTGGAACTAAAACCGTGTGAAACTGTACAACTTGGGTAAGGGAAATTGTACAAACTTAGTACAACTTCGAATCTTATTTTGTCCAAGTTCATACAACTTTAATTCCAAACTCCCATCTTAAAGCTATCAAACACCCTTTTGAAAGATATTACAAATTTTTTTTTTTGGGGTAAATTACATTTCAGATCCTTATAGTTTAGGTGTGATTACACTTTGATCCATGTAGTTTCAATTTTGTTATTTTAGCCCTTACAGTTTCATTTTACGTTCAATATAGTCAATTCATCAAATTCTCTTACAACTTTTGATAGATTTATGTTCAACATAGGCGTGTAAAGTGTAATTTATCTAAAGTCCATTTATTATTATGCCCCTAATAATACCTCACGTGTGCATCATATGACCTATTACTGTAAAAAAAATTGTAGGAAATTCGCACGAATGGACTATATTGAACATAAACTAAAACTGTAAAGACCAAAGTGACAAAATTAAAACTACATGGACCAAATCACACCAAAACTATAGGGGTGTAAAAAATAATTTACCCATTTTTTTCTTCTTCAATAGTTACACTTCTAATTAGGCAGGATATATGAATAGTACAATAGCAACAATTAGGGCAACCAGGTATGTAAAAAGGGAGCCAATTCTAAAAGAAAAATGCTAAGTATACTAGTTTTGTGCAGTTAAATTTGAACTTTCTTTGGTAACTGATAAATAATTTTGGAAATTCACATCAACAGGTGTATTATTTAGGTGTCCTGCTTAAGTGTACCTAGTATTACTCTTTCTAAAAATCAGTGTTGATTTTGTGCATCTAAACTATCTACCTGCGATGTTCGTGACAATTTTGAAATCAATTTGAACTTTGTTTAATAACTGATAAATAATTTTGAAAATCCATAACAAGAAATGTATTACTTAAGTATCCAACTTAGGCGTACCTAGAATTACACTTTCTAAAATCAATGCTTTTGACTCCTCTTAGGCAAAAGATTATGCTCCAATGGAGCCAAAACAGTATCCATAATCTATCCGGCCAATTTTGGGATTCATATTTGTAGTTCGTAGAGGGTATCCGAATTTGTTTGAAAAGATTCCAAATATAGTATTGTCGTTAAAATAATGTTTTTAGTATATCAATGATTGATGTGCAATAAAATACATGAAACAAAAAAGAGTTATTGTTTGTTTTTTTTTCCTCAGCCAAAAATTTTATTGAAAAAAAAAAACCATTACAACCAAGAGGAAACAAAAGTAACCCACTAAATTGGGGCGGATGGAAGAAGGAACAAAGAGCACTCAACCCGCGCCCCGTCTCCCCCGATGCGAAATTATCTCATGTGATAGGTTTTGGTGTGACGGATCATCGTAGACCGTTGATTTTATTGGTCTCACATTAATCTAAAAATTCACAATAATTCGTCACACCAAAACCAGTCACACGGGATAATCCAACCCCCCCCCCCCCCCCCCCCCCCCAAAACTAGATTTTTAAAAATTGCTAGATTTTCCTTTCTTTTTTTTTCTTTTTTTTTTTTTTTTAATTTATAATAATGCTTAAGCCCCCCTTGAAATGAAAAAAATTAAACAAAAGCCCCCTAAAAATTTAGAAAACTTCGTGTTTTATTAGTACTTGAGATTTTGTGTTAATTTTTATAGTATTAACTCATATCATATACATAAAAAATATGTATAAATAAACCCCAAAAAAAATAGTATTAGGGGCGCTGCCTCCAAATCTTTGTAAATTTGGCCACCCCGAAATCCGGATACAATTTACAAATTTCGCTCCTACCAAAGCTTCCCAACATCCAATTTCTGTATCTACCCTGGACCTAAACACAAATTTAGAAATTTAAAGTAAAGTGTGTTATTATTAAGATTACTTACACGTGCCTTGTTCAAGTTTTTTGAATGATAAATTTAACACTAAAATGGTCTCATGCACACCCGAGAGTAGATCGTCGGTTCCACCTAGGGATGTTCACGAGTCGGGTGAGTCGGGTATGACCCTCATCCGCTCATCCATCCGAATATAGTCGAGTTTTTCCTCCTTTCACCCGTCATCCACTCGTTTTGTCGAGTGCACCCGACTCATCGGGTGGTCGGGTCGAGTCGGGTGAAACCCGACTATCTCATTTGTCTCAATTAAGTATTTGGTTTATACATGACTTTGTCTGTATTTTATTTATTTATGTTTGTTGTGAATGCCTTTATCTATATAGTCATGTGCTAGTTTGATGGTTTTAATGTTTTTATATCTCTATTAGTGACATATATTTTATTGATATAAGAATATAACATATATATACATATAATTTAAAGACTATATAATACATAATACATATACTGATATAAGTACATTACATATATATATATATATTAAAGACTATATAATACATAATGTATCTACTGATATAAGCATGTTACATATATATTTTTTTAAAATTAAGTGTGTTTCGAGTCGGGTCGGGTGAATCGGGTTTCCATCCCCCTAGACCCGTGACTCCACCCGAAACTGTCGGATTTTCACCCCTAAGACCCGTGACTCCACCCACATTGTTTAAAAAGCAAAAATAAGGCTACGGGTGAGTCGGGTGGTCGGGTGAGTCAGGTGATCGGGTGGATTTTGAACAGCCCTAGTCCCACCTGTTGGGCTGCCATCCCAACAACATCCACTAAGCCTTAGTTTGGCCCCCACATGGTGCTTCCTCTTTTTTAAAGCACAATTTAATGTTAATTCATTTGGTAACTAGTTTATGAGCTTTGCCAAAAATTGAATTTAGGGCTTTTTTGGAGGGAGCTATTAAAAGCTCTAGAATGGAGCTTTTAAAAGCCCAAGGTTGCTTTTTGATTTCATGATGTCTTTTTGAAGAGTAGTATGCCACTTGTATAAAATTATTAACGAACTTAGTAATAAATTTCATAAGCTCCTTTTAAAAAGTCACATGGGGGCCAAACTAAGCCTAAGTAAATTGAAAAAAATGTTAAAAGTGGGTGTGGTGTCAATGACTTATGCTTAGTTTGGCCTCCACGTGGTGTTTCTCTTTTATTAAAGCACAATTTAATGCTAATTCATTTGGTAACTAGTTTATGAGTTTTGTAAAAATTGAACTTAGGGCTTTGGAGCTTTTAAAAGCTTACGGTTACTTTTTGATTTTATGATGTCTTTTTGAATAGTAGTGTGTCACTTGTATAAAATTATCAAAGAACTTAGTATTAAATTTCATAAGCTCATTTTAAAAAGCCGCCACGTGGAGGCCAAACTAAGCCTATGCTAAAATGAAAAAGAATGCCAAAATATGTATATTATCAATGCCTTAATGATGCTGCTAGAATGGCAATTAAATGAGCAACTACGGCCGAGAATCCAAAACCGCACGCCCCGATCTTCTCACCTCCATTTTATGATGTCTCTTCCATGATTCAACTCTCTCTCTCTCTCTCTCTCTCTCTCTCTCTCTCTCACACACACACACACACACACTGATCCAGCTTGTGTTGTTAATTGTTAAACGTGTTTTTTTTTTGGTCTGTAACAGATTACCTTTGACTGAAAATGTAGCACTCCACGAGGTACAGTATATTGTCTGATGACTAAGTACTGGATTTAGTGATGAATTCTATTCAAAGTTGATGACTTAATGCTAATAATTCCAAGTGAACGTATTTCAAGAATGCAAAAGATTTCATTCTCTGGGAAAAGACGAAAAGTACTTCCTTTTTTTATGCTTGGCTATTAGAATGCAAAACTTATCTCACTTCTCACCGGCATTAATACAATTTTTCAAAATATATTCAAGTTTCTTAATTAAGATGGCTAGGTCGGTCCACAGCACATGTCACATTCCAATTTTTTTTTTTTTTTTTGGGTAAACATGTTACACTCATTCAAGCATGCATGTGTTACATTTTGGTATGAACTTGTACCATGATTTATAGTTAATAATCAAGGTGCATGTGGAACACATATGCAGAAGATATTATTGGAAAGAGATGGATTTAAAGTTTGTGATTGTAGTAGATATATAATATATATGGTCAGCTCTAAAGAGGGTCCTCTTTTTATTAAATAGGGGGCCTCTGTTTTGACTGTTGGATCGTGTTGTCCAAACAGAGGTCCTCTATTTAAGAAAGATAGGGCGCCCTCTTTAGAGAATTTTTTATTTTATATATATATATATATAAGATAAGAATAAACATGCGAAAAAAAAAAGTGAAGTTCAAAATCAATTATATATGATCATTTGTAGTCTTGTGTATATAGTGCATGGGTCGACATTTCAATCATTTGGTGTTTGTTTAAGAAATAGGACAGACTATTTAATTAAATACCATGGTTTTCATTACAAAAGGGTAAAAAGCACTTAGCACTTTGCACTTTTGAATTTTACGCCAATTTGCATGTGGTTCCTGAAGTTTCAAGTAAAACTATTTGAATCTAGAAATTTCTAATATGTTTCAATACTGATAAAATTTCGTTATTACCCGTTTGAAAGATAGTGGTCATCTGAGCAGTACATGCATTGATGATGCCAGATTTTGTAAACGGGCGGGATGTGATGCTTATAGTTGCAATAAATATAAAAGAGAGAAAACATGGTATGTATGTGGTTTGTCGCTATTAATGAAGCAGTCTATGTCCACACGTGATGTGTGCGTTAGTACTTCCACTAAGTAGATATTTGTTTACAAAGATTGGTGTATATAGGAGACATTGATGATCCAACTATGAAACTGGAACTCTTAAGGTATTGCCTTACACGTTTGTTTTTAGCAATCTAAGGGGAGCTTTTGCTGACTAGGGTTTTGCAACCTCAAGAAGAGAGAGGAGAGGAGGAAATCGGCCGTGAGAGGCTAGAGTACTTAGGGATTCATGTCAAAATCGAACCCTCTTGTGAGGAGGAAAAAGAACATTTTTTATAGAACAAATGGTTTTCTAATACATGTAGGTCGTCCAAATAGATTTAGGAGACGTCTGATTGACAGTTGTTTCCTTCTCCTAGCAATCTTAGATTAGATTGTCTTTATAGTTGGCTGCTTATCTAGGACTCTAAGTCTAGCCGTGTAGAAATCCCCATTGAGCTGGTTGAGTTGGACTAGGACTGTCCAATTGGAGTGGGAGTTTGCCCGAGCACCCTATCACGACCTGCGAGTTGGGAAAGAGTAGTCAATCGCAAGTATAGGATACCCTGACCATTTTGGGTGTACCATGCATGATAACCACCGTTTAAGGGCATTTGAGGTATTTCACACAATGAGTTGTACTTTTTCTTTTTCTTAATATTTTTTAAAGTACGTAGTTAGTTGTACTTTTCACCGTCTAAACTTTTACTATTTTTTTTTCCACTAAGAAAGAAATTCATTGAAACAAAAGGGAAATCAAAGAACAAATTACAAAAGGGCCCTTATCTATCTTGATTCCGTTCCTCCAAAACAGAGGGAGGAGTGTCTTCAAGAAGGATGGAGCCATAAAGAAGAAAAAAAAACATAAAAAAAGAAAAGAAAAAGAAAAGGTTGTTGGATAAATATGTGTGTTTGGCCATGTTTAAGGGCTAATAAAAGTGGGACCCACTTAGAGTTTAAGTGGGGTCCTTATGGATTTGTGTTCTCCTCCATGAGGAGATGAAGTTTGGATATTCACATGTCCAAAACTATTGATGGGTGAATGAGAAATTAATGGTTAAAGGTTGCCCCATACAAGGAGTTGTTGAAATGAAAGAGGTTCACAACTTGCCTTGTCCCACATAAGAAAACTAGAAGTAGCCTTTAGTGTATTTATAAGGCTACTTCATGTTTTGGGTTTGGGCCCCAAGGGGTACCCAGTTTTGTGGAAGGGGGAGGACCTAAGGCCCTTTGGGTTTACTCCACACGCGCGCGCGCCGCCGCCGCCGCCGGCCGTACCGAGTCGGGTGCGGGTGCGGCCCGCACAGAATATTTCTTTTTACACCCCTCAAGTTTAGTTTTTTCCAATCTGTAAAGAGAGACCCTTGGGATTTCTGCACATGTTTTGCATTGCAGAAACCTTTGGGATTTCTAAACTGTTGCAAGATATGAACAGGTTGTAGTTACAGAAAATGGAAAGGCATATGACTATCCTATATATATCACAGCTTCCCCTCAGTCTAGATATACGAAATTACAAAGTCTTCTTCTACTGTCATATACTGTCCTTGGTTTCTTGAGAGAGCACGAAGTATAAAAAGTTTGCCGGAGCAGTTGTACGTTGTGCAAGTACTACTGCTAGAAGCCGTTGTATCCTGGGAGACAGACGCCGACGATTTCCTCAAGCACATCCGGTGAGGCGGCGAATCTGTTTTAAGGAAACTGTGAATAAAAATCACAAGCCTCGGTTTGATTTTTCCTGTTTATTTTCTGTTTCTGTCAAAGTGTAATTTTACTGTTTCCATTAGTTATATTCAGAATCTGTTTCTGTTTTCAGTTATATCTAGGAAATATTTCCAACAATTGTTGAAGATGAAATATTTCCAACAAAGGTAACTTCCCATTTGGCTAAATTATGTGCAACGTCATTAATTAATTAGCAGATTTATGGATCTTACAAACAATCCAAAGAGAAAAGGCACTATAAAAAAGAATAATCTTGCCATCCTTGATGATCAAATCAATCGACCAAATGTTGTCCCAGGACCAGTCTTTAAAGGTCGTGCATACAAGGAGAGAATCCCCTTAAAAAAATTCTACACTTGAAGCCCAAGTGGGCGGCTTCGATCCGAGATAACAAGGCAGGTTCGGTCAAAGAAGTTTTCAAATCCATGCAGGTGTGAATATTCTCACCTAAATCATTCCTCATACCAACGGCAAGAGTGGAAGAATTGTTGCGGACGACAAGAGTCTAAACTTTTTCTTGAATTGTAGTTGGCTAGTTAAAAAAAATTGACAGGAATTAAGTTGCCATGTTATCAACACACATCACACAAGCTCAAGGGCATTTATATCAAATTCTGGGGAGGGGATTGTGTGTTTCATCCGTTGATCATAAAACATTTAGAGTAAACAAATTCAATCCTTGGGTATAAACCAATGTGGCTACAAGAAAGACCGTTGTGTTACAGTTTGATTAAAATTTAATGTGTCTTTACACATGACTGTCTTTTAGTCACTCATATGTTCTCTCTCCTATGTGCGTGGTGTGTTCAAAACCACCTGTGCGCTGACAAAATTGTCTCAAATTTTGTTAGTGTTTTACAAATGTTGTTTTCTGATCATTGTATTTTCTCACTTGAAGACACGTAAAGTTTTTGGTGTGGGTCAGACTCTCTTGTGTAACAATTTGTTTAACTAGAGGAAAGCCAAACTTAGAAAGGCTAAGGGTTCGTTTGAATTGGCTTCGACTTTTGCTTTTATATATTGAAGTCCTAATAATCACTAGGGCACCATGAAAATTAGAAAACTTCATTAAAATCCAAATCAGCTTCCTTTGGTCGACTGAAGGACTTTTGAAACTGCTTCAGTCAAAAGCTAGCTATGAAGCTCTTCTTAGAATTGATCCTACCATACTAATACATGCAGTTGTATCTTAAAAACCACATTAATTTAGCTCAAACGTACATTTAAAAAGTGATTTAAAAAAGGCCCTTACTTTTAATAGGAATTTTAACCACAGGTCTAGCCTAACGAAGCACTATCAAAGGTTTGTACAAATGCGAACACCGAGACATTAGTTTTGAAATTGCACCAAACAAACACTTTCCAGTAGTTAATCATGACTCCAAGCAAAAGCTTTAGAGCTTTTTTTCTTTTTTTTGGCTCAGAAAAAGCTTTAGAGCTTTGATTTTTTTTTTGCCCTGTCCTTTTCCATCTTCCTTTTTACCATCTTTCTCACGGATAGCCCCTTTTCTTATTGTGTTTTCGGCCATAGATACACATTTGGTCTCATAGTTGTTGTGTGTGAAGTCTTATCACATATTTGGTTGACTTTCTAGTGGTTAAGTATTTGAATTATTATTAATTTATTTTTTGGAGGTAATTTCTGTTAACTTGGCCATCATTTTATGAGACAAATCTCAAAAGTTACAGAAAGTTGCTTTCATTAGCACAAAAATTATCAATGATCTGTCCATCCAATCCAGTTGTTTGTCTTTGACAATTTTGTTAAGACATGGCCCAACTTTTGACGCGGTAATCGGTGCATGATTTCCATCATTTTTTAGATACACACACAAAAAAAAAAAAAAAAAAAAATAGAAGTTTGAGAATCGGTTTTGTTGTTCTCAAAACAAAATGGGCCCAAAAATATTTTATGTGTTTTAATGTAGGTTTTTTTTTTCTTTCATTTAAATTCATGTCTAATTAAAAAATACTCTTAAAACATATTCTTTGTCAAACTAACAGAAAAAAATGCGGCATGCACTTGCTTAGATAGAGAAATAAATTTGGGACTAAACTTGACATGTTCATGCATTAGAAATATGCCCTTTGAACTGAACTTCAAAGTAACTAACATTTATCTCATTAATTTATATAATCCTTTTTGGTATATATGCATTAATTTAGAAATTGTGTAGCTCTTCAATTCGTCATTATTAAGTTCTTTGTAAAATGATCAAAATTTTCTTTGCTATAGCAATTAAGTCTTCTCTCTTACTTTTGTTTCTTGTGGCATTTTCCAATCAAAGCTGGTTCAAATGTTGGATTTATGTATACATGTGGTTGTTTATTTTGGACTAACAAAGTAGTATATTCAAAGGAATTCTATGTCATCCTTTTCTAGAAAGTAAATTGGAATTTTTTGTGTACTAACAACTGCCCATTGTATGTCTCATGACCATGACACCTTCCTACACCTCATTTTTCTACTAAAGCTTATATCTAGAAGAAATACCAAAGAATTTTCATTATGAGTCAACTAAGACCATGTTCTAACCAACCAGGCAAGCAAATTTAGTCTTATGTACACATAAGCTTGACCTCACATGGCATGTTTAGAGGTGAGAAGATGAGTTGGAACATTGCGCGCACGCACACACAAAAACCGTGTTTATTTCAGAATGTTATACCCAAAACAAAAAGACAGCACGCACACACAACACAAAAAAAATACATATGTCGAATTAATATAAAAGAAGATACGTACATAACACCCCCCTCCCGTGAGTTTAGCATTGTCTTACTGAAAGTCAGTAATTTGCTGATAAACTTGATGGACTCAATGATTTGGTTGTTTGAAAATAAAATAAATAGAGTATGAAAACGTTACATACTTTTATGTATTGATAATACTTAAAATTATGAAATCAGAATAGAGCTTTTCAAAAAATTTAAAATAATGAGAAAATTTTAAAATTAAGATAATCGAACATGTAGGTTTTACTATTGAACATGCATAGTTCCAAGATCATGCCATACACATGCTTTTCCTAATACGTAGATATGTATGTAGAAAAAAAAACATGTATATCACTTTTCCATATCATTGTCATTTCCGGGTCTAATGTCGTATCGTGTTTGTGTCCCATAATTAATAGTGTTTTTTTATTATAAAAAAATATGTATTCAATGGATTCAACTGCATGAAGTCATGTTTATCAATCTAATTATAATCTAAGTTTTTTATTTGGTGGGTTTTGAGGATGTATCATAAATATTTAATAGGCTCAATTTTAAGTGGACAACCTAACCCTGACCTGATCAATCAATTGGCAAACAGTCTAGTCGACATATACTTTGGGTCTTCAGTTGCTATGTTCAAACTATAGTATGGGCTTTGGACACTCTGGGCCTTCATATGCTAACTAAGGGGGGGAGTAATTGGTGTCATTGGGCTTTATGATGCCAATCGTTTCCAAATTGAGTCATATTAGAATCCATTTACTCTAATGGCCTGCAACTCAAAAGAGTAAAAGCAATATATATATATATATATATATATATATATCAGTACTCTAAAAAAGAGGACGCTATCTTTTTATTAAAGAGATGGATTTTGTTTTGGCCGTTGTATCGTGTTTTCATTAATGGTAGTTTTGCCATTTTACTGTTTTAAACACAATCTGACGGCTAAAACAGAGGCTCTCTCTTTAATAAAGAAATGTGACCCTCTTTAGATCTTTAGAGAATCTTTGTATATATATATGTGTGTGTGTGTATATATATATTTTTTTATCACTTACGCACACACACACTCACACACACAACCCAAGCAAGACATAGTCCAACAGATATCTATAGACTAGGGAATAAGGTCAGTCTACAATGCTAGAGGAGGAGAAAATCCTCTCCCTAGTCTGCCTGGGGCGATTCGAACCCGCCACTTCCCACTTGGGAGAGGTGGAGTGGTACCACATAAGCAAATGCCCACTTGGTGTAAAAGCAATATATTTTGATTGTAACTTTTGCTCTCTATATATATATACAGTCAGACTTTTTATTAAAGAGAGGCCCTCTGTTTTGACCATTGAATCGTATTTTCATTGATAATTTTGTCATTTTACAATTTTTTTGACAAGATGTCACAGGCCTGTGACTGGGTTGTTAATAGTCAGTAACACACAAAATAGGGCAGCAAAGGGACATGAGTAAAGACAGATGCAAATTAGAATTCCCTTGTTTGGTAGTGGAACCAGAGAGGAAAGAGAAGAGCGCATTGAAAAAGGCATTTCTATGTTTCATGTTCGATTTTTAAACATGACAAACCGAGAAAAACCGACTCGTGAACAACTTTTTTAGGACCGATTTGATTTTGATCTGTAATTCGGGTTCTTTTGAGTTATCGTGGATCCGGGTACTTCCGAGTATTTGAATCCGGTTTGTAACTTGTAAGTTGTAAATCATACATTTACTCACTCTCTCTCTCTCTCTCTCTTCACCCAATCAATTACGAAAAAGCCCAAATTCACCATAGACTGTTTGAAGAAGACAATGGCGACAACGATCACCGACCTCGACGACGACGATCTCGAAACACTAGCCACCGAGCAACGCCGCGAGCTCACGGCGGCGAAGGACTTCGACTCCGACCTCGACTTCGCCTTCCGCCTCCAGATGGAGGAGGCAATCAACGCCTCTCTCTCTCTCCAACCCTCCTCCTCATCTTCTTCTCTCTCCTCTCCGCCGCCACCACCACCATCAACAACTCTGCCCAAAGACGACGTCTTCGATCTCTCCGGCCTCCAGACCGAAGAGCTCGAAAAATTCGAGCAAGAGATCAACGATCACCTGTTAACCGAATCGGAGACGAAGAAGATGCGCGAAGATCTCTACCGTCGGATTCACGATCAGAAGGTGGCCCAAGAGATCCAGAGGATGCCGGAGGACGTTTGGGAAGATTGCGGCGACGAGTTCGAGGTGCCGTTCGGTGAGGGTTGCTCGAAGAATGTGAGTTCGGTGGAGATTTTTAGGGTTTATTTCAAGGGTTTAGTGAGCGAAGAGAGGGTTAGGGGTTCGAAGGTTACGTTGGCTGGGATTGGTGTTGCGATTTGCGATTCGAGAGATAATTTGATTTTTGAATTGAGGAAGCCATTATTGGGAAATGGGATGAGCCGACAAGGGGCGGAGGCCAAGGCTTTGATCGAGGGTTTGAATGCGGCGATTGCTTTGGATTTGAAGAGGGTTGTGTTTTTCTGCGATTATCATCCAATCTACCAATTTGTGAGTTTTCATTCCAATTTCTGAGTAGCATTTGAAGTGGGTTCTCTTTAATTGAACTTTCAATACTAGAATGCTGAATTGTTTGGGTTTTTATTCTCTTTTTGGATGGATTTTCATGGTGGGTTGATTGAAAAAGACCTAGTAGTGTTGTTTAAGTGAAGTGAACTTGGTTTTAAATTTTAAGTGAGAAAATCTATTAGATATTTCTTACTTTGGATATTTTTAATTTCATTTTTCATGTACATAGTTATAAAGTTGAATCATACATATCCAAAAAAAATATTTGAATCGATTTTGAACATGCTGCACGGGTTGCAAACATATGTAGCTGAGGTGAAGTGGGACTGTGAGACCTTTGAACATTCATGATCTTCTCCTTGAGTTTGATTCATGATTATGAGGTCTGGACATTATAGAGACATGGGCGTTCTACACCGTAACTGGCAAGTTTTGTAAATGAAAATTAAAGAGCTGGACAAGCAGGCATGTTTGCTAATGTACTCTAGGAGTTCTCTTTTGAAAGTATGAAATGCAGTAAACACCTACTGTATATGAAACTCACAATGCGACAGATGAAGAAAATAGCTCGCATTGTGTTAGTTTGGTCAAAGGATTTTTGGGAAATTTGTTTTCCCCTCCCCCTTCCAAACTACACGTGTAGATGAACAAATTACTTGTATGTTGCAGATCGAATTTGATATTTAGAGAGAAAAGAATGGAGAAGAAAGTTGGATTTGGCAAGAGAGAGATGGTAGAATAGAAGATGATTATCGAGGAGGTTGAAGAGGCTGGATTTATTGGCCAACGACATTTTCCCTCCTAGACAAAAACCCTTGTCATCAACAATTAATTAAGATAAGTAGAGTTGACTTTTTAAATAAGTAGAAACTGACTTAAAATATACTAGTAGGCAAAACCCACTTAAGCTCTGAATTTCCATCTTTCTTTTTCTACCAATTCAGTTTTTCTTTCTTGGAATGATATGATACATATGTGGAGTGCTTTTGAAATATTCACAATGTTATAGAAACTCGTCTTCAGTGTCAATAATGCATAGATTTATAGAGTAATTATACCATGCTGAAGTCCTCAACTACTGACACGTCATAGCACAATCCACTGCCTAATGCAGGTTATGGGAAGATGGCCGCCAAAGCAGCGTAAGATTGCAACATTAGTCCATCAGGTGGCACTCCTTCGGGGAAAATTTACATACTGCAACCCATCTCTTGTGGCTCGAAATGACATTAAGTTTGCATTTAAACTTGCTAGAGAAGCAATAGATTCTCAGATTAACGGGCCAGCAGAATCTATCTGCAAGGATTTGTACGAACAATGTGTAATCTGTTTAGAAGACACGGGTGGCGAACAAATGTTTTCAATTGATGGTTGTTTGCACCGATTTTGCTTTTCTTGCATGAAACAACACGTGGAAGTGAAATTGCTTCACGGAATGGTTCCGAAATGCCCTCAAGAAGGCTGTAATATTGAATTGAGAATCGACAGCTGCAGGAAGTTCTTGACACCTAAACTGATTGACATGATGACCCAACGCATGAGGGAAGCTTCAATTCCGGTGGCAGAGAAGGTTTATTGCCCGTATCCCAAGTGCTCGGCGCTGATGTCGAAAATTGAGGTTCTAGAATATTCTAGAAACGCGTTCGTGGGTGCCGAAATATCTGGAGCAAGGAAATGCTCAAAATGTCAGGGTCACTTCTGCGTAAATTGTAAGGTTCCTTGGCACGTCAATATGATTTGCTCTGACTACAGAAGGAAAAATCCCTATCCACAGGCGGAAGATGCAAAGCTGAAGACTCTTGCGGCTTTGAATCTGTGGCGTCAGTGTGTGAAGTGCAACCATATGATTGAACTTGCTGCAGGTTGCTACCACATGACTTGCAGGTATTTAACTGATTTCTTTTGACTTGACTCGTCTATGCCTACCATTCGAATTTAGAACACATTGGCTGTGTGGAATGACCGAATGAGCTTTGCGCTATGCCTTAATGGGTTGAGAATGTTTATACATATCATTTCAACTCAGGGTGTAGGTTCCAATAAGATAGGCTTAATTGGAACTTATCATTCCCATAGTGCGTCTACTTTATACTGGTTTTGAGTTTCTCTTTTAATGATATTAGATCCGTGCTGTGTTTAACACATTTCGTAGTACCCTGTAAATTTGCAAAATTCCTGTATTCTTAGTTTAAATAGGAAACACGAGGGACAAACATTTCACTAAAACTTGATGGATATTTATTTCAGAAAGTCTATAGCTTTCATTCTTCAAAAAACATAAATCCACCTTTTATTTTCCTTTTTTGGCAATGTACGTTACTATTTTTTGGCTTTAATTTGGAGGAATCATTAGTGTAGTGGCCTATTATTATTGCTGCATTTGGAACGAGAATAACTTTTTCTTTGTGGCACACATCGATATGGTTGTATAGAGGGAAAAAACTGGAAGAGGTGAGGACATTACGTCAAACCCAACTTATATTCTCATACGCAAAACTTTTGTTGGTATGTGGTTTGATTGATTGTTCGTAATGGAGTCAGTGTTCTAGAAATCCTCCTAGGCCCCTTGAAGAGAGAGAGAGAGAGAGAGAGAGAGAGAGAGAGAGAGAGAGACGATTGCGACTAATCTCTCTTCTGCGGCATCTAATGCTGCGTCTCAATCAGACCAAGTTCTAAATTTAAATTCAGTTGATGTTGGGAACTTGGGTGGGACTATGCGATAACTGTGGATCCTGGAAATTTAGATAAGTTACAATGCAAGTTGTATCAGATAAGGTTACAGAAGAAGAGGGTGTTGAGGAGTATGAGTTTGAGTCTGATGGAGAGAGAGTATTGGAGCGATATGGAGAAGAAGAGTTAGAAGCTTAGTTTTTTTGGAATAAATTTATTTATTTATTTATTATTATTATTTATATATATATATGTATATATATAAGAATTGTCTCTATATTATTACTTTTGCTTTAAAATATTTTTTTCGCCTAGGCCATACGCCCCCCTCCACCGCCTAGCGATTTTTAGAACATTGAATGGAGTGATTATCACGTTTAGTAGCATGATAGAGAGAGTTACAGAGGATTGGACTCAGGTGAATGATAAGAGCAATCTAGGGATCGAAAGTAAGGGAGAGAGAAAGGGGGCACTACGTAGGCAGAGCTGTACAGAGATGGTCTCCAATGGAGGAGGACTCTTATGCCTCTATTCCTTAAGAATGCCGTTTATAGTATTTCTCTCTCTAAGTCTCAAGAAGTTGTGTCCATCCTTGGTTACCCCTTTCATATATATATATATATATATATAGCATTTATCGTGCATGACTTGAGGTTCAAAAAAATATGAAAAAATTGTGAAAAATTTTAAAATGATAAGAATAGCAAAATTAGCCTAATAGATTACCACAATACACAATGTACCAATTATAGAATCACATGTTAGTCAATTCACACGCTGTCGATTTAGTGTTTGATAACTCTACACACACAATTGGATCAAAATTGTTCAGTACTACCAAATAATACATATATTACAATAACACGAAATATGTAGATCATTTATTAACATTCCACAGAAAAATCAGTGCCACATGGAGTGTCGTGGGGGCTCGAAATAATCATTGTTATCCCCTTGACTATTGTACACAGTATGTGGATTGGAGGAATGTCACACTGAAACTCCTTTTAACAAATACACACACAATTTTTTTTTTTTGATACTTATCTGGATTCAGACTGGATACATACACACCCCCCACACACACGACCCGACCCCAAAGCGCCACACTGACCCACAACAAAGCCCAACAAGGGCCACTCATTCCGACTGAGACATTTACACATAATTATCATGTGTATCAGTGTATATGTATTAATTTATCTTTATATATATAAAAATAAAAAATAAGAATAAAAAAAATCTGGCCCACAGTAAAGCCCAACAAGGGCCACTCATTCTGACTAATACATATACACATTTTAAACAAATAAATAAACAATTTTTTTTTTTATATATAAACATAAATTAATACATGTACACTAATACACATGATAATTATGGCTACAATTACACAAGGTTTAGAAAACATTAATAAAACCAAACATATTAACACCTCTCTCTCTCTCTCTCTCTCTCTCTCTCTCTCTCAGGAAACCCACCATCTATTAAGGGAAAAGAAAAAGAAAAAAACTGTACAAATTGATTACACATGCACACAAACTTTGACCCATAAAAAAATCCACGCTATGTAGACACACAACACACAGTTTCAGACTGTTAGCAAAATTTTAATAAAAATGGAAGAAAGAGTGGAAACCATGGTTCAAAGTAGGAGACGAAAGTGCGACACTTACCTCCGGCGAAATCGATGTCACGAAGAAGAGGAGACGAGGCCGCCGGAGCAAGATCTGCTACTGCATCGTTGCCGGCGCAAGATCTAGGGCTGAGATGTAGCGCGATCTGGTGAGGTTAGGCTTTTGGTGTTCAGATCTAGGGCTCCTAGTGGTCGAAAAAGAGAGAATCGCTAAAAAGCTCCAGATCTGGTGAGGTAAGTCCTTTTTTTGCCTATCACATCACCTTCATCATTGTAGAACAAAACATCTCGCGCGAGCTGACGATGTATCCGCTATCTCGGCCGATACAGCCAAGATGTAGCGCGATACCATAATTTTTTGTATCTTTCTGAACTCGGCGAGTTAACTCGTCTCTGACTTCTCCGAAATCGAGTTGACTCGGCCGATACTTCGAACCATGATCCGAATCATGGTGGGATCCCAAAAAAGGGGGATGCTACCGCGATAGTCTATTAGGTCCTATCACTTGTCTGCAATCCCGTCATGTGCGAACCCAGCTATTTAAGCCAGAATAGACGTATATATAGTGCACATGTATTTAATAGTATAGGCATATTCCGTTCGTGACCGTCCACACAGTGACTAGGGCCGGCCCTAAGGTTTTGGGGGCCTTAGGCGAACTTCTAAAAGAAGGCCCTCTGTATATAAGTATGAACCAATTGTTAAATCCAGAAATGTACTTTTTAAAAGCCATTTGGGTCTAGAATTTTCTTTTAGGAAGGGGACGACCCTAAGAATTTGAGTGCTTTAGTATAAAGATACCCCCAAAAAATTGCAGCTTTTGATTCTGATTATGAAGATTTTGATGATTCCGCAGTGTCCTTCCTTCCCAGTAGGTTGACTTGACTAAGCTCAATAAATTTCAGAGTTTTAGTTCTATAAATAAAATGTAAGAAAAGTGACAAAAAACATTGAAAAGTCTTACATTTGGAAAAGTTGAGGAGGTACTTTTTTATAGGAAAAATACTAAGTACACCAGGTTTGTGCACCTAATGAGTAGTTTTTTTTCCCCAAAACAAGCCTTTAAAAGTGGATAAGTCCATCGCACAGTAGTTGACTTCTTTGGGTCTTGGGGTTTTAGGTTGTGTTGGCGGCCTTTTGGGCTTAACAATTACTATTAAGTGTTTGAGATTGGGGGCCTAAAATTATCCAAAATATTGGGGGCTTTAGGCGGAGGCCTACAATTTTACATGTCAGGGCCGCCCATGACAGTGACTACTAGTCTTATCCGTGGGAGGTGCCAAGCAACTCGACCTTAAGGGAGTATTGCCAACAAACCATTCCTTTGAGCCAAGGTTGATCAGGCCTATGAGGGTACCCGGTGTATCACGAGATCCCTTACCAGCAACAATCATGCTTGGGTAAGCCTGTGCCGCGAGAAACATTCATTACCGCGAGGGGTAAATAAATGAAGTGGCCAAAGGGTGGATCCATGGGTGCCAGCCTTCCGTGCCACGTGGCCGTGGGCCCTAGTGGGATATTATCTAGGAGTAATGCTATGGAAACATGATAGAATGAGAGTTCTTTGTTATAAAGGTGAAGGAGTATGGGGTTCTATCAAACCCTCAACCCATGTATGATGTACTTATGTGCGAGACACCTTGAACTTAAAAGCAGAAGCAAGTAATACTTGTTTTATTGAAAAAAAAAAACAAAAATTGTATTAGAAGGCATCTTGTAAATAAGTTGAAAATGTAGATAATGTAATTATAATTGGTGAGAATGCATTTTGCAAATGTCATTCCAAACGGATCATAATGCAATTGCAATAGGCGGGATATCATTTCTAATCAAATGCTCCCTTTGTTCTTCAAGCCACCTTTTTTATTTTGATGGACTAGTCTGCTGCTATACTGTCCTCATCCATGAAAAACACTTTGGTTTAGTAAAACACGTCATGGCAGTCAATTTAGGGATATTATTCAAGTGGCCTGGGATTAGGTGATAAGTCGCATTTTTGGTTACTGTTTGAGACATGCCGTGATGTTTCTCCGCATGTAATAGACTTTGTTTACTGCTGTGCCTGTTTCATCCTAATCTTAATTTTCAGGTGTGGGTATGAGTTCTGCTATACTTGTGGAGCCGAGTGGAAAAACAAGAAAGCAACGTGTTCTTGTCCGCTCTGGGCTGAGGGCAACATTATATACGACGAAGACTACTTCGATGAGGATGACGATGATGATGAGGAAGACTCCGACGACGATGAGGAGTACTATGACTCTGACGAGGATGATTATTATATTTAATTTCCTTCTGCACCATTTGTTTTAAGACTTTTTACCATTAAACTATTTTGGGTCTGTTGAGGTTTTGGTGGTGTAGCATTTTTTCCATCCCATCCTTCGCTGCCCCACTATAAGTGGTTAAAAGTACTCTGAAAAGGGGCCAACTAATGACAGTCAAAAGACAAATCTCATTTTTGGATGGCTGAATTGTATTTACCTTTGCTACTTTGGTGCAATTTTGGTTTCAAGTTCATTGGGAGAAATTGGTTCTATTTAATCTATCTGCATACTGTGGTGACATGGAATATTTATCGAGTATGATGATGCAATTGAAACTGGAACTAAACTGTAATGAAAATTGATGCAGATAATCAAATCTAAAATTTGGCGCAATGAAGATAATCATTCCAAATTTGGCACATAATATAGCATTGTGATAAGTTGGCATGCGCGTTTAGCAAACTTTATTAGAGGCATTTTTTTTAGGGTCATGATCAAAATAAATAACATTTTTTAGAATGTATCATTGGAGAGATGTCGTAATATAACATTTTGGCAACGTAGTATTGTCAAAATATAGATTTGGCATGAAATAAATAAATTTAGTTATCAAAATATAGATTTGGCATGAAATAAATAAATTTGGCGGTTGGAATTCATTTAATAATAACTATTAATTTTCTAGGCATTTAGCTAAAACCAAAATCTTGTTCAATCTGAGTCATGTTTCTTCATTCAGTGTGTGAAATTAGTACTCCTGTTGATTTCACAAAGATATTCTTGTTGGACCTTGTGATAAGTACTTATTTACCTTACCTTTTTGGGTAAAGTCTAAACCCTAAACCCAAATTCCCAATTAATCCTACGATAAAAACCAAAAAACAGCGTCCACCCTGCCCCATCAATCAATATAATATATAGGGTTAAATATATTTACACCCTCTATGGTTCGGCTGATTTGCACTTACCTTCATATGCTTTAAATTTTAGAACTTATGTCCCTTGTGGTTCGGACTAAAGTGAAATCGTGACTTTTTCCATCCAAATTAATGGTAAGAAACACAAGTTAAGGTCATGGAAGCTCTCAAAGAACAGTTCCTGACCTCTCAGGTTTCCCAAGGTAACAGTCAGGCTCAAAATAAAAGGATCAATCAAAATATTAAATACAGAAAGAGATTTTTATTACTTACATGTGGGAAACCTCTATTACAGAGATGGAGAGGGAATATCAGAGACGAGGGAGGAATACAAAGATAGAGAGATAGAGAAGGGGAAACTCGAATGCCTATCCACAGCCTGGAAGGTCATCTTAAATAAGAAAATAAAAAGTCTACAGTTCTTAGACAGGTCACTGTAGAAAAACAGTAAAAAGATAAAAAGCAATACACGTGTCCTTGAGTAGTGGAGTCGTCCGGATTGCCATTATCTTTAAACTATTCCAAAACCACTGGTATGTAAAACTATGGGCAAAACATGTGGGTTGGAAATCGTTACTGCATGCGTCACAGGGGTGAATGCGTCACTGCATGCGTCACCTGACTATTCCAACTTGTCCTTGGACTTGCTAAACTGGGATGCTGTAGCAATGACATCGAATAGGTCCTCCATCATTGGAACCTGGCTGGAAATGGATGCTGTATCCATTTCTTCTTCATCTTCATATGGGTCTTGGGCTTCTCCTGCAAGACAGCCAAAGGTGTTTGGCTGTGGAGTCTGAGAGGACTGGCCCTTCTCCTGTAAAAACTGTTGAACAAGACATTGTTCTTGAAAACAATGAACAAACTCTTAAACTTTTATGTCTAAGAGATATTGAGAAAAGTTTAGATAAATATAAATACATCCACATCGGATGTATACAAGTAGCTTTAAACCTCTTACTTTAATATGATTAAATGCTACTATTTTGGCATACTTAAGAGAGATGCAAGATGTACTGACTTTGTACCATCTCTTATGGGTATCATACAAACAAGTTTGTGTCATGGTCCTGTCTATTTTGATGTATATCCCAACCTGACACTTTCTTTACATGATAAACATTTGTTTGAAGCTACTACCTTAAATATTCAAACTCAAGGGTATAATTATTTACCTGGAACCAGTACTGTTAATACTACATATAGGGTTTACTATAAAGTAATGAACACTTTGTGTCCTAATACAATATTAAGAAGTGAACCAGGGAAAACTGTAGCAATAGACAGTAATTGTCTTACTACTAATATTGCTACACCTAGATTAATTAAATGGGATGAGATAAATTTCCCATCGGATTGGACTTTACCAAATGCAGTTCTACCTGCACCAGTCCTTCCATCACAATTAGATCAAATCACCCAGATTAAAGATGGGGATATTGAAGTTTCTTTTACTCCTACACAATTCAGTAAATTATCTTTAAAAAGGAGTAATTCTACCAGGAGTTTTCATACTGCTCCTTCTAGAAAGCCTTATATAGTTTCTTATCCTTCTTCTTCAAGATATTCTACATCAGATCAGCCCAGACCCAACATGGATATGGAACAATTCCAGAATTTGGAAAGAGAAAATGTTTTGAAAGGTTTCATAAATTCAGAACAACAAATTCCTCAAGGAATTTATGGTCTCGAAGAACAAGAGAATAAGGAAAAAAGAGATCCTTTTGATCCCTCGTATTCTCATGACAACACTTCTGTTTATATTTAGATGGATTATAGTCCAAATTCATTTTTAAGAATTGCCATCAATAAAGAATTCATGTTGGAGAAAAACCAAGAGCTCCGACATGAATATTTTAAATTTTTTTAATAAAAATGATCTTGATCTCATAAAAAAAATTTATTATCAATATCTAGAGCAAAAACAGACTATTATTTGGTTTGTTGACTGGTTTAACCAATGGTTTTCGACCCAAAATGTACAAGGCCGGCCTTGGGCATAGGCGACGTAGGCGGTCGCCTAGGGCCCCAATTTTTGGTGTTTAATTAGGGCCTCAATTTGATAAAGAAATATTTCAAAGTCTCAATTTTGAAAAAAAATAATAATGTGTAATATGTTGGTCCAAAAGACCACCCCCACAATTTAGAAAAAATAATTACATATAAAATATTGGCCCAACTGTAATCCAACACACCCTAAACATTTGTCCCAACTCATTTTCATCTCATCTCTTAATTTAGCCCACCCAAATTATTTTACCATCACACCAAATTTTACAAATTTCAATCAACAATCAACCCTTATTACTATTAGGCTTTATTTGGTTCATAGATTTAGTGAGGGAGAGAAAAGAAGCAAGGAAATCGAAAGAGAAAATTAATTCTCTGGTATTTTCCCTTGTGTTTCATCCATGATTAATAATATCGAAAACTAATAATATTTAAAATATGAGTAATGCTATGCTTATCAAATTTTGTATCCTAAGTGGTTCTCAAACACATTGTAGTATGCCCACCTGATTTTGATTGAAGGATGTTGACATTTTCCCACCATTATTGAAGGTGGTCCTGCCGTCATATGTATTTGAGAACCATTTGAGACACAAAATTAGGGAAGCATAGCATTATTCTTTCCTTCCTATTTTTCATAAGTCTCCTTATTAAATAACAAAAAAGTGTTTTTCCTTACCAACACCAAATATCACAACTCTTAAAATGATTATAACATATCACCAAAAAAAAAAAAAATTGTAATATTTTTAATACAGAAAATTTTACCTCAAAAAAATAGGTAAATAATTCAACAAAAAAAAATGGGGTCACTGCCGTGAACTCCCGTATTGGTCCGTTACAAAGGGCCTCACTTGAGAGCCTCCTAGGGCCCCCAAATGGTCAGGACCGACCCTGAAAAGGTACTGAATACCATTGGTACAACCAGATGGAGATTACACGGGGATAAGGATTTATTGAAAAATCCCATCCTCCTCCAATGTATTTGGATTACAGAGTAAATGACAAAGATATCGAAGTTGCTGCTTAAATAGGCAAAGCCTCCGATACTGTCATTACTAGTGAACATATTTGTAGACAGGTTAACTGGACAAATCTTTCTATTGTCTCAATAGAAGACCAGCTAACCAGAATAGAAAACAAACTTCTAGAAAAAGAAAAAGAAAATAAAAAACAGCAAGATGTTAAGAAACCTGAGGCTAGTTCTTCTTCTTTTGAAGTTGCTACTTTTGAACCTCCTTATCAAGCTGAAAAATTTTGTACTCAGAGTAAAAAGGAGGAAGAAGAGTTTATTGAACTCTTAACAAAAAAGATTAAAGATGTCTCTTTAAATGTCCTTTCTAAAGCTAGTAATACTCCAGAATCACAAAATTCAAGAGATGATGAAGAAGAGGATAGTATTGAAGACGTCCTTAAAGAGGAAAAATTATAGAGAAACTTTCATTATACTGAAAGTAATTTTAGAGAAAGAGATTTTGAAAATTCTTCTCCTCAAATTAATAAAATTGGGTATGATTACTCAGTCATACCATATTATTATCATAGAGCTTCTCCTCAAGATCTTCTTTTTGAAGAAAGTTATTGGAGAAACCCACAGGCTTCATTTAGTGGTAAGGAATTATGTGAATGGAACATTGATGGATACACTGAATACCAAATCTATGAAATTGTTCACAAAATGCTTATGTGGGCCACTATGAGTAAATAATGTGGGAATAATGATAAAAATACTGCAATCCTGATTACTAATGGGTTTTCAGGATGTCTTAAAGGATGGTGGGACAATGTTCTCACTGTTGCCCAAAGAGATGAAATTTTAAAAACAGTAAAAGTAGAAACTGTTGAGGGTCAACCTACAATGGTCCCTGATGCTACCATTACATTGGTACAAACAATTATTACACACTTTGTGGGATCATCTCCCCAAAGACATGAAAGGGGGAGAGAACTACTTATGAATTTAAGATGTCCCTCTTTAACCCAATTTAGATTGTATAAAGATGTTTTCATCAGCAATGTTATGCATACAAGTGATGCAAATAATGAATTTTGGAAAGCCCGTTTTATTGATGGAAATTCAAATTTATTTGCTGAAAAGGTCAGATAAAAACTTCGTGATCAGCATGATGGAAATAATATTCCATATGCAAGTCTGAATTATGGACAGATCGTAAGTGTCTACACCCAAGTTGGTTTAAGTATCTGTAATGACATGAAATTACAGTATCAAATGAAAAAAACAAAATCTTACTGGTAAACAAGAACTGGGAGAATTTTGTAACCAATGGGGTTATGATATGCCTGTCAATTCTATGAAAAAGAAAAAGAGACAGAGCAATCAAAAAATAACCAAGAGAAGGAATACTAATCCTAATCCAAGAAATACTAGAACTATACCACTTCCCAGGAAAAGCAACCCAACCTGAAAAAGATCGATAAAAGGTCCTGGTCAAAAAGAAACTAGGGTTTGCTGGAAGTGTGGGAAAGTAGGGCATTTAGCTAACAAATGCACTACTAAAAAGAAAGTAGCAGAGTTACAAATAGATGAAGGCTTAAGAGCACAACTCTGTAAAATTTTATTAAATTCTTCTCCATAAATTTCTGAAGAAGAGGATTTTCCTGAAGAAGAAGAGGATGGATTCTATTCTAGAACAACCATCTTGTTCTAATGGATGTCCAGATGCAGATTATTGGAAAGCCAAGCCATTGCTACTATGAATGGCCTTACCATTAATGTCCTTACTGTAGAGCATAGTGAAATGTTAAGCATAATTGACAAAATTACTGATCCTGGACTTAAGGTGAAAGTAATTCAATTATGCATAAATCAAACTAAAAAAGACTAGCCTGAAGAAAATTCATATAAAATTCCTCATTATAGTATTCAGGAAGTCTTTAACAGAATGGAAAAAGTTAGAAAACCCATTACTGTAAAAGAATTAAAACATGAAATCAATTTGGTCAAATCTGACATAAAAGATCTCCAAATTGCTTTTGCTAAAATGGAAGAAAAAATTGATAACATGCATATTCCCACTTCTTCCATCAGTATAGGTGATGATATTGATGAAACACCTATAGATCTGTCTGGAGATCCATATTTACATCTCTTGAATAAAATTACATATCAAAAATGGTACATAAAAATCAATCTGGTTATCCAGGAAGAATATACCATTAACAATGCTATTGCATTAGTTGATAGTGGAACAGACTTAAACTGCATTCAAGAAGGCATAGTTCCCACTAAATATTTTGAAAAAACTATGCAATCTTTAACCTCAGCCAGTGGTAGTAGAATGAATATTCAGTTCAAACTGTCTGATGTTTATATTTGTAATGAAGGAACATGCATACGCTCTACCTTTTTACTTGTTAAAGACTTACAACAACAAGTAATTTTGGGAACTCCTTTTCTAAAGCTTTTAATGCCTATAAAAGCTGATCAGACTGGCATTTACTCTACTTATAAAAATATTGATCTAGCTTTCACCTTCTTATGAGAACCAGAAATAAGGATTGTCAATGAATTAAATCTTTTAGATTTAAAAGAAAGACCCCTTGAATTTCTTCAAGAGGAAGATAGATTCATGCAAATTGAGCATCAACTAACGATGCCAAATGTTTCTAGAAAAATTGATATTTTAAAAAAGGAATTTCAAAATAAAGTTTGCAGTGAGATTCCTAGTGCTTTTTGGACAAGAAAGAAACATATTGTTTCTCTCCCTTATAAGCCTGACTTTGATGAAAGCTCTCAGATTCATACAAAGGTTAAACCTAGCCAAATGAATTCTGAATATTTAGAACTTTGCAAAAAAGAAATCCAAAGTCTTCTTGATAAAAAGCTCATAAGAAAAAGTTATTCTCGTTGGAGCTGTACACTGGAAAATAAAGAGGCAGACCCAGATTGGTGGTTAATTATAAGCCACTTAATGATGACTTACAATGGATTAGATATCCAATCCCTAATAAAAAGGATTTATTAAATAGACTTTATAAAACTTCAATCTTCTCAAAATTTGATTTAAAATCTGGATATTGGCAAATTCAGATTAAAGAAGAAGATAGATACAAGACGGCATTCACTGTTCCTTTTGGACATTATGAATGGAATGCATGCCATTCGGATTAAAAAATGCTCCTTCAGAATTCCAAAATATTGTGAATGATATTTTTACTCATTTTTCAGAATTCTGTTTGGTTTATATAGATGACATCTTGGTTTTTTCCTCATCTATAGATCAACATTTTAAACACCTTAAAATTTTACAACATATCATCATACACAATGGTCTTTTATTATCTGCCCAGAAAATGGATCTTTTTAAAACTCAAATAGATTCCTAGGGTTTAATATTCATAAAGGGCAAATCATTCCCATTGAAAGAAGTATTGATTTTACTTCTAAATTTCCTGATGAATTAAAGGACAAAACCCAATTACAAAGGTTTTTGGGAAGCAATTACATAGGAAACCATTATAATAAATTACATGACTGTGCACTTCTGCACCAAAGGCTTCAAAAGAATCATTTACCATGGACATCTGAACATACTAAAGCAGTTCAGAGAATTAAACTTAGAGTTAAGCAATTACCATGACTCAGATTAGCCAATCCTCAATGGGACAAAATTGTTGGAACAGATGCTTCAGATATTGGTTATGGGGGAATTCTCAAACAAAATAATACCAATACCAATAAGGAAGAACTTCTTAGATTCACCTTTGGTGTCTGGAAAGGATCTTCAAAAAATTATTCTTCTATTAAAAAAAGAAATGTTTTCTATTGTTAAGTGTGTCACTAAATTTCAAGATGACCTCCTTAACCAACCATTTCTTATTCGCATAGATTGCAGTGCTGCTAAACATATATATTTTAAAACAAGATGTAAAGAACCTTGTTTCTAATAAATTTTTTTCTAGATGGCAGTCTGATTTATCTGCTTTTGATTTCCAACTTGAATATATTAAAGGGGATCTAAATTCTTTACCAGATTTTCTAACCAGGGAATTTTTGTAGGAAAAATCGGATGCAACCTCCTAATAAAGGAGGGTTTCAGTTCCCTCAACGGCGTCCCAACAAAGGGAAAGGCTAGCAGCAGCACAACCCAACCAAGGGTTCACAGGCCAACAAGGGTCTGAACAACCACCAAAGGCTGGACCTTCTAAGCAAACTACTGAGGACATTCTTATTCAAGATGTTGTTTTCCATCAAAAACAATTTTTGGAAAATATCCTTGTTTAAGACAATTCTATTGATAATAAATTAAAAATAGACGCTTGGGGACTGAAAGAGAGTTATCTAAATAATCATAACTTCATGACTCAAGAATCTAAACCAAGATTCGCTTATGAAGCTATGCTTATTGAGACAGGGTCTGTTCAAATTGAGCATTTCCATATTGTCCCCACAGATAAAAAAACCCCTATAACACATTCCAAGTGTTAAATTATCAAAGTTCTCCATCCTATTCAATGGGGCCTTAACCCAGCTCAAGCGAGGACTTTGAAAATTAATGGGGCTATTTTTAATTATTGGGATTATATAGAAGCCTGGAATAAAGCTTTCCTCTATATGAATCCATTACAAAAGCATACTTGGCCTTTTGTAATAAATGATCAAATTATTAAAACTAGCCTAGACTGTTTTCCTCATTAGTTCTACCATTGGTGGGAAAAAATGGGTCCAGAAATTGGAATTGTTCCTCGAGAAATACTGGATTATTTTACTTTATCGTTTGATTTCCATCCAGTGCTCAGAGGAAAATCATTGGAAAATATCCCACTTAGAAGAAATATATTATTCTTCTTTGCTGAATTCAGACGTGTGTGGATTTGGAAATGGGACATCCAGCATAGTACTGATCATTACGAATATCAGTACTCCAGAGAACTTTCTGGTGCAAATGGTGGAATGGGTTTGTTACTTCTAATGCTATTTCAAAAATCCAGCCCGCCACTAAAGAATATGTTAGGATTTTTGAAGAAGAAGAAAAGAAAAGGGATGACAAATTTCTTCTCAAAGCATCCCAACACTCTTCAAAATTGAATATGTTCAACCTCCTGTTCAATTCAATTAGGGGGAAATATCCTCATCTTACATGGGAAGAAACACAAGTTAAGGTCATGGAAGCTCTCAAAGAACAGTTCCTGACCTCTCAGGTTTCCCAAGGTAACAGTTAAGCTTCTTCAAGCCAGGATAAGGAGAAGGGCCAGTCCTCTCAGACTCCACAGCCAAACACCTTTTGGTTGTCTTGCAGGAGAAGCCTAAGACCCATATGAAGATGAAGAAGAAATGGATACAACGTCCATTCCCAGCTAGGTTCCAATGATGGAGGACCTATTCGATGCCATCATTGCTATAGCATCCCAGTCCAGCAAGTCCAATGATAAGCTGGAATAGTCAGGTGACGCATGCAGTGACGCATTTACCGTTGTGACGCATGCAGTGACGATTTCCAACCCACAGGTTTTGCCTATAGTTTTGCATACCAGTGGTTTTGGAATAGTTTAAAGATAATGGCAATCTGGACGACTCCACCACTCAAGGACACGTGTATTGCTTTTTATCTTCTTACTGTTTTTCTACAGTGACCTGTCTAAGAACTGTAGACTTTTTATTTTCTTATTTAAGATGACCTTCTAGGCTGTGGATAGGCATCTCAAGTTTTTCCTTCTCTCTCTCTATCTTTGTATTCCTCCCTCCTCTTCGATATTCCCTCTCCATCTCTGTAATAGTGGTTTCCCACAAGTAAGTAATACAAATCTCTTTCTGTATTTAATATTTTGATTGATCCTTTTAAGTACTTATTTATCTGACCTTCTTGGATAAAGTCCAACAAGAATATCTTCATATATGTGAGTGTATACATTATAACTAATGGGAGAGGTTGTTAGGTGCACTGGGTAAGTGCACTGATGCAATGTACTGGATTTTTTAGTCTAAAAAACTTGTGGAGGATCATTGGAGTGGCAGGACGGAGCGTGGCGTGGCGCAGTCCGCTGATTTTTTCCAGTGCACTTACCTAGTGCACCTAAGAGTCTTTCCCTATAACTAATTAACTCATTTATTTAACTCTCAAAAACGAACTTACTAGTAATAAAAAGTACATTGGTAAGAAAAAAAAAAGTACTTAATAAAAACAATAATGCTAGGGGCACTAGAAAATCTCACTAACACTCACACCCACACTTTATCTCTCTCTCAGTGGCACTATGGAATCCACTACGGATCTCACAGTGTGAATGTTAGTGAAATTTGTTACTGCTCCAAATATTACTCTAATACAAAGTCTAGTATATCAAGGATTCTAAAGTCTCCGTAGAGTAACTTCTCAAATTAGAGCCTGTGTTTTCCTTCCCGAGTCCGACGGTCCAACCTCAACATTGCCTTCAGCCTCCAAATGCAAGAGGCATTGAAAGCCCTTCTCTCTAACGTAAAATTATATTCTATTTTATACCATACATTTTTTTTAATTTGATTGACGTGTTACGCCTTTTATTGTTAATATCAATTGCATGTGATGTTATTATGCCTTTTTTGTTTATTAAATAGTAATACACCAAAAATTGGTTCTATCCTATGACCAAGCGGTTTAACTCATTAGCCAGTCCATGTCTTGATCAAATCATGCACAACTCCTCGGACAAGCATCTGTCCGAGCGATCTAGTCTACCCAAGACTCACCATCCCGAGCGGTTCATTCACGATCAGACCAACAGGTTGGAAAGATCACACTGGCACGGTCCGTACAGGCACAGGCCAGTTGGGCCCACAACACATGCCCCAGAATATTCCAGGTAGTTTCCTACTCAAGATAGAAGACTTATGGAAAGTGGACATTGTTTCCTAATCCAATTAAGAAACCCCCACAATTAATGCTAATCAAGCTCAATTGGATTATATTTCCTTATCCATGTATGAGTAGGTCTCTTGCATCTATAAAAGAGACCACTCACCCCCCCTTCAAAGGGACCGACTTTTCAGTCTCTACAGCACCTCTATAGCAATCACCAACACGCCCGGCTGACCTACGGTAGTTCCAAACTATTGTGGGTTCACCACAGGTCAATGGCTTTTTACAGTATAGTGAACGTGCTCAGACACACACGTGGACGTAGGTTCCTTCATTAATAGGGCCGAACCACACACAAAAAACCAATCTCTCACTCTCTCTCTCCTTAAATTGCTTTAATTTACTTTAACCAAATTTTGGCATCATCAATTTGGCGCCGTCTGTGGGAACGACAAGTTCTTCATCAACAAATCTCTTGGCTGATAGCCATGCCTCCGAAGAAGGGTGAGAAGACTGCACAGTAGGCCAACCGGGATGTTCCGCCGACCCCAGCGCCGGCTACAGCAGTCATGACATCTGAACAGATCACCGCGATCCTCGCACAACTCTTGGAGGGCCAGCGTCAAATCCAGCAACAGATCGAAGCCCTGCTGGCCCAGCAAAGCAGTCCTCCAGTGGCCGGGAAACAATCCGGGAACGTTGCGTACAATCGAGGACCTATCTTGACCAGACAACGTGCTCGAGCTAACCCGTCCCGTGTTGAGGATGCCAGAGACATCAACAGTAGGTGTGCTACCCGAGAGGAAAGGCAGGAGCATATGGCCCGGGAATCAATCCAGGGTCACTCGGTCAAGAGCCGAGGTGTCCCTAGGCACATGATGAACCGGAGTCATAGCCGAGCCCGATCCCATGGGACAACACACCGCCATGAGAAGGAAACCTCTTCCACTAACCCGACCTACGTCTCGGATCCCGATCGGGAACGTGTGGTGGCCCATATCAAGGACTTGCAGAAACATATTGATGGAGTGGCCAAAATGCTAGGCCAAAATCCTACTCAGAATCACGCCAATACCGAGACAAAGTCACCATTCTCTAGACAGATCATGAGGTTTGCCATCCCGCGCAAATTTAAACAGCCTCGCCTAAATCCCTATAACGGCTCGGGAAGCCCAGTCGACCACGTCCGAACCTACAAGGCTCAGATGGCCCTGGCCACCAACTCTGATGAACTACATTGCCTGGCCCTCCCCATCACTTTGAAAGGCCCGGCCGTGCAATGGTTCTACTTCTTGGAGCCCCGATCGGTCCGCAGTTTCAAGCAACTCAGCAAGCAGTTCATGAACCAATTCATCGGTATGCATGAACGGCCAAAGCTTGACATGTAGTTACTGACAGTCATACAAAGGAATAATGAGACCCTCAAGGAATTCACCGACCGATTTAATCAAGAGAAGCTCGGAATCTATGATCTTGATGAAACTGTCGCTATTATAGCCTTCTGCTCGAGAGTTCAACACACCAAGTGCACCGCGTCGTTTCATAGAAACCGATCGGAAACCTTAGTTGAACTCACTGAGAGGGTTAGAGAATACATTATCACTGAAGAATTTTTAAAGGCCAAAGACCCCAGGCGCGTAAGCAATGAGTTTTTTAGAAGTAAGCGAAAGCGAGATCAGCCTAGGAATTCTGACAGTTCTTCCAGTTCACAGCAGTCAGGGTCTGGCAGAGTCTCGACCCGACCTCTAGCTCACAGTAGGCAGGGTTTGTCAATCCCGACCCAACCTCCAATTCACAGTGGTCTGAGTCTGGCAGCCCCGACCTGACCTCTAGTTCGTAGTAGTCAAGATCCAGTGATCCCGACCTTGAATCCAGCTCAGAGTAATCGGAAGTCCGATGATCCCGACCCGACCTCCTGTCTCTAACAGTGTCGACCAATTCAATTACAATGGTACTACCTGATCATCGAATGAGGCTCCGCAGACTGTCAGAGAGCTCTTGAAAAGACCTTGGGCTCCGAACCCATGCACAAAAGACCTCGGACTCCGAACCCAGGCACTAAAGACCTCGGGATCGCACCCGAGGCAAAAGACCTCGGGGTCACGCCCAAGGCATCGCTTCACTTAGGTCCAACCTACGATGGGGGCAAATCCCCCTAGGTTGTTGATGATGGCAAGCTTCAAAAGACCCTACAACCACCCATGTTCCAGGTCCGTTACCTACAGTCCTAGCCTCCACAGGACCCTCATCTTAGCGAAAGCTTAGGGGGCAGAAAGGCACGATGAACTAAATAGGCAATCACACCGGGTACTTACAAGCCTTGCGGTAACTAAGTCAAACTCTTAGACAACCCGGGCGCCTACAATACTTAGAGGCAATAACTCCACTTAGGTCTAAACCGACGATAGAGGTGACTAAAATCTCTTAGGTTGGCCAACAATAGAGGAGTAAAAAGACCCTAAAGCAACGTGATTTAGGTCGGCTCTACCAACATGGTCAAACTCTTCTCCCAACAGTCTTGACGAAGGCTGACCGGGCGGAAGATAACCATCCTGGGGAGTTAACATAAAAGGACCCTAAAACAATACGCGTTAGGTCGGCATTTCCAACATGGTCAAATTCTTTTGCCTATAACCTTGACGAAGGTTTACGGGTAGAAGATAACCATCCTGGGAGCTAACTCAAGCAAAAGACTCCGAATTAGGCCGAGTCTCACCTCTTAGCCAATTCCCGAGCACTTAAAGACTCCAAGCTAGGCTAAGTCTCAACCCTTAGCCAGTTCCCGAGCACTCATAAGACTCAGAAGCTCCAAGGCAGCTTCCCCGAGCACTCAGACAGTGACAAGTGGCATCAAACAGATTTCCAAACTTGCCCCGATATAGCATCCGACCAACCTTGGAAATGGGGAGCAGCTGATACACCCAAAATTGGCTCTATCCTATGACCGAGCGGTTTAACTCATCTGCCAGTCCATGTCCCGGTCAAATCATGCACAACTCCTCGGACAAGCATCTGCCCGAGTGATCTAGTCTACCTGAGACTCACCATCCCGAGCGGTTCATTCACATCCAGACCAACAGGTCGGGAAGACCACACTGGCACGGCCCGTACAGGCGCATGCTAGCTGGGCCCACAACACATGCCCTAGAATATTCCAGCCAGTTTCCTACTCAAGATAGAAGACTTATGGAAAGTGGACATTGTTTCATAATTCAATTAGGAAACCCCCACAATTAATGCTAATCAAGCTCAATTGGATTATATTTCCTTATCCATGTATGAGTAGGTCTCTTGCATCTTTAAAAGAGACCACTCACCCCCTTCAAAGGGACCGACTTTTCAGTCTCTACAGCACCTCTCTAGCAGTCACCAACACGCCCGTCCGACCTACGGTAGCTCCAAAATATTGTGGGTTCACCACATGTCACCGGCTTTTTACAGTATAGTGAACGTGCTCAGACACACGCGTGGATGTAGGTTCCTTCATTAACAGGGCCAAACCACATACAAAAAATCAGTCTCTCACTCTCTCTCTCTCTCTCCTTAAATTGCTTTAATTTACTTTAACCAAATTTTGACATCATCAAATAGTGTGATATTTTTAATGCCTTTTTGTTTTAAATTGAATCTGTTTTATGCATTCATTCTGAAATTTTCACTCTCTTTTTCCCTTCCTCATATATCTCTTCTTTTCTAGAATTTTTAAGACCCCTAAAAAAACCTACTGGTTACCATAAGTAATCAAATATGTAAATCTACTGGTTGATGATATGGGTATCTGAATATAATAATATATTGTTGGAGAGGTCATAGGTGTTAAATTATTCTTCATTTAAATAAGGTCAGTAATGCCGGGATGCCATGGAGGTGAAATTTTGTGATTGGTAATTCTTTGGTAACAACTTTTATACAACCTCTTAAAAAATGTGTCAATCTCTCTCCTGTGTCACTGTGGAGTCTAGTGACATCACAGGAGAGAGATAGACACATCTTTTTAGGAGGTTGTATGAAAGTTGTCACCAAAGAATTACTCTTTTGTGATAGTATGGATTTGGGTGGTATGACTTATGTTTTAAAAGTAATTCCCGAAATTTCCTCGCATTTCTTTTGCTGTGATCAGGTAGAGTCAAGATTTGATCTTAGGGGCACACACTTGCACGGTTCGAGCAACATCCGGACCCGATATTTTGTCCGGTAGAAATACTATAATTTCCGGTTTGAAATTATGTGGTTGTTCTGTGGCTTTCATATATAGTACTCAGGATGATTGTTAAAACATAATTATTGAAGACAAAGAATCTCTTCATTACACTTTAAAAAAGGTATTTTTTATATGCTTATTTTTATTTTTATTTTTACTTGTTTCATTTATAAAACAAAGAATGCTTGGTATATTTGAAACGAATGACTATAACAGCTTAAGTACTCTGGGCTAATTGACTAAATAAGATATTTATTTGGGAGAAATTAAGAATATTTAAGGATCGAATTAAGTGAGATTTTGATTTAGAAGGGGTAACTTTAAAAATCTAGGACGGACCCAATTAAATAATAAATTTGAAAAGTTTAGAGGGGGGGGGGGGGGGTGTTAAGTTGTAATTGTCGCTTGTTTTTGCCTCAAATTATAAAGGTTGACAGTGTTTTAGAGACTTTTTTTTTAATCCATTGTATGACTAGGGTGGGAGGGAAGGGAAGGCATTTCAATCCTAAAAGCTAGCTCAAGAGGTGAGGCTTTCTCTCACATTTATAAACCATGCACATGCCCCTTCCATAACCGTTGTGGGAACCCTCTACGCGGGGGGGGGGGGGGGGGGGGGGGGGGGGCAGAGAAAAAAAAACCCCTTGTTTGGTAAGGGGGGAAGGAAGGATGATGCTTCCCTTCTAGTTGATGGAATGGTGCAGTGGTGAAATGGATAACATTTCTTACTTCTGTTCATAAGTAATCAAATATGTAAATCTACTAGTTGATGTTGTACTTCCATATGCAGTGATTCTTCTCGGAAGAAAGTTTACTTACTACTGTTTATCTCTTGTGGTACTAATGAATATCAAGTTAGTTACATTCCAACTTTTACGAGACGGAAAAGTTTCCCGGGACAAAAGGCCAGCGGAAACTACCCAGAGGAAGAATTTGATTGAGACTTGCAAAATTTGTTTGGAAGACAATGATGTTGCTAAGATGTTCCCCGTCGATAATTGCTTGCACCGCTACTGCTTTTCTTGCATGAAATAGCATGCAGAAGTGAAGCTGCTTCAAGGGATTTTACCTAAATGCCCTCACGAAGGATGCAAAACCGAGCTGAAACTTAAGAGCTGCAAAAAGTATTGTACTTCTGAATTATATGATATCAGTAGCCAACGTGTAAAGGAATCTTCCATTCCTGCAGTAGAGAAAGTGTATTGCCCGTTTCCTAGGTGCTCGGCATTAATGTCAAAAATTAACTGAAGTTCTTGGAAAAAATTTCATTGGAACGCAAGCCATAAAATGCATGAAATGTCATCGCAATTTCTGTATCAGTTGCGAGGTCCCTTGGCATAGTAACATGACATGCAATACTTACAAAAAGTAGAATCCGTATCCCTGTGCAGAAGAAGCAAAACTGAAGTCTCTCGCAATAAGGAATCTCTGGCGCCAGTGCGTGAAATGCAAACACGTGCATTATTTTTTAGTTGTTTTGGTTTTTAATTTTATTTCTTACATGCTCATATATATGCAAGATTTGTAGTCAAATGGAGCTTTCCTGCACCTTTTTATGGTTTACATGGTCACTGATCATTCAACTGATATTGCATCAGAGGGGGCAGCGGGGATTAATAATTGCAGTATCAGCAGTATTGGAAGCTCGCGCGAGTAGAACACTAGCAACTTCTGATTTATCAAAACAGGGGAAACAAGGTTCTGTCCTTCATGGTAGTATTCTATGTTACGTCATTCTTCCTTGGTCAGTTAGTAGCTTAACTTGGTCATATCATATATCCTTGTTTTACTTTTATAGTGGTCAACTTGTGGCACACATTTATTTGTTTACTTAATGTTTGCTCTTGTTATGTGCATTGGATACTTGTTACTGATTTGCATGTCATCCACTTTTGTTTTACTTGGTCTAGTTGTAACGCTGGGATGCGGCACGCATCCCCCATCCACCTAAATACACGTTTTCCATAAGGATTTTTTCCTGGAAATTAATTCGATTGTCCTTCCTCTTTTTATTTAGTGGCATACCACACGCATTCAGGATATTCCGAGTACATGCTTTTATCATCATGCCTATAAGAATCTCTTCCCTTGTAGTGACTTCGTCCATTTATAACACACACACACACACACACACGCGCGCGCGCCTGCCTTTGTTTACAATGCTCTTTATATCCTTTAACCACTATCAGCCACCTAAGTTCATCCAAAAACCAGTGGTCTGTTGCGAGGTTAAGTTGTCTACGTACAGCTAGTCTGCTACGCTCAGTTTTAGATATTATATGACAAGATTCAGCAATAAGAGACAATGTTATTGCAAAAGCATCTACAATTATGAGCAAGTGCTGGTTTCGGATGTGTTGGCAGATAAAATTAATCGTAAGCCCAAAATGTGTAAATGATGTTGAAGATGGCCCAAACAATTTGAATAAGTGGGGTTCAATATGGTGATCTGTTGGGACAACCAATAAACGGATATATTCCTAATACATGCAGGAAAGCGACAACCACCAAACACAAAAGAGCAGGACTAACCATGCGACCTAATCATGTGGCCCAACATGAGCTATTTAACAGCCAATGAAGAAAACACCATGTTGTTATGGACTATAAATGTAGTCACGATTAGAGTGTGATGCAGACGATAAGATGGGGATTTAGAATGGTTAAACTCAAGATTCGAAATGAAGATAATTCACCATTTTGAATTCAAAATGCCAGCTTTCTAAGCCATTAGCTTTACTTCCTTCTTCTTGCTTGGTGCAGAAAGGAAACGGGGACACCATAAATCAAAATAATGAACAATGCGAATCATTAGGTCACCACTCAACAATGGTTCTTTGATAAACATGATTTCGAAGGGGCTACATATGTTAGTTTTGCCTTCAGAGATTTTTAATGTCTCCAAGGTGTGTTAATATTCATTTTTGTAGTTAAGTAACTCGAGGCAGTGTATTCAGTAACTTTTTTTTTAGTTTTTTTTTTTTTTTTTTAATTTCAACATTTGAATTTCCTTCCTTACCTACTGGATCCAAATCTAACAATTTGGGCTGACACAGACCTTTTCAAAAATAATAGTTATAACCTTGTTGGTGTTAGTTTTTTTTTTAATTATCTATTCAGTTACTTAAAATTAATGAACTTCAATGCTTTTTTAGTTACTAGTCTCGTGCAACTGCAAAGCATTGGTGTACAGTGTGTCACTTTGCTCACGTTTTGCAGGAATACCAGATTTTGCTGAAGTTTATAGCTTCATTGGGAGTGTTTTTGATCCAGACACTAAATGTCATGTGCAGAAGCTCAAGGAAATGGATCCCATTAATTTTGAAACTGTGAGTTAATTGGAACTTTATGTTGCTACCTGTGTCCTTTTCTAGAAATTTGCTATATTAATTTCATTACTTTATGTGATAATGTGTTTATGGATGTTTTTTTGACAAGTCTGATAGTGTGGATGAAAATTTATATCTTTATCATGTTAGAGTAATTCGGATGGATGGAGCCCTTATATTTGTGGCTAGCGGCTGGAAACCAAATTTGATAGAATAACATATATAGCAGATCATTTGTCTATGGGAGGAGCACAAGCATGGTGTGCTCGGACTATCGTCATCATCACCTTGTGTAGGAAAATGTTCTACAAATTAACTAAGGTGAAGGGAATTTTCTTCCAAGAATGAGTTGGTGGTGGCAATAGTAGAGACTAGAATACCAATTAATGCTCCTCAGTTTTAGAATGATATCCAATTAACTTGCCATTGCCACATCTTTCTAGATGTGAATTTCTGGTTGTGTAAAGTGTCGTGCTTCTCTAGTAAGTTAAAAATCACAATATTTTAGAACTTTGTAAGGAACCAACTTGGACGTTATATATGGTGGATAATTGCTATTACTCCATCTGTCCAAAATTAAGAGTCCTTTTGGGAATTTCAACTACTTTGGACCTATATATATATACAGTCCGGATCTCCGACGGACTTAAAGGGACGGGTTTGGGACGGACCGCTTTTTAGCGACGAAATTTTCACTTTTAGCGACGAAATTTTTCGTCACAAAATGTGATCACTTTTTGTGACGAAAAATTTCGTCGCTAAAAGTAAAAATTTCGTCGCTAAAAGTGGTCCGTTTTTGGTCCGCACGTTAGTGGTCCGCACTTGATCGCCTCTGTATATATATATATATATATATTTATTTTCCCCTTTTTGATTGTTGTGTAACTTGTTGACTTTCCATAATTGCCTAACTTTTAATTTGAAAATTCAATGTCACATCAAATGAAAAGTGGGAGGGTTTTATATAATAAAGGGTAAAACTGGAAAGTGTGTAGCTAAAGTACATTGGCTTTTCAAAGGGGATTCTTGAAATGGGACATCCCACACATCTCCAACTTAAAAGCAAAAGCGAGTAAGACTTACTTTTTGAAAAGGTAAGAATTGTATTATAATGCATCTTTAAAATAAGTTGAAAATGAAGGGGATAATGTAATTACAATTGGGGAGAATGCATGCCATTCCGTACAGACCGCTTGAGTATGGATTAATGACAAATGAGATGTACTTTTGTTGATTGAATGCCTTGGAAAATTTTCATATGAATTATGTGGTTGAGTGCCATGGCATTTCTTGACTTTGATATGTCTTTTCCTCTTTTCTTGCATTTACAAGCATATTGACATATGCGACGTCTTTGACTTCAATCACTTAAGTTTCCTCTTTATTGATTGTTTACCTCTATTTCCCACTTAGTCGATACTAATTAGTTTCATAAATTTCATAGGAAGGAAATCTCGTGGCAAATAAATATTTTCATGTTTATTTTTTGGGATTTGTAGGTTTTGTTGCTGATGACAAGCCTCACCGTCAACTTGTCTAGCTCTGATTTTGAGCCAATTGTAAGTTTCAAATTCTTCTCCTTTAATATTCTTGAGAATACTTCTTATAGCTCTTTATTTGTAGAGGCTATGGTTGTATTCTAAGCATCACTTTTCTCATTCTCTGTACTTGGCTGAGTTGAAAATGGGGAAACTATACCTTTTTTCGAAACTTTTGGAATCCATTAGCACTGGACTGCGATTTACTCTGTCTAGGCCCTCTATGCCTAAATTCTTGTCTTACCAAGTTTTATCTAGTTCCTATTGTGAATCAATGGCTAATATAATCGTTCTCAACTGTGAATAAGTTTTTGACTGCGTAGTCATTCGATATAGACATGTTCTACCTCTGCGAAGAATACATATTCCAAGCTTGGACTATATAACTGGTGAAAGATACATTGAAATAGAGATGTTTACCCCCCTCGCTATTTTGTGCATGTGTGTTGAAAACAAGCCTTGCTAGCTACTGCAACTAAAACAGTAAATTCAAGTGAAACACCAGGAACCTTGGAACGATTACGTAGGGTACGATTGTACAAATATATATATTCTTCAAGGGATTCACTCTTGTAGGTTATGTTCCTATGTATTTTTCTATACATATGATGGACTATCTTGTGTATGGTGTTTTATGCTTAGAGGCTGGGGCATAAATAGCAATAAACATGTCAAAGTTGTGACACAGTAGAACAACTACTTTTCACCCAATGATGAATGCACATTAGGAACTGGGAAGCCTCCAATGGCGGAGATTGTCTATACCAGTAACGTTCATGTCTAGATTATGTCCAAGGCTTAAAGCAATGGGTGAAGTATTATCTGGAAAATAATTGGGTAGAATCAATTGGTCCTGAATTATGACTTTATCCAATCTCCATGTTTTGTAATATTATAAATCTCGTGAGGTCTGTCACGACCCATCCCACTACGCGTGGACATAGGACACGTGGAACACCATCAAGGTTTATCCAGTTCCTTTAAAGTAATTTAGCAGCGAAAAATAATAAGTGAAATCCATTAAAAATTTGAGTTATAAAAAGTTTTGTCCAATTGAAACAGTTCCAAAAGAATACATTTTGAAGAATAGAGGTCCAGTCGACTGATCGGGGATCCAGTCGACTGACCATCAAAAGCATTAAGTTTAAAATGATCAACAGCCCGGTCCAATCGACTGTGTCGGGGACCCAGTCGACTGGTGCCCAAATTTATCAGTCGACTGAAACTGTCCGGTTGACTGATACTCTATTCAAGCAAAAGATGGTAGTCTGAGACCTCATCCAATCGACTGCTTTATCAAACCAGTCGACTGATCCCCTATCATATCCAAGCAGTGTTTGGTTATACACAGTGATCCAGTCGACTAAAGTGAAAACCAGTCGACTGCTCAGCCTCAGTGTACTATGGATTCTGCAGAATTTCAAGCTACACTCTTCCAATTCAACTAGCACAATCACAACGATATTACAACGGTTTAAAACATAAATACAGGAGTTTGAATACAGGATTACAGTACCACCAACTAATTCCTAAGGTTCCATTACAACATTTTACAATTTCCTAAATCCTTATACAAGTTTAGGAAAAAGGAACAAAAATATAAACAAGGTGTTTCCCCGGCGTTCCTCAATGGCCTCACTCCTCACGCTTCTACTTGTCTTTCTTCTTACCTGCAATGGAGTAAATCTCCACTGCTCAGCTATATGCTGAGTGCACAAGTTCTAACATATGCAATATATGACAAAACATGCCTTAATCTCATAATTCATAACAAGTAGTCTCTAAGGAAAAAGATATGCATTCATCCGGTAGCGGCAAGTTCAAGTCTTAGACTGCGATGCCAATGGCAAGTCCAAGTTTATCAACCATTGCATCCCCAAGTGCCATGGCAAGTCCAAGTCTATCAACCATGCACAGTAGCGGTCGCTACTAAATTCTCAAACATCTATAAGCTTATTCCGGCATGAATTTGTATAAAACTCCCCTTTGACCCACATAGACAACTCAACGTGCTCACGTAAAAGTAGACATGATTTTCACATTTAATTGAGTGCATAATTAACGGGCCTAAGATTAACACATGGATTTTGCCCATATCACAATTTCGTCGTCGAAATTTAAAACATGTATTTCCCTATATTTCACAAGTTAGAACTTCATACCTTGTGCGATTCTTTTCAAACTTTGAAGGATCGACTAGAGGGCCGATTAATCGTCGGATCTCGAATTTGAGATGATTCCTACAAGTTTATACCTGTTTTTTCTAAATTCCTATAAATTAAATTTTTACAAAAGTTTGCCAAACATGGCCTAATGACTATCAAAATGTAGGTCTTACCTCCACGAGTTCAAATTTCGAATTTGGAGAAAATCTGACGGACAAAAAGTCGTCGATTGTCATCGCAAAGTCCATAGGATCAAATCCCCTTTTCTCTCTTCTCTCCAAAGATATTATATGAGTTTTGTGAGAAATGACAACTCACCCTCATCTATTTATAGGCAAACTCATCGGGAATCGCGTTTACCTCCCCGCGAGTTTCTCAAACTTCTAATTAATCCATAAAACGTCGCACACGTCCATTTTATGTCTTTACAAGTGAAAATTATAATTTACAAAATTTTTCAACTAAGTCTCGTTTGGATCCAAAAATAACGTCCGAAAACTAAATTTTGTGAAATCTCTACACAATCTACCTTTAATTTAACGTGTCACTCACGTTTTCACCACAGTTCTCAAAATGTTATACAATAATATCCAAATTACCAAAAATTATACTACACAGGTATAATTCACTATTCACAAATATACCAGAAACTTAAATAACATTTAATTCACATAAATTCCATTTAACCGTGTCAATGCAAAATGAACTTTCAAGTTCCCGTGTCTTCTCTGACACCTCATCGTTGACTCACAGTCAACTCTATTTCAATCCAAATATCAATTAACATTGATATACTCACAAATTTCCATTTATGTATGATAAAACTATGAAATTTTGGAACTGGTGTGACAAGGTCCCACCTTGAAATTTTGGAGTATTCAACTTGACTCCCAACTTACGAGATATAAGCCTAATTTGTTGTAGCTTTTCGGCATGTATAATCACTTTGGAAGAAAAGATTTGGGTATTTGACGCGCAGTACTGATGATAAATCCTTATGAACAGTGAACGTCCTTGTGGATGGCACTTTAGAATCAATGGGGAAAGGCAAGAGGAATGCCCATGAAATGTGCTTCTCTACTTTAGATCATTCAGTCATCCAACTAAGTGAAAAATAGTCGAAAAGTTGGCTCTTTCAAGGTGTTTGATCTGCATGATCTACCTATTTATCCTGCATGATGTCAAGAATAATAAAATAACATTTACTTCTCATGGGTATATGCCACTTTATAACGAAATATAGCTGCAAGTACCAAATACAGAATAGATAACACAATACATGGATGCATGAATTCCTTCTCTGGAAGATATAAAATCATAAGACTGACTCCCCAATAAAGGCTAACGTGTGTGAAAAACTTACTATCGTGCACGCAAATATTCATTGAATGTATGAATTTCTGAGTTGCTCTGCAATGAGAATTTCAGAACATTGATATAGAAATTTAGTATTTTCTTGTGTTCTTGCATTCATGAAGTCTCAAGATGGTAGTTATATTGAGTCATAATGATTTTATTGGTGGTGCAGAGAAATGTCATGTCATCGTATGAAGTCGATAGTAAAACTATCGAAGTTGCTGCTAGAACCGTTCCAAATAATCAGAACAGTGATCAACTATGTTGAACTATTGAGCACCTTCTTACCTATTATGTAGTATGTGCTTAGCTTAACTTTTTCTCTCTTTTTGTTTCATAATATCTGTATTTCTCAATTACTAGGTCAGATATAACTGGTATTTGTATATATTCTTCATCAGCACAAATTAGTTATTATGAGAACGTATTTGTTTTCCTCATTAGCATAATAAAAGAGAAAATATCTTAACGTTCTCATGCGACGTGCTGTGAAGTCTTATAATTTTGAGGATAAAGCCATGAAGCCACAACCACAAGAACTCTGGGTTTGTTAGATGAGCGAACACTGATCTCTAAACTTCGAGCCTTTAGGGATTTCAACATCCAGAGGCTGAATGAAAGCATTTCTATCCATTTTTATATAATTTGGGTTTTTTGGCAAATGATGTGCACAGGATGTGTTTGTTGACAATTCTTGGTAATGCCATTTTCAAAATATGTAGGGGTCGGGGGGGGGGGGGGGGGGGGGGGGGGGAACAAGGTAATCCCATTCTCATTCCCAGTCTTGTGTAGCTTATTTTGTCAAATCAATTTTTCTACGTGTGGTGAATTGGATGGCATGGTTGATTATTGGTTTAGGTGCCTTTAGTTTTTGATAGGGATATACTTGGACAAAAGGATAAAATAAAATCAAAAATGCAGATTTATCTTTACACATATACGGTATGAGTGCTTATATAGTAGAAACTCTTTTTATTAACCTTTACAAATTGACGAGCAACCCACGAGTACAAGTGACACGCGCCTTTTCATCACTCGCACGATATGAGTGCATACACTTCAGCATTATCCATTTTAAAAAAGTTTTTCAAACTTTAAACCTATAGAACTTTTTTTTTGGTAACTCCAATTTTTACAAATTTTAGACCGTTAGAATCGTATCAACGAGATCTACGAAACTAGTACCATCGTTGATATGTTTTTTTTTTTAAAAAGCCGTAAAATTTTTTATGCCTTATTCCTCAAACCCAAAGGTTTTGTCATTTTGATGATATCCAAACATATGTAATTAACCCAATCTACTTTGCAAACACCAATTAGTAATCAGTGATTCCACATATTTTATTATGTGGTATGAAGTGAATCACCTCTCGCTCAAGTGTACAAGGTTGATAGTACATGTATTTGAATCATAGAATTTTTTTGTATGATACACTTCACACGTTACGACACTTTATGACTAAAAGGGGTGAAATTTCACCAATAATGAAATGTGCTAAAAATAGTGGTGAAATTTCAATAACATATGATATTGAAATGATATATTTTGACTATTTTCCTTGCTATGTTTTATAAATTTTGCATCCTATATGGTTCCCCAATACATGTGGTAGTGATACCACTTGATTTTGATTCAAGGATATTGAAGTGTCCCATTGCCAATGGTTTTTTTTATTAGGCTACAAAGTTCTCCACCAACATGTTGTTTTTCCTACTAGACAATCTGTATAAACAAAACTGTAATAAAATTAAACTCACAGTAAGTAAGATGAACAGAAACAAATATTGAGATCTGAGCCCAGTGAACTGTTTCCTTAAGACGAATTTGCTCCCTCTCGGTGCACAAGGTTGATGAACAATCGTCTCCCAAGATAGAACGGATTTTTCAATTCTGCAGAAGTTTCACTTCAATCTCCAGAATACAGCGAACACAAAAAAGTATAATACTCGAACACAATGAAAGGATATGCAGTGAGAGAGAGATTAATTTCGTGCTGATAAAATGAAACCAGAGGAGAATATATAATCAGTCTGGTGACTGTTCGAATCAACACATCCAAACAGAGCATTGCAACTGTTGGAGTGGTGACTGTACAAAAATACACATCCAAACAAAGCATTGCAACTGTTGGAGTTGTGACTGTACGAAAAACACAACGAAATAGGGCCTTATTATTTTCTGGAAGGACATGACTGTTTGGAAAAAAAAACTGGAAGGAAATTCAAATGAATTTTCTCCAAAAAGAATAGTTAATTTTCAAACAAGCCCAAGCCCAAGCCCAGAACCACGGACCCACGGCCCACGCCCAAGCCCAGCCGGTCGGTCGGCGGCGGCGGCGGCGTGCGTGTGTGTGTGTGTGTGTGCGCACGCGTGTGGGATAAATCCCATAAAGGCCTAGGTCCTCCCCCCTTAACAAAAGTGGGTACCCCAAAAGGGGCATGCCCCTTAATTGGCTTCCCTCTTAAATATACCCTTAAGTTCTTTGATGTTTTTCCTATGTGGGACAACCAAGGTTTCTCACATTTTTCCTCATTCACCAATGTTTCACATGGGCCACTTTGGATGACAATTTCTCATTCATCCCTTATTGGATTTCAACATGTAAATATACGGCATTCATCTCCTCACAGAGGAGAACGCATTCCAATGTGGTCCCGCCCCTAAAGACGTGTGGGACCCACCTTAAATTGGAGCCAAAGTTTACATAAAACTTGTTATTTGAAGTCCAATTTTCCAACAATCTCCCACATGAATGAAATTGGCGACCTAACAATGTAAATGAAAATGCTGACACAGTTCGAGTATCGACGAAGAATTACTGCTTCAGACTAAGTAGCCTAGTGGCTTTGAACTTGCCCTAGTGTAAAACTATCGGATTTACTAACCAGTGAGTAGATGAGATTATCTTTGAACTCCTAGTCGTTTGTGTAAACCTAGACAATAGAATTCACACAGCAATTCTTCTTACATTACAGATTTGGTTCTCACGTTTGTGTTCGTTTTGGCCTTGAACACCTCTTGGTTCCGTGAGTGTTTTAGAGAATTCAGCCTTTAAATTCTCATAGAAGCGGCCCCTTCTTACTCTCGTAGGTGGTATCTATGAAGAGTATCCTGCAATACCCCATTTGGACATTATCCAAAGTAAAGAGACCATTAAAAGCATATCTTATCCTGTTTCTCGCGGCAAATAAACACTGACTCATCTTTGAAATGGGAGAAGGAAGATAAAATTCTTCTCAGTGTATTCTAAGTACTACATAGTTTGGTTTGCCCATTGAACCTAGATCTTGGGATCTCCAGCCAACTAGGTTGGGTTGCCACCATGACGACTCTTGTTTAATGCATAGGCTTTAAACCCATTCCCCTCGATGAACTTTCCACTTGCTCTCTCGTTAGGCCTTTTGTAAGTGGATCCACTATATTATCCTTTGACTTTACATAGTCAATGGATATGATCCCATTTGAGAGCAACTGTTGAACGGTATTATGTCATCGACGAATATGACGAGACTTACCGTTATACATGTGACTCTGTGCTCTACCAATCACAGATTGGCATTCACAATGTATACATATAGCAGGCACAGGTCTTGACCAATTTGGAATATCCTCTAGGAAGTTACGAAGCCATTCTGCCTCTTCCCCAGCTTTATCTAAGGCAATGAATTCGGATTCCATTGTAGATCTTGCAATACACGTTTGTTTTGAGGATTTCCAAGATACGGCTACACCTCCAATTGTAAAGACATATCCACTTGTGGACTTTGAGTCTTTAGAATCAGATATCCAATTTGCGTCACAGTAACCTTCGAGTACGTGTGGATATCTGGTAAAGTGCAGTCCATAGTTTTGAGTCTCCTTTAAATATCCCAAAACTCTTAGTATAGCCTTCCAGTGAGTTTCTCCGGGATTACTTGTAAATCGACTTAATTTACTCACTGAGTATGCTATATCAGGTCGAGTGCAGTTCATAATGTACATTAGACTGCCTATGATACGTGAATATTCTAGTTGAGAAATGCTTATTCCTTTATTCTTCGCTAAGTGAAGACTCACATCGATTGGTGTCTTCTTAGGTTTGATCTCATACTTCTTAAATTTTTCAAGTACCTTGTCAATGTAATGAGATTGAGACAATATTAGTCCTTCAGATGTTTTAGAAATTTTAATTCCTAATATAACATCGGCGACACCCATGTCTTTCATGTCAAACCTATTAGATAAGAATTGTTTAGTAATTCTTATCATCTCGGTATTGCTACCTATAATAAGCATGTCATCAACGTAGAGACATACAATGACATATCCTTTTGGAGTGCTCTTCACGTACACACATTTGTCACACTCATTGATTTTGAATCCATTTGATAATATTGCATTATCAAATTTCTCATGCCATTGTTTCGGTGCTTGTTTTAGGCCGTACAAAGACTTAACAAGCCTGCACACTTTATTCTCTTGTCCAGGAGCCACAAACCCTTCGGGTTGTTCCATATATATTTCTTCTTCTAATTCTCCGTTCAAGAATGTTGTCTTTACATCCATTTGATGGATTTCAAGATTATTCAGTGATGCTATAGCAATGAGCATCCGAATAGACGTTATTCTTGTAACGGGAGAATAAGTATTGAAATAATCCAGTCCTTCCTTTTGCCTATAGCCCTTGACTACATGTCTAGCTTGATACTTATCTACTGATCCATCTGCTTTCATCTTCCTTTTGAAGATCCATTTATAACCCAGAGGTTTTGAGCCAGATGGAAGATCCACCAATTCCCAAGTATGGTTTTGCATAATGGATTCAATTTTACTATTGATAGCTTCTTTCCAATAAGAAGCTTCCGGAGAGGACATTGCTTCCTTGAACGTTCGAGGTTTATCTTCTACCAGATTTGTCAGAAAATCAAGACCAAGGGACGTTGCCACTCTCGCCCTCTTACTCCGTCTAGGTTCCAAATCCGAAGGATCTAGATCTATTGGAGTATCATTTGTACTATCTAGAGGTCTTTTGTACATTCTCGACTTTGGTGCATTCTTATAAGGGAATATATCCTCAAAGAATGTGGCATCCCTTGATTCTATAAACGTATTGACATGGATATCGGGAATGTCAGATTTGTACACCAAAAAGCGATATGCACTACTGTTATTGGCATAACCAATGAATACACAATCAATGGTTTTAGGTCCTATTTTCACCTTTTTAGGTTTTGGGACCGCCACTTTTGCTAAGCACCCCCATACTCTTAAGAATTTGTAACATGGTCTATGACCTTTCCATAATTCATAAGGTGTCTTCCGGGTTTTCTTGTGAAGCACTTTGTTGAGAATATAATTTGCGGAGAGTATTGCCCCCCCCCCCCCCCCCCCCCCCCCCCCCCCCCTCCCCCCCCCCCCCCCCACAAATTTTGGGGTAGTCCAGAACTTAACAACATAGCATTCATCATTTCTTTCAATGTTCGGTTCTTGCGTTCAGCAGTACCATTAGATTGAGGTGAATAAGGAGCGGTAGTTTGATGAATGATTCCATGTTCTCCACAGAACTCCTCAAATGGTGATTCATATTCACCACCTCTATCGCTTCTTATTGCCTTAATCTTTTTGCTAAGTTGATTCTCAACTTCATTTTTATAACGTTTAAACATTTCTATTGCTTCATCTTTGCTTCTTAACAAATATACATAACTTTATCTAGTACAATCATCCACAAATGTAATAAAATACTTTTTACCCCCTCTAGTTTGTACAAACTTTAAATCACAAATATCACTATGTATTAAATCTAAAGGTTCAGTATCACGATCAATAGACTTAAAAGGAGGTCTTGTCATTTTAGATTCAACACATATCTCACATTTATTCTTCTTATCAATATTAATTTTTGGCAAAAAATCTAGATTACTTAATCTACACAAAGTATCATAATTAACATGACCTAATCTAGCATGCCAATTATTAGAAGACTCAAGCAAGTAAGAAGAAGCATTATTATTATAATTAATTGCATTAGGAACAACAGTCATTACATTCATCTTAAAGAGCCTATCACTAAGGTAGCCCTTTCCTACATACATCTCATTCTTAGTGAGTACAAACTTGTCGAAACACAAACACCAATTTAAAGCCATTCTTGCGATTGTCGGGCACATGAAGCACATCATTGAGAGTTAATTCTTTGCCCGAGGTCATTTTGAGGATCACTTTCCCATGTCCTTCCACCTTCAAGCTTGAAGCATTACCCATATAGAGTTGTTCTTCGTGAGTCACAGGCTTGTAAGTAGAGAACATCCATTTATTTGAACAAATATGGCGCGTAGCCCCAGTATCCACCCACCGCTTTTTGGTATTACCAACTAGATTGCATTCGGAAACAACCGCGGAGAGGTTGATGTCGGAAACACCGTTGGAAAGTGTCTCCACCTCGGCCACATTAGCTTGTTGATTTGGCTTCCTCTTTGGCTTACCACAGTCCTTTGCACGATGTCCATTTTTGCCACAGTTATAGCACTTGCCTTTAAACTTCTTAGGACCATGAGTTCCTTGACTTGGACCTCCGCCATCATGCTTCCTTTTCTTTAGACCATGTTCCACAACATTGGCCTTTGCTCCAAGAGAAGAACTTACACTCTTCTTTTCAGAGCCACGATTATCTTCTTCAATCCTTAGTCTCACAATTAACTCTTCAAGATTCATCTCTTTGCGTTTGTGTTTGAGATAATTCTTGAAGTCTTTCCAAGTAGGCGGCAATTTTTCAATAATCGCAGCCACTTGGAAAGAATCACTTAGAGACATCCCTTTAGCATGAATATCATGTAGGATTACTTGAAGATCTTGAATTTGGCTAATAACAGATTTTGCATTATAGTCAAGAAATTTACCAGCTATGAATTTCTTCATGCCGGCATCCTCAGTTTTATATTTCTTGTCTAAAGAGTCCCATAGTGCTTTTGTTGATTCCATTTTACAATATACATTGTAAAGAGTATTATCTAATCCATTTAATATATAGTTTCGACACAAGAAATCAGAATTCTTCCATGAGTCAACAGTGGCACTATTGGTTCCTCCTTCTTTGAGTTCCGGAGGATCCTCGCGAAGAAACTTAGCCAAATGCAATGTGGTTAAATAAAAGAGCATCTTTTGTTGCCAACGTTTGAAATCGGTTCCATTGAACTTTTCCGATTTTTCCCCATGAGATAGATTCACGGTAGGAATAAGAATAGATGAAGTAGTTGCCATTCTGAAAAAGAAGTTTTACCAAAAAATTGGTTTCTTTATTATCACAAAATTGATAAAGACTGATTTAATAACTAAATTTAAAACTGAAAACAATTTCCAGTTTATAAGATATTTTTATTAAACAGTTTATAATCTATAAAGCAATTTTATAAAACAGATTTATAAAACCAATTTTAATAACACAACAGATTTAAATAAGCAGTAAACATATTACAGTTTTAATAAACAAGTAATAAAATAGTTTAAACAAAACAGATTATGTAAAAGTTTTTTTTAATAAATCAGGAAAGAAAAAAAAACAGATTACTTAACAGTACAAAACAGAATTACGATTTCAGTTTTGTTCAGATTACCAAAAGAAAATTCGTCTTAAGATTGTTATTCCTACTAGACAATCTGTATAAACAAAACTGTAATAAAATTAAACTCACAGTAAGTATGATGAACAGAAACAAATATTGAGAAAGAATCCGAGCCCAGTGAACTGTTTCCTTAAGACGAATTTGCTCCCTCTCGGTGCACAAGGTTGATGAACAATCGTCTCCCAAGATAGAACAGATTTTTCAATTCTGCAGAAGTTGCACTTCAATCTCCAGAATACAGCGAACACAAAAAAGTATAATACTCGAACACAATGCAATGAAATGATATGCAGTGAGAGAGAGAGAGAGAGATTAATTTCGTGCTGATGAAATGAAACCAGAGGAGAATATATAATCAGTCTGGTGACTGTTCGAATCAACACATCCAAACAGAGCATTGCAACTGTTGGAGTGGTGACTGTACAAAAATACACATCCAAACAAAGCATTGCAACTGTTGGAGTTGTGACTGTACGAAAAACACAACCAAATAGGGCCTTATTATTTTCTGGAAGGACATGACTGTTTGGAAAAAAAAACTGGAAGGAAATTCAAATGAATTTTCTCCAAAAAGAATAGTTAATTTTCAAACAAGCCCAAGCCCAAGCCCAGAACCACGGACCCACGGCCCGCGCCCAAGCCCAACCGGTCGGTCGGCGACGGCGGCGGCGTGCGTGGGATAAATCCCACAAAGGCCTAGGTCCTCCCCCCTTAACAAAAGTGGGTACCCCAAAGGGGCATGCCCCTTAGTTGGCTTCCCTCTTAAATATACCCTTAAGTTTTTTGATGTTTTTCCTATGTGGGACAACCAAGGTTTCCCACATTTTTCCTCCTTCACCAATGTTTCACATGGGCCACTTTGGATGACAATTTCTCATTCGTCCCTTATTGGATTTCAACATGTAAATATACGGCGTTCATCTCCTCACGGAGGAGAATGCATTCCAATGTGGTCCCGCCCCTAAAGACGTGTGGGACCCACCTTAAATTGGAGCCAAAGTTTGCATAAAACTTGTTATTTGAAGTCCAATTTTCCAACACATGTATTTGAGAAATATTTGGGATGCAAAATTTGGAAAGAATATATATTTATTAACTAACCGTTTTGCCCCTTAACAAAAGACTACTTTGAAAGACAAATGGTAGTTGGACCAAAATATAGCATTTGAAATGACGTATAACATTGGAACAAAACTATCAAATATTACATTTCACACTGTAACAATGTCAAAAAATAGAATTGGCATGATGAAATGACATGTAGCATTGGAGTTGCTCTAAAAGTGGTGAAATTTCACCACTAATTTAAAGTGCTAAAACAGTGGTGAAATTTTACCACTTTTCGACATGTAAATATATATAAATACTTAAGGCATGTAAATAGATATATATATATATATATATATATTGGCTCAAAACATATCAACAATGGTACTAGTTTTGTAGCTCTTGTCGACATGATTCCAATGGTATACATTTTTCAGTGGTACTAGGTTTGTAGCTCTTGTCGACATGATTCCAATGGTATACATTTTTCGAAAAATGGAGTTTATCAAAAGTTATGGAGTTTTAAAGTTTAAAAACTTTTTTTTGAAATAGGCATTACTATGGTGTGATTGCTCAGACCATACAAAGGCTTTAATTCTCTTTTGGTGCGCATGGTGCGCTACTGTAGCTCAATATTCTTACGTTGGTTTTTTAAAATGTTAGGGTGTGTCGTGTGTGTGGCATCTGGCAGCAGCTAGGAGAGTTTTTTTGTCCAAAAAAAATGTGAGGGACTTAAATCAACATATTTTTTTAAAGTTATCCTTAAACCAACATATTTATAATAGAATGTTCTTATATCAAATTGACACTATTTTTTTAGATGATGCCTTTAAATTAGGGAAAATATCACTTACCACTGTTGAGGTTTGTTCATATATAACTCGCCACCACTCACATTTCAGCAGTATCATTGACCTCCCTCTAGGTTTGAAACGCAATATCAGATTCCCCTCCGTCAATTGGCCATTAAAAAAACAAAAATGCTAGGGGCCACTATCAAATTCCACTGACATTCACACCCACACTCTATCTCTCTCCTAGTGGTACTTTGGGTCCACTGCGAACCCCACAGTGTCACTAGGAGAGAGATAGAGTGTGGTTGTGAATGTTACTGGAATTTGTTAGTGCCCCAAATATTACTCTTAAAAAAAATGACGAACTTGAGTTCATATGTCATTAATATGTGTTAAATACCTAATTTATTATTATTATTATTATTTTTTTACATATTGTAATTTATTTATTTATTTATTTATTTTTGTGTGGATATATGGGGGAGACGGGGATTTGAATACTCACCACTTGAGTGGGAATGATAGAGTTTTGCCACCAGGGTAGGAGTGTGGTCCTATATTGTTAATTTTTTAAAATACATGTATTTCTCAAAATACCGATGCTCATACTTGATTTTGAATGCTATGTAAATATATATATATATATATATGTACACATTGATTGTGATTCGATTTTGGTTTATACACAAAAACAAAACCAGAATATTGACTATGAAATCTTGGAGAAAAAAAAACTTTAAATTTAAGCTAAAATATAAAAGAGTGATTTTTTTTGAATTTTTTAAATTTTTTATGAATCATATACAAAAAATGCCAGTCTTGTAAAATTAATACCTATAATTGAGTTGCTTTTGGAAAAAAAAAATATGAAATAAAAAATAGCTTTACTCACAAAGAGTGCATTTTTGCTCACCCAAATTTTGCCAATTGGGGTAGAAATGTGGGACCCACCACTTTTCATGGTCAAAATGGGGATAAACAAAAAATTTAAAGTGGTCGGTCTCACATGCTCACCCATTATGTGTTCGTCAATAGATAATATTATTTGTTTAGACAGATAAAAACGCAAAACGAGACAAAAAAAAAAAAAAACACGCCCCGAAAAGGCAAAAAAAAAAAAAGCAAGTAAGCTATGGTTGTCTAAAGTTAACAAGTAACATTATGCTAGTTATTTTTTGTCAGCTATGGGGGTAAAAGAAAAGTTTGAAAAAATAAGAGTAATTTTAAATTTTAATTTTAAATGTTTTAGTGTAATTTAAAAAAAAAAAAAACAAGAAAGATCTGTGTTATTTGACATAACCTTGAGGGAGGTAAGAGTAAAATTTAGAGAAACTATAAAAGAACATTTCTAGAAGAATAATGCAATTATTTGATGACGTAAGTATTTTGTTAGGGTTCAATGTTTTTGTAACAAAGGAAAGGTCAATGTTTCCTAAATTTTAAAATTGAAGGGGTGTAAGTAATTATAAAAACTACAAGAAAGACCCCTATAATTAGACCTATTGAGAGAGGTCAGAAAACCCTATATAAGGACACTTTTGCTTGATTTCTGTTCATTTGTTAACGAAGTTTGGGGGCAGGTCTCACATTGGCATGATTTTCAAATTACAGAGTTCAAAGTGTTGCAATTAGGGGTGGGTAAAGAGTTCGGTTAACCGAACAAACCGAATCGATTTTTCAATTTTCAGTTCAGTTATTTCAGTTCAGTTAGAAACCGAACCAAATTAAAAATTTCATATTGATTAACAATTGCCTATAGGCAAATCGACCGAACCGAACCGAACCGAATCGAAAAATCGATTTAAAAAAAAAGGGAGCTTCGGCCATAGCCCCCTCAAATAAAACTCTTCAAAGATAAAACACATGCTAGTTTTTTTTATCGCATTAGGCCCTTTTTATACTTAAATTGCTATAACTTTTGTTATACAAGTCCGTTTTTCGTAAAATTTGATGTTTTGAAACCAGCAAAATGAGATCCATCAAACGAGTTCAATATTAACCATGAAATACAGGGATAAAAAAAAACTAAACATCAAACAAATATGAAAAATTGTATTATTCGTATACATATAATAAAAACATATTTCTTTCGTACAAATTTTTTTTTTGAACAGCAGCAACTTTATATTCATTAATATCTCTGGCAATTACATGTCAATCCCAAAAACCCCTAACTAAACATTAATATCAACAACATCCAAAATCTGTGCTTAAGAAACCCTATATCCCCTACTTTACAAATTCATTTACAGATTACCCCCAAATGCCCATAAACAAAACTCAGCCCATCACATGGAAAGCCACTCAAAACAAAAACAAGAGCACCATGTTTACCCATATAGTGACACTCCAGCTCCCAAGACCCCAGTAACCATAATCACAAATGTTGGACAGTAGTTCACGACTATTGAGGCTCCAAATCTTGGCACTCACACTGAGAAGCAGAAACTGATTAAAATATTGGGCAATGGAGGCCCAAATAGCCATCAATAAAGCATTATATTTCTGCTAATTGGTCTGTCGGTTAGTCCATTATATGGCTGCCTCAACTAGATCCTTGTAAAAAATAGAATTAGCCACTTCTGCAGCAAACAGAGTCCCCAAAATCCAAAAAACAGCCTTGACCGAGGATCCCAGTAGATGTAGCATAAGTTCTTCTTCACCATGGATGCATAGATTTTAAAAAAAATACATGAAATAAAAAAAAACACCCAAAAAATCCAAGAATTGATAAAGTTATGGTAGTTTAAAGTCAACAGATAATATTATCTGTTAGACACACAGACACAGATAATGTTGTCTGTAAAACCTCAAAATCAGGCTACGACTTAACTTTTTCATAAAATTTCCATGCCTATTGCGTAGATCTCAAAGAAATACATGAAATCAAAAAAAAATCACCCAAAAAGCCCAAGAATTGAGAAAGTTATGGTGATTTAAATTTAACAGATAATATTATCTGTTACTGTCAACAGATAATATTATATATCTGAAAGATAAAAATGAAAAACGAAGTTCTAAATTACTTTTTTTTGTACAAATTTCAAGTCCATTGCGTAGATCTCGGAAAAATACATGATTTCAAAAAAAAAAATCACCCAAAAAGGCCAAAAAATAAGTGAGTTATGATGATTTAAAGTTCACAAATAATGTAATATTATCTGTGAATGGAGGGGCTTTTCACCAAATACGAAAAGTAGCGAGGGGCTTTTCACCAAACTGCAAAAAACGTGGATTTTTGGCTAAAACTCTTAATTTTAAGGGGCCTATAACCTAATATCCCAAAAAAAAATTATTTTATAAACTATTAATATATATACTTATATATGATTATAGATAATAAAATACGAATATTTTTATAATTGAAAACAAAGAAAAATATGTTTTCTTTACAATATGAAAGAGAGAGAAAAAAAAAATACAAAAGTTGTAAAAAATGAAAAAAAAAAATTTATTTCGAATTTTTTTTACAATTCGGTTAACCGAATAATCAGGCCGAACTGAACCGGCTGAATTAAATTTCAGTCAATTAACAATTGATGTTCTGCCAAACCAAATCAAACTCAAACCGAACCGAAATACCCTAAACCGAAGCAATCTAATCAAATGCTCACCCTAGTTGCAATTGAAATTAGGGGAACAAACAGTTACTAAAGTGTAATTTAGCCGTATGAGAAAC